>CM028130.1:480728333-482039166 GCA_016271365.2 Neoceratodus forsteri | reverse complement strand
GGAGTCGGTTCCGGTTAACAGAAAGAGAAGAGAAAAATCATCCAGTTCGGATCCACAAGTTCTTTCTCCGACCGCTGATGAAATGGCCAAAGCGATAAGGATAGTGCAATCGCTAACTTCAGTTCTGGCCGAACCGACACCATCTGGTAGGGGCTCGATTCGGTCGGTTCCCCTGGTTCCGGATTATACTTTAGAAGAATTTTATGAACCGGAGGAGGAGGAGGGAGAGTATGAGGAGGATGATGATGGTGATTATGAAAGTCTGGATGTGCCTATTGACCCGGACATCTCCCCAGACAGACCTTCAGGTGTTTCTCCTTCTAGGCTTTCTGAGTCCCCTTCCCACTTTATGTTTTACAAGAAAGTGGCTGAAACCCTCCAGCTTCCAATGGAAGAAGCAGTAGAGGATCAGGAGGAGCCTGATTTTGTTGAAATGATGGACATCCCAGAGTCCTGGAGGCTGTCTATTCCCCTCCACAAATCTTTTGGGAAACAGACATTTAAAATTCTAAAGACTCCTAACTCCATACCTCCTGTGGATGGACGAATGGACAAGAGGTATACCCTTTCAGGCTCGGACACGGAGTTCCTTTCTCAGAAATGCAGCCATGTTGGGGTAGTGCAGGCTGCTGCCTGTGATAAGGCAAATATTCCCTTGGCATCATACCCCCCAGATAAGGACTCCAGGAGGATTGATGCCATGGCAAAGAAGCAGTACATGGCAGCATCTTTGGGACTCAGGCAGGCTAACTATATGGCCTACACAGCTAGATACGAGAAGTCAGGTGGGACACTGTGCTGGCTGTGGCTAAACAGGCCCCTGACCAGCTTGCCAAGGAGCTGGAGCAGGTGGCTGCGGATGGGATTGAGGCATCTAAAGTGCAATTTCATGCTGCTGTGGACTCCAATGATGTTTCATCTAGAGTCATGGCTACATCTGTGGCCCTTTGGAGGATGGCTTGGCTCAGATGTACAAGCCTATCACAGGATACCCAGGCTAAGGCCATGGATTTCCTTGTCATTGGTAATTCTCTGTTTGGGGAGCAGACAGAGAACTACAGGTATATGAAAAAGATGGACGAGTACAGGACCACCTACAGGAGTGCTCAGGCCAAAGAAAGGCAAGCCACTCCTCAAAGGCAGCACTCCAGGGGCAGGCCCTTTCAAAGGCCTTTCTACCAAGCCTAGGCCTCCTCTTCTGCCTATGCTCAGAGGGGGTTCTTCAGAGGGAGAGGCAGACGGGGAATGAGCAGGCCTGCTTCCACCCCTCAGCCTAAAGCCCCTGCCAAGCAGACACCCTGATGGGTCTGCCCGGGCCAATTCTCCAATACCTGTAGGGGGCAGGCTGGCTTACTTTGTCCAGGACTGGAAGTCTCTGACATCAGACAGGTGGGTCCTGGAAGTAGTAAGCCAGGGACTGGTTCTCAGCTTCAAAAGATTTCCGAAGATGAGAGCCAGATCTTTCCACCTGCAGGTCTCTCAGAAATCTTTGCCCTAGAGGCAGAGGTTTCATCTCTGCTGTCTTTAAGAGCCATAGAGAGAGTACCTACCCTCCACTGGGGCAAAGGTCTGTACTCCAGGTACTTCCTTACCCCAAATGAGACAGGGGAGTGGTGACCCATCCTAGACCTAAGATACTTAAACACACATCTTTGAAAACCAAAGTTCAAGATGGTAACTCTGGGAATAATCCTTCCCTCTCTAAGACCAGGGGACTGGCTAGCCTCCCTGGACTTCAAAGATGCCTGTTTTCACATTCCCATCAGGTGCTCCCACAGAAAGTACCTCAGGTTCGAGTTGCCCTCAGGCCACTATCAGTTCAGAGCAATGCCCTTTGGCCTAACTTCAGCCCCAAGGGTCTTCACAAAGTGCCTGGCAGTAGTAGTTGCCTTTCTAAGGAGGCAAAAGATTTCCATTTTTCCATATCTAGATGACTGGCTAATAGTGGGCCAGTCTCCAGACCAAGTCAAGTCAGACCTGCAAGTGACCCAGCAAGTGCTCACTTCTCTAGGATTTCTTCTCAGCCTTCCCAAGTCAGTTCTCGAGCCAGTCCAGCTTCTTACCTTTATAGGGGCAGAGCTGGATATGGTCAAAGCAAGAGTCTTTCTTCCCCTGGAAAGGGCAAGGGTTCTTATAGAACTAGCCTCTTCCTTCAGCCTTTGGGTATCTCGACCAGCAAAGCATTTCCTCCAGCTCTTGGGCCACATGGCAGCTTCTGCGGCAGTGGTCCAAGGGGCAAGGTTCCAGGTAAGGGACATTCATTTCCATCTGAGGGCTTTTTAGTCTCAGAGGAAGGATTCCCTTACCAACCTGATCCCAGTGACCTTGATCCAAGCCCTTCAATGGTGGCAGGATCAGGACAATTTAAGGCAAGGGGTCCCGTTTGCCACTCATTCTTATTCAGTGGTCCTTTCCACGGATGCTTCCCTTCGGGGCTGGGGATCCCATCTGGGGGACCTCACTGCCCAGGGACTGTGGTCCCCTCAGGAATCCCTTCTCCATATCAATCTCCTAGAACTCAGGGTAGTTTTTCTGGCCCTGCAAGCTTTCTCTCAGTCAGTACAGAACAAGGTGGTTCAGGTCAGAACAGACAACACCACCACCATGTGGTACATCAGCAAGCAGGGAGGATAAGGTCTGGGCTACTAAAAGATTACCCACCTTCGCACAGTTTATAAGAAATAACTCACCCCTTTCTTTTGCACAACTAAGTGAAAAATTTCACTTACAGAAACAAGACCATTTTAGATTTTTACAGATACGTCGCTACATATCTTCAGCAAACAGAATACAAAAAATAACTAGAGAGAGGACAGAGCTGGAAGATTTTTTTTATGGGACTATAATGATCAAGGGAAATACACATCCATTATCACAATTATACAAGATATTGCTACACACTCTCCCATCAGGACTAGACGACCTTAAAGATAAATGGGAAAGAGAGTTGAAAGTTAACATAGCAGAGAATGTCTGGACCAGAAGATTTAGTCGGGGCTGGCAGGTTACAAGTTCCCCCACATGGCGGGAATTTCACTGGAAAGTGATATGGCGATATTTCTTAACCCCTACCAAATTGAGGCATTTTGGTCAGTCGGGGTCTGTAATGTGCTGGAGGGGTTGCTGAGAGACTGGAACCCAAACTCACATTTTTTGGGATTGCCCCCAGATTCGTTTGTTTTGGAGGGAGGTGCATACCTCAATAACCAAGCTCACAAGCCTGCAGTTACCCTTTGCGGGGGAGGAACTAGTGCTGGGACTCCCTACACTAATTAGTGGACCCAGACAATCTACAAAATTAGCACAAATCATGAGACTGGTTGCACTTAAATGTATTACAGCCAGATGGTTATCTCCTCTCCCCCCTTCGGTGCAAGAGTGGCGATCCAGAATGTCTCCGGTAGAAATGATGGAACAAATAACAGCAATGCTAAGACTACAAAGTGAAGGATTTACCCAACTTTGGTCCCCATAACATCAACATGGGTGAAGAAGGAAATATGTCTCGCACAAAGCAGATACTTAGACAGTATTAAAAACATTTAGGTCTCAGAAACGGGAATATAACTATTGAGATGGTGGAAAAAGGATGCAACCTAGTGCCCACCTTTAAGTTTAAGTTTAAGTTGGAATTTAAGTTTGTTTGGTTTCAAATGGTTTCCCTAAATGGTAGATGATTTCAACCCCAGCTAGATCATCCAGGTTGAAACCTAGAAGCTATAGTAAAAGGAAAAGAATCCTAGAAGCTCTGAACTGAACAGTTATGTGTAGAAGGACAAAACACAGTTGATTATATAAATGATGAAAGCTTGAAAGATACGTTCTTAATTTATGGAATGAACACCATTGCTAAGTATTGTAATTAACGAGAGCCTAAAAATAAGAGGTTAAACATGATTTGTGTGTAAGAAACAAAACAGATAATCATAACCAAATCTTGTAACAGAAAAGATAACATGGGGGGAAACAAGAACTGTAACACAATGTATGTGGAAAAAACAATGTATACAGTTACATGCTGATCAATGTGATGTCCTAAATAACTAACAATAAAACTAAGTTCTAAAAAAAAAAAAACAAGCAGGGAGGCACTCGGTCTATGGCCTTCTGCACAGAAGCTATGAAGTTGTGGTCCCTGGCTTATTCCCTGCAAACCTCTCTGATAGCAGTTCACCTTCCAGGGAAGGACAATGTGCTAGCAGATGCACTGAGCAGGATCTCACAGGGCTGTCACAAATGGTCCCTGGACCCTCTGGTATTGAAGGTGATTTTTTCAAGGTGGGGCACTCCAGAGATTGATCTTTTTGCAGCCCCATACAATTACCCACTTCCTCTCTTTTGTTGCAGACCCCCAGTCTTGGGCTCAGTCCCCCTTGGTGCTCTGATTCTGAACTGGGAAGGGACATTTCTGTATGCCTTCCCTCTTCTATTCAACGTTTTAGTCAAGATAAGGTCTCAACCTTGCAAAGTAATTCTGATTGCTCCAAACTGGGCCAGACAGCCCTGGTACCCCCGTTGCTGTCCCTAGCAGTCCATCTTCCCCTGTCTCTTCCCAGAATTACAACCTGTTAACCTCCTCTCAGGGGAGGATTTGGTACCCCAATCTTCAGTCTCTCAAACTCAAGGCATGGCTCTTGAAGAGTTAGAGTTTGCAGATTTGCATCTGTCTCAGGGGGTTCTGGATATTCTCAAAGCTTCTCGAAAGCCCTCCACCAGAAAGACTTATACCTCCAAATGGAAGAGATTCAGCATTTGGTGTTCCAGGAAGCATATTTCTCCAGATACTGCTGGATTGCCTACAGTTCAGGATTATATGGTCCATCTTAATGGCCTGGGCCTCAGACCAGCTACTTTCAAGGTACACTTGTCAGCTGTTTCTGCTTTTCTATCAGTGGGGAAGTCTTCCTCACTATCCTCTCATCCTGTATTCTGTAATTTTTTTAAAGGATTGCTTTATACCAATCCTCCCTTTAGAGACCCTGCCCCTGCCTGGGATTTAAATGTTTGCATTGCTCAACTTATGCAACCTCCTTTTGAGGCTGTGTCCTCAGCAGAGCTTAAGTACTTGACTTGGAAAACTGTGTTTTTGGTAGCCATTACCTCTGCCAGACGTATCAGTGAATTGCAAGCCCTGTCGGTGGAACCTGATTTTCAAACAACATGAAGTCTTGCTATATTATGACATATGCAGTTTGTCCCAGCCTTAGAACTGCTCCGGAGGTGAAAGAGTTAACTTTCCATGCCAGGCATGGAATCGTGAGCGCGAACTCGGTTGAAAACTCTGTCTGTTGTTCTTCAAACTGTCAGATTCTTTACTCCGCCTCACTGAACAATCGCTCCGGAGATTTCTCCTTCTGCTCGGTTCATTTTGTCGGTTAAAAAGTGTAATTTCTCGGTTTTTTAAACCGCATTTGTCTTATTTTAACCGCAACCGGTCGGTTCAAGCTCTGTCTGTGGTATCGTAAGTAATAGATAGGTTTTACATTTTCTCTGTGTGGAACTTGCAAACATTATTATCGGTTCGGTTTGAACTGATCAGGTTGTTAAACTTAATTAAATTGCATTTAGAGTGCGGTTCCTGGTTCTTATCGGTTCTAAAAAAAACGGATTTCATTACATTTTTTTCCACGACCCTTGACACGGTTGGGAACCGATAAGGGTGTCTTGCTTGGCGATTTGCTGTAAAAGGGCAAGTTTTTGGTTAGGCTGGCATTATGTCTGAGAAACCCAAAAGAAAAACCAGGCCCACTGGGTTTCAGCACTGTAGTGTCTGTGGGGAAGCCTTTGCCAAGGCTGACCCGCACGCCACATGTGTTTATTGTCTGGGGTTTGACCACCTCAATGCAGACTGCCAGATTTGCAAGAATTTCCCTGCAGCTACCCTGGATAAGAGAGTTGGTAGGCTCAGGGAACGAGAGGCCAAAAAGTCCGCTGACCTGGATGGCCAGCCCGGTTCGGTGCCAACCGAACCGGAGGGAGTGCCCTCTGACCAGGGCGAGACTTCCTCGGGCAAACGAAGAGCTGACTCGGAGGAGCCAGTTCCAGCAAAGAGGACTAGAAAATCAGCAGGTGTGGAGCCAAAATGTCCTTCTCCAACCGCTGCAGAGATAGCCAAAGCGATCCAAATTGTCCAGTCGCTTTCCCCGGTTCCGACCGAACCGGCACCATCAGGTAAGCGGTCGGTTCCACTGGTTCAAGAATATGATATAGAGGAATTTTATGAACCGGAGGAGAGGGAGGAGGATTATGAAGAGAGTGAATGTGATTTTGAAAGTCTGGATGTGCCCATTGAACCGGACATCTCCCCAGACAGACCTTCAGGAGTGTCTCCCCCTAGGCTTTCTGAGTCCCCTTCTCATTTTCTGTTTTATAAAAAAGTTGCTGAAACCCTCCAGCTCCCTTTGGAAGAAGCTGTGGATGAACAGGAGGAGCCTGACTATGTGGAAATGATGGATATCCTAGAGTACAGGAGATTGTCTATTCCCTTACATAAATCTTTTAGGAAACAGACAAAAAATTTGAAAGCTCCTAACACTATACCTCCTGTGGATAAAAAAATGGACAAGAGGTACACATTGTCAGGCTCTGATACGGAGTTCCTTTCACAACAATGCAGCCATGTTGGGGTAGTGCAGGCTACAGCCTGTGATAAGGCAAATATTCCCTTGGCTTCACACCCCCCTGACTAGGACTCCAGGAGGATTGATGCCATGGCAAAGAAACAATACATGACAGCATCCTTGGGACTCAGACAGGCAAATTATATGGCCTATGTTGCAAGATACCAGAAATCCAGATGGGATACTGTTATGGTTTTAGCGAAACAGGTCCCTGGCCAGCTTGCCAAGGAGCTGGAGCAGGTGGCTGCTGATGGTATTGAGGCATCCAAGGTGCAATTCCATGCTGCAGTGGACTCTTAATGATGTATCTTCAAGAGTCATGGCTACATCTGTGGCTTTTCGCAGAATGGCTTGGCTCAGGTGTACTAGCCTGTCACAGGATACCCAGGCTAAGGCCATGGATTTTCCTGTTGTGGGTAATTCTCTGTTTGGGAGCAGACAGAGAATTACATGAAGAAAATGGATGAGTATAGGACCACTATAGGGTGCACAGGCCAAGGAGGGCAAGCCACTCCTCAGGAGGCAGCTTTCCAGGGCAGGGCAGGCCTTTTCACAGGCCTTTTACCAAGCCCAGGCCTCCTCTTCAGCTTATGCCCAGAGGGGGTTCTTCAGAGGGAGGCAGGCAGAGAGTGCGAGCAGGCCTGCTCCCACCCCTCAGCCTAAAGCCCCTGCCAAACAGGCACCCTGATGGGATGCCCAGGGCCGATTCTCTATTACCTGTAGGGGGTAGGCTGGCTTACTTCGTCCAGGACTGGGAGTCTTTAACATCAGACAAGTGGGTCCTGGAAGTAGTAAGCCAGGGACTGGTTCTCAGCTTCAAAAAATTTCCAAAGATGAGAACCAGATCCTTTCCACCTGCAAATCCATCAGAGGCACTCGCTTTGGAAACAGAAGTCTCAACCCTCCTGGCTCTCAGAGCGGTAGAAAGGGTTCCTCCCCTACACCAGGGCAAAGGACTGTACTCCAGGTACTTCCTTACCCCAGAAAAGACAGGAGAATGGCGGCCCATCCTGGATCTCAGATACCTAAACAAGCACCTTTTAAAAACAAAATTCAAAATGGTGACTCTGGGAATTATTTTACCCTCCCTAAGGCCAGGGGACTGGCTAGAGTCCCTGGACCTCAAGGATGAATACTTCCATGTTTTCATCAGAAGCTTCCACCGAAAGTACCTCAGATTCGAACTGCCCTCAGGCCATTACCAGTTCAGAGCAATGCCCTTCGGCCTCACCTGTGCCCCAAGGGTATTCACAAAATGCCTGGCAGTAGCAGTTGTTCACTTAAGAAGACAAAAGATTGCCATCTTTCCTTACCTGGACGACTGGCTCATAGTGGATCAGTCTCCAGACCAAGTCAGATTACACCTTCAGGTTACCCAGCAGCTGCTTACATCTCTAGGTTTTCTTCTCAATCTTCCAGAGTCAGTTCTAGAGCCTGTTCAGCTATTCACCTTCATAGGCGCAGAACTGGACACAAAGCAGGCCAGAGCTTTCCTTCCTGTAGAAAGAGTAAAGACCCTGGTGGCTCTGGCCTCCTCCTTCACTCCGCAGGTCTCTTGACCAGCAAGGCACTTTCTACAGCTCCTAGGGCACATGGTTGCTTCCACAGCTGTAGTGCAAGGAGCAAGATTTCAGATGAGGGACATTCAGTTCCATTTGAGAGCCTTCTGGTCTCAAAGGAGAGATCCTCTAACCAAATTGATCCCAGTAACTCGTACCCTGATCCAGGCCCTGCAGTGGTGGCAGGATCAGAGCAATCTGAGACAGGGGGTTCCTTTCATCCCTCAATCTCACTCCTTGACCCTTACTACAGATGCGTCCCTCTTGGGATGGGGAGCTCACATGGGCGACCTCACCACCCAGGGATTGTGGTCCCCTCAGGAATCTTTGCTCCACATCAATCTGTTGGAACTCAGAGCTGTTTTTCTAGTACTTTAGGTTTTTTCTGCATCTGTTCAGAACAAAGTGGTACAGGTCAGAACAGACAACACCACTACAATGTGGTACATCAACAAGCAAGGGGGCACTCGGTCTTCGGCCTTGTTCACCGAGGCAATGAAGTTGTGGTCTCTGGCTTATTCCCTGAACACTTCCCTCATGGCAGTTCACCTCCCAGGCATGGACAATGTCCTGGCAGATGCTCTCAGCAGGATTTCCAGGGCCATCACGAATGGTCACTGGATCCCCTAATACTGGAGTTAGTATTTGCCAGGTGGGGCACCCTCAGATAGATCTTTTGCAGCCCCAGACAATCACCAACTTCCGCTTTTTTGTTGCAGGCCCCCAGTGTTGGGCTCAGTCCCTCTGGATGCCTTCCTTCTCGACTGGGAAGGGAAGTTCCTCTATGCCTTTCCCCCTTCCCTCTCTTGTTCAAGGTGCTAGTCCAAATCAGATCTCAACCTTGCAAGATGATTCTGATTGCTCCAGATTAGGCCAAACAGCCCTGGTATCCACTCCTTCTGTCCATAGCAGTCCACCTTCCCCTGTGTCTTCCCAGGAATCACAATCTGTTAACCTGTGCCCAGGGGAGAGTTTGGTATCCGAATCTCAAATCCCTCAACCTCAAGGCCTGGCTCTTGAAGAGTTAGAGTTGTGACCTACACCTTTCTCAAGGTGTACTCAATATCTTAAAGCTTCTGGAAGCCTTCCACCAGGGCTACTTATAATTCTAAATGGAAAGGTTTTCCATATGGTGCTCTGTAAGCATATTTCCCAGAATCTGCTGATTTGCCCACAGTCCTGGATTATATGGTCCATCTAAATACTTTGGGGCTGAGGCCAGCAACCCTGAAAGTGCATTTGGCAGCTGTCTCTGCTTTTATTTCAGCAGGAAAACCCTCTTCTCTTTCTGCTCACCCTGTATTCTCCAAGTTTTTCAAGGGATTGCTTCACACCAACCCTCCATTCAGGGACCCTGCTCCTGCCTGGGATCTTAATGTTTGCATTGCTCAGCTAATGCAACCCCCCTTTGAGCCTTTTTCTTCAGCAGAGCTCAAGTACTTGACTTGGAAAACTGTGTTTCTAGTAGCCATCACTTCTACCAGGTGCATAAGCGAATTACAAGCTTTGTCAGTGGAGCCTGATTTTATCTCCTTTCACAGAGATAAGGTAGTCCTCAGGACTAACAGGAAGTTCTTGCCTAAGGTGGTTTCAGATTTCCACCTTAATCAATCTATTTCTCTTCCAGTGTACTTCACTGACCATTTCCTCCTCTGGCGAGAGGAGGCTGCACAGTTTAGATGTAAAGAGGCCCTTAGTTACTACATAGGCGTGCCAAAGTTCACGGTTTGACTCCTCCAACTGTTCCTCACTTGTGGTGAGGTTGGTAGAGAAACCTGCCACTAAAGATCCATTGCCAGGTGGATTGTCTCTTGTATCCAATTTTGTTATCAAAAGCTGGGTAGAGTTCCCCTTCAGGCCTGAGGGCTCACTCTACCAGAGGTACAGCTGCGTCCCTAGCTGCGGCCAGGGACATCCCTTTCTTAGAGATATGTCAAGCAGCTACCTGGAAAACAGTACACACTTTCACCAAGCATTACTCCCTGGACATCCAGGCTAGGAGTGATGCTCGGTTTGGCACAGCTGTGCTTCAGAGCCTATTTCCTAAGTAGGTTGTGTCCCTCCTCCATGGAGGTACTACTGTGTAGTCTGCATATGTCATAATATAGCAAGACTTCTTGTTGTTTGAAGAAAAAATTACTCACCTTAGTAATGTTGTTTCTTCTAATGGAGTCTTGCTATATTATGACCTCCCCACTCTGCCCTCTCAGAACCTCTGCTCTTGGGATGTGGGTGGGCAGTGCAGTGTTGGCACTAGTGATGCCCACCTTGTGTTTTACCCTCCTTTTGGGGTGTTTGGGTGTTGTATTTTATTTTATTTTTGGATCCCTCACTTGAGTCTTTGTTTTGGGACCAAAAATGTGTTAATATTTTAGTAGCCAGTTGGCTAGTGTAGGTTTACAGCTTCACACAGAATCTTAGTGAGTTTTGCTCGTAAAGATCTGACAGTTTGAGTTTGAAGAACAACAGACAGAGTTTTCAACCGAGCTCGCGCTCAAGATTCCATGCCTGGCATGGAAAGTTAACTCTTTCACCTCCGGAGCAGTTCTAAGGCTGGGACAAACTGCATATGTCATAATATAGCAAGACTCCATTAGAAGAAACAACATTACTAAGGTGAGTAATTTTTTCTTATCTCCTTTCACAGGGATAAAGTGGTCCTTAGAACCATTAGAAGGTTCTTGCCCAAAGTGGTTTCAGATTTCCCCTTGAATCAGTCTGTGTCTCTTCCTGTTTTCTTCACTGATCATTCTTCCTCAGAAGAGAGGAGGCTACACAGTTTAGATGTTAAAAGAGCCCTTAGCTACTACATAGAGTGTTCCAAGGGTCACAGGTTTGAGTCCCTCCAGTTGTTCCTCACTCATGGAGAAGTGGGAAAGGGCAAACCTGCCACCAAGAGAACTATTGCCAGGTGGATTGTGTCTTGTATACAATTCTGCTATGAGAAACTGAGAAAGATTCCACCCTTAGGCCTGAAGGCTCACTCTACAGGAGGTACAGCTGCTTCCCTGGCTGCTGCCAGGGATATTCCTCTCTTAGAAATTTGTCAAGCAGCCACCTGGAAAACAGTCCATACCTTTACCAAGCATTACTCTCTGGATATCCAGGCTAGGAGTGATGCTTGGTTTGGCACAGCAGTACTTCAGAGCCTTTTCCCAAAGTAGGTTCTGTCCCTCCTCCATGGAGGTACTGCTTCGTAGTCTGCATTAGTCAGAATACAGCAAGACTTCATGTTGTTTGAAGAAAAAATTTACTCATTTTAATAATTATGTTTCTTCTATTGGAGTCTTGCAGTATTTCTGACCTCCCTCCCTACCTCCCCTCTCAGAACCTAGTTTTGTGAAGTGGATGGGCAGGCGCAGTGTAGCACCTCAGGGGTGCTCCTTTACACCCTCTGCTTTTTTGTTTGGGTGTTTATTTTGTTGTTATTCTTATTTGAATTGGTTTCATGTTTTGTTTTTCCTGACTTGAGTCTTCCTTTGGGAATCCAAAACTTTTTGTTGCCAGTTGGCTAGTAAAAATTTTATAATTTCCACATTGGATAGCTAGTGAGTTTTTGCTCGTAAGAATCTGATGGTTAGATTTCAAAGGGAAGCAGACAGTGACATCAACCGAGCTCGAGCTCAGCATTCTATGCTCTGCATAGAAAGTTTAACCCTTTGTTCTCCAGAGCAGTTTAAAGGCTGGGGCTAACTGCATTAGTCAGAATACAACAAGACTCCAATAGAAGAAACATAATTACTAAGGTGAGTCATTTTTTCTTGCTGCCTATACCTGGAGGGTGACGTTTGTCAGAAGTCCACGGGCTCACTGCAGTTTCAGCCTCAGGATAGGCAGCGACAGTTTAATCCCGTGGGCTTGCTTACAAATGCAGCCTATTCAGTGGGTTTACTGTAGGCCTGTGATCCCTAATCAGAGGATTATCATCCAGTTTTCCTTGCCCCTCAGCTTTGTCACTCCCTGAGTTGGTGAGTGGATGTGCAAGATCTGAGCAAGTCCCACTAGAACGTCCAGAGTTAATTCTCACAAGAAATGTCAGCCTAGATGGATAGGGCGCAGGTCAGTGCCACTTTCACACTCAGGGAACTTGGTCAATCTACAAATAGCATCTCCACGTCAATATTCAGGAGATGGAGAAGCTAGCTGGCTTCCCATCATTTTTATCTGTAATGCTAAACATGGCTTACATTTATACATAACCATTAAGGCACGGGAGATGTTTTGAGATGTCGCCGACCTGTCGACAGTTCACTTGGTATGGGAGTTGACCCTTCAGGCAGACTGGTTAAGTCGGAAAATGTTCATCCCATGGAGCGGGGGTTGAACTGGAGGTTTCCAAACTCCTGTGCAACCGCTTTTGGTCGACCTCAGATAAGTCTGTTCGCATGCAGCCGCAATACTTGGATCCAAGAATGTTCTACAGTCTTTTTCTGTGTCCACAGTTGGGGGCAGTGGTCGCTGTTCCTCAAGAGTAGACCTTCAGCAGAGTGTATTTTTCCTCTACTAACTCTTTTTTCGAAGTCTTTGTACAAAAGAAAAATAATAATAATAAATAAAAATGAAAGACACTCTGGAGAGAGCTATATCTTGTTAGCTGCATCTTATTAGCTGCAGAGTGGCCGAAACGACTGTAGTTCTTGGACTTAGCGAATCTTGCTCAGCAAGCACCCTTACGCCTTCTGGTGTGTAGAGACCTGCTATCAGGGTCTCTCTCTCTCGCCACTCAAAAGAATCCAGGAATGATACAGCTCGCGCCCTGGCTCCTGAGATGGAAAGAAAAAAATATATATAATGTTTGTGTGTGTGTGTGTGTGTGTGTCTATATATATATATATCTATATATATATAGATATGTATGTATGAAATGTATAGAGACAGTCTATTACTTGCAAAAAATCAAAAGTTTACAACCTGATAATCCCATCGGTATGATGTCAGAATGCTGTAAACCTGGCTTGGCTGCGTCATTCTGATGGGATTGCAGATCAGAATGTTACCAGCTGTAGTAATTCTTTTAAAAGAACGTTGCTCAGCTGTCTGTGAAAGAAGTTCAGAAAAGCACACATTCCATATAGACAGTAACTGAGCTGCTGTAATATCGACTGCAGTGGCGAATATAAGTCATACAGTTGCAAAAGCTTCAAATCGGGAGGTCTTTATACTTAAGCAAGAAAATAAATGTACTCAAAGAACCTTTTCCAGGTTACCTATTCCACTTCTGCATGGTGTCTTCTCCTCGGCTGTTCATACCTCTGCCACCATCCTTCTGATCTGAAGCTACGCTGCGTACAAGAGTGAAATAACCTGACCACAGCGGTCCAATCGGAAAACTGCTGTCATACCCGATTGTTTTTTTTTTAATAGTTAGATATCCCATAGTTGTTTTTAAAAATGTTAACTTTTTTTATTGTGCCTGAACAGAGAATAAGTTAATTAATTCAGTAGTGTTAGTGAATGTATTTTACAGCGCACCCATTGCTATTTGTGCTATGTCAATAAATGTCCGAATGGGCATTCCTGTTTCATCCCTGACTTGGTAAGTGCATTTATTTGTAATAGAAAGTGTCATTTGTTTCTATCAGAGGCCAAATGGTGCTGTTTTAGTTTCAAAATAATGATGTTGTTACCATACACTGTAAAATATAGTGACTAGTTTGTGGTTGTTAACCACAGACGTAATCACCTCTCATGGTTACCATGCCAAATATAAACTTCTGGAGCTGCGCTCTTGAGGTTTATGTTGTTTTCCTGGCAACCACTTGAGTTGATTACAGCGTGGTTAACAACCGCAACCTAGTAGTCATCCTATCCCTCTTTGTGTGTGTATATGTAAATGTATACGTGTGTGTGTGTGTGTGTGTGTGTGTGTGTGTGTGTATATATATATATATATATATGTATGTATGTGTGTGTGTGTGTAATTTTTCCTGAGAAAATTACTTGACTCCTTGATGGCTGCCAGAAATCCTCTGTCTGCAGCCTATGCTCCGGTAGGGGCCAACTTTCTTTCTGAGTTTGTCGTGGCGCGCAGGCGCAGACAAACTCATTGCTATAAGGTGCTCTACAGGGGTGTGCCCAGTGGAGAGCTCCATTTCTAGGGGCAGGTCAGTGGCAGGTGAATCAGTCGGCAGGCTGGCAATGACTCACTTTCAGCTGTTCGGGCGGAGTTGGACAACTTTTCAAAGGACGGAGCCACACAAATAGTGGCGTGGCTCAGTTCTTTGAAGTTGCATTCCTGCATTACATTCCTGGTTGCACGTTCACACTGCTGTGGCTTACAGCAGTTTGAAAGCGCTGAGCCCAGGACTTCCCCATGTTCCCTTGCAGTTAAACAAAACAAAACAAACCGATAGGGGTGCCCTGTCGGCATGCCCCCTCCCAGTTCCATCAGCATAATGTCCCCCCCCCTCGCAATTTGTTGTGTACGGCTGTGCCAAACAGAAATAAACTGACGGGAGTGCCCAATCCCCCTGTTAGCATGCCCCCTCCCAGTTCATTTGCAAACAGGGGAGCCCACTCCCCATCGGCATAACGCCCCCCCCCCAGTTTGTTGTGTGCTGAGGGAGGGGTGCCCAATCCCCCTCGGCTCTTGCCACCCCCAACTAGGTATGTGCCAACGGGGGTGCCCAGTCCCCATCAACTACAGCCTCCCCAAAAACAAACACTCAGGTGGTACGCTGGGAGCCCACCCCAGTGTGCCAAAAGACCGTGTAAGTAAGAAAACCTTCCTGCGACGTGTTTACATTTTTTTTAAACTTGTAAACTAGAAAACAGTCTCTCGTTGAGTCTCTTGCCCCTCCCCCAACCTGCACCCACCCACTGCACACCCCACCTCCCCACACACCCCCACCCCATACTTACCTCCGGAGCACGGCGCAACAGTCTTTGGTGGACCGGGAACATGCTTGCACTCTTCAAAGCTGACTGCGAACTGAAGAAGGATCATAGTGTAACCCCTACACCCCTGCCTTTTTGCAAACGGCAGGTGGTATGCTGTTAAAGCTGACAGCAGTACCAGGTGGGGACTGGGTTCGGGGAGGACTAGGTTACTCGGCACAAGGGTTTAGGTTTGGCTACTCTGTACAGGGGCACCCAAGTAAATCCGAACACAGGAAGCAATAACTGTAATGTCCAATACCAGGAATGGGATTCTAAAGTGTGGCTTTTATTCACATCCAAACTAAACAAACAAAGCATAGACAGACCCCCACGGGGCTACATTCCTGGTAATGCAGATAAGAGTAACAGAACACTTCTTCAACACTGAACCCACCAGGCACACAGCCCGGACTTGCACACGCTGCTTTGGGTACACGGCCCGACTTGTACACTATTTGGGTTTTTCCTGGCCCGGCTCCCCTGCCGGCCACTCGAGCCCGGTCCATATGGCAGTGGACCACATTTTCTGTTGGTGGCTCCCCAAACCACCTTAGAGCCTTCGACTCCTTAAGGAAATTTCCTTTCAATCCCACGTCTGGGTACTTCCCTCAGCACTGGCCAAGTGCCTGAGGCAAAGTAAAAGGGCCACAGAGCAAATCCGTAGAGGTGAACCTGGTTACTAAAGATGGGGGGGTCTCCCACCTCCAGCTTCCACAATCCATACCCGGCCATTTCTCTGGACATTAAACAACTCTTTTTTGAAAGCGTGGCAATATAGATTAAAGGGTAAATGTATAGCACATTTCCTCTACATGTCTTGACTTTCCCCTTATACTAAACTCGAACATACTTAAACATCTCTTCCTGAAAAGCTTGGCAATGTAGATTAAGGGTAAATGTATAGCACATCTCCTCTACATATCTTAGCTTTCCCCTTGTGATGGACTTGAACATACTTTTACTTTGGCTATGCCTATTCCTCTAGGCCTCCCACTGATTCAGCAGTCCAATCCCCACTTTAACACAGTTCAGGTGAAACATAGGCCCTTTGACAAGAGCAGAAATCACCCTTTGGTTGCAGGTGCCCCACAGGCGAATCTTGACAGCTGCTGGTGCCACAACACAACTTAGAAAATAAGGCAGCTTCTTCCCTAGCCGGAACCAGGAGGTTGCCCCTGGAATAACAGGCAAACCTTCCACCCCCATCCCCTCAGGGATGGGGCACAGAGACCAGTATCAGCGGTCTCCACCACTTCAAGAACAGCTTACTGTGTTCCTCTTTTGGCGGAAGCACACACCTTTCCCTAAAAGTAGCTCTGTATCAGAGCTTAGGCTCCAAGAGCCTGTGCACAGACTGCTGTGCTTCTCTCTTCAAGACTGCTCACACACAACTGCTGCTGCTCACTGTTCAAAAACTCCGAACATTCTAATCTAACACCCATCTGCAGATTCCAATGTGGCTCATGCAGCTGCGATAGTTCTATGGTGATGTTATCCCTCAGTCTCAGCTGAGACTGAGAACAGAGTGAGACAGTGTGAAATCCATTTAACTGGAGTTTCACAAGCTGCCTTCCCTGCCTACCACTAGGTTTACTGGGATTCTAGTAACCGCTGGTAACAGGGGGGTTACAGTAGTACTGTAGTAGGATCGTGGGATTCACACACGGACACCAGTTTTGAAGAACCAAAATAAATCAGCTTTTATTCACTAATTTAAAAATATTATAAACGAACTGTTCGACAAAGAAAATAAAAGAGGATAGGTTCATCCAAATAAACATCAAACACATAAAGCAAAGAAATCAAAACAAGTTCCAACCACTAGAAAACACTAGGGTGACATTAGGGTCCGCTCCCTGCTGAGTCCTGCAGCGAACTACTGAAAAGCAGCACTCTCCCTTTATTTATAGTGCTATAGTATCATGTGATAAGTGAAGCCCCTTCCCCTTTGGCATATTTTAAAATAAAACTTTTTATTTCATTTACTTTATCCATTCTCTCATGATTATGTACCTTCATTAAGTATATATATATATAGATACTGCAAACCTTTAAACATATTTACACTCTCTTAGACAGATTTTACTGAGTTATGGACTGCCTTCCACGGATTACAGGGTCCTCCCACAGGTTCTCTGTATAACATTATCATTGATTCGGCCGGCCATATAGAGAACAAGGAATAGGCTGAGGGAGTCCTGTAGTCGTGGGACAGAATGCAAACATTTTTTTTTTTTTATTTAGTTTTTGTTTACCGGGTAAGTGCACTAGCCATAGCAATGACTATTCAAACAACATGAAGTCTTGCTGTATTCTGACAAATGCAGTTAGCCCCAGCCTTTAAACTTCCCTCGGAGAACAATGGGTTAACTTTTCTGTGCAAGGCACAGAATGTTCATCTCGAGCCTGTTGTAATTTGAACTGCAACCGTCAGATTCTTTACTTCGCCTCACTGAACAGTCGCTCTGGAGATTTCTCCTGCAGCTCGGTTAGAAATCGGTTGAAGTATCGATTTTCGGTTGGGTTTTCTACCGAAATTTAGTTTCCGCATAGTTGGTTCAAGTCTCTGTCTGTGGTACTGTGAGTACTAGATAGGTTTTGTTCCGTTTTCTGTGTGAAACTTGTAAAAAGTGTGGATCGGTTCGGCTGAACCGATCATTCAGGTAAATTTTGTATTTAGTGTGTGGTTACTGGTCCGTATCGGTTCTAAAAAAAAAATGGTTTTTAGTACATTTTTTTCCAAGACCCTTGACACGGTCAGGAACCGATAGGGGAGTCTTGCCTGGCGGTTGCCGAAAAAAGGGTAAGTTTGGTTAGGTTGGCCATGTCTGAGAAATCCAAGAAAAAAAACGGGCCCACTGGGTTTCAACACTGCAGTGTGTGTGTGGGGAGGTCTTTGCTAAGGTCGATCCCCACACCACCTGTGTTTATTGTCTGGGGTTTGATTACCTCAATTCAGACTGCCAAATTTGTAAAAATGTTCCCAATTCTACCCTTGAAAAGAGATTAGGTAGACTGAGGGAAAGGGAGGCCAAGAAGTCCGCTGACCCGGATGGCCAGCCTGGTTCGGTTCCGACTGAACCAGAAGGAGTGCCCTCTGACCAGGGCGATACTTCTTCTGGCAAAAGGAGAGCTGATTCCGAGGAATCCGTTCCGACAAAAAGAAAACGCAGAGACAAATCGACCGGTTCGGATCCAGAATCTCATACTCGCCGAAGAAATAGCCAAAGCGATTTGTATTGTGGAATCGCTTCGCCCGGTTCCGACTGATCCGGCACCTTTTGGCAGGGGCTCAGTTCGGTCGGTTCCCCCGGTTCAAGATTATACCCTGTAAGAATTTTATGAACCGGAGTTTGAGGAGGAGGGAGAGTTGGAAGATGATTATCGTGATGGTGAAAGTCTGGATGTGCCTATTGACCCGGACATCTCCCCAGACAGACCTTCAAGTGTTTCTCCTTCTAGGCTTTCTGAGTCCCCTTCGCACTTCATATTTTACAGAAAGGTGGCTGATACCCTCCAGCTTCCTGTGGGGGATCAGGAGGAGCCTGACTATGTAGAGATGATGGACATCCCAGAGTCCAGGAGACTGTCTGTTCCACTCCACAAATCTTTTGGGAAACAGACACAAAAAATTCTTAAGTCTCCCAATTCCATACCTTCTGTAGATAGAAGAATGGACAAGCGGTATACTCTTTCAGGCTCAGATACGGAGTTCCTTTATCAGCAATGCAGCCATGTTGGGGTTGCACAGGCTGCTGCCTGTGATAAGGCAAGCATTCCCTTGGCATCACACCCCCCAGACAAGGACTCCAGGAAGATTGATGCCATGGCAAAGAAGCAGTACATGGCATCTTCCTTGGGACTCAGGCAGGCAAATTATATGGCCTATGCAGCCAGGTACCAGAAGTCCAGGTGGGACACTGTACTGGCACTGGCTAAACAGGCTTTCCCCCAGCTTGCCAAGGAGCTGGAGGAGGTGGCTGCAGATGGGATTGAGGCATCAAAAGTTCAGTTTCATGCTTCTGTGGACTCCAGTGATGTATCATCAAGCGTCATGGCTACATTTGTGGCTCTTCGGAGAATGGCTTGGCTCAGATGTACTAAGCTCTCACAGGATTTATTTTTATTTTTTATTTATTTAGCTTTTGTTGACCGGGTAAGTGCACTAGACAAATCCTGCCTATTTTCAGGCACGACCCGGGGGAGGGGGATACAGATGAATGCCAACTGACCTTGAACCAGATTAAGCTGTTGGTGGTATTTTTTTACTGAATGAGGGAAATTTGGCCAGGACACCGGGGAAATCCCCTACTCTTTTCGATAAGTGCCATGGGATCTTTAACATCCACCTGAACTACCACCAATCCAGGCAGATGGGACCTCGGTTTAACGTCTCATCTGAAAGACGGCACCTCAGAAGTGCAGCACCCCTCTCATGCTGCACTACAGTGTCAGTACTGGGATATTAACCCAAGTGCCAGATGTGGGAACTGAACCCACAGCCCTCTGATCTCCCGGCCTCAGAGGCGAGTGTGCTGCCTACTGAGCCACTGACACTGTGTACTCAGGCTACCTAGGCTAAGGCCATGGATTTTACTGTAGTGGGTAATTCTCTGTTTGGGGAGCAGACAGAAAATTACATGAAGAAAATGGACGAATACAGGACCACTTACAGGAGTGCTCAGGCCAAGGAAAGGCAGGCAACTCTTCAAAGGCAGCAGTCCAGGGGCAGGGGCAGACCTTTTCAAAGGCCTGTTTACCAAGCACAGGCCTCTTCTTCCTTTTCACAGAGGGGGTTCTTCAGAGGGAGAGGCAGAAGGGGGATAAGCAGGCCTGCATCCACCCCTCAGCCTAAAGCCCCTACCAAACAGACACCCTGATGGGTCTGCCCGGGTCGATTCTCCTATCCCAGTAGGGGGCAGGCTGGCTTACTTTGTCCAGGACTGGATGTCTGTTACATCAGACAAGTGGGTCCTGGAAGTAGTAAGCCAGGGACAGGTTCTCAGCTTCAAAAAATTTCCCAAGCTGAGAACCAGATCTTTTCCACCTGCAAATCTCTCAGAGACCCTTGTCCTAGAGGCAGAGGTTTCTTCTCTCCTAACTCTAAGAGCTATAGAGAGAGTACCTATCCTACACTGGGGCAAAGGACTGTACTCCAGGTATTTCCTAACCCCCAAAAAGACAGGAGAGTGGTGACCCATCCTGGACTTAAGATACCTGAAAAAACATCCTTTAAAGCCAAAGTTCAAGATGATAACTCTGGGAATTATCCTTCCCTCTCTAGGGCCAGGGGACTGGCTAGCCTCCCTGGACCTCAAAGATGCCTACTTTCACATTCCCATCAGGTGCTCCCACAGAAAGTACCTCAGGTTCGAGTTGCCCTCAGGCCACTATCAGTTTAGAGCAATGCCCTTTGGCCTAACCTCAGCCCCAAGGGTCTTCACAAAGTGCCTGGCAGTAGTAGTTGCCTTCCTAAGAAGACAAAAGATTTCCATTTTCCATTTTTGGATGACTGGCTCATAGTGGGCCAGTCCCCAGACCAAGTCAAGTCACACCTGCAAGTGACCCAGCAAGTGCTCACTTCTTTAGGATTTCTTCTCAACCTACCAAAGTCAGTTCTCGAACCAGTGCAGCTCCTCACCTTCATAGGGGCAGAGCTGGATATGGTAAAAGCAAGAGCCTACTTTCCCCTGGAAAGGGCAAGGGCTCTCATGGAGCTGGCCTCTTCATTTAGCCTTCTGGTGTCTCGACCAGCAAGGCATTTCCTTCAGCTTTTGTGCCACATGGCAGCTTCTACAGCAGTGGTCCAAGGCGCAAAATTCCAGATGAGGGACATTCAGTTCCACTTAAGAGCTTTTTGGTTCCAATGAAGGGATTCCCTTACCAAACTAACCCCAGTGACTCGAACTCTGATCCAAGCCCAGCAGTGGTGGCAGGATCAGGACAATTTGAGGCAAGGGGTTCTATTTGCCACTCAGTCTCATTCAGTGGTCCTTACCACAGATGCTTCCCTGCTGGGCTGGGGAGCCCATTTGGGGGACCTCACCACCCAGGGACTGTGGTTGCCTGAGGAGTCTCTTCTACACATCAGTCTCTTGGAACTCAGGGCAGTGTTTCTGGCACTGCAAGCTTTTTCCGAATCAGTACAGAACAAGGTGGTTCAGGTCAGAACAGACAACAGCACCACCATGTGGTACATCAACAAGCAAGGAGGCACTCGGTCTACGGCTTTGTGCACAGAAGCCATGAAGTTGTGGTCCTTGGCTTATTCCCTGCAAACCTCTCTGATAGCAGTTCACCTTCCAGGGAAGGACAATGTCCTAGCAGATGCACTGAGCAGAATATCTCAAGACCATCACGAATGGGCCCTAGATCCTCTGGTGTTGAAGGTGATTTTCTCAAGATGGGGCACTCCAGAAATAGATCTTTTTGCAGCTCCAGACAATCACCAACTTCCTCTCTTTTGCTGCAGACCCCTAGTCTTGGGCTCAGTCCCCTTGGATACTCTGATTCTGAACTGGGAAGGGAAATTCTGTATGCTTCAAACAACATGAAGTCTTGCTATATTCTGACATATGCAGTGAGTCCCAACCTTCGAACTGCTCCGGAGGTGAAAGAGTTAACTTTCCATGCCAGGCATGGAACGCTGAGCTCGAGCTCGGTTGAAACTCTGTCTGTTGTTCTTCAAACTCAAACCGTCAGATTCTTTACTCCGCCTCACTGAACAGTCGCTCCGGAGAGTTCTCCTTCTGCTCGGTTCATTTTGTTGGTTAAAGTATTGTTTTCTCGGTTTTCGACCGAATTTAAACTGCAACCGGTCAGTTCAGGCTCTGTCTGTGGTATTTGTGAGTACTAGATAGGTTTTACATTAATTCTCTTCTGTGTGGAACTTGTAAACGGTTTATCGGTTCAGTTTGAACTAATCAGGTTGTTTAAAATATCTTAATCTGTGATTTAGAGTGTGGTTACCGGTTCTTAAAAAACGGATTTTATTACGTTTTTTTCCACGACCCATGACACGGTTGGGAACCGATAAGAGGGTCTTACCT
Organism: Neoceratodus forsteri; assembly: GCA_016271365.2. NCBI lineage: Eukaryota > Metazoa > Chordata > Ceratodontiformes > Ceratodontidae > Neoceratodus > Neoceratodus forsteri. The sequence continues at coordinate 482,017,059 of CM028130.1, read as the reverse complement.
GGCGGATTGCCATAAACGGGTAAGTTTGGTTAGGACTGGCACTGTGTCTGAGAAACCCAAAAGAAAAACCGGGCCCACTGGGTTTCAACACTGCAGTGTGTGTGGGGAAGTCTTTGCCAAGGCTGACCCCCACACCACCTGTGTTTATTGTCTGGGATTTGACCACCTCAGTGCAGACTGCCAGATTTGTAAAAAAATTCTTGCAACTATCCTGGAAAAGAGAGTTGGTAGGCTCAGGGAAAGGGAGGCCAAAAAGTCCGCTGAACCGGATGGCCAGCCCGGTTCGGTTCCAACCGAACCGGAGGGAGTGCCCTCTGACCAGGGCGAGACTTCCTCGGGCCAAAGGAGATCTGACTCTGAGGAGTCGGTTCCAGCAAAAAGGACTAGGAAATCAGCTGGTGTGGAGCCAAAACTTTCCTATCCAACCGCTGAAGAAATAGCCAAAGCGATTAAAATTGTCCAGTCGCTTTCCCCGGTTCCGACCGAACCGGCACCATCAGGTAAGCGCCCGTTGGCCGGTTCCACCGGTTCAAGAGTATGAATTAGAGGAATATTATGAACCGGAGAAGGGGGAAGAGGAGTATGAGGAGAGTGAATGTGGATTTGAAAGTCTGGATGTGCCCATTGACCCGGACATCTCCCCAGACAGACCTTCAGGAGTGTCTCCTCCTAGGATTTCTGAGTCCCCTTCTCATTTTATGTTTTATAAAAAAGTGGCTGAAACCCTCTAGCTCCCTATGGAGGAAGCTGTGGATGATCAGGAGGAGCCTGACTATGTGGAAATGATGGATATCTCAGAGTCTAGGAGACTGTCTATTCCCTTGCATAAATCTTTTGGGAAACAGACATTTAAAATTCTAAAAACTCCTCACACTATACCTCCTGTGGATAAGAGAATGGACAAGAGGTACACATTGTCAGGCTCTGAGACGGAGTTCCTTACACAACAATGCAGCCATGTTGGGGTAGTGCAGGCTGCAGCCTGTGACAAGGCAAATATTCCCTTGGCTTCACACCCCCCAGACAAGGACTCCAGGAGGATTGATGCCATGGTAAAGAAACAGTACATGGCAGCATCCTTGGGACTCAGACAGGCAAATTATATGGCTTATGTTGCTAGATATCAGAAATCCAGATGGGATACTGTTATGGCTCTAGCAAAACAGGTCCCTGGCCAGCTTGCAGAGAAGCTGGAGCAGGTGGCTGCTGATGGTATTGAGGCATCCAAGGTGCAATTCCATGCTGCAGTGGACTCAAATGATGTGTCATCAAGAGTCGTGGCTACATCTGTGACACTTCGCAAAATGGCTTGGCTCAGATGTACTAGTCTGTCACAGGATACCCAGACTAAGGCCATGGATTTTCCTGTTGTGGGTAATTCCCTGTTTGGGGAGCAGACAGAGAATTACATGAAGAAAATGGATGAGTATAGGACCACCTATAGGAGTGCACAGGCCAAGGAATGGCAGGCCACTCCTCAAAGGCAGCTTCCCAGGGGCAGGGGCAGGCCTTTTCATAGGCCTTTTTACCAAGCCCAGGCCTCCTCTTCTGCTTATGCCCAGAGGGGGTTCTTTAGAGGGAGAGGCAGACGGGGTACAAGCAGGCCTGCTTCCACCCCTCAGCCCAAAGCCCCTGCCAAGCAGGCACCCTGATGGGGCTGCCAGGGCCGATTCTCAGCTACCTGTAGGAGGCAGGCTGGCTTACTTTGTCCAGGACTGGGAGTCTCTAACATCAGACAAGTGGGTCGTGGAAGTAGTAAGCCAGGGACTGGTTGTCAGCTTCAAAAAGTTTCCAAAGATGAGAACCAGATCCTTTCCACCTGCAAATCCACCAGAGGCACTTGCCCTAGAGGCAGAGGTCTCTTCCCTCCTGGCTCTCAGAGCTGTGGAAAGGGTTCCACCCCTACACCAGGGCAAAGGATTGTACTCCAGGTACTTCCTTACCCCAAAAAAGACAGGAGAATGGCGGCCCATCCTGGATCTCAGATACTTAAACAAGCACCTTTTAAAACCAAAATTCAAAAATGGTGACTCTGGGAATTATTCTACCCTCTCTAAGACCAGGGGACTGGCTAGCGTCCCTGGACCTCAAGGATGCCTACTTCCATATTCTCATCAGAAGCTCCCATCGAAAAGTAGCTCAGGTTCGTGCTGCCCTCAAGCCATTACCAGTTCAGAGCAATGCCCTTTGGCCTCACCTCTGCTCCAAGGGTATTCACACAATGCCTGGCAGTAGCAGTTGCTTTTCTAAGAAGGAAAAAAATTGCCATCTTCCCTTACCTGGATGACTGGCTCATAGTAGGCCAGTCCCCAGACCAAGTCAAGCTACAACCTACAAATAACTCAGCAACTGCTCACCTCTCTAGGTTTCCTTCTGAATCTTTCAAAGTCAGTTCTAGAGCCTGTCCAGCTCCTCACCTTCATAGGCGCAGAGCTGAACACAGAGAAAGCCAGAGCCTTCCTTCCCTTGGACAGGGCAAGGACCCTGGTCTCTCTGGCCTCCTCATTCACCCTGCAGGTGTCTCGACCAGCAAGGCATTTTCTACAACTCCTGGGGCACATGGCTGCTTCTACAGCAGTAGTGCAGGGAGCAAGATTTCAGATGAGGGACATTCAGTTCCATTTGAGAGCCTTTTGGTCTCAAAGGAAAGACCCTCTAACCAAATTGATCCCAGTGACTCAAACCCTGATCCAGGCCCTACAGTGGTGGGGATCAGAGCAATCTGAGACAATGGGTTCCTTTTGTCACTCAGTCTCATTCCTTAATCCTTACTACAGATGCATCCCTCTTGGGGTGGGGAGCTCACATGGGCGACCTCAGTACCCAGGGGTTGTGATCCCCTCAGGAATCTCTGCTCCACATCAATCTGTTGGAACTCAGAGCAGTTTTTCTAGCACTTCAAGCTTTTTCCAAATCTGTTCAGAACAAAGTTGTACAGGTCAGAACAGACAACACCACCACCACAATGTGGTACATCAACAAGCAAGGAGGCACTCGGTCTACGGCCTTGTGCACCAGAACAATGAAGTTGTGGTCTCTGGCTTACTCCCTGAATACCTCCCTTACGGCAGTTCACCTCCCAGGCAAGGACAATGTCCTGGCAGATGCTGTCAGCAGGATTTCCCAGGGCCATCACGAATGGTCACTGGACCCCCTGGTCTTGGAGGTGATATTTGCCAAATGGGGCACCCCGCAGATAGATCTTTTTGCAGCCCCAGACAATCACCAACCTCCCCTTTTTTGCTGCAGGCCCCCAGTGTTGGGCTCAGTCCCTCTGGATGCCTTAGTTCTCAATTGGGAAGGGAAGTTTCTCTATGCTTCCCCCTTTCCTCTCCTGTTCAAAGTGCTAGTCAAAATCAGATCTCAACCCTGCAAGATGATCCTGATTGCTCCAGATTTGGCCAGACAGCCCTGGTATCCACTCCTACTGTCCTTAGCAGTCCATCGTCCCCTGTGTCTTCCCAGGAATCACAACCTGTTAACCTGTGCTCAGGGGAGGGTTTGGTACCCGAACCTCAAATCTCTCAATCTCAAGGCCTGGCTCTTGAAGAGTTAGAGTTTGCCGATTTACACCTCTCCCAAGGTGTAATGGATATCCTGAAGGCTTCTAGAAAACCTTCCACCAGGGCTACTTATAATTCCAAATGGAAGAGGTTTTCCATATGGTGCTCTGGAAAGCATATTTCCCCAGAATCTGCTGATTTATGCACAGTCCTGGATTATATGGTCCACTTAAATACCTTGGGTCTGAGACCAGCTGCCCTAAAAGTGCATCTGGCAGTTGTGTCTGCTTTTATTTCAGCAGGTAAGCCCTTTTCTCTTTCAGCTCACCCTGTATTCTCCAAGTTTTTCAAGGGATTGCTTCACACCAACCCTCCATTCAGGGACCCTGCCCCGCCTGGGATCTTAATGTTTGCATTGCTCAGCTTATGCAACCCCCCTTTGAGCCTTTGTCTTCAGCAGAGCTTAAGTACTTGACTTGGAAGACTGTGTTTCTGGTAGCCATCACTTCTGCCAGACGCATAAGTGAATTACAAGCTTTGTCAGTGGAGCCTGATTTTATCTCCTTTCACAGAGATAAGGTGGTCCTCAGGACTAACAGGAAGTTCTTGCCTAAGGTGGTTTCAGATTTCCACCTTAATCAATCTATATCTCTTCCAGTGTACTTCACTGACCATTCCTCCTCTGGCGAGAGGAGGTTGCACAGTTTAGATGTGAAGAGAGCCCTTAGTTACTACATAGAGCGTACCAAGGGTCACATGTTTGACTCCCTCCAACTGCTCCTCACTTGTGAGGTTGGTAAAGGGAAACCTACCACTAAAGGATCCATTGCCAGGTGGATTGTCTCTTGTATCCAATTTTGCTATGAAAAACTGGATAAGGTTCCTCCCTTAGGCCTGAAGGCTCACTCTACCAGAGGTACAGCTGCTTCCCTGGCTGCTGCCAGGGACATCCCTATTTTAGAGATATGTCAAGCAGCTACCTGGAAAACAGTTCACACTTTTACCAAGCATTACTACCTGGACATCCAGGCTAGGAGTGATGCTCGGTTTAGCTAGCTATTAGCTTCAGAGCCTATTTCCTAAGTAGGTTCTGTCCCTCCTCCATGGAGGTACTGCTTTGTAGTCTGCATGTGTCAGAATATAGCAAGACTTCATGTTGTTTGAAGAAAAAATTACTCACCTTAGTAATGTTGTTTCTTCTGTTGGAGTCTTGCTATATTCTGACCTCCCCCCCTGCCTGCCCCTCTCAGAACCTCTGTTTTTGGGATGTGGGTGGGCAGTGCAGTGTTGGCACTTAGTAGGTGTCCACCTTGCTGTTTTTCATCCCTCCTTTCTTGGGGTGACTTGGTGTTGTGTTTTTCATTTTGTGGGTCTCCTGACTTGAGTCTTTGTTTTGGGACCAAAAAATGTGTTCTTATGTTTAGTAGCCAGTTGGCTAGTGTAGGTTTACAGTTTCCACACAGGACCTCAGTGAGTTTAGCTCGTAAAAATCTGACAGTTTGAGTTTGAAGAACAACAGACAGAGTTTCAACCAAGCTCGAGCTCAGCGTTCCATGCCTGGCATGGAAAGTTAACTCTTTCACCTCTGAAGCAGTTCGAAGGTTGGGACTCATTGCAGATGTCAGAATGTAGCAAGACTCCATTAGAAGAAACAACATTACTAAGGTGAGTAATTTTTTCTTTTCCCCCCTTCCCTCTCCTGTTCAAAGTGTTAGTCAAGATAAGGTCACAACCTTGCAAAGTGATTCTGATTGCTCCTGACTGGGCCAGGTAGCCATGGTATCCCTTGTTGCTGTCCGTAGCAGTCCATCTTCCCCTGTCTCCTCCCAATAATTACAACCTGTTAACATCCTCTCAGGGGAGGATTTGGTACCCCAATCTTCAGTCTCTCAATCTCAAGGCTTGGCTCTTGAAGAGTTGGAGTTTGCAGATCTGCTTATTTCCCAAAGGGTTCTGGATATCCTCAAGGCTTCTCAAAAGACCTCCACCAGAAAGACTTACAACTCCAAATGGAAAAGATTCAGCATTTGGTGTTCTTAGAAGGGTATTTCTCCAGACACTGCTGAATTGCCTACGGGTTCTGGATTAAATGGTCCATCTCAATGACCTAGGCCTCAGACCAGCTACTCTCAAGGTACACTAGTCAGCTGTTTCTGCTTTCCTGTCAGTAGACAAGTCTTCCTCACTATCATCCCACCCTGTATTCTGTAAGTTTTTCAAGGGATTGCTTCACACCAATCCCCCCCTTTAGGGATCCTGCTTCTGCTTGGGATCTTAATGTTTGCATTGCTTAGCTTATGCATCCCTTGAACCTTGTCCTCAGCAGAGCTTAAGTACTTGACTTGGAAAACTGTGTTTTGGTAGCCATTACTTCTGCTAGACGTATCAGTGAATTGCAAGCCCTGTCAGTGGAACCTGATTTCATCTCTTTTCACAGAGATAAAGTGGTCCTTAGAACTAACAGAAAGTTCTTGCCTAAAGTGGTTTCAGATTTCCACCTGAATCAGTCTATATCTCTCCCTGTTTTCTTCACTGATCATTCTTCCTCGGGAGAGAGGAGGCTACACAGTTTGGATGTTAAAAGAGCCCTTAGCTACTACATAGAGCATACCAAGGGTCACAGGTTTGACTCCCTCCAGTTATTCCTCACTTACGGAGAAGTTGGGAATGGCAGACCTGCCACCAAGAGATCTATTGCCAGGTGGATTGTGTCTTGTATATAATTCTGCTATGAAAAACGGAAAAATGCCACCTTCAGGCCTGAGGGCTCATTCCACAAGAGGTACAGCTGCTCCCTGGCTGCTGCCAGGGATATCCCTCTTTTACAAATTTGTCAAGCAGCCACCTGGAAAACAGTCCATACTTTTACCAAGCATTACTCTCTGGATATCCAGGCTAGGAGTGATGCTTGGTTCGGCACAGCAGTATTTCAGAGCCTATTCCCAAAGTAAGTTCTGTCCCTCCTCCATGGAGGTACTGCTTGGTAGTCTGCACTTGTCAGAATACAGCAAGACTTCATGTTGTTTGAAGAAAAAATTACTCACCTTAGTAATTATGTTTCTTCTAGTGGAGTCTTGCTGTATTCTGACCTCCCACCCGCCTCCCCTCTCAGAACCTAGATTTTTTGGGATGTGGGTGGGCAGGCGCAGTGTTGGTACCCTAGGGGTGCCCCTTTTACACCCTCTGTTTCTCATGGGGTGAGATGTTATTTCATTTGATTGGTTTTTGTGTTTGGATTTCCTGACTTGAATCTTCCTTTAAGAACCCAATAGATTATTTTTTCTGCCAGTTGGCTAGTAAAAGTTACAGTTTCCACACAGAACACCTAGTGAGCTTTGCTCGTAAAGATCTGACGGTTGCAGTTCAAATTACAATAGGCAGAGACATCAACTGAGCTCGAGATGAACATTCTATGCCTTGTATAGAAAAGTTAACCCATTGTTCTCCAGGGCAGTTTAAAGGCTGGGGCTAACTGCACTTGTCAGAATACAGCAAGACTCCACTAGAAGAAACATAATTACTATGGTGAGTAATTTTTTTCTTTTCAGACATGACCCGGGAGGGTACAGTACTTCAAAGCATACAGAAAAACATTTTATGATAAGTACAAAATACCATATAATAGTATACATTTCATTTCAAGTCTGACAGAAATTGACAATAGGATATATTTAATTACAAGTGTGACATATATGTCAGTGCTGGACAGGGTAAAAAAGAGAAAGGAAGACAGTAGCAATAGACAAGTAGAAAGTATTTGCAGTATGAGGAAAGGTAGTATGCAGAAGAGAGAAAGTGGCTACCTACAGGGTAGATGCAATTTGCAGTGTGATGGAAATAAAAACAGAAACATATTCAGAAATACGGATTACCTATTATATATGTTGAGGGAAAAAAGATGAAATGTAAATGCTGTAGTGTTAAAATGGGGTTGACAGTTGGGAAAAACTAGGGGGTGCAGGAGTAAGGGAGAAAGGAAGACCAGGAAGAGGATAGGGGACAAGCCGGAGTGGGAGGTTGGACAGACAGGTGGAGGGGAAGTGGTATTAATATAGTATAGTAAAAGTAGCAAAGCAGGGAGAGACTAGGTAGGGCAGAGATGAGAGTTAAGGGGGTTTGAAACAGCTGCACATGCAGGAGGACTCAAGATGGGAACCCAATTTTTTTCTTAAAAGTTGCATGTGATGGTGCTTGGCCCTTGCTGACCTGAGGAGGGAGTTCAGTATTTGAGACATGGCAGGGCACTTGCACCTTTAGAGGTATAGTGTCTAGGTATGAAGATGGGGGCACTATCAGAGGATCTCAGGCTGTAGGAGGGTATTCTGATTTGGAAGTAGGCCGCAATGGGTTTGGGTATTTGTAGCCTGATAATATTGTCTATGACTGAGTCATAGGTATAAAGCCATAGCTCGAATGGAGGAAGCCATCCCAGCTGAGAATAAAGGAGACAGTGGTGTTTCAGCTTATGTGAGGAGGACGCATAGTGACAAATGTTGTTGTACGTTACGTCCCATTTTCAAAGACTTGTTTTGCATGCAGAGATATATGTAGCAGCTCCATAGGTAAGTGAGGGCAGTAGAATGCCACACATTGCTACAGCAAGCCTTGCCAAGGGCGTAAGCGCATAACTGGTACGGTAAGCTATGCCAATTTTAGTGTTTACCTGCTTGCAGGTAAGCTGTATGTGTAGGTAAAAATTTAGTGATGGGTCAAGTGTGTCACTAGGATATTTGAAAGAGTCTACCACCTCGATGGTTAAGCCATTTGAGGAGCAATCTTTAAATTTTGGATGGGCATTCTTGAGTTTGGAATATGATCAGAAGAGCATGGCTTGGGTTTTGGACTTGTTTAGTACAAGTTTGTGACTAGATAACCACTGTTGCATGAGCTGAAAGTCGAAAGAGTTTACTATTTATTTCTTCAGTGTTTTTTGCACTGTCATATAGAATAATGTCATCTGCATATAGCAGGGACTCTGTCATATGCAGGTTGGTGGTGATATTATTTATGAAGATAGAGAAAAGCAGAGGCCCAAGAATGGATCCTTGTGGCACCCCAATGTTTATAGTGGCCTTGTCTGAGAGGGTAGAGTTGTATTGCACTGCTTGGGTCCTGTTGGATAGGTAGCTACTAAACCACTTTACAACGTTTATCGAGAAACCTAATGATCCAAGGGAGGCTAGGAGGATGGAATGATCAACTAGGTAAAATGCCTTTGTCAAGTTGATGAAAATGGCCCCAGTGAGTAGACCAGAATCCATAGCCACTAGTGTATCTGACGTGAGTTTGAGAAGTGCGGTGGTGGTGCTATGGCCCTTGCGATAGCCATGCTGGGCCAAGGTAAGTCCACAAACAAATTGCTTTAAAGTTTAAATATCTCCTAACTTCTGCTCTATTAGATACAGTGTTTATTTGGTCAAAGTATTCTGTTTTTTACCGAGTGTTTAGGCAGGACTTAGAGCGCAGCATAGCAACTGCTGACTTCCACTCGCTACAGTCAATACCTTATGTTTACTCCCCTTACTTGCTTTTTATTCCTTTTCTTTTTTGCTTTTCATTGGAAAACATTCTCAGAGGGGTACTATTTTAGAAACCTGCCCTGTTTAATGCTGCCTTAAACCCTCATAATAATAGTAATTCATTTCTGTAGGCAGAGGTTTCACTTTTCCATCTAAATTCTTAACCCGTCTTGAGCACAGACATGCTCGAATTAACCTCTAGTGAATAGGTGTGCTTGAAACATAGGCTATAATTCGATCCCTAACATATGCCGGTTCCCCTCTAAGTACTTTCTTATTTTAACATGTTTCTTTCTTTATTTCAGCCGTGGATCTGCTACCGCAACATTTGCACAATCGAGAAGGACGTAGTGCCTTCGTTCATGTAGACGAGTGTGCGCATTGTCGAGAGGTGTATAGATTAGGAGCTACAGGCTTTCTCTTTAGAGACCACAAGGATAGGGAAGGGATTTAGGGACAAAAAGAACATTAGACGGGTGGCCTTCCAGTCTAATGGGGTAAAGAGTGCAAGACAAAGTGAATAATCAAAGAAAGGGTAGAACTGCTGTTGCAACAGACTTAGAGGTGAAAGAAAGGGGTCTCTTCAAAGCTGTGTAACCCTGTCACATACTGGTAAGCTGTATAATGGCATAAATGTTTTTTTTTTTTTTTTTTTCAACGTTGGTGTATATCTTGGCCATCTTTGCTAATTTTGGCACCAAATTTTCAGCATGGGGTTTTTGGGACCCCATCTCATGAATTTAGTCACTGTCATGTAGTTATTTGGTCCCAAAAGGTGATTTTGCGGTCACTGCACAGAATCACCGTTCAGGACCAATTAACGAAATGACAGTGTCACTGTTCATGAGGTGGGCTCCCAAAAAGTCTATGTTGAAAATTTGGTGAAAAAATTCCAAAAAATTACTGTGTTATGAATGTGCATTACGATGGTTCTACGCACACCTGTAACGTCGCAAGTATGTAATATTTTCACTCCAGATTTTCAACACTGGTATTTTTTTTACACCTCCTCATGAACAGTACAGCTGTCATTTTCAACATCCTGGCTGAAATATGTTCTAACCCCAGTAATGCTCAGGATATTCATAACTTTATGCAGTAAGCCTGGAGGGTTGGACTGCCCATTGAGATGGAACACATGCAAATGAGTAGAATTCTTTGCACGTGAGCATCTTTCAGATACTGCCTCTACCAACTGTAGTGTTCTAACCTCTTCAGATTTTCCTCTCCGCCTGAAAGTCTGGTCGCTCGGAGTGGTCATCTTACTCTTTCGCATGAAAGAAGATTCGAAACCTTAAAAAACTGAAGTGTATTTTATTTCTTTTATTGCCTCTACAAATTGGTAGTGTAAATCTTGTTTACTGCTTAAATTACATATATTTTCCAGTTCCTTGCAGTTCGGGATAATCGTGAGGGAACTGGGTTAGTTGTTTAAATTCATCGGGGTTCTCTGATTAAAGAGTCTTGTTTTTTGTCTATTATTAGTTTTGTTTTTGAGTGTATTTCATTGTTTTTGTAACTGCTTTCTCTCGGTTACAGAACTGCTGAACTGTTTCATTTATCATCTCCTCGGTTTGGTTCCTCCGGTTCTACAAAAAAAGAAAAAGTAATTCCATTTATTCTTTTATTAGCGGTTAGGGTTTTATCTCGTTTGACATTAACATGTCAGAGAAACCTAAAAAGGAAACCGGAGAACCCGGTTTTAAGAATTGTTTAAAATGCGGAGATGTATTTGCTAAGGCAGACAAACACGCCTTATGTGTGGCTTGTCTGGGGTTCGAACATCTGGACCAGGATTGTGAAATATGTAAAACTTTCCCAGAAAAAAATGTGGAAAAATGCCTTGAAAGGCTAAATAAAAGATTTCCTAGGGGTTCCTCCGGCTCTGACCAGCTGACACCCCAATCTGCTGTGGCTGAACCCACAAGTCTGCTTGCCTCTGCCCCTGAGACGGGCGAAAAACGGGCAAAATGAGGTAAAGAACTGGCTGACTCCCTGGTTCCCTCAAAGAAACTTAAAAAAAACTAAATGTGCAGAATCTTCTCCTGCTAAACCAGGGACTTCTGCACAAGTGCCTGTTCTGCCCTCAGCTCAAGAGATAGCCCAGGCTTTTAAAACTATACAGGCACTGCAAAATATCATCTCCCAGCAGCTTGCCCCTACCTAGGGTCCCCAGGCTAGCATTGGTGTTTTGCCCTCTTTACAAGAGGAGCAGTATTTGGAGGAGGAGGATGATCTTTTTGAAGAGGATGAACCAATTCCTCCAGAGGTGTCACCCAAACAGGATTTTGGTTCTCCCCCCAGGGTGTCCGAGGATTACTCCTCACATTTCACATTTGTGAGGAAAATGGCAGATGCTCTTGATATTTCTGCCACAGAGCAGATTGAGGATGAGGAGGAAGTTGAATATTTAAATATGACGGGTCTAACACCCACAAAAGCCCTCCTCTTGCCAGTCTATACATTTTTTTTAAAAAGACACCCTACAACTTCTACAGACCCCTAATTCTGTTCCTCCTATTGATAGGAAAATAGATAAAAAATGTCAGTTGGACAGGATGGGAGCTGATTTCCTTTTGTCCGATCCCGACCATCAAGGGGTCATAAAACAGGCAGCCTGCGACAAAGCCAGAGTCCCCCATCCTCCCACCCTCCGGACAAGGACTCTAGAAAAATGGATAGCATGGCCAAAACAGGCCATTTATCAGCTTCTTTGGCTATGAGATAGGCTACCTTTCAAGCTTATGCTGCCCAGTATCAAATATCCCTGTGGCACTCGGTACTGGACATGTCTATGAAAGCCCCCTAACCCTTGTCTGTAGACCTGGCTGAAACTGCCAGGTTTGGGCTAGAGGCAGCTAAGTACCAGTTCCAGATGGCTGCTGATTCAAATGACACTGCAGCCAGATGGATAGCTAACACTGTGGCACAGAGAAGGTTTACTTGGCTCAGGGCCACTAACCTTACTCAGGGTACTCAATCCAAGGCCCTGGATTTTCCTTTAGAAGGAAACTCTCTTTTTGGTGAATCCGAAGAGGCATACATGAAAAAAGTGGACGAGTACAAGGCAACCTATAGAAGCAACTTTGCTAAGGAGCGTGCTTCTCCATCCACTAAGCCCTATGGAACGTGGGGCAGAGGAAGGTCTTTTATGACCAGACCCTTTTTCCAGCCAGAAGCTGTGCCCCAGTATCAGCAGTATCCACAACAGGGATACTCTAGGGGTAGGGGGGTAGAAGGGTCTCCAGGAGGGGCTCTCAGACCCAGCCTCAGCTACAATCAAAACAAATCCCCTGAGGCTCAGGCCGCCTCCTCCCTCCCTGTCGGAGGCAGACTATCCCACTTTCTCCAGGCTTGGCTAAGCATCACCACAGACAAGTGGGTTATGGAGGTAGTGGGTCAGGGTCTGTCTCTGGATTTCAAATCTCTTCCTCCACAGAAGACCAGGGTGTACTGCTCACCTCCTCTAGCAGAAAGGACACTACTAGAAGCAGAGGTTCAGAAATTGTTACAGCTCAGAGCAGTGGAATCAGTTCCTACCACCCTGAGACGAAGGGGTTTTTACTCCAGATACTTCCTAACAACAAAGAAAAGTGGGGAATGGCGGCCAATATTGGATCTCAGAGCTTTGAACAAGCATTTGAAAAAACAAAGTTCAGAATGGTAGCTTTGACTTGGAGATTGTCAACAGTCCAAAAAGGGGACTGGCTGGTATCACTGGACTTGAAAGACGCCTGTTTCCACATCCCCATAAAAGAATCATACAGAAAATATCTCAGGTTCAGGCTCTCTTCAGGCTACTATCACTTTTCAACTCTCCCTTTCGGTCTCTCCTCAACACCAAGCGTATTCACAAAGTGCCTGGTTGCTGTAGTGGCGTATCTCCGAAGACAGGGAGTAACCGTCTTCCCTTACCTACACGATTGGTTGATGGTGGGAAAGTCACCAGACCAATTAAGGAATTCCCTAAGAATCACCCAATACTTCATAGAGTCCCTGGGTTTTATAATAAACCAAAAGAAATCAGTTCTAACTCCTGCTCAAAGTTTGCAGTTCATAGGGGCAGAAATCAACACACTTCAGGGCAGAGCCTTTTTACCCTCAGACAGGGTGCAAAGTCTTCAGACAATAGCAAATTCCTTCACCCTGAAGAAGCCAAAAACTGCAAGGCAGTTTCTGCAGTTACTAGTCCATATGGCTGTATCCACAGGCACAGTGCAAGGATCCAAATTTCATATGCGAGACATCCAGTTTTACTTCAGGGCTCACTGGAGTCAGAAAAGAGACCCCTTTTCAAAGCTTCTACCAGTGACAAGGGCACTATTAAAGGCCCTCTTGTGGTGGAAAGAGAAATCCAGTTTAAGGCAGGGAGTTCCTTTTCAGAGAGCAAACCCCTCTCCGGTACTCACAACAGATGCATTTCTATTGGGCTGGGGTGCCCATTTAGGAAAGCACACAACTCAGGGCACCTGGTCAGCAGCAGAGTCCCTTCAGCACATAAACTTACTGGAGCTCAGTGCAGTGCTTCTAGCTCTAAAGGCTTTTATTCACTGATATTGGGCAGGGTGGTACAGATCAGAACAGACAGTACCACCACAATGTATTACATAGACAAACGGAGGCACCAGGTCAGGCCTCCTTTGCACAGAGGCCATGAAAATTTGGACTCTGGCGTACTCTCTGAAGGTGTCATTGCAGGCAATCCATATGCCAGGAAAGGACAGTACTTTGGCAGATTTACTAAGCCGCATCAACCAGGCCCATCACGAATGGTCTCTAAACAGGCAGGTGGTACAAGTTATTTTCAGAAGGTGGGGTACTCCAGAGATAGACTGGTTCGCATCCCACAAGAACCACCAGCTACCTCAGTATTGCTGCAGACCACCAGCACAGGGGGACAGTTCCTCTGGATGCCCTGGCTCTGGAGTGGACAGGCAGGGACCTGTATGCCTTTCCCCCTTCCCCTTTGGTTTTCCGGGTGTTACTGAAGCTAAAATCCCTCTCGGCACCTCTGATCTTGATAGCTCCAAATTGGCCCAGGCTGCCATTTAGATTAGTTTTTTTTTGTTGACCGGGTAAGTGCACTAGACAAATCCTGCCTATTTTCAGGCACGACCCAGGGGAGGGGGATACAGATGAATGCCAACTGACTTGAACCAGAATTAGGCTGTTGGTGGTATTTTTAGTGCTACTCTGCTCTCCATGTCTGTCAGCAAACCAGTACAATTGCCACTCAGACACAGTCTCCTGATCTCCAATCAGGGAACATTGTTGTACCTGAATCTCAAAGTCCCTTCATCTCAAGGCATGGCTCTTGAGAAATTAGAGTATGCAGGTTTAAATCTTTCAGAAGCTGTCTTTTAATATTTTAAAGGGTTATAGAAAACCCTGTACACAGAAAACTTATTCTTCCAAATGGAAGAGATTCTGTCTCTGGTGTTCCAGTATAAACCTTGTGCCACATAAGGCTGGAGTTTCAGTTGCCTTCGACTATCTCACTCATTTGCATTCACGCGCTTTGCAACCCAGTTCCCTTAAGGTTCATATAGCAGCAGTATCTGCAGGGACAAAGGTGTCAGTAGCATCAGACAAACTTTTCAAAAGATTTTTTTAGCCAGCCCGGTGGTGCAGAGGGCTGAGGCGCTGGACACCACACCTCGAACCATGCTGGCGACCCAGGTTTGTGAACGGACTCGGGTGCCGGGGGTCGGCAGGGGAAGGGGTAGGATTGAGCGTCCATAGAACTGCTTTCCTCCCCCTGGGGAGGGTTTGGGATGCACGATCGTTCTGCAGCGGCCCCCCGGGGAGACCAGGAGCACAACAGAGGGTTCGCATGAAGGAGAACACCAGAAAACGGAAATACCGCTTGCTGGCCGCTGGATGATGGCTCTCTGTCCACGGTTTCCTCCAGTGCCTTCCCGGGGCCTCCTTCTCCACAGCAGCACCCCCGGGCCCTAAGAAAGTGTGCTGGGGTCATCCCTCTCCCCCCCCCCGGTGCCTTACCCCTCGGAGGAGGGGAGCCCGCCCGGCGAAGGGATAAGCCGGGATATCCCAGGGATCGACTGCAGTACGAGGAGTAAGAGGAGGGCCATGTTAGGACAGGAGGGGCTATCGGGAGACGTGCAGAGCCTGAAGGAGTTGGGATCTGCGAACATCAGGAGGACGAAAAAAGAGTATACAAAAAAAAAAAAAAGATTTTTTTAAAGGATTGATGCATTTTCACCCACCGCACCTGCTTGGGATCTGAATGTGTGTGTAGCCAAGCTCATGGGCCCTCCTTTTGAGCCCATGGCTATTGCCCACTTGAAATACCTTACTTGGAAAACAGTCTTTCTAGTAGCTATTACTTCTGCAAGGAGAGAAATAGCGAGCTCCAAGCTCTCTGCATTGACCAAGACTATATCTCATTTCACAGAGATAAGGTAGTCCTCAGAACAAACAGACAGTTCTAGGGATATGGATATGTTGTTCATCCACACTGTCTGGCAGGTTCCTTGCCACTTTAAATCTTGCCGGAAGGTCTTCAAGCTGGCTCCTCCCACCCACCCGGGTGGTAAAACTCTCGACTCCTCCCCATGATGCCAGATCTTCCTTACCGCTTGGAAGCTCAGGTTCCCTCCTTAACGCTTTGGGTATAGACTAGATCCTAACTCTTCGGTTCACCCGAAAATAATTTTAAAATTCTCAAGAATTCGGTGAAATGGATGGACAAATCGACTCCCGGTTTTCGGCGGTGCCTATGTGGGCAGAAGATGTCCAGGATGGATCCGTACTCCACGTGCGTCTACTGCCTCGGCCTTGACCACGACCCGCAGGCCTGCGAGTTGTGTAGATCATTCTCGGCCAACGGCCCTGAAGACCGCACTGCCTGGCTACAACTTGGGCGCCCCGAGAAACTTTATCCGCCAGTGAAGTCCAAGGAGGCCCGTAGGGCGGTGTCCGCGGAGGCTAGCTCGGCTGAGCAACTTGAACAGATGATCACCCTCGAGGAGGAGGCAGCCCAGGCCGCATCCTCATCTTCCTCGGTCGTGGCATTTATCCTGCTCTCTCTGGGATACTCCTACACAGCTTCTTTTAAGGAGCTTTGCCAATCCCTCTCCACGAAGGGAGAGGGGCCATCAGGACACTCTTCTCGGTCAAAAAAGAAGGACTCGAAGGGTAAGTCCCACCGTTGGCGTTTGTGGGAGCGGGAGAGGTCCCCTTCCCCAGACAGTTGACACTTGACTTCGATCGAGGTTGCGGCTAAGGCTGCTGGCTTCACGGTGTCCCCGTCAGGTCAGCCGGCCGAGACACCCGTCGACGCGGTCGAGATTTTTCTCAACCCATCGGATGGGCTGTCGACTGGTGAAGCCGACAACCCTTCATCACCGGTTTCACCTGGTGGAAACCGAGGACTTGCCTGCGCCTCCTGTGCCAGAGTCCCCGGTCAAGGTTCCCGATCCGAGGGGGGAGGAGCAGGTGTCCTCGCCTCCCCCAGACCCACCTCGAAACACAGAGGGTGTCGGTCTCGACTGCAGCCTGTCCAGCCGATCCCGCCGACATTGGCGGTCTCGGTCTCGGCACCGAGGTAAGCGGCGGCACCACTTGTCCTTGTCTTCCTCCTCGGAAGAGGAGAGGCTTCGGCGCAAATTGCTTCGATGCTACGAAGACTTAATGTGGCAGCAGCTCCTTTTGTCCAGGAACAAGCCGACGCCGTCGCCTTCCTCGGCCATTAAGTGGCTGTCACCCGAAAGGCCGAAACAACCCCTCGCGGTGGTCGAGGTGCCCAAGCCTGGGCCATTTGTTCGGCCGAAACCAGCTGCCCCACTGATTGTGGTGGAACCCCCCCGCCTCCACAACCGAAATCGGAGGCTCCAACCAAGGACTCTCGGTCGGGTCAGGGTCTGCCCCACCGGTTGTCGGTCACCCTCAATCCCAACCGTCCTCGGCAGGTGGAGGGTGGCTCAGGCCCCAGGCAGCTCTTCGCAGACTCCTTGGAGTCTGACGACGACTCCTCCCTGTTTTTCAGGCCCCTTGACCTGGAGTCCTCCGGGGAGCAGTCGATGGACGAGAGCCCATCATCGTTCATGGGTCTGCTTCGGCTCATCTCGGAGTCCATCGGGATGCAGCTCGAGTCCGTATCCAATCGGGCCAAGTATCCCCTCACGGAGATACTAGACCGAGGGGATTCTCCCACGGAGGCCTTTCCGGTGGCTGAAGCCATCATTGGCCCAGCCTTGGAGCTTTGGCAGCGGCCGGCTTCCTGTCCTGCGCCTTCGGCCAGGATGGCCAGGAAGTATGCGGTTCCTAACAGCTCTTTGTCTGGTTTTTCGGAACACCCCTTCGTGGAGGGGTTGGTCACCGATAGCGTTTTCCGGCGCTCTGGGAACGCTAGGGATGTGGATGAGCCCCCCGACGAGTCCAAAAAGCTGGACTATGCCAGGCGCAAGGTGTACGCTGCGTCCTCCCTCGGCCTCCGTCAGGCCAGCTCGGCCGTACTGATGGCACATTTCTCCCACGCCCTCATGGGCTACCTGGATGAGGTGATCATTCATTTCCCGGCCGACCTTCAGACTACAGTCAAGCAGGTGCGGGATCAGGGAAGGACAGTGGCAAAACAGCAGCTGCAAATGGCTCTAGACATTGGAGACTCCTGTGCCTGATCAGTAGCAGCTGCAGTGGCCATGCGCCGCAGAGCCTGGCTGAGGATATCCACCTTCACGGTGGGTACCCAGCACAAATTGGCAGACTTCCCCTTCTTGGGGACTGACCTTTTCAGCCTTAGAGTGGAAGGCCACCTCCAGAGATTGAAAAGTCCAACGCTACCCTGGACTCGGTCACTTCCGCTCAGAAGGACAAGGGCCGTCGTCAGCAACATAAATCCTTTCGTCCTTCTGCTCCTGCGGCACGTCCGACCCAGCAACACCAGCATCAAGACCAGCAGGCTCGCGCTTGGCACCCCAAAGCCAAGCCTGCAGCTTCCTCCAAGAGGAAGCAGGGAGAAAAAGGCCCAGGAGGTCCCTCAGCTGGTCCCTCCTCCAAGCCTGCCTAGTGACGGGTTAAGGGGTTTTGCCCCCAGGCTCGTTGCTTCCCCCTGGGTTTCCCCGTGGGGGGACGACTCCGCCACTTCCTTTCCGCCTGGTCCACTATCACCACGGACTGCTGGGTGTTGGAGGTGGTAGGAAAGGGTCTGCCTCTGGAGTTCGAGCAGGCCCCGCCCTTCTGAGCCGTCGCCCCACGGGGGGCTACCGGGTCTGCAGCCTCCCTGTCAGCTCGTCGAGCCGACATTGCCCTGCTTCTCGAAAAGGAGGTGATCAGAAAAGTGGCGGATCCTCCACCAAGCCTGGGGTTTGTGTCAAGGTATTTCCTGGTCCCGAAACGGACGGGGGGCTGGCACCCAATTCTAGACCTGCACAGGTTCCTAAGGTCTCAAACCTTCAGGATGGTCACTCTGGCTCAGATCATTCCATCCTTGGAACGAGGCTTGTGATTCTGTTCTCTGGACCTCTAGGACGCGTTCTTTCACGTCCCAATCCGTCCGTCCCACCAGAGATTCCTCCGCTTCAGGGCAGAGGGGTCCCTCTGCGAGTTCCGGGCCATGCCCTTTGGCCTTCTCTAGCTCCCAGGGTCTTCACCAAATGCGTGGCAGTGGTGACAGCATTCCTGTGGTGCCGAAGAGTCCGGGTGTACCCCTACCTGGACGACTGGCTGATTCTGCCTCCTCCAGAATGGAGGTGGAGCGGTCCAGGGATCTGGCCCTCCAGGTTTGCTCTCAAGTTGGCCTCCTTATCAATGAGGCCAAGTCGGAACTCATGCCAAAGCAGGTGATACAATTCATTGGGGCAGAGCTCAACTGTCTGCGACTGAGAGCACGGCTCCCGGCGGACAGGGCCGAGGTTCTTTCCTCCTTTGCCCAATCATTTCAGGTTGGGCAATTGCGCCCTGCCGAGGACTTCCTGCGCCTCCTGGGCCTCATGGCGGCCTGCACCAGCGTGGTCCGCTAGGTCTGCTAGCACATGCGTCCCCTACAATGGGGACTGGCCAGCCAATGGTCACAGCGCTGTGATCCTTTGGATCAGCTAGTGACAGTGACCCAGGAGATGTGGAACGCTCTCCAGTGGTGGACCGTTCCACCTCATCTGCAGGAGGGCATCCTGTTTGTCCGCCCCGAGCCAACGGTCTCTTTAGCGACCAATGCCTCTCTGATGGGTTGGGGTGCCCATCTGGAGGAGCACAGAGCGCACGGCCTCTGGTCCCCTCGGGAGTCCCGATGCCACATCAACCTGCTGGAGCTTCGAGCGGTTCATCTAGCCCTTACCGCCTTCGCTACATTTGTACAGGGTCAAGTGGTCCAGGTCCAGATGGACAGTACCACGGCCATGTACTACCTAAACCACCTGGGCGGGACACGCTCCATGCCTCTGTGCAGGGAAGCTCTCCGCATTTGGTCCCTTGAGCGCAGCCTGGAGGCGGATCTCCTTGCCATCCATGTGGCAGGAGCCTCCAACATTCTGGCCGATGCCATTAGCCGGATAGGGGCTGCGTCCCATGAGTGGTCTCTCCTGCCGGAGGTAGTACAAGATCTGTTCTCCCACTGGGGCATGCCTCAGGTGAACCTGTTTGCCTCCGGGAAGAAAGCGAAGCTGAGACTGTTTCGTGCCCACCCCGCCCCCAGCAGGCTTGCTGCAGGGGGATGTCTTCTCGAGGCCGTGGACCCCGGGCCTCTTCTACGCCTTTCCCCCATTTCCCTTGATCCACAAGGTGCTCCTCAAGGCGAGGAGGGACAAGGCGCAGGTGATTCTGGTAATCCCAGACTGGCCCCGCCAGTTCTGGTATCCAGATCTCCTCAGTCTCAGCTTCAGGCTCCCGAGGCATCTTCCAGCCCACCCGGACCTGATCTCAGTCAATCAGGGGAAAGTGTTCCATCTGGACCTTCAGTCCCTGCACCTGATGGCCTGGTTCCTGAGCGGCTAGAGTTCCAGGCCTTGGGTCTTTCCGTCGAGGTCCTCAATGTTGTTGAGGCATCCCGTAAGGAGTCGACCAGAAAATGCTATGCCTTTAAATAGAAGAGATTCCCCATTTGGTGTCAGGGCAAGGGCCTGGACCCTTTCTCCTGTTCCTTGGCAAGCATTCTGGACTACCTGTGGTCCCTTTCTAAGCAAGGGCTTCGGTCGACGACGACCCTTAAGGTGCACCTGGCAGCCATCTCTGCTTACCGGCCACGGGCCGGGAAGCAGTCGGTGGCGCAGGAGAAGGTGGTCGGGCGCTTTTTCAAAGGCCTTGATCACATATCCCCTCCGGTGCGAGAACCTCCACCTCCATGGGATCACTGCTGGTATTGGCTAAGCTCATGGGCAAGCCATTCGAACCAGTGCACAGGTGTGACATCTCTCACCTGTCATGGAAGACCGCATTCTTGGTGGCTATTACGTCAGCCAGAAGGATGGGAGAGCTCCAGGTGCTTTCCGTCGAGTCTCCTTATCTGGTCTTCCACAGGGACAAGGTTGTCCTGCGCCCCCACCCGAAATTCCTTCCGAAGGTGGTGTCAGAGTTTCACCTTAACCAGGTGTTGACTCTGCCGGTGTTCTACCCCAATCACACCTTGGAGGCCGAATATAGGCTCCATACTTTGGACCCTAGAAGAGCGCTCGCTTATTACAAGGAGCAGACGGCTGAAGTTCGGGGAGAGGCTCGCCAGCTGTTTGTCACCTACACTGAAGCCGCACCTGGCAGACCTGCAGCCAAGGAGACGATAGGCAGGTGGGTCACCTCCTGCATAGATCTCTGCTATAGGTTGGCGGGCATGGAGCCTCCCAGAGGGATAAGAGCTCATTCTACCTGCTGTACTGCTGCATTGGCGGCTGCTTCCAGGGACGTCCCTATCCAGGAAATCTGCAGGGCTGCTACCTGGAAGTCAGCACACACCTTCGTCACCCACTACCACATCGACCTTGAGTCATGCCGGGAAGCTGGTTTTGGAGCCTCGGTTCTCCAGTCATTATTCCCTAAGTAGGGGGCGTGCGCCTTGCCTCCCTGCTCCCGGAGAACTGCTAGGAGTCTGCCAGACAGTGTGGATGAACAAGATAACCCTGTCCCTAGAAATACAGGTTACTCACCTGTAACAGGAGTTCTAGGAATGGTATATGTTGTTCATCCACACGACCCACCTGGCCTCCCTGGCTTTGACGCACAACCTGGCTTCCAGTGGGCTAGATCTGGTATCATGGGGCGGAGCTGAGAGTTTTACCACCCGGGTGGGTGGGAGGAGCCAGCTTGAAGACCTTCCGGCAAGATTTAAAGCGGCAAGGAACCTGCCAGACAGTGTGGATGAACAACATATACCATTCCTAGAACTCCTGTTACAGGTGAGTAACCTGTATTTTCTTCCTAGAGTGGTTTCAGACTTTCATCTGAACCAATCAATCACTCTACCTGTCTTTTTCACAGACCATACCACTTCTGGTGAAAAAGATTACACAGTCTGGATGTGAAAAGGGCCATCAGATATTACATGACAGCCACTAAAGACCATAGGAAGAAGGAAAAACAACTTTTCCTTACATATGGGGATGTATGAAAGGGTAAACCAGCCTCAAAAAGATCCATTTCTCTGTGGATAGTCCAGTGTATTCAGTTCTGCTACACTAAAGCAGGTAAAGAGCCCCAACTGGATTGAGGGCGCATTCTACAAGAGGAACTGCTGCTACCCTTGCAGCTGCCAGGGAGGTTCCCTTTGTGGACATTTGCAAAGCAGCTACCTGGAAAACAGTACACACCTTTCAAACAACATGAAATCTTGCTGTATTCTGACAAATGCAGTTAGGTCCTGCCTTTCAACTGCCCTGGAGAACATAGGGTTAACTTTGCTATGCATGGCATAGAATGTTCATCTCGAGCTTGGTTGAAGCCTCTGCCTGTTGTTATTCGAACTGCAACCGTCAGATTCTTTACTCCGCCTCACTGAACAGTCGCTCCGGAGATTTCTCCTGCTGCTCGGTTCAAAGTCGGTTGAAGTGTCGGTTTTCAGTCGGTTTTCTTCTGAAATTGTTGTTTCCGCATAGTCGGTTCAAGTCTCTGTCTGTGGTACCGTGAGTACTAGATAGGTTTTTCTGTTTTCTGTGTGGAACTTGTAAAGCTGTGGATCGGTTCGCTGAAAAGATAATTTTGAGGTAAAATTTGTACTTTAGTTCTGAAAAAAACAGGTTTTAAATGCGTTTTCCAAGACCAATGACACGGTCAGGAACCGATGAGAGTCTTGCCTGGCAGATTGCCGAAAAAGGGTAAGTTTGGTTAGGTTGGCCATGTCTGAGAACCCAAGAAAAACCAGGCCCATTGGGTTTCAACACTGCAGTGTGTGTGGGAGGTCTTTGCTAAGGCTGATCCCACACCACCTGTGTTTATTGTCTGGGGTTTGATCACCTTGATTTTAGACTGTCAGATTTGCAAAAATATTCCCAAATGTACCCTGGAAAAGAGATTAGGTAGACTGAGGAAAGGGAGGCGAGAAGTTCGCTGACCGGATGGCCAGCCTGGTTCGGTTCCAAGCCGAACCAGAAGGAGTGCCCTCTGACCAGGGGCGTGCTTCTTCGGGCAAAGGAGAGCCGATTCCGAGGAATCGTTTCCGACAAAAAGAAAAGAAAAGACAAGTCGACCAGTTCGGATCCAGAATCTCATACTTACGCGCCGATGAATAGCCAAAGCGATTCGGATTGTGGAATCGCTTGATCGAATTCGACTGAACCAGCACCTTTTGGTAGGGGCTCGGTTCAGTCGGTTCTGATTATTCCCTGGAAGAATTTTATGAACTGGAGTTTGAGGAGGAAGGAGAGTTGGAAGATGATTATGGTGATGGTGAATGTCTGGATGTGCCTATTGACCCGGACATCCCCCAGACAGACCTTCAGGTATTTCTGCTCCTAGGCTTTCTGAGTCCCTTCACTACATGTTTTACAGAAGGTGGCTGATACCTCCAGCTTCCTGTGGAGGAGGCAGTGGAAGGCGAGGAAGAGCCTGACTATGTAGAGATGATGGACATCCCAGAGTCCCGGAGACTGTCTATTCCCTCCACAAATCTTTTGAGAAACAGACACAAAACATTCTTAAGTCTCCCAATTCCATACCTCCTGTGGACAGAAGAATGGACAAGAGGTATACTCTTTCAGGCTCAGATCACGGAGTTCCTTTATCAGCAATGCAGCCATGTTGGGGTTGTACAGGCTGCTGCCTGTGATAAAAGCAAGCATTCCCTTGACATCACATCCCCAGACAAGGACTCCAGGAAGATTGATGCCATGGCAAAGAAGCAGTACGTGGCATCATCCTTGAGGTCTCAGTCAGGCTAATTATATGGCCTACGCAGCCAGGTACCAGAAGTCAAGGTGGGTACTGGCACTGGCTAAACAGGCTTCCCCCAGCTTGCCAAGGAGCTGGAGGAGGTGGCTGCAAATGGGATTGAGGCAACGAAGTTCAGTTTCATGCTGCTGTTGACTCAATGGTGTATCATCAAGAGTCATGGCTACATCTGTGGCTCAGATGTACTAGCCTCTCAAGAGATACCCAGGCTAAGACCATGGATTTTCCTGTAGTGGGTAATTCTCTGTTTGGGGAGCAGATAGAGAATTACAGAAAAAAAATGGATGATTCAAACAACATGAAGTCTTGCTATATTATGACAATTGCAGTATGACCGCAGGTTAGAACTGCTCGGAGGTGAAATAGTTAACTTTCCATGCAGGCATGGAACTTACAGCCGGAGACTCGGTTGAAAACTCTGTCTGTTGTTCTTCAAACGCAAACTGTCAGATTCTTTACTCGCCTCACTGAACAGTCGCTCCGAGATTTCTCCTTCTGCTCGGTTCATTTTGTCGGTTTAAAAGTATTATTATTTTCTCTGTTTTCAGCAGAAATTAAACCGTAACCGGGTCGGTTCAAGCTCTATCTGTGGTAATGTAAGTAATAGATAGGTTTTACATTTAGTTTTTCTGTGTGGAACTTGTAATTCATTATCGGTTCGGTTTGAACCGATCAGGTTGAATGTTAAATCTACTAGTCCTTTTTCAGAGTCGGTTCCGGTTCTTATCGGTTCTAAAAAACGGATTTCATTATGTTTTTTCCAAACCCGTGACAGTTTGGGAACCGATAAGGGTGTCTTCTTGGCGGATTGCCATAAACGGGTAAGTTGGTTAGGCTGGCATTATGTCTGAGAAACCCAAAGAAAAACGGACCCACTGGGTTTCAACACTGTAGTGTTTGTGGGAAACTTTGCTAAGGCTGACCACACACCACATGTGTCTATTGTCTGGGTTTGACCACCTCAATTCAGACTGCCAGATTTGTCAGACTTTCCCTGCTGCCACCATAGATAAGAGAGTTGGTAGGCTCAAGGAAAGGAGGCCAAAAAAGTCCGCTGACCCGGATGGCCAGCCGGTTGGGTACCAACCCGAACGGAAGGAGTCCCTCTGACCAGGCGATACTTCCTCGGGCAAATGAAGAGCCGGTTCTGAGGAGCCGGTTCCGGCAAAAGGACTAGAAAGTCAGCTAGCGTGAGCCAAAAGTTCTCTCCCAACTGCTGAAGAATTAGCTAAAGCAATTCAAATTGTCCAGTCTCTCTCCTCGGTTCCAACCGAACCAACACCTTCATGGAGGCATTCGGTTCGGCCTGTTCCACCGGTTCAAGATTATGATTTTGAGGATTTTTATGAACCAGAGGAGGGGGAAGAGGAATATGAGGAGAGTGATTATGGTTTTGAAGATCTGGATGTGCCCATTGAACCGGACATCTCTCCAGATAGACCCTTAGGGGTTTCTCCTCCAAGGCTTTCTGAGTCCCCTTCTCATTTCATGTTTTATAAAAAAGTTGCTGAAACTCTCCGCTCCCTGTTGAGGAAGCTGTTGATGACCAAGAGGAGCCGGACTATGTAGAAATGATGGATATTCCAGAGTCTAGGAGACTGTCTGTTCCTTTGCATAAATCTTTTCGGAAACAGACAGTAAAAGTTTTAAAAACTCCTCACACTATACCTCCTGTGGTTAAAAGGATGGACAAGAGGTATACCTTATCAGGCTCCGACACTGATTTCCTCACTCAAAAATGCAGCCATGTGGGGGTAGTGCAGGCTGCAGCCTGTGACAAGGCTAATATTCCCCTAGCTTCACACCCTCCTGAGAAGGACTCCAGGAAGATTGATGCTATGGCAAAGAAACAGTACATGGCAGCATCTTTGGGACTCAGACAAGCAAATTATATGGTTTATGCTGCTAGGTACCAGAAATCCAGATGGGATACTGTACTGGCCCTAGCAAAACAAGTCCCTGACCAGCTTGCCAGGGAGCTGGAACAGGTGGCTATGGATGGTATTGAGGCATCCAAGGTGCAATTTCATGCTGCAGTGGACTCTAATGATGTTTCATCAAGAGTCATGGCTACATCTGTGGCACTTCTCAGGATGGCTTGGCTCAGATGTACTACCCTGTCTCAGGATACCCAGTCTAAGGCCATGGATTTTTACTGTTGTGGGAAATTCTCTGTTTGGGGAGCAAACAGAGAATTACATGAAAAAAATGGATGAATATAGGACCACCTATATGAGTGCACAGGCCAAGGAAAGACAGGCCACTCCTCAAAAGCAGCTTTCTAGAGGCAGGGGCAGGCCTTTTCATAGGCCTTTTTTCCAAGCCCAAGCTTCCTCCTCCGCCTATGCTCAGAGGGGATTCTTTAGAGGGAGAGGCAGACAGGGTACAAGCAGCCCTCAGCCCAAAGCCCCTGCCAAGCAGGCACCCTGATGGGATTGCCAGGGCTGATTCTTCTCTACCTGTAGGGGGCAGGCTGGCTTACTTTGTCCAGGACTGGAAGTCTTTAACATCAGACAAGTGGGTCCTGGAAGTAGTAAGTCAGGGACTGGTTCTCAGCTTCAAAAAATTTCCAAAGCTGAGAACCAGATCTTTTCCACCTGCAACTCCATCAGAGGCACTCGCCCTAGAGGCAGAGGTCTCTACCCTCCTGGCTCTCAGAGCTGTGGAAAGGGTTCCTCCCCTACACCAGGGCAAAGGTTTGTACTCCAGGTACTTCCTTGCCCCAAAAAAGACAGGAGAATGACGTCCCATCCTGGATCTCAGATACTTAAACAAGCACCTTTTAAAGCCAAAGTTCAAAATGGTGACTCTGGGAATTATCCTACCCTCTCTAAGGCCAGGGGACTGGCTAGCTTCCCTGGAACTCAAGGATGCCTACTTCCATATTCCCATCAGAAGCTCCCATCGAAAGTACCTCAGGTTCGAGCTGCCCTCAGGCCACTACCAGTTCAGAGCAATGCCCTTCGGCCTCACTTCTGCCCCAAGGGTATTCACCAAATGCCTGGCAGTAACAGTTGCCTACCTACGAAGGCAAAAGATTGCCATCTTTCCTTACCTGGACGATTGGCTCATAGTAGGCCAGTCCCCAGACCAGGTCAATTTACATCTTCAGATAACGCAGCAACTGCTTACCTCTCTAGGTTTCCTTCTGAATCTCTCAGTCAGTTCTAGAGCCTGTCCAGCTTCTTACCTTCATAGGCGCAGAACTGAACACACAGGAAGCCAGGGCCTTCCTTCCCCTGGACAGGGCAAAGACCCTAGTCTCCCTGGCCTCCTCATTTACTCTGCAGGTCTCCCGGCCAGCAAGGCATTTTCTGCAGCTCCTAGGACACATGGCTGCTTCACAGCAGTTGTGCAGGAGCAAGATTTCAGATGAGGGACATCCAGTTCCATTTGAGAGCTTTTGGTCTCAAAGAAGGATCCTCTTACCAAGTTGATCCCAGTAACTCGAACCCTGATCCAAGCCCTCACAGTGGTGGCAGGATCAGAGCAACCTGAGACAAGGGTTCCTTTGTCACCCAGTCTCATTCTCTAATCCTTACTACAGATGCATCCCTCTTGGGCTGGGAGCTCACATGGGTGACCTCACCCACTCAGGTGTCTGTGGTCTCCCCAGGAATCTCTGCTCCACATCATCCTGTTGAGCTCAGAGCAGTTCTTCTAGCACTTCAAGCTTTTCCAAATCTGTTCAGAACAGGAGTATTCAGGTCAGAACAGACAACACCACTACAATGTGGTACATCAACAACAAGGGGCACTCGGTCTACAGCCTTGTGCACAGGCGATGAAGTTGTGGTTTCTGGCTTACTCCTGAACACCTCCCTTACGAGTCCACCTCCCAGGCAAGGACAATGTCCTGACAGATGCTCTCAGCAGGATTTCCCAGGGCCACCACGAATGGTCACTGGATCCCTGGTCTTGGGAGTAGTATTTGCCAGATGGGGCACCCCGCAGATAGATCTTTTTGCAGCCCCAGACAATCACCAACTTCCTCTTTTTTGCTGCAGGCCCCCAGTGTTGGGCCTCACTCCCCCTGGATGCCTTAGCCCTCAGCTGGGAAGGGAAGTTCCTCTATGCCTTCCCTCCCTTTCCTCTCCTGTTCAAAGTGCTAGTCAAAAATCAGATCCCAATCCTGCAAAGTCATTCTGATAGCTCCAGATTGGGCCAGACAACCCTGGTATCCACTCCTGCTGTCCTTAGCAGTCCATCCCCCCTGTGCCTTCCCAGGAATCACAATCTGTTAACTTGCCCAGGGAAGGGTTTGGCATCGAATCTCAAATCTCTCAATCTCAAGGCTTGGTTCTTGAAGAGTTAGTTTGCTTGATTTACACCTTTCCCAAGGTGTAATGGATATATTGAAGGCCTCAAGGAAGCCTTCCACCAGGGCTACTTACAATTCCAAATGGAAAAGGTTTTCCATATGGTGCTCGGAAAAGCATATTTCCCCAGTCTCTGCTGATCTACCCACAGTCCTGGATTATATGGTCCACCTGAATTCTTTGGGGCTGAGACCAGCTACCCTGAAGGTGCATTTGGCAGCTGTGTCTGCTTTTATTTCAGCAGGTAAATCCTCTTCTCTTTCAGCTCATCCTGTATTTTCCAAGTTTTTTAAGGGGTTGCTTCACACCAACCCTCCATTCAGGGATCCTGCCCCTGCCTGGGATCTTAATGTTTGCATTGCTCAGCTTATGCAACCCCTTCAAGCCCTTGTCTTCAGCTGAGCTCAAGTACTTGACTTGGAAAACTGTGTTTCTGGTAGCCATCACCTCTGCCAGGCATGGAGGTGACTTACAAGCGTTGTCAGTGAGCAGGAGTTTCTCTTTTCACAGAGATAAGGTGGTCTTCCGGACTAACAGAAAGTTCCTGCCTAAGGTGATTTCAGATTTCCACCTTAATCAATCTATTTCTCTTCCAGTGTACTTCACTGACCTCCTCCTCTGGGGAGAGGAGGCTGCAGCTACCGATGTGAAGAGGCCCTTAGTTACTACATGAGGCGTACCCAAGGGTCATAGGTTTGACTCCCTCCAGCGTTCCTCACTTGTAAGCGAGAAGTTGGTAAAAGGGAAGCCAGCCACTAAAAGATCCATTGCCAGGTGGATTGTCTCTTGTATCCAATTCTGCTACAAGAAGTTGGGTAAAGTTCCCCCCTCAGGCCTAGGGCTCACTCTACCAAATTGCAGCTGCTTCTCTGGCTGCTGCCAGAGACATTCTATTCTAGAAATATGTCAAGCAGCTACCTGAAGAGCAGTTCACACTTTGACAAGCACTGCTCCCTGGACATCTAGGCTAGGAGTGAGTGCTCGTTTCCAGCACAACCGTGCTTCAGAGCCTATTCCCTAAGTAGGTTCTGTCCCTCCTCCATGGAGGTACTGCTGTGTAGTCTGTAATTGTCATAATATAGCAAGACTTCATGTTGTTTGAAGAAAAAATTACCTTAGTAATGTTGTTTCTTCTAATGGAGTCTTGCTATATTATGACCTCCCTCCCTGCCTGCCCCTCTCAGAACCTGTGTTTTGGGATGTGGGTGGGCAGTACAGGGTTGGCGCTTTTTTGATGACCACCTTGTTGTTTTTCACCTTCCTTTTTGGGTGAATTGGTGTTGTGTTTTTGCATTTTTGGGTCTCCTGACTTGAGTCTTTGTTTAAGGCCAAAATACACAGGTGTTTATGTTAGTAGCCAGTTGGCTAGTATAGAGTTTACAGCTTCCACACAGAGCCTTAGTGAGTTTTAGCTCGTAAGATCTGACAGTTTGCGTTTGAAGAACAACAGACAGAGTTTTCAACCGAGCTCGCACTCTAAGTTCCATGCCCTGCATGGAAAGTTAACTATTCACCTCCAGAGCAGTTCTAACCTGCAATCATACTGCAATGTCATAATATAGCAAGACTCCATTAGAAGAAACAACATTACTAAGGTGAGTAATTTTTCATACAGGACCACTTATAGGAGTGCTCAGGTCAAGGAAAGGCAAGCAACTCCTCAAAGGCAGCAGTCCAGGGGCAGGGGCAGGACTTTCCAAAGGCCTTTTTACCAAGCACAGGCCTCCTCTTCTTTTTCACAGAGGGGGTTCTTCAGAGGGAGAGGCAGGAGGGGGATGAGCAGGCCTGCATCCACCCCTCAGCCTATAGTCCCTGCCAAGCAGACACCCTGATGGGTCTGCCCGGGTCGATTCTCCTATCCCAGTAGGGGGCAGGCTGGCTTATTTTGTCAAGGACTGGATGTCTCTTACATCAGACAAGTGGGTCCTGGAAGTAGTAAGCCAGGGTCTGGTTCTCAGCTTCAAAAAATTTCCCAAGCTGAGAGCCAGATCTTTTACACCTGCAAATCTCACAGAAACCCTTGTCCTATAGGCAGAGGTTTCTTCTCTCCTAACTCTCAGAGCTATAGAGAGAGTACCTACCCTACACTGGGGCAAAGGATTGTACTCCAGGTACTTCCTAACCCCTAAAAAGACAGGAGAGTGGTGACCCATCCTGGATCTAAGATACCTGAACAAACATCTTTTAAAGCCAAAGTTCAAAATGATAACTCTGGGAATCATCCTTCTCTCTGTAAGGCCAGGGGACTGGCTAGCCTTCCTGGACCTCAAAGATGCCTGCTTTCACATTCCCATCAGGTGCTCCCACAGAAAGTACCTCAGGTTCAAGTTGCCCTCAGGCCACTATCAGTTCAGAGCAATGCCCTTTGGCCTAACATCAGCCCCAAGGGTCTTCACAAAGTGCCTGCAGTACTTGTTGCCTTCCTAAGAAGACAAAAGATTTCCATTTTTCCATACTTGGACGACTGGCTCATAGTAGGCCAGTCTCCAGACCAAGTCAAGTTACACCTGCAAGTGACCCAGCAAGTGCTCACTTCTTTAGGATTTCTTCTCAACCTACCAAAGTCAGTTCTCGAACCAGTGCAGCTCCTCACCTTCATAGGGGCAGAGCTGGATGTGGTAAAAGCAAGAGCCTTCCTTCCCCTGGAAAGGGCAAGGACCCTCATGGAACTCGCCTCTTCATTCAGCCTTCAGGCATCTCGACCAGCAAGGCATTTCCTTCAGCTACTGGGCCACATGGCAGCTTCTACAGCAGTGGTCCAGGGCGCAAGATTCTAAATGAGGGACATTCAGTTCCACTTAAGAGCTTTTTGGTCCCAAAGAAAGGATTTTGGTCCCAAAGAAAGGATTCCCTTACCAAACTAATTCCAGTGACTCAAACTCTGATCCAAGCCCTGCAGTGGTGGCAAGATCAGGACAATTTGAGGCAAGGGGGTCTATTTGTCACTCAGTCTCATTCAGTGGTCTTCTCCACAGATGCTTCCTTGCTGGGCTGGGGAGCTCATTTGGGGAACTACCACCCAGGACTGTGGTCACCTCAGGAATCTCTGCTTCACATCAGTCTCTTTGGAACTCAGAGCAGTATTTCTGGCACTGCAAGCTTTTTTCCAAATCTGTACAGAACAAGGTGGTTCAGGTCAGAACAGACACCACCACCACCATGTGGTACATCAACAAGCAAGGAGGCCCTCGGTCTATGGCCTTGTGCACAGAAGTGATGAAACTGTGGTCCCTGGCCTATTCCCTGCAAACCTCTCTGATAGCAGTTCACCTCCCAGGGAAGGACAATGTCCTAGCAGATGCACTGAGCAGAATATCCAAGGGCCATCACGAATGGGCCCTAGATCCTCTGGTGTTGCAAGTGATTTTCTCAAGATGGGGCACTCCAGAGATAGATCTTTTTGCAGCCCCAGACAATCACCAACTCCCTCTTTTGTGTTGCAGACCCTCAGTCTTGGGCTCAGTCCCCCTGGATGCTCTGATCCTGAACTGGGAAGGGAAATTTCTGTATGCTTTCCCCCCTTCTCTCTCCTGTTCAAAGTGCTTGTCAAGATAAGGTCACAACCATGCAAAGTGATTCTGATTGCTCCAAACTGGGCCAAGCAGCCATGGTACCCCTTGTTGCTGTCCCTAACAGTCCATCTTCCCCTGTCTCTTCCCAGGAATTTCAACCTGTTAACATCCTCTTGGGGAGGATTTGGTACCCGAATCTTCAGTCTCTCGATCTCAAGGCTTGGCTCTGGAAGAGTTGGAGTTTAAAGATCTGCTCCTTTCCCAAGGGGTTCTGGATATCCTTAAGGCTTCTCAAAAGCCTTCCACCAGAAAGACATACAACTCCAAATGGAAAAGATTCAGCATTTGGTGTTCTAAGAAAAATATTTATCCAGACTCTGCTGAATTGCCTACGGTTCTGGATTATATGATCCATCTTAACGCCCTAGGTCTCAGACCAGCTACTCTCAAGGTACACTTGGCAGCTGTTTCTGCTTTCAAACAACATGAAGTCTTGCTATATTATGACAGATGCAGTTTGTCCCACCATTAGAACTGCTCCGGAGGTGAAAGAGTTAACTTCATGCAGTGCATTGGAACTTGAAGCCTTGAGCTTCGGTTAAGCTCTGTTAGGGTGGTTTCAAACCGAAACCGTCCAGATTCTTCTCCACCTCACTGAACAGTCGCCCGGAGATTCCTCCTGCTGCTCGGTTCATTTCTCGGTTTAAAGCGTCTTTTCTCAGTTAAATTCAACCGCTATATTATTTATTTTAACCACAAACCGATCGGTTCAAGCTCTGTCTATGGTATTGTAAGTAATAGATAGGTTTTCTGTATGGAACTTGTAAATGTTTATCGGTTCGGTTTGAACCGATCGAATTGTATTTAAACTTTGTTTGAAGCCTTTTAAGGCTTGTTAGAGTGCGGTTCCCGGTTCTTATCGGTTCTAAAAAAACTGGATTTCATTACGTTTTTTTCCACGACCCGTGACACGGTTGGGTACCGATAAGGGTGTCTTGCCTGGCACTGCCATCAAAAGGGCAAGTTTTTGGTTAGGCTGGCATTATATCTGAGAAACCCAAAAGAAAAACCGGGCCCACTGGGTTTCAACACTGTAGTGTCTGTGGGGAAGCCTTTGCCAAGGCTGACCCACACACCACATGTGTTTATTGTCTGGGGTTTGACCACCTCAATGCAGACTGCCAGATTTGCAAGAATTTCCCTGCAGCCACCCTAGATAAGAGAGTTGGTAGGCTCAGGGAACGAGAGGCCAAAAAGTCCGCTGACCCGGATGGCCAGCCCAGTTCGGTGCCAGCCGAACCGGAGGGAGTGCCCTCTGACCAGGGCCAGACTTCCTCGGGCAAACGTAAAGCTGACTCTGAGGAGCCAGTTCCAGCAAAGAGAACTAGAAAGTCAGCAGGTGTGGAGTCCAAAATCCTTCTCCAACTGCTGCAGAGATAGCCAGGGCAATACAGATTGTCCAGTCACTGTCCCCGGTTCCCTCCGAACCGTCATTATCTGGCAAAGGTCGGTTGATTCGGTTCCACCAGTTCAAGAATATGATACAGATGAGTTTTATGAACCAGAGGAGGGGAGGATGATTATGATCAGTGTGAATGTGACTTTGAAAGTCTGGATGTGCCCATTGAACCGGACATCTCCCCAGACAGACCTTTAGGTGAATCTCCCCCTAGGCTTGCTGAGTCCCCTTCTCAGTTTTTGTTTTATAAAAAAGTTGCTGAGACCCTCCAGCTTCCTTTAGAGGAGGCTTTGGATGAGCAAGAGGAGCCTGACTATGTAGAGATGATGGATATCCCAGAGTCCAGGAGATTGTCTATCCCTTTACATAAATCTTTTAGGAAGCAAACAATAAAAATTCTAAAAGCCCTAATTCTGTGCCTCCTGTTGACAAAAGGTGGACAGGAGGTACACTTTGTCAGGTCCTGATACAGACTTTCTTTCACAGCAATGCAGTCATGTTGGGAGTAGTTCAGGCTGCAGCCCTGATAAAGCTAACATTCCCTGGCTTCACATCCTCCTGACAAGGACTCCAGGAAGATTGATGCCATGGCTAAAAAACAATACATGGCAGCGTCCTTGGGACTCAGACAAGCAAATTACATGGCTTATGTGGCAAGATACCAAAAATCTAGATGGGACACTGTCATGGCTTTGGCTAAACAGGCCCCTGGCCAGCTTGCCAAGGAGCTGGAGCAGGTGGCTACTGATGGTATTGAGGCTTCCAAGGTGCAATTCCATGCTGCTGTGGATTCTAATGATGTATCCTCTAGAGTCATGGCTACATCTGTGGCCTTTCGTAGGTTAGCTTGGCTCAGGTGTACTGACTTGTCACAGGATACCCAGACTAAGGCTATGGATTTTCCTGTGGTGGGGAATTCTCTGTTTGGGGAGCAGACAGAGAATTACATGAAGAAAATGGATGAATACAGAACAACTTATAGGAGTGCACAAGCCAAGGAGCAGGCAAGCCACTCCTCAGAAGCAGACCCCCAGGGGTACAGGTAGGCCCTTTCACAGGCCTTTTACCAAACTCAGGCTTCTTCTGCTTATGCTCAGAGGGGGTTCTTCAGAGGCAGAGGCAGACGGGTGCAAATAGGTCTGCTCCCACCCCTCAGCCTAAAGCCCCTCGCAAACAGGCACCCTGATGGGGTGCCCAGGGCCGATTCTCCACTACCTGTACGGGCAGGCTGGCTTACTTCGTCCAGGACTGGGAGTCTCTAACATCAGACAAATGGGTCCTGGAAGTAGTAAACCAGGGTCTGGTTCTCAGTTTCAGAACATTTCCAAAGATGAGAGCCAGATTTTTTTCCACCTGCAAACCCTTTAGAGACCTTTACCTTAGAAACAGAAGTCTCAACCCTCCTAGCTCTCAGAGCTGTAGAAAGGGTTTCCCCCCTACACCAGGGCAAGGGTCTGTACTCCAGGTACTTCCTTTCCTCAAAAAAGACAGGAGAATGGCAGCCCATTTTAGACCTAAGATATCTGAACAAGCACCTTTTGAAACCAAAGTTCAAAATAGTGACTCTGGCAATGATTTTACCTTCTCTAAGGCCAGGGGGACTGGCTAGCTTCCCTGGACCTCAAGGATGCCTATTTCCATGTTCTAATCAGAAGCTCCCACCGAAAGTACCTCAGATTCGAACTGCCCTCAGGTCATTACCAGTTCAGAGCAATGCCCTTCGGCCTCTCCTCTGCCCCAAGGGTATTCACAAAATGTCTGGCAGTAGCAGTTGCTCATTTAAGAAGGCAAAGGATTGCTGTCTTTCCCTATCTAGACGACTGGCTCATTGTAGACCAGTCTCCAGAACAGGTCAAATCACACCTGCAAGTTACCCAGCAGCTGCTCACCTCTCTGGGCTTCTTGCTCAATCTTCCAAAGTCAGTTCTGGAACCTGTTCAGGTACTCACCTTCATAGGTGCAGAATTGGACACAAAGCATGCCAGAGCCTTCCTACCCTTAGAGAGGGTAAGGAACCTGGTGGCCCTGGCCTCCTCCTTCACTCTGCAGGTCTCTCGACCAGCAAGGCACTTCTTACAGCTCCTAGGGCACATGGCTGCTTCCACAGCTGTAGTGCAAGGAGCAAGATTTCAGATGAGGGACATTCAGTTTCACTTGAGAGCCTTTTGGCTCGAACCCTGATCAGGCCCTTCAGTGGTGGCAGGATCAGAGCAATTTAAGACTGAGGGTTCCCTTCATCCATCTATCTCATTCCTTGACCTCACTACGGATGCATCCTTCTGGGATGGGAGCTCACATGGGCGACCTCTCCACTCAGGGAGTGTGGTCCCCTCAGGAATCTCTGCTCCACATCAATTTGCTGGAACTCAGAGCTGTCTTTCTAGCACTTCAAGTGTTTTCTGCATCTGTTCAGAACAAAGTGGTACAAGTCAGAACAGACAACACCACCACAATGTGGTACATCAACAAACAAGGGGGCAATCGGTCTTCGGCCTTGTGCACCGAAGCAATGAAGTTGTGGTCTCTGGCTTATTCCCTGAACACTTCCCTCATAGCAGTTCACCTCCCAGGAAAGGACAATGTCCTGGCAGATGCTCTCAGCAGGATTTCCCAGGGCCATCACGAATGGTCACTGGATCCCCAAGTACTGGGGATAGTTTTTGCCAGATGGGGCACCCTCAGATGAGACCTTTTCGCAGCCCCAGACAATCACCAACTTCCACTGTTTTGTTGCAGGCCCCAGTGATGGGCTCAGTCCTCTGGATGCCTTTCTCCTAGATTGGGAAGGGAAGTTTCTATATGCTTTTCCTCCTTCCTCTCCTATTCAAGGTGCTAGTCAAAATCAGATCCCAGCCTTGCAGGATGATTCTGATTGCTCCAGATTAGGCCAGGCAGCCCTGGTACCCACTCCTTCTGTCCTTAGCAGTCCATCTCCCCTGTGCCTCCCTAGGAGGCACAATCTTTATCTTATGCCCAGGGAGGGTTTGGTATCCGAATCTCAAATCCCTCAACCTCAAGGCCTGGCTCTTGAGGAGTTAGAGTTGCTGACCTACACCTTTCTCGAGGTGTTCTCGACATCCTGAAGGCTTCTAGGAAGCCTTCCACTAGGGCCACTTATAATTCTAAATGGAAAAGGTTTTCCATCTGGTGCTCGGGGAAGCATATTTCCCCGGAATCTGCTGATTTGCCCATTGTTTTGGACTATATGGTCCATCTTAATTCTTTGGGCCTGAGACCAGCTACCCTGAAAGTTCATTTGGCAGCTGTCTCTGCTTTTATTTCAGCAGGAAAGCCTCTTCTCTTTCCACTCACCCTTTTTTTCCAAGTTTTCAAGGGATTACTTCATACTAATCCACCTTTCAGGGACCGGCACCTGCCTGGGATCTTAATGTTTGCATTGCTGAGTTGATGCAACCTCCTTTGAACCTCTGTCTTCTGCAGAGCTCAAGTATTTGACTTGGAAAACTGTTTTCTAGTAGCCATCACTTCTGCCAGGTGCATAAGTGAGTTACAAGCCTTGTCAGTGGAGACTGACTTTATTTCCTTTCACAGGGATAAAGTAGTCCTTAGGACTAACAGGAAGTTTTTGCCTAAGGTGGTTTCAGACTTCCATCTTAACCAATCTATCTCCCTTCCAGTGTTCTTTACTGACCATTCCTCCTCTGGTGAGAGGAGGTTGCACAGTTTAGATGTTAAGAGGACCCTTAGTTACTATATAGAGCGTACCAAAGGTCATAGGTTCGAATCCCACCAACTTTTTCTCACTTTTGGTGAGGTTGGAAAAGGTAAACCTGCCACTAAGAGATCCATTGCCAGGTGGATTATCTCTTGTATCCAATTTTGTTATCAAAAACTGGGAAAGGTTCCCCCTTCAGGCCTGAGGGCTCACTCTACCAGAGGTACAGCTGCGTCTATAGCTGCTGCCAGAGACATCCCTATTTTAGAGATATGTCAAGCAGCTATCTGGAAAAGCGGTGACACACTTTCACCAAGCATTACTCCTTGATATCCAGGCCAGAGTGATGCTAGATTTGGCACAGCTTGCTGAGAGCCTATTCCTAAGTAGGTTCTGTCCCTCCTCCATGGAGGTACTGTGTGTCTGCAATTGTCATAATATAGCAAGACTTCATGTTGTTTGAAGAAAAATTATTTATTTATTTTTTTATTTAAACAGCAGTTTGAAAACCTTTGAGCCATAGGCTCATTTACAAAGGTACCTTGTCACAGTAAGACAAACCAAAATACACAGTATAGCAGTACAACACATAAGTATAACAGTAAAATTAAGACATAGATACAAACAAGCTGGTACAGGTAGGATGGATGCAAACAATACCAGAGTTATGTCGTCCTTAGCAGCTTAGTAATAAGCTTTGTCATAAGTATTGAGTACAGCTTTGACTAGTGGCAGTTACAGCATCGGGTGTTAATAAGGTGGTTACGTAATGAAGTTTTGAAGCACAATATAGTTGGAGCTTCGGAGATGGAGGGGGGCAGTGTGTTGAACCAGGTAATTACTCACCTTAGTAATGTTGTTTCTTCTAATGGAGTCTTTCTATATTATGACCTCCCCAGCCTGCCCCTCTCAGAACTTCTACTTGGGTATGGGGTGGGCAGTCCAGTGTGGGCACTGGTTATGCCCATTATATGTTTTTCACCCGTTTTGGGGTGTGGTGTTTTATTCTACCTTATTGTATTATTTTCTGGTTCCCTGACTTGAGTCTTTGTGTTGGGACCAGGAATATGTGTTGATATTTAGGTAGCCAGTTGTCTGGTGTAGGTTACAGCTTCCACACAGAACCTTAGTGAGTTTTTGCTCGTAAAGATCTGACAGTTTCAGTTTGAAATTATCCAGACAGAGCTTCTCTAACCGAGCTCGCGATCTAAACTCCATTCTTAGAATGGTAGTTAACTCTTTCACCTCCGGAGCAGTTCTAATGGTGGGACAAACTGCAATTGTCATAATATAGCAAGACTCCATTAGAAGAAACAACATTACTAAGGTGAGTAATTTTTTCTTCTCCCACAGAGTGAGACAGCGCTTGTCGGGGCCACTTCCTTCCCCCTCCGGGGGACTCCGTCTCTCTTCTCTCTCCCCACTCTCAGGCCTCTCCAGGCCCTGAAGGTTCCCCCCCCTTAGTGTGTCACCCACTGAGGGCTAAGGGACTTTGTCCCTTAGGGTGTAAAAGAAACCCCACTTCCGGGGCTCGGTACTGACCCATCTGTGATGAATGGTGAAGATTGACACAGATAAGATATGAAAATTACGTACCCACCGTAATTATGATCTTTCTGTGTATCTTTACCATTCATCACAACCCCACCCACCATCCCCCTTGGGCCTCAGTCTCTGGGTCCCCCTCCCTCTCTGTGCCTCCCCCTCTCCTCCTTAGGAGTGGGGTAAAATAGGGACACACAGGGGAGTAATTTTCCAGGGAGAGTGGATAGCTTGGGCGGCACT
Organism: Neoceratodus forsteri; assembly: GCA_016271365.2. Taxonomy (NCBI): domain Eukaryota; kingdom Metazoa; phylum Chordata; order Ceratodontiformes; family Ceratodontidae; genus Neoceratodus; species Neoceratodus forsteri. The sequence goes on along the minus strand of CM028130.1, from coordinate 481,978,955 downwards.
CCTTCTCCAGTTCCTTGGCTCCACCCCTCTGGGGTGGGAGTTGACAGTTGCCCTCCTTCTCTCCTCCTCTCCTCCTCCCTGTTCCTGTCCAATCTATTTCTCCTAAAAAAAAAATAAAATAAACCCTTTTCACCAAAAATTTTTGCTTGAGAGGTGCTGAATCCTGTACCCTGTCCTTCTTCCAGAATAGCCGACTCTGCTTATCTGGAGTGTTTGCCAACTATTCCATGCCTTGAATTCTGGCAGAAAGCATTGCTACTCCTTGCAGTTCCTATACAATCTGAGACAGGCTAAGGTCTGGGATGTCTTATCCTTCTCCCTCTCTTCCTCAATTCTTTCCCATCCTACCCCTCTTCCTTTTCCAGAGATTGGGGCCCTCCAATCCCCTTTAGTTTCTAATCTCTCTTTCTGTCCTCTCAGTCGTTATTTCTCCTTTAGTTCATACATCTTTTCCTTTTTCTGTCCTTGACTTCTTGTCCTACCTCCTCCCTTCCTCTTACCTCTCCAGCGACTCAGAACTGGCAGGCAGGCGGTGTCATAGAAACATAGAAACATAGAAACATAGAAGTTGGCGAAGATAAGGTTCATGAGCCCATCAGTCTACCCATTTCTTTTCTACCTTATAAATGCAGCCTTGCTCTATCAAGTGACCTATCTATTCATAGTCATTTGTATTGCTCCATATGCCTATCCATGCCTGTTGAAGCCCTGCACTGTATTCATAGCCACCACTTCTTGTGGTAAGCCATTCCATGCATCTCCACCCTTTCTGTGAAAAGAATTTCACATCCCCTAATCGCCTCCCCTAATCTCATGCTGTGTCCCTCTTGTCCTGCTATTTTCTTATATTTAAACATGTTAGACTCTTTCACCTTGTTTATGCCCTCAAGGTGTTTAAATGTCTCGATCATATCACCTCTCTCCCTCCTTTGCTCAAGGGTATACATATTGAGCTCCGTTAATCTGTCCTTATATGTCTTCTGATGCAGTCCCTGCACCATTTTGGTTGCCCTTCTCTGGACTGCCTCAATTTGGTTAATGTCCTTGTGAAGGTGTGGCCTCCAATACACGCAGTACTCCAGATGGGGCCCTAACAATGTCTTGTACAGAGGATTATTACCTCTCTCTTACGACTTGTGATACCCCCTACTATCACACCCTTAACACCCCCTAGCCTTACCTCACTGCTTTAGAGGTCTGCTTGATGATTTTAGGTCATCAGTGATGATGATGCCAAGTCTCTTTCTTCCTTTGTGACTGCTAGCAACTCCTCCCAGCCTATAAGTGGCTTTCAGGGTTTCTCTTCCCTATGTGCATGATTTGCACTCTTTGCATTAAATCCAGTTGCCACTCTTCCCAGCCATTCTGCTAGTTTATCAGATCTCTTCTCATTCTGCCCACCCCATCTGGATCATCTACTCTGTTGCAGATCTTGGTGTCATCTGCAAACAGACAAGCCTTATCCCTCTAGTCCATCTGCGAGGATACTAATGAAGAGTGTTGAATAGGACTGGCTCCAGGACTGATCCTACAGGTACCCACTTGTGACTTGCATCTCTTCTGACTGTATACCATTTACCACCACTCTGTTTTCTGCCAGTCAACCAGTTTGCCACCCAGTTGACCCTTCTCACCCACCGCAGCCTACCTAGCTTATTTATCAATCTTCTATGTGGAACAGTGTCAAAAGCTTTGCTGAAGTCAAGGTAGGCGACATCAACTGCTCCCCTTGGTCCACCACTCTGGTTACCCAGTCAAAGAAATCTATGAGATTAGTTTGACAGGACCTTCCTTTGTAAACCCATGCTGTCTTGGATCCTGTGCCCCCATGGATTCCAGGTGTTGCACTATCCTTTCCTCAAGGAGTGCCCATAATCTTGCCCACCACTGAGGTAAGACTGACCGGTCTGTAGTTCCCCGCCTCCTCCCTGCTACCACTCTTGGAGTGGATCACATGAGCCTTTCTCCAGTCTTCTGGGACCTCTCCTGTGCTCAGAGACTCACTAAATAATTCTGCTAATGGCTCTGCTAGTTCCTCCTTTAGCTCTATTAAGTACCCTGGGATGTATGCCATCAGGTCCCATTGCCTTATCCACCCTGAGCTTAGCAAGCTCTTGTAGGACCCTTTCTTTTGTGAAGGGAGTAGTGCTCACCTCCTCCCCCAGTCCATGATGCTGAGCTGTCTGCCCTACCTTCTCTTCAGTAAATACTGAGCAAAAGTATCTATTTAGGATAGATGCCTTTACAGGGTCCTCCTCCCATGCTCCCTTTTCTCCATTAAGCTTAGCAATACCCCTCTGGACTTTCTCCTTTCACTAATGTATCTATAGAAGTCTTGTCACCTTCTTTTACTGTTAGGTATAGTGTTTCCTCAGTTTGGGACTTTGCCTGCCTTACTGCCTTACCTTCTCCTTAGGGCAGTTTGGTATGCCTCTATCTTCATCCCGCTGTGTTCCTTATATTTTCTGAAGGCCAGCTTTTGGCTCTGACCTTTTCTGCTACTATATTTGAGAACCAAAGTGGTTTCTTTCTTCTTTGCACTTCCTTTCTGTCTAACACAATGGGATGTTGCTTCAAGTATTGTATCCTTAATGCTTGCCCACTTTGCCTGTACCTCCTCACCTGTGTTTCTTTTGCCAGGGCTAGCTTAACTCTGTTGGCCATCTTATCAAAGTCAGCTCCTCTGAAGTCCCATATTTTTGCCTTGGAATGGATGATTTAGATGTAGTAGCCAAATTGAACCATACCATGTGATGGTCACTGCCCCCAGGTGACCTTCTACCTGGAGATCTGTGATCCCTTCTTTGTTAGTCAGTACTAGATCTAGGATAGCCCTGTCTCTTGTGGGTTGCTGTACAAGTTGTTTGAGGCCCTCCCCTGCAGGGAATCCACTATGAGTCTAGTTCTGGCAGATGTTCTCTGGTATTGACCAATCTGTATCTGGCATGTTGAAGTCTCCCATTATCAGAACCTCCCTTTAGCTGTCATGTTTTGTATATCTTCTAACAGTAATGTGTCTATGTCCTCCCTCTGGTCTGGGGGCCTGTAGACAACCCCAGTTCTTATGGCTGTCCCATTACCTGTTTCAGGGTGACCCACAGTTCTTCTGGCTCCTTATGTGTATTCTGAATTTCTGTAGCTTTGATATTTTCATTAACATACAGTTACCCCCTCCCCCCTTTTGCACTGGTCTCTTCTGAACAATACATATCCAGGTACTGAAGTCTCCCAAGTGTGGTTACTGGTAAACCACGTCTCACTAATTGCTACTATGTCCAGTTTAGCCTCTGACATTGTTGCCTGCAGGTCTGGGATCTTATTTCCCAGGCTGCGAGCATTTGTGTACATGATTTTCCATTGGCCAGATTTTGGTGTGTTAGTTGTTGGGTGAAGTTTGGCATTACCTGTGCATCATATGGGGAGACAAACCTTTTCTTACCTGGTGATGCAAATGAATGGCAAACACGCTTGAATTCCTGTTTGACCACTAGCTGAGGGGGGGTGTCTTCCCATTCGACGCATGGGTGCTGCAACCCTCTCCCATTTGCTAGTTTAAATATTCTGCAAAGACGTCAAACTTGCCCCAATGCACTGACTCCTCTTTAGTCAGATGCAGTCCATCAAATTTAAAGAACTTTCGCTCCCAGAACTGTTGCCAGTTCCTACAAATCTGTGTCCTTTTCTGGGCACCAGTCCTGAGCCACGTGTTTAGCTCCCTATCTCACCTTCTCTGACCTTCCGTCCATCTGCTCCCTTCTCCCAGACTGGCAGGATCTCAGAAAGGAGATGCGACCAGAAATAGATGATAGTTTGTCACCCAGCCTAGTCAGGTGTTCCTTGGTCTCCTCAACTGACCGGCTGGCGAGATCATTAGTCCCATGTGTACTAGGACATCAGTGTTTTCTCCTGCTTTGTGAACAATTTTAGTAATGCGGTCAGTGTCTCTCCATGCTGATGTACCTGGAGACATCTGACCATCACCCTGGCTGGAGATGGGTATCAACTCCCGAATCATGGAGTCTCCTATGATCAAGTTTTTGGATTTCCTTTGTGCTTGTTTAGTTTGGTTCCTGATTTGGGTGAGTATTGTTGTACTAGCTCCTGTGCCCGCAGTGTCCTGCTCTGCAGTGTCTTCTGCCTCTTTATTTGATTTCAGAGATAGGGCAGATACCTGTTTGTAGTGTTTTATATGGTTTTGGAGGTAATGTGTTGGAGAGCAGAGTGATGGGGCACCTGATTTGCTCCTCCTAACCACCTGCCAACCTCCTGGACCAACTACACTCGCGGTCGAGGTTTTTCTGTTGGATGCTGGGGAAATGGCGGGTGGTTCTTTAATGTATTTCTCTTCAATATGAAATTTGAGGCGTGCAATCTCTGCCCATGCTGCCGGAGCTGAGACCTAAGATCTCCAAAGGCCCAGCATGTAGGACAGTGTCCTAAATCCTGTAAGACTGTCCTTCTTGAAAATTGTTCCACAGTACCTGCAGTTAATGAAATCCATTCCAAATAAGTTGCTGGGTTTGTAACCTAGTCAGAGTAATTAGAAGGAAAAAAAATGCAAGTAATGGTTTAATGTGCTTTGTTTAACTTGTTATAACAAGTTAAATTACTAGTGCCCTGTAAATGAGATCACTCTTGTGAGGCCCCACTGATCCGCCTCTTCCTGTTCTGCCACAGGAAATGTTACAACTGTGGTACCCTATAAAGGAGTGTAGTGTGTGGGTTGGATTGGGGTGGGGTGGCTGGGCCCTTCCTGCCAAAAAGAAGAACCACGGACGAAAGAACAAGGAGGTGAGCAGAAACAATCAGTAAACAACAAATACAGTAACCCTGAAAGCTTATCCTAATGTTAGATAAAACTGTAAAACCTGTAAAGCACCACCTGTAATAATTTCAGAGAAGATATACCCTGTAAGAAACACTTTGCTCCAGAAAAATAAAGCAGTAACAGAAGATATACCTTGCAAAGACAATTTGAATCAAGAAGATTACAGCAGTAATCTGTTAGCACACTATAGGCACACCTTGTAATAATGCAGAAGAGGTATACCAGCAACAACAATTTGAATCAGAGAAAAATAAAGCAATGAAATGTTAGCAACAAACAGTAGCAATCCCTGTGAGTAAAAAATAAAAACACCACCACACAGTAAATCTGCTTAGCCAAACTAAGTCTTAATCCTTCTCCCTTGCTCTGGTAAATTTCTCTACTCTGCCTTTCAAGCAGTCTTAGAAGGAAAGAGCTCAGGTGAAGCTAGGTGCCTTGGCCAGCAAACCAAGTCTTCTACCTGTCAGCAGGTCTTCTACCTGTCAGCAGAGCCTAGCGCCAACCGCGGCGCCACTGGTGCGTCAGCCCGGGTGGCGCCGATGGTGTGTCGGCTCTACCTATAAAAAAAAAAAAAAAAAAGCTCCCGCGGGGTCCTGACCTCCAGCAGATACCCATCTGTGATGAATGGTGAAGATACACAGAAAGATCATAATTACGGTAGGTACATAATTTTCATTTTTGGGGAGCAGACAAAGAATTGCATGAAGAAAATGGATGAGTACAGGACCACTTATAGGAGTGCTCAGGCCAAGGAGAGGCAGGCAACTCCTCAAAGGCAGCAGTCTAGGGGCAGGGGCAGGCCTTTTCACAGGCCTTTTTTACCAAGCACAGGCCTCTTCTCCCTTTTCACAGAGGGGGTTCTTCAGAGGGAGAGGCAGAAGGGGGATGAGTAGGGCTGCATCCACTCCTCAGCCTAAGGCCCCTGCCAAGCAGACACCCTGATGGGTCTGCCCGGTTTGACTCTTCTATTCCAGTTGGGAGCAGGCTGGCTTACTTTGTCCAGGACTGGATATCTGTTACCTCAGACAAGTGGGTCCTGGAAGTAGTAAGCCAGGGACTGGTTCTCAGCTTCAAAAATTTTCTGAAGATGAGAGCCAAATCTTTTTCCACCTGCAGGTCTCTCAGAAACCCTTGCTCTAGAGGCAGAGGTTTCATCTCTTCTGGCCTTAAGAGCCATAGAGAGAGTTCCTACCCTACACAGGGGCAAAGGTCTGTACTCCAGGTACTTCCTTGCCCCAAAAAAGACAGGGGAGTGGCGACCCATCCTAGACCTAAGATACCTGAACAAACAACTTTTAAAACCAAAGTTCAAGATGGTAACTCAGGAATAATTCTTCCCTCTCTAAGGCCAGGGGACTGACTAGCCTCCCTGGATCTCAAAGATGCCTATTTTCACATTCCCATCAGGTGCTCCCACAGAAAGTACCTCAGGTTCAAGTTGCCCTCAGGCCACTATCAGTTCAAAGCAATGCCCTTTGGTCTAACATCAGCCCCAAGGGTTTTCACAAAGTGCCGGGAGTAGTCGTTGCTTTTCTAAGAAGGCAAAGATTTCAATTTTCCATATCTGGAGACTGGCTCATAGTTGGCCAGTCTCCAGACCAATCACGTCAGTCCTACAAGTGACCCAGCAAGTGCTCACTTGTTAAGATTTCTTCTCAACCTTCCCAAGTCAGTTCTCGAGCCAGTGCAGCTCCTTACCTTTATAGGGGCAGAGCTGGATACTGTCAAAGCAAGAGTTATTATAGAACTGGCTTCTTCCTTCAGCCTTCAGCTGTCTCGACCAGCAAGGCATTTCCTCCAGCTCTTGGGCCACATGGCAGCTTCTACAGCAGTGGTCCAAGGGCAGATCCAGATGAGGGACATTCAGTTCCATCTGAGGGCCTTCCTTACCAAACTGATTCCAGTGACTCGGACCCTGATCCAAGCCCTTCCGTGTGGCAGGATCGGACAATTAAAGGTAAGGGTCCCATTTGCCACTCAGTCTCATTCAGTGGTCCTTACCACGGATGCTTCCCTTCTGGGGGGAGCCCATCTGGGGGCCCTCACTGCCCAGGGACTGTGGTCCCCTCAGGAATCCCTTCTCCATATCAATCTCCTAGAACTCAGGGTAGTTTTTCTGGCCCTGTAAGCTTTCTCTCAGTCAGTGCAGAACAAGGTGGGTCAAGTCACAACAGACAACACCACCACCATGTGGTACATCAACAAGCAGGGAGGCACTCGGTCTATGGCCTTGTGCACAGAAGCCATGAAGTTGTGGTCCCTGGCTTATTCCCTGCAAACCTCTCTGATAGCAGTCCACCTTCCAGGGAAGGACAATGTTCTAGCAGATGCACTGAGCAGGATCTCACATGGCCATCACGAATGGTCCCTGGATCCTCTGGTCTTGAAGGTGATTTTTTCAAAGTGGGGCACTCCAGAGATGGATCTCTTTGCAGCCCTTGGCAAACGCCAACTTCTTCTCTTTTGTTGCAGACCCCCAGTCTCAGACTGTTGGGCTCAGTCCCTCTGGATGCTCTGATTCTGAACTGGGAAGGAAATGTATGTATGCCTTCCCTCCCTTTCCTCTACTGTTCAGTTTTAGTCAAGATGAGGTCACATCCTTGCACGGTGATTCTGATTGCTCCAGACTGGGCCTGACAGCCTTGGTACCCCTGTTGCCGTCCCTAGCAGTTCATCTTCCCCTGTCTCTTCCAGGAATTACAACCTGTTAACCTCCTCTCAGGGAGGATTTGGTACCCCAATCATCAGTCTCTCAATCTCAAGGCATGGATCTTGAAGAGTTAGAGTATGCAGAATTACATCTATCTCAGGGAGTTCTGGATATTCTCAAACCCTCTCAAGAGCCCGCCACTAGAAAAACCTATAACTCCAAATGTAAGAGATTCAGCATTTGGTGTTCCAGGAAACATGTTTCCCCAGACACTGCTGAATTGCCTACAGTTCTGGATTATATGGTCCAGACCAACTAGTCTCAAGGTGCACTTGTCAGCTGTTTCTGCTTTTCTGTCAGTGGGGAAGTTTTCCTCACTATCATCTCATCCTGTGTTCTGTAAATTTTTAAAGGATTGCTTCATACTAATCCTCCCTTTAGAGACCCTGCCCTGCCTGGGATTTAAATGTTTGCATTGCTCAACTTATGCAACCTCCCTTTGAACCTATGTCCTCAGCAGAGCTTAAGTACTTGACTTGGAAAACTGTGTTTTTAGTAGCCATTACCTCTGCCAGACGTATCAGTGAATTGCAAGTCCTGTCAGTGGAACCTGATTTTATCTCCTTTCATAGGGATAAAGTGGTCCTTAGAACCAATAGAAGGTTCTTGCCCAACGTGGTTTCAGATTTCCACTTGAATCAGTCTGTCTCTCCCTGTTTTCTTCACCGATCATTCTTCTTCAGGATAGAGGAGGTTACACATTTTAGATGTTACAAGGGCCTTATCTACTATATAGAACGTACCAAGGGTCACAGGTTTGATTCCCTGCAGTTGTTCCTCACTTATGGAGAAGTGGGAAAGGGCAAACCTGCCACCAAGAGAACTATTGCCAGGTGGATTGTGTCTTGTGTACAATTCTGCTGTGAGAAACTAGATAAAATTCCACCCTCAGACCTGGGGGCTTACTCCACCAGAGGTACAGCTGCTTCCCTGGCTGCTGCCAGGGATATTCCTCTCTTAGAAATTTGTCAAGCAGCCACCTGGAAAACAGTCCATACCTTTACCAAGCATTACTCTCTGGATATCCAGGCTAGGAGTGATGCTCAGTTTGGCACAGCAGTACTTCAGAGCATATTCTCAAAGTAGGTTCTGTCCCTTCTCCATGGAGGTACTGCTTGGTAGTCTGCAGTAGTCAGAATACAACAAGACTTCATGTTGTTTGAAGAAAAAATGACTCACCTTAGTAATTATGTTTCTTCTAATGGAGTCTTGCTGTATTCTGACCTCCCTGCCTCCCCTCTCAGAACCTGTTTTGGGAAGTGGGTGGGCAGGCGCAGTGTTGCATCTCAGGGTGCTCCTTTACACCATGTTCTTTTGTTTGGGTGTTTGTTTTATTATTATTCTTATTTGGGTTGGTTTTGGTTTTGGGTTTCTGACTTGACTCTTCCTTTGGGAATCCAAGGCTTTTGTTGCTAATTGGCTAGTAAAATTTTACTATTTCACATAGGATAGTTAGTGAGTTTTTGCTCGTAAGATTCTGACGGTTGATTTCAAAGGGCTCCAGACAGAGACCTCAACCGAGCTCGAGCTCAGCATTCTGTGCTCTGCATAGAAAGTTAAGCCTTTGTTCTCAGGGGCAGTTTAAAGGCTGGGGCTAACTGCAATAGTCAGAATACAGCAAGACTCAATTAGAAGAAACACAATTACTAAGGTGAGTGATTTTTTCTTCTGTTAGCTCCTACATTGTCAATGGAGCCTGCCCGGGAGCTTTGCTCCTGTGGGAGAATATTGTCCAGTATTGCATGGGGATGTCTGTTGTCCTGTTATAACCCTGTTAGTTGTCTGTCTGGACGTTCCTCTATAGTTTACCTGCTGCACACTCTGTTTATTTAGATGCAGAAAAAAAAAATAATGAGAGCAGTTCCACATTAAAATGTTGGTTGCTATTATGCAGATTTAACAGGTACAATTTTGATGTTAACCAAAGGTGCTGTCTGTTGCAGGTAGTCTTACACTGCAAGCAGTTCTTTGTCTTGTAATAAGTCTGTTTTCTTTCAAGTTAATTCAGTTTCTACAAGACCTTCAAGATGTAGATTTTTGGAAGACTAGCCTCGATCACTCATTTTCCGTCTTCTGACGAGGTAGGCCACTGTTTACTGTATTTTATTCTGGCTAGAGTCACATCTGTGTAGACAGCTAATTGTGTGCTTTTTGCGTCAAGTCGACCAGTATGTCATTTATTTCCATATTTAGAAGCACTGTGAGGACAGTAGTGACTGGAGAGTTGCTGCTGTTCGGAATCCTCATGTGCCCAATATTCTAAGGCTAAATCATCCTTTTGGGCTGTGCCATTTTCCCCTAGTTGGGGTGCACAACACCCATCTGTAATTACTACCCATTGACAATGTAGGAGCTAACAGAAAAGGAAATTACGGTAAGTATGAAGAAATTTCTTCTTTTTACATGCATGCCTTCCCATAGTACAGTGAGGAGTCTTGGATCCCTCAACTAGACTTGAAGACCATCTAAAGTTAGCATTTCACAACTGATGGCCACATGTTTGTTTACTTAGATTCTCTTCTCTGATTTAAGGTTTGTTTTGACACATCAACCATGGCACTGTGGGGAGTCCAGTACTTTCTGGATGTCATCTACCTTGTGAATATCATCTCTCAGTTTTACATTGGCTTTCAGTCCAGCAGTGGGATAGTTATCACCGACTCTTCTGTTGTCCGGAAGCGTTACCTCCGAAAGTGGTTTATAGTGGACATTCTTGCTATTTTTCCTTTTGAGCTCATTAAAGCTGCTTATCCAAATGAGGATGTTTGGAAGATTCTGGCTTTTTGTCGACTAAACCGACTTCTGAGAGTGTTGCGATTGTTTGCCTTCATGTGTAAGTGTTCTGTGTTTCCATACATATATGTAACCATTGACCATAAGTTTTACACTCGCTTACATGTACTGTGCAGTATTGGTTCTGTGCCACTCAACATTGTCAATGGAAAATTTTTACGCATGGGTATAAATCATCCCGACCAGACATCACTGATGTAGCTACAGGTTTTAAAAAGCTCTGCCTAGCAGCTCAGAATGTTGTGTCTTCTGTTTTGAAGACTCAGGTTCCTCATTCTTTCTGTACCAATGAGTTGTTAACAGCTTTGAGAATGTGTTCTCCACAGCAGGTATTCTCTTTGCATTTTTCTTATTTTTTAATAATATTTTTCTTGAAAAACAGACAGGGTTAACACGTACATTTTGATCTTAAGAGAACCATAATAACAAGCATGAATTCTTTAAGAGATAAGCATTTACACATAGGGAGAGGCAAATAAGCAGGATGATAACATCTCCAAAGAGTATTCATTTAACAGAGAAAGTTCTCATATAGATGTAAGATTTCTCACCCCAGGAATCCCTCAGTATGCTTGACTATAGCAGTATTGCCAGCTGGATTCAGCTGCTCAGGAGGTGATGCCTGTGCTAATGATAGCAGGGCATTAGCCAATCAGAAAGTGCTAGGAGACTGCTGCGGTAGGTGCTGTTAGTCAGATTAATTTCTCTGTCCTTTGGAACAAGTTGGCCCTGGATTACTCTCCATTCTCATCGCTTGAAGAAATTTATTTTCAGTAAAGTCATTTTTTTCCTCTAGTTTCTGCTGCTTTTAGTAATTTTTTAGTCATATTTTACAATTTTTGTTGTTTTTTGTCAGTTTCCATCGCTGCATAGGAACCAAGAAATCTTCCTCTGATGGGTTTTCACCGCGGTTCCTGTGCTTTTCTCCTGATTGGAGAATCACTTTCTGTGGTAAAAATTGCTGTTTTTTTATATTTTAACTTCAGTTTTACATCAGTTCCTTTCTTTTTAAGGGAATCGCTTTTACCATTACTTTTTCTTTTATTTTGTGTTGTTTTGGAACCATTTCTCATGGTTCCATCGCACTTAGGAACCGACCATGATTTTTATAGTTTCCTATTGGGAACCAATTATTTTCTATTCTGGCGCTTTTGTTATGTTAGCTAGACTAAAAGAGAACTGGCCCCTACAGGTTTTAAAATTGCATTGGAAGTGTTTTAAAATCGTGGCCAAGACTTACAGCCACACTGTTTGTGTAAATTGTTTAGGTCCAGAATATAACTGTGAACTTTGCACTCAGTGTTGCTCTCAGACAGTTAAAAATAGAGCAAAAAGATTAGAAATTATGGCTTCCTAATCTGCCCCCCTCTAATAAGCCTTTTGAAGGGGTCTGGTACGTTTGACCATATCTCAAAAGACCGACTCTTACAGTCCTACATTTGATTTCCCGACACTAGTGAATTAGCGACACTCTATTGACCAAAAATCAAAAGACCAAACCAACAGATCTTAAGGTTTACAAAATGCCCAGAAATACTGTCAGATAAGAAAGGTACTTTATACTGCCGTCCGGAGACCAGTCAAATCTTGAGCAAACGTTTTATATAACCCACAGGGGATTCCATTACTTCCTGAGGCAGTGCTATTCAGAAACAATGTAACAGCTTTAGATACTGCATGTTCATTAATGTCTGCAGATAATTGATCCTTGAGCTGCGCCGACAGTTCCAGAATCTTACAGCCTCCAAAATTTCACCTCACTCCCCTGCTGTCTAGGTTTTACTCCCAAATGCATTTTTATCAAAATTATTTACCATTTCCATAAACTCTTCCGAAGTATCCTTGCTACACTCAGAAATATCTTTTAAGCGAAGCATTACCCATTTTGTTACCGTGTCCACAGTCCTCAAACAGGTTTGTGATTTCCTTCCTTGTGTTCCAACCTTTTGTTCTTGGATCAAGGAGGCAAGTCTTTGCCAGCCTGTTGGCACAGCAGTAACACTACGCTAGGTGATGCTGGCTACCGAGTTCAGAGACACTCTCTTCCCTTTTAAACCCTGAGCCTCAGGCCATGTAGTGTTAGCAAGGATATGCCGATTCATTAATACAGCTTGTCGGTATTATGTCAAACAGTCTTTTTCTGTCGGGGATATGAACCTGTTGGTAAAGTGGAGATGGTAAAAATAATTGTCTGTACTTTAAGTGTTGATCAATCATGACTGATCCCTTTTGAAGAGGGGTCCTCCTCTCAGCATAAATCTAACGATAGGTCCTCTAAGGACCCCCTAGAAAATAAGTCTGACAAAAATAATTCAGACCAAGCCAAACAAAAGAGACATTCTCAGCAGGTTCCTGATTCAGTGCCTGCCAAAAAGAAACAAAAGAAAAAACATATCACTGCCCCTCTCGATGAAGAGCAAATGGAGACGCCAGTGACACAACAGAATATGCCTTCTCCTGAAGAGTTGTCAAAGGCTTCCAACTTACCAAACTTTTCAAGCTGTGGGCAATTTAATTGGTGCCCCAGGTGGTCCTTCCACGCCTGTTTCCACAGACCCTGACCATGGCCAGGGTTTTTATTTTGTTGGAAGGCAGTGATGAAGAGGAGGGAGGCATAGAACCTAATGTGTCCACTGACTAGGAATTTGGCCCCTTCACATGGTTAGGAGGATTTTCTGCCTGTTACACATTTGTCCTGGCCCTCTCCATACAGGAGACTACTGAGGAGGATGAGGAGGCAGACTTTCTAGATATGATGGGTCTCCCTCCTCCCAAGAAGCTGCTACTCCCAGTTCACAAGGCCCTTCACAGGGCAACCTTTAAGTGCTCCAGAACCCCACCTTCATTCCTTGGGTGGATAAGACAATAGAGAAACAGTACCAGTTAGAAATTTAATGCTGAGTACCTCTGCACTCATCCTGACCATAAAGAAGTGGTACAGGCTGTGGCCTGTGACAAGGCCAAGGTACCTCTTTCCTCTCAGCCCACTGATAAAGAGTCCAGAAAACTGGACTGCATGGGCAAGAAATCTTACACCACAGCCTCCCTGCTAGTTCGCCTCTCTGTGTACATTGCATATACAACACAGTACCAGAAGACTTTGTGGAATTCAGTCCTTGCTGTTAGCCAGAATGCTGCTGACAACATTGCTCAGACAGAAACTGTCAAAACTGCCTTGGAGACTACAAAATACCAGCTTCATATGTCAGTATATACCAGTGACACTGCCTCCAGATCTGTGGCACAGGCCATTTCCCTCAGAAGGTTTGCTTGCTTAAGAACTACCAACCTCTCTCAGAATATGCAACTTAAAGCTATGGATTTCCCTGTGAGAAAAGTTCTCTCTTTGGGGACAAAACAGGCACAGGAATACAAAACCACCTACAAGAGCAATGCATCTAAGAGAAGGCCTCAACACTTACCAGCTCCAAGGAAGAGGGAGGCAGAGACAGGGATTACTACCCCAGAGCCTTTTATCCGTGCCTATACCGTAGACTACAATGCCACATTTTTGTTTAATTTATTTTATTTTATTCATATACTAGGATTATTACACCTTTGAACCAAGGGTTCTTTTACAAAAGTTCTTTGTCAGCATAAACAAGCCAGAGGTACAAAACAATATAAAAAGATAACAGGAGAGGCAAAATAGATTACATGGAACATTGAATACAGGTAGCAAAACATGTAAGACTAATGCTGCTGAAACAATATAAAGCAGTCAGATAGGTAACTTTGTCAGCCAAGTGCCCAGATATATGGGAATTAAGAGGGAGGGAGGGTGTCAGTAATAAAAAAGATGGGGTTAGAGCAAGTGAACAGTGACTTTAAACAGCCAGTAGCTAAGGTGGAGTGGAGATTAAAGGAAGGGAGGGTGCCAAGCAGTGAGAGAGGAAGAGGAGAGAGCTAGAAACAAGAAATGGGGACAGTATGAGGAACAAAAGTTCTGCAGCTACCAGTTTAAATGGAGTTTTCATTGAGGAACAGAAATGTGCAGTAGCAGAGAAACAACTTCACAACTACTGGGTGCAATGAGGTGCTGGCGTAATTTAAATTTAAAGGTGCTAAGGCGGAGGTAGCAGTAATCTCTATGGGGAGCTGGTTAAGCCATGAAGAGACTCTGAAATGAAAAGAATGCTACCACTGAGCAGTCCGGCAGAAAGGGACAATGTAGTTTGTTCATGATGCACTATGAGTGTTGTGAGTGTTTGGGGATTGCAAAAGAAGGGGCGGGGTGGCTAGGGGGTGTTAGGCCAAGGCTATTTTTTTTGCGAAAAGACAAGTTTGGTAGGAGGCCCTGCATTTGAGGTTCAATCAGTTAGTTTGTGCGTACAGGTTGCAAGTATGGGTGCACCTGTGGGCACCAGAAACAAGCCGGCATGCCTTGTTCAGAGTCACAGTGATTCTTTTCAGCGCAGCTTCGGTGGCTGCACCATAAACTATCAATCCATACTCGATGATGGAAACAACTGAGCTGGTGACAGCTAGTCTTAGCGCCTTGGGGGTAAGGCAGTGCCGGTGTTGATATAGAATACTGATTCTTGCATTTACAGCCCTTGATACTTGGTTTATGTGCATGGAGTAGGATAGGGTACTATCAAGGGTTATGCCAAGATACTTGAAATTTTGGACTTGTTCGAGGAGTAGGTTTTGGTTGTTCAGAATAGTTAAGCATGCTGGTTTGTTTTTGATATGCTTGTCACGAACCCACTCCTGAGGGCCTGGTCCACTGAGCTCACAGTGCCCACCCCAAGTGCAGTCCATGACAGGGAGGGAGAAAACAGGGGGTACCCTCTTCGAGTCCCTCTATAGTGCTCGCTGGCTTCACAACTATACACTCAACCACAAAGTCCTAGGATCCCCGCTTTACTCTGGATCAGGGTACAATACCAATATTGAGTCTTGTAGCCAAATACCCTTCTTGGCTGTTGCTCAAAGGGGGAAGACCCAGGCATTACAACCTCTTCAAGGTAGCGTTGTAACCCTGATTCTGCCTTCTCCCACAGGGCGTGCAACAACCTGGTTCAAATCCCACAGACCATTCCTTGAGAATTTGGTATTCCTTGGTGTCTATGTCATAGAAAGTGAGGATTTAAAGGATAGAGATCTTATGTCCCCAAAAGAGAGATGTGGAGGAGGAATTAACGTTTTCCTTCTTTGGTCTCAAAAGAATTCAAAATAAAAATGATTATAAGTTAAAAAATATAATTTTGGATATTTTAGGACAGTTTTTGGATACTCCTTTGACAAAGGCCGCTTTTGAGACTTCGAGACTGAAAGCTTGGGGAAAGATATATACTGTGATCAGATTATGATCTTCTTGAGCTCTAGGGAGTTATATAACTTAATTTTGAAGAACGTAGATACATTTGACAGAATGGGACTTTTTATAATAGAGGACAAGCCAAATATGAGTGTAGATATAATAGATTCAGTACCAACAGGAAATTTTGAAACCCATAGGGAACCTTTGACTGAAATAGCTAAGCAGACAAAGGAGTCTGAAGTTTGTGATGAAACTGAAAACATAAAAAAATTCTACAATGTCAGGGTAGAAAATAAATATGCAAAACTGACAGACATACGTGAATGACTGGCAAACTCTGAAAGTAATAATGGATCTTTATTGGATGACCCTACCTTTAAGATGATTTCTTGGAATATTGCAGGTTTGACACTTAGGGTTGTTGACACAGACTGGAAACAATGTATTACTGGGTTTTATATCCTGTGCTTACAGGAAACATGGTTGACAAATGAAATGAATAACTGTTTTAATGGATATACAAATTATCATTTACCAGGAAAAAAACAAAGAAAAGTAGGCAGAGTGTCTGGGGGCCTTCTTACTTGTTTTAAAATTACCAAAGGATTAAATTCTTCATTGATAGGTAAGTGCTCTATAGCACAAGCCTTTCTAGTGAAAAATAATGAAGACATATTTCTTTTGGTAAATGTCTATATTCCTCCTTCAAATTCAAGATATTTTTGCGCATCCCTCTGGGAGGAATTGCAAACCTTATTACAAAGTATCCAGAATTTAAGACCAGGTCTAAGCATGCTATTATGTGGTGACCTAAATGCCAGAACAGGTAACTTTGATGGCTAGGCAGACAATAAAATAAAAAACTGGATATTTCCAAAAGCTCCAGAATGCGGTTGCACATCTATAGATAAAAAGATAAATGACATGGGGAAAAAAATATACGGAAATCCTGATTAGTCAAAATCTTGCCGATGTAAACTGTAGAATAATGCCAGATAAACCAGGAAATTATACTCATTATGGTGCAAGGGGACCAGCAGTTATAGATTATTTATGCTGGAATGGAGATATGACTTTTTGGACCTACTGCAATATTGTTGAAAGACGTGAAAGTGATCGCTTACCGTTAATCATACATAGAAAACTACAGATGACTGAGGATACTGAAATTGTCAAGGGTGATCCCCTTATGAATATTGAAATAAGAAACTTTAAGAAAGTCAGATGGGAAACATGTAAAGAACCTAAAATTGTGGAACTACTACAAAATTTGGACCCTCAGACCCAAACACTACATTCCCAGAAATGCAGGAGTTTATACAAAATTGTTTTAACTCTGTTCATAATCTTTTGTATAGGCCCACTGTGCTGAAAATAGATCCCAAAACAAAGAATAATTGGTTTGAGAAAGAATGCCTAGTGGCTAAAAGAGACCTCACTAGGTTAGTAAAGAAAGTCAACATTTCGAAAGAAAAACATAAATATAGAAATTTAAATAAAGCAAGAGAAGAATACAAAAAATTGCTTAAAGGAAAGTGTAGAAACTTCAAACTAAATCAATGGTAAAAGCTGCTGGCCATAATAGACAGGAAAATCAACAATCATTTTGGCACATGGTAGCAAAGGGTACCAACAATAGTAATGACTCATTAGATATATACAGTGTATATATATATATATATACACTGTATATATATATATATATATATATATATATATATATATATATATCACAGAAGAGAGTCTGGATTGAGCATTGTAGTAGTTTGTTTTCTGACCAAACCCAGCAAGAGTTTGCTTATCAGTAGGAATCCCAATTGAACTGAATACAGTTTCAGGAAATAATCCCAAAAGAAGTATATACTGCAGTTATAACTTTAAAGCGAAATAAAGCACTGGGACCTGATCAAATACCTCCAGAAGTATTTTTATGCTTTCCATCTTTCAGGAGGGATGTATTGGTCTTATATTTTAATAAACATATTAGCACTAAAAGTATACCAACAGGCTGGAAAGATGCAACAATAATATCTATTTACAAAAAGGGAGGTAGAAAAGATCCTATAATGTATTGTCCAAGCTCGCTTCTTGACATTATGGGTAAGATTTTTGCCAAGGTCATTTTTCACAGATTAAATGAAGAGGTCATAAACTCCGAGGGTTTTCAGAACTTCAAGCAGGTTTTAGAGCCGGCTATATGACAACAGATAATACATTCATACTAATACACCTATATCAAAATATATAAATTTGAGAAAGCAGAAGTTATACACTGCTTTTATAGACTTTAGTCAAGCATTTGACTCTATTTTTAGAATTAAACTGTGACAAATTATGTATGACTGGGGAATTGATCCTACATTAATCAGTATAATAAAAGAATTGTACACCCAAACGTGGGCCCAAGTTATGTGGGGTAAATTAGGGCAAACATCCATTCCATTTCCAACAAACCAAGGTGTTAGGCAGGGATGTATCCTAGCACCATTATTATTTTACATTTATTTAAATAAACTTTTAATACAACTTGGCAAAAAACACATGGACTCCCCAAAGATGGATACATATTTATGCCCCGCACTTGCTTATGCAGACAATTTGGTGCTAATAGCTTTGACAAAAATAGGTCTGCAGAACAAATGAAGTAAACTTTTGACATTTGCAGTAGAATATGGATTAAAAATAAATTAACAGAAAAGTCTAGTAATGATTTTTTGTGGAGAGAAGAAGCAACTAAATCTGGAGGGTAAATGGTAAGAATTTAAAAATAGTACAGCAGTATGATTACCTGAGCCTTACATTGTCTTCAAATGGCAAAAAGATGCCCAAAAACTTAAAATAAAATTTAAACAAACAGCAGGGGCACTGCAAAATTTTAATTATAAGTATGAGGCAATACTATCTTCAAACAACATGAAGTCTTGCTGTATTCTGACATATGCAGTTAAGCCCTGCCTTTCAATTGCCCTGGAGAACAAAGAGTTAAACTTTCCATGGCCAGCATGGAATGTTCACCAAGCTCAGTTGAAACCCCTGTCTGCTGTTGTTTAAACTGCAACCATCAGATTCTTTACTCCGCCTCACTGAACAGTCACTCCGAGATTTCTCCTGCTGCTCGGTTCAAAAAGTTTGTTGAAGTGTCGGTTTTCGGTCGGTTTCTCCTAATTGCTGTTACCACTTAGTCGGTTCAAGTCTCTGTCTGTGGTACCGTGAGTACTAGATAGGTTTTTTGTTTTGTTTCTGTGTGGAACTTGTAAATTGTGGATCGGTTCGGCTGAACCGATCAGTTTCAGGTTAAAAAGCTTGTGCTTAATTTAGAGTGTGGTAACAGGTCCGTTTCGGTTCTAAAAAAAAAATGGATTTAATTACGTTTTTTTCCAAGGCCTGTGACACGGTCAGGAACCTATAAGAGTCTTGCCTGGCGGATTCGAAAAAAGGATAAGTTTTGGATAGGATTGGCCATGTCTGAGAAACCCAAGGAAAAACCGGCCCACTGGGTTTCAACACTGCAGTGTGTGTGGGGAAGTCTTTGCCAAGGCTCATCCCCACACCACCTGTGTTTATTGTCTGGGGTTTGACCACCTCGATTCAGACTGCCAAATTTGTAAGAGTTTTCCCAAATCTACCCTGGAAAAGAGATTAGGTAGACTTGAGGGAAAGGGAGGCCGAGAAGTCCGCTGACCCGGATGGCCAGCCCGGTTCAGTTCTGACCGAACCAGAAGGAGTGCCCTCTGACCAGGGTGATACTTCTTTGGGCAAAGGAGAGCCGATTCTGAGGAGCGGTTCTGGTAAAGAAAGAGAAAGGATAAATTGTCCAGTTCGGACCCAGAAATTCATACTACAACCGTCGATGAGATAGCCAAGGCGATAAGGATTATGCAATCACTTTAGTTCGGTTCCGACGAACTGGTGCCGCTGGCAGGGGCTCGGTTCGGTTGGTTCCCCCGGTTCCGGATTATACTTTGGAAGAATTTTATGAACCGGAGGAGGAGGAAGGAGAGTATGAGGATGATTATGGTGATTATGAAAGTCTGGATGTGCCTATTGATCCGGACAGCTCCCCAGACAGACCTTCAAGTGTTTCTCCTCCTAGGCTTTCTGAGTCCCCCTCTCACTATATGTTCTACAAAAAAGTGACTGAGACCCTCCAGCTTCCTGTGGAGGAAGCAGTAGAGGATCAGGAAGAGCCTGATTATGTTGAGATGATGGACATCCCAGAGTCCAGGAGACTGTCTGTTCCCCTCCACAAATCCTTTGGGAAACAGACACATAAAATTCTTAAGTCTCCTAATTCTATACCTCCTGTGGACAGACGAATGGACAAGAGGTACACTCTCTCAGGCTCAGACACAGAGTTCCTTTTCCAGCAATGCAGCCATGTTGGGGTCGTGCAGGCTGCTGCCTGTGATAAGGCAAATATTCCCTTGGCATCACACCCCCAGACAAGGACTCCAGGAAGATTGATGCCATGGCAAAGAAACAATACATGGCAGCATCTTTGGGACTCAGGCAGGCTAACTATATGGCCTGTACAGCTAGATACCAGAAGTCCAGGTGAGTAACTGTGCTGGCTCTGGCTAAACAGGCTCCTGACCAGCTTGCCAGGAGCTGGAGCAGCTGGCTGCAGATGGGATTGAGGCATTGAAAGTACAGTTTCATGCTGTTGTGGACTCAATGATATTTCATCAAGAGTCATGGCTACATCTGTGGCTCTTCGGAGGATAGCTTTGCTCAGATGTACTAGCCTCTCATGGAAACCCAGGCTAAGGCCATGGATTTTTCTGTAATTCGTAATTCTCTGTTGGGGAGCAGACAGAGAACTACATGAAAAGATGGATGAGTACAGGACCACTTACAGGGTGCTCAGGCCAAGAAAGGTAAGCAACTCCTCAAAGGCAGCAGTCCAGGGGCAGGGACAGGGACAGGGACAGGCCTTTCCAAAGGCCTTTTACCAAGCTCAGGCCTCCTCTTCTTCCCTTTCATAGAGGGGTTCTTTAGAGGAAGATGCAGAAGGGGATGAGCAGGCCTGAATCCACCCCTCAGCCTAAATCCCCTGCCAAGCAGACACCCTGATGGGTCTGCCCGGGTCGATTCTCCCATACCAGTAGGGGGCAGGCTGGCTTACTTTGTCCAGGACTGGAAGTTTCTGACATCAGACAAGTGGGTCCTGGAAGTAGTAAGCCAGGGACTGGTTCTCAGCTTCAAAACATTTCCCAAGATGAGAACCAGATCCTTTCCACCTGCAGATCTCTCAGAGACCCTTGCCCTAGAGGCATAGGTTTCTTCTCTCCTAGCTCTCAGAGCTATAGAGAG
Source organism: Neoceratodus forsteri (assembly GCA_016271365.2). Lineage (NCBI taxonomy): Eukaryota > Metazoa > Chordata > Ceratodontiformes > Ceratodontidae > Neoceratodus > Neoceratodus forsteri. The sequence goes on along the minus strand of CM028130.1, from coordinate 481,958,045 downwards.
GGTTCCCACCCTACACAAGGGCAAAGGATTGTACTCCAGGTACTTCCTAACCCCCAAAAAGACAGGAGAATGGTGGCCCATCCTGGACCTAAGATATCTGAACAAACACCTTTGAAACCAAAGTTCAAAATGGTAATCAAAGATGCCTACTTTCACATTCCCATCAGGTGCTCCCACAGAAGTACCTCAGGTTCGAGTTGCCCTCAGGCCACTGTCAGTTCATAGCAATGCCCTTTGGCCTAACATCAGCCCCAAGAGTTTTCGCAAAGTGCCTGGCAGTAGCTGTTGCTTTTCTAAGAAGAAAAAAGATCTCCATCTTCCCATACTTGGACGACTGGCTCATAGTGGATCAGTCTTCAGACCAAGTCAAGTCACATCTGCAAGTGACCCAGCAAATGCTCACTTCCTTAGGATTCCTTCTCAACCTTCCGAAGTCAGTTCTCGAACCAGTACAGCTCATCACCTTCATAGGTGCAGAACTGGATACAGTAAAAGCAAGAGCCTTCCTTCCCCTGGAAAGGGCAAGGAACCTTATGGAACTGGCCTCTTCATTCACCCTTCAGGTGTCTCGACTAGCAAGGCATTCCTTCAGCTTCTGGGCCACATGGAGCTTCCACAGCAGTGGTCCAAGGGGCAAGATTCCAGATGAGGGACATTCAGTTCCACTTAAGAGCCTTCTGGTCCCAAAGAAAGGATTCCTTTACCAAACTAGTCCCAGTGACTCGAACCTGAATCCAAGCCTTGCAGTGGTGGCAGGATCAGGACAATTTGAGACAAGGGGTTCCATTTGTCACTCAGTCTCATTCAGTGATACTCACCACAGATGCTTCCCTGCTGGGCTGGGAGCCCATTTGAGGATCATACCACCCAAGGACTGTGGTCACCTCAGGAATCTCTGCTTCACATCAGTCTTTTGGAACTCAGAGCAGTGTTTCTGGCACTGCAAGCTTTTTCCAAATCTGTACAGAACAAGGTGGTTCAGGTCAGAACAGACAACACTACCAGCATATGGTACATCAACAAGCAAGGAGGCACTCAGTCTACGGCCTTGTGCACAGAAGCAATGAAGTTGTGGTCCCTGGCCTATTCTCTGCAAACCTATCTGATAGCAGTTTGCCTCCCAGGGAAGGACAATGTCCTAGCAGATGCACTGAGTAGAATATCCCAGGGCCATCACGAATGGGCCCTAGATGCTCTAGTTTTGAAAGTGATTTTCTCGAGATGGGGCACACCAGAGATAGATCTTTTTGCAGCCCCAGACAATCACCAACTTCCTCTCTTTTGTTGCAGACCCCCAGTCTTGGGCTCAGTCCCCCTGGATGCTCTGATTCTGAACTGGGAAGGGAAATTTCTGTATGCTTTCCCTCCTTCCTCTCCTGTTCAAAGTGTTAGTCAAGATAAGGTCACAACCATGCAAAGTGATTCTGATTGCTCCAGACTGGGCCAGACAGCCCTGGTACCCCCTGTTGCTGTCCCTAGCAGTCCACCTTCCCCTGTCTCTTCCCAGGAATTACAACCTGTTGACATCCTCTCAGGGGAGGATTTGGTACCCAAATCTTCAGTCTCTCAATCTCAAGGCATGGCTCTTGAAGAGTTAGAGTTTGTAGATCTGCATCTTTCCCAAGGGGTTCTGGATATCCTTAAGGCTTCTCGAAAGCCTTCCACCAGGAAGACTTACAACTCCAAATGGAAAAGATTCTGCATTTGGTGTTCTAAGAAGAATATATCTCCAGACTCTGCTGGATTGCCTACGGTTCTGGACTGTATGGTCCATCTTAATGGTCTAGGCTCAGACCAGCTACCCTTAAAGTACACTTGGCAGCTGTTCTGCTTTCTTGTCAGTAGGCAAGCCTTCCTCTCTATCATCCCATCCTGTATTTTGTAAATTTTCAGGGATTGCTTCATCAATCCCCCTTAGGGATCCTGCTCCTGCTTGGGACCTTAATGTTTGCATTGCTCAGCTTACGCAACCTCCCTTTGAGCCTTTGTCCTCAGCAGAGCTTAAGTACTTGACTTGGAAAACGGTGTTTTTGGTAGCCATTACTTCTGCCAGACGTATCAGTGAATTGCAAGCCCTGTCAGTGGAATCTGATTTCATCTCTTTCGATAGAGATAAAGTGGTCCTTAGAACTAACAAAAAGTTCTTACCTAAAGTGGTTTCAGATTTCCACCTCAACCAGTCTATATCTCTCCCTGTTTTCTTCACTGACCATTCCTCCTCGGGAGACAGGAGGCTACACAGCTTGGATGTTATAAGAGCCCTTAGCTACTACATAGCATTACCAAGGATCACAGGTTTGAATCCCTTCAGTTGTTCCTACGTATGGAGAAGTTGGCAAGGGGCAAACCTGGCACTAAGAGATCTGCTGCCAGGTGGATTGTTTCTTGTATACAATTCTGCTATGAAAACTGGGTAGAACTCCAACCTCAGGCTTGAGGGCTCATTCCACTAGAGGTACAGCTGCTTCCCTGGCTGCTGCCAGGGATATTCCTCTCTTAGAAATTTGTCAAGCAGCCACCTGGAAAACAGTCCATACTTTCACCAAGCATTATTCTCTGGATATCCAGGCTAGGAGTGATGCTCGGTTTGGCACAGCAGTACTTCAGAGCCTATTTCCAAAGTAGGTTCTGTCCCTCCTCCATGGAGGTACTGCTTGATAGTCTCACATATGTCAGAATACAGCAAGACTTCATGTTGTTTGAAGAAAAATTATTCACCTTAGTAATGTTGTTTCTTCTAGTGAGTCTTGCTGTATTCTGTTCCTCCCTCCCTCAGAACCTAGATTTTGGGATATTGGGTGGGCAGAAGCAGTGTTGGCACTCTAGGGGTGTCCTTTTCACCCTCTTTTTGTTTGGGTGAGGGGTTGTGTTTTGGATGTGTTTTGTTTTTGGGTTTCCTGACTTGAGTCTTCCTTTTGAAACCAAAAAATCATTTTATATAGATATATTTACCAGTTGGTTAGTAAGAATTTTACAGTTTCCACATAGAACATCTAGTGAGTCTTTGCTTGTAAAGATCTGACGGTTGCAGTTTAAACAACAGCAGACAGGGGCTTCAACCGAGCTCGTGGTGAACATTCCATGCTGGCCATGGAAAGTTTAACTCTTTGTTCTCTGGGGCAGTTGAAAGGCAGGACCTAACTGCATATGTCAGAATACAGCAAGACTGCATTAGAAGAAACAACATTACTAAGGTGAGTAATTTTATCTTCCCTTGTCAATCTTCACCATTCATTACTTCCTGGGTGTATAGCCGGGCGGCGCACCAAATCCTGACGGAAGCTTTTTTTTTAAAGTTGCCTAACGGCCCTTTCGAGAAGCTGACGTCATGCGGGCGGCCGTTTATGTCGACCGACTCCTCCTCCAACTCAGTTCTGTTTCTCCTGCCGTCGAGGCAGCACCTGTTTCGGGCGTCCATTCTCCACTCGTCAAGCGACTCCTCTTTCCACACACTCGGCGCCGATCGGTAAGACCATTCTTTTTCTTTCTAAGCGGCGCGGGTGTGTTTTCCTACTATTTTTCTTGTTGATTTAGCGTTATGTCGGGTCGGAGCTAAGCGTGTTTGAAAATGAGCCTTGCTCGTCGGTGTTACTGTGGCGGCATTTCTCCGTCTCGGACCGGCGTGACATTTGTCTTCGATTGCCTGGGACCAACCACGACATGGATTAGATGCGGCGCTCTGTTTCTCCATGGACCGCCGTGTCCCTCGAAGTCCAGCGCATTCAAGCTCGGAAAGCCCACCGACATTGAGGGGACGGCGATCAACTCAAAGTTCTCAAGTGGGTCTCTAGGCCCTTCCCGGGTCCCCTCCGGGCCTATCACAGTCTGAGAGGAGGGGGTCTCGCATCTCTTTTCTTGCGAGGAGGAGGCCCCTTCTGCGGTGTCGGGGGCGTCGTAGTCCTCCCGGGGCAGCAGGCGCCCGACACAGACTCGGCAGTCACCTCTTCCGGGTGCAGGCTCCCCGTGGCGAGGCCCTCGTCTTTTAGGCCTAGCTCGGGTGGACCCTCGACGCCGCCTTCGGCGCCGTTCGGATCCTAGTGCCGTTCACGGTGCGGTGATCGAGCAGTGCCGTTCCAGCGCCATTTTGAGTCAGCGCCCGTTAGCGGCGCCAGCGATAAAGCGGCGCCGTTAGCTACCGCTTTGGGCCTTGGCGCGTTTGCGGCGTCGATGGACAAGCGGCGCCATCGGCAGTGCCGCCTACGCCTTCCGGCGTGCCCGGCGCCGTGGGCCTGGTCCTTCCTCCAGGCGGTGCCGGCCCTCGCCCAGCGCCGTTGAGGGTGTGGAGCTGGGCCTGGCGGCTAGCGGCGAGAAGCGGCGGCGCCTCCCTTGGTACCGGGGCGTTCGCGGCCCAGCAGCCTCGAGGACCCGGGGTGGCCAGCAGTGAGGTCCTGCTGGTCTCGTCCTCCTCGGGCGCGATGATTCAAACGTGGACCCATCTGGCACCCCCACTCTTGAGTCTGGGTCCCCGGTGGCTAGAGGTGCCAGGTGGCGCGGGCCCCTCCCCCACTCCCCCCAAATCGCCTCCTGAGGGTTCCCGGCTGGGGTGGCGGGGAGCCCCTGGGGGCAGGCGGGGGTGGCGACGGGAGGCTCCCTCTCTGGAGGCCGGTGACAGCTACCTTCAGGGGTGCTGTCACTCTCTCTAGGGACAGGGGACTCTGTGGTCGAGAGGCCCTCTCAGAGTCCAGGTCGAGGGCAGGGGTCTGCTGCTCGGTCTTCCTTAGCCACCTCGAAGTGGCCAGGAACAGTGCAAACCTGCCCTCCTCCAGGGATTCTAGGGTGTCCTTGGCGGCGTTGTGCGGACTGCCCTTCTGGATCCATGCAGTCAGCGTCGTCAGGGGAGGTTCTCCCCAGGGCTCTTCAGGCTCCGCTTCCCCAGAGTTCCGTTCTGCGGCCTGGTCTGATATCCGGGATCCCCTTTCCAGGGCTCCTTTCCTCAGTTCCAGAGCCCTTGCAGAGAGCAGTTACCTCTGAGTGCCCCTCTCCCATCTCTGCCTTCCACCCCACTCCCAGGCCATGCTCGGCCCCTCTGGTCCGTTATCCTGGGAACAGTTCAGGAGTTCTGACCTTCCCCTTATCGTTAGGTACATGCATGGTAGGGTCTTTCGACTCTCCCCACGCCGCAGGAATCCTCTGGGCATTCCAATTCCCCATCATCCTCGTCTCTCTCCTCCGAGGAGAGAACCCCTACTCATCTGTCCTCCGATGCTGATTTCACAGAATATCAGCGTTTCCTCTCGAGGATGGTGAGGATCTCCAGTTTCCTCGTTCGAAGAGACAATACCCGAGCCGGAGCCAGCGTGAATTCCTTGGTGAATTCAGTGCCCAGCATCTGGTGGTACCTTCCTGGCCCTATCCCTTCCAGGAGCGTCTATCCGGTCATAGCGGTCCCCTGCAGCTTCTTCCCCACCCAGCGGACTGCCAGCGTGGGTATTGTGCCTCTGAGTCTCTGGGTTCCTTCCCAGCCCGTCCTCAGGTTTGGTATACCTGGATACTCCTTCTGGGCGCCGTTGCCTGGCGACCGCCCACAGATTCGGACTCTCCAGTTCGACCGTTGGGGCGAAGAGTGTTCTCTTCTGCTCGTGCAGTGCATGTATTGCATCACATCAGGCTCACCACGCTGCCTACAACCGGCATCTGTGGTCGATGATGTCCCAGCTGCTGGCATCTATGCCTGATGCGAACAAACCAGACAAGTCGTTGCCCTCTCGCGGTAGGCCCTGGAGCTGGCAAGACGCAAGCAAGGGCATCTTATGGCGCCAATGAGGTGGCTTCCAGGCTTGCGAGGACAGCGATCTGCATCAGGCGGGCGGCATGGCCGTCTTTCAGGTTGTCACCCTGGCCCGGGCGTGGGAGTGATTCGCTCCGCCTTCCGGGGACCGTCTTTTCTCTTCAGAGCTAGGAGACTTTACAGGGCTCCCTCCGTCTCCTCGTCCTCGGAGGCACCTCCTAGCTCTTCTCCCTCTTAGGCTTTCTGAATAAGCCAGGGTCTTCTCCTTCTGTTTCTCACCAGCAGAAGGCTGGGGTCTTGTTCCCTCAGGGTATGGCCTCTTCCCCTCCAGGGAAGAGGAGCTATACTCACCCAGGAAGTAATGAATGGTGAAGATTGACAAGGGAAGATAGGAAAATTACATTGACCGTAATTCTTGATCTTCTCTTGTATCTTCTCATTCATTACTACTACACCATCCCTCAGTGCCTCTTCCTGTGGCTTCTCCACCTCCGTCTCCTTCTCTCTCTGCATTTATATAAAATATAGGAAAATTCTTTAATTTTCCAAAAAAAAAAAGACAAAAGTAAAAAAAAAAAAAAAGATCTTTCTTGGGGGGTTCTAAAATCCAGAAAAATTACTTACTCTAAGATTCATAGGCCATTTCGCGGATTGCATTGGCGATCAGACTGCACAACTATCTCTTGCTATTCTTATGGCAAGATACCTCTGGGGTTTTTTGGCCTGGCTCAGGCTATTCAGTTTTGATCCTGCAATCCCGTGTTCAGATAGTTGCCCTGAAATCTGATTCCCCCCTCTATTCTTACCTTGCAGAGCAGAGGAACGAGTACGTCTGTTCCTTTCTCTTTAAAAAAAAAAAAAGTGCTGAGGGAACTCTCTCCGACTGCTATAGGCATCTTGGTATCTGGGTCATGCATCTACAAAAAAAAAAAAAAAAAAAATATTTTTATCTGTAAAAAAAAAAAAAAAATGGAGAAATCAAACAAGAAGGCAAATGAGAAGGTAGGCTATCCTTCTCGCTGTTTTGCTAGTGGTTTCTCCCTTTAAGTGTCCTTCTGGACAATTTTTACAGTAGACCTCTGCGGACCATATCCAATCTTAGCCAGCCTAAGCCTTGGCCGGCCTTAGCCAGTCAGTCTGAGTCCCATTTCTATCTTGAAACGCCTGAAAGGCTTACATTTTCTATTTCTAAACCCCTGAGCAGCGCTCTCATGCTGCGGGGTTTTATTCTTCCCTCCTCGGCTGTCCTCCACTTAAAGGCCCTCCGCGGCCAGGAGCCGAGGTGGGTGTCAAGAACAATGGCATGTTGAAGATGAGGACTATGCCCTCCTGAGTCTGTCTAGCGGGTTCGGTGAACCTTCTCTTCAGCTCTATCTCCGAGGATTCTTGCTTCCCCTTTAGTGAGCCTTCAGCTACAAGCTAACTATGCTGTTGGGCCTTCTGGTCCCTTCAACATCCCTCTCTCTTCTCTTCTTCTTCTTCTTCTATTTTCTCATTTCCTTACTCATCTCTCCTCCTAGAGTCACCCAGGTAAGGAGGCCCTGCACTCCCTAGGCTGGGATGTTCTTATCTCCTCTGTCCTTCCTCCATCGGCTTATTCCTTTTTCAGTTCATTCTTCCTTGCTTTGCTATCCCTCAGCTATTTTGCCTCGCTATCTATGTTTCTGCTTTCACTTTTGCTCTCCGGCTCACAGAACTGAGTTGGAGGAGGAGTCAGTCGCTCTAACGGCCGCCCCCAGACGATGATGCCGCCCGAGGGCAGGGCCGTTAGGCAACTTAAAAAAAAAAAAGCTTGCGTGACGGGTGCTGCGCCTCCGCTTACACCCAGGAAGTAATGAATGGTGAAGATACAAGAGAAGATCAGAATTACGGTAGGTACGTAATTTTCCTTTCTTAACCCCTACTGACGGCAATAACATCAAATATTTCCTGAAATAATGTACCAGTGTGAAATCTGGAGCCTGGATAAATATGATACTATAGAAACTCCAGTCAACAAATTATATAAAAATGCGATGGGTCTTGGACCTCCTGCCCCAAATGTGTTAGTAAGAGCAGTACTAGGGATAGTTTCACTAAGTGCTTTAATGGACATTAAGAAATTAGCATGTTGGATAAAATTAACAAAAATGGGATAAAAACAGACTGCCCTCATTGCACCTTAAAGAAAAGTATGAATGGCAGAAAATAAATTATCGACAATCAGAGTGGTTAAAAAATATTAAGACCTTACTAAATAAATATGATTTGGACATGTTAAATCAATATATGCAAAAAGGGATTCAAATTAGCTTACGATATATTAAATACCTCTCGAATAAAGTTATAAACTTGCACAAAGAAAATTATTTGATAAAAGCATCTAAGTTAAAAATGTCACTCTGGTTGCTAGCACAAGATTTAAATCATGAATTCTGATATTATCTGGATATTATCACAGAACAGGATAAAAGAAAGTTATACACAAAATACCGTTTTGGCTTGTTTCATAGTAAAATATTGAAATCTCATTATTCCAAAAAAATAAGTCTGGAGGACAGATTTTGCTGTTGTTCCTGTTCTGAATTAGAAGATCTGATGCATGTAAAATTTAATTGTCCATGGTATAACAGATAAAACATTGGTTGCTGCCAATCTGGAATTCAGTCCAGACTGATGATAATGTTATTGTTGAACATTATGTTTACAGCTCATGATGAGCACATAATAAATTAGGTTGCTTCCTATTTAAAGAATATTGTACTAATAAGGATGACACACTATAAAACTTGAGATATTGTTTGTATCCTTCAAACAACATGAAGTCTTGCTGTATTCTGACTATTGCAGTTAGCCCCAGCACTCAAACTGCCCGGAGAGTAGAGAGTTAATTTTCTATGCAGAGCATAGAACATTGAGCTCGAGCTCGGTTCAAACCTCTGTCTGCTGCACTTTGAAGTGCAACTGTCAGATTCTTTACTCTGCCTAACTGAACGGCCGCTCTGGAGATTTCTCTTTTGCTAACAGTCCATAAGTCGGTTAAAGTCCTTGGTTTTACCGATTATTTTTCGGAAGTTTGGGTTCAGATCTCTGTCTGTGGTACAGTAAGTACTAGGTAGTGAACTAGACATAGTAAACTTGTGGAAATTGTAAAAATTGATTTTTTGACCTGTTCGGCTGAACCAGCTGTTTAGTGATTTATATATTCTGTCTTTGTTTTTAAAGTTAGAGTGTGGTTACCAGTCCTTATCAGTTTAAAAAAAAATGCATTTTCTTGTGTTTTTTTCCAATACCCATGAAACGGTTAGAAACCGATAAGGGTGTCTTGCCTGGTTGTTTGCCATAAAAAGGGTAAGTTTGTGGTTAGGATGGCTATGCCTGAGAAACCCAAAAGAAAAACCGGGCCCACTGGGTTTCAGCACTGCAGTGTATGTGGGGAGGTCTTTGCTAAGGATGATCCCCACACCACCTTTGTTTATTGTCTGGGGTTTGACCATCTCGATTCAGACTGCCAAATCTGTAAAAATTTCCCTAAGTCCTTCCGGTGCAGCTTCCGGGCTTATGGCAGCATTTCTCACGAGTGTGCGGCTTGCTACCCTTTTATAAGTTATTAAACTAGCCACAAAATTAATTAATACAACTGGAAAAATACAGAGAAATAGATGGCTACCTGCAACCTGCGAGGAGGACCGAACAGATTTGCTCCAATTCACCCTGAAACAGAGATTTCAGATGAAGACATAATTGACTCCGGGGCCTCCACGCGCTCTCTCCAGACCCACCAAACTAAGCCTCGTAAAAGAAATAAATCTAAATCTTCGCAACCAGCCAAAATGGATTCTAAGTTAGACAAAATATTGCAGGAACTACAAGAATTCAAATCAGACTTTCAATTGTTTAAACAAACCCAGGAGTCCTTCCAAGGAGAGCTAAACAACTGCATACCACTGTGTCCTCCTAGACCAACGCACATCGGAGCAGGCCCCTACTGTCTCGCAAATGCAAGACACCCTGAAGCAAGTAGTTCACCTCTGCCAGCTCACAGTTGCGAGACAGGAGGATGCTGAAAGCCACAGCCGCCATAAAAATATCCGTGTGTACGGGGCTCCTGAAAATAGTGAAGGCACGAATCTTCTCAGCTTCACAGAGTCCCTCCTATGGGAAGCTCTAAATCTTGATGCAGATTTTAACTTCGAAATAGAGAAATTGCACAGAGCCTTGGGACCGAAACCTACATGAGCCACAGCTCGTCCTAGGTCTATAATAATCCGGTTTCTTAGATATCAGACCAAAGAACTCATTTTAAAACAAGCCTGGGCGAAATCAAGTATTTTCTGTGGGGAATCATGCATCTTCATTGACAACGACTATGCACCTACCACGATGCAGAGAAGACGAGCCTATATTCCACTCTTTCCCTTCCTAAGGCAACAAAAGCTTAAATTCAGAACCCCATACCCAGTAAACTAGTGGTTCAATTTCCATCAGGACAAGAAACTTATGACACCATGGAGGCTACATGTCTAGATCTAAAACAAAGGGGTTTTACTTTACCAGCTTCGATCCGCTTACCCCAGAGGGAATCGGAGGGTAAGGGCTCTCCGAGGGGATCATCTCCTAGGCAACTTTCAGATCAACAAGTTATAATTGAATCCATCAAGAAAATGCTGGCACAGTTCTCCAGGCAGAACAGATGAAACTCTCTCAAGTTGGAATGAACTGAGCGCAGTGAGTGAGCGACTGGGGGTCGGGCCTGCAGAGTTTGCATCTGAAGAGGTACACGGGGAGTGGATTTTAAACCTCTTTTGGAAGGCAGGCCACACCGCATGTAATCCCGACAGTGTTCCCTTTTCCGGGCGCGATCAGAGAGCTGTGCCAGCGATTATTTAACTTAGATACAGCAGATGCATGGGGAGTTGGGGAGGAGCGGAATGCCAAGACTATCCTGGGCTGCTCGTTTGGGTGAGACACGGGAGGACGGAGGCAGATTCAGCTCTACCAGGCCTCGTGGATGGATTCAGAAGCTGAATCCAGTTATAGATGGTCCTCTGTTGGGTTGTACCGGGTGGGAGAGGGCTGCCCCTGCCCCCCCTTTCCCTCATGTTTGTTTTCTCTCTCCCTTTCTTCTCGCTCGTCTCTCGCCTTTTTGAATGGGCTTGAGGATGGCATGTTTGGACTTCCCTTTCGCCCAGTCCCCATTAGATAGGGGCCAGTTGAGACCCCAGATGAGGTAGGGGCTGATGAGCTATCACGCATTTGGTACAGGCCATTGAGACCCTGATGCCTAATAAGGGGCTACATTTCATTTGATTTGAGGTGCCTTTGCTGCTATAACCCGCTAAATAAGGTGCAGTCAGGGGCCTTGTCATTCTGAGAAGCGAGTTTATGACAGCAAGAAGACACCCCGTTAGGGGAGACTTGCGGGAGAATTGAAAAATAAAATTCAAACGGAGGGTGGATTAGATAGGAGACACTGCTGATATCCCAAAATTTAAGATGGATGGCCGTCTTTCGCGCACGTGCCCCTTAGCGGTTCAATACAGGTTTCAATAGCTGGCTGGGTTGGAACATGGTCCGGGCTCTCCAGTGGGCTCCCCCTCTCTCTGAAATTATCTCCGCCCTAAGTTTAATGGGACGCGGGCTTGCGGGGCTACATCTAGGCCCACCTGACCCCCTGCCGGTCTACAGATGCATTGTTGTATCAGTGCTCTCCGGGACTGTGCGGTGTTGGAGATGGACATCCTAGAGAGACTTGATGGACCTAAAATAAGCACGGATACACCCTATTAACCCTGAAACACCTCCCTCAGAGAACTCCAGACATCCTTGGCCTGGTGGGGACTGTCGCTTCTTGACCACCATTAAATCAATAAGTAACTACACAATCAATTATATAAATGCTGGCCCAGTCTTCCGGGCAATCCTGCTGAACTATTATTATGGCATGGCTTTACAGTGAGTATTATGGCAGGGAGGTTGGCTAAGGGGCTCTGGGATTTCCCGGATAGTATCCCTGTCCTATGGGGGGGCAGGGGGGATGCTCAGGGATGGGCTGGCAAAATGGGGGGGAGACCCACGTCCAGTCTAAGTAGATTGAGGGGTTGGACAGGGTGGAGAGGAGTCACCCGCAGGCTGGTCTCCCCACTAGATATTGAGATTTGGCCGGGAGGGTACCTCCAACAACCTGAGAGGCATAACTGTTGGGAGTTGGCAATGCAACTGTGTGAGTCGTCGCAGGGCGACCTGGGCCAGGAGAATATTGGCCTGGGGCAGATATGGTCCGGCATAACTTTGGCAACGCCTACACTGTTAAGTCCCCGCTAAATAGGGGCCCCTTAGTTGTTCCCCAGCTCGGGATGGGGTGGGTAGGCCAGGGCCGGACGTCTCCCACCCGACCGGGCCTCGGACCTCTCCTGGGACTTGGGATAGGGCAGCTATATAAACTGTAGCTGGATACACAATATGGACCCGCTAAATAGGGGCAGACTCCTTGGTCTCCTCGGCCCTGGGCGGTCTGGCGGTAATTGACCACACCTATGATTCACATAGCATCAAAGGAAAATATATTGCATAGCCTGAGACTGGATTTTGGGGCTCTCAGTTTGTCGGGAGGTTTTGCCTTTTCTAGTCCTGGACCTTGTGGTGGATGGGGGGAATGAATATTATACCCGTTGGGTTGACTTCTCTGGTGCCCCCCCCCCCATGAACCATCCTTCCATAAAGCTGCCCTCTGAGATTATTATTAATCTATGGGGTGAGAATTGGTTTGGATTATTGATGTTTCTGGATGTTCTGGGATCCCCCAGCTGCCCCTCTCATTTGTGGTGTCCTTCCTTGCCTCTCTGGGGTTGGGGAGGCAGTCAGGCCGTGGTGGCCCCCAGCCCTCTACTGGATTCCACTTGCCTTTAGCCCATGCCTCCTTTGCCTCCCACTTACCTTGAAGCTGGAAGACCACTGTCTTTTGCAGATCTCCACCAGGCCAGCTTCTGGTACCTAAACTTTCATCGATTACATCTTGAACTGATTCTGGACTGCAACTGAGTTCGCCTGATTTGTTTGACTAATGTTGATGGGAGAGGATGGATGTGTCCCCGCGGGTCCTTACACTGAGACATTGTGGATGTGGTGTGGCTACGCATGCACATATATTCTGGCTGTGTCCGGTGTTAACAGTCTACTGGTTGGGGATAGAAACTAGGATCCTGGACCTCTTTCCAGGCCTAGGTGCACTTTCCCCGGGAGTAGGGATTCTTTTACATTACCCACGTCATTTTAAAGATTCACATCAAATATTCTCCTAAGCGCTGCAAAAAAATGTATTACGTGACTATGGTTGCGCCCAGACCCCCCACTATACCAGTTTGGGAAGATACTGTATATGATATATACAAGCTGGAACACATGACAGCTAGACTTCAAAACAGAGTACCAGAGCTGATGAACCGCTGGAATAAGTGGTTCAAACAACATGAAGTCTTGCTGTATTCTGACAGTAGCAGTGAGTCCCAACCTTTGAACTGCCCCGGAGATGAAAGAGTTCACTTTCCATGCCAGGCATGGAACATTGAGCTCGAGCTCGGTTGAGACTGTCTGTTGCTGTTTAAACTCAAACCGTCAGATTCTTTACTCCGCCTCACTGAACAGTCGCTCCGGAGATTGCTCCTTCTGCTCGGTTCAATTTGTCGGCTAAAGTACCGCTTTTCTTGGTTTTCGACCGAATTTAAACCGTAACCTGTTGGTTCAGTCTCTGTCTGTGGTATTCTGAGTACTAGATAGGTTATTTTTTGACTGTTCTGTGTGGAACTTGTAAACGGTTCATCGGTTCGGTTTGAACCGATCGAGTTGTTTAAAGAATCTTAAATTGTACTTTTAGAGTGTGGTTACTGGTTCTTATCGGTTCTAAAAAACACGGATTTTGTTACGTTTTTTTCCATGGCCCGTGACACGGTCAGGAACCGATAAGAGGGTCTTGCCTGGCGGATTGCCATAAAAGGGTAAGTTTGGTTAGGACTGGCACAATGTCTGAGAAACCCAAAAGAAAAACCGGACCCACTGGGTTTCAACACTGCAGTGTGTGTGGGGAGGTCTTTGCCAAGACTGACTCCCACACCACCTGTGTTTATTGTCTGGGTTTTGACCATCTCAATGCAGACTGCCAGATTTGTAAAAATTTCCCTGCAGCTACCCTAGAAAAGAGAGTTGGTAGGCTCAGGGAAAGGGAGGCCAAAAAGTCCACTGAACCGGATGGCCAGTCCGGTTCGGTTCAAATCGAACCAGAAGGAGTGCCCTCTGACCAGGGCGAGACTTCTTCGGGCAAAAGGAGAGCCGATTCTGAGGAGTCGGTTCCGGCTAAAAGAACTAGAAAAGAAAAATCAGCTGGTGTGGAGCCAAAACTTTCCTCTCCAACCGCTGAAGAAATAGCCAAAGCGATCAAAATTGTTCAGTCGCTTTCCCCGGTTCCGACCGGCGGCACCATCAGGCAGGCTCGGTTGCGGTTCCACGGTTCAAGAGTATGATTTAGAGGAATTTTATGAACCAGAGGAGGAGGAGGAAGAGGAGTATGAGGAAAGTGAATGTGGTTTTGAAAGTCTGGATGTGCCTATTGACCCGGACATCTCCCCAGACAGACCTTCAGGAGTGTCTCCTCTTAGGCTTTCTGAGTCCCTCTCCCATTTCATGTTTTATAAAAAAGTGGCTGAAACCCTCCAGCTTCCTATGGAATAAGCTGTGGATGACCAGGAGGAGCCTGACTATGTAGAAATGATGGATATCCCAGAGTCTAGGAGGCTGTCTATTCCCTTGCACAAATCTTTTGGGAAACAGACATTTAAGATTTTAAAGACTCCTAACACTATACCTCCTGTGGATAAAAGAATGGACAAGAGGTATACATTGTCAGGCTCAGACACGGAGTTCCTTACACAACAGTGCAGCCATGTTGGGGTAGTGCAGGCTGCAGCCTGTGATAAGGCAAACATTCCTTTGGCTTCACGCCCCCTGGACAAGGACTCCAGGAGGATTGATACCATGGCAAAGAAACAGTACATAGCAGCATCCTTGGGACTCAGACAGGCCAATTATATGGCCTATACTGCTAGGTATCAAAAATCCAGATGGGACACTGTTATGGCTTTAGCAAAACAGGTCCCTGGCCAGCTTGCCAAGGAGCTGGAGCAGGTGGCTGCTGATAGTATTGAGGCATCCAAGGTGCAGTTCCATGCTGCAGTAGACTCCAATGATGTGTCATCTAGAGTCATGGCTACATCTGTGGCACTTCGAAGAATGGCTTGGCTCAGATGTACTAGCCTGTCACAGGATACCCAGACTAAGGCCATGGATTTTCCTGTTGTGGGTAATTCTCTGTTTGGGAGCAAACAGAGAATTACATGAAAAAATGGATGAGTATAGGACCACCTATAGGAGTGCACAGACCAAGGAAAGGCAGGCCACTCCTCAAAGGCAGCTTCCCAGGGGCAGGGGCAGGCCTTTTCATAGGCCTTTTTACCAAGCCCAGGCCTTCTCTTCTGCTTATGCCCAGAGGGGGTTCTTTAGAGGGGAGAGGCAGACGGGGTACAAGCAAGCCTGCTTCCACCCCTCAGCCCAGAGCCCCTGCCAAACAGGCACCCTGATGAGGTTGCCAGGGCCGATTCTCAGCTACCTGTAGGGGGCAGGCTGGCTTACTTTGTCCAGGACTGGGAGTCTCTGACATCAGACAAATGGGTCCTGGAAGTAGTAAGCCAGGGACTTGTTCTCAGCTTCAAAAAGTTTCCAAAGATGAGAACCAGATCCTTTCCACCTGTGAGTCCATCAGAGACACTTGTCTTAGAGGCAGAGGTCTCTTCCCTCCTAGCTCTCAGAGCTGTGGAAAGGGTTCCACCACTACACCAGGGCAAAGGGTTGTACTCCAGGTACTTCCTTACCCCAAAAAAAAGACAGGAGAATGGCGGCCCATCCTGGATCTCAGATACTTAAATAAGCACCTTTTAAAACCAAAATTCAAAATGGTGACTCTGGGAATTATTCTACCCTCTCTAAGGCAAGGGGATTGGTTAGTGTCCCTGGACCTCAAGGATGCCTACTTCCATATTCTCATCAGAAGCTCCCATCGAAAGTACCTCAGGTTCGAGCTGCCCTCAGGCCATTACCAGTTCAGAGCAATGCCCTTTTGGCCACACCTCTGCTCCAAGGGTATTCACAAAATACCTGGCAGTGGTAGTTGCTTCTCTAAGAAGGCAAAAGATTGCCATATTCCCTTACCTGGATGACTGGCTCATAGTAGGCCAGTCCCCAGACCAAGTCAAGTTACACTTACAGATAACTCAGCAACTGCTCACTTCTTTCAAACAACATGAAGTCTTGCTATATTATGACAATTGCAGTATGACTGCAGGTTAGAACTGCTCTGGAGGTGAAATAGTTAACTTTTCCATGCAGGCATGGAACCTAGAGCGCGAGCTCGGTTAGAAACTCTGTTTGTTGTGCTTCAAAGGTAAACTGTCAGATTCTTTACTCCGCCTCACTGAACAGTTGCTTCGGAGATTTCTCCTTCTCCTAGGTTCATTTTGTCGGTTTTAAAGTGTTATTTTTCGTTTTTTAGCCGAAATTAAACCGCAACCGGTCGGTTCAAGCTCTGTCTGTGGTATTGTAAGTAACAGATAGGCTTACTTTTATTTTATTTTGTGTGGAACTTGTAATTTGTTATCGTTCGGTCTGAACCGATCAGGTTGTATTTTAAAATTTACTAGTCCTTTTTTAGAGTGCGGTTCCCGGTTCTTATTGGTTCTAAAAAAAACGGATTTCATTACGTTTTTTTCCAGGACCCGTGACACGGTTGGGAATCGATAAGGGTGTCTTGCTTGGTGGATTGCCGTAAACTGGCAAGTTGGTTAGGCTGGCATTATGTCTGATAAACCCAAAAGAAAAACCGGACCCACTGGGTTTCAACACTGTGGTGTTTGTGGGGAAGCTTTTGCTAAAGCTGACCTACACACCACATGTGTCTATTGTCTGGGGTTTGACCACCTCAATTCAGACTGCCAGATTTGTCACAATTTCCCTGCTGCCACCATAGATAAGAGAGTTGGTAGGCTCAGGGAAAGGGGAGGCCAAAAAGTCCGCTGACCCGGATGGCCAGCCCGGTTCGGTACCAACCGAACCGGAGGGAGTGCCCTCTGACCAGGGCGATACTTCCTCGGGCAAACGAAGAGCCGGTTCTGAGGAGCCGGTTCCATCAAAAAGGGCTAGAAAGTCAGCTAGTTTAGAAAAAGTTCTCTCCCCAACTGCTGAGGAAATAGCTAAAGCAATTAAAATTGTTCAGTCTCTCTCTCCGGTTCCGACCGAACCGACACCGTTTGGTAAGCGTTCGGTTCGGCCTGTTCCACCGGTTCAAAATTATGATTTTGAGGATTTTTATGAACCGGGGGAGGGGGAAGAGGAATATGAGGAGAGTGAATTTGGTTTTGAAGATCTGGATGTGCCCATTGATCCGGACACCTCTCCAGATAGACCCCTAGGGGTTTCTTCTCCAAGACTTTCTGAGTCCCCTTCTCATTTCATGTTTTAAAAAAAGTTGCTGAAACTCTCCAGCTCCCTGTTGAGGAAGCTGTTGATGCCCAGGAGGAGCCAGACTATGTAGAAATGATGGATATTCCAGAGTCTAGGAGACTGTCTATTCCCTTGCATAAATCTTTTCGGAAACAGACAGTAAAAGTTTGAAAAACTCCTCACACTATACCTCCTGTGGATAAAAGGATGGACAAGAGGTATACCTTATCAGGCTCCGACACTGAATTTCTTTCTCAACAATGCAGCCATGTGGGGGGTAGTGCAGGCTGCAGCCTGTGACAAGGCCAATATTCCCCTAGCTTCACACCCTCCTGAGAAGGACTCCAGGAAGATTGATGCTATGGCAAAGAAACAGTACATGGCAGCATCTTTGGGACTCAGACAAGCAAATTATATGGCTTATGCAGCTAGGTACAGAAATCCAGATGGGATACTGTGCTAGCCCTAGCAAACAAGTCCCTGACCAGCTTGCCAGGGAGCTGGGAACATATGGCTATGGATGGTATTGAGGCATCCAAGGTGCAATTTCATGCTGCAGTGGACTCTAATGATGTTTCATCAAGAGTCATGGCTACATCTGTGGCATTTCAGGAATGGCTTGGCTCAGATGTACTGCCCTGTCTCAGGATACCCAGTCTAAGGCCATGGATTTTCCTGTTGTGGGAAATTCTCTGTTTGGGGAGCAAACGGAGAATTACATGAAGAAAATGGATGAATATAGGACCACCTATAGGAGTGCACAGGCTAAGGAAAGGCAGGCCACTCCTTAGAAGCAGCTACCTAGAGGCAGGGGCAGGCCTTTTCATAGGCCTTTTTACCAAACCCAAGCTTCCTCCTCCGCCTATGCTCAGAGGGTTTTTTAGAGGGAGAGGCAGACGGGGTACAAGCAGGTCTGCTTCCACACCTCAGCCCAAAGCCCCTGCCAAGCAGGCACCCTGATGGGATTGCCAGGGCCGATTCTCCTCTACCTGTAGGGGGCAGGCTGGCTTACTTTGTCCAGGACTGGAAGTCTCTAACATCAGACAAGTGGGTCCTGGAAGTAGTAAGCCAGGGACTGGTTCTCAGCTTCAAAAAATTTCCAAAGCTGAGAGCCAGATCTTTTCCACCTGCAACTCCATCAGAGACACTTGCGCTAGAGGCAGAGGTCTCTACCCTCCTGGCTCTTAAGAGCTGTGGAAAGGGTTCCTCCCCTACACCAGGGCAAAGGTTTGTACTCAGGTACTTCCTTACCCCAAAAAAGACAGGAGAATGGCGGCCCATCCTGGATCTCAGATATTTAAACAAGCACCTTTTAAAGCCAAAGTTCAAAATGGTGACTCTGCAATTATTCTACCCTCTCTAAGGCCAGGGGACTGGCTAGCTTCCTGGACCTCAAGGATGCCTACTTCATATTCCCATCAGAAGCTCCCACAAAGTACCTCAGGTTCGAGCTGCCCTCAGGCCACTACCAGTTCAGAGCAATGCCCTTCGCCTCACTTCTGCCCCAAGGTATTCACCAAATGTCTCATGGTAGCAGTTGCCTTACCTAAGAAGGCAAAGATTGCCATCTTTCCTTACCTGGACGATTGGCTCATAGTAGGCCAGTCCCCAGACCAGGTCAGTTTACACCTTCAGATAACGCAGCAACTGCTTACCTCTCTAGGTTTCCTTCTGAATCTCTCAAAGTCAGTTCTAGAGCCTGTCCAGCTTCTTACCTTCATAGGCGAGAACTGAACACAAAGAAAGCCAGGGCCTTCCTCCCTGGACAGGGCAAAGACCCTAGTCTCCTGGCCTCCTCATTTACCCCTGCAGGTCTCCCGGCCAGCAAGGCATTTTATGCAGCTCCTAGGACACATGGCTGCTTCCACAGCAGTGGTGCAAGGAGCACGATTTCAGATGAGGGACATCCAGTTCCATTTGAGAGCTTTTTGGTCTCAAAGAACGGATCCTCTTACCAAGTTGATCCCAGTAACTCGAACCCTGATCCAAGCCCTACAGTGGTGGCAGAGCAATCTGAGACAAGGGGTTCCTTTTGTCACTCAGTCTCATTCTTTA
The DNA here is from genome assembly GCA_016271365.2 of Neoceratodus forsteri. Lineage (NCBI taxonomy): Eukaryota > Metazoa > Chordata > Ceratodontiformes > Ceratodontidae > Neoceratodus > Neoceratodus forsteri. Next base: position 481,938,739 of record CM028130.1, on the reverse strand, counting down.
ATCCTTACTACAGATGCATCCCTCTTGGGTTGGGGAGCTCACATGGGCGACCTCACCACTCAGGGTCTGTGGTCTTCCCAGGAATCTCTGCTCCACATCAACCTGTCGGAGCTCAGAGCAGTTTTTCTAGCACTTCAAGCTTTTTCCACATCTGTTCAGAACAAGAGTATTCAGGTCAGAACAGACAACACCACTACAGTGTGGTACATCAACAAGCAAGGGGGCACTCGGTCTACGGCCTTGTGCACCGAAGCGATGAAGTTGTGGTCTCTGGCTTACTCCTTGAACACCTCCCTTATGGCAGTTCACCTCCCAGGCAAGGACAATGTCCTGGAAGATGCTCTCAGCAGGATTTCCCAGGGCCACCACGAATGGTCACTGGATCCCCTGGTCTTGGGAGTAGTATTTGCCAGATGGGGCACCCTGCAGATAGATCTTTTTGCAGCCCCAGACAATCACCAACTTCCTCTTTTTTGCTGCAGGCCCCCAGTGTTGGGCTCTCTCCCGCTGGATGCCTTAGCCCTCAATTGGGAGGGCGTTTCTCATGCCTTTCCCCCTTTCCTCTCCTGTTCAAAGTGCAAGTCAAAATCATATCCCAATCCTGCAAAGTCATTCTGATAGCTCCGGATTGGGCCAGGCAGCCCTAGTACCCACTCCTGCTGTCCCTAGCAGTCCATCCTCCCCTGTGCCGTCCCAAGAATCACAATCTGTTAATCTGTGCCCAGGGAAGGGTCTGGTACCCGAATCTCAGATCTCTCAATCTCAAGGCATGGTTCTTGAAGAGTTAGAGTTTGCTGATTTACACCTGTCCCAGGGTGTAATGGATATTTTGAAGGCCTCAGGAAGCCTTCCACCAGGCTACCCACAATTCTAAATGGAAAGGTTTTTCCATATGGTGCTCAGAAAACCTTATATTCCCCAGGCTCTGCTGATCTTCCCACGGTCCAGGATTATATGGTCCACCTGAATTCTTTGGGGCTGAGACCAGCTACCCTCAAGGTGCACTTGGCAGCTGTGTCTGCTTTTATTTCAGCAGGTAAATCCTCTTCTTTTCAGCTCATCCCGTATTTTCTAAGTTTTTTAAGGGGTTGTTGCACACCAACCCTCCATTCAGAGATCCTGCCCCTGCCTGGGATCTTAATGTTTGCATTGCTCAGCTTATGCAACCCCCTTTGAGCCTTTGTCGTCAGCTGAGCTCAAGTACTTGACTTGGAAAACTGTGTTTCTGGTAGCCATCACCTCTGCCAGACGCATAAGTGAATTACAAGCGTTGTCAGTGGAGCAGGAGTTTATCTCTTTTCACAGAGATAAGGTAGTCCTTCGGACTAACAGAAAGTTTCTGCCTAAGGTGGTTTCAGATTTCCACCTTAACCAATCTATTTCTCTTCCAGTGTACTTCACTGACCACTCCTCTTCTGGGGAGAGGAGATTGCACAGCCTAGTTGTGAAGAGAGCCTTTAGTTACTACATAGAGCGTACCAAGGGTCGTAGGTTTGACTCCCTCCAACTGTTCCTTACCTATTGCGAAGTTGGGAAAGGGAAGCCAGCCACTAAAAGATCCATTGCCAGGTGGATTGTCTCTTGTATCCAATTCTGCTACGAGAAGTTGGGTAAAGTTCCTCCCTCAGGCCTGAGGGCTCACTGTACCAGAGGTACAGCTGCTTCTCTGTCTGCTGCCAGAGACATTCCTATTCTAGAAATATGTCAAGCAGCTACCTGGAAAACAGTTCACACTTGGGGGTACTGCTGTGTAGTCTGCAATTGTCATAATATAGCAAGACTTCATGTTGTTTGAAGAAAAAATTACTCACCTTAGTAATGTTGTTTCTTCTAATGGAGTCTTGCTATATTATGACCTCCCTCCCTCCCTGCCTGCCCCTCTCAGAACCTCTGTTTTTGGGATGTGGGTGGGCAGTACAGGGTTGGCACTTTTTGATGCCCACCTTGTTGTTTTCACCTACCTTTTTGGTGACTTGGTATTGTGTTTTTGCATTTTTTGGGTCTCCTGACTTGAGTCTTTGTTTTAGGCCAAAAAATGAGTGTGTATGTTAGTTGCCAGTTGGCTAGTGTAGGTTTACAGCTTCTACACAGAACCTTAGTGAGTTTTAGCTCGTAAAGATCTGACAGTTTACCTTTGAAGCACAACAGACAGAGTCTCTAACCGAGCTCGTGCTCTAAGTTCCATGCCTGCATGGAAAAGTTAACTATTTCACCTCCGGAGCAGTTCTAACCTGCGGTCATACTGCAATTGTCATAATATAGCAAGACTCCATTAGAAGAAACAACATTACTAAGGTGAGTAATTTTTTCTTGGGTTTCCTTCTAAATCTTCCAAAGTCAGTTCTAGAGCCTGTCCAGCTCCTCACCTTCATAGGCGCAGAGCTAGACACAGAAAAGGCCAGAGCCTTCCTTCCCCTGGACAGGGCAAGGACCCTTGTCTCTCTGGCCTCCTCATTCACCCTGCAGATGTTTCGACCAGCAAGGCATTTTCTACAGCTCCTGGGGCACATGGCTGCTTCTACAGCAGTAGTGCAGGGAGCAAGATTTCAGATGAGGGACATTCAGTTCCATTTGAGAGCCTTCTGGTCTCAAAGGAAGGACCCTCTGACCAAATTGATCCCAGTAACTCAGACCCTGATCCAGGCCCTACAGTGGTGGCAGGATCAGAACACTCTGAGACAAGGGTTTCCTTTGTCACTCAGTCTCACCTTTAATCCTTACTTCAGATGCCTCCCTCTTGGGGTGGGGGGCTCACATGGGCGACCTGACCACCCAGGGGTTATGGTCCCCTCAGGAATCTCTGCTCCACATCAATCTGTTGGAACTCAGAGCAGTATTTCTAGCACTTCAAGCTTTTTCCAAATCTGTTCAGAACAAAGTTATACAGGTCAGAACAGACAACACCACCACAATGTGGTACATCAACAAGCAAGGTGGCACTCTGTCTACAGCCTTGTGCACCGAAGCAATGAAGTTGTGGTCTCTGGCTTACTCCCTGAACACCTCCCTTACGGCAGTTCACCTCCCAGGCAAGGACAATGTCCTGGCAGATGCTCTCAGCAGGATTTTCCAGGGCCATCACTAATGGTCATTGACCCCTGGTCCTGGAGGTGATATTTTCCAGATGGGCACCCTCAGATAGATCTTTTGCAGCCCCAGACAATCACCAACTCTTTTGTTGCGAGGCCCCAGTGTTGGTTCCAGTCCTTGGATGCCTTTAGTTTCCATTGGGAAGGAAGTTCCTGTTTTTCACTCTTCCCTCTTCTGTTCAAAGTGCTAGTCAAAATCAGATCTCAACCCTGCAAGATGATCCTGATTGCTCCAGACTGGGCCAGACAGCCCTGGTATCCACTCCTACTGTCCTTAGTAGTCCATCTTCCCCTGTGTCTTCCCAGGAATTACAACCTGTTAACCTGTGCTCAGGGGAGGGTTTGGTACCCGAACCTCAAATCTCTCAGTCTCAAGGCCTGGCTCTTGAAGAGTTAGAGTTTGCTGATTTACACCTCTCCCAAGGTGTAATGGATATCCTGAAGGCTTCTAGAAAACCTTCCACCAGGGCTACTTATAATTCCAAATGGAAAAGATTTTCCATATGGTGCTCTGGGAAGCATATTCCCCCAGAATCTGCTGATCTGCCCACAGTTCTTGATTATATAGTCCATTTAAATAGCTTGGGGCTGAGACCAGCTACACTAGAAGTGCTAAATCCAAAATATCACCGCGAACCGAGCTCCTACAGTAATCATGCAGCTCACCAAGGGGCAGCCAGCCCCACAAACAAACAGTCCACAATTGGGAGCGCATAAAGCGATCAGCACCAAATAAATGTAATATGCCAGTGAAGACAATGTCATACGTTTTTAAAGTTGCAAAAATCACACATTTATTAGTCTTCACATACAAGAATATAACATCTGGTGCAAAGAAGTTACAGAGTGCTGTTACAGACAAAACACCCCTAGCGCCTCGACTCCCACGAGTCTTCAGAGGGGGTACACTAGAAGTGCATCTGGCAGCTGTGTCTGCTTTTATTTCAGCAGGTAAGCCTCTTCTTCTTTCAGCTCACCCTGTATTCTCCAAGTTTTTCAAGGGATTGCTTCACACCAACCTTCCATTCAGGGACCCTGCCCCTGCTTGGGACCTTAATGTTTGCATTGCTCAGCTTATGCAACCCCCTTTTTGATCCATTGTCTTCAGCAGAGCTTAAGTATTTGAGTTGGAAAACTGTGTTTCTGGTAGCCATCACTTCTGCCAGACGCATAAGTGAATTACAGGCTTTGTCAATGGAGCCTGATTTTATCTCCTTTCATAGGGATAAGGTGGTCCTCAGGACTAACAGGAAGTTCTTGCCTAAGGTGGTTTCAGATTTCCACCTTAATCAATCTATGTCTCTTCCAGTGTACTTCACTGACCATTCCTCCTCTGGCGAGAGGAGGCTGCACAGTTTAGATGTGAAAAGAGCCCTTAGCTATTACATAGAGCATACCAAGGGTCACAGGTTTGACTCCCTCCAACTGTTCCTCACTTATGGTGAGGTTGGTAAAGGGAAGCCTGCCACTAAAAGATCCATTGCCAGGTGGATTGTCTCTTGTATCCAATTTTGTTATGAAAACTGGTAAGGTTCCTCCCTCAGGCCTGAGGGCTCACTCTCAGAGGTACAGCTGCTTCCTGGCTGCTGCCAGAGACATCCCTATTCTAGAGATATGTCAAGCAGCTACCTGGAAAACAGTTCACACTTTTACCAAGCATTACTCCCTGGACATCCAGGCTAGGAGTGATGCTCGGTTTTGGCACAGCTGTGCTTCAGAGCTATTTCCTAAGTAGGTTCTGCTCCTCCTCCATGGAGGTACTGCTTTGTAGTTCGTTACTGTCAGAATACAGCAAGACTTCATGTTGTTTGAAGAAAAATTACTTACCTTAGTAATGTTGTTTCTTCTAATGGAGTCTTGCTGTATTCTGACCTCCCCCCCTGCCTGCCCCTCTCAGAACCTCTGTTTTGGGATGTGGGTGGGCAGTGCAGTGTTGGCACTCAGTAGGTGCCCACCTTTTTGTTTTCACCCCTTCTTTTCTTGGGGTGAGTTGGTGTTGTGTTTTTCATTTTTGGGTCTCCTGACTTGATTCTTTGTTTTGGGACCAAAAAATGTGTTTTATGTTTAGTAGCCAGTTGGCTAGTGTAGGTTTACAGCTTCCACACAGGACCTTAGTGAGTTTAGCTCGTAAAGATCTGACGGTTTGAGTTTAAACAGCAACAGACAGAGTCTCAACCGAGCTCGAGCTCAGTGTTCCATGCCTGGCATGGAAAGTTAACTCTTTCATCTCCGGGGCAGTTCAAGGTTGGGACTTACTGCTACTGTCAGAATACAGCAAGACTCCATTAGAAGAAACAACATTACTAAGGTGAGTAATTTTGTCTTCGTGTGCATCGCTAAACTCACCAGACCAGCCCTTTAAGCTTTCTTCTCCCAAATAGCCAGTTCTTCCGTGCGGTTCAGTGGAGGGCCAGCCAGCCCAGACGTCTTCTCCCGGAGAGTAATCTCTGGAGCCATCTATGGTGGCATCTGAATTAGTAAGTTAGTTTGTGTGGGGTTCACGGTTCCCGACTTTCCCTTAATTTTTGCTCCTGCATTTGAATTCTCCAACAGCCCACTGCCACAGTGTATGTATTATAATTGAGTAATCCTGTTAATCTTTCTTTATATAAATGTGGCAGTGACACAAATACATGGATTTTCCTTCTGCATATAAATTTTAATTTGTGATATTTTAGTTGACAACAACTATGATGATAAATTCTATTTCAACAAGATGTATATCAATTTTTATGTAAATCTGCTCTGTGTCCTAAGTTAAAAAAAAAAAGAAAAACTATAATAAATAAAAAGTAAAAAAAATAAAATATTTCCTTCTGGCAGGCTACTGGTTTGTTGGTTCCTCCGTTTCAAGATTATGCCCTGAAGATTTCTATGAACCGGATTTGGAAGGGGATGAAGATTATGATGATGATGATGGTGTGGGAGGTCTGGTTGAGCCCATTGAACCGGACATTTCCCCAGACGGGCCTTCTGGTGTTTCCCCTCCTAGGTTTTCTGAGTCCCCTTCTCACTACATGTTTTACAGGAAAGTGGCAGAAACCCTCCAGCTCCCTGTGAAAGAAGCTGTAGAGGAACAAGAGGAACCTGATTATGTGGAGATGATGGACATCCTAGAGTCCACAAGACTGTCTATTCCCCTTCATAAGTCTTTTGGGAAACAGACACAAAGATTTTAAAACTCAAATTCTGTACCTCCTGTCAACGGAAGGATGGACAAAGGTACTCTTTATGGAACCGAACCAGTCAATTTATCTTTATGCTTTTTGTCGAACTGATCCTCGGAATCTGCTCTCCTTTGCCCAAAGAAGTATCAAAGAGCCCAAAGACTCCTTATCGGTTCCTAGCATTTATCACAGGTAATGGAAAAAAAAACAGTTCAAAATACGTTTTTTAGAACCGATAAGAACCGTAACCACACACTAAGTAAACACACAATTTCACTAACAAACAGCCGGTTCAGCCGAACCGAGCCGCCCTTTTACAAGTTCCACACAGAAAAACAGAACAATTACTATCTAGTACTCACGGCACCACAGACAGAGACTGAACTGACTATGCGGATACTTTTTTCGGTTTAAAAACCGACGAAAACTGAAAACTTTAACCGACTTTCGAACCGAGCTGAAGGAGAAATCTCCGGAGCGACTGTTCAGTGAGGTGGAGTAAAGAATCTGAAGGTTTAGGTTTGAATCACTCCAGACAGACTTCATCCGAGCTCGAGCTTAGCATTCTATGCCCTGCATAGAAAGTTAACTGTTTGTTCTCCAGGGCAGTTCAAAGGTTGGGAATCACTGCAATTGTCAGAATACAGTAAGACTCCTTTAGAAGAAACATAATTACTAAGGTGAGTAATTTCTTCTTCACACTCCCCAGATAAATATTCTGGGAAACTGGATGCCATGGCAAAGAAATAGTACATGGCATCTGCCTTGGGACTCAGGCAGGCTAATTATATGGCCTATGCAGCCAGGTACCAGAAGTCCAGGTGGGAAATTGTACTGGCACTGGCTAAGCAGGCCTCCCCCCAGCTAGCCTCAGCACTGGAGTGGGTGGCTGCTGATAGGATTGAGGCATCTAAGGTACAGTTCCATGCCGCTCTGGACTCCAGTGATGTGTTCTCTAGAGTCATGGCTACATCTGTGGTTTTTCGGAGAATGGCTTGGCTCAAATGTACTGGTCTCTCACAGGACACCCAGGCTAAGGCCATGGATTTCCTGTGGTGGGTAATTCTGTTTGGGGAGCAGAGAGAGAATTACATGAAAAAGTTGTATGAGTATAGGGCCATATAGGAGTGCACAGGCCAAGGAGAGGCAGGCAGCTCCTCAAAAGCAGCAGGCTAGGGGCAGGGCAGGCCTTTTATAGGCCTTTCTACAAGCACAGGCCTCTTCTCCTTCCCTCAGAGGGGTTCTTCCGAGGGAGAGGCAGAAGGGGGATGAGCAGGGCTGCATCCATCCCTCATTGTAAGGCTCCTGCCAAGCAGACACCCTGATGTGTCAGCCCAGGTTGACTCTCCCATTCCTGTAGGAGGTAGGCTGACTTACCTCGTCCAGGACTTGATGTCTGTTACCTCAGACAAGTGGGTCCTGGAGGTAAGCCAGGGGATGGTTCTCAGCTTCAAGAAATTTCCAAAGCTGAGGGCCAGATCTTTTCCACCTGCAAGCATCTCCGAACCCATTGCTCTAGAGGCAGAGGTTTAATTTCTACTGGCCCTAAAGGCTGTAGAGAGAGTTCCTACATTGCATAGGGGCAAAGGCCTGTACTTCAGATACTTCCTTACCCCAAAAAACACAGGGGAGTGGCGACCCATCCTAGACTTAAGATACCTGAACAAACATCTTTTAAAACCAGAATTCAAAATGGTGACTCTGGGAATAATCCTTCCCTCTCTAAGGCCAGGGGACTGGCTCGCCTCCTTGGACTTAAAAGATGCATACTTTCACATTCCCATCAGATGCTCCCACAGAAAGTACCTGAGGTTCGAATTGCCTTCAGGCCATTATCAGTTCAAAGCTATGCCCTTCGGCCTGACATCAGCTCCAAGGGTATTCACAAAATGCCTTGCAGTAGTAGTGGCCTTTTTAAGAAGAAAAAATATTTCCATATCTGGATGACTGGCTCATTGTGGGTCAGTCCCCAGACCAAGTCAAGTCAGATCTTCAAGTAACTCAGCAAGTGCTCACTTCCTAGGATTCCTTCTGAATCTTCCGGTTGCTCCGAGCCTGTACAGCTCCTCACCTTCATAGGGTCAGAGTTGGATACAGTCAAAGCAAGAGCTTTTCTTCCCCTGGAAAGGGCAAGGGCTGTTGTAGAGCTGGCTTCTTTATTCTATCTTTTGGTCTCGGCCAGCAAGGCACTTCCTTCAACTTCTGGGCCACATGGCAGCTTCTACAGCAGTGGTCCGAGGGGCAGATTACAAATGAGGGACATTTAGTTTCACCTGAGGCGTTTGGTCTCAGAAGAAAGATCTCTAACCAAACTAGTTCCAGTGACTCAGACTCTGATCCAGGCTCTCCAATGGTGGCAGGATCAGGGCAACCTCAGGCAAGGAGTCCCATTCGTCACTCAGTCTCACTCTGTGGTCCTAACCACGGATGCTTCTCTGTTGGGTGGGGAGCCCATCTGGGGGCTCTCACAGCCCAGGGACTGTGGTCCCTTCAGGAATCCCTTCTTCATATCAATCTCTTGGAACTCAGGGTGGTCTTTCTGGCCCTGCAAGCTTTCTCTCAGTCAGTGCAGAACAAGGTGGTTCAGGTCAGGACAGACAACACCACCACCATGTGGTACATCAACAAGCAGGGAGGCACTCGGTCCACGGCCTTGTGCATGGAAGCCATGAAATGGTGGTCCCTAGCTTATTCTCTGCAGACCTCTCTGATAGCAGTCCACCTTCCAGGAAAGGACAGTGTGCTAGCAGATGCATTGAGCAGGATCTCCCAGGGCCATCACGAATGATCCCTGGATCCTCTGGTGTTGAAAGTGATTTTTTCAAGGTGGGTACTCGAGATAGATCTCTTTGCAGCCCAAGACAATCACCAACTTCCTCTGTTTTGTTGCAGACCCCCAGTATTGGGCTTAGTCCCTTTGGATGCTCTGATTTTGAACTGGGAAGGGAAATTTCTATATGCCTTCCCTCCCTTTCCTCTACTGTTCAAGGTTCTGGTCAAGGTAAGGTCACAGCCTTGCAGAGTGATTCTGATTGCTGCAGACTGGGCCAGGCAGCCTTGGTACCCCCTGTTGCTGTCCCTAGCAGTCCATCTTCCCCTGTCCCTTCCCAGGAATTATATATAACCTGTTAGCCTCCTCTCAGGGGAGGATTTGGTACCCCAATATTCGGTCGCTCAATCTCAAGGCATGGCTCTTGAAGAGTTAGAGTATGCAGATTTGCATCTTTCCCAAGGGATTCTGGATATTCTCAAAGCCTTTCGAAAGCCTGCCACCAGAAAAACTTAAAACTCCAAATGGAAAAGATTCAGCATTTGGTGTTCCAAGAAGATATATCCCCAGACACTGCTGAATTGTCTACAGTTCTGGATTATATGGTTCATCTTAATGGCCTAGGCCTCAGACCAGCTGTTCTCAAAGTACATCTGTCAGCTGTTTCTGCTTTTCTGTCAGCGGAAAACCTTCCTCACTGTCATCTCACCCTGTATTCTGTAATTTTTCAAGGATTGCTTCATACCAATCCCCCTTTAGGGATCCTACCCTGCTTGGGATCTTAATGTTTGCATTGCTCAGCTTATGCAACCCCTTTGAGCATTTGTCTTCAGCACAGCTTAAGTACTTGACTTGGAAAGCTGTGTTCCTGGTAGTTATTACCTCTGCCGGGTATCAGTGAATTCAAGCTCTGTCAGTGGAGCCTGATTTTTCTCATTCCATAGAGATAAGGTGGTCCTTTAAACTAATAGGAGGTTTTACCTAAAGTGGTTTCAGATTTTCATCTGAACCAATCTGTGTCTCCCTGTGTTCTTCACTGATCATTCTTCTTCAGGAGAAAGAAGTTTGCACAGTTTGATGTTAAAAGAGCCCTTAGTTACTACATTGAGTGTACTAAGGCTCACAGGTTTGACTCCCTTCAGTTGTTTCTCACTTATGGGGAAGTGGGTAAGGGCAAACCTGCCACTAGGAGAACTGTTGCCAGGTGGATTGTCTCTTGTATTCAATTCTGCTATGAGAAGCTAGAAATATATCTCCCTCAGGCCTGAGGGCTCATTTGACTAGAGGTATAGCTGCTTCCTCTGGCTGCGCCAGGGATATTCCTTTGCTAGAGATATGTAAAGCAAACCACCTGGAAAACAGTCCATATATTTACCAAGCATTACTCCCTGGGCATCCAGGCTAGGAGTGATGCTCGGTTTGGTACAACAGTACTGCACAGCCTATTCCCAAGGTAGGTTTGATTCCCTCCTCCATGGATTCCCTCCTCCATGGAGGTACTGCTTGGTAGTCTGCATTAGTTAGAATACAGCAAGACTTCATGTTGTTTGAAGAAAAAAATTACTCATCTTAGTAATTATGTTTCTTCTAATGGAGTCTTGCTGTATTCTGACTCTCCTCCTACCTCCCTCTCAGAACCTGTTTCTGGGAAGTGGGCTGCAGAGCAGTGTTGCATCCCAGGGTGCATTTGGGTACTCCTCCTTTAAGAGACGGGAGTGGGTTATATTTATTCATTTAACAGTCTTAAGTTGTTCACTTCCTGGTTTTGATTTTGGATTTCTTGACTTGAGTCTTTTGGGATCCAAAATATTTGGTTGCCATTTGGCTAGTAAAAATTTTACAGTTTCCACATAGTAGTTAGTTAGTATTAGCTCATAAGAATCTGACAGTTGTGCTTCAAAGTGCAGCAGACAGAGGTTTGAACCGAGCTCGAGCTCAACGTTCTATGCTCTGCATAGAAAACTAACTCTCTACCTCCGAGGCAGTTTGAGTGCTGGGGCTAACTGCAATAGTCAGAATACAGTAAGACTCCATTAGAAGAAACATAATTACTAAGGTGAGTAATTTTTCTTAAATCCCTTAAGAAGGTAAAGTGTCCCATAAGTAGAGCTCATACATCATGCACTTTAAATGTACACAAAGCACTATATTTTTAAAACTGTATTGTATAAATTTTGTCTCAAAAGTAATATGATATCTATGTTTGTATTGATTTATTCTATTTATTTTTGTAATGGTCAATGGCCAAACAAATAAAAGAAATACCATTACTTTGGTATTCCTCCTATCTTTATCCAGACTTTCCATTTTCAGACCCTTTGTTCAATTTGGTAGCTTATGATGGCACTCCATAGCAACAACAGTTTAGTCACAGATCAATACTGAACCTCCCACGATCGCACACCCAATAAAAGAAAATCTCACTCAGGCCAGTTTTCTTAAAAACAAAATGTTTTTACTAAATAGTTATTAATCATACAGTTACAACTAAAAATGTTTAAATGATCTTTTTGATCACAGCGTAACAGAAAAAAAGTGGAAATGTACAAAACAAACCACCATACAGTTGTCTAAAGTTCTACCTTAGTTTGTAGTTAATTGAAGTCCATAAAGAGTAAGTGCAGTCTCTAGTTCTTAGTCTTTGTGCTTTGGCAGTTTTGCTTCTCTTGTGGTCAGGAGAGACAGTCCAGATGAAAAGTGTGTTATGAGCTTCTGTTTACAGGGGTATATAATGTATAGTCCCTGGCAGTCTGAAAGAAAAACTCTCTGATTTGAAACTAGTGGCCTTCTCTCTTAGGCCAGTAGAGGTCACTCTTGCGCCTTCGCAAAATCTTAATTTTCTGATATCCTTTGATGTCTCAGTGTCCCACTAGTAACACAACTGACACCAGTGTGTATCAAGAATTCACACGGGTCTGCCAGAAAGGATGATCTTACTTCGAGAGGAAGCTCTTGCAGCAGGTAACACATATTTAGGACTGTCGCCACCTGGCGGCAGATCTCAACATTTCTTTTCTCTAGCAGTACCGTCGTGGGACCGCCCATACGTCAGTCACGTAGTATAAAGGCGTAGCTGTCCCGACGTCCTCAGTTCTTCCTTCGCTGCACTTATAGTCAGCTCTCGGCTCACCCACGGGTTCCTCAGCTCCAGAACAGTTCGCTCATAATTTCTACATTTTTTCAACGACGATGTCCTCCATTTTGATCGGGCACCATAACAAGTGCTTTTGCAGATGGCAGATCCCAGCCAAGGGTGGTCAATCTGCCTGCCTCTTCTGCCTGGGCCCAGACCATGACGCTTGACGCCTGTACCCATTGCCAGGCCTTTAACAGTCGGACAAAAATCGCTACAGGCCCATCTAGCAGAGCAGCAACTGGCCCAGATGCAGCAGGACACATCCTCTGGGAAGGGTATTGCACCCTACTCCTCAGAAGGAAAGAGAAGCACCATACGGGATCAAGACCACTCGCCTTCAAGGCCCAAGTCTTCATCTCTGCTGGTCATTCCGGCTCCTCTGGACATGAGGCCCGGCTTACATCCCTCAAGCCTCCCTCCTCTCTTTCCAAGGCACCTGCCATGCAACCTATCAGGATCTGGACATCTGATTCCGGTTCCGCGGTGGCGTCTAGGCATGCGGACGCTGAGGCATCCGCCAAGAAGCAGTCCGGTTCGGGCTTCTCTGGCCACAAGAGGCACTCCAACTCCAGCTCTGTGCCTCCCTCTGGTAAGCAATCCTCCCACTTGGCTTCGGTCAACGCCCGGGAGGCCAAACAGCCCTCGGCCCATTCTGCTTCTCGGGCCTCTTCTTTGCTGCGAAAGCATAAGCATGACCGGCATCCGTCCATTGAATCGGACCGACGCCACTCTGAGAAGCACAACGCTGATTGGCCTTTTAAGCCCTCTTCCTCTGACCATTCCCATCCTCCTCTGGCTAAGGGGCGTCTGTCGGATGTGGCTCCAGTACCGACACTGGTCGTTCCACTGCCTCCACCGGTGCCGGATAAAGCTGCTCCGCAGCTGTCGTCGGTCCCTCCGACGTTGCCTCGTGACTGTTCGCCGGTCCCCCCCAATGCTGGAGCTGCCCGATGTCACTGAGTTTTCACCGGTGTCACCTGTCCCACTGACACCGGTACTAACCGCCAGTCCCCCTGCTGGCCGACCAACATCGCCTCAGAGGCCGGAATCTCCAAAGCTGGGGATGTCCCAGGTCAAGGAGCTTTTCGCTCACTGGTGGAAGACTATTAAGCAGGATGTGGTAGGCTCTGCGCCTCCCATCCCTCAGCCTGGCGGGCAAGCTTTGCCTGTCCCTTCCGGAACTGAGGGTGATAAGTCACCAGCCAGCCCCAGTTAGCGCAAGGACAAGTGCAAGAGAACTAGGTCTCCTTCTCCTCTCGTTCTCCTTCTCCTAAATGGCCCAGGCACAAGAGGAGACGTCGACAGGTTTTGTCTTCCTCCTCCTCTACCTCCGCGTATGGGTAATCGGACTTCTATCTTGATTCGGACCTGGATTCGCTCCCTGGGGACACTGAGGACCAACTTAGGTCTCCTCCTGAAGACCCCAGTTTCCTTGAGGTCATGCGGCACATTCAGGAGAACATGGGCTGGGATATCGAGGCCCTGGACCCCGAAGCTTGTGCCTGGCAAAATACCTGCACCAGAAGGATCCCAACCCGGTGGTCATCCCTCCCTTGGTGGACACCTTCCAGGATGTTACCCTAGCTACCTGGAGGCATCCACATGCGTCTTCTGCGGTGCCCAGGAAGGCCAGCCGCTTGTATCGGGCCCCCAAGGACCATGCTTACTTGGCCGAGCATCCCATGGCTGATTCTGTGGTCATCTCGGCCACGCACGATCGTTTGCAGAGGCCGAAACACCTAAGTACCTAGCCGCCAGACAGGGAGTGTAAGCAGCTGGACTCTTTAGGTTGCAGGGTGTAATCATCTGCCACATGCAGTATCCGTAGTCTAAATTTTTTGACTCAAATGGTCCAATTCCAGAACGCCCTTTTGGACCATGGATTGGACATTCTGCAAGGTTTGCCTGACTGTCCTCAGAGGACAGAGTTTGCTAAACTTTTACAGACAGGCTCAGATGTGGGTACCCAAATTCTTGAGCTGTGTCACGACTCTGCGGACACTTGGCAAGGGGTGGCCGCTACTGGAATTGCCTTCGGCACCACTCCTGGCTATGGGTCTCAGGGTTTGACCCAGAGGTGCAGACCGTGCTGCTGGACACCCCTTTCAAGGGCTCTGTGCTCTTCGGTGAAGACACAGAGTAGGTTATTGTAAGATTGCAGGACTTTGGTAAAACAGTCCGTACAGTGCAGTCTATGTATCGCCCGAAGCGGGAGCGATTTCGTCGGCCCCGTTTTCATGGCAGAGGGGGACACCAGCCTCAGGAACCCTGTGCTCAGTCTCACGCACAGTGGGGTGGCTTTGGTCAGTGAGGGGGTCACCATGGTGCTGCCTCCTCCCCTTCTAGACAGGCTAGACCTCCAGCAGCCACCCTCTCACCCCTCCTTACACCTGACTATGCAATGACCCTCCCTCCCAGACCTGGCGTCGGGAGAGTGGGTTAGTGGTCGTTCTCTCACCACCATCTTGCATGGGAGAATTGACCTCCAACAGATGGGTCGACCTCGTGGGTTCTGGCACTCCACAGGTTTGAGTCTCTTCCCATGGACAGACCACCTCTCCCGTCTTACTACCTGAGAGACCAGAGGCATCCCATCAGGTGGGAGAGCCAGTCTCTCCAAGGATGCCATAGAGTGCGTCCCAGAGGTGGAAAGAGACTCTGGGTTTTACTCCCGTATCTTCCTGGTTTCCAAGAAGTCAGGGGACCTGTGGCCAATCTTGGACCTCAGCGACCTCAACCAATGGGTCACTTACAGCAGATTCCGTATGGTGTCGCTTCCGAATATCCTCCCCTTCCTGACGGTCAGGGACTGGCTGGTGTCTCTAGACATGCAGGATGCCTACCTTCACATTCCTATTTGCCACAGTCATCGGAGATTCCTGAGGTTCAAGTTCAAGGGTCAGGCCTGTCAGTTCAAGGTTCTTCCCTTCGGCCTTTCCTTGGCTCCCAGAGTCTTCACCAAGTGCCTCACCATCGTTGCAGTGGCCCTGCGCTGAGATGGCCACATTTTGTTCCCTTATCTCCACAATTGGCTCCTCTTGGCTCCGTCCAGGTCTCGTCTTTGGGAAACCATCCTGGCCACGCTTTCCCTCTGTCGGTGTCTAGGGATCACTGTAAATACAGAAAAATCTCAGCTTTTTCCCTCTCTGCATCTTCAATTTATAGATGCTGTTTTAGACAACACTTTTGGGAAAGCCTTTCTCCATTCAGACAGGGCAGAGCGCATCCAGGCTCTGGCTTCCCAAAGCTTTTCAGCCTCCATGGTTCCAGCCAGGTCCATTCTCAGGCTTCTGGGATGCATGGCAGCCACCATAGGCTCGGTCCCCTTCACCAGGCTGCACATGCGCACCATTCAGTGGGCTCTTCGAGACCAGTGGGACCAGACCAGGGACGACTTGGACTTGCCGGTCAGGATCTCGGAACCAGTTCATCATGAACTCTAATGGTGGGTGTCTCCCCAGTATCTCTGCCAAGGACTCCCCTTCCAGCCGGAAAGTTCTATCCAGACACTCACCACAGACGTGTCCGGAACGAGTTGGGGGGTTGACCTGGGGATCCACAGGACTCAAGGGCTGTGGTCTCCACTAGAGGAGAACTTGCATATCAACGTGCTCGAGCTCAGAGCAGTCCTGTACTCCCTACAGGCTCTGGCTCCTTTTCTATTGCCCGTTCACCTCCTTGTTCAGACAGACAACACTTTGGTAGTGTTTTACATCAACAAGCAAGGAGGTACGCACTCTTATCCCCTTTGTCGGGAGGCTATGAGGGTGTGGGACTGGGCAGTGGAGCACCATCTCCATGTTTCTGCAGTCCACGTTCCAGGCTTCATGAACATGGTCTCAGACGCCCTCAGCAGGGTAAAAACTGCTCTGTCACTAACGGTCCCTGAGACAGTCCATGGCAGACGAGCTATTCGCAAGATGGGGATGCGGATTTGGACCTTTCTGTGCTCTCTGCAATGCAAAGCTGCCCAGTTTTGCTTGCTCGATCCAGAGCCTGGAGCTTTCTGGCAAGATGCATTGTCCTATCTTGGAGTGGGAGGTTTCTTCACGCCTTCCCTCCCTTTCTCCTCTTGCAGCGGTCCCTCAAAAGCCCACCAGAGAGGGTCACGATGATCCTGATAGCCCTCTGTGGCCCAGACAGATTTGGTTCCTCTTCTCCGCATCTGTCCGCAAGCTCTGTGGCCTCTTCCCATTTCGGGTCAGTTACTCTCTCAGCAACAGGGGACCTTGGTTCATCCCAACCTGCGCTCCCTTCACCTGCATGCTTGGCTCCTGCAGACATAGCAAAGCTTTGCTTTGGAGTTTCTGATGATATTGCCTGGATTTTGGTAAAGGCTCGGAAGCCAACAACCAGGGCCACTTGTGCCATAAAGTGGAAACGCTTTTGCCTATGGGCCGTAGCCAGGAGGCTTGACCCTCTGGTGTTTCTGGTTACTCCTCTATTAAAGTACAGCTGGCCGCTGTTTCTGCCTATCTCTGCTGCATTCAGAACAGGACAGTGTCTCATTTGGAGGTGGTTAAGACTTTTCTGCATAGATTTTACATCTCCTTCCTCCGGTCCAAGACCCAGTTCCTCCTTGGGACTTATTTGTTCTGGAGAGGCTTACACTTCCTCTTTCCGCTAACTTTCTTGGAAGACTTTGCTTCTGGTGGCAGTCACCTCAGCTCGACGCATCTTGGAGCTTCATGTTCTTATGTGTTGAGAATCCAACCTTATTTTCCACAAGGACAGGGCAGACCTCCGAACTAATCCAGAATTTCTCCTAAGGTAGTGTCAGAGCTTACGCTTAATCAATCGGTTCAGCTTCCGGTTTATTTTCCAGAGCATTCCAGTAAGGGAGAAGCGCTCTTGCACATCCTTGATGTGCACCATGCTCTGTGGTGTTTTTTATCCAGAACAAAGGGTATCCGGAAATCGGACCAACTGTTTGTATCCTTCGCGGATAGGTCCTTGGGGCACCCGGTTACAAAACAAACGCTTTCACGTTGGCTGGTAAATTGTATATTCTTCTGTTATCAGCAAGCTAACAAGACCCTGCTGGGCTCAGTTAGGGCTCATTCCACCAGAGCGGTGGCTACCTCTTTCGCAGCCTTTAGGAGGGTGTCAGCGGCTGACACTTGTGCTGCCGCCACCTGGCACTCTGTTCACACCTTCATCAGACATTACAGTCTGGACATTGTTTCCAGAAGTCACGCAGGTTTTGGCTTGGTGGTCCTCCAGGGCCTTATTTCCTGAGAGGTCTTGTCTCCCGAGGGTTTCCTGCCTCTCCTTTCCTTCCCATTCATGGTTGTCTTAAGTTTAGACCTTGTATGTGGTATGTGTTTGTTGACTTCCCTTCCCAGGGGTTGTCTTAAGTTTATAACTCTGGGAGACGGTTCTGATTTTTCCTTGCCCTGCCCTTTCCCAGCGATTGTCTTTAGTTTATACTGTTTGGGAATCAGTCCTACATATGTGTTACCTGCTGCAAGAGCTTCCTCTCGAAGTGAGATAGTACAGTTACGTAAGAACTTACTGTAACAGTAGATCTTACTTCGAGAGGGTTCCTTCAGTAGGTCATCACATATAGGACTGGCTCCACCTGGCGTCGGGCTGCACAGCAAACTCTTCTAGCAATATTTGATGGGGGACTGCCCATCCGACATCACGTGACTCCATTTCTTTCCCGCCGTCACCTCATGTCAGTCGCATTGTAGACTTCCATTAGCGATCGTCGTGAAAGTTCATCGCGTCGGTTATCCCTCGCTGCTTTATTCTCTCAGATTTTGTCTTTTATTAATGTCTTCACCTAAGAAGAAGTGCTTGTCCTGTGGCATGTAGATTCCGCACAAAGACGGTCACCCAAAGTGCGTTCTCTGTCTAGGCCCGGACCATCCAGTCTCCTCCTGTCCTGAGTGCCAATCCTTCAATCAGGCCACGAAGAAGAAGAGGAGACAGCAGGCTTTGGAGGCCCACTTACTAAAAGCCCACCTGGCTTCTTTAGAGAAGAAAATGGGCCGTCTCTGGGACTCGTCCAAAAAATCTTCCCCTTCTAAAAAACATAAGGAGAAGTCCAGAGAGCGGGCTCGCTCCACGGATGATGCCAGACCCTCGACGAGTAAGGCCCAGCTGCCGCCCAGGAAACCGGATGGTAAGTCGGACAAAACTTAAGTGGATAAGTTGGCCGTCGGCTTCTCCGGCGACTGTGCCGTCTCGGCCGATAAGTTGTCCCCTGGCTCCTCCGGGGACCGCACGGCGGCCCTGTAAAATTGGCTCCCTAGCTGGGGGCAGTCACCCGCTCCGGTCGATAAGTTGGCGGGGTTTCACTCTGACACGACCTGCCTGCCCGCTAAGCTGGCCGTCCCAGATGACCGCATGGGCTCGGGTCCTCCCGTCGGGCCTAATGGCGCCTCACCCGACGTCCAGCGGGACCAGAGGGAGAAAGCCCCTCTCCCTCCTCCTCCTCCTTCCTCGCATGTGTTCTCTCATTCTCCAGCGGACATGTCTGCGATGGCAACGGAGAGCCCACCGACCCTGTTGATGTTGTGGGCTCCTCTCCGCGCTTCCCTGCTGGGGTCCAAGAAAAGGAGGCTCCTCCTTGGCCTACTGGCCTGTCAGTGGAAGCCCCTCCTCCGGCTTCTGGCAGGCTTCCGGCGCCTCCCCAGACGCTGGGGATCCCGACGACAGTCCCTCAGCTAGGACTGGCCGACTGGCCTTTACCTTTGGCCCCGACGCCAGGGCCCCTAAGTCTGGTTCTTACGCCAGCCCCTCCGACACCGGATCCCCTTCCAGCGCCGGATTGGGTAGCACCGGTGCCGACGTCGGTCCCTCTGACATGGACTGTCCCGATGCTGGACCCTCCTCCGATTTATTCAATGGCGGGGATTTATACCCAACCCAAAACTGTCCCCCATTACCCATTTGGGTATCCTGGAGATCCTTACCGGGGGGTTCCACTCCGGATTGGAGTCATCTGTGACAGTTCTACCCTGTATTTAACCCTTATTCCAACTATATGGGACCCCAAGGTTATTATCCCCCACCGGTCGCTTCTCCTTCACCTCCCCAAGACTCAACCGGCTCCACCTCTCCTTCCTCCTGTTGTTCCGGATTTCAAGACCCTGATACAGTCTTGGTGGCAGGAGCCAAGTGGAGCTGGTTTCGGACCTGAAACTAGACTCCCACAACCGCAGCTTCCTAGGTCCCTTCTCTGAGCAGCTTGCTTACCACCGTCCACATCTTGGGAAGACTTGGCAGGATGTTTCCCTTCAGATTACAGACGCCGTCCTGTCGAGGAGGCAGATGATGACAGCTCAGATGGGAGAGAAGATTTCTCAGAGGAGGAGGCCCTAGAGGACCCAGAGGAAACGAAAGGTAAGGCCTTGCCGAAATCCCCACCGGAGGACCCTTCCTTCTTGGACCTCTTGAGGGCCTTGAGAGA
The DNA here is from genome assembly GCA_016271365.2 of Neoceratodus forsteri. Classification (NCBI taxonomy): domain Eukaryota; kingdom Metazoa; phylum Chordata; order Ceratodontiformes; family Ceratodontidae; genus Neoceratodus; species Neoceratodus forsteri. Next base: position 481,919,157 of record CM028130.1, on the reverse strand, counting down.
CTACTTCGATTGGGAGTCAGAGGAACAGGACCCAATGAAGTAGAGAGTTGCGGAACACCTGGACTTGGAGTCTCTGTTTCCCATCCCTGTTCCCCCATGGATGGCCCCACATCAAGACCTCTCCGCAGCCATCTGGCAGATGCCTCATTCTATCCCGGCTGTCCCCAAGCGGGCGTACAGGCTCTACCAGGCACCGAAGGATGCCTTTCTTAAGTCATGCCAAGGCTGACTCTGTAGCCATCTTGGCGGCTCATGATCGCTCCTTTGCTCCTCAGCACATGAGCACTACACCTCCGGACAAAGAGTTGCGGCAAATGGACCAGTTCTGCAAAAAGATCTACTCGTCGGCCATGTGCGCCCTTCGGTCCCTCAGTTACGTAGCCCATATGGTGTCCCATCAAAAGGCGACTATGGCCAGGTTGGAGGTGAAGGTCCAGTCCATGGATCCTTCACCTTCAAAGAGGAACTTGCCCAGGATCACCCCCTCCAAGATCTCCTGCAGGCATGCTTTCTACGGTCACTTATGTTTCTGTTGATTCAGTGGTCATACTTGGCAACTGCCGCTGCTCCCTTAGACGGCACTCCTGGCTTTGCCTCCGGACTCGCCAACGAGGTCCAGTCGGGCGATTCAGGATGCCCTTTCAGGGCTCAGTCCTTTTGCGGGACACCAAGGATATCATAACAGACCTACAGGACAAGAAAGTTGCTCTTAGTTTAGTTTTAGTTTAGTTTAGTTTATTGTTCTAGGAATTATTACCTTTGAGCCAATGGCTCTGTTACAAAGGTTCACGTCATCAATGTACAAACAAACAAGACATGTTACATAGAATGGTCAGCAAATTATAAAGGTTTCAATAAGCCAGTATAATACAGTACATCACAGGAAAAAACAAAACATTGGAGGAATGGTCAAGGTGGAAGGGTAGGAGGAGATATGGGGAGGAGCAGACTTAGAGTAGTTAGAGGTACTCAGATGCCTTTGTCAAGAAAGGAGCAGAGGAGGAGGAGGATGAAAAACAGTAAAAACAGCCATGAGTGAAGAATCATTAGTCAAGGCAGTCACAGGAGCTAGAGGCTGAGAGGTGAGAGTAAAGCATAGATTTGAAAGCTCCTAGTGACGTGGAGGATGTAGTGAGCGAGCTCAGGGCATTGTACCAGCTGGGGGTATGATAGGCAAAAGCTCTTTGGCCCTGTGTGGTCCGACATCTGGGGACCTGGAGAGGCTGGTGTTCCGATCTTCTGGTGGGATGGATGCTGGTATTCGGGCAAAGTAGGTCTTGGATACACGGCGGAGTGCGGCCCAAGATGGATTTTTTTGCCATCAAGCATGTGTGGTACCTTATGCGATTTGAGAGTTGCAACCATCCTGTTTCAGTGTAGAGCTCACATGTATAAGTACGTCTTTGCGCTCCAGTGAGCAGCCGACAGGCCTTGTTTAGGGTGGTTGTGATGTGCCTTAGTGCGGTGGTAGTGGCAGAGCCATAGATAATTAAGCCATAGTCTATGATTGAGATGACAGAGCTTTGGATAGCAATCCTCAGCGCAGCTTGGGTAAGGAATTGCGGGTTTCAGAACAGGATACCAATGCGCTGGTTCACCATTTTCGCTGTGTTATCAATGTGGGTTGCAAAGGTAAGACCTTGATCAAAGGTGATTCAAGGTATTTAAATGTTGACACTTGTTCAAGGGTATTTCCTGGGTATATTTTGATAGTAAGTGGAATTTGTCTTTTTCTGTTTTGTGGACTGGAGAAAAGCATGGATTTTGTTTTTTTGTGATTTAGGACCAGCTTGTGATCTAGGAACCACTTTTCAACATTGGAGAAAGCAAGTTGCAGGCTCTGGAGTAAGGGTTTTGGGTCCTTATGAGAGGAGAGAATCACGGCATCGTCAGCATAAAGGATTATTTGTTCCGGGCAGGATTTGGGGAGAGAGTTTAGGAAAAGGCTGAAAAGGAGGGGGCATAGGATTGACCTCTGTGGAACACCTGAGAGGATCGGTTTTGAGTCCGAGAGAACTTCTGAGATTTTTACTGATTGAGAGTGTTGGGCCAGGTAACTTTTAACCCAGGCACCTGGTCCTCCTGAGAGCCCAAGACTGTGTAGTTGTGTGATAAGTAAGCCATGGTGAACAGTATCAAACGCCTTTGTTAGGTCAATGAAAACAGCTCCAGTTTGATATCCTTTGTCCAAGGCAGTGTGAATTTCTCCTGAGAATTCCAGTAGGGCGGTCGACGTACTGTGTCCTTTCCTAAATCCATGTTGCTGCAAGCAGAGTATGTTATACTTATGCAGGTAGTCTGAGAGTTGGTCAGCCACAATGCGTTCGAGGGCCTTGGAGAGGGGTGGAAGTATAGATACAGGCCGATAGTTTCCTGGTAGGGACTTGTCGCCACTTTTGAACACTGGTGTGACTATAGCAGACTTCCATTTGCTGGGAAATTGCCTAAGGCAGAGGGAGAGATTGAAAATTTTGGTGAGTGGGTGCACCACCTCTTCCAGGGTAAGGGACAGAATTTTTAGATCAATAGTATCACTGCTTGCTCTGGATTTAGAGATAGCCTTTTTTATATATTTGTAGACTTCACGTGCCTTAACTATTTTGAAGTGGAAAAGTGGTTGGTCAGGTGAGGCAGTAGGAGATGTTGGTTTTGGCGAGTCCGTGTCAGAGAAGAAGTCCGGTGGGAGGACCCCACTGAGGTCAGTGAAAGTTTTATTTAAGGCCTTTGCCATGACCATTGGGTCTAGGGTAGTGGTTCCATCGACAGTCATTATAGTGGGAGGATTTGGACTGCTTACCCTGATATTTCTGATGTTGTCCCAGAATGATCTCCCGTCACCACAGGAGTTTATAGGGCATTTTTGAAATAGGAGCTCTTCATTAGTCGGATTTGTTTGGTACATTGGTTTCGTGCCTGTTTATACTTCTGGATGTCCGTCAAGGAGCCTGTAGCTCTGGCTATGGCCCAGAGGTGGTCCCGAGCTTTGAGTTGGGCCAGTAGTTTGGCCGTGAGCCAAGGATTTGAGAGCGCTTTGATTTTATGCTTTTCTTTTTTATGTGGGCTGGGTGGCTAGCAAGGATCCAGTCAATGAGAGTGCAAGTTCTAGTTTTGTAGTTTTTTCTAGTGGGGGAGCTCACCATCTGCGTTAGGTTAGCTGCTAGGATAGCATCCTTGAGGGACCCAACGTCTGATGCGAGCCAATTTATATTAAAGTCACCAAGGAGAATGAGCTTGGTGTCAGGTAGTTGCAATCTTACAAATTCAAGAACAGTCTGGAGGCCAGACCTGGATCTTTAGGAGGGATACAGACAGCGGCCACAGTAAGCACTTTATTTTGGGCACCAAGTAGTAGCTTGACAGGGAGAAATTGCAGAGAGGAGTTAGTGGTGGAAAAGCAGACAGGGTGGCTAGAGAGGTTGTCCTTAATGTAAATAGCACAACCTCCCCCCCCCCACCTTTTATTAGTCCTGTCCAGTCTGAAAATATTGTAGCCTTGTAGTGAGATGGCATGGTCCGGAGTGCTTGGTGTCAGCCAGGTTTCAACATTGGCGAGTATGTCGGATTGTGTTAACTGGTAAAGACTTGAAGGGATGCCAGTTTTGGAAGGAGGCTACAGATATTTAAGGTGGCGATGGTGAGACCCTCCGCTTTTTCTAGATTTGTTACCCTGGTAGAAACAGGGCCAGGGTTTGGATGGACACTTCCTGACATCAGAAGGAGGAGGAGCAGGAGATTAAGGACATCTGCCAGCTCATAGTATAACATGTAACGCCTGTTTTTTGTTAGTTTGAGTACAGTGTAGTCGCTTAGGGTCCCAGCGTAGGGTAATGGCTAGAGCAGGTGTCAGTTTGTCAACTTTCCAGCGTATGCGAGTTGTCATTTGCACCCAGTCCTTTAGTAGGAGGGTGCCACAAGTGAGGGTAGGGAGGATTTGCCATGGTGCCAGGTTACCGTATCGAGCTTGAATGGTTAGTGTGAGAGGTAGAGGAGACTGCAAATGTTTACTGTAGCAAGGGTGAGTGTTCCTGAGTGACTCGTGAGCTACTGTGGACCAGAAAACTGATTGTTACTGTAGATCAAAGACCCAGAAAGTGTTAAATTCCTGAAGGTGATGAACATGAGCCTAGGGCATATGCAGTATGTAAAAATCCTTTGTTAGAATCTTCCCTTTGTTCTCCAAAACAGTTGTGAATAGACCTCAAAGAGAAGCACACATCCTATTAGAAAGTCAGACGGAAATGTGGATTCAGTGCAGCACTCCACAACCCAGAAACTTGTATAAAAGATTTACTGACCTCACTTTTGCTTTTTGATGTCTTCCAAAAAAGTTGATTTATGATAAGAATGCCTATACCTGGTGGTGATGTTTTGTAGTTTCTTAGTCCAGGAAATGTTCATAGATGTTATGTCCAAGAATGGTCCAGTTCCTCCAAGTAGAAACGCATGAAAAACCACAAAAATTAAACTACTGTCTGTTAGGTCAATGTACCGATCAGGCTTTTTCAGCAGCAGCAGCACCCCTTTGGAAAAGGCCCTGGAGGCAGAGGAAGAACACTCAGGCGCGCTGCCAAGGGAAGCGTAAGGCCACCATGGGTACAGCCAGCCCTCCTGCCTCCAAAAATCAGAGATGTTCAGGAGGTCCTCTCCTGAATGTCCCAACACTTTTAACTCCCTGCCCCACTGCCTCCTCAGTCTTGCGACGGGGAGCAGGTGGGGTGGGGAGGTTCTGCCGTGGCAGTTACCTCCGATGAATGGGTCCTGCAACTAGTGTCCGTCAGACACACCATAGAGCTTCTGGAGTTTCCCCAGGAAAATCCTCCGCAGAAGTCCTCATACTCGGGACCAGGCCCTTCTCGCTTGCGAGAGGTAATCCGCTCTTGCTCAAAGAAGTTATCGCAGTTGCCCTCAGGGCAAAGGGGAAAGGTATTTTACTCCCACTTTTCTTGGTTCCAAAAAAGACCGGGGACTTCAGACCCATACTCGACCTAAGTGAGCTCAATCAGTTTGTCGAGTACCAAAAATTTCGAATGCTGACACTCCAGGGCCTCTTCCCTCTTCTCATGGAGAACCAGTGGCTGTGCGCCCTGGATATGCAGGATGCCTACCTGCACATTCCTATTTTTCTCAGCCACTGCCGATTCCTGCGTTTTCACTTCCAAGGGAAACACTTCCAGTTCTGGGCGCTCCCCTTTGGTCTGTCTTCGGCACCACGGGTTTTTACCAAGTGCCTGGCAGTGCTTCCGGCGTTCCTGCGCCATTGATGATGCAGTCTTCCCTTACCTGGTTGACTGGTTGATTTCAGCCTTGTCCAGGGATTCCTTGCTGGAGGCTCTTTCCTTTACTCTGGACCTGTTCAGTTGATTAGGGATCATGGTCAGCGTGCCCAAGTCATCCCTTATCCCTGCCCAGAAACTCCAGTTTATTGGGGCAGTCATGGATACGGTCCATTGCAGAGCCTTCCTCCCGCCAGACAGGGTGGAGACTCTTATCCATCAGGCCTCCAAAGTAGCCTTCCTCAGGATCATCCCGGCACGGGAAGTTCTTCGCCTTTTGGGCCTGATGGCGGCCTCCATCACTACCGTTCCCCTAGCAAGGCTCCACATGAGGATTACTCAGTGGGCCTTACGGGTGCAGTGGGATCAGCTTCTGGATGACCTGGACCATCCGGTCCTGGTCTCCTCAGCGGTTCAGAAGGATTTGCAGTGGTGGATGGATTCTCGCAATCTTTCCATGGGACTTCCTTTTCGGAAACCTGCACCAGCAGCTACCCTCACCACGGATGCCTCGAATATGGGGTGGGGTGCTCACCTGGGGGAACTTCAAGCCCAAGGACTTTGTTCTAGCTTGGAGACTTCTTTCTACATCAATGTTCTGGAGCTCAGGGCAGTCCTGTACGCGTTATAGGCCTTTCAGACCCTCCTTCCGAAGGGAACACTGCTGATCCAAACACACAATATGTCGGTAGTTTGGTATGTCAGCAAACAAGGAGGAACCAGATCGTACCCTCTTTGCAGGGAGTCGACCCAGGTGTGGAACCAGGCAGTCCAGCATCATCTGGCCCTGGTGGCCGTGCATGTTCTGGGTGTTTTAAACATCCTGGAGGACAGTCTCAGCAGATCTTGGATCCTAGCCCACGAGTGGGAACTGCATCAGGAAGTGGCGGAATCCATCTTCTGAAGTTGGGGGCGTCCGGAAATCGACCTCTTCGCCTCCCAATCCAACGCAAAACTTCCCAAGTTTTTCTTGCTCATTCCAGAGCAAGGTGCTTTCAAACAACATGAAGTCTTGCTGTATTCTATTGCAATTAGGTCCTGCCTTTCAACTGCCCTGGAGAACAAAGAGTTAACTTTCCATGGCCAGCATGGAACTTCAGAGCGAGCTCGGTTGAAGCCCCTGTCTGCTGCTGTTTAAACTCCAACCGTCAGATTCTTTACTCTGCCTCACTGAACAGTTGCTCCGGAGATTTCTCCTTTGCTCGGTTCAAAAAAGTCGGTTAAAGTGTAGTTTTTCGCTCGGTTTCTACCAAATTTCTGCTACCGAATCTGTTGGTTTATGTCTCTGTCTATGGTACTGTGAGTACTAGATAGGTTTTACATTTAGTTTCTGTGTGGAACTTGTAAATTTTGGATCGGTTCGGTTTGAACTGATCAGTTTAGTCTTAAAAAGTCTGTGAATTTACTTAGAGTGTGGTAACCGGTCTGTATCGGTTCTAAAAAAAACGGATTTAATTACGTTTTTTTCCAAGACCTGTAACACGGTCAGGAACCGATAGGGGAGTCTTGCCTCTTGGATAGGATTGGCCATGTCTGAGAAACCCAAGGAAAAAACGGGCCCACTGGGTTTCAACACTGCAGTGTGTGTGGGGAAGCCTTTGCTAAGGCTGATCCCCACACCACCTGTGTTTATTGTCTGGGGTTTGACCACCTCGATTCAGACTGCCAAATTTGTAAGAGTTTTCCCAAAGCTACCCTGGATAAGAGAGTAGGTAGACTGAGGGAAAGAGAGGCCGAGAAGTCCACTGACCCGGATGGCCAGCCCGGTTCGGTTCCGACCGAACCAGAAGGAGTGCCCTCTGACCAGGGCGAAACTGCTTCAGGCAAAAGGAGAGCTGATTCTGAGGAGTTGGTTCCAGTTAAAAGAAGAAGAAAAATCATCCGGTTCGGATCCACAAATTAATTCTCCGACCGCTGATGAGATAGCCAAAGCGATAAGGATAGTGCAATCGCTAACTTTGGTTCCGACCGAACCAGCACAATCTGGCAGGGACTCGGTTCGGTCGGTTCCCCCGGTTCCGGATTACACTTTAAAAGAATTTTATGAACCGGAGGAGGAGGAGGAGGAGGGAGAGTATGAGGATGATGATGATGATGGTGATTATGAAAGTCTGGATGGGCCTATTGACCCGGACATCTCCCCAGACAGACCTTCAGGTGTTTCTCCTCCTAGGCTTTCTGAGTCCCCTTCCCACTTTATGTTTTACAAGAAAGTGGCTGAAACCCTCCAGCTTCCAATGGAAGAAGCAGTAGAGGATCAGAAGGAGCCTGATTTTGTTGAAATGGTGGACATCCCAGAGTCCAGGAGACTGTCTGTTCCCCTCCATAAATCTTTTGGGAAACATACAATTAAAATTCTAAAGACTCCTAACTCCATACCTCCTGTGGATGGACGAATGGACAAGAGGTATACCATTTCAGGCTTGGACACGGAGTTCCTTTCTCAGCAATGCAGCCATGTTGGGGTAGTGCAGGCTGCTGCCTGTGATAAGGCAAATATTCCGTTGGCATCATACCCCCCCCAGATAAGGACTCCAGGAGGACTGATGCCATGGCAAAGAAGCAGTACATGGCAGCATCTTTGGGACTCAGGCAGGCTAACTATATGGCCTACACAGCTAGATACCAGAAGTCCAGGTGGGACACTGTGCTGGCTCTGGCTAAACAGGCCCCTGACCAGCTTGCCAAGGAACTGGAGCAGGTGGCTGCGGATGGGACTGACGCATCCAAGGTGCAATTTCATGCTGCTGTGGACTCCAATGATGTTTCATCTAGAGTCATGGCTACATCTGTGGCCCTTCGCAGGATGGCTTGTCTCAGATGTACTAGCCTATCACAGGATACCCAGGCTAAGGCCATGGATTTCTCTGTCATTGAAATTCTCTGTTTGGGGAGCAGACAGAGAACTACATGAAAAAGATGGACAAGTACAGGACCACCTACAGGAGTGCTCAGGCCAAAGAAAGGCAAGCCACTCCTCAAAGGCAGCAGTCCAGGGCAGGGGCAGGCCTTTTCAAAGGCCTTTTTACCAAGCCCAGGCCTCCTCCTCTTCTTCCTATGCTCAGAGGGGGTTCTTCAGAGGGAGAGGCAGACGGGGAATGAGCAGGCCTGCTTCCACCCCTCAGCCTAAAGCCCCTGCCAAGCAGACACCCTGATGGGTCTGCCCGGGCCGATTCTCCAATACCTGTAGGGGGCAGGCTGGCTTACTTTGTCCAGGACTGGAGGTCTCTGACATCAGACAAGTGGGTCCTGGAAGTAGTAAGCCAGGGACTGGTTCTCAGCTTCAAAAAATTTCCCAAGATGAGAACCAGATCTTTTCCACCTGCAAATCCATCAGAGACCCTTGCCCTAGAGGCAGAGGTTTCTTCCCTCCTGGCTCTCAGAGCCATAGAAAAGGTTCCTGCCCTACACAAGGGCAAAGGATTGTAGTCCAGGTACTTTCTAACCCCCCAAAAAACAGGAGAATGGCGGCCCATCCTGGATCTAAGATATCTGAACAAGCACCTTTTAAAACCAAAGTTCAAAATGGTGACTCTGGGAATAATTCTGCCCTCTCTAAGGCCAGGGGACTGGCTAGCCTCCCTGGACCTCAAAGATGCCTACCTTCACATTCCCATCAGGTGCTCCCGCAGAAAGTACCTAAGGTTCGAGTTGCCCTCAGGCCACTATCAATCCAGAGCAATGCCCTTTGGCCTAACATCAGCCCCAAGGGTGTTCACAAAGTGCCTGGCATTAGTGGTTGCTTTCCTAAGGAGAAAAAAGATTTCCATCTTTCCATATCTGGATGACTGGCTCATAGTGGGTCAGTCCTCAGACCAAGTCAAGTCACATCTGCAAATAGCTCAGCAAGTGCTCACTTCCTTAGGATTCCTCCTCAACCTTCCAAAGTCAGTTCTCGAGCCAGTCCAGCTCCTCACCTTCATAGGGTGGAGCTGATACAGTAAGGGCAAGAGCCTTCCTTCCCCTGGACAGGACAAGGACCCTTATGGAACTGGCCTCTTCATTCACCCTACAGGTGTCTCGACCAGCAAGGCATTTCCTTCAGCTTCTGGGCCACATGGCAGCTTCCACAGCAGTGGTCCAGGGAGCAAGATTCCAGATGAGGGACATTCAGTTCCACTTAAGAGCCTTCTGGTCCCAAAGAAAGGATTCCCTTACCAAACTAGTCCCAGTGACTCGAACCCTGATCCAGGCTTTGCAGTGGTGGCAGGATCAGGACAAGTTGAGACAAGGAGTTCCTTTTGTCATTCAGTCTCCTTCAGTGATACTCACCACAGATGCTTCCCTGCTGGGCTGGGGAGCCCACCCGGGGGATCTTACCACCCAAGGACTGTGGTCACCTCAGGAATCTCTGCTTCACATCAGTCTCTTGGAACTCAGAGCAGTGTTTCTGGCACTGCAAGCTTTTTCCAAATCAGTACAGAACAAGGTGGTTCAGATCAGAACAGACAACACCACCACCACCACCATTTGGTACATCAACAAGCAGGGAGGCACGCTGTCTACAGCCTTGTGCACAGAGGCAATGAAGTTGTGGTCCCTGGCCTATTCCCTGCAAACCTCTCTGATAGCAGTTCACCTACCAGGGAAGGACAATGTCCTAGCAGATGCTCTCAGCAGGATATCTCAGGGCCATCACGAATGGACCCTAGATCCCCTAGTTCTGAAAGTGATTTTCTCGAGATGGGGCACTCCACAGATAGATCTTTTTGAAGCCCCAGACAATCACCAACTTCCTGTCTTTTGTTGCAGACCCCCAGTCTTGGGCTCAGTCCCCCTGGATGCTCTGATTCTGAATTGGGAAGGGACATTTCTGTATGCTTTTCCCCCTTTCCCTCTCCTATTCAAAGTGTTAGGTCAAGATCAGGTCACAACCATGCAAGTGATTCTGATTGCTCCAGACTGGGCCAGACAGCCCTGGTACTCCCTGTTGCTGTCCTTAGCAGTCCACCTTCCCCTGTCTCTTCCCAGGAATTACAACCTGTTGACATCCTCTCAGGGGAGGATTTGGTATCCAAACCTCGTCTCTCAATCTCAAGAAATGGCTCTTGAAGAGTTAGAGTTTGCTGATCTGCACCTTTCTCAGGGGGTTCTGGATATCCTTAAGGCTTCTCAAAAGCCTTCCACCAGAAAGACTTACAACTCCAAATGGAAAAGGTTCACTATTTGGTGCTCTAATAAGCATACTTCTCCAGAATCTGCTGGGTTGCCTACAGTTCTGGACTATATGGTCCATCTTAATGGCTTAGGACTTAGGCCAGCTACACTTAAAGTGTCTTTGGCAGCTGTTTCTGCCTTCTTGTCAGTAGGCAAGCCCTCTCCCCTCTCAGCCCATCCTGTGTTTTGTAAGTTCTTCAAGGGATTGCTGCACACCAGTCCCCTTTATGGACCCTGCTCCTGCTTGGGACCTTAATGGTTGCATTGCTCAGCTTATGCAACCACCCTTGGAACCTTTGTCCTCTGCAGAGCTTAGTACTTGACTTGGAAAACTGTGTTTTTGGTAGCCATTACCTCTGCCAGGCGTATCAGTGAATTGCAAGCCCTGTCAGTGGAGACTGACTTCATCTCTTTCCATAGAGATAAAGTGGTCCTAAGAACTAACAGGAAGTTTTTGCCTAAGGTGGTTTCAGATTTCCACCTTAATCAGTCTATGTCTCTCCCTGTTTTCTTCACTGACCATTCCTCCTCTGGAGAGAGGAGGCTGCACATCTTGGATGTTAAAGGGGCCCTCAGCTACTACATGGAGCACACCAAGGGTCACAGGTTTGAGTCCCTCCAGTTGTTCCTCACATATGGAGAGGTCGGTAAGAGCAAACCTGCCACTAAGAGATCTGTTGCCAGGTGGATTGTCTCTTGTATAGAATTCTGCTATGAAAAACTGTGTAGAACCCCACCCTCAGGCCTGAGGGCTCACTCTGCTAGAGGTACAGCTGCTTCCCTGGCTGCTGCCAGGGATATTCCTATCTTAGAAATCTGTCAAGCAGCCACCTGGAAAACAGTCCATACATTCACCAAGCATTACTCTCTGGATATCCAGGCTAGGAGTGATGCTCGGTTTGCCAGACAGTACTTCAGGAGCCTATTCCCAAAGTAGGTTCTGTCCCTCCTCCATGGAGGTACTGCTAGTAGTCTGCAGTAGTCAGAATACAGCAAAACTTCATGTTGTTTGAAGAAAAAATTACTCACCTTAGTAATGTTGTTTCTTCTAATGGAGTCTTGCTGTATTCTGACCTCCCCCCCGCCTCCCCTCTCAGAACCTGCGTTTTTGGGTTGTGGGTGGGCAGGAGCAGTGTTGGCACCCTAGGGGTGCCCCTTTTTCACCATCCTTTACTTTGGGTGTGTGTTGTGTTTTGTTTTTTGGGTTTCCTGACTGGAATCTTTGCTTTGAAACCAAAAAAAAACCTTTTAATAAATTAAGTTGCCAGTTGACTAGTGTAAGTCTTACAGTTTCCCCACAGAACTTCTAGTGAGTATTGCTCGTAAAGATCTGACGGTTGGAGTTTAAACAACAGCAGACAGGGGCTTCAACCGAGCTTGCGCTGAACGTTCCATGCTGGCCATGGAAAGTTAACTCTTTGTTCTCCGGGGCAGTTAAAAGGCAGGATCTAACTGCAATAGTCAGAATACAGCACGACTCCATTAGAAGAAACAACATTACTAAGGTGAGTAATTTTTTTCTTCTGGAGCGATGCAGTGTCTCTATTTTGGACAGGGACATTTTTGTACGCTTTTCCTTCGTTTCCCATTCTGCAGAGGGTTCTTCTCAAGCTTCAGGCAGAGAGGGCAAAGATGATCCTCATCGCTTCTCTCTGGCCAAGACAGGTCTGGTTCCCGCTGCTACAGCAGCTTTCCAGGGAACCATTGGTTCCGGTTCCACTGACTCATGACCTCCTTACTCAGGATCAAGGCCGTCTGGTTCATCCGGGGCTCAGGACCCTGCATCTTCATGCGTGGCTCCTGCAGACATAGCAATATCCCGTTTCGGGGTCTCCTCTCGGGTTGCTCAAGTCCTTACTGAGGCCAGAAGACCTTCTACCCGTTCCACTTACGCAATGATGTGGAAGCGGTTTTCCATTTGGGCGACCGGTAAGGGCTGGAACCCCTGCTCTTGCTCGGCCCCGCAAGTCATGGAATACCTCCTTTACTTGTTAGATTCCGGTCTGTCTTACTCTTCCTTAAAGGTCCATATCTCAGCTATTTTAGCGTACCACGAGCTAGTGGATGGTAAACCCGTGGCTCAGTTGGATGTCTCTGAAACCTTTCTGAAAGGGATTCTCCATCTGACCCCCATCCGCAGCCCAACTCCACCTTGGGACCTGAACTTCATCCTGGAAAAGCTCACCCTTCCTCCTTTTGAGCCGGCTATGAGCTGTGATTTACGCTTCCTGTCTTGGAAGGCACTGTTTCTGGTGGCCATCACAACAGCCCAAAGGATAGTCTGTAAGGAACCTTACTTGATTTTCCATCGGGACCAGGTGGTCCTTAGAACTCATCTGAGGTTTCTCCCAATGGTGGTGTCGGAAGCCACGCTGAACCAATCGGTAGAACTTCCGGTGTATTACCCGTCCCCCTCTAACAGAGGTGAGGCACTCCTTCAGTCGATGGATGTCCATCGGATTCTCCGATGTTATACCCACCGGACTAAGGAGTTTCACTCTTTTGACCAGTTGTTGGTCTCCTTTGCCCCAAGATCGAAGGACAAATGGGTTTCTAAGCAGGGCCTTTCCAAATGGTTAGGCAGCTGCATTCGGTACTGTTGCCAGAAGTACGATTAACCTCTACTGGGTACCATCAGAGGTAATTTTACTAGGGGCATGGCTGCTTCCGCAGCCTTCCTACGGAACGTTTCTGTGGCTGACATTTGTGCCGCCGCTGCTTGGAGTTCTGTCCATACATTTACCAAGCATTATAGTCTGGACATTGCTTTTAGGCGGAGGGCTGGCTTTGGCCTAGCCGTCCTGCAGGGCCTATTGTCCTAGACTGGGTCCTGTTTGGACTTCAGTTTTTTCCGTTGGAGTTTGTTGTTTCCTCCTCCCCAGTTTCTCTCGGTCTCTCCTTGGAGGGACTGCTTGGGACTCTGTCCTATATGTGATGACATACTGAAGGAACCCTCTCGAAGTGAGATAGTACAGTTACGTAGGAACTTACCGTAACAGTAAATCTTCGAGAGAGGTTCCTTCAGTAGGTCATATTTTTCCCTTCCCTCCTTCCCCTCATTTTATGTTTTACAGGGTCTCCAAATCCTGTTCGCTTCTGCTGTCAGGCCTCTTCCTGGCTCCAGCGGGAGAACTGGAGGGTGGGCGTGGGGACCACCCACTATATACAGTCACGCTGACGTCAGGTGGGCAGTCCCCTGTCAGATATTGCTAGAAAAGTCTGCCGTGTGGCCCGTTGCCAGGTGGCACCAGTCCTATATGTGATGACCTACTGAAGGAATCTCTCTCAAAGATCTACTGTTACGGTAAGTGCCTATGTAACTATACTATGTAACTGTGCTATCTTCAAGAGAAGCTCTTGCAGCAGGTATGATTTCCCTTCCTCCCTCCTTCCTTCCCCCAGGATTGGATCTTTCTGCTCTGGGTCAAGTTCAGCTCCCTTTGTGGGCCCAGCCCTGTTTTGTGTTTTTTTTCTGTGGAATGTTTTTTTTTCCCTCCACACGGTTGTTGTTTGGCCTGTCTTTGGTGTGCAAGAACTAGAGCATGTGGGGATCGCATACGCCCTTTATACTACGTGACATCGGGGGTGGGGCCGTCAGGTAGGCAGTCCCATGTCGGTACTGCTAGAGAAAAAGAAATGCTGAGATCTGCCGCCAGGTGGCGACAGTCCTACATATGTGTTACCTGCTACAAGAGCTACTCTCGAAGATCTACTGTTACGGTAAGTTCTTACGTAACTGTACTTTCCTGTCCTTTTACCTCATAAGATGTAATTTACTATAACAGTTTCCTGGAACAAAGCATCCTGTCTCTGAAATGCATGGTTTATGATAGGTAATGGATTTTGGCATAGCTCTGTTAAGGGACCTGGAAATGCAGTCTCAGTTTCCTGACAGAAGCTGCCCCTGAGGTCAGAGGAAGGTCACACATTTATAAAAAAAATCCAGTCTCTCTCACTATCCTGTGTGGTCCTTTCATTAATACTGTCATTTTTTGTGGCATTTTAAATTTAACAAAATCACATCGCAAAATCATGTATAACAGAATTATATCAGCAAATATTACACAGCTGGGGCCATTCTCGCAACATCCCTCCCTCCTTAGACTGAATTTGTGGGAACACACACCCCTAATGCATGGTAAGGTTTTTACAAATTCTGTTACTGTTCTAACTAGAGAGATAGGCCATCTGCGTTGGCATTGGCTGATCTGGCCCTGTGGGTAATTGTCATGTTGTAGGCCTGAGGGGCAATAATCCATCTTAAGAGACAACCATCTGTCTTACCCATCTGATTCATCCACACCAGGGGGGTTGTGATCGGTCTGTACCTCAAAGCACCTTTCACAAAGGTATGGCTCTAATTTCTTCAGGGCCCATACCAGCACAAGGCATTCCTTTTCAATTGTGGAATAGGCCTGCTCTTGTGAAAGTAACTTCTTACTCAGGTACACTATTGGGTGATCTTTTCCCTGATTAGGTGTCTGGCTGAGGACTGCTCCGATCCCCACATCTAAGGCATCTGTCTGGACTGTAAATTGCTTAGAATAATCTGGACTAGCCAACACAGGGGCACTGCACAGTGCCTTCTTTAATTATGTGAAGACTCGCTCACAGGCGAGCTCCCAGTCTACCCTTTTGGGCTTTCTTTTCTTTAGCAGGCCAGATAGGGGAGCTGATAGGGTACTGTAGTTTGGTACAAACTTCCGATAGTACCCTGTGGTCCCTAGTAAGCTCCTAATCTGCTTCCGGGTTTCAGGCATAGGCCGTGCCTGTATGGCCTCAATCTTTGCTTTATTAGGGCAAAGCTGCCCCTGCCCCACTACATGGCCTAGGTATGCCACCTCCACCATAGCCACCAGGCACTTTCCAGCCTTGACAGTGAGCCCAGCCCTCTGTATCCTGCCCAACACTTCCTTCAGGTGGGATAGGCTTTCCTTCCAGATGGTACTGAAGATGGCAGTATCATCCAGATAAGCCACTGCATACTCTTCAGTGCCATGTAACACCTGGTTGACCAACCTTTGGAAGGTGGCAGGGGAATTCTTCATTCCAAAAGGCATTACCCGGAATTCTAATAATCTTGTTGGAGTGATGAAGGCCGACCTCTCCTCCTAGCTCTGGCAGTTAACTCCACCCGTCAATACCCTTTTGTTAAGTCAGTTGTGGTAAGGTATGTCACCCCCCCAACTTGTCTAGTAGTTCATCCGTCCGTGGCATTGAGTGGGCATCAGACTTTGTGACTGCGTTGAGTCCACGACAGTCCACACTGAAGCAAGTATAGCCATCCGGCTAGAGAATGAGGACTACAGGTGAGGTTCAAGGACTGTGGGATTTCTGGATTACCCCTAAATCCAGTATTTCTTCCACCTCCCTCCTAATGTCCTTTAGGACGGCCTCAGACACCCAGTAGGCTGTCCATCGGATGGGTACTTGCGACCCTGTATCTACATTGTGTGTTGCTAAGGGGGTACGTCCTGGCTTGGACGTAAACAAAGGGGCAAAATCCTTTAAAACCTCCCTCACTTCCTGGGACTGTTCTGGGGTCAGCCTGGGCGACAGTTTGATTGCCTCCACAGATGACTCCCACTTGCTTTCCTCTAGTAAGTCCAGTAGGGGTCTTCTTTGTCCGTCCCCTTCCCAGGACTACACACTGCAAATACCATGTCAGCCCTATTTGCATATGACTTCATCATGTTGACATAGTACATCCTGGGGTTATGTCTCCTGTCAGACAGTTCCACGATATAATTTGTATCATTTACCTGTTGGACTACCTTGTATGGTCCCACCCACTAGGCCTGCAGCTTATCCTTCCAGACTGGGATTAGGACCATTACTTCCTTACCTATGCTGTACGTGTAAGTTCTGGCTCTGCAATCGTACCAGGCATTTTGTTTCTGCTGGGCAGCTGACAGGTTGCTTTGGGCCACTCCCATAAACTCCTTCAGCTTCTCCCTAAACTTTAGGACGCACTCCACTATGGGAGTTCCCTGGGTGGTGTGCTTGCCTTCCCAGTCTTCCCGGATCAAGTCTAGGGGCCCATGCACCCTACATCCATATAAAAGTTTGACGCACGAGAACCCTGTTGACTCTTGTGGCACCTCCCTGTATGTGAACAACAGGTGGGGAAGGTATTTCTCCCAGTCACTCCCATGATGTTCAGCAAACGCTTGGAGCATAGATTTTAGGGTACCATTAAACCTTTCCAAAAGCCCATTGGCTTGCAGGTGATAAGGTGACGTGCATCTCTGCACCACCCCACACTTCTTCCACAAACACTTCATCAGGTGTGACATGAAGGTACCCCCTTGATCAGTGATAACCTCCTGTGGAAACTTGACACGGGAGAAAATCCCTAGCAAGTCGTCTGCCATTTTGTCTGTCCTAAGTGAGGAGAGGGTGACCACCTCTGGGTATCGGATGGCATGATCGACCACCATCAGGATAAACATCTTCCTGGAGGAGCTTGGGGTACTCAAAGGTCCCATAATATCTATTCCTGCTCTCTGGAATGGCTCCTTCACAATGGGCAAGGGAATTGAGGCAGCTTTGGTTTTACTGCCTGCCTTCCCTGTTTGTTGGCACTGGTGACAAAACCTGCAATATTCCTCCACCTGCTGGGTGAAGTTGGGCCAGTAGAAATTCTGGGCCAGTCGCTGCATGGTGTGTGCGATTCCCAGATGTCTGGACATGGGGATATCATGAGCGATCTTGAGCAGCTGTTCATGGTACGACAAGCTGGCTATCCATCATCCCTCCCTCTGTCCTCACATCCTGTGTATAAAACAGTCCGTTGTCCCAAAACACCCTATGTCTTATGTCGCTTCCCAGTGTCCCATCAGATTCTGCACAAGTCCTCAGCCTCTCCAAACTAGGGTCAGTCCTCTGAGCAGCTGCAAAATCTTTACTTTTTCCCAAGGTATGGGACATGCCCTCTTTAGTTCTTAAACTAGAATCCATAGATCTAGTGTCAGGGCATTCAGGGTCACTGCCATCCCTAACCTTCTGACCATTTGTTACCCCTCCCTCCTTGGAGTAACCTTCTGTAGCTGTCTTGTGAACGGCTACCTGGGGAAGTCCTAGCTCTCTCTTTCACTGCTCTCCATGTCAGGAGACACAGGCTGGGAAAACAGCCTGCCATTGTTTTCCACAGGTGGTTCTATGATGTTTAGGGAACTACGGTTGGCCTTTGCCATCTGTCTGCAGGTAACCGCACACACAACTCCCACCTGGAGATTGTTCCCTATAATCACATCCAGGGCGAGGTTGTCTGCCACTGCCACTTTTTGCACCGTCTGTCCTGTCTTACCCCAGTCCAAGAGAACGCTAGCAAGTGAGAGTTTTTTTCCTCCCTAGTGAATCCCTTCACCGTTACAAACTGATTAGGTATAAGCTGGTCAGGCCCAACCAGTCCTCTTTTACTAAGGTAAGAGACATCTCCGTGTCCCTTAATCCGTGGGTCTGCACCCCATTTACAGTAACCAGGTGCATGTACTCCCTCATGTTTGCAGGCATGCTCTCAGGCATACACAAATAACCCAACTCTGAGCACCACTTTGTCCACTCTGTGCCTTTTTAGGACACTGTCTAGCAAGACTCCCTGGCTGTTCACAAAACCAACAAGCATCATTTTTTTTATCTGAGAAGTCCCTTTCAAACAACATGCAGTCTTGCTGTATTCTGACATATTGCAGTGATGTCCAACCTTTGAACTTCCCCGGAGATGAAAGAGTTAACTTTCCATGCCAGGCATGGAACGCTGAGCTCGAGCTCGGTTGAGACTCTGTCTGTTACTGTTTGAAGTCAAACCGTCAGATTCTTTACTCCGCCTCACTGAACAGTCGCTCCGGAGATTTCTCCTTTGATCGGTTCAAGTTTGTCAGTTAAAGTACCGTTTTTCTCGGTTTTCGACCGAATTTAATCCGTAACCTGTCGGTTCAGTCTCTGTCTGTGGTATCGTGAGTACTAGATAGGTTTATTTTCTTGTTCTCCTGTGTGGAACTTGTAAACGTGGGATCGGTTCGGTTTGAACCGATCAGGTTGTTCAAAAAAGTTTATTCTACTTTTAGAGTGTGGTAACAGGTCCTTATCGGTTCTAAAAACAGATTTCATTACAGTTTTTTCCACAACCTGTAACACGGTCAGCAACCGATAAGGGTGTCTTGCCTGGCGGATTGCCGAAAAAAGGGTAAGTTTTTGTTAGGACTGGCCATGTCTGAGAAACCCAAAAGAAAAACCGGGCCCACTGGGTTTCAACACTGTAGTGTGTGTGGGGAAGCCTTTGCTAAGGCTGATCCCCACACCACCTGTGTTTATTGTCTGGGGTTTGACCACCTCGATTCAGACTGCCAGATTTGCAAGAATTTTCCTGCAGCTACCCTGGAAAAGAGAGTTGGTAGGCTCAGGGAAAGGGAGGCCAAGAAGTCCGCTGACCCGGATGGCCAGCCCAGTTCGGTTCTAACCGAACCAGAATGAGTGCCCTCTGACCAGGGCAAAACTTCTTTGGGCAAAAGGAGAACCAACTCCGAGGAGTCGGTTCTGGTTAAAAGAAAAAGAAGGGATAAATCAGCCAGTGCGGATCCACAAATTCTTTCTCCGACCGCTGATGAAATAGCCAAAGCGATAAGGATTGTTCAGTCGCTAACCCCAGTTCCGGCCGAACCGGCACCATCAGAAGGGGCTCGGTTCGGTCGGTTCCCCCGGTTCCAGTTTATAATTTAGAAGATTTTTATGAACCGGAGGAGGAGGAAGGAGAGTATGAAGATAGTGATGGTGATTACGAAAGTCTGGATGTGCCTATTGACCTGGACATCTCCCCAGACAGACCTTCAGAGGTTTCTCCTTCTAGGCTTTCTGAGTCCCCTTCCCATTTTATGTTCTACAAAAAAGTGACTGAAACTCTTCAGCTTCCTATGGAAGAAGTTGTGGACGACCAGGAGGAGCCTGACTATGTTGAAATGATGGATATCCCGGAGTCCAGGAGGCTGTCTAGTCCCCTTCATAAGTCCTTTGGGAAACGGACAATAAACATTTTAAAGACTCCTAATTCTATACCTCCTGTGGACAAGAGGTATACTCTCTCTCAGGCTCAGATACGGAGTTCCTTACCCAGCAATGCAGCCATGTTGGGGTAGTGCAGGCTGCAGCCTGTGATAAGGCAAATATACCCTTGGCTTCACACACCCCCAGATAAAGACTCCAGGAGGATTGATGCCATGGCAAAGAAACAGTACATGGCAGCATCCTTGGGACTCAGGCAGGCTAATTATATGGCCTATACAGCTAGTTATCAGAAATCTAGATAGGACACTGTAATGGCTTTAGCTAAACAGGTCCCTGGCCAGCTTGCAAGGAGCTGGAGCAGGTGGCTGCGGATGGTATTGAGGCATCCAAGGTGCAATTCCATGCTGCAGTGGACTCCAGTGATGTTTCATCTAGAGTCATGGCTACATCTGTGGCCCTTCGTAGGATGGCTTGGCTCAGATGTACTAACCTGTCTCAGGATACCCAGACTAAGGCCACGTATTTTCCTGTTGTGGGTAATTCTCTGTTTGGGGAGCAAACAGAGAACTACATGAAGAAAATGGATGAATATAGGACCACCTATAGGAGTGCTCAGGCCAAGGAAAGGCAAGCCACTCCCCAGAGGCAGCATTCCAGGGGCAGGGGCAGGCCTTTTCATGGGCTTTTCTACCAAGCCCAGGCCTCCTCTTCTGCTCATAGGGGGTTCTTCAGAGGGAGAGGCAGATGGGGTACAAGCAGGCCTGCTTCCACCCCTCAGCCTAAAGCCCCTGCCAAGCAGGCAGCCTGATGGATTTGCCAGGGCAGATTCTCCATCACCGGTAGTGAGCAGGCTGGCTTACTTTTTCCAGGACTGGATGTCTTTAACATCAGACAAATGGGTCCTGGAAATAGTAAGCCAGGGACTGGTTCTCAGCTTTAAAAAGTTTACAAAGATGAGAACCAGATCCTTTCCACCTGCAAATCCTTCAGAGGCACTTGCCCTAGAGGCAGAGGTCTCTTCCCTCTTGGCTCTCAGAGCCATAGAGAGGGTCCCACCCCTACACAAAGGGAAAGGATTGTACTCAAGGTACTTCCTAACCCCCAAAAAGACAGGAGAATGGCGGCCCATCCTGGATCTCAGATATTTAAACAAGCACCTTTTAAAGCCAAAGTTCAAAATGGTGACTCTGGGAATAATTCTACTCTTCTAAGACCAGGGGACTGGCTAGTCTCCCTGGACCTCAAGGATGCCTATTTCCATATTCTCATCAGAAGCTCCCACCGAAAGTACCTCAGGTTCGAGCTGCTCTCGGGCCATTACCAGTTCAGATCAATGCCCTTCGGCCTAACTTCTGCTCCAAGGGTGTTCACAAAATGCCTGGCAGTTGTAGTTGCCTTCCTGAGGAGAAGAAGGATCTCCATCTTTCCATACCTGGATGACTGGCTCATAGTAGGCCAGTCTCCAGACCAAGTCAAGTTACAGCTACAGATAACTCAGCAACTCCTCACTTCTCTAGGTTTCCTTCTGAATCTTTCAAAGTCAGTTCTAGAGCCTGTGTAGCTCCTCACCTTCACAGGGGCAGAGATGGATACAGTAAAGGCAAGAGCCTTCCTTCCCCTGGACAGGGCAAGGACCCTTATCTCACTGGCCTCTTCATTCACCCTCCAGGTGTCTCGACCAGCAAGGCATTTTCTGCAGCTCCTGGGACACATGGCTGCCTCTACAGCAGTGGTGCAGGGAGCAAGATTTCAAATGAGGGATATTCAGTTCCACTTGAGAGCCTTCTGGTCTCAAAAAAGGGACCCTCTGACCAAACTAATTCCAGTGTCTCGAACCCTGATCCAGGCATTACAGTGGTGGCTAGATCAAGACAATCTAAGACAGGGAGTTCCTTTTGTCACTCAGTCTCATTCTCTAATCCTTACTTACAGATGCCTCCCTCTTGGGGTGGGGAGCCCATTTGGGGGACCTGACCACCCAAGGGTTGTGGTCTCCTCAGGAATCTCTGCTTCACATCAATCTGTTAGAACTCAGAGCAGTGTTTCTAGCACTTCAAGTTTTTTCCAAGTCTGTTCAGAACAAAGTAGTTCAGATCAGGACAAACAATACCACCACAATGTGGTATATCAACAAGCAAGGGGACACTCGGTCTACAGCCTTGTGCGCAGAGGCAATGAAGTTATGATCCCTGGCCTATTCCCTGAACACCTCTCTTACAGCAGTTCACCTCCCAGGCAAGCACAATGTCCTGGCAGATGCTCTCAGCAGGATATCTCAGGGCCATCATGAATGGTCCCTGGATCCCCTGGTTTTGAAGGTGATCTTTTCCAGATGGGGCACCCCACAGATAGATCTTTTTGCAGCCCCAGACAATCACCAACTTCCTCTCTTCTGCTGCAGGCCCCCAGTGTTGGGCGCAGTCCCCCTGGATGCCCTAGTTCTCAATTGGGAAGGGAAGTTCCTGTATGCTTTCCCCCCCCTTTCCTCTCCTGGTCAAGGTGTTAGTCAAAATCAGGTCTGAACCCTGGAAGGTGATTCTGATTGCTCCAGACTGGGCCAGACAGCCCTGGTACCCTCTCCTGTTGTCCTTAGCAGTCCACCTTCCCCTGTCTCTTCCCAGGAATTACAATCTGTTAACATGTGCTCAGGGGAGGGTTTGGTATCCGAATCTCAAATCTCTCAATCTCAAGGCCTGGCTCTTGAAGAGTTAGAGTTTGCTGATTTGCACCTCTCTCAAGGTGTTATGGATATCCTAAAGGCTTCTCGGAAGCCTTCCACCAGAAACACTTACAACTCCAAGTGGAAAAGATTCTCTATATGGTGCTCTGGGAAGCATATTTCTCCAGAGTCTGCTGGCCTGCCCACAGTCCTTGACGATATGGTTCATCTTAATAGCTTGGGACTCAGACCAGCTACACTTAGAGTGCATCTGGCAGCTGTCTCTGCCTTCCTTTCAGCAGGCAAGCACTCTTCCCTTTCAGCTCATCCTGTTTTCTCTAATTTTTTCAAGGGATTGCTTCATACCAATCCTCCATTCAGGGACCCTGCCCCTGCTTGGGACCTTAATGTTTGCATTGCTCAACTTATGCAACCCCCTTTTGAGCCTTTGTCCTCAGCAGAGCTTAAGTACTTGACTTGGAAAACTGTTTTCTTGGTGGCCATCACTTCTGCCAGACGCATAAGTGAGTTATTAGCCCTGTCAATGGAGCCTGATTTTATCTCTTTCCATAGAGATAAGGTGGTCCTCAGGACTAATAGGAAGTTTTTGCCTAAGGTGGTTTTAGATTTCCACCTTAACCAGTCTATGTCTCTTCCTGTTTTCTTCACTGACCATTCCTCCTCTGGAGAGAGGAGGCTGCACAGTTTGGATGTGAAAAGGACCCTTAGCTACTACATAGAGCGCACCAAAGGTCATAGGTTTGACTCCCTCCAGCTGTTCCTCACTTATGGTGAGGTTGGCTGGGGAAAACCTGCCACTAAGAGATCTATTGCCAGGTGGATTGTCTCTTGCATTCAATTTTGCTATGAAAAACGAGGTAGGACTCCACCCTCAGGCCTGAGGGCTCACTCTACCAGAGGTACAGCTGCTTCTCTGGCTGCTGCCAGGATATTCTATCTTAGAGATTTGTCAAGCAGCCACCTGGAAAACAGTACACACTTTTACCAAGCATTATCTCTGGATATCCAGGCTAGGAGTGATGCTCGGTTTCACACAGCAGTGCTTCAGAGCCTATTTCCTAAGTAGGTTCTGTCCCTCCTCCATGGAGGTACTGCTTGGCGGTCTGCAATATGTCAGAATACAGCAAGACTTCATGTTGTTTGAAGAAAAAATTACTCACCTTAGTAATGTTGTTTCTTCTAATGGAGTCTTGCTGTATTCTGACCTCCCACCTCCTCTCTCAGAACCTTTGTTTTTGGGATGGTGGGCTGTAGCAGTGTTGGCACTCAGGAGGTGCCCCCACCCCTTATTTTCTCACCCCTTTGGTTTGGGTGTGTGGGTGTTGTGTTTTGTTTTATTGTTTGGGTTTCCTCACTTGAGTCTTTGTTTTGGGACCAAAAAATCTGTTTATTATATTTAGTAGCCAGTTGGCTACTGTAAGTTTACAGTTTCCACACAGGACACCCAGTGAGTATAGCTCGTAAAGATCTGACGGTTTGACTTTAAACAGCAACAGACAGTCTCAACTGAGCTCGAGCTCAGTGTTCCATGCCTGGCATGGAAAGTTAACTCTTTCATCTCCGGGGCAGTTCAAAGGTTGGATATCACATCACTGCAATATGTCAGAATACAGCAAGACTCCATTAGAAGAAACAACATTACTAAGGTGAGTAATTTTTTCTTCTAACCCCAGTTATGCTCAGTATATTCATAACTTTATGCAGTAAACCTGAGGGGTTGGACTGCCCGGAGAGATGTAACACATGCAAATGATGGAACACTTTGCATGTGAGCATCTTTCAAACACTGCGTCTACTAACTGCCTGTGTTCTAACCTCTTCAGATTTTTCTCTCCACCTGAAAAGTCTGGTCGCTCAGAGTGCTGTTCGTCCACTTTCTCCTGCGTGAAGAAAATGACAAATGCTGAACTTAAGTATATTTTGTTTTCATTTACGACCTCTATTAGTTGTTTTGTATTATTAGTCTTTTTTACACTTAAAATGATTGTTTTTCTCAGTTCCTCTTGGTTCAGGATAACTGTGGAGCAACCGAGATAGTTTTAGTTAAAATCAGGGTTCTCTGACTAAAGAACCGCCTTATTTGTACTTTTAAAATTTAATTTTATTTATCTCTTGTAACCGATAAGCCTCGGTTACTGAACCGATAACCCGGTTCTGTATTTGGTAGCTGATTCAGTTTCATCGGTTCCTCTTTGATTCCGGAACCGATGTCATATTTAAAAAAAAAAAAAAAGAAATACATGTTTTTTTTCCTTAATGGTTATTTGTTATTGAAATATGTCGAAGAAACCCAAAAAGAAAACTGGTGAACCCGGTTTCAAAAACTGTTCTCAGTGTGGAGAGGTATTTGCAAAGGCAGACAAACACACATTATGTGTAGTTTGTCTGGGTTTTGATCACTTAAAAGAGTAATGTGAAGTATGTAAAACATTCCCTGAGAAGACCATTGAGAAATGCCTTGAAAGGCTTAAAAAGGAATTTCTAAGGGGTCCCTCTGGCTCTGATCAGCCGGTACCCCAAGATATTGTGGCTGAACCCACATCTTCATCTGTTCCTGCCTCTGAGATGGGCAAAGGGAACAAAAAGAGTTACTGAACCAGCTGACTTCCCGGTTCCTTCTAAGAAAAGCAAAAAGCTGAAGCACACAAAACCCTTGCCTGCGAAACCGGGGACTTCAGTGCCTGCTCTGCCTCTACCTATGGCCCAAGAGATTGCTCAGGTCTAAAATAACTCCGTCTCTACAGGCAGTATCTCCTCCTCAACAGCCTCCTGCCCCTCCTCAGTGTCCCCAGGCTGGCAGTTATGTGCATCCTCTCCCTCAAGAAGGAGTGGAGCCTGATGATGATGATGAGGAGGAGGAGATTTTTCATCCCGTTTTACCTTTGTCAGGAGGATGGCAGATGCACTGGACATCTCCACCACTGAACAAATTGAGGAGGAGGTGGAGTATTTAGAAATGATTGGGCTTACACCCACAAAGGCTCTCCTCCTCCTCCCTGTTTATAAATTCTTTAAAAAAGATGCATTAAAGATTTTACAGACACTAAATTCCATTCCTCCCATAGACAGGAGAATGGACAAAAAGTACCAGCTAGAGAGGGAGGGAACTGATTTTCTTTTCTCCCAACCCGACCACCAGGGGGTCATACAGAAAGCTGCCTGTGACAAGGTTAAGGTTCCTCTGTCCTCATATCCTATGGACAAGGATTCTGGGAAAATCAAAAGTATGGCCAAAAAAGGGTACCTGTCAGCCTCTCTGGCTACGTGTCAAGCTACCTTCCAGGCATATTTATTTATTTATTTATTTAAGAGTTTTACCAGGAAAACAACAAGCATATGCTGCCCAGTATCAGAAATCTCTGTGGCAGTCAGTCCTGGCCATGTCTCCAAAAGCTCCCTCACCTTTGTCAGATGACCTGGCTGAAACTGCCAGGTTTGGGTTAGAGGCAGCTAAGTACCAATTTCAAATGGTTGCTGACACTGATAACACTGCATCCAGATGGATGTCGAATATGGTGGCACAGGGGAGGTTTGCTTGGCTCAGAGCCGCAAACCTTACTCAGGATATTCAATCAAAGGCTTTGGATTTTCCCCTAGAGGGAAATTCTCTGTTTGGGGAGTCCACTGTGGCATATATGAAGAAGGTGGATGAGTATAAGGCCACTTACAGAAGCAATTGTGCCAAAGAGAGAGCTTCTTCATCCACCAGGCCTTACTGAAAGGGAGACCGAGGGAGGTCCTTTTACACCAGGCCCTTCTTCCAGCCAGTGACCTTACCCCAGTACCAGCAGTATCCACAGCTGGGATACTCCAGGGGCAGGGACAGAAGAGGCTCTAGGCGAAGATCCCAAACTCAGCCTCAGCCACAGACTAAACACACCCCCTGAGCCACAGGCCGCCTCCTCTCTACCTGTCGGAGGCAGACTATCCCATTTCCTCCAGGCTTGGCTGAACATCACCACAGACAGGTGGGTCCTGGAGGTGGTGGGTCAAGGTCTTTCACTGGAATTCAAGTTCCCTCCTCATCAAAAGACCAGAGTTTTCACTTCTCCCTTCCTAGCAGAAAAGATACTGCTAGAGGCAGAGGTTCGAAACCTGCTACAGCTCAGAGCAGTAGAACCAGTTTCAAAATCTCTGAAGGGAAGGGGTTTTTATTCCAGGTACTTCCTAACCACAAAGAAAAATGGGGAGTGGTGGCCTATTTTGGATCTGAGAGCTCTAAACAAGTTTCTGAAGAAACCAAAGCTCAAAATGGTAACTTTGGCTTTGATTCCATCAACACTTCAAAAAGGAGATTGGTTGGCATCACTGGACTTGAAAGATGCCTATTTCCACATCCCCTTAAAGGAGTCATACCGAAAATATCTCAAGATTCAGACTCCCTTCAGGTCGCTACTAGTTTTCAACCCTGCCTTTTGGCCTTTCTTCAGCCCCAAGGGTGTTCACAAAGTGCCTGGCAGCTGTGGTGGCACATCTTCGGAGACAGGGAATATCTGTTTTTCTTTATCTGTACAATTGGCTGGTCATAGGAAAATCCCCCCTGCAGGTGCAACAGGATTTGAAGGGTCACCCAGGACCTCCTGAAGTCTCTGGGATTCCTGATCAATTACATAAATTCAGTCTTCACTCCTGCACAGGTATTGCAGTTCATAAGGGCAGAAATCAATACCGTACAAGTCAGAGCATATCTGCCTCTGGAAAGGTTAAAGAGTCTTTAGTTAATAGCAAGCTATTTTAGGTTGCACAGCTTAAGAACTGCATGGCATTTTCTCCAGCTACTGGGCCACATGGCTGTTTCCACAGGCACAGTGCTGGGTTCCAGATTCCATATGCGAGACATCCAGTTCAGCCTCAGGTCTCATTGGTGTCCGAAAAAAGATCCTTTTTCAAAGCTCATTCCAGTAACAAGGGCACTGTTACAGACCCTCCTGTGGTGGAAAGAGGAATCCAGGTTAAGGCAGGGAGTTCCCTTTCAGAAAGAGAATCCTTCAGTGTTTCTCACAACAGATGCATCCCTCTTGGACTGGGGCGCCCATTTAGGGAACACACAACCCTGGGCACCTGGTCAGCTGCAGTGTCCCTTCAGCACATAAACTTACTGGAACTCAGATCAGTTTTGCTGCGCTAAAACCTTTTTTTTCCCTAGTACAGGGCAGGGTGGTACAGATCAGAACAGACAACACCACCACAATGTATTACATAAACAAGCAGGGAGGCACAAGGTCAGGCCTCCTCTGCACAGAAGCCATAAAGATTTGGACTCTGGCCTTACGTCTTAAGAGTGTCTCTGCAGACAGTCCATTTGCCAGGGAAGAACAACACCGTGGCAGATGCATTGAGTCTAATAAATCAGGCCCATCACGAATGGACCCTAAACAGACAGGTGGTACAGGTTATTTTCAGAAGGTGGGGCACTCCAGAGATAGATTTGTTCGCATTCTACCAGAACCACCACCTGCCACAGTATTGTTGCAGACCACCAAATCAGGGAACACTTCCTCTGGATGCTCTGAATCTAGATTGGTCAGGAAGGTTCCTTTGTACTTCTCCTCCTTTACTTCTGATCTACAGAGTACTGATCAAGCTCAGATCCCATGCAGCATCACTGATCTTGATAGCTCCAGATTGGCCAAGGCAGCTGTGGTACTCTCTTCTGCTCTCCATGTCTGTTGCAAAACCAATACATCTCCCTCAGAGGCACAACTTACTGACCTCCTGACAGGGAACTGTGTTGTATCTGAATCTCAAGTCCCTCAGCCTAAAAGCCTGGCTTTTGAGGACTTAGAATCTATTAATTTAAAACTTTCTGAACCTGTTTTAAATATTTTAAGAGGTTACAGAAAACCTTACTAACATACTAGATGCCAGCAGAGTAGGCCTATTAGTCTATCAAGTTTCCTCTTGCTTCAGTACCCTGATTGGGTATTGTAGCCCTGTCTGTCTCCTTCCACTGTTATTCCATCCCCCAGTCCTGCCCCCCCCCCCCCGGGGCAAACCAGCCTCTACTTCACCCCTTGCCTATACTTGTCCCACCCTCTCTTGAATCTCTCCACCGGAGCTGGCTGTACCAGCTCCCCAGGTAGCGCATTCCACGGTTCCACCACTCTCTCGGTGAAGTACCTTCTCCTTTCCCCCCTAATCCTACCACCCTCAATCTTCCAACTGTGTCTTCTGGTGATTCCACCCTCCTTCCGTCGAAAGATCCTATCTTGGCTTACCTTATTTACTCCCCTGAGGTACTTGAAGACCTCAATTATGTTCCCCCGGTCCCTCCTCTCCTCCAGCAAGAACAGATTGAGCTCCCCTAGTCGTTCCTCAAATGCCATATCTCCCAGGCCTCAGATCATTCTGGTTGCTCTCCTCTGAACCCTCTCCAGGAGTTGGATGTCCCTCCTTAGATGCGGCCTCGAGAACTGCACACAGTACTCAAGATGTGGTCTAACCAGGCTGTTGTATACTGGCAAAATTACCTCCCTGTTCCTTGAGATAATCCCCCTAGTGATGCATCCCATCATCCTATTTGCCCTGACTGCAGCCCTCCTGTACTGCTCTGAATTATTCATGTTAACATCCACCAAGAGTCCTAGGTCTTTTTCCCCTGCTGTGGCCTGCAACTCATCCACCCCCCCCCCCAGTACACATATTTGGGGTTTTCCCACCCTAGGTGTAGCACCTTGCACTTGGAGGAGTTAAATTTCAATTTCTAGGTGCAGGACCACTTATCCAGAGTATCAAGGTCCTCTCGCAGGACCAATCTTCCTTCCTCCCCCTCCACCATCGCCCCCAGCTTAGAGTCGCCCGCAAAGAGACTCATTTCACACCCAATACCTTCCCTGATATGGGATATTTAGGCATTAAACAGGAGTGGCCCCAGGACTGATCCCTGTGGGACCCCACTTATGACCTCCTTAGGAGACGAGACCTCCCCTCCAACCACAACCCGCTAAGTGCGACCTGAAAGCCAATTTCCAGTCCACCTAACTGTCAGTGGGCCAACCCCCATCCCCCCAACTTTTCCCTTAGGCCAATGTGAGGGACCGAATCAAATGCCTTGCTGAAGTCCAGGAACAGTACATCCACTGGTCTCCCCTTTGTCGAGTGCTAATGTCACCCACTCATAGAACTCTACAAGGTTTGTTTGACACAATCTAACTGGCACAAACTCATGCTGCCGGTCATGCAGGTAACCCATCTTCTCCAAGAAACTTCCAGTCTTTCCTTAAGTATGCTCTCCCATTGCCTTCCCCACCACCAATGTCAAACTGACAGAATTATAATTTCCTGGCTCTTCTCTCAATCCCCCTTTATGGATGGGCACAACATGCGCCTGCTTCCAGTTCCTTTTCATCCTCCCTTTCTGGAGCGCCAAGTTAAAGAGATCCACCAATGACGCAGCCAAAACATCCGCCAACTCCCTCAGAACTTTGGGATGAATAGCATCAGGCCCCAGAGATTTATCCTTTTTAGGGACTTCCCACACCCAACTAATAGGAATGTCAGCATCTGTGCCCCCCATTCAGCAGATCAGCCTGATATTTCACCCCTGGCCTACCTCTCCCAGTGGCTTGTTCTTCAGTGGGTACCCCAATAGTCTGGTCTGCTGTGCCTTCTGTGTCCTTTAACCCCTTTTCTGGAAGTTTCCCAGCCTCCTCCCTAGTGAACACTGAGACAAAGTACTCATCCAGTACCTCTGCTTGCTCTCCAGCCCCTTACACCCACCCCCCAGCTGTCCTCAGCCTACTGAGCTGGCCCTTGACCTTCCTCCACTTGCCAGTATACCTAAAGAACCCCTTTTCCCCCACTCCGTATCCCCTGTGACAGCCTCTGCTCTTTCCAGGCCTTTGCCCCCCTCACCACTCTGGTGACTTCCCTAGTTGCAAGGCGATAGTTCACTCTATCCCTCTCTCCTCTCATTATGTTGCTTGCATGCATGTGCAAGAAACATAGTGCTATCATCAGAGTTTTCTGAGGTGTGGCAGCCCTCTTCCAATTCAGTCAGTGTGTTTGCAGGTGCGGCCGCAGTTGTCCAGTCACCGCTGCAGCTGTCTGTGACAGCAGTTGAAAATGCAGTGCCGTACAGTTGAAAGGGAGAGCAACGCTTCAGTGAGCAGTGATAAGATTGCGTGCTCATGTGCGCTCCCCCACACATGCACGCATACTGCGTGCTCGTGCTTCCAGATTTTTACCCCTACTGATCCATGTAGATCTGAGAGCCCTGATTTTACATTCCAAACAAAAGCAATCTACAGACCAGAGACTAACGCTACTACGAGAACATTTCACAAGGCATACAGTGGCATTACATAGAGATGCAATATTCACCTTTGAAACGCTTAGGAAGCAGCAATGGTGCATGTTCACATCACGATAATACTGAGCTTAAAAAGAAGAATAAACTCCCCAAACTCACTTATTCAGAATAAACAGGTCTGCCTAGTATAATGCAGCAAACTCGCATCGGAAATGCTTTCAGGTGTTCGGAGTGATCATTAGGTGAGTGAAAGATGCTGCCGCCGCCTGGAGTGCAAGATGCCTTTACCATAGCAACTCCAATGCGGAGGCCATTGCTATGGTTATGGCAGCTGATTCGGCTCATGTGCTTGTGCTTCCCTCGTTTAGATTTAAATCTTTGCCTTTTCAAACTGTAGCTGCGTCTTCCGATCGCCTGCTCAAGCGCGTCCAATTGGCCGCCACTACACTGACAGGACAAATGTGTAGCTTAACTCTAGCCTTCTATCTACAACGCATCATTTTGAGCAGTAATGAACTGCAAGAGGCAGGGACAAGCTACCTAGACATGCACAGCCCTGCCTCATAACATGACACTAATGACTAATTGTTGAAATAGTGTTTTGTTGCCCCACACCCTCGTGAATGGGTAGCCACTCCAGACTCTGGGACGAATTGCTGTAGGGCATTCATGTAATGCCTACGGTGGTGGGGCCCCTCACTTAACCCAAGTTGGCAATAAAAAAAAAAATGTACCGTACGTTCAGGAAACAGAATTAAAGGACACTAGTTAACAGCTTGCTGATAGCAAGGGGAGCCTGTCAGGATGTCTAGTGCATTTTCCAGAACTGTTCTGAAAGAAAATGAATGGAATGCTTATAACCTATACACAATTTAAAATATGGACCATGATATCCCCTTGTAGCTTATAAGAAGAAAATGATTCTGCATGTACTTTAATAAATATCCTGTTATGTTTCCACTTCAGCAATTTCAGTACTTCCAGCTTGGTATTTTCCTGTAACTACAGGGCAGTTTTCTTGTAGATTACATTATTTCCTCTTGAAGCCGAATTGCTCTGTTTTCCTGCATAACCAAAAAACCTTCCCTCGCAGACTGTCCTGATCCCCCCTCCCCACTCTGCTGACCCTATGTGCAACTACCTTCCCACACCCCCATCTCACCCCATACTTACCTCCGGAGTCCGGCGCAATGATCTTTGGTGGACCGGGAACAAGTCTGCACTCTTCAAAGCCGACCGCGAACTGAAGAAATGCCGGTAAGCTGTATAATGGAATAAATATGTTTTTTTTTTCAACTTTACTGCATATCTCGGGCATTTTGGGGAATTTTTCACCAAATTTTCAACATGGGGTTTTTGGGACCCCACCTCATGAATTCTATCACTGTCATGGCGTTAATCGGCCCTGAAAGGTGATTTCGCGGTCACTGCGCAGAACCACCTTTTGGGACTGATTCACGAAACAACAGTGTCACAGTTCATGAGGGAGACCCCCAAAAACCCTATGTTGAAAATTTGGTGAAAAAATTCCACAAAATGACTGTTTTACGAGCATGCATTGTGCTGTTCCTACGCACGCTCGTAAGTTCGCGAATTTTCAATATGGTCACTCCAGATTTTCAACATTGCCATTTTACCACACCTCCTTATGAGCAGTACAGCTGTTATTTCTCACATCTTGCCCAAAATGTGTTTCCGTGCATTTAGCGCTCAATGGTTCAGTCGGTGTGCGAAATCAATGTTCGGGACAGATTAAGAAAAATCACAGTGACACTGTTCATGAGCAGAGTTGTTAAAATGGGTATGTTAAAAATCTGGTAAAAAAATTCCCAAAAATGACTTTTACGAGCATGCGTTGTGCTGTTCCTATGCACGCTCGTAAGTTCACGAATTTTCAATATTTTCACTCCATATTTTCAACATTGCTATTTTACCACACCTCCTTATGAGCAGTACAGTTGTCATTTCTCACATCTTGTCCAAAATGTGTTTCCGCACATGTAGCACACAATGGCGCAGTCAGTGTGTGAACTCAATGTATGGGACACATTAAGAAAATCACAGTGACACTGTTCATGAGCAGAGGTCTTAAAATGGCTATGTTGAACAGTTGGTGAAAAAATTCCCTTCAGCCATTCTGCAATGTTACTAATGAAGACATTGAACAGGACTGGCCCCAGGACCAATCCCTGCAGCACCCCACTGGTCACCCCCTCTCCCTAGACTGCACCCCATTTACCACCACTCTCTGCCTCCTGTCTGTTAGCCAGTTTCTAATCCATTTTACCACCCTTTCCCCCATGCCCAGCCTACCCAGCTAGTTTATCAGCCTCCTATGTGGGATGGTGTCAAAGGCTTTGCTGAAATCAAGGTAAGCGTTGTCCACTGCCCCACCCTGATTCACTTCCTTTGTCACCCAGTTAAAGAAATCAACCAGATTTGTCTGACGATGTCCTCACTGTGAATCCATGTTGTCTGTGGTCCTGGGCTCCGATGGCTTCTAGATGCCCCACTATCCTTTCTTTAAGCAATGTCTCCATGATCTTCCCCACTACTGAGGTGAGGCTGAACGGGCTATTGTTCCCCGCCTCTTCCCTGCTGCCGGACTTGTGTAGAGGGACCACATGTGCCCTATTCCAATTCACTTATGTTGAATGACTCGGTGAACATGGCTGCCAGAGGTACTGCTATCTACCTTCGCAGTTCTCTTAATATCCTTGGGTGTATGCCATCTGGTTCCATCGCCTTGTCCACCTTCAATTTAGTGAGCTCCTGCAGGACTCTTTTGCCTTTGAATGGACTATTGTCCACCTCTTCACCCCCTTGGCAACAGCTGTGGCCCTTGCCCTGCCACTCTTCTGTGAATACTGAACGGAAAGACATAGTGCATCTCTTGGCAGGAAGGCATGGAACTATCACTTCCAAATACCTAAACAGCACATACAAGCAAGTAACATTCGGCATTGACAAATGCTTATTTTTTTGTACCTACTATAGGCAGCCTTCTTCTCCCTTATCGCCTCCTGGACCTCCTTGGTCCACCAGCATGGTTTACGAGACCTACAGTCCTTGCACTTCACTCTTGCACAGGTCCTGGTGGCCTCCTGTAGCCCCCGCTTTATGATCTCCCACCTACCTTCCACGTCCAAATCTGGTTTTATCTCCATAAATGCCCTTGAGAATTTCCGCCATGTTCTGAAAGTCCGCCCCCCTAAAATCAACTATCATTGTCCTTGAATGATCCCCCCCCAGTTTAAGCCGAAACCAGACTGTGTTGTGGTTGCTCCCAGCCAGGGGTTCTTCCACAACCAGATCTTGTACAAGATCACCATCTGCTAAAACCACATCCAGGATATGACCCTCCCTGTTGGGTCCATCACCTGCTGATTGAGGAACGCGTCCAGGAAGCCATCCAGCAGCTTCTGCTCCCTGGTTACAGTAAACGTCGTAGTACCCCAGTCATTCGCTGCCATATTAAGGACAAGGTTCCCCATCAACAGCACTCCTTCCCTTTCCAGTCCACACTGCCCCTTAATGCTAGCCAACAGGCAATCATCCAGGTCCTCTTCTAGTCCTGGGGGCCTATATACCTCCCTATATTCCCTCCCACGGAGGTTCGCAAGGTGACCCATAGGGCCTCCACGTTGCCCTCTGCTTCGTCCACTCTCATAGTCTCAACGTTATCCCTAATGAACATTGCTACTCCTCCTCCTCTGCCCACCTTTC
Source organism: Neoceratodus forsteri (assembly GCA_016271365.2). Lineage (NCBI taxonomy): Eukaryota > Metazoa > Chordata > Ceratodontiformes > Ceratodontidae > Neoceratodus > Neoceratodus forsteri. The sequence goes on along the minus strand of CM028130.1, from coordinate 481,885,067 downwards.
TGTCCTTCCTTAGCACAAGGTACCCACCAGATTAAGGTCCCAATCATGGTCAGGGGTGGCCCAAGTTTCAGTGACTGCTGCTACATTCACCCGCCCTCAAACAGCATGGCCTGGAACTCAGGCATTTTATTCCCCAGGCTCCTGGCATTTATTAAAGCCACCCTCCAACCCTTGTCCCTACCCCTCTTTACCATATCCTCTCCAGATCTTTCATATGTCCATCCACACTTTTCCCCTAGGGTACCATCTGTCCCCTCTCGGTGGGGTTGCAGGCCAGTCCTACCAGTGGTATGGATGGCCGGATCAGCCCGGCAGTGCCCCCCTCCCCCCCTTCACGAGTTTAAACCCCATCTAGCCTGAATGAAATCCATCATTCCCCGTTTGAGAACTTCCTTCCCTACCCGTTTAGGTGAAGCCTATCCGGGCATACAGTCCTGTCATCTCGAACTCCCCCAGTCTCCCAACACCCCAGTCCCTGTGCTTCACTCCACTGCCCAAGTCAGTCATTAATCTCCCTGATCTTCTGTTTGTTCTCCACAGTAGCCCTTGGCACTGGCAGGATTTCCGAGAAAGAGACTTTGCATCCATTGTCATGACAGACCAAGGCCAGTTCTCGGAACCTTGCCTGAATGTCCAGCACACTATTCCCCTGAATATCATTTGTTCCCAGATACATCAGGAAATCTGGTGATCCTCCACAGTCCCTCGTCAGCTCATACACCATGAACTTCACCCTATGCACAGTCAGACTGGGAATACCCACTACCTTAACTGGACTGGATTTTCTCTCACCCTGACCCGCTCAATGAATACTCCTGATCAAGGAGTCCCCCAGCAGGAGAACCTTAGTGTCCCCCCTTGATCTTTTGTGCACCTCCTTTTTGGACTCCCCCACCAGCCCCTGTTACCTCCCCCCTCCTCGAGACCACTTCCCTTTGGCTTCTCTTCGGACCCTCTACAAGAGAATCCCTAGCCGCCCTACCCCTCTTGTCATGCCTTTCATAACTGAGTTCCCCGGCTCCCCCCAGTTTAGCCTCCACCCACTCCCTACCCCAGCCGAGCCTTTTCTCCGACCTCCCCCTTCCAGCTCCCACCTCTCAGTCACCCCCCAACATGGCATTCCCATCCCATCACCCCTCCTACCTCCTCCCTTTCCTCTTGCCCCTTCCATGCCCACTACAGGTCCCCCCTTACGTTTGGGCCTTTCTCTGGTATGATCCCTTCCCCTCGAAGGACGCCCCTCCCTCGTCTCAATCTCTCCTCCTTTCTCACCGAGTTAACTCGCAACCTCCACACCTTCCCTCTGCTGGTTCCCCCCTTCCCTTCTTTGACACTTGATTTTCCCCATCCCCTGCTAGCATACTTATTTGAATTACCGATGCCCACCCTTGTCCAATTCACTGTATCCCTCTCTCCTCCACCTTCCTTTTCCTCCTCTACCCCTCTCACCACGTCCTCTCCAACCAACTTACTCAATGGCTCAAATTTATTATAGCACTCAAAGCCAACCTCCTTTTTTGTCCTGATTTCCACTATCCACTCCTCCAGTAGGCCCCTGTCAGTCCCAACCCACCTGTTCCCCTCGTCCTATGATTTAGCCTGTTTCCTCTACGGTCCACCTCCCAGGTAGCTACCCCTTGCTACTAGCCCGCCTTAGGTTCTCCACTCCTGCCTGATGAAGCGATCTAGTGCTTCCTGTATCACTGCCTCCTGCTCCCACAGGCTCTCCCAGACATGTTTCACCCCCAACAACTCCAGTTCAAACAACATGAAGTCTTGCTATATTGTGACATATGCAGTGAGTCCCAACCTTGAACTGCTCCGGAGGTAAAGAGTTAACTTTCCAGGCATGGAACTTTGAGCGTGAGCTCGGTTGAAAACTCTGACTGTTGTTAATCAAACTGTCAGATTCTTTACTCCGCCCCACTGAACAGTCACTCCTGAGATTTCTCCTTCTGCTCGGTTCGTTTGTTGGTTAAAAAGTATTATTTTATCGTTTTTTTGACTGAAATTAAACCGCAACTGGTCGGTTCAAGCTCTGTCTGTGGTATTGTAAGTAATAGATAGGCTTACATTTATTTTATTCTGTGTGGAACTTGTAAACGCTTTTCTTTTCGGTTTGAACCGATCAGGTTATTCTCAAACTTTACTAGTCCTTACTTACAGTGCGGTTCCCGGTTCTTATCGGTTCTAAAAAAAGCGGTTTCATTCGTTTTTCACGACCCGTGACACGGATGGGAACCGATAAGAGAGTCTTGTGGCGGTTGCCATAAGCGGGCAAGTTTGGTTGACTGGCACTATGTCACGAAACCCAAAGAAAACCCGGGCCCACTGGGTTTTAGCACTGTAATGTTTGTGGGAAGCCTTTGCTGAGCACTGACCACCCTGTGTATTGTCTGGGGTTTGACCACCTCAATGCAGACTGCCAGATTTGTAAGAATTTTCCTGCTGCCACCATAGAAAAGGGGTTGGTAGGCTCAGGAAAGGGAGGCTAAAAAGTCCGCTGACCCGGATGGCCAGCCGGTTGTCCAACCGATCCGGAGGGGCCACCCTCGACCAGGCGATACTTCCTCGAGACGCAAGAGCCAGCTCTGAGGGCGGTTCCAACTAAAGGACTAGGAAGTCAGCTGTGTGGAGCCAAAGTTCTTTCTCCAACCGCTGAGAAACAGCTAAAGCAATTCAAATTGCCCAGTCACTTTCCCCGGTTCTGACCGAACCGACACCATCAGGGAAGCGCTCGGTTTAGCCAGTTCCACCGGTTCAAGATTATGATTTTCAGGATTTTTATGAACCGGAGGAGGGGGGAGAGGAGTATGAGGAGAGTGAATGTGGTTTTGAAGGTCTGGATGTGCCCATTGAACCAGACATCTCTCCAGACAGACCGTCAGGGGTTTCTCCCCCCAGACTATCTGAGTCCCCTTCTCATTTTATGTTCTATAAGAAAGTTGTGAAACTCTCCAGCTCCCTGTTGAGGAAGCTGTTGATGACCAAGAGGAGCCTGATTATGTAGAAATGATGGATATTCCAGAGTCTGAGGAGACTGTCTATTCCTTTGCATAAATCTTTTTGAAACAGACAGTAAAAATTCTAAAAACTCCTCACACTATACCTCCTGTTGATAAAAGGATGGACAAGAGGTATACATTATCAGGCTCTGATACGGAGTTCCTCACACAGCAATGCAGCCATGTGGGAGTAGTGCAGGCTGCAGCCTGTGACAAGGCAAATATTCCTCTAGCTCGCATCCCCTGAAAGGACTCCAGGAGGATTGATGCCATGGCAAAGAAACAGTACATGGCAGCATCTTTGGGACTCAGACAGGCAAATTATATGGCTTATGCTGCTAGGTGCCAGAAATCCAGATGGGATACTGTGCTGGCCCTGGCAAAACAGGTCCCTGACCAGCTGCCAGGGGCGCTGGAACAGGTGGCTATGGATGGTATTGAGGCATCAAGGTGCAATTTCATGCTGCAGTAGACTCTAATGATGTGTCATCAAGGGTCATGGCTACATCTGTGGCACTTCGCAGAATGCCTTGGCTCAGATGTACTACCCTGTCACAGGATACCCAGTCTAAGGCCATGGATTTTCCTGTTGTGGGCAATTCTCTGTTTGGGAACAGACAGAGAATTACATGAAAAATGGATGAATATAGGACCACCTATAGGATGCACAGGCCAAGGAAGGCAGGCCACTCCTCAAGGCAGCATCCCAGGGGCAGGGCAGGCCTTTTCATAGGCCTTTTACCAAGTCCAGGCCTCCTCTTCTGCTTATGCCCAGAGGGGTTCTTTAGAGGGAGGCAGGCGGGCACAAGCAAGCCTGCTTCTACCCCTCAGCCCAAAGCCCCTGCCAAGCAGGCACCCTGATGGGGTGGCCAGGCCGATTCTCCACTACCTGTAGGGGCAGGCTGGCTTACTTTGTCCAGGACTGGAAGTCTTTAACATCAGACAAGTGGGTCCTGGAAGTAGTAAGCCAGGGACTGGTTCTCAGCTTCAAAAATTTCCAAAGATGAGAGCCAGGTCCTTTCCACCTGCAAATCCATCAGAGGCACTTGCCCTAGAAACAGAAGTTTCTACCCTCCTGGCTCTCAGAGCTGTGGAAAGGTTCCACCCCTACACCAGAGCAGCAGGTTCTACTCTAGGTACTTTCTTACCCCAAAAGACAGGAGAATGGCGGCCCATCCTGGATCTCGGATACCTAAACAAGCACCTTTTAAAACCAAAATTCAAAATGGTGACTCTGGGAATTATTTTACCCTCTCTAAGGCCAGGGGACTGGCTAGCGTCCCTGGACCTCAAGGATGCCTACTTCCATGTTCTTATCAGAAGCTCCCATCGAAAGTACCTCAGATTCGAACTGCCCTCAGGCCATTACCAGTTCAGAGCAATGCTCTTGGCCTCACCTCTGCCCCTAGAATTATTCACAAAATGCCTGGCAGTAGCAGTAGCCCCACTTAAGAAGGCAAAGATTGCCATCTTTCCTTACCTGGACAACTGGCTCATAGTAGGCCAGTCTCCAGACCAAGTCAAACTACACCTTCAGGTAACTCAGCAACTGCTCACATCTCTAGGTTTCCTTCTCAATCTTCCAAAGTCAGTCCTAGAGCCTGTCCAGCTTCTCACCTTCATAGGTGCAGAACTGAACACAAAAGAGGCCAGAACCTTCCTTCCTCTGGAAAGAGCAAGGACCTTGGTCTCTCTGGCCTCCTCTTTCACCCTGCAGGTCTCTCGACCAGCAAGGCATTTTCTGCGGCTCCTGGGGCACATGGCTGCTTCTACAGCAGTTGTGCAGGGAGCAAGATTTCAGATGAGGGACATCCAGTTCCATTTGAGAGCCTTTTGGTCTCAAAGGAGAGACCCTCTGACCAAATTGATCCCAGTGACTCGAACCCTGATCCAAGCCCTTCAGTGGTGGCAGGACCAGAACAATCTGAGACAGGGGGTCTCCTTCACCCCTCAGTCTCACTCCTTAATCCTTACTACAGATGCATCCCTCTTGGGGTGGGGAGCTCACATGGGCGATCTCACTACACAGGGATTGTGGTCCCCTCAGGAATCTCTGCTCCACATCAATCTGTTGGAACTCAGAGCAGTTTTCTAGCACTTCAAGCTTTTCCACCTCTGTTCAGAACAAAGTTGTACAGATCAGAACAGACAACACCACTCAATGTGGTACATCAACAAGCAAGGGGCACTCGGTCTACGGCTTAGCACCGAAGCAATGAAGTTGTGGTCTCCCTGTACTCCTCGAACACCTCCCTTACGCAGTTCACCTCCCAGGCAAGGACAATGTCCTGGCAGATGCTCTCAGCAGGATTTCCCAGGGCCATCACGAATGGTCACTGGATCCCCTAGTATTGAGGTAGTATTTGCCAGATGGGGCACCCCGCAGATAGATCTTTTTGCAGCCCCAATCACCAACTTCCCGTTTTTGCTGCAGGCCCCCAGTGTTGGGCTCAGTCCCTCTGGATGCCTTTCTTCTCAGTTGGGAAGGGAAGTTTCTCTATGCTTTTCCCCCCTTCCCTCTTCTGTTCAAGGTGCTAGTCAAAATCAGATCTCAACCCTGCAAGATGATCCTGATTGCTCCAGATTGGGCCAGGCAGCCCTGGTACCCACTCCTTATGTCTTTAGCAGTCCACCTTCCCCTGTGTCTTCCCAGGAATCACAACCTGTTAACCTGTGCTCAGGGGAGGGTTTGGTACCCGAATCTCAAATCTCTCAATCTCAAGGCCTGGCTCTTGAAGAGTTAGAGTTTGCTGACCTACACCTCTCCCAAGGTGTATTGGATATATTGAAGGCTTCTGGGAAGCCATCCACCAGAGCTACTTATAATTCCAAATGGAAGAGATTTTCCATTTGGTGCTCTGCAGCACATTTCCCAGAATCTGCTGACTTACCCACAGTCCTGGATTATATGGTGCATTTGAATACTTTGGGGCTGAGGCCAGCTACCTAAATGTGCACCTGGCAGCCGTGTCTGCTTTCTTATCAGCAGGTAAACCCTCTTTTCTTTCGGCTCATCCTGTATTCTCCAAGTTTTTCAAGGGGTTGCTTCACACCAACCCTCCATTCAGGGACCCTGCCCCTGCCTGGGATCTTAATATTTGCATTGCTCAGCTTATGCAACCCCCTTTTGAGCCCTTGTCTTCAGCAGAGCTTAAGTACTTGACTTGGAAAACTGTGTTTTTGGTAGTCATCACTTCTGCCAGGCGCATAAGTGAATTACAAGCATTGTCAGTGGAACCTGATTTTATCTCCTTTCATAGAGATAGGGTGGTCCTCAGGACTAACAGAAAGTTCTTGCCTAAGGTGGTTTCAGACTTCCACTTTAATCAATCTATGTCTCTCCCTGTGTACTTCACTGACCATTCTTCCTCTGGCGAGAGGAGACTGCACAGTTTAGATGTCAAAAGAGCCCTTAGTTACTACATAGAACGTACCAAGGGTCACAGGTTTAACTCCCTCCAGCTGTTCCTCACTTATGGTGAGGTTGGTAAAGGGAAACCTGCCACTAAAAGATCCATTGCCAGGTGGATTGTCTCTTGTAACCAATTTTGCTATGAAAAACTGGGTAAGGTTCCTCCCTCAGGCCTGAGGGCTCACTCTACCAGAGGTACAGCCACGTCTCTGGCTGCTGCCAGGGACATCCCTATCCTAGAGATATGTCAAGAAGCTACCTGGAAAACAGTTCACACTTTTACCAAGCATTATTCCCTGGACATCCAGGCTAGGAGTGATGCTCGGTTTGGCACAGCTGTGCTTCAGCGCCTATTTCCGAAGTAGGTTCTGTCCCTCCTCCATGGAGGTACTGCTGTGTAGTCTGCATATGTCATAATATAGCAAGACTTCATGTTGTTTGAAGAAAAATTACCACCTTAATAATGTTGTTTCTTCTAATGGAGTCTTGCTATATTATGACCTCCCCTCTGCCTGCCCCTCTCAGAACCTCTACTTTTGGGATGTGGGTGGGCAGTGCAGTGTTGCACTTAGTAGATGCCCACCTTATTTTTCACCCCTCCTTTTGGGGTGTTTGGGTATTATGTTTTAATTTTTGGATCCCCTGACTTGAGTCTTTGTTTTGGGACCAAGAAAAATGTGTTCTTTTTAGTAGCCAGTTGGCTAGTGTGAGGTTCTGGCTTCCACACAGAACCTTAGTGAGTTTTTGCTCGTAAAGATCAGACAGTTTGAGTTTGATTAACAGCAGACAGAGTTTTCAACCGAGCTCGGCTCGAGTTCCATGCCTGGCATGGAAAGTTAACTCTTTCACCTCCGGAGCAGTTCGAAGGTTGGGACTCACTGCATATGTCATAATATAGCAAGACTCCATTAGAAGAAACAACATTACTAAGGTGAGTAATTTTTTCTTTCCTCGTACCTAGTCAAGCTCCTCCTGATCTGGAATAACTGCCTACAGACTGGGCAACCTCCCTCCCTCTAGGCCCAGTTTAGGACCATGGCTGCCCCGCAGCCAGTGCACCCTACAATCCTACTACCAAAGATGCCTGCCCTGGTGGCTGGGGGCCACCCTCAGAGGCCCTCTCTAAACATTCTTGAACGTTCACCCTTGACCAGGTCCCCACCCCCAGGCAGACCTACCCGCAATCCTCTACAGCCAGCCATACGGGGCGATGTAGCCCGTGAAATTAAAAACACAGGTCTTGGACCAAGCTACTAAGCAGAATAAAAGAGCATGAACAAAGTTATATCCCCTAACAGTTCCAAGAATAGTCAGAGTCACAATCGGAGAAAACCTCAGTATAGCCACCCAACCAATTAGGGACCTACCTCCACCTGGCCCCTTTCTCCTCCAAGCATTTAATAGAGGTCGGGCTGTGGTGGATGAGTGGGAAACTAGCGTCTATTCTACCAAATGGAAGAGATTTTCTATCTGGTGTTCGGGCAAGACTCTGGTACCAGCCCAGGCTGGATTGCCAGTGGTATTGGATTATCTCACCCATTTACATTCTCTGGGTCTACAGTCCAGTTCTTTGAGGGTTCATCTTGCAGCAGTGTCTGCTTATCTTTCTGCTGGGAAAAAGGTAACATTAGCTTCAGACCCTATTTTTAAAAGGTTCTTTAAGGGCCTGAATCATCTGCATCCCCCTCAACAGGCCACCAGTGCAGTTTGGGATCTGAATGTGTGTATAGCTCAGCTGATGTCTGCTCCGTTTGAGCCCATGGCTACAGCTCATCTAAAATATGTCACTTGGAAAACAGTTTTCTAGTGGCAATGACTTCTGCAAGAAGAATAAGTGAGCATCAAGCTCTCTGTATAGATTGGGGCTATATCTCTTTTCATAGGGATAAAGTAGTCCTTAAGACAAACAGAAAATTTCTCCCCAAGGTGGTCTCTGATTTCCATTTAAATCAATCCATCACTCTTCCTGTCTTTTTCACTGATCATGCCACTTCTCTTGAAAGGAGGCTTCATAGTCTTGATATAAAGAAGGCTCTCAGTTATTACATGACAGCCACTAAGGACCTTAGACAGGATGGAAAGCAATTGTTCCTGACCTATGAGGATGTAGAAAAAGGTAATTCAGTCTCAAAAGTATCAATTTCTCGATGGATAGTTCAGTGTATCCGATTCTGTTACACTAAAGCTAGTAGGGATCCCCCCCATCAGGATTGAGGTCTCATTCTTCAAGAGGGACAGCTGCTACTTTGGCAGCTGCCAGAGATGTCCCTTTGGTGGATATAGGTAAAGCAGCTACCTGGAAAACAGTACACACCTTTACAAAACACTACAGCCTGGACATTTTATCCAGGAGTGATGCTAGGTTTGGCACAGCAGTCATGCAAAGTCTGTTTCTAAAATAGAGTTCTGTGCCTACCTCCAGTGGTACTGCTTGGTAGTCTGAATAACGTTATGAATATACTGAGCATTACTAGGGTTAGAAGAAAAAAATTACTTACCATAGTAATCTTGTTTCTTCACAGTGATGCTCAGATATTCATAACGTCCCTCCCTACCTCCCCTTCCAGAACTTCAGCCTCTGTATTTCGCATGCTGGTGCCACCAAGTCACAATACACCCTTAGAGTGAAAATGTTTTCCTCTGCACCTGTATTAGGCGAACAGAGTCCATTGGGTTATCTTTTTGGTATTTTTCTGGCGCTATGTTCTAACTTTATTGAATTATTTGTTCCTCCAGTTGGAAGTTTGTTTTTCATAAAATTCACTTTGTTGGGAAAACCCAATTTTAATGGTAAATTATAGTACTATATTATTCTAGGCCTACCTTTCCAGGCTCCTTTATAAAATCTGAAGAAGTTAGAACACAGGCAGTTAGTAGAGGCAGTGTTTAAAAAATGCTCATATGCAAAGTGTTCCATCATTTGCATGTGTTCCATCTCTCCGGGCAGTCCAGCTCCTCAGGCTTACTGCATGAAGTTATGAATATCTGAGCATCACTGGGAAGAAACAAGATTACTATGGTAAGTAATTTTTTCTTTTTGTAAATTGGGGATTTCCGCTTTCTATGGAAGTAGTGAAGGTTTTAGCTGCCCTGAAGGCACGTTTTTTCCCTTTTAACCCCAGGAATCATTCATTATGATTAAACTGATGCAGTCAGCCTCCTGTGTTGAACTGCCCGGAGAGATGGAATTCCCATTGGCTCCTTATATGATTGTGCCACAAGGGGGCCTGCTTGAGTAACTTTAAACCTGACTGTTAGTTAATCCTGTTCTCTATGTAACCTTGCAAGTTTGAGCTTATTTTGCTAGGATATATTCTTAGTCAACCCGAAGCTACTTCACCATTTCTGACTGGTTGGCTCTAATCTGCCCCTAACAAGTTTTCTGATTGCGGCTTCTGCGTACCCACCTATGCGGCGGTCCTTATGATGCCCTAATCTCTTCCACTGCTAATGTGCTTTCTCCTCTAAATCTTTTGACCTGGCAAAGACCTTGAATTTTCCAAAACTTAATCTTGCTGCCTACTTGTTTATCTCCTGGGCTAGCCCACAACTCTATTCTAAGGTTCACCCTGAGCCTAAAATTATGATTAGCTACCATCTGGGAGTGATGACCCTCATCCTCTCAGCTCTACTCTGAGCTTGTCATTGCTCGTGATCCCCTGTGACTACCAGAGAAGGGTATCTGATACCAGAGATTTTCGTTTCTCCAATCTCATTATCACCAAACTCTGTCTGGTAAGCTACTGGCAACTTATCCTGTATCCAAAAGGCTGTATTTATTATATGCTTCCAGTACTAGATAAGTGAGTAGGAGGGCTGTCCCTTTTCCAGTCTCCCACTTGGCTAGGTCCTGTTTCCTAATATTTCTTATACTCCTAGCGGGTGATGTTGAGCTAAATCCTGGTCTCTCTGACCTATTCTCTGCAAACGACATAACTGGACTGTCTAGAAAAGGGATTTTTATTGTTCACATGAATATCAGAAGCCTAATATATCACCTGGATGAGCTTGAGGCATGGGTAAAAGAATACAACCCAGGCATTCTTTGCCTCACGGAAACATGGCTAAAACCCAGTATACCTGACTCGCGCTGCTCTATTGCCAATTACTCCCTCATCCATAAGGATAGGTCGATGAACAAGCGTGTTGGTGGTGTTACCATCTATCACAAAGATCACCTCAACCTAACGGCTATCCATGCGTCTGACGTTATCTGAATGCTTACATGTTGCTATTACACTGGGCACAAAGAAACTTCATATTGTCTGTTTCTATAACCCCCCCAAGGGCTTGGCTGAGCTACAGGATCTGCTTAACATTTCTTTCAGTAATGGCAATCTCAATGAGGCCATAATATTGGGAGACTTTAGCCGAAATTAGTTGGGTCCTGTGCATAGCTCCTTGGTTACTGTGGCTAGCAGCTTTGACCTGCATCAGTTGATAACGGAGCCCACTAGGACTCCCAACCCAGCTAAAACTGGTACCCTGATGGACTGGATACTCAGAAATCGACCTGAGCATTTGCCCACAACTGGGATCCTTGCAGATGCTATAACTGATCATGCTTCAATTTTCTGCCTGTGGATCTCAGGTGCCCCACCATCTCCACCACCGCAGTACGTGACCTTCATGAATTTTGGTAGATTGGATGAAAATGCCTTTCTGCAGAACATATCGTGTGTTGACTGGTCCAAATCTATCGCACAAACAGTGTAGAAGTGGCTATAAAAGTTTTTCTCAATAAATTTACTGCCATTCAGTCTATGCATGCCCCGAAAGTTACCAGGAGAGTCAGAGGTAAGCAAAGTAGATGGTTACACAAAGACCTCCTGTCTGAGCTTCGTGCGAGGGATAAACTGTGGAAGAGCTTCAAGAAAACGGGAGCGCTAGCTGATTTTAACATCTGTAGGGCTCATAGAAATCTCTGCAAAAAGAAAATACGTGCTGCCAGAAGTAAGTACTGCAGGAACCTGCTTACTAGCTCTGCAGCTGATGCAAGAAAATTCTGGGCTCATATCAAGACCTTCTTAGGGTCCTCCCAATCCATCACGCCAACGGATATGATCCTAAATGGGGTTCACTGTAATGACCCAAATACAATTGCCAATGCCTTTAACCGTATGTTCTCGGATCTGTCCCAATATACTGTACCTCTGCCTTCCCGGCACAAGGCACCCATATTCAGACCCCAGGGTTTATCAGTGCACCTGGCTCATCTTCATCCTGAGTGCCTACACACACCCCACCTTTCTACTTTAAGGCCATAACTGCGCAAGAGGTTTTTAAGCTCCTTACATCTATGTCTGACAATACTAGTGTGGGGTCAGACTACCTGGAACCATGCCTTCTCTAACTTGCAGCCACCTTTACAGCCGCTCCACTGGCAAAAATATATACATTATCTCTGTCTTGTGGCACTGTTCCTGAACTCTGGAAAACAGCTCGGATAATGCCAATCTTCAAAAAAGGGAAGAAAAAAGATACCCATAACTACCGGCCTATAGCTATCCTATCGGTCTTGTAAAAAATGCTTGAGAAACTTGTTGCCACACAAACAGTGGAATTTCTTACGAAATTTGACATTCTCACTGATGCTCAGCATGGATTCAGGAAAAATTACTGCTCACCTCGGATATTCTCTCTGGTATGGATTCTGGCAGGCTAACTGGGGCGGTCTTCATTGACCTTACTAAGGCTTTTGACCTTGTGGACCACCGACTGCTTCTATCCAGCCTTGGCAGCCTTGGTTTCTCTTCTCCGGTTGTTTGCTGATTTAACAGCTATCTATCAAACAGACTGCACGTTGTTAAATTCAGCTCAGCTGTATCTGCTGCTGCACTTATAAATGTTGGTGTTCCACAGGGCTCTATCCTGGGACCACTCCTCTTCTCACTCTTTGTGAATAATGTTCCCAGTGCTCTGCAGAACTGTTCTTCTCTATTATACTCTGATGAACTTGTTATCTATGTCAGTGATAACAAAGTTGAAAACTTAACTCTTCCCTCACAGCTGATTTCACAAATGTCCAGAAATGGCTCTTTGATCATAAATTGGTTCTAAATGCTAACAAAACTAAGGTCATGCTTTTTGGTTCGGCCCCTAAGCTTAGAAACTGTCCTCTGTCCCTAGTGGTAAATGACATGGATGGATCCAAAACTGACACGCTCACGTCTTTTAATTATCTTGGGGTTTTGCTTGATCAATCCCTGGATCTCAACCTTCACATTCAGTCCACCTGTAAATCAGTCAACTGCAAACTGGGTGCTGCCTACAAGACTAGTTACATGTTAACTCCATCTGCCAAACTGGCCATTGCTAGAGGAGTACTGCTCCCCTCCTTAACCTATTTTGCCCCTGTTCTTGCTGGAGCTCAGAAAACCTCCTTTCGTAACTGGGATGTGACTTATAATAACATATGTCAATACTCATCCTCCTCTTCCAGGCTAAAACACCCCTGTCAGTTGGCTCATGCCACTTTTAAACTGCTGCCCTAGCAACTGCTGCACTCTGAGTGCTTCAGATTCTTTACTCTGCCTACTTAGTAAGGATGCCCAGAGAGCTCTCCTTGAACTGTCTTCAGACTAAAGTTTATCTGTTGATAAGTACTCATTTTTAGTTTAATTTTAAATTGCTGCCTTAGAACATTGTTTAGTATAGTTTATTTAGTGTTACAGTAGTTTTTTATTTCTATTTGTGGTTCCCTCCCAGTTCCTTGGAACTGAGGGTTCTGCATCTATTTGTGAGGGTTTTCTTATAAAATATATATTTAGCGGTTAGTTTCTTGAACCGTTTAGTTTTGTTTAAATTTAGTGTAATTCTCGGTTCCCTTTTCTTTCGGGAACCGAATAGCGCTCGGTTCCAGGAACCATTAGTGGTAGTTATTTAAAAAGAAACCTCCTGTTCCGAGGTATTTTGAATCAGTTTTGGGAAATTGATCTTTTTGTCTAGCTTAAATGTCAGAGGTCCATTTGGATAAACCTAAAAAATGCACAGGACCCACTGGTTTTAAATGTTGTGAGTCTTGTGGGCAACTTATAGCAAAAGCAGATAGACATTCTCTGTGTATTTCTTGTTTGGTACAAGTCAATATATTTGCCAGTTGTGCTATCTGTAAGACCTTTTGTCCTAAAACATTAAAGAAAGGGTCTAAGATTTTAGAAGAAATGACTTCTGCTTCTGCTTCTAGTGTGGATAATTCTGCTTCTTCCTCTTCCCATAAAAAGGATGGAGGTAAAGCCAAGGATCCTGACAGGAGTTCAGAAAAATCTGAACAAGGTAAAACAAAAGGGCTATGAAAACAGGCTCTAAACCTGTTCCATTAAAGAAAAAGTTTAAAGAAAAACGTGTCGCTGTGCCTCTGGCTGAGAAGGCTAAGGAGCTCCCAGCAGACAAGCATAGTATGCCCTCGGCTGAGGACATTGCTAAAGCCTTACAGGATTTACACGCCCTACAGGGTGCAATCCTGGTTCCTACACTGGCTGCCCCCGGTTCCTCCTCCAGCTCCTGCAAGGCAGGAATTGCTGGAAGTGTATGGTGAGGAGGATGAGGGTGACTTTGAAGGGGAACCTATAGATCCAGAAGTCTCCCCAGAGCAAGAGTTTGGGTCTCCTGCTAGGGGTCCTGAGGAATATTCTTCCCACTATGCCTTTGTTAAGAACACGGTGAAAATTCTTAACCTTCCTCTTCAGGAAACAGAAGAGGATATGGAGAAGGCAGACTTTTTGGATATGATGGGGTTAACCTCCACGAAACGTCTGCTTCTGCCCATGCATAAGTCCTTAAAAAAGGCTGCATTACAGATTTTTAAAACTCCCAACTTCTATCCCTGGTGTGGATAAGAAAAGCTGACAAGAAATACCTGCTGGATAAAATTACAGCTGACTTTCTGTTTACTCATCCTGATCCTGAAGGAGTAGTACAGGTGGCTGCCTGTGACAAGGCTAGGATTCCCTTGGCTATTCATCCACCAGACAAAGACTCAAGGAAAATGGATGCCGTGGGAAAGGCCAATTACATGGCATATGCAGTGCAGTACCAGAAGGCTCTCTGGAACACTGTGCTAGCTCTGGTGATAAAGTGCCAGGTGAAGTGGCTGTAGATTTGCAGAATGCAGCAAGGGCTGCACTTGATGCTACTAAGTACCAATTTCATATGGTAATGGATGCCAATGATACTGCATCCAGATTAATGGCTTTGTCTGTTTCGCTTAGGAGGTTTGCATGGCTTAGAGCCACTAACCTGACTTTAGACACCAGGCCAAAGCAATGGATTTTCCCCTTGAGAACAACTCCTTGTTTGGAGATAAGACTGAAGCATACATGAAGAAGGTGGGGGGATATAAATCCATTTATCGGAGCAGTTCTAAAGATAGGCCTTCCACCTGTTATAGACCCCAGAGTAGGGGAGGCAGGGGTAGGGGATTTTACCCCAAACCTTTTTTTCAAGTGCAGATCTCAGCCTCAACAGCAGGCCAGAGGTTACTTCAGAGGAAGGGACAGGAGAGCCATGAGAAGAGCGGCTCCTGCATCACAAGTTCAGGCACAACCCACACAGAGCCCCTGACGGGCAAGTGCAGGTCGCATCCCCTATTGCAGAACCACCAGTGGGTGGCAGGCTGGCTCACTACTTTCACGCTTGGCATTCCATCACCACAGACAAGTGGGTGTTGGAGGTAGTGAGCCAGGGCCTGGCACTCTGGTTCAAATTATTCCCAAAGCTGAGAACAAGAACCATTGCTCCAGTAACATCTGCAGACAGGATTCTGTTGGAAGCAGGGGTAAAGCATCTGCTGGCAATCAAAGCAGTGGAGACAGTGCCTCTAATACACAGGGGCAAAGGTTTTTATTCCAGGTACTTCCTCATAAGGAAGAAAAACGCGGATTTGCGACCTATTTGGATCCAAGACTTCTGAACAAGCACATTTTGAAACCAAGGTTCAGAATGGTCACTCTTGCAATAATTATTCTTTCATTACAAAAGGGAGACTGGCTAGCCTCCCTAGATCTAAGGGATGCTTATTTTCACATTCCCATCAGACCATCTCACAGAAAATTCTTGAGATTCAGGCTGGCTTCAGGGCATTATCAGTTTGCAGCTCTCCCTTTTGTACTAACTTCGGCACCAAGGGGTTTTATAAAGTGCCTATCAGTGGTGGTAGAGTTTTTGAGGAAAACAAGGTGTAACAGTCTTCCCCTACCTGGACAACTGGTTAGTAGTAGGACAGTCTCTGCAACATACAGTGCAGTCACTGGCACTAACAAAATGTACACTGGAGTCCCTGGGATTTCTTATAAATGAAGAGAAATCTCAGCAGGTGCCACTTCAGGTGCTGGAGTTTATTGGAGCAGAACTAAACACCAGGCAGGGCAGAGCCTTCCTGCCACAAGAGAGGGTGGCAAGCATTCTGCAGATTACAAGATCCTTCATGTTAGGGAGACCCAAAACAGCCAGAGAATTTGTCAGGCTACTGTGCCACAAGGCATCTGCCACTGCAGTGGTAATGGGTTCCAGGTTTCAAATGAGAGATATTCAGTTCCACCTCAGACAGTACTGGTCTCAAAGGCTAGATGTTCTGTCCAAACTGGTTCCAGTCACAAAAAGCTTAGTCCAGGCATTGCAGTGTGGCTGGAGGAGCACAACCTCAGGGTGGGTGTACCTTTTATAAGGGGACAGCCCTCATTAATCCTCACAACAGATGCCTCTCTTCTAGGTTGGGGGGGCACACGTGTTGGAGCACACGGCAAGTGGCACATGGTCCCCCCCAAGAGTCTCTGTTGCATATAAATCTTTTGGAGCTCAGGGCTGTCTACCTGGCTCTAAAGACATTTGCTCCTTACCTTCAAAACACGGTGGTGCAAGTCAGAACAGACAACACCACAAGCACGTATTACATCAATAAGCAAGGGGGTACCAGGTCAATCCTACTGCATGCAGAAGCAATGAGACTTTGGTCCCTGGTATACTCCATGGGAGTATCCTTGTCAGCCATACACCTTCCAGGGAAGAACAATGTACTGGCAGACTCTCTCAGCAGGATAAGTCAGGACGACCACGAGTGGTGCCTGAATACTCAGATACTCGGTACAATTTTCAGGAGATGGGGCATTCCAGAGGTGGATCTCTTTGCCTCCACAGAAAACCACCAGTTACCAATGTACTGTTGCAGGCCTCTTCTGAGGGGCACAATTCCCTTGGATGTGATGGCCTTGGATTGCACAGAGAAATTTCTATATGCATTCCCTTCCTTTCCTATGAAATTCAGGACCCTACTGAAATTGAGGTCCCAACCAGCAACGATACTGGTGGCTCCGGATTGGGCGAGACAGCACTGGTATCCTCTAATGCTGACTCTGTCAGTAGTTCCCCCAATCCATCTGCCAAGGAGGCACAACCTGCTAACCTCCTCTCAGGGCAGGATCCTGTACCCCAAGCTCAAATCACTGAGGTTCAAGGCATGGCTCTTGAGGACTTAGAATCTGCTAACCTTAAGCTAACAGAGCAGGTGCTGACAGTGCTTAGGGGTTCCAGGAAGCCTTCTACTAAGAAAACATATTCTTCTAAGGGGAAGAGGTTCTCCATATGGTGTACAGGTAAGGGTGTGAACCCCTCCAGGGCTGATTTGGCTATTCTCCTAGATTACCTTACACACTTACATTCCTTAGGCCTGAAGCCTTCGACCCTCAAGGTCCACTTGGCTTCAGTTTCTGCTTATCTGTCAGCTGGTAAAGAGAGATCTATGGCCTCTCATTCAGTATTCAGAAAATATTTTAAAGGTCTTAACCTTCTGCACCCTCCCCTGAGGTCCTGGCCTGGAATTTAAATATCTGCATTGCTAAGCTCATGGATGCACCATTCGAACCTATGGCAACCGTAGATTTGAAGTATATCACTTGGAAAACTGTTTTTCTGGTTGCTGTTACTTCAACCAGAAGGATCAGTGAAGTACAAGCCCTGTGTACAGATGTGGACTACATCTCCTTCCACAGGGATAAGGTGGTCCTCAGGACCAATAGAAAATTCCTTCCCAAAGTGGTATCTGACTTTTCACTTAAATCAGTCTCACTCTACCTGCCTTTTTTATAGAGAACTCCAGTTCTCCAGAAAGGAGGCTTCATTCCCTTGATGTTAAAAAGGCACTTAGCCACTACATTGACAGAACTAAGTTTTACAGATCAAGTCAAAGACAGCTCTTTCTCACCTATGGTGAAGTTGGTAAGGGCAGAGCTGCAACAAAACGTACAGTTGCTCGCTGGATAGTAGCATGTATACAGTTTTGTTACAGTAAGGTGGGTCAGTGTCAGTGGCTCAGTAGGTAGCACACTCGCCTGTGAGTCCGGGAGATCAGAGGACTGTGGGTTCAGTTCCCACATCTGGCACTTGGGTTAATATCCCAGTACTGACACTGTAGTGCAGCATGAGAGGGGTGCTGCACTACTGAGGTGCCGTCTTTCGGATGAGATGTTAAACCGAGGTCCCATCTGCCTGATTGGTGGTAGTTCAGGTGGATGTTAAAGATCCCATGGCACTTATCGAAAAGAGAAGGGCAATTTCCCTGGTGTCCTGGCCAAATTTCCCTCATTCACTAAAAATACCACCAACAGCTTCATCTGGTTCAAGGTCAGTTGGCATTCATCTGTATCCCCCTCCCCCGGGTCGTGCCTGAAAATAGGAAGGATTTGTCTAGTGCACTTACCCGGTCAACAAAAACTAAATAAAATAAAAATAAAAAATAAACGGGTACCTCTGGGCCTGAGAGCACACTCCACCAGTGACACAGCTGCTTCAGCGGCAGCTTCAAGAGAAAATCCACTACTGGAAATCTGCAAACCAACTACATGGAAAACAGTACACACCTTCACAAAGCATTACAGCCTGGACTTGCAATCCAGAGGTGATGCTAGGTTTGGTACAGCAGTACTGCAGAGCTTGTTTCCAAAATAGGTTCTCTGCCCAACCTCCAAAGGTACTGCTTGGTAGTCTGCATCAGCTTAATCATAATGAGTGATTCCTGGGGTTAGAAGAAAAAATTACCACTAGTAATCTTGTTTCTTCAAAGGGATCACTCATTATGATTAAAGACCCTCCCTGCCTCCCCTACTAGAACCTATAGAAGTTGCTCTGCATCCCTGTGTTAAGGAGTTTTCTCCTATATAGGTTAAGGTATAGACTCACTTTGTTTAACCAGTTGGTGTCCAGGTGGTCTCAAGTTTCTTAGGTTTGTTTGTTAAGGATGTTTTGACCTGAAAGGATAAAAAATATTTTTAATGTTATTAGTTTTAGCTAGTGGGTCTTATACCCAGTTAGGCTCCTTAAGAATCTGAAGCACTCAGAGTGCAGCAGTTGCTAGAGCAGCAGTTTAAAAGTGGCATGAGCCAATTGAGAGTTCCATAATTTGCATACAATTCCATGCCCCCGGGCAGTTCGACACAGGAGGCTGACTGCATCAGTTTAATCATAATGAGTGATCCCTTTGAAGAAACAGGATTACTATGGTGAGTAATTTTTTTTTCTGCACAGCCACACCTGCCCTGTTCCCTTTCAGAGCAGGCCGGCTCCTGGCATAGTCATCCAAGAGCTCAGCAGCTTGCTATGTTGTTTTTGGATCTCAGTTCTCTAGTCAGGTTTTCAACTCTGCTGGGTAAGCCCGAAAGAACTGCTCTAGCAACATTACCTCCTCAGTTTTTTCCACAGAATTTGCTTCTACTCCCTCCCACCAACGTTTCAAAAACTGACGTTGCTTTGTTGTGAGGTCCTCATAGCTCATGTCAGGGCTTCTTCTGAGCTTACAGAACTTAACCCTGTATGCTTCTGGAGTTAACTCATACTTTTTAAGCAAAGCTGTCGTCGAGGCACAGGTCAGGAACCATAGGAAAACCAGGAGCAGTTTCAAAATTCGCAAATAGCATTTTATTTTTCTCAATAACAGCAAAATAAAAAATTAAAATTATTCAGTACTGGACTACCTGAAAGAGCTTCTGGTTCCTTACTGCCCTTGGCGATCGCTTGCTCAGCTGACGAGAGGTTGCTAGAGATTCCAAGGGTTTGTTTAAAATCTTCAGGGGCCCATGCATTTATGCATGCGACCCCTACCCTTTGGAATTCTCTACCCTGTCAGTTACGGGAGTGCGCGACCGTGGAGGGATTTAAACAGGCTCTCAAAACTCACTTGTGGAGGCAAGCATTCAGTGAATGATTTCAACTTTGTTTTACTATTTTATTTGCATTTTATTGTATTTATAATGTGAGAATTTATGGTTTACTTGTTTCTTTTATTGATTGTTAGGTGCCTTGGTTTTTGAAAGGTGCCATGTAAATAAAGAATTATTATTGTTGTTATAACTATTTACAAAGGCAGTGCAGAGAAAACTGTCCTCCTGCTGAGTGTTTCTTCTCCGTTTAAAATCTCAGTCTTTCTCTTGCAAAACATTGCTTCTCTTTTTATAACAAGTCTTTGCAGGGTGCTGATTAAGGAGACAGTATTTTTTCACAGAATATTCTTGTCAGTTTCCAATGTTCTTGCAGGTGCAGCAGAAAGGACATAATGACCCAGAACTGACATTTTGTTGACAGCTCTGTAAAGTCTGCACACCAGCATCTCAGTTATAGTTGGAAGCCATCTTCTTCCCTAACTATTACTACACTAGCTTACACTGAAAAAAAAAAAAAGAAAATGGGTAGGGAACTTTATACTGTAACCCCTTGAGTTCCCAATCGTTTTTTTGCAATCATTTCAACAGTATAACTGTATACAGTTTTAAACATAGGGATCCCAGTATCAGTGACATTTCTACAAAAGATTCACATATATTCAAACAACATGAAGTCTTGTTATATTATAGACATTAGCAGTTTGATCCAGCTCTAGAACTGCCCCGGAGTGAAATGGTCAAAACCATTCCAAAATAGAATTTTGGCACGAGAGCAGCTCTATCTGTGTCATTTCAAACTTGAACTGTCAGATTCTTTACTCCGCCTCAGTGAACAGTCGCTCCGGAGATTTCTCCTTCTGCTCGGTTCATTTCTCGGTTTAAAAAGTGTTTTCTTGGTTGGATTTAACCAAGAATAGTTTTATTTCAACACAAAAACCGTTCGGTTCAAGCTCTATTTGTGGTAACCGTAAGTAAATGAAGGTTTTGTCTGTGTGGAACTTGTAAGTTATCGGTTCGGTTTTGAACCGATCAGTGGGTTTAAAACTCATTTAAAACTAAAGTTACTATTTTAGAGTCGCGGTTCCCGGTTCTTATCGGTTCTAAAAGACAGATTTATTACGGTTTTTCCAATACCCGTGACACGGTTAGGAACTGATAAAGGGTGTCTTGCCTGGCACTGCCAAGAAGGGCAAGTTTTTGGTTAGCTGGCATTATGTCTGAGAAACCCAAAGAAAACCGGCCCTGAGGTTTCAACACTGTGATGTTTGTGGGGGAAGTCTTTGCCAAGGCTGACCCACACACCACATGTGTTTATTGTCTGGGGTTTGACCACCTCCAGTCAGACTGCCAGGTATGTAAGAATTTCCTGCAGCCACCCTGGAAAAAAATTGGGCAGGCTCAGGGGCGAGAGACAAAAAGTCCGCTGACCGGATGGCCAGCCGGTTCGGTGCCAACCAACTAGAGGAGTGCCCTCTGACCAGGGCCAGACTTCCCGGGCAAAGAAAAGCTGGTTCTGAGGAACCAATTCCAGTAAAGAAAACAAGAAAATCAGCAGGTCTGGAGTCCAAAATTCCTTCTCCAACTGCTGCAGAGATAGCAAAAGCCATACAAATTGTCCAGTCACTGTCTCAGGGTCTGTCCGAACCACCACTATCTGGTAAGAGGTCGGTTCGTCCGGTCCCAGTGGTTCAGGATTATGATATTGAGGAATTTTATGAACCAGAGGAGGGGGAGGAGGATTATGAACAGTATGAATGTGGCTGGGAAGGTCTGGGTGTGCCCATTGAACCGGATGTCTCCCCAGACAGACCTTTAGAATCTCCCCCTATGCTGTCTGAGTCCCCATCTCATTTTATGTTTTATAAAAAAGTTGCTGAAACCCTCCAGCTTCCTTTAGAAGAGGCTGTGGATGAGCAAGAGGAGCCTGATTTTGTAGAAATGATGGATATTCCAGAGTCTAGGAGATTGTCTATTCCTTTACATAAGTCTTTTAGGAAACAAACAATTAAAATTTTAAAAGCTCCTAATTCTGTGCCTCCTGTAGATAAAAAGATGGACAGAAGGTATACATTTCAGGCCCTGATACATAATTCCTTTCTCAGCAATGCAGTCATGTTAGGGGTAGTTCAGGCTGCTGCCTGTGATAAGTGAATATTCCCTTGGCTTCACATCCTCCTGACAAGGATTCCAGGAAGATTGATGCCATGGCAAAAACAGTATATGGCAGCCTCTCTGGGACTCAGGCAAGCAAATTATATGGCTTATGTAGCTAGGTATCAGAAATCTAGATGGGATACTGTTATGCAGTTGGCCAAGCAGGCCCATGGCCAGCTGGCTAGTGAACTAGAACAGGTGGCTGCTGATGGCATTGAAGCCTCTAAGGTTCAGTTTCATGCTGCTGTGGATGTTAATGATGTTTCCTCTAGGGTCATGGCCACATCTGTAGCTTTTCGTAGGTTGGCCTGGCTCAGGTGTACTAGTTTGTCACAGGATACCCAGACTAAGGCTATGGATTTTCCTGTGGTGGGAAATTCTGTTTGGAGAGCAGACAGAGAATTACATGAAGAAGATGGATGAATATAGGACTACTTACAAGAGTGCCCAGGCTAAGGAGCGGCAAGCCACTCCTCAAAGGCATGCCCCCAGGGGTAGGGGTAGGCCTTTTCACAGGCCTTTCTGCCAGACTCAGGCCTCTGCCTTTGCTCAGAGGGGTTCTTGAGGCAGGGGCAGGCGAGGGGTGGGCAGACCTGCTCCCACCCCCCAGCCTAAAGCTCCTGCGAAACAGGCACCCTGATGGGGTGCCCAGGGCCGATTCTCCTGTACCAGTGGGGGGCAGGCTGGCTTACTTCAGTCAGAATTGGGCTTCTTTAACCTCAGACAAGTGGGTTCTGGAAGTAGTAAGCCAGGGTCTGGTTCTCAGCTTCAAAAGTTTCCCAAGTTGAGAAGCAGACTTTTCTACCTGCAAGTGCTTCAGAGACCCTCGCTCTGGAAACAGAGGTCTCATCCCTGTTAGCCTCAGAGCAGTAGAAAGGGTTCCTCCCTGCATCAGGGCAGGGTCTGTATTCCAGATACTTCCTTACCCCAAAAAGACAGGAGAATGGCGGCCCATTTAGATCTCAGATATCTGAACAAGCATCTTTTAAACCAAAGTTCAAAATGGTAACTCTGGCAATGATTTTACCTTCCCTAAGGCCAGGGGACTGGCTAGCCTCCCTGGACCTCAAGGATGCCTATTTCCATGTCCTAATCAGAAGATCCCATCGAAAGTACCTCAGATTCGAACTGCCCTCAGGTCATTACCAGTTCAGAGCAATGCCCTTCGGCCTTGCCTCTGCTCCAAGGGTATTCACAAAGTGTCTAGCAGTGGCAGTGGCCCACTTAAGGAGGCAGAGGATTGCTGTTTTTCCCTATCTAGACGACTGGCTCATTGTAGGCCAGTCCCCAGAACAGGTAAAATCTCACCTGCAGGTCACCAGCAGCTTCTCACCTCCCTGGTTTTCTGCTAAACCTACCAAAGTCGGTTCTGGAACCAGTCCAGGTACTCACCTTTATAGGGGCAGAATTGACACAAAGCTAGCCAGAGCCTTTCTTCCCCAGAAAGGGTAAGGAATTTAGTGGCTCTGGCCTCTTCCTTCACTCTGCAGGTCTCTTGACCAGCAAGACACTTTCTGCAGCTCCTGGGGCACATGGCTGCATCCACAGCTGTTGTGCAGGGAGCCAGATTTCAGATGAGAGACATTCAGTTTCACTTGAGAACCTTTGGTCTCAGAGAAGAGACCTCCTTTCCAAGTTGGTCCCAGTGACTCAACCTTGATCCTAGCTCTCCAGTGGTGGCAGGATCAGAGCAATTTAAGAGCGGGGTCCCTTCATTTCCCTTCTCACGACTTGACTCTCACTACAGATGCTTCCCTTCTGGGTTGGGGAGCCCACATGGGCGACCTTTCCACTCAGGGAGTTTGGTCCCCAGGAATCTCTGCTCACATCAATTTGCTGGAACTCAGAGCTGTCTTTTAGCTCTTCAGCTTTTTCTGCATCTGTCCACGACAAGGTGATACAAGTCAGAACAGACAACACCACAACAATGTGGTACATCAACAAACAGGGGGCACTCGGTCTTGACCTTGTGCACCGAGGCAATGAAGTTGTGGTCTCTGGCCTATTCCTGAACACTTCCCTCATAGCAGTTCATCTTCCAGGGAAGGACAATGTCCTAGCGGATGCCCTCAGTAGGATTTCCAGGGCCATCACGAATGGTCCCTGGATCCTCAAGTGCTGGGGATAGTTTTTGCCAGGTGGGGCATCCTCAGATAGATCTTTTGCAGCCCCAGACAATCACAAACTTCCTCTGTTCTGTTGCAGGCCTCAGTGCTGGGCTCAGTTCCCTGGATGCCATTCTTCTGGATTGGGAGGGGAAGTTCCTCTATGCTTCCCCCTTCCTCTCCTATTCAAAGTACTAGTCAAAATCAGATCTCAGCCTTGCAGGGTGATTCTGATTGCCCCGGATTGGGCCAGGCAGCCCTGGTACCCACTCCTTCTGTCTCTGACAGTCCATCTTCCCCTGTGCCTCCCCAGGAATCACAATCTGTTGACTTGTGCCCAGGGAAGGGTTTGGTATCCGGACCTCAAATCCTCAACCTCAAGGCCTGGCTCTTGAGGAGTTAGAGTTTGCTGATTTACACCTCTCTCAGGGTGTTCTTGAGATCCTAAAGGCTTCCAGAAAGCCTTCCACTAGGGCTTCTTATAGTTCTAAATGGAAAGGCTTTCCATTTGGTGTGCTGGGAAAATATTTCCCAGAATCTGCTGAATTGCCCTTTTGTTAGATTACATGGTACATCTTAATTCCTTAGGTCTCAGACCAGCTACCCTGAGAGTTCATTTGGCAGCTGTGTCTGCTTTTGTGTCAGCAGGAAAGTCATCCCCTCTTTCCTCTCATCCTGTGTTTTCCAAGTTTTTTAAGGAGTTACTCCATACTAATCCTTTCTTTCGGGAACCGGCCCCTGCTTGGGACCTTAATGTTTGCATTGCCCAGTTAATGCAACCCCCTTTTGAACCTCTGTCTTCTGCAGAGCTTAAGTACCTAACTTGGAAAACTGTTTTTCTAGTGGCTATCACTTCTGCCAGACGTATAAGTGAATTGCAAGCCTTGTCAGTGGAGACTGACTTTATTTCTTTCCACAGGGATAAGGTAGTCCTTAGGACTAATAGGAAGTTTTTGCCTAAGGTGGTTTCAGATTTCCATCTTAATCAATCTATCTCCCTTCCAGTATTTTTCACTGATCACTCCTCTTCGGTGAGAGGAGGTTGCACAGCCTGGATGTTAAGAGAGCTCTAGTTATTATATAGAGCGTATCAAAGGTCACAGGTTCAATCCTCCAACTTTTCCTTACCTATGGTGAAGTTGGGAAAGGCAAACCTGACACTAAGAGATCAATAGCCAGGTGGATTGTCTCTTGTATCCAATTTTGTTATCAGAAGTGGGCAGAGCCCCCGGTTTGAGGGCTCATTCTACCAGGGTACAGCTGGCCTCTAGCTGCTGCCAGAGATATCCCTTTATTAGAGATTTGCCAGGCTGCTACTTGGAAAGCGGTATACACTTTTACCAAGCATTACTCCCTGGATGTCCAGGCCAGGAGATGCTCGGTTTAGCACAGCTGTTCTTCAGAGCCTATTCCCTAAGTAGGTTCTGCCCTCCTCCATGGAGGTACTGCTGTGTATTCTGCTAATGTCTATAATATAGCAAGACTTCATGTTGTTTGAAGAAAAATTACTCACCTTAGTAATGTTGTTTCTTCTAATGGAGTCTTGCTATGTTATAGACCTCCCCAACCTGCCCCTCTCAGAACCTCTACTTAGGGTGGGGCAACTTAGTGTGGGTACCACTTATGTCCTGTTAGCATTTTGTCCCCTTTGGGACTTTTGGGGTGTGTATGTGTACACGGTGTGTGTTTTATTATACTTATGTTCCATTTTCATATTATTAGAATGGTGTTAGTATTTCTGGTCCCCTGACTTGAGTCTTGGGTGTTGGGACCATCAGTGGTTGTTATTATTTAGGTAGCCATTTGGCTAGTGTAGGTTACAGCTTCCACACAGACTGTAGTGAGTTTAGCTCGTAAAGATCTGACAGTTCAAGTTTGAAATGACACAGATAAAGCTGCTCTCGTGCCAAAATTCTATTTTGGAATGGTTTTAACCATTTCACTCCGGGGCAGTTCTAGAGCTGGAACAAACTGCTAATGTCTATAATATAGCAAGACTCCATTAGAAGAAACAACGTTACTAAGGTGAGTAATTTTTTCTTTTATACCAGCAGATACGAAGGTGGAAGAAAAGACAGAAATAGCAAGGGAAGGCAGCGAGATAGCGAGAGGCAGAGAATTGCGAGACTGTCTGAGTGATCAGTTCCTAGGTGTCACAAGAAAATTCGGTTGTATAACCAAACTGAGAAGAGACAGAAAAGGAGAGGATAGAACAGACCCTGTTTAAACTTTTTCTGCGTAACAAATGGGGCAGGAGCCTTATTCAGCCCTGTCACAAAAGCAGTTTTAAGTTTCTCATAATTTCTACTGTCCCGATTGTCCATTTGACCTAATATCTCATGCCCTTTACCAGTAAATAGCGAGGATATCTGAAAGCCCCAGGATTCTCTGGGTATTTTGGCCTGGATACAGACTTTTTCAAACAAATTCAAAAATGCATCCGTATCCTCCCCTCTTTAAATTCAGCTATTTTGAATTTAACTTATACCCCAGCCCTGGAGTTTCAGCTTCGACCCTGCCACTTACCTCCTCTGGCGCTGGTCAGTGGAGTCTTAGTTTCTCCAGTTCAAACTCCCTCTGTCGCTGTTTTTCTTTTTCCTGCATCTCCAGTTCAAATTTCTTGTGCTCGAACTCCCTGTGCTGCTGGGCTTCAAACATTTTCTGCTTGAATGCCGGCTCCAGTTCCCATTCTCACCACTTTTCTGCAAGCTGTAATTTCCTCAACTCCATCTGCAGCCTGATGCCTTCTAGACCCAGCTCTGTGGTGAACTTCCCCTGCTGCTGTGGCTCTGGGTTCCCTTTGGTCTGGCTGTCCTCATCCCTGGGACTGAACTCTGCGATGAACCCTTGCACCCCCATACCCAGGCTCTGGTCCTTTTCAGTCACTGGCAGTGATTTAAGGTTCTGGGCAGCCGCAAGCTCATCGGCTGCCAAGAGAGCCTCCACGAGGTGCTTTTTTGGTTCGCCCCTCGTACTGGACCCCTCTTTCCTGACACAACTGCCTTAGGTGATCTGCAATGCATTCATTATAGTTGCAAACAATCTTCTTCCCTAACTATTACTACACTAGCTTGCACCGAAAAAGAAAACAGGTGGGGAAGTTTATATTGTAACCTAATTATTTTTTTACAGATCTCTGCCTTGATTGTGTGTGGATTGGTTTCAGTTTTTGAATCTGATAGACTGGCCTCGAATTCAACTGTTGTGCCTGTGCCACCAATATTTCCCGAATCTCACTGCTACCAGATCTCTTGGATCCCACCTCTGCGCACCAGATCTATCACGATCCCACTCCTGAGGGTCAGATCCACTGAGCTCACAGTGCCCACCCCTAAGTGCAATCCATGGCAGGGAGGGGAAAAATGGCATACCCGCTTCGAGTCCTTCTGTAGTGCTTGCTGGCTTCACAACTGAACACTCACCATGAAGTCCTAGGGTCCCCTCTTTACTCTGGATCAGGGTATGCTACCAGTCTCGAATCTTGTAGCCAAATATGAACCCTTCTGGGTTGTTGCACGAAGGGGTTAGATCTAGGCATTACAGCCTCTTCGGGGTAGCGTTGTAACCCTGATTCTGCCTTCTCTCACAAGGTGTGCACTAGCCTGGTTCAAATCCCACAGACCCTTCCTTGAGACTTTGGTATTCCCCCTATCTTTATCCAGACGTTCCCTTTTCAGACCCTTTGTTCGATTTGATAGCTTATGATGGCACCCTGTAGCAACAACAGTTTGGTCACAGAGTAATACTGAATCTCTCAGAATTGCACACCCAATATAAGAAAATGTCACTCAGGCCTGTTTTCTTAAAAACAAAATGTTTTTTACTAAATAGTAACTAATCATACAGTTACAACTGAAAATGATTAAATAATCTTTTTTGTCACAGCATAACACAAAAAAAATAGAAATGTACAAAAAAATGCACTATACAGTTGACTAAAGTTCTACCCTAGTTTGTAGTGAATTGAAGTCCATAAAGAGTAAGTGCAGTCTCTAGATCTTCCTGGACATTCACTCATTCACACTAATGGGAGTACACCGGAGGCGCCTGAGATTGAGCCGCAAGGAAGCAGCACTGCGAGCCAGGCGCGTGCGATAATGACTATCTCGGCATTGACCCTCCAACCGCCTTATTTCCTTTTTTTCTGCCATTGAATGCGCTTCAGTGACGATGTTGCTCGCCTGCCAGGAGTTAAACTTCACTGGCAACTTAGTTTTAGTTTATTGTTTGTATATTATCTCAGTCAGTACCGATTATATTTATTAATTTACGAGATAAGTCTTCAGCCCTCCCTTGACGGAGTCAACCATGAGTGGGTCAGGTGATGGTAGGGAGACTTTGTATGAAAGCTGTTTAGTAAGCTGGGCCGGATCCGTTCCACCGCCCTCCCCGGAGTAGGGGTCTGACAACTGATGGTCTAATGCTCAGGGAGATGGGCAGTCTCCCCAAAAGCATAAACGGAAACGGTCCCATTCTCAGCACCGTTCAGCCTCAAGTTCTTCTTCGACACATACAGGTCAAAAAAGAAATGGCATCACTCGAGGTCGCCCTCTGGTACGTCTGCGCGTAGACAGTCAGTTATTAGGGCCAGACACCGGTCTCCACCTTTGTAGGAGTCCGCAGTTTCTGTCTCTGCTGGCTGATCTCTTCGACACTGGAGCTTCTGTCTGCCTATTGGAGGAGCTTCTGATGAGCAGTTTTACCATTGGGCTGCTCTTATGGAGCAGTGGGGTCAGATTGCCCAAGCTGGCCAGTCCGACACAGGGTCCTTCGGGCCGTTCGGTTTCGGAAAGGCGGTGCTGTTGACTCTGTGCTCAGGTGTCTATCCCCCTCACACAGCTGCGGCTCAGGGGTCTACACCGATGCCTCTATCTCCTGCCATTTTTCCTTCTTTTTCTTCCAGTTGTAGTTCTCATACTCCTGTAACATTGCCGCCGTCTGCGGTGCCAACTTCTCTGGCGCTGGGGGCTCTGTTGGCACTGTTTGCGGTGCCGCAGGCTCTGTCAGCACCATCTGCAGTGCTGCAGGCTCTTTCAGCGCCGTCTGTGACACCGTGGGCTCTGTCAGCGCCATCTGCAGCACTGCGAGCTCTGTTGGCGCCATCTGTGACACCGCGGGCCCTATCGGTGCCGTTCTCAGCACCTGGACTGGCAGTGATGCCACGCTCTTTTTCACTGCCGTGTGCGACGCCGTTTCCTTTGACGGCTCCTTCTTTATTCTCGCTGCCGTTTTCCTCAACGACGCCAGGGATGAGTGCGGCGCTGTCTGGTCTTCAGGGGTTTTCCATTCCGATTCTTTTTTTCTTCTCTTCTTTCTCCTGATTTTCACTCCCGTTTCTGTCTATACAGTTCACCCAGGACTGTCGGGAGATGATTTTGAGCCCAATTCAGACCTTTGCCAGGGTGATGATGTTGATGCTGACACTGCCCTCGAGGCAGGGATCAATCCTCCTGCAGAGCCTGTTGTTGAGGACCTTTCCTTTAAGCCTCTGCTCAAGAACTTAAATTCTACTCTTTCTCTCCAGACCACAGAAATCGATTCTGAGAATCTTTTACATCTCCAATATCTTCATGTCCCAGAAATCCCTATGGATTTAACCCCTCTGGTACATCCCTCTTTTGAGACCCTTTCACAGATGGTGTGGAAGAATCCAGCTCTTATTCCTTCCGTTGCCAAGTCCATAGATAGGAAGTATGCCCTTCCCAAGGATCGTCCCATTTTGGCCTCGCAAGCCTTTGCTGATGCCATAGTGGTCCTGGCAGAAAATGATAAAGCTGTCCTTCCTCAGGAATCTACAACCCGGCCTATTAACAAAGAATCTCGCAAAATAGACACCTTAGGTAAGAGAGTCTTTGCTGCCTCAGCCCTGGGCATGCGCATTGCCAGCTACCAGGGCTATTTTTATCAATATGAATATGTTTTTTGGCATTAGCTCAAAGCAACAATAGAAGCTTTGCCCGAATCGGAGGTTAACTCAGAGCTACTTCAAACCATAACTAAAGGTATCGAGTCCAGTAACCAACAGGTTAAAGCTGCAGTGGACGCCTTCGATACCGCTTCCCAGGCAGCGGCTGGCATCATCACCTGTCACCACTCCTGGCTGCGTACTTCAGGCTTCAAGAATGACGCCTAGCAGCAAGTCATGGCCTTACCTTATGATGGTATGTATCTGTTCGGACTTCAGGTGGAGCAACCACTAGAGGCCACATGGAAGACTAGGTCTGCCATTAAGACAGCCAGACCTACGCCCGTCCCCTCTCGAGGGGGTGGGAACAAGCGCCAGTTTCACAACCGTCAGTCCTTTGGGGGCAAAGGCAGAGGAGGTTTTAACAGAAACCAGAACCCTCAGCTGCAAAAGAAAGCACAGCAGAAGGCACAAGGCCCAAATGCGCCCAGTGCCACCTTCTGAGTTTCCGGCCCAGGTCCCACCTCAGCTGCCTGAGGGGGACTCCTCCTCAGCCGTGGGAGGACATCTGACTCAGTTCTACAACCATTGGAAATCTATAACATCAGACAAATGGGTCCTCAAGATAATCCACGAGGGGTACTCTCTCAATCTTTCGGGAACCCCTCCGGATCATCTTCTCAAACAACAGCCCAGGCTGTCGGCGGTACAGTCAGACCTTCTTGCTTCTGAGGGTCATGGCCTTCTGAGCAACAGAGCAGTAGAAGTAGTTCCGCTGGATCAACGAAACACAGGTTTCTACTCCCATTACTTTCTGGTTCCAAAGAATACCGTCGGCATGCGCCCCATTCTGGATCTCAGAAAGTTAAACAAGTTTCTACACAAGGAGAAGTTCAAGATGATATCACTAGGTACCCTGCTACCTTTGATTCATCGACACGACTGGTTAGCCTCTCTGGACATACAGGATGCTTAGCAACACATTCTCATACACCCAAAGCACCACAGATACCTAAGGTTTGTGGCATTGGGTCAACACTATCAGTTCAGAGTCCTGCCCTTTGGGCTATCCTCAGCGCCTCGAGTTTTTACAAAGTGCTGTGCAATTCTTGTGGCGCACCTCAGGGAAATCAGAATACAAGTGTTCCCATATCTGGATGACTGGCTCCTAGCAAGTCCCTCCAGGCAAGAGACTCTGGAGGCCGTGGCCACAGCCTTAGTCTTCCTCACATCCATGGGAGTCCTACTGAACCTCAACAAGTTGCAGTTGCAGCCCTCCCAGAAGCTCCTCTTCATAAGAAATCTTCTGGATACCTCCTGTGTGTGAAGGCTTTTCTTCCAGAGGACAGAAGGAGAGATATCTTATAGATGGTCCGATACATCAGAGAACACAGCTCGATTCGAGCTATCTCGATGCAACGGATGCTGGGCCTCAAGGGATCCTTGGTGTTCACTGTACCCTTGGCTCGTCTTCACATGAGAACCTCTCAGTAGATGCTCAGTGGTCTCCAGCCACTCACCCTCAGTCTTTTCTCATCAAGGTGATGGAACCTCTGGAGAGGTCGCTCACCTGGTGGGCTCAAGAGGACAACCTTCGGGAAAGATACCCCTTCGCCCCTCTGGATCATCAGATCTCCATTACCATGGATGCGTCTCTGATGGGTTGGGGAGTTCAATGCTGGGATCTCCACACCCAGGTTACGTGGACTCAGGACGAGTCTCATCTTCACATAAACGTCCTGGAAATGAGAGCCTTTCTCTGTGCAGTCCAAGCTTTGGAGGACATACTCTGTCACAAGAACATTCTCCTTCAAACGGACAACAAGGCAGTGATGTACTGCATCAGCAAACAGGACGGTGCACACTCTTACCCATTATGCAGGGAAGCAATGAGAGTGCGGGAATGGTGCCTGGAGCACAAGGCTCTGATTCAGGAGGTTTACCTGCCAGGAGAACAAAACGAGCTGGCAGACTGTCTCAGCAGAACAAAGACAGATCCTCATGAGTGGTCTCTCGAATTAACTGTCATTCAGTCACTCTTCAAAGAGTGGGGAACTCTGGACCTGGACCCTTTTACGCCCCCACTCAATGCAAAATTGCTTCTCTTCTGCTCCAGAAATCCAGGACCTGGCATTTTTGTCAGGATGCATCCAGGCTGCAGTGGACAAAATGCTTTCTATACACATTTCCTCCTCTTCCCCTACGTCAGACGGTACTGCTCAAACTGAAGGCAAAGGGGGGCAGAATGATTCTCATTGCCCCATTCTGGCCTCGTCAGATCTGGTTCCCCCTAATCAACAGACTATCGGAAACCTCTCCACAACCGCTTCCCCTTCAGACGAACCTTCTGATCCAGGGCCCTGTAGTCCATCTCAGGTCTCTTCACCTCCATGCTTGGCTCCTGAGGAGATAGAGGTGAATAGGTTCAGTGTTTCTCGTAGAGTTTCAGATATTCTTTTGGCTACGTGTAAGCCGGCCACTAGAAAAACCTACACAGCTAAATGGAAGCGTTTCTCTATCTGGTATGCAAAATCCTCTTGGAACCCTTTTTCCTGCCTAGCAAATAAAGTCTGAGAGTATTTCTTAGACCTCTCAAACACAGGTCTGCAGTACTCCACAGTCAAAGTTCATCTTTGTGCCATTTCGGCATATCATGAGCCAATACTTTCCATGTCGCTGGCTCAGTTGCCCGTAGTTAAGAGGTTTCTTAGGGGTTCTGCATACTAGCCCTC
This sequence comes from Neoceratodus forsteri, assembly GCA_016271365.2. NCBI lineage: Eukaryota > Metazoa > Chordata > Ceratodontiformes > Ceratodontidae > Neoceratodus > Neoceratodus forsteri. The sequence goes on along the minus strand of CM028130.1, from coordinate 481,852,606 downwards.
CTATTAGATGTCCAGTTGCAGCCTGGGACACTAACCTTGTGCTAGACATGCTCACTCGTAAACCTTTCGAGCCTCTAGCTACTTGTGAGTTGAAATTCCTCACTTGGAAAACAGCCTTCCTGGTGGCCATAACTTCAGCTTGTAGAGTTTCCAAAATACACACACTGGTCACAGACCCCCGCACACTGTATTTCCACAAGGACAAAGTAGTTCTTAGGACTCATCCAAGTTTCTCCCTAAGATTGTCTCAGAATTCCATCTAAACCAACCTTTAGTCTTTCCTACCTACTTTGAGAACTTCCAGAATAAAGGGGAGCGTACCCTTCATTCCCTGGATGTGATGAGAGCGTTGCGGTTCTATCTAGCTAGAATGAAAGAAATTCACAAAGCTCAACAACTGTTTGTTTCCTTAAGCAAGACCTGGCTGGGTCAGCCTGTCACTATCAGATGCATTTCAGCATGGCTGGTGGCATGCCTTCACCACTACTATTCTATGGCACAGGTCAAGCTGGAAGGCAGAGTGTAAGCTCACTCTACCAGAGCAGTTGCGGCATCTCTGGCGGAAATCCGTAACTTGCCCATTGCAGATATTTGCAATGCGGCTACCTGGAGCTCCGTGCATTCTTTCGTTAAGCACTACACTTTGGATGTCCATGCCAGACGAGATCTATCGTTTGGCAGGACCATTCTTAATGGATTTCTGTCCTAAGCACGTGAGCTCTTTATCTCCTGCCGCCTGTCTTGGGGGATTATTTAGCTCGGTACTCTTCCATTAGTGTGAATGAGTGGTGGAGACTTTATGTCCAGGAAGATACTGAAATTACGTACCTACCGTAATTCTTGATCTTCTTGGACGAAGTCTCCACCACTCATTCACAATCCCACCCACCATCCCCCGTGGTCACTTCTTTGTTTATGGTCTTCACTCCCTCAATGGCTGAGCTGTGAAGACTTCATTTTTGACCCTTCTTACACGGGTCATTCGGACTGTCTTATGTCCGATTTTTAGGTTAGTCCTTTCTAGGTTAGTTAAGCTGTACCTCCTCTGTACTGAGGCGGTTGGATGGTCGTCGCCGAGATAGTCATTACAGCACGTGCTGGGCTCGCAGTGCCGCTTCCTCATGGCTCCATCTCAGGCGCCAACCCTCCTGAAAAAGTTTGGTTACCACTGGGTCCTAGCGCCACCAGCGTACCCCCATTAGTGCGAATGAGTGATGGAGACTTCGTCCAAGAAGATCAAGAATTACGGTAGGTACGTAATTTCCATTTCTTAGTCTCTGTTTTGTGGCAGTTTTGCTTCTCTTGTGGTCAGGAGAGAGTCCAGATGAAAAGTGTGCTATGAGCTTCTGTTTATAGGGATATATGTAGTCCCTGGCAGTCTGAAAAGAAACCTCTCTGGTTTAAAGCTAGTGGCCTTCTCTCTTAGGCCAGTAGAGTTCATTCTTGTGTTTTCCCAAAATCTTATTTTCCTGATAACCTTTGATGTCTCAGTGTCCCACTAGTAACATAGTTGACACCAGTGTGTGTCAAGAATTCACAAATGTCTGCCAGAAAGGATATTACTGTCCTTTTATCTCATAAGATATAATTTACTATAACAGTTTCCTGAAACAAAGCATCCTGTCTCTGAAATGCATGGTTTATGACAGGTAATGGATTTTGGCATAGCTCTGTTAAGAGATCTGGAAATGCAATCTCAGTGTCCTGGCAGCAGCTGCCCCTGAGGTCAGAGGAAGGTCAAACATTTTTAAAAGAAATCCAGTCTCTCTGACTATCCTATGTGATCCTTTCATTAATACTGGCATTTTTATAGCATTTTAAATTTCACAAAAACATATATAACAGAAGTATATCTGCAAATATTACACAGCTGGGTCCATTCTTGCCACAATGCTGGTTGGAGAAAAGCAAAACCTTTGTTTTTTCATAGTTCATAAGTAATTTTTGATGTTCACACCAGTGTTCTACCATCTCAAAACTTGCTTGTAGATCTCTGGTGAGTAGAGTGGGGTCAGCCTGGGAGGAGAAAAATACAGCATCATCTGCGTAGAGTACAATGTTATTGGGGCAGGCTTTAGGGAGTTTACTGAGAAGAAAGCTGAACAGTAGGGGTCCGAGGATGGAGCCTTAGGAAACCCCAGAACTTACCAGGTGGCAGCTAGAGAGGGTGTCATTAATTTTGACATGCTGTGTCCTGCCTTCAAGGTTCTCATGAACCAGCTGGTGACCTCTTTGGAGAGACCAGTGGTCCAGAGCAAGTGCAGTAGAAGTGAATGGTTCACAGTGTTGAAGACCTTGGTGAGGTCAATGTAAATTGACCCCACCAACTGACCCCAGTCAAGAGCATTTTGCAGGAAGTCCATGTATTCCGGTAGGGCAGTGGTCGTGCTGTGCTCTTTCCTAAAGCCATGCTGTTCAGGGTATTGAATGTTGTACTTGGTCAGGTATTCGGATAGTTGATCGGCGACTATGCGATCTAAAGCTTTAGAGAGGGGGGAAGGATGAAAATAAGGCAATAGTTTGAGGGTTGTGATCTGTCTTCGCTTTTGTGAACTGGCATGACTAATGCTACTTTCCAGCATTGTGGGAATTGCTCACGAGACAGAGAGAGATTGATTGAGAAGTGTGGTAAGGGGCTTGAGGACAGCGTCAAGTGTGAGGTTAAGGAGCTTGAGGTCAGTGGTGTTGCTGCTAAACCTGGATTTTCCAAGTACTCTTAGGTTGTATTTCTTGGCATCTTTCATAGTGACTCGCTTGAAATAAAAGGGGGGGCCGGCTATTGGGGGGCAGGATCAATGGCATTGATCGGGCTGTCGGGTTCATTTAAAAAGTCGGAGGGGAGCATGCCACTGAGGTCAGTGAAGGCATTATTGAGGGTGTCCGCTATTTGTGTGGGGTCCTGTATAAGAACATCATTCACAATCATATTGGGGGTGCTTTAGAGGGCTTCCTGATAAGGTCTTTAATGTTTTCCCAGTGGTGCTTCCCATTTCCCCAGGAGTTCACGATCTCCCACTTGAAATGTTCCATTTTAGTCTGTCGAATTTCCTAGGTGCAAGAGTTTCTTGCTGCCTTATAACGTTGTATGTCTACTTGCCTCCCAGAAGCAAGTGCATGGTGTCAAAGATTATCCCTGTCATGCATAAGTTTTATTAGGGCAGGGGTGATCCAGGGGTTCGCTACATCCTTAGACTTATGTTTTCGAAAAGGGGCAAGTATATCACATGCCTTGTTAAATTGGTTGACGACATAGTCAAGGGCAGCATCTACACTGCGGGCTCTGCCCATAGGGGACCAGTCAGAAAAGACTTGCCTGATTCTGTTGGAAGCTGAGAAACTTTCTATACTGCAGAGAACAAACTAGAATGCATTTGAGGAACTGGGAACCTGGTAAAACATAATATTGTGGGGGACTTGTTAGGAAGGTAAGCTACGCTTTCTACAGAAAGTTTCATTTTTTCTTATTGGCATTAAGAAGAGAATTGCAGGATTCCATTAAAGTGTAGTAATTTTATAACCAGAGGGGGTGAAATACAACTGAAGTTGCTTGATTCCTGTGTTTGAGACCTAGGATTTGGAAGGATAAAATTTGTGCAACATTTTAGTGTCCTGCTGGCTGAGCAGTGAGTTTATCTCTGGTTAGAGATAAGGGTTTGTGTATTAGAAGCAGACATAGCAAAGTGTCTCCACTGAAAGGCCTGCTTGCATCACAGGTGTCACTAGTCAATCAATTGATTCTGGGTGGGGCTTTTATCACTGAGCTGTCTTAGGCAAACTGCACAGTGAGAAGCCAGTCAGAAAAGACTTGCCTGCTTCTGTTGGAAGCTGAGAAACTTGCTATACTGCAGAGAACAAACTAGAACGCATTTAAGAAACTGGGAACTTGGTAAAACATAATATTGTGGGGGACTTGTTAGGAAGGTAAGCTACGCTTTCTACAGAAAGTTTCATTTTTTCTTAATGGCATTAAGAAGAGAATTGCAGGATTCCATTAAAAGTGTAGTAATTTTATAACCAGAGGGGGTGAAATACAACTGAAGTTGCTTGATTCCTGTGTTCGAGACCTAGGATTTGGAAGGATATTTGTGCAACATTTTAGAAGTGTCCTGCTGGCTGAGCAGTGAGTTCATTTTTATCCCTGGACTCAGTAGAGTGGTTTGTGTAGGAGCAGTGGTCTAGTACATCGTGGTGTTGGTTGACTACTATAAAGGGCAATACTCACCAGGGTGGTGGAACACTGCGTATTTGATTGTTTCTAACAGTCACCAGTGGTTGTGGCTCTCCCACCCACCCACCCTTTCCTCTCACTCTGCCCACCCCAGGTGTGGCATTTCCTTTATAGCCAAGGTTCTGACATCATTTCCTCAACAGGTCTTGGGGCAGAACTGTCATATTCTTAATAACCCAGCACAGTGCATAAAGGTTAAGTACACAGCAAAAAAAAATATATATTTTATATATTACTCATTGTATATTATAAGGGAGAGGGACATGTGGGGAGTGGTGCAATGCACTGGCTGTGGGGCAGCAGTTTTCTGGGAGACATTCCGGAACCTGCGTTGCTGCCCTATTTGCAGGCAACTGTCAGCTCTGAGGGAGGAGGTTGCCCACCTCCAGGCTGAACTGGCAAGGACTAAGGAGGCCTCATCCACCCAAAAAGCACCAGTTCCACAACCATTGCCTCAGAGGTTGCCATGTGTGAAGAGCAGATGGACCACAGTAGGTTCTGGGAGGGTGAGGGTGATGGAACAGAGGCGTAGCCCCCGAGTTGTAGCTCTGCACAAATCATATGTCAGTCTGGCAAATCAAGGTTCCTCTATGATGACACCCTCAGTGGAGACCAAGAAGAATGCTGGGGACATCCACAAGGGAGACCCACAAAAGAGGTGGCAAGGGGGAAAGAAACAGCTTTGATAGGGGACTCAGTTGTTAGGGTGTAGACCTGGGGAAGGAGAGGAGAGGGAAGTAGGTGCCTGCCTGGTGCCATGGCTTGGAGGGACAGGAAGCAAATCCTCATGATTGCAGAAGCAGCATCACAGGAGAGGAAACTAGATATCATTGTCCACCTCGGGACAAATGACCTAGCTAGGCATAAGATCAGTGCAGTGCAGGATGAATTTGTGGAGTTGGGGAGGGGCCTCAGACAGGCAGCAAGCACGGTAACCTTCTCAGAGGTGCTGCCAGTCTATGGCAGGGTGATGCTAGGGTACTGCACACCATGCAGTTTAATGAATAGTTGCAAAACTGGTGCAGAGCACAGGGCTTTGGCTTCATTGGGGACTGGGGGTCCACCTGGAGAGATGGAGGTCTATACTGGCATGATGGTGTGCATCTGTCCAGGAAGGGAAACAAGCTTATAGGTGACAGGTTTAAAGGCTTCCTTGGCAAGCTTTTGAACTAGCCAAGGGGGGGGGTGCTAATAGGAAACAGGAAAGTTCAAGCCTCCCCCTACAAAACATGGCAGGTAGCAGGGTAAACACTGAGGTACAGAGCTTAACAGAGGGCAGGACAGGGGTAAATGGAAAAATAGACAAGGGCAATAAGAGCAGGGATGGGGTATAAAAGGATAAAGCCAACATTAAATGGAGGGCAATGAGTACCAATGCCCGTAGTCTGGGAAACAAGCTTCCAGAGCTAGTAGCCCTGATGGAAGAGGAACACTTGGATATTGTGACAGTCACAAAAACATGGTACACGGAGAACCATGACTGGGATGTCAACATACCAGGGTACACAATCTACAGAAGGGACAGGGGAGGGCAAAAGAGGAGGTGGAGTGAACTCTCTACATGAGGGAGGGATCAAAGCTACAGAACTAAAAAGTAAGGGGAAGACAAGAGGCACTCTTGGTCACCTTGGAGACAGGGAATGGCATCACAGTTCATACAGGGGTTGTATACAGACCCCGTCTCAAGGGGAGGAAATGGGCAAGAAAATGATAGAGGGCATTCTCAAAATGGCTGAAAAAGGGGAGATACTGTTGATGGGGGACCTGAATATGCCAGATGTTAACTGGACAACATGGACTGCAGCCACATCCAAGAGCAGGGTCATTCTCGATGCCCTGCAGGGGGCATGCTTTAGACAGCTAGTGGTGGAACCCACTCGGGAGGGAGCAATATTAAACCTGGTACTCTCAAATGGAGAGGGGCTCACAAATTTAGAAGTCAGTAGGCATCTGGGAACAAGCAACCACTGCACAGTGTGCTTCATGATAAACACAACCATGGAGACAAGCCATACAGAGACAAGGATACTGGAATTTAGAAGGGCTGACTTTGGCATAATGGGTGAATACCTGAGGAATGCATTAGCAAATGGCCAGAAAGGAGGGGTGGAAGAACAATGGAGAAAAATCAAAACTGCCATCATGTGGGGGGGGGGGCGCTGCTGAGCAGCAAACAGGCGAGACGCACTAATTGCAGCTCTGCAAAACTCAAGCTGTCTTCTCTTAAATATTGCAACTTAGAGAAGTGAAAAAGTAAAACTAAGCGGATCTTTGAATCCAGAAAAGAAACCGGTATCGAATGGTACTTGACTCAATATGGGCCGTACTCAGAAGAATGCTAACACCGGTCCTAAACAAGCGGCGACAGTGCCAGAACAGGACGCATCCTCCACGATGACTAGATCTGGTGGAGAGCGCCCGTGGAACGCATTACAGGCCTCTATGCTCACAATCGATGCCAAAATAGAGTCGATCATCAAACGTTTTGCCGACCAAGATGCTAAAATGGAGACGGTCTCTCAAATGGCAACATCGGCAGAGAAGTCGGCAATTCAGGCTCTATCTGTAACAACAAAATTGGTGCAGGAAAATACCTAACTTCGATATCGCCTTGAGGCACTGGAGAACTCGAGTAGGGCCTCACGCGTTCGCATAATAGGTCTTCCGGAGGGATGTGAGGAGGATGACTTACTTACTTTTTTGCTGTGCTGGTTACCTGAAGCCCTTAACCTCCCTGCCGATTCCCTAGGAGACAAACTTCTAAAGGCCTTTCGGCTTACACCCCGATCAGCAGGACCACGAGATGATGTTCCCAGAGTGATTCTGATGGTTACCACCAGCCCATCAGTGCGAGACCAACTCCTTCAGGCTGCACGATCTTCCGGAGGGTTAGCATTTAACGGATCAATGGTGCATCTGTTTCCTGACTTATCATTTGCTACTCGTACCAGGAGAAAGAAATTTGATGCAGTGAGAGCCCGTCTTCAGGGGCTAGGGGTATCGCACTCGCTCTTGATGCCTGCCAGACTTCGTATCCATTATGGTGAGAAGACATTCCAATTTTCAGACCCGGTCGAAGCAGGGAAGAAGGTGGAATCAATCGCCCGAGAGTTCCAGACATCCGAGGCCGGTATTTCTAGCGATCTGGATTCAGAACAAGAAACCTGATCTTATATGGACTAATCTTGATTCGGAAGTACTTTTTGTAGAGGAGTTTATGCTTTTATTTCCACATCTCTCAAAGAAATGTTTTTGAGGAGTTTAACTGTAGCTGCAGTGCTAAAATTGTAGGGAATATCATATATATTGGGACGGGGGTTCATATCAGCACTGGATGTTGAATTAACTAATTGGACTTTGAACATTTTGGACTTGACCCCAAAGCCTTTGTTTGCTGTAGCCTATTTAGGTTACATATGGTCTTATATACTTTATCTTTCTTTCCCACTCATCCTGAATTCATTCTGTCTAGGCTCTAGATATTCTAATGTACATTGGATGTATTTGTTCAACAAATGCTCTATACCTGACAGATGTTTGTACAATATACAATTGTTTATTGTCAAAAAGCAATAAAAGAAAATTAAAAAAAAAAAAAACTGCCATCATGGAGGCAACAAGCCTTTGTGTGAAACAAATAAAGAAAACAAAGCGGAATAAAAAAACACTATGGTTCTCAAAAGAGGTGTCAGGGAAGGATGAGGAGAAAAAGGCTGCATTCAAAAAATGTAAGGAATCACAGAAGGAGCACGACAGGGGACTGTATCAATTAAAGCAGAAAGAAGTGGGGAAGGCAGTCAGAAAAGCAAAGGCCCAAACCGAGGAAAATATAGCCAACTCAGTTAAGAAGGGGATAAAACCTTTTATAGGTACATTGGAGGAGCATAGAAAGGTTAAGGGAGGGATAGTGAAGATTAATAAAGGAGAGTGAGGTGGGCAGAGGAGGCAGTGAAAGGCAGAGATACTGAATGAATACTTTTGCTCAGTATTCACAAAGAGAGAAGAGGAGGAGTTACCTAAACCAAACAATAGAAGCACTCTGGGTAGTGGAGTTGACGCCAGTCCATTTACAGAAGAAAGAGTCCTGAAAGGACTCTAAAACTCAAGGTGGACAAAGCAATGGGGCCTGACGGGATTCACCTAGAATCCTGAAAGAACTAAGGAGGACCTAGTGACACCACTGACCACACTTTTAACAAATCATGGGAGGATGGAGTGGTACCTGAGGACTGAGAGGGCAGATGTGATTCCCTTCACAAAAGTTGGAGCAAGGCAGAAGCAGGAAACTACAGACCTGTTAGTTTGACCTCAGTGGTGGGGAAAATGATGGAATCACTTCTGAAAGAAAGAATTGTTCAGTACCTAGAGGCCAAGGGGCACAGGACCCAAAGCAGCATGGATTCACAGCAGGAAGGTCAGTCAGATGAATCTAATTGATTTTTGACTGGGTGACCGGTAATAGACCAGGGAGGGGCTGTGTATATGACCTACCTAGACTTTAGCAAGGCATTTGACACAGTCCCGCACAAAAAATTAATAATCAAGTTAGCCAGCCTGGGAGTGGGTCCCAGGGTGTTAGCCTGGGTAGCAAACTGGCTGCACAACAGGACACAGAAGGTAACAGTGAACGGAACACATTCTGAAGAAAGGGGAGTTACTAGTAGAGTACCTCAGGGCTCAGTACTGGGTCCAGTCCTCTTTAACGTCTTTATAGGCAACATTGCAGAGGGTCTGGAAGGAAAGATATGCCTCTTTGCAGATGACACAAAGATCTGTAACAGAGTTGATACACAAGGGGGGGTAGAAAGGATGAGAAGGGACGTGGCAAAGTTGGAGGAATGGTCAGACATATGGCAACTTAGATTCAATGCAAAGAAGTACAAAGTAATGCACCTGGGAAACAAAAACCCAGGAGAAGAGTACACAAGCAGGGGAGATACTAACAATAATGGAAAGGGATTTGGGTGTCGTCATATCAGATGACCTAAAGGTGGGTAAGCAATGTGAGAAGTCAGTAAGGAGAGCCAGGGAGATACTGGGATGCATAGGGAGGGCCACAAGTAGAAAAGAAGTGGTTATCCTCTGTACAGACAGTTGGTGAGACCCCATCTGGAGTACTAAGTGCAGTTTTGGAAGACCTCATCTATGCAGGACATAGACAGGATGGAAGCAGTCCAGAGGGCAACTAAAATGGTGCAGGGTCTACATCAGAAACCATATGAAGAGAAACTGAGAGAGCTTAATATGTATACCCTTGATGAAAAGAGGACGGGGGACATGATAGAAACTATTAAGGTACCTCAAGGGAATCAACAAAGTCCAGGAGGTTGCATCTTTCAGAAAAGAGATGTAAGAACAAGGGCACAATTTGAAGTTAGAGGGGGTGGCTCAGGGTAATGTGAGGAAATTCTTTTTCACGGAGAGAGTGGTGGACGTATGGAATCGCCTTCCTGGAGAGGTTGTGGGGTCTAAAACAGTGCGGGAATTCAAACATGCATGGGACAGACATAAGGCAATTATAGTGGGGGGTTGCAGGAAGTAGGCTGTTGGTTAACTAGAATCTGCAGCTTATCCAATAGGTAGGGAAATGGGCAGACTGGGTGGGCCAAGTGGTCCTTTAAACAACATGAAGTCTTGCTATATTATGACATATGCAGTGAGTCCCAACCTTCGAACTGCTCCGGAAGTGAAAGAGTTAACTTTCCATTGCCAGGCATGGAACGCTGTGCTCGAGCTCGGTTGAAAACTCTGTCTGTTGTTCTTCAAACTCAGACTGTCAGATTCTTTACTCCGCCTCACTCAACAGTCGCTCCGGAGATTTCTCCTTCTGCTCGGTTCATTTTGTCGGTTAAAGTATTGTTTTTCTCGGTTTCGACCGAATTTAAACCGCAACCGGTCGGTTCAGACTCTGTCTGTGATATTGTGAATACTAGATAGGTTTTACATTAATTTCTATTCTGTGTGGAACTTGTAAACGGTTTATCGGTTCAGTATGAACCGATCAGGTTGTTTAAAATATATTAATCTGTTATTTAGTGTGTGGTTACCGGTTCTTATCGGTTCTAAAAAAAACGGATTTTATTACGGTTTTTTCCACGACCCGTGACACGGTTGGGAACCGATAAGAGGGTCTTACCTGGCGGATTGCCATAAACGGGTAAGTTTGGTTAGGCTGGCATTATGTCTGAGAAACCCAAAAGAAAAACCGGGCCCACTGGGTTTCAACACTGCAGTGTCTGTGGGGAAGTCTTTGCTAAGGCTGACCCCCACACCACCTGTGTTTATTGTCTGGGGTTTGACCACCTCAATGCAGACTGCCAGATTTGCAAACATTTTCCTGCAGCTACCCTGGAAAGAGAGTTGGTAGGCTCAGGGAAAGGGAGGCCAAAAAGTCTGCTTAACCAGATGGCCAGCCTGGTTCAGTTCAACCGAACCGGAGGGAGTGCCCTCTGACCAGGGCGAGACTTCCTCGGCAAAGGAGCCGACTGGAGTCACGGGTTCCAGCAAAGGACTAGGAAATCGCTGTGGAGCCAAACTTTCCTCTCCAACCGCTGAAGAAATAGCCAGCGATTAAAATTGTCCAGTCGCTTTCCGGTTCCGACCGAACCAGCACCATCAGGTAGCGTGCGGTTCGGCGGTTCCAGTTCAGAGTATAATTAGAGAATTTTATGAACGGAGGAGGGGAAGAGGAGTATGAGGAGAGTGAATGTGGATTTGAAAGTCTGGATGGCCCATTGAACCGGACATCTCCCCAGACAGACCTTCAGGAGTGTCTCCTCCTAGGCTTTCTGAGTCCCGTCTCATTTTATATTTTATAAAAAGTGGCTGAAACCCTCCAGCTCCCTATGGAGGAAGCTGTGGATGATCAAGAGGAGCCTGACTATTGGAAATGATGGATATCCCAGAGTCTAGGAGACAGTCTATTCCTTTGCATAAATCTTTTGGAAACAGACAGTAAAAATCAAAACTCCTCACACTATATCTCCTGTGGATAAGAAATGGACAAGAGGTACACATTGTCAGGCTCTGATACGAGTTCATACTCAACAATGCAGCCATGTTGGGGTGAGTGCAGGCTGCAGCCTAGTGACAGAGGCAAATATTCCCTTGGCTTCACACCCCTGACAAGGACTCCAGGAGGATTGATGCCATGGCAAATAAACAGTACATGGCAGCATCCTTGGGACTCAGACAGGCAAATTATATGGCTTATGTTGCTAGATACCAGAAATCCAGATGGGATACTGTTATGGCTCTAGCAAAACAGGTCCCTGGACAGCTTGCCAAGGAGCTGGAGCAGGTGGCTGCTGATGGTATGAGGCATCCAAGGTGCAATTCCATGCTGCAGTGGACTCTAATGATGTGTCATCAAGAGTCATGGCTACATCTGTGGCACTGCAGAATGGCTTGGCTCAGATGTACTAGCCTGTCACAGGATACCCAGACTAAGGCCATGGATTTTCCTGTTGTGGGTAATTCTCTGTTTGGGGAGCAGACAGAGAATTACATGAAGAAAATGGATGAGTACAGGACCACCTATAGGGTGCACAGGCAAAGAAGGCAAGCCACTCCTCAAAGGCAGCCTTCCAGGGGCGGGGCAGGCCTTTTCATGGCCTTTTACCAAGCCCAGGCCTCCTCTTCTGCTTCACGCCGAGGGGTTCTTTAGAGGGAGAGCAGGCAGGGCTCTAAGCAGGCCTGCTTCCACCCCTCAGCCTAAAGCCCCTGCCAAGCAGGCACCCTGATGGGGTTGCCAGGGCCGATTCTCACCTACCTGTGGGGGCAGGCTGGCTTACTTTGTCCAGGACTGGAAGTCTCTGACATCAGACAAGTGGGTCCTGGAAGTAGTAAGCCAGGGACTGGTTCTCAGCTTCAAAAAATTTCCAAAGATGAGAACCAGATCCTTTCCACCTGCAAATCCACCAGAGGCACTTGCCCTAGAGGCAGAAGTCTCTTCCCTCCTGGCTCTCAGAACTGTGGAAAGGGTTCCACCCCTACACAAGGGCAAAGGATTGTACTCCAGGTACTTCCTTACCCCAAAAAAGACAGGAGAATGGCGGCAGATCCTGGATCTCAGATACTTAAACAAACACCTTTTAAAACCAAAATTCAAAATGGTGACTCTGGGAATTATTCTACCCTCTCTAAGGCCAGGGGACTGGCTAGCGTCCCTGAACCTCAAGGATGCCTACTTCCATAGTCTCATCAGAAGCTCCCATCGAAAGTACCTCAGGTTCAAGCTGCCCTCAGGCCATTACCAGTTCAAACAATGCCCTTTGGCCTCGCCTCTGCTCCAAGGGTATTCACAAAATGTCTGGCAGTAGCAGCTGCCTCCCTAAGAAGGCAAAAAATTGCCATTTTCCCTTACCTGGACGACTGGCTCATAGTAGGCCAGTCTCCAGACCAAGTCAAGTTACATCTACAGATAACTCAGCAACTGCTTACCTCTCTAGGTTTCCTTCTGAATCTTTCAAAGTCATTTCTAGAGCCTGTCCAGCTCCTTACCTTCATAGGTGCAGAGCTGAACACAGAGAAAGCCAGAGTCTTCCTTCCTTTGGACAGGGCAGGACCCTGGTCTCTCTGGCCTCCTCATTCACCATGCAGGTCTCTCGACCAGCAAGGCTTTTTCTACAACTCCTGGGGCACATGGCTGCTTCTACAGCAGTAGTGCAGGGAGCAAGGTTTCAGATGAGGGACATCCAGTTCCATTTGAGAGCCTTTTGGTCTCAAAGGAAAGACCCTCTAACCAAGTTGATCCCAGTAACTCGAACCCTGATCCAAGCCCTACAGTGGTGGCAGGATCAGAGCAATCTGAGGCAAGGGGTTCCCTTTGTCACTGTCTCACTCCTTAATCCTTACTACAGATGCATTCCTCTTGGGGTGGAGAGCTCACATGGGCGACCTCACTACCCAAGGATTGTGGTCCCCTCAGGAATCTCTGCTCACATCAGTCTGTTGGAGCTCAGAGCAGTTTTTCTAGCACTTCAAGTTTTTTCCAAATCTGTTCAGAACACAGTTGTACAGGTCAGAACAGATACCACCACAATGTGGTACATCAACAAGCAAGGGGGCACTCGGTCTACGGCCTTGTGCACCGAAGCAATGAAGTTGTGGTCTCTGGCTTACTCCCTGAACACCTCCCTTACGGCAGTTCACCTCCCAGGCAAGGACAATGTCCTGGCAGATGCTCAGCAAGGATTTCCCAGGGCCACCACTTAATGGTCACTGGATCCCCTGGTCCTGAAGGTAATATTTTCCAGATGGGGCACCCTGCAGATGGATCTTTTTGCAGCCCCAGACAATCACCAACTTCCCCTTTTTTGCTGCAGGCCCCCGGTGTTGGGCTCAGTTCCTCTGGATGCCTTAGTTCTCAATTGGGAAGGGAAGTTTCTCTATGCTTTTCTCCCCTTCCCTCTCCTGTTCAAAGTGTTAGTCAAAATCAGATCTCAATCCTTCAAGATGATTCTGATTGCTCCAGATTGGGCCAGACAAGCCTGGTATCCACTCCTACTGTCCTTAGCAGTCCATCTTCCTCTGTGTCTTCCCAGGAATCACAACCTGTTAACCTGTGCTCAGGGAAGGGTTTGGTACCCGAACCTCAAATCTCTCAATCTCAAGGCCTGGCTCTTGAAGAGTTAGAGTTTGCTGATCTACACCTCTCCCAAGGTGTAATGGATATACTGAAGGCTTCTAGGAAACCGGCTTCCACCATGGCTACTTACTATTCCAAATGAAAGAGGTTTTCCATATGTTGCTCTGGGAAGCATATTTCCCCAGAATCTGCTGATTTACCCACAGTCCTGGATTATGCAGAAACTTGAAGAATGGTCAGGGGTTTGGCAGTTGAAATTCAATGCAAGGAAGTGCAAGATAATGCATATGGGGCACAAAAACCCTGGCACAATATATCAGTTGGGGGGTGAGGATATAGCATGCACCAAGCAGGAAAGGGATCTTGGAGTTATCATCTCTGATAACCTCAAGGCAGGGAAACAGTGTGACAAGGCAGCAGGTAAAGCAAATAGGATGCTGGGATGCATAGGCAGGAGCATCACCAGCAGGAAAAGGAGGTCATAATTCCACTATACAAGACACTAGTGAGGCCGCACCTGGGTACACTGTGCAGTTCTGGAGACCTTACCTACGTAAGGACATAGACAGGGTAGAGAAGGTTCAGAGGAGGGCAACAAAGATAGTGCATGGATTGCATCACAAGTCCTATGAGGACAGGTTGAAGGCACTGAACATGTACTCCCTGGAGGAGAGGAGGGAGAGGGGATATGATGAGACATACAAGTATCTTACAGGGGAGGAACAGGGTGCAGGAATGCACTATTTTTAAGCGAAAAGATGTTCCAGGACTAGAGGCATGGGATGAAGTTGGAGGAGGGACGATTCAGAGGAAGCGTGAGGAATTTCTTCACAGAGCAGGTGGTGGACAAGTGGAACACCCTGCCAGAGGAAGTGGTGGGGGCTGAAACAATCACGGGATTTAAGAATGCATGGGATAGACATAAAGGAATTCTGGAGATCAGGGGTAAGGGGCAACAGACTTCCTGGAAAACATAAACTGAACTTACAAACTTAAATGGGCAGACTTGGTGGGCCAGAGGCCCTTATCTGCCGACACTGTCTATTTAAATACTTTGGGGCTGAGACCAGCTACCCTAAAGGTACATTTGGCAGCTGTGCCTGCTTTTATTTCAGCAGGTAAACCCTCTTCTCTTTCAGCTCATCCTGTATTCTCTAAGTTTTTTAAGGGATTGCTTCACACCAACCCTCCATTCAGGGCCCCTGCCCCTGCCTGGGATCTTAATGTTTGCATTGCTCAGCATATGCAACCTCCCTCTGAGCCCTTGTCTTCAGCAGAGCTTAAGTACTTGGCTTGGAAGACTGTGTTTCTGGTAGCCATCACTTCTGCCAGACGCATAAGTGAATTACAAGCTTTGTCAGTGGAGCCTGATTTTATCTCCTTTCATAGAGATAAGGTGGTCCTCAGGACTAACGGGAAGTTCTTGCCTAAGGTGGTTTCAGATTTCCTCCTTAATCAATCTATATCTCTTCCAGTGTACTTCACTGACCATTTCTCCTCTGGCGAGAGGAGGCTGCACAGTTTAGATGTGAAGAGAGCCCTTAGTTACTACATAGAGCGTACCAAGGGTCACAGGTTTGACTCCCTCCAACTGTTCCTCATTTATGGCGAGGTTGGTAAAGGGAAACCTGCCACTAAAAGATCCATTGCCAGGTGGATTGTCTCTTCTATCCAATTCTGTTATGAAAAACTGGGTAAGGTTCCTCCCCCAGGCCTGAGGGCTCACTCTACCAGAGGTACAGCTGCTTCCCTGGCTGCTGCCAGGGACATCCCTATTCTAGAGATCCGTCAAGCAGCTACCTGGAAAACAGTTCACACTTTTACCAAGCATTACTCCTTGGACATCCAGGCTAGGAGTGATACTCGGTTTGGCACAGCTGTGCTTCAGAGCCTATTTCCTAAGTAGGTTCTGTCCCTCCTCCATGGAGGTACTGCTGTGTAGTCTGCATATGTCATAATATAGCAAGACTTCATGGTGTTTGAAGAAAAAATTACTCACCTTAGTAACGTTGTTTCTTCTAATGGAGTCTTGCTATATTATGACCTCCCCCCTTCCTGCCCCTCTCAGAACCTCTGTTTTTGGGATGTGGGTGGGCAGTGCAGTGTTGGCACTTAGTAGATGCCCACCTTGTTATTTTCACCCTTCCTTTTTTGGGATGACTTGGTGTTGTGTTTTTCATTTTTTGGGTCTCCTGACTTGAGTCTTTGTTTTGGGACCAAAAAATGTGTACTTATGTTTAGTAGCCAGTTGGCTAGTGTAGGTTTACAGCTTCCACACAGGACCTTAGTGAGTTTAGTTAAAGATCTGACAGTTTGAGTCTGAAGAACAACAGACAGAGTTTTCAACCGAGCTCGAGCTCAGCGTTCCATGCCTGGCATGGAAAGTTAACTCTTTCACCTCCGGAGCAGTTCAAAGGTTGGGACTCACTGCATATGTCATAATATAGCAAGACTCCATTAGAAAAAACAACATTACTAAGGTGAGTAATTTTTTCTTATCTGCCGTCAAAGTCTACTGTATGTTTCTGTGTTTTTAGTCACATTGTGTTAGATAGTGCTGGAGGTGCTTAGTTGCATTTTCTTTAGAGCACATTGAGATATAACCTTATTTGGTGCCTTAGGGGACTTGTTAAACCAGGATCAGATGACTGGGGAGTGGTCATTCAGTGAGTCCAGCAATACCTCTGTAAGGGTTATTCTTTCTGGGTGCATGGTACGTATAAGGTCTAGAAGCATGCTGCTACCAATTCTGTTGTTGATCCTAGTGGGGGTAGTAACAAGTTGGGCAATATTGACAGCTGCAATGGCATCCTTGAATGGGTCAGCTTCAGGGACCAGCCAATTAGGGTTGAAATCCCCTAAAACCACCACTTCAGCGCTGGGCGGCAGATCGGCTAGGTAGTTCAAGGACCAGTTTGAATCTTATAGTTTGGTTACGGGGTAGGATGTACATGGATAGTATTGTGATTAATTTACCATGCCGGCCAAGGATGACCTTGACAGCTTGAACTTTGGAATTGTTCATAGAGGCCATTCGTGGAAGGGTTTGACCTTTTAATGTGTCTTTTTTGTAGAGAGCACATCCTCCTCCTCTTTTACCAGTCCTGTCTTGCCTAAATAAGGTATATCCGGCTAGTGAGACAAAGGTGTCAGGGACCTTAGGGGACAGCCATGTTTCATTTATGGTGAGCACATCTGGATTGTGCTACGTAACCCAAACTTGCAGATCTTCAATTTTAGGTAAGAGGCTTCTGATATTAATGGAGGCAAGTTTTAGTGAGCTGTTTATTTCTAGTAATATTAGGAGCTGGATGAGGTGGTTCTGGGTTGGGGTGAACATTACCTGACAGGAGAAGGAGAAGCAGGACAATCCTATGTAAGTAAAGTTTGAGGTTCATACGTGAGGTGCGCAGTCTTGAACCTGAGGGTTTTTTTCGGTATGGAGCTAAAAATTGGGAGGGGGGGGTGAGAAGTTGAAGGAAAGGATAAGATAGAGTAATGGGGTAGCCAGTTGCACCAGCAGCCAGTGGCGTGTGCCCAGGGGGTGTTCCTGTGTAAGGTGGCTGTGGTTTCAGTGCCCTGTGGTATGTCGTTTAGCCATGTAAGCAGGATGTAGGTTTTGGGGATGGTTACCCTAATGCAGGTGGGAAATACAAGGGAGAGAAGGAAGGTAAGTGTGGCCAAGTGGCTAAGGGGTCCCATGTTTGCACCACATGCAGAGTGTGACTTAAAACAGGGATGGAGAAAATTACGTTGCAGAGTGGTGCTGCGGTACAATAGTACGGTGGGCCAGGGGGACTGAGGTGAGTGGTAGAAAGGTTGACAGTGAGTAGAGGGTCAGTGGGAGGGGAGGCCGGTGTATACTTGGTGTCTTGGGTGTACATTGGCCTGTGGGTTAAGTGAGTCAGTAGGACTCACTAAGGTGTAGCTGCTGCGATGGCGTAGTGGTTCTTGTCTCAAGAGTAAGAGGTCAGGGGTTCGATACCCAGTGGAGTAGAGATGGTTTCCCAAGGGGGGAGAGCCAAAATCTAAGAGGGGCATTGTGGAGAGACAGCTTGAAATTGTGCAGTAGTGGCGGTGGGTTGAGCTAGAGTAAGGGAAAAAAAGGAGCGCACAGTAGTGACTCCTAGTGGTCCCAGGGAATAAAGTGCTGCAGGGAAAGTAGGGTGTTAGTCTGTCTGGCCAGGTCACATTATATGTCACCTGGTATCAGTGACCTATAAATTAAGAGCTAGACCAGGGTGGGGGGAAGGTGGGGCTGTCAGTGCACAGTACCAACGGGCTAACATGGGTAGAGTGCTCTACCTGTGCAGTGACTGCTGGCAGGCTTCATGGACCTCTGCGTGTGGTCTGAGTGCTCCCATTTAGGAGGTGCAGGGGAAGAGCCTGTGGATAAAGGAGACACGGAATTAATTCTGAAATACTGGGCGTGCTTACAGTGAGACAAAGGCTCCATAGACAGGAGCGATTACAGGGGATGAGACGCAAAGAAAGATGGAGGAGGGTCGTACTACGCATGCGCGGCATGACTGGGGACTAAGATGGTGGATACAGCATTAGGGGAAGGCAGAAAACATGGGCTGCAACAACAAAAGCAGAGCACACTGAAAATCACAGGCAAGTCACTAACAGATATTCTGAATGAAGAACAAATGTATAATCACAAATAAATGCTACCTTAAAGTATGTTGTAGAAAGGCTACTCTAGCAGGCTGATACAGATATAAATGAGAGGCTTCTTTAGGGGAGAGGTAGAAGTGCCCAAAAGTGTACTGATCCTGTCCCTGATGGGAATGCTCTGGTCGCCTCCCCCTCTCCCTGTAGGAGGAAGGCTGACTCACTACCTCCACCAGTGGCAGCTCATTATCACAGACAAGTGGGTGCTGGAAGTGGTGGATCAGGGACTCACCCTGCAGTTCAAGAAATTCCACACGTGTCAGGGAAGCAGGAGATTCAAGCTTCTAATCCCCAGAGAAAAGATTCTGTTAGAGTTGGAGGTCAAGTCTCCCCTGTCAGCAAATGCAATAGAAAGACTACCTCCTTCCCAAGATGGAAAAGGACTCTGTTAAGATATTTTCTCACCCAAAAGAAAAATGGGGACTGGCGACCCATTCTAGACCTCAGATACTTAAACAAGCACCTGCTAAATCCCAAGCTCAAGATGATCACCTTGTCGATGGTAATCCCCTCCATACTACAGGGAGACTAGCTAGCATTCGTAGACCTCAGAGATGCCTAGTTTCACGTCCCAGTGAGGCCCTCTCACAGAACATATCTCAGATAGTCTAGCGACGGAGACACCTCCTGAGCCCCCCACCCGCTTGGACAGATGAACAAACCTGCCGGAGTTCCACCAGCCGCAGGAAAAGCTCCCAAGCGCCCCACCTGCCTGGACAGGCCTACAAATCTGCCGGAGTTCCAACAGCTGCAGGAAAAGCTTCCGAGCTCCCCATCCGCCTGGACAGACCTAAAAATATGCTGGAGCTCCACCAGCCACAGGAAAAGCTCCTGAGCCCCACCTGGCCGGAGAGACCAACAAATCCACCAGAGCTCCACTGCCGCAGGAAACGCTCCCAAGCCTCCCACTCTCCCGGACAGACCTAAAATCTGCTGGCGCTCCACCAGCCGCAGAAAAAGCTCCTGAGCCCCTCCCCCCCTCACCACCGGACAGACCTACAAATCCACGGAGGTCCACCAGCCTCAGGAAAAGCTCCCAAGCCCCCCCACCGCCCAGACAGACAAAAAATCAGCTGGCGCTCCACCAGCCACAGGAAGAGCTCCTGATTCCCCCACCTGCCCAGACAAGCCTACAAATCCACTGGAGCTCCACCAGCCACAGGAAAAGCTCCCGAGCGCCCCACCCGCCCAGCTAGACCAACAAATTCGCTGGAGCTCCACCAGTCGCAGGAAAAGCTCCTGAGCCCCCCAACCGCCCAGACAGACCTAAAAATCTTCCGGAGCTCCACCAGCCGCAGGAAAAGCTCCTGAGCCCCCCACCTGCCCAGAGAGACCAACAAATCTGCCGGAGCTTTACCAGTCACAGAAAAAGCTCCCAAAACCCCCACTCACCCAGACAGATCTATAAATCCACTGGAGCTCCACCAGCCGCAGGAAAAGCTCCCAAGCCCCCTCACCCGTCCGGACAGACCTACAAATTCACCGGAGATCCACCAGCCTCAGGAAAAACTTCTGAGCCCCCACCCGCCCGGAGAGACCAAAAAATCTGCCGGAGTTCCACCAGCTGCAGGAAAAGCTCTTGAGCACTCCACCTGCCCAGATAGACTAACAAATCAGCTGGAGCTGCACCAGCCGCAGGAAAAGATCCTGAGCCTCCCACCTGCCTAGAGAGGCCAACAAATCTGCCGGAGCTCCACTAGTCGCAGGAAAAGCTCCCGAGCCCTCCACTCACCCGGACAGACCTATAAATCCACTGGAGCTCCACCAGCTGCAGGAAAAGCTCCTGAGCCCCCCACCCACCTGGACAGGCCCAGAGCTTCACCAACCGCAGGAAAAGGTATGCAAATCCTGGAACAGACACAGTCTGTTGCACTAGACTTAGCAGCCCTCTCTGCTGGCTCGATTTTGAACTTGGTGCCAAGTTTACTTCGGCACAGAGCTTAGCTTGTTTGTAAAGTTAGCCGATACCTTTCTGTATATAGCCAACTCTCTGATGTTTAGCCTGATTTTATCCCTTTTTTACTCTGTATATTTAGCCAAAAAGTTAATTTACACAGTTTAATCAGTAGCTCATAGGGAACAAAAAGCCATTACCACAGCAAGGTACTAAAAATCAAGTCAGCCTGCTTTAAGAAATTGACTTAGCCTGCAGCTACTCGGTTTCCCTTTCCACAACAATATTTTTAATTAACTCATTTGCTCCCAGTGGCCATTTTGGGTCCATTCCAGCAGTGGATGGTTCCGACGCCATATGGCGTCTATCGGAATGAATTAATGGGAGTATTTTAAAATTTAATTTAGATGGGATTGCCACGCTTGAAAGGTTTGCCACACCATATCGCATTTCTCCGACTTTCTCACTTCTGAATTCTGCCCCGGATTCCTTTGTCTTTGACTCCTCTCTAAGTCCAGCTCCATAGATCCTCTTTTCCTTTGTCTTGCCTGTTTGAAGTCCAGCCCAAAATTTCTCTGCCTCTCCCTCCAACCATTTTAACCCTCAGCTCCTTCTTTGTCCCTCTTACAGCTCCCGAGCCCCCCACCCGCCTGGACAGACCTACAAATCTGCTGGAGCTCCACTAGCCACAAGAAAAGGTACGCAAAGCCTGGAAGCCTTGAACAGACACAGTCTGCTGCACTAGACTTGGCAGTCCTCTCTGCTGGCCTGATTTTGAACTTGGTGCCAATTTTACTTCAGAATGGAGCTTAGCATGTTTGTAAAGTTAACTGACTACCATTCTGTATATAGCCAGCTCTCTGATGTTTAGCCTGATTTTATCCTTTTTTTTACTCCGTATATTTAGCCAAAAAGTTAATCTACACAGTTTAATCAGTAGTTCATAGGGAAAAAAAAAAGCCATTACCTCAGCATGGTACTAAAAATTAAGTCAGCCTACTGTAAAAAATAGGTATAGCCTGCAACTGCTTGGTTTCAAACCACATGAAGTCTTGCTGTATTCTGACTATTGCAGTTAGCCCCAGCACTCAAGCTGCCCCAGAGAGAAGAGGGTTAATTTTCTATGCAGAGCATAGGACGTTGAGATTGAGCTCGGTTCAAACCTCTGTCTGCTGCACTTAGAAGCACAACCGTCAGATTTTTTTACTCCGCCTAACTGAACGGTCGCTCCGGAGATTTCTCCTTTGCTTGCAGTTCGAAAGTCGGTTAAAGTCTTCGGTTTTACTGATTATTTTTTCGCAAGTTTTGATTCAGATCTCTGTCTGTGGTATAGTAAGTACTAGGTAGTGAACTAGACACAGTAAACTTGTGGAAATTGTAAAAATAGATTTTCGACCGGTTCGGCTGAACTGACCGTTTAATGAATTACATATTCTGTCTTTGTTTCTAAACTTAGAGTGTGGTTACTGGTCCTTATCAGTTAAAAAAAAAAAAAACGCATTTTCTTGTGTTTTTTTCCAATACCCGTGACACAGTTAGAAACCGATAAGGCTGTCTTGCCTGGTTGTTTGCCATAAAAAGGGTAAGTTTGTGGTTAGGATGGCTATGTCTGAGAAACCCAAAAGAAAAACCTGGCCCACTGGGTTTCAACACTGCAATGTGTGGGGAGGTCTTTGTTAAGGCTGATCCCCACACCACCTGTGTTTATTGTCTGGGGTTTGACCACCTCGATTCAGACTGCCAAATCTGTAAAAATTTCCCTAAGTCTACCCTGGAAAAAAGATTAGGTAGGCTTAGGGATAAGGAGCCGTGAAGTCCGCTGACCTGGATGGCCAGCCCGGTTCAGTTCCAACCAAACCTGAGGGAGTGCCCTCTGACCAGGGCGATACTTCTTCGGGCAAGAGGAGAGCTGATCCCAAGGGACTGGTTCCTACAAAAAGACAAAGAAAAGAAAAATCAGCTGGTTCGGATCCAGAGACCCATTTTCCGACTGCCGAAGAGATTGCCAAAGCGATAAAGATTGTAGAATTGCTTCGCCTGGTTCTGTCTGATCCAGCGCCTTCTGGCAGGTGCTTGGTTTGGTCGGTTTCTCCGGTTCAAGGTTATGCCTCTGAAGATTTTTATGAACCGGATTTGGAGGGGGAGGGGGATGAAGATTATGATGATGATGATGACGATAGTGTGGAAGGTCAGGATAAGCACATTGAACCGGCCAGACAGGCCTTCTGGTGTTTCCCCTCCTAGGCTTTCTCAGTCCCTTTCCCACCACGTTTTACAGGAAAGTGGCAGAAACCCTCCAGCTCCCTGTGGAGGAAGCCGTGGAAGAACAAGAGGAACCTGATTATGTGGAGATGATGGACTTCCCAGAGTCCAAGAGACTGTCTGTTCCCCTTCATAAGTCTTTTGGGAAACGGACACAAAAGATTTTAAAAAACCCAAATTCTGTATATCCTGTCGACAGAAGGATGGACAAAAGGTACACCTTATCAGGTTCAGGTACAGAGTACTTGTATCAACAATGCAGCCATGTTGGGGTTGTGCAGGCTGCAGCCTGTGATAAGGCTAATATACCCTTGGCGTCACACACCCCCAGATAAAGATGCTAGGAAGCTGGATGCCATGGCAAAGAAACAGTACATGGCATCCGCCTTGGGACTCAGGCAGGCTAATCATATGGCCTATGCAGCCAGATACCAGAAGTCCAGGTGGAACACTGTACTGGCACTGGCTAAGCAGGTCTCCCCCCAGCTAGCCTCGGAGTTGGAGGGGTGGCTGCTGATGGGATTGAGGCATCTAAGGTCCAGTTCCATGCTGCTGTGGACTCCTATGTTGTGTCATCTAGAGTCATGGCTACATCTGTGGCTCTTCGGAGAATGGCTTGGCACAGATGTACTAGTCTGTCACAGAACACCCTGGCTAAGGCCATGGATTTCCCTGTGGTGGGTAATTCTCTGTTTGGGGAGCAGACGGAGAATTACATGAAAAAGATGGATGAGTATAGGACCACCTATAGGAGTGCACAGGCCAAGGAAAGGCAGGCAGCAATCTAGGGGCAGGGCAGGGGCAGGCTTTTTCATAGGCCTTTCTACCAAGCACAGGCCTCTTCTCCTTTTCCTGAGAGGGAGTTCTTCAGAGGGCGATGCAGAAGGGGGATGAGCAGGGCTGCATCCATCCCTGAACCTAGGGCTCCTGCCAAGCAGACACCCTGATGTGTCAGCCCGGGTCGACTCCCCCATTCCTGTAGGAGGCAGGCTGACTTACTTCGTCCTGGACTGGATGTCTTTTACCTCAAACAAGTGGGTCCTGGAGGTGGTAAGCCAGGGGCTGGTTCTCAGCTTCAAGAAATTTTCAAAGCTGATTGCCAGATCTTTTCCACCTGCAAGCATCCCCGAAACCATTGCCTTAGAGGCAGAGGTTTCATCTCTACTGGCTCTAAATACTATAGAGAGAGAGCTCCTACATTGCACAGGGGCAAAGCTCTGTACCTCAAGTACTTCCTTACCCTAAAAAAGACAGGGGAGTGGCGACCCATCCTAGACTTAAGATACCTGAACAAACATCTTTTAAAACCAAAATTCAAAATGGTGACTCTGGGAATAATCCTTCCCTCTCTAAGGCCAGGGGACTGGCTAGCCTCCCTGGACTTAAAAGATGCCTACTTTCACATTTCCATCAGGTGCTCCCACAGAAAGTACCTGAGGTTCGAATTGCCTTCAGGCCATTATCATTTCAAAGCTATGCCCTTCGGCCTGACATCGGCTACAAGGGTATTCACAAAATGCCTAACAGCAGTAGTGGCCTTTTTACGAAGGAAGAATATTTCCATATTTCCATACCTGGACAACTGGCTCATTGTGGGTCAGTCCCCAGACCAAGTCAAGTCAGACCTGCTAGTGACTCACTTCCCTAGGATTCCTTCTCAGTCTTCCCAAGTCGGTTCTCGAGCCTGTACAGCTTCTCACCTTCATAGGTGCAGAGTTGGATACAGTCAAAGCAAGAGCTTTTCTTCCCCTGGAAAGGGCAAGGGCTATTGTAGAGCTGGCTTCTTCATTCTGCCTTCTGGTCTCTCAGCCAGCAAGGCACTTGCTTCAGCTTCTGGGTCACATGGCAGCTTCTGCAGCAGTGGTCCAAGGGGCCAGATTTCAGATGAGGGACATTCAGTTTCACCTGAGGGCCTTTTGGTCTCAGAAGAAAGATTCTCTAACCAAACTAGTTCTAGTGACTCAGACTCTGATCCAGGTTCTCCAGTGGTGGCAGGATTAGGGCAACCTTAGGCAAGGAGTCCCATTTGTCACTCAGTCTGACTCTGTGGTCTTAACCACGGGTGCTTCTCTGTTGGGGTGGGGAGCCCATCTGGGGGCTCTCACAGCCCAGGGACTGTGGTCCCCTCAGGAATCCCTTCTTCATATCAATCTCTTGGAACTCAGGGTGGTCTTTCTGGCCTTGCAAGCTTTCTCTCAGTCAGTGCAGAACAAGGTGGTTCAGGTCAGGACAGACAACACCACCACCATGTGGTACATCAATAAGCAGGGAGGCACTTGGTCCACGGCCTTGTGCACGGAAACCATGAAATGGTGGTCCCTAGCTTATTCTCTGCAGACCTCTCTGAGAGCAGTCCACCTTCTAGGGAAGCACAGTGTGCTAGCAGATGCATTGAGCAGGATCTCCCAGGGCCATCACGAATGGTCCCTGGACCCTCCGGGTGTTGAAAGTGATTTTTTCAAGGTGGGGCACTCCAGAGATAGATCTCTTTGCAGCCCCAGACAATCACCAATTTCCTCTGTTTTGTTGCAGACCCCCAGTCTTGGGCTCAGTCCCTCTGGATGCTCTGATCTTGAACTGGGAGGGGAAATTTCTATATACCTTCCCTCCTTTTCAAGGTTCTGGTCAAGATAAGGTCACAACCCTGCAGAGTGATTCTAATTGCTCCAGACTGGCCAAGGCAGCCTTGGTACCCGCTGTTGCAGTCCCTAGCAGTCCATCTTCCCCTGTCTCTTCCCAGGAATTACAACCTGTTTAACCTCCTCTCAGGGGAGGATTTGGTACCCCAATATTCGGTCTCTCAATCTCAAAGCATGGCTCTTGAAGAGTTAGAGTATGCAGATTTGCATCTGTCCCAAGGGGTTCTGGATATTTTCAAAGCATCTTGAAAGCCTGCCACCAGAAAAACTTACAACTCCAAATGGAAACGATTCAGCATTTGGTGTTCCAAGAAGCATATATCCCCAGACACTGCTGAATTGTCTACAGTTCTGGATTATATGGTTCATCTTAATGGCCTAGGCCTCAGACCAGCTACTCTAAAAGTACATTTGTCAGCTGTTTCTGCTTTTCTAAGAGTGGAAAAGCCTTCCTCACTGTCATCTCACCCTGTATTCTGTAAATTGTTCAAGTGATTGCTTCATACCAATCCCCCCCTTTAGGGATCCTACCCCTGCTTGGGATCTTAATGTTTGCATTGCTCAGCTTATGCAACCCCCTTTTGAGCCTTTGTCTTCAGCAGACCTTAAGTATTTGAGTTGGAAAACTGTGTTCCTGGTAGCTATTACCTCTGCCAGACGTATCAGTGAATTGCAAGCTCTGTCAGTGGAGCATGAATGTATCTCATTCCATAGAGATAAGGTGGTCCTTAGAACTAACAGGAGGTTTTTACCTAAAGTGACTTCAGATTTTCATCTGAACCAATCTGTGTCTCTCCCTGTGTTCTTCACTGATCATTCTTCTTCAGGAGAAAAAAGTTTACACAGTTTGGATGTTAAAAGAGCCCTTAGTTACTACATTGAGCGTACAAAGGCTCACAGGTTTGACTCCCTTCAGTTGTTTCTCACTTATGGGGAAGTGGGTAAGGGTAAACCTGCCACTAAGAGAACTGTTGCCAGGTGGATTGTCTTTTGTATTCAATTCTGCTATGAGAAGCTAGACAAAATACTTCCCTCAGGTCTGAGAGCTCATCCGACTAGAGGTACAGCTGCTTCCCTAGCTGCGGCCAGGGATATTCCTTTGCTAGAGATATGTAAAGCAGCCACCTGGAAAACAGTCCATACATTTACCAAACATTACTCCCTGGACATCCAGGCTAGGAGTGATGCTCGGTTTGGTACAGCAGTACTGCAGAGCGTATTCCTAAGGTAGGCTATTCCCTCCTCCATGGAGGTACTGCTTATAGTCTGCAATAGTCAGAATACAGCAAGACTTCACGTGATTTGAAGAAAAAATTACTCACCTTAGTAATTATGTTTCTTCTAATGGAGTCTTGTTGTATTCTGACCTCACTCCCTGCCTTCCCTCTCAGAACCTGTTTTTGGGAAATGGGCTGGCAGGTGCAGTGTTGCACCCAAGGGTGCATTTGGGCACTCCCTCCTTTTAGAGAGGGGGATTGGGTTATATTATTTTAACAGTTTTAAGTTGTTCACTACCTGGTTTTTGATTTTAGATTTCTTGTCTTGAATCTTTTGGAGATCCAAAATATTTGGTTGCCATTTGGCTAGTAAACATTTTACAATTTCCACATAGTAGTTAGTTAGTATTAGCTTGTAAGAATCTGACAGTTGTGCCTCTAAGTGCAGCAGACAGAGGTTTGAACCGAGCTCGAGCTCAACGTTCTATGCTCTGCATAGAAAATTAACCTTCTACTCTCTGGGGTAGTTTGAGTGCTGGGGCTAACTGCAATTCTCAGAATACAGCAAGACTCCATTAGAAGAAACATAATTACTAAGGTGAGTAATTTTTTCTTCCCTTTCCACAACATTATTTTTAATTAATGGAGTATTTTTAAGATTACATTAGATGGGTATGCCACGGTTGAAATAAGAAGGGTTTGCCACACAGTACCGCATTTCTCCGACTTTCTCACCTCTGAATTCTTCCCCAGATTCCTTTGTCTTTTACGTCTCTCTAAGTCCAGCCCCATAGATCCTCTTTTCCTTTGTGTTGCCTGCTCAAAGTCCAGCCCTGATTTTCTTTGCCTCTCCCTCCAGCCATTTTAACCCCCCCCGACTTCCTCTTTGTTTCTCTTACAGCTCCTGAGCCCCTCACCCACCCTGACAGACCTACAAATCTGCTGGAGTGCCACCAGCCACAGGAAAAGGTATGCAAAGCCCAGAATCCTGGAACAGACTCAGTCTGCTGCACTAGACTAGACACTCTACTGGCCCGATTTTGAACTTGACGCCAGTTTTACTTTGGCACAGAGCTTAGCTTAATTCCCAACGCTGCTTTGTGTCATCTCTCCACCCATCCCCCTCCGACCCGACCTATCTGAGCAATTACTTATATAGGCAGTGTGCTAATCACTGATTGGATAATATCTGAACAATTACTTATTTAGGCAGTGTAATAATTACTGATCGGATGAAATTTACTATTTCCCCTTTTTTGCCATTGGCTCCTTATACCTTACAACCACTAGAGGGCCACTATAACTATACACATCACCAGCATTAGCAATAGTAGTAATTAACACATCTAAGCTCTCTGGTAAGGAGACTTCTGCTGTGATAGCTCTATCCCCCGTAGCATAAACAAACAGACATAAGGTTCAGAGAGGTGCCTGAATCCCACCCCCCAATTCTCATCCTAGCTAATTCTGTCTGTCCTTTTTAGAAAACCAGGGTGAATATGGTCTTCTTTTCATACACAGTACTCCTGCTGCTCTTTACTATCTTCACCTCCTTATAACATAAATTCAGCATCATCCCACAGATCACTCAGTGTCATCGAGGAGAGGTCAGGAAGCATAGGAAAACCAGTAGTAGTTGTAAAATTCACAACACGTGTTTTAATAACAGTAAAATAAAAAAAAATCAATTGTTCAGAATAACTATTTACAATGGCAGTACAAACATAGAAAGCAGAGTCCTTTTTCTTCCCAGTTTCAAATCTCAGTCTGTCTCTGTCTCCCTCGCTTATAAAACATTGCAACGCTTTTAATAACAAGTCTTTGCAGGAGCTCGTTAAGAGATCATTCTGCTTCTCACACAGTGTTTTTGTCAGCTTCAGCTGGTGCAGCAAAAAGAACATTGTGACCCAGAACTGACCTCTTGTTTACAATTCTGCAAGAGGCTTAAAAACTGCATTTCAAGTTAACTCCTTGGGTTTCAAATAGCTTTTTGCAATCATTTCAACATTATAACTATGTACAGTTTTAAACAAAGGGATCCCATTATCAGTGACATTTGCACAAAATGATTCACATATATTTTATACCCACAGATATGCAAGGGAGAACAAAAGACAGAAATAGCAAGGGAAGGCAGAGAGATAGAGAGAGACAGAGAATTGTATGACTGTCGGGGTGATCAAGTCCTAGGTCTCACAAGAAAATTTTGTTGCGTAACCAGACAGAGAATAGACAGAAAAGGAGAGAATAGAACAGATCCTTGCATTTACTCTTTCTCCTTAACAACTGGGACAGGGCCGTATTCAACTCTGTCACATACCCCCCCTCCTAAAGAGGGAACCTGTTTTATAAAAACAGGTTTCCAAAACTTTCTAGTAATTCTCATCTGACATAAGCATATCACCTTTACAGTTATGTGCATATGCAGTATCCTTTTCTCCATAACAACAGTACAGCAAATAGTGAAGTTTAAACTCACACATTTGTTTTTTTCAGCCTTCAGAATTCTCAATTCCAGATCCATATCGAGACAGAAAATCAGCATTTGTGCATCACTTTCAGTTTAAGTGGCTGCAGTGCTGGGTACCACTGTGTGATTCTGGAATTTTTATCCTTCATTTGGTTAAGCCAACAGAGAGGATTGTGATCCGTTACAAGTATAAAGTCAGTGCCTAGTAAGTAAAACTTAAGGGACTTCATGGCCCACTTTGCTGTAAGGAATTCCTTTTCAATGGTGGAATACCTTTTCTCTCTGTTGTACAATTGCCTACTTATGTATAGAATAGGATGATCTTTCCCATCTATACGCTGGCTCAAGAGTGCATCTAGGCCTACCTCTGATGCACCAGTCTGTAACAGAAATTGTTTCTCAGAGTCTGAGCTTCTTAAAATGGGCTGAACATAATGCAGCCTTAATGGCCCGAAAAGCCTTGTCACACTCTGGGGTCCATTTCACATTATTTGGGAACTGTTTCTTTGTGAGTTCAGTGAGGGGAGTAGCTAACTCGGCAAAGCTGGGAACAAATCTCTGATAATAACCAGCCAGCCCTAAAAATGACCTGACATGTTTCTAGGTTTTGGGGACAGGGCTGTTAGCTACAGCTTCTGTCTTGGAAACCTCTGGTTTGACTTCTCCATTTCCCAAAACATAGCTCAAATATCTGGTTTCCTGCATGCCCAGTGCACACTTGGTAGGATGAATTGTCACACTTGCCTTTTTGATCGATTGGATAACAGCTCGTAGGTGTTCCAGGTTGCTTTTCCAGTCTGGACTGTACACCACAACATCATCCAGGTACGCAGCACAATAACCAGTGTGAGGGGATAAACTTACATTCATGTACTGCTGGAATGTAGCGGGTGCGCCATGTAAACCAAACGGCATGGTGGTAAACTGATAGAATCCTATAGGAGTGGCAAATGCAGTTCTGTCTCTGGATTCTTTAGCTAAGGGGATTTGCCAGTACCCCTTGGTGAGATCAAGGGTACTGATTTATATAGCACTTACCAGTCAGTCCACCAAATCATCTATTCTGGGTATAGGATAACTGTCAAATTCTGACACTTGATTAAGTTTCCTAAAATCAAGGCAGATTCTTACACCTCCTTCTTTTTTGTTTACGATCACCATTGGTGATGACCAAGCACTTCTCAAGTCTTCTGTGACACCCAATTCTTTCATTTTTATGTTTGCTTGCACGCATGTGCAAGAAACATAGTGCCATCATCCGAGATTTCGGAGGTGTGTCACCCCCTCTTCCAATTCAGTCAGTGTGTTGGCAGGCGCGGTCCCTGTCAGCCAATGCATGCTGGAGCTGTCTATGACAAGCTCCAAAATGCAGTGGCATACAGTTGAAAGGGGCAGCTATGCTTCAGTGAGCAGCGACAAGATATCGCCTGCGCATGCAGCTCCCTACACACACACACACGCCGCGCATGCATACTGTGTGCCACACAACTCTTTGCCGACAGGGGTGCCAATCCCCGTTGCCTGTGCTCGCCCCAAAAGCCTTCCAAATGCCGCTGGGTGCCCACTAACATGGCAACCGCAATGGTATAGCAGAGCCACCCTTAATGGTATAGCTAACGGGATGCCCAATCCTCCCATCGGCTTCACTGTCCCCGAGTACTGGGTGCCATACTGTGACCCACCCAGCGTGGCAACAAATGCCATGGCCGACGGGTGCCCAATCCCCCATCGGCTCCATGTACCCCAGCCGTCCTTCTGCCACGCTGGAGCCCACCCCAGCGTGGCAACGTCCGCATCGTCTTTTTTTTTTTTAAATACCTGAAAAAAAAAGGTCCCATCAGTCTTCCTGACCTGCACCCAACCACCGCACCCCCTCCTCCCACCCACCTCACCCCATACTTACATCCAGAGCTCGGCGCGACGATCTCACGGTGGACCGGGAACACGTCTGCACTCTCTGAGCCGACGCTGAACTGAGGAAATGCCGGTAAGCTGTATAATGGGCTAGATAGGGTTTTTTCAACTTTGTTGCATATCTCAGGCATTTTTTGGAATTTTTACACCAAATTTTCAAAATGGGGTTTTTGGGACCCCTTCTCATGAATGCTGTCACTGTCATGGTGTTATTCGGGGCCCGAAGGGTGATTTCAGATCACTGCGCGAAATCACCTTTCGGGACCGATTAATAATGACACTGCCAGTGTTCATAAGGTGAGCTCTCCAAGCCTATTTGAAAATTTGTGACATTCAAAAACAACGTTTATTTTCTGGACGTCGTTATGCAGTTCCTACGCAGGCTCGTAAGTTCGTGAATTTTCAATATTTTCACTCCAGATTTTCAACATTGCCATTTTACCACACCTTCTTATGAGTAGAACAGCTGTCATTTTTCACATCTCACCCAAAATGTGTTTCCGCCCATGTAGCGCACAATGGCGCAGTCGGTGTGCGAAATCAATGTACGGGACAAATTAAGAAAATCACAGTGACACTGTTCATGAGCAGAGGTCTTAAAATGGCTATGTTGAAAATTTGGTGAAAAATTCCTAAAATGACTGTTTTACGAGCGTCGTTGCTAGGATTCCCTCACTGCCTTCGTAAGTTCGCAAATTTTCAATATTTTCACTCCAGATTTTCACCATTGCCATTTTACCACACCTTCTTATGAGTAGTACAGCTGTCATTTTCAATCTCACCCAAAATGTGTTTCCGCCCATGTAGCACAATGGCGCAGTTGGTGTCTTGAAATCAATGTCTGGGACAAATTAAGAAAATCACAGTGACACTGTTCATGAGCAGAGGTCTTAAAATGGCTATGTTGAAAATTTGGTGAAAAAATTCCAAAATGACAGTTTCACGGCGTCGTTGGTTCACAGATTCCCTCACCTCCTTCGTAAGTTCGCAAATTTTCTATATTTTCCTCAGATTTTCAACATTGCCATTTTACCACACCTACTTATGGGCAGTACACTGTCATTTTACATCTTGCCCAAAATGTGTTTCCGCCCATGTAGCGCACAATGGCGCGATCGATGTCTTGAAATCAATATATGGGACACATTAAGAAAATCACAGTGACATTGTTCATTAGCAGAGGTCTTAAAATGGCTATGTTGAAAAATTGGAAAATTCTAAAATGACTTTTCTGGCGTGCATTGCGCAGTTCCTATGCATGCTCATAAGTTTCAATTTAATATTTTCACTCCAGATTTTCAACATTGCCATTTTATTACACTTCCTTATGAACAGTACAGCTGCCATTTTCATATGCCACCCAAAATGTGTTTCGCACATGTAGCGCATAATGGTGCTGTTGGTGTCTCAGCAATGTTTGGGACAGATTAAGAAAATCACAGTTACACTGTTCATGAGTAGAGGTCTTAAAATGGCTATGTTGAAAATTTGGTGACAAAAGTCCATAAAATGACTGTGTTATGAGTGAGCATTGCGCAGTTCGCACCCTCGTAAGTTCATGACTTTGTAATATTTTAAGTCCAGATTTTCACCAGTGGCATTTTTCCACACTTCCTTATTTACAGTACAGCTGTCATTTTTCACAACATGGCCGAAGTGTGTTTTCACACTTTCAGCGCAGAGATGCATGGTCGCTGTGGGAAATCATTGTTCGGGACAGATAAAGAAAATCACAGTGACACTGTTCATGATCGGAGGCACCAAAATGCCTGAGTTGACAATCTGCTGTAAAAAATCCCCAACCTAATTATATTACGGGTGTGCGTTGCACAGTTTCTATGTACACTCGTGACTTCACCATTTTTTTAAATATTTTTACTGCAGATTTGCAACATTGCCATTTTTTACACCTCCCCATGAACAGTACAGCTGTCATTTTTTACATCCTGTTCGGAATGTTTTTGCACCTGTGGTGCTAAATGCCGTAGTCGCTGTGCATAAGCAGCTTTCGGCTAACAAACTGATATTCCCCCTGTTCATGAGGTGGGGTCACAAAAAACCATGTTGAACATTTGGAGTGAAAATACCAATAAATGCCTGAGGTATTAGGGTTTCCAACCATAACGCCCAACCCTGTAGAGAATGACAGGCATCAGGGGTGTGACTTGGGATTCTTGCCTGTAATGCTCATACCATTCCACACCCTGCAGCCAGTGAGAGGCATCGAGGTATGCCTTGGACTCTTGACCCCAAAGTTCACCCATTCTCCTATATGGCACCCATCTCACGTGTTCCTAATGGAATGGGGTGCGCATAAGGGCCAAAGACCCCAAGGAACACCGTGACACTTGTCAGTGTCTGCAGGGTGGGGTGTGGTGAAATAGCGTGGCTGTTATGCCTGACGACCCAAAGGCACACCCCAATGCCTGTCACTCTCTGCAGGGTGGTGGTGGGGTTGGCTTCAGTTCAGTACTTCACTGCCATTCCTATTACGCAGCTCTGTAACTTCTACACTACCACTGCCAATGCCAGCAAGCAAACATTCGGCATTGACAAATGCTTGTTTGTATTCCCTTAGCTATGTCTGCTCTTAACCGCTCTGGTAATCTGTATGTCTTTTGTCTAATAGGGCGAGCATTCCTTGTCAATATTACGTGCTCAACCCCTTTTGCTCTGTCTGGCACTGTGGTAAAAGTACTGTTAAATGTCTTTAGCAAGCTGTGAATTTCTGTGGTTTGTTCGGAGGTTAAGGAAACATTCACCTTTACTGCATCAGCAGTTAATAGTTTGTTCCAGTCTATCATAAGCTATATCAATATCTTAATCAGTTTCTGGTAACACCAGCTTTTGATGTTTTTTCAACCCATTTCTTGAGGAGGTTAGCATGGTATATTTTAGTCGGATTTTTCCTATCAGGGGTCTCAGTCTCATAGTTAACTATGCCAGTACATCTAAGCACTTTATAAGGCCCTTGCCACTTCATTAACAGTTTATTTTCTGTAGTGGGTAACAGTAGCAAGACCTTTCCACCTGGCTCAAAAAACCTTTTCTTTTACCCCATGGTCATAATACACCTTCTGCTAGTTTTGGCCTCTTACTGATTACTATGGGCGATTTCAACATATTTTGCCAGCTTCTTTCTCAGGGCACACATATATGATGTAATAGATTGTTTCTGATGGGGTTATCTTCCCATGTTTCTTTTATTACATTTAGTGGCCCTCTAAATTGTCTACCATATAGCATTTCAAATGGTGCAAAACCTGTAGATGCCTGTGGCGCTTCTCTGCAAGCAAAAAGCAATTAAGGTAAGTATTGTTCCCAGTCTTTCGAACAACATGAAGTCTTGCTGTATTCTGACTATATGCAGTTAGACCCAGCACCTGAACTGCTCCGGAGAGTAAAGGGGTTAACTCTATGCCAAGGCATAGAACGTTGAGCTCGAGCTCGGTTTTCAAACCTCTGTCTGTGGTACTCTGAAGTGTAACTGTAAGATTTCTTACTCCGCCTAACTGTGAAGTCGCTCCGGAGATCCCTCCTGCACTTCGGTTCAGTATTAGTTTGAAACGGTCGGTTTGTTCAACCGCTTTCTTATTTTGTTGGTATTCTTACCTCTGTCTCGGTAACAGTACGTGGTAGTAGTAGGTGCTGTTATTTTTGGCTGAATTTGTATAAATTGTTTTTGTCTTCAGTTCTTTTCCGGTTGGCCCGGTTGAGAACCGCAATCTGTTGTTATTTGTGCTTTCTGAATATATTATTGTGGTTTTCTGGTACTTATCGGTTCCTAAACAAATCCGGATTTTTGTGTTTTTTTTTAACTGACCCGTGACACGGTTGGAACTGATAAGTGTTAGTTACCTGGCTTATTGCTGTGAAGGGTGACTTTTTCTTGTATTCGGTATGTCTGAGTAACCCAATAAGAAAACCGGTCCCACCTCAAGGAAGACTGCCACATTTGTAAGAACATTCTCAAAGTCACTCTTGAAAAATGTTTAAGTAGGCTGAAGGAAAGGGAGGCCGGGAAATCCACTTACCCTGATGGTCAGCATGGTTCGGTTGCGGTCGAACCTGAAGAGGTGCCTACTGACCTGGGCAATACCTGTTCGGGCAAAAGGATAGCCGACTCTGTGGAGTCGGTTCCGTCAAAAAGCAAAAGAAACTCAGATGGTTCGGATCCAGCACCCCATGTTCCGACCGCTGAGGAAAGCGATTCAAACAACATGAAGTTTTGCTGTATTCTGACATATGCAGTTAGGTCCTGCCTTTCAACTGCCCTGGAGAACAGAGAGTTAAACTTTCCATGGCCAGCATGGCATGTTCACCACAAGCTCGGCTGACGCCCCTGTCTGCTGTTGTATAAACTGCAACCGTCAGATTCTTTACTCCGCCTCACTAATCAGTCGCTCCAGAGATTTCTCCTGCTGCTCAGTTCAAAAAGTCAGTCGAAGTGTCGGTTTTTGGTTGGTTTCTCTGAATTGCTGTTACCGCTTAGTCGGTTCAAGTCTCTGTCTGTGGTACCGTGAGTACTAGATAGGTTTTTTGTTTTGTTTCTGTGTGGAACTTGTAAATTGTGGATCGGTTCGGCTGAACCGATCAGTTTCAGGTAAAAAAAACTTGTGCTTAATTTAGAGTGTGGTAACTGGTCTGTATCGGTTCTAAAAAAAACTGATTTAATTATGTTTTTTTCCAAGACCCGTGACACGGTCAGGAACCGATAGGGGAGTCTTGCCTGGCGGTTGCCGAAAAAAGGGTAAGTTTGGTTAGGTTGGCCATGTCTGAGAAACCCAAGAAAAAAAACCGGCCCACTGGGTTTCAACACTGCAGTGTGTATAGGGAAGACTTTGCCAAGGCTAATCCCCACACCACCTGTGTTTATTATCTGGGGTTTGACCACCTCGATTCAGACTGCCAAATTTGCAAGAATTTTCCCAAATCTACCCTGGAAAAGAGATTAGGTAAACTGAGGGAAAGGGAGGCCGAGAAGTCTGCTGACCCGGATGGCCAGCCCGGTTCGGTTCCGACAGAGCGAGAAGGAGTGCCCTCTGACCAGGCGATGCGCTACCAGACGAGAGGCCGATTCTGAGGAGTCAGTTCCGGTAAAAGGAAAGAGAAAGGATAAATCGTCTGGTTCGTACCCAGAAATTCATACTACGACCGCTGATGAGATCGCCAAGGCGATAAGGATTGTGCAGTCGCTTAGTTCGGTTCAGAGCGAACCGGACCATCTGGCAGGGGCTCGGTTCAGCCAGTTCCCCTGGTTCCGGATTATAGTTTGGAAGAATTTTATGAACCAGAGGAGGAGGAGGGAGAGTATGAGGATGATTATGGTGATTATGAAAGTCTGGATGTGCCTGTTGAACCGGACATCTCCCCAGACAGACCTTCAGGTGTTTCTCCTCCTAGGCTGTCTGAGTCCCCCTCTCACTATATGTTCTACAAAAAAGTGGCTGAGACCCTCCAGCTTCCTGTGGAGGATGCAGTAGAGGATCAGGAAGAGCCTGATTATGTTGAGATGATGGACATCCCAGAGTCCAGGAGGCTGTCTATTCCCCTCCACAAATCCTTTGGGAAACAGACACATAAAATTCTTAAGTCTCCTAATCCTATACCTCCTGTGGACAGACGAATGGACAAGAGGTACACTCTCTCAGACACAGAGTTCCTTTTCCAGTAATGCAGCCATGTTGGGGTTGTGCAGGCTGCTGCCTGTGATAAGGCAAATATTCCCTTGGCATCACACCCCCAGACAAGGACTCCAGGAAGATTGA
The DNA here is from genome assembly GCA_016271365.2 of Neoceratodus forsteri. Classification (NCBI taxonomy): domain Eukaryota; kingdom Metazoa; phylum Chordata; order Ceratodontiformes; family Ceratodontidae; genus Neoceratodus; species Neoceratodus forsteri. The sequence goes on along the minus strand of CM028130.1, from coordinate 481,815,948 downwards.
TGCCATGGCAAAGAAACAATACATGGCAGCATCTTTGGGACTCAGGCAGGCTAACTATATGGCCTATACAGCTAGATACCAGAAGTCCAGGTGGGACACTGTGCTGGCTCTGGCTAAACAGGTTCCTGACCAGCTTGCCAAGGAGCTGGAGCAGGTGGCCGCAGATGGGATTGAGGCATCGAAAGTACAGTTTCTTGCTGCTGTGGACTCCAGTGATGTTTCATCAAGAGTCATGGCTACATCTGTGGCTCTTCGGAGGATGGCTTGGCTCAGATGTACTAGCCTCTCACAGGATATCCAGGCTAAAGCAATGGATTTTCCTGTTATTGGTAATTCTCTGGGGAGCAGACAGAGAACTACATGAAAAAGATGGATGAGTACAGGACCACTTACAGGAGTGCTCAGGCCAAAGAAAGGCAAGCAACTCCTCAAAGGCAGCAGTCCGGGGCAGGGGCAGGCCTTTCCAAAGGCCTTTTTTCCAAGCTTAGGCCTCCTCTTCTTCCTTTTCACAGAGGGGGTTCTTTAGAGGGAGAGGCAGAAGGGGGATGAGCAGGCCTGCACCATCCCTCAGCCTAAAGCCCCTGCCAAGCAGACAGCCTGATGGGTCTGCCCAGGCCGATTCTCCCATACCAGTAGTGGGCATGCTGGCTTACTTTATCCAGGACTGGAAGTCTCTGACATCAGACAAGTGGGTCCTGGAAGTAGTAAGCCAGGGACTGGTTCTCAGCTTCAAAACATTTCCCAAGATGAGAACCAGATCCTTTCCACCTGCAAATCTCTCAGAGACCCTTGCCCTAGAGGCAGAGGTTTCTTCTCTCCTAACTCTCAGAGCTATAGAGAGGGTTCCCACCCTACACAAGGGCAAAGGATTGTACTCCAGGTACTTCCTAACCCCCAAAAAGACAGGAGAATGGCGGCCCATCCTGGACCTAAGATATCTGAACTAACACCTTTTAAAGCCAAAGTTCAACATGGTGACTCTGGGAATTATCGTTCCCTCTCTAAGGCCAGGGGACTGGCTAGCCTCCCTGGACCTCAGAGATGCCTTCTTTCACATTCCCATCAGGTGCTCCCACAGAAAGTACCTCAGGTTCGAGTTGCCCTCAGACCACTATCAATTCAGAGCAATGCTCTTTGTCCTAACATCAGCCCCAAGGGTTTTCACAAAGTGCCTGGCAGTAGTTGTTCCTTTCCTAAGAAGATAAAAGATCTCCATCTTCCCATATTTGGACGACTGGTTCATAGAAGGTCAGTCTCCAGACCAAGTCAAGTCACATTTGCAAGTGACCCAGCAAGTGCTCACTTCCTTAGGATTCTTTCTCAACCTTCCAAAGTCAGTTCTCGAACCAGTACAGCTCCTCGCCGTTATAGGTGCAGAACTGGATACAGTAAAGGCAAGAGCCTTCCTTCCCCTGGGAAGGGCAAGGACCCTCATGGAACTGGCCTCTTCAGTCACCCTTCAGGTGTCTCGACCAGCAAGGCATTTCCTTCAGCTACTGGGCCACATGGCAGCTTCCACAGCAGTGGTCCAAGGGGCAAGATTCCAGATGAGGGACATTCAGTTCCACTTAAGAACCTTCTGGTCCCAAAGAAAGGATTCCCTTACCAAACTAGTCCCAGTGACTCGAACCCTAATCCAAGCCTTGCAGTGGTGGCAGGATCAGGACAATTTGAGACAAGGGGTTCCATTTGTCACTCAGTCTCATTCAGTGATACTCACCACAGATGCTTCCCTGCTAGGCTGGGGAGCCCATTTGGGGGATCTTACCACCCAAGGACTGTGGTCACCTCAGGAATCTCTGCTGCACATCAATCTCTTGGAGCTCACAGCAGTGATTCTGGCACTGCAAGCTTTCTCCAAATCTGTACAGAACAAGGTGGTTCAGGTCAGAACAGACACCACCACCACCATGTGGTACATCAACAAGCAAGGAGCCACTCGGTCTATGGTCTTGTGCACAGAAGCAATGAAGTTGTGGTCCCTGGCCTATTCCCTGCAGACCTCTCTGATAGCAGTTCACCTCCCAGGGAAGGACAATGTCCTAGCAGATGCACAGAGCAGAATATCCCAGGGCCATCGCGAATGGACCCTAGATCCTCTAGTTTTGAAAGTGCTTTTCTTGAGATGGGGCACACCAGAGATAGATCTTTTTGCAGCCCCAGACAATCACCAGCTTCCTCTCTTTTTGTTGCAGACCCCAGTCTTGGGCTCAGTCCCCCTGGATGCTCTGATTCTGAACTGGGAAGGGGAAATTTCTGTATGCTTTTCCCCCCTTCCCTCTCCTGTTCAAAGTGTTAGTCAAGATAAGGTCACAACCATGCAAAGTGATTCTGATTGCTCCAGACTGGACCAGACAGCCCTGGTACCCCCTGTTGTTGTCCCTAACAGTCCACCTTCCTCTGTCTCTTCCCAGGAAGTACAACCTGTTGACATCCTCTCAGGGGAGGATTTGGTACCCGAATCTTCAGTCTCTCAATCTCAAGGCATGACTCTTGAAGAGTTAGAGTTTGCAGATCTGCATCTTTCCCAAGGGGTTCTGGATATCCTTAAGCCTTCCACCAGAAAGACTTACAACTCCAAATGGAAAAGATTCTGCATTTGGTGTTCTAAGACAAATATTTCTCCAGACTCTGCTGAATTGCGTACGGTTCTGGACTATATGGTCCATCTTAATGACCTAGGCCTCAGACCAGCTACCCTTAAAGTACACTTGGCAGCTGTTTCTGCTTTCTTGTCAGTAGGCAAGCCTTCCTCTCTATCATGCCATCCTGTGTTTTGTAAGTTTTTCAATGGATTGCTTCACACCAATCCCCCCTTTAGGGCTCCTGCTCCTGCTTGGGATCTTAATGTTTTCATTCCTCAGCTTATGTAACCCCATTTTGAGCCTTTATCCTCAGCAGAGCTTAAGTACTTCACTTGGAAAACTGTGTTTTTGGTAGCCATTACTTCTGCCAGACGTATCAGTGAATTGCAAGCTCTGTCAGTGGAATCTGATTTCATCTCTTTTCATAGAGATAAAGTGGTCCTAGGAACTAACAGAATGTTCTTACCTAAAGTAGTTTCAGATTTCCACCTCAACCAGTCTATATCTCTCCCTGTTTTCTTCACTGAATATTCCTCCTCTGGAGAGCGGAGGCTACACAGCTTGGATGTTAAAAGAGCCCTTAGCTACTACATAGAGCGTACCAAGGGTCATAGGTTTGAATCCCTCCTGTTGTTCCTTACGTATGGAGAAGTTGGTAAGGGCAAACCTGCCACTAAGAGATCTGTTGCCAGGTGGATTGTTTCTTGTATTCAGTTCTGCTATGAAAAACTGGGTAGAACTCCACCCTCAGGCCTGAGGATTCATTCCACTAGAGGTACAGTCGCTTCCCTGGCTGCTGCCAGGGATATTCCTCTCTTAGAAATTTGTCAAGCAGCCACCTGGAAAACAGTCCATACTTTCACCAAGCATTACTCTCTGCATATCCAGGCTAGGAGTGATGCTCGGTTTGGCACAGCAGTACTTCAGAGCCTGTTTCCAAAGTAGGTCCTGTCCCTCCTCCATGGAGGTACTGCTTGGTAGTCTGCATATGTCAGAATACAACAAGACTTCATGTTGTTTGAAGAAAAAATTGCTGACCTTAGTAATGTTCTTTCTTCTAATGGAGTCTTACTGTATTCTGACCTCCCCCCCGCCTTCCCTCTCAGAACCTAGATTTTGGGATGTGGGTGGGCAGGAGCAGTGTTGGCACCCTAGGGGTGTCCTTTTTTCACCCTCTTTTGGTTTGGGTGAGGGGATGTGTTTTGTTTTTGGGTTTCCTGACTTGAATCTTCCTTTTGAAACCAAAAACATTTTTATATAGATATATTTGCCAGTTGGCTAGTATAAGTTTTACAATTCCCACACAGTACTTCTAGTGAGTATTGCTCGTAAAGATCTGACGGTTGCAGTTTAAACAACAGCAGACAGGGGCTTCAACCGAGCTTGTGGTGAACATTCCATGCTGGCCATGGAAAGTTTAACTCTTTGTTCTCCGGGGCAGTTGAAAGGCAGGACCTAACTGCTTATGTCAGAATACAGTAAGACTCCATTAGAAGAAACAACATTACTAAGGTGAGTAATTTTTTCTTCTCCGGGGCAGTTGAAAGGCAGGACCTAACTGCATATGTCAGAATACAGCAAGACTCCATTAGAAGAAACAACATGACTAAGGTGAGTAATTTTTTCTTCTCCGGGGCAGTTGGAAGGCAGGACCTAACTGCATATCTCAGAATACAGCAAGACTCCATTAGAAGAAATAACATTACTAAGGTGAGTAATTTTTTCTTACTATAGTTCAGTCGCTTTGCCCTGTTCCTACCGAACCGACATCAGTTCAAAGGTGATCGGTTCAGTCGGAAGTAATTGCCTCAGATATTGATCTGGAGGCATACTATGAGGGCGATTGGGAGGAGGAAGAATATTATGAAGAAGGAGAGTTTGAAGGCCTAGATGAGCCAGTAGAGCCTGACATCTGCCCAGACAGGCCTTCCAATGTTTCCCCTCCCAGGCTTTCTGAGTCCCCCTCTCACTTCTTGTTTTACAAGAAGGTGGCTGAGATTCTTCAGCTTCCTATGGAAGAGACTGATCAGGATCAGGAGGAACCTGATTATGTGGAGATGATGAATGTTCCAGAGTCAAAAAGAGTGTTTATCCCTTTGCACAAATCCCTGGGGAAACAAACACAAAAAATCATGCAGTTTCCCACATCCATTCCTCCTGTGGATAAGAGAATGGACAGGAGGTATGCCTTATCAGGTCCTGGCATGGAATTCCTTTCAGCACATTGCAGCTGTGTTTAGGTAGTGCAAGCTGCAGTTTGTGACAAGGCTAATATTCCCCTTGCATCTCACCCCCCCAGATAAGGATTCCAGGAAAGTGGATGCCATGGCAGAGAAGCATTACTTGGCCTCCTCTTTGGGGCTCAGGCAATCAAATTACATGGCATATACAGCCCGGTACCAGAAATCTATGTGGGATACGGTTCTGGAGCTTGCTAAGAACGCCCCTTCCCAGCTAGCCAAGGAACTGGAGCAGGTGGCTGTAGATGGTATAGAGGCTTCTGAGGTGCAATTTCATGCTGCTGTTGACTTGAACGATGTACATTCCAGAGTCATGGCTACATCTGTCTCCATGAGGAGGTTTGCTTCTCTTAGGTGTACCAGTCTTTCGCAGGATACCCAGACTAAGGCCATGGATTTTCCTGTCACTGGTAATTCTTTGTTTGGGGAACAAACAGAGAACTACATGTAACCCCCCTACAAATGGGGGTTCCCGAAAAGTCTTCTTTGAGCTTGCCTAAATGCTCACTGCCAGGCTGGTGTTCTGCATTTTAGCAGTTTAAATGTATTGCCAAAGAGTGCCTGAATAGCCTCTGCGTACTGTCTCTTTAAGAGCTGCCTGGATTGCAGTCATAATTAATCTGTGAAGGAGGTCTGTTAGAAGATGTACTTATTTGCTGATTATCTATTAGAGTGATAATAATGTTGCAGTTTGTTATGACCTGTTTTCTTTGCAGCAAGGACAATTCTGTCCGTTTCCTTCATCTTGGTCCTGGACTGCAGAATGGGCCAATCAGTACATTTGGGACTCTAAAATGGAGCCTGCCTACAGGGGCTTGGTGGGGCCAAAACTTGTAGGAATTGTAGTTTTGGGCTTTTGTTGCCTAAAATAACCTGGAGGGGGAGCCCTTGTTGTGACTGACAGACAGATCAGCCAATTGAACCTTTTGGATCTTGGGGAAAGTCCCACACTGCTTGCAGTTTCAGTTAAATCTGAGTTGGGAAGTGAAGAAGTAAGAGCTCGAGATAGTTCGAGCAGCAATCCATAGTGGAAAGGCCTGAGTTTGGCCTGCATGCCTGCCTGCTGTTCCTGAGAGGTAATTATTGTATTTTTTCGGACTGAATACGAATTTGGAGAGTGAATTAAGCCACTGAATTGTGACCAGGCTTTAACCTGAATGTAACCCCTAGGTGGCGCTATCCCTAGGGCTACTACCCCTGCCTGCTTGGCTAGTAGCAGGTTAAGGGGCCTGAGTTCTGAAACGGGTGCCTCTACCCGGAGGTCAGGGTTGGTAGTGGTCAAGCTAACCTGGGCACGGCCCTCCGGGACACTGTAACCCCCCCTTTCCCCTCTAGTGGCCTGAGCACTGTACAGTAATCACTTTCACAATACCCCTGGTACACTATACAAGTACCCACACTGTTTGCACTTACCACCAGGGCTGGTTCCTCTGGCTCGACCCTGGGGACTCCCTGTAAAACAAGGTTATGTGCAGCAAATAAAAACAGTAAAGTACTTTGAGCACAAACTGGAACCACAGTCAGATTACATGCAGAAAAAGTTAGATCTGATTTATTCAGGGGACTTGAACAAGGGAGGGGCAAGATCAGGGTAATTAGCTTAAAGGTTATATCAATCAAGCAGTTAGGCATGCGCTTTGAGTCCCACACAGTCCACCTCTGGGTACCCAGGTGGGAAGAGATGGGCTAGCCAGGGCCGGTTGCCCAGGGTTGCAGCTGGTTGGGGCCCTATGATGGAAAACACAACATGCACAGTACACAATATTTGTAATCAGAGCCAGAGGGATCAGTTAAGTAAAAAGCGAAACAACAAGACAATCAGATGACACACTCAAATTAAGCTGTTGTTGCAGGGAGCTACCCTGGTATTTACTCATGATACCCAAGACTGGACACAGGCTGGAAGAAAATCGAGACTGCAGGTGATTGATCTGGAATGCCAGGAGAAACAGGGCCACACGAGTCGCAGAGGCGTCGTTCCTGTTCAAGCATGGAGCAAGGGACTGATCCCCAGGCAGGTCTCTCGTCGATGGCTTCTCTGTGCAGTGGGTAGTCTGGCTGGGCCAGTCTGGCAAGCCCAGACCGCATGGAGACAAATTCGGATGCAGTCTGTTTTGGGCTGGATACAGCTTCCAGCAAGCAGAACACAGTTCACACAGTGGGGAACTAACTTGCAACCCACTAGCAGCTCATAGCACATTTACATGTACGGGAATTCTACTGTACCAGGCAAAGCGCTCCCCGGTCACAATCACAAAGTCTCTGCACACACCAGGAGCTTAGGGGTAGCTGGAACTCCTGACAGGCGTAGTGCATTCAGCAAAATCTTCAAACTTCGTCAGGTTGAGCCTGGCCCACTTCAGTAGCTTACTTTAGTCACACAAACTTGGATTTCGTCCACATTAATTCTCTTCTCTCCCTCTCAGGAGCAGCAGGCAGACATGTAAGCCAAAAACTCAGTCTTTTCACAGTCCTCCCATGCGAAGCCACTCAGGATTGCTGCTCAGAATCACTTCAGCTCCTCTCATTTCACTTCCCAGCTTAGAACTAACTGAAAACTGCAAACAGCCTGGGACTTCCCCTAGATCCAGAAAGTCTGGTTGGCTGATTTGGCTGTCAGTCAAAGCAAGAGCTCCCCCTTCAGTTGCAAAAAAGGGGCAAAAAGTTCAAATCTACAATTCCTAAAGATTTTGACTTCAGACAGCTCCTGTAGTCCGGCTACATTTTAGGTCCCACCAGTACTGTTTGGTCCAATTTGCAGTCCAGGACCAAGAGAGTGGAGACAAACAAAACAGTCTTTGCTACAAAGAAAGCAGGTTAGACAAACTACATTATCATTATCATTTATCACTAAATGATTTTCAGTAAATAGTTACATCTTTCAGCAGAGCTCCCTCTCAGATTACATAAGCTACAATAGGCAGCACTTAAAGAGACAATACTCAGAGGCTATACAGGCTCTGGTAATCACATTTAAACTGCTAAAATGCAGGACACCAGCCTGGTAGTGAGCATTTAGGCAAGCTCAAGGAAGACTTTTTGGGAACCCCCATTTGTATGGGGGTTACTCCCTTCCCTGCCTGGGAAAACTTGGCATCCACATGAAGTCTGTACCGTCAGAACATTGAAAATGCAACATATACAAGACATTTATACCATTAGCATGCTATACCAGTACTATCTGAATCATCAATTGCCATAACTTATCACTTTACTATACATTTCAATGTACTCCACTATATCATTTTCATTCTGACAATACATTATGCATATTTCACACAGGTAAATTGAACATTACTATACAGAATCATGTAATAGCTTCTTGTACGCTAAACAATGCAAGAGGAGGTCCTTCCCTATCAACTAACTTGGGGCTGGATGGGGCAGGGGCACCATGGTGAGAGGGCAGAACAGGTAACCTGGAATGGACCATCAAGCTCAATTTGAGCAGTGAGCTCTGAGAAACATAAACACCTTTGTGGACTACATTGAGAGGCAAATCCACTGGCCTCCCGGGGGAATTGTAACTGAAGCGCACCACTGGCTTGACAGCTCGGCCAGTCTTTCTGGGGTGAACAACCACTGTCTCTGTACTTTCAGCAATGGTCTTGGAGCTTTTATCACTTGTGAGGGGTGCCTCTGCATGAAGGGGAATGTCCAAGCTGGGAGCACTGTCAGCCACTTGCTCTGTAGTCTCTGTTTCTACAACACTTGGCTCATTTTGAAGATACTCTGGCACTGAAGGAGGGTTGTCAGCACTCTCATAGTGTTCCTCAAGTTCTGGCATGTCACCAGAAAGACTCATACCATCAGTCTCTCCTTCAGGCAAATCATACAGTTCCACGATACACAAAGATTCAGCATCCTCAGACATGATACTTTGCACTTCACCTTCAGGAAGCATTGGCTCCAATGATGATGCTGGGGGCGTTAGGCAGTCCAGAAGGCCCAGCTTCATCCCCATAATTCAACATAGGATTTCCATAAGACAACTGATTGAGTTCATATGAGGGGAATAGGCATTATCACACTCACTGTCATCCGAGTTAGACTGGCAGTCACTATCATTCTGGGCCTGCTGCGGGGGAAGTCTTAAATCGGCAACCACGAGGACAGGCTGACTCTGTTTCTTTCTTGCAACAGCACAAGTCGCTGGTCCAGGGGAATCAATCTCGGCGGGTTCAGCCTCAATTATAACGTGACCAATAGGTAGCAAGTGGTTACGGTGCATGGTCTTGACTGCTTTGGAGTTATTCTCTGGGCGCACTTTGTACACTGGCAAATCATCCAACTTTCCAACTATGACATGGGGAAGATGGTGCCATCGATCAGCAATTTTGTGTTTACCATGCAATCCTAAATTTCGCAACAACACACGGTTTCCAGGCCTAAGCTCTTGAACCTTTACTTTTCTATCATGACTCTCATTGTTGGCTAGATTTCTTTTGGCAGCCATTGTCTGGGCCAGTTGATAGGCATGGTTCAATTGAGCTTTCAGTTTTTGTACATATTGCAGGTAATCTTCGGCTCGGACCCCATCGGGAGAAACCCCAAAACAGACATCAACAGGCAGCCGGGCCTCTCTCCCAAGCATGAGGCGGTAGGGAGAGAACCTGGTAGCATCATTCTTCGTGCAATTGTATGCATGTACCAAGGTGCTAATCTGCTGGTTCCATTTATGCTTATCTTTTGGGTGGAGGTGCCTAGCATGTCTAGCAGGGTGCTGTTAAAGCGTTCTGGTTAAGGATCCCCCTGCGGGTGATAAGGGGTGGTTCTTGACTTTCCCAGCCCCAGAGAGAGAGCATTTCTTTGATTAGCTGACTCTCAAAGTCCCGGCCTTGATCAGAGTAAATTCGCTGGGGCGCACCCTAGCGGATGAAGAAATTTTCCACTAGCACCTTGGCCACAGTAGATGCTTTTTGGTCTTTGGTGGGAAAAGCTTGTGCATACCATGTGAAATGATCCGTAACCACTAACACATTGCCAGTGTTTCGCTGATCAGGCTCTAAACTCAAGAAGTCTATGCAGACTAGTTCCACTGGGGTGGTGGTAGTGATGTTGAAAAGGGGGGCAGCCTTCTGAGGCAGGGCTTTTCTCTGCAGGCAGTGACTACAAGTCCTTACATGGTGCTCAACATTGGCTTCCATCTTGGGCCAGTAGAATCGAGATCGTACTAGGTCAAGGGTCCGGTGGATACAGAGGTGGCCCATATGATTGTGGAGGGTCCTCAGTACCAAATCTTTGAAGGCTGTGCTCAGGACCAAGATAATGGAGACAAACAAAACAGTCCTTGCTACAAAATAAGGCAGGTTAGACAAACTACATTATCATTATCACTCTAAATTATTTTTAGTAAATAGTTACAGCTTTCAACAGAGCTCCCTCTCAGATTACATAAGCTGCAATAAGCAGCAGTATAGCGCAGTGGTTTAAGGCTCTGAGCTGCAAACCTGGAGACCTGGGTTTGAAGCCCACAGTCCCCACCTGTGTACTGTTTGACCCTGAGCAAGTCACTTAACTTCCTTGTGCTCCCAAGTCGCATCTGGAAACAAGCTCCGGCTTAGTATGCCTCTCCTGGTTAAACAATTTCCCCTTTCCCTGAAAGAGACAGTACACAGAGGCTATACAGGCTTGGGTAATCACATTTAAACTGTTAAAACGCAGTACACCAGCCTGGCAGTGAGCATTTAGGCAAGCTCAAGGAAGACTTTTTGGGAACCCTCATTTGTGGGGGGGGTTACATGAAGAAGACTGAAGATTTGCTGAATGCAATCGGCCTGTCAGGACTTCCAGCTACCTCTGAACTCCCAGATTGTGCAGAGACTCTGTAATTGCGACCGGAGAGCCATTTGCCTGGTACAGTGAAATTTCCTTACATGTGAATGTGCTGTGTACTTATAGTGGGTCATGATTTGGTTCCCCACTGTATGCTTAAACTGTGTTAAACTTGCTGGAGGCTGTATCCAGCTCCTTGGACTGAATCTGTATCCGTTTCCGTTTGCCTGGGCCCTGCTACACTGGCCCAACCAGAATACCTGCTACGTAGAGAAAGTCATCGAAGAGAGACCGGCCTTGGGATCAGCCCCCTGCTCAACGCCTTGAACAGGAACGATGCCTCACTGATTCCTGTGGGCCCTGCTTCTCCGGGCACTCCAGCTCAACAACCTGCAGTCTCGATTTCGTCCTGCCTGTGTCCAGTATTGGGTATCATTAGTAAACATCAGTGTAGCTCCCTGCAACGACAGCTAAATCTAAAAGTGTTGCCCTCTGATGGTCTTGTTGCCTTTTCTTTCACGAACTGAGCCCTCCGGCTCCGGTTTACAAATAGTGTGTGTTGTGCATGTTGCTTTCTTCCATCACAGGGCCCCAATCAGCTGCAACGTTCCTGGCTAGCCCACCGTTTTCTTACCTGGGTACTGGGTACCCAGAGTGTGTGACTGCGTAGGGACTGTGAACTGCATGCATAACTGTCAGATTAACATAGCTTTTAAGCACATCAACCTGATTACGCCCCTCCCTTGTTCAAGTCCCCTGAATAAATCAGATTTAACTTTGTTTGCATTTAACCTGACTGTGGTTCCAGTTTGTGCCAAAAGTATTGTACTGTTGCTGTTTGCTGTGCTTAACCTTGTTTTACAGGGGGGTCCCCAGGGTCGAGCTAGAGGAACCAGCCCTGGTGGTAAGTGCAAACAGTTTGGGTAATTGTCTGGTGAATAAGGGTCATTGTGAAAGTAATTACTGTATATTGTTCAGGCCACTAGAAGGGAAAGCGTGGGGTTACAGTGTACCGGAAGGCTGTGCCCAGGTTAGCTTGACCACTACCAACCCTGGCCTCCGGGTGGAGTCACCCATTTCATTACCCAGGCCCCTTAACCTGCTACTAGCCAAGCAGGCAGGGTAGTATCCCTAGGGATAGCACCACCTAGGGGTTACATACATGAAGAAGATGAATGAATATAGGACCACCTATAGGAGTGCAGCAGCCAAAGAAATGCATGCCACTCCTCAGAGGCAGCAATTTAGGGCTGGAAGGGGCAGGCCTTTTCACAGGCCTTTCTACCAAGCTCAGGCATCCTCCTCTTCTTTCCAGCAGAGGGGGTTCTTTAGGGGAAGAGGCAGATGTGGGATGACCAGAACTCCATCATCCACGCAGTCTAAGCCCCCTGCCAAACAGACACCCCGAGATGTCGGTCAGGGTTGCCTCCCCAGTTACAGTAGGGGGCAGGTTGGTTCACTACTTCCAGGCTCTGGAGTCTATTACTTCAGACAGTTGGGTCCTGGAAGTAATGAGCCAGGGACTTGCTCTCATTTTCAAAAGGTTCCCAAAAGTGAGATCAAGATCCTTCTGTCCTCCCTCTCCCTTGGAGACAAAGGCCTTAGAGGCAGATGTCTCCTCTATTCTGCAAGCAGTAGAGAAGGTACCTCATTGTCACAGGGGAAAAGGACTGTATTCCAGATACTTCCTTACCCCAAAAAAGGCAGGGGAGTGGTGACCCATCCTAGATTTAAGGTACCTGAACAAACATTTAACAAAATCAAAATTCAAGATGGTGACTCTGGGAGTAATTCTTCCCTCTCTGAGACCAGGAAACTGGCTAGCCTCCCTGGATCTCAAGGATGCCTACTTCCACATACCTATGAGACATTCCCACAGAAAGTACCTCAGGTTCGAGTTGCCCTCAGGCCATTACCAATTCAGAGCTATGCCTTTCGGCCTAACATCCGCTCCAAGGGCGTTCACCAAGTGTCTAGCAGTAGTGGTGGCATTCCTCAGGAGACAGAGTATCCTTCTGTTCCCATAGCTGGACGACTGGCTCATTTTGGGTCAGTCCTCAGACCAAGTCAAGTCAGCCCTAGATGTCACTCGAAAGCTTCTAGACTCCTCGGGTTTCATTCTAAACCTAGAAAAGTCTGTTCTGAAACCAGCTCAGCTCCTCACTTTCATAGTGGTGGAGCTAGACACTATTCAGGCAAGAGCATTTCAAACAACATGAAGTCTTGCTGTATTCTGACATAATGCAGTTAGCCCCTGCACTTGAACTGCCCCGGAGAGGAAAGGGTTAACTCTATGCAGAAGCATAGAACGTTGAGCTCAAGCTCGGTTTTCAAACCTCTGTCTGTGGTACTTCCCAGTGTAACCTTTAGATTCTTTACTTCGCCCAACAGTGAAGTCGCTCCAGAGATGCCTCTGCTTGGTTTGGTAAAGTTTTAAAAAACGTTTGGTTTAAACCGTTCTATTTGTTATTTTTCGGATTTCCAGCCTCTGTCTACAGTACAGGTAGTGTAGAAAATAGGTAGTGACTGTTTTTTTTGTGGTAAAGTGTGGATATTGTTCTTTCTTCGGTTTCTTATCGGTCGGTCCGGTTAGGAACCGACCTTATTTCAAATTTGTTTAACATTTGATTTTTTCTGGGATTAGAGTGGTACTGATCGGTTTCGAAAGAAGCGTGCTTTTTCTGGTTCTTTTTCAAAACCCGTGACATGGTTTGTAACCAGTTGGTTATTTATTACCTGGCTTGAAAGCTGCTATAGGGTAATTTAGTAGGTTTGCCCTATCTGAGAAACCCAAAAAGAAAACCGTTCCACTGGGTTTCAACACTGTACTGAGTGTGGGGAGGCCTTTGCCAAGGCTGACCCCCACCTCATCTGTGTTTGTTGTCTGGAGTTTGACCACCTCAAGTCAGATTGCCAAATTTGCAAAAACTTTCCCAAAGCCACTCCAGAAAAATGACTGAGTAGGCTGAAGGAAAGGGAGGCCGAGAAGTCTGTAGATCCGGATGGCCAGCCCGGTTCGGTTGCGGATGAAGCTGAGGAGGTGCCTACTGACCTAGACGATACCTCCTCGAGCAAAAGGAGAGCCAACTCTGAGGTGCAGGTTCCTTCAATAAAGAAACGAAAGTCTGGTGGTTCGGATCCAGTACCGCATACTCCAACTGCGGACGAGATAGCCAAAACAATTAGCATTGTTCAATCACTTCACCCGGTTCCGTCTAAACCGGTACTGCCGGTTAGGCAGTCGGTTTGGTCAGATCCGTCTCCTTCGGAGTACAATCCAGATGCTTTTTATGAGGAGTGGGAGGGAGATGAAGACTATCCCGATGATGAAGACGAAGATGACGACCTGGGGGGGTCTGGATGTGCCCATTGAACCGGACATCTCCCCAGACAGGCCCTCTAATGTGTCCCCTCCCAGGCTTTCTTAGTCCCCTTCACACTTCTTGTTCTACAAGAAGGTGACCGAAACCCTCCAGCTTCTTATGGTTGAAGCTGTTGCGGAGGAAGAAGAGCCTGATTTTGTGGAAATGATGGACATCCCAGAGTCCAAAAGATTGTCTATCCCTCTTCATAAGTCCTTGGGGAAACAGGCACAAAAGATTTTACAAACTCCTAATTCATTACCTCATGTGGATAAAAGAATGGACAGGAAGTATATGTTATCAGGCTAAGGTACGGAGTTCCTTTATACTCATAGCAGCCATGTTGTGGTAGTTCAGGCTGCAGCCTGTGACAGGGCTAATATTCCTTTGGCTTCACACCACCCGGACAAGGACTCCAGGAAAGTTGATGCCATGGCCAAGAAACAATATTTGGCATCTTCTTTGGGACTGAGGTAGGCTAACTATATGGTCTACACAGCCAGGTACCAGAAGTCCAGATGGGATACTGTACTGGCTAAACAGGCCTCCCCACAGCTAGCCAAGGAGCTGGAGGAAGTGGCTGCGGATGAAACTGAGGCATCTAAAGTACAGTTTCACGCTGCTGTGGACTCCAGTGATGTGGCATCAAGAGTCATGGCTACATCTGTGTCTCTCAGAAGACATGCTTGGCTCAGATGTACTAGCCTATCACAGGACACCCAGACTAAGGCTATAGATGTTCCTGTAGTTGGTAACTCTCTGTTTGGGGAGCAGACAGAGGCTTACATGAAGAAAATGGCTGAATACAGGACCACTTGCAGGAGGCACAAGCCAAAGAAAGGCAAGCCACTCCACAAAAGCAGCAGTCCAAGGGCAGGGGCAGGCCCTTTCACAGGCCTTTTTAACAAGACCAGGCATCCTCTCCTTTCCCTCAGAGGGGGTTTCTCTGAGGGAGGGGCAGGAGGTGGATGAGCAGGGCTGTTTCCTCCTCCCAGTCTAAGGCTCCTGCCAAGCAGACACCCTGAGGTGTCGGCCTGGGTCGACTCCCCAATCCCAGTAGGAGGCAGTCTGGCTTTCTGCTTTCAGGCCTGGAAGTCTCTGACCTCAGACAAGTGGGTCCTGGAAGTAGTAAGCCAGGGACTGGCCCTCAGCTTCAAAAGGTTCCCAAAAAGGAGGGCCAGGTCTTTTCCACCTGCATCAGTCTCAGAAGCCTTTGCCCTAGAGGCAGAGGTTTCTTCTCTCTTGGCTCTCAGAGCCATATAGAAGATTCCTACTCAACACAGGGGAAAAGGCCTGTACTCCAGGTACTTCCTTATCCCAAAGAAAACAGGGGAGTGGCGACCCATCCTGGACCTAAGGTATTTGAACAAACACATTTCAAAACCCAAATTCAAAATGGTAACTCTGGGAATAATCCTTCCCCCTTTAAGGCCAGGGGATTGGCTAGCATCCCTGGACCTCAAGGATGCCTACTTCCATATCCCTGTCAGGTGCTCCCACAGAAAATACCTCAGGTTTGAGTTGCCTTCAGGCCATTATCAGTTCAGGGCCATGCCATTTGGCCTAACATCAGCTCCAAGGGTGTTCACAAAGTGCCTGGCAGTAGTGGTGGTTTACCTCAGAAGACAGGATATCACCATTTTTCAATATTTGGATGACTGGCTAATTGTTGGTCAGTCATCAGACCATGTCAGGTCAGCTCTGCAAACCACCCAGGGCTTGCTCAGTTCTCTGGGGTTTCTTCTCAGTCTTCCAGAATCTGTCCTCGAACCAGTAAAACTTCTCACCTTCATAGGGATAGAATTGGATACTATCCAAGCAAAAGCTTTCCTTCCTCTGGCAAGGGTGAAGGCCCTAGTAGATCTTGCTTCCTGTTTTCGACCTCAGGTTTCTCATCCAGCAACACAGTTCCTCCAACTCCTGGGCCATATGGCAGCCTCCATTGCAGTGTTACAGGGAGCCAGATTTCAGATGAGGGACATTCAGTTCCACCTACAGTAAGGTCCTTTTGGTCACAGAGAAAGGACTCTCTCACCAAACTGATTCCAGTGACCCAGACACTGGTCCAAGCTCTCCAGTGGTGGCTGGATCAGGACAACCTTAGACAAGGAGTTCCATTTCTCCCTCAAGTCCCATCAGTAGTGCTTACTACGGATGCTTCTCTTCTAGGTTGGGGAGCACACCTGGGAGCCCTGACAGCTCAAGGGGTCTAGTCTCCACAGGAGTCTCTCCTTTGTATCAGTCTCCTGGAACTCAGGGCAGTTTTTCTAGCCCTTCAGAGCTTCTCAGGGTCAGTCAAGGGCAAGGTAGTTCAAGTCAGAACAGACAACACCACCACCACAATGTGGTACATCAACAAGCAGGGAGGCACTCGGGTCTACGGCCTTGTGCACAGAAGCCATGAAGCTGTGGTCTCTGGCCTATTCTCCTTGGACTTCCCTGGTAGTAGTTCACCTTCCAGGAAAGGACAGTTTACTAGCAGATTCTCTGAGCAGAATTTCAGAGGGACATCACGAATGGTCCCTGGATCCTCACATCTTGAAAGTCATCTTCTCCAGGTGTGGCACTCCAGAGATAGATCTCTTTGCAGCACCGGACAATCATCAACTTCCTCTGTTTTGTTGCAGACCTCCAATCCTGGGGACGGTACCCCTGCTCTCATTTTGGAATGAAAGGGCAGGTTTCTCTATGCTTCCCCTCCCTTCCCTCTGCTGTTCAACCCTGCACAGTGATACTAGTGGCTCCAGATTGGGTCAGACAGCCTTAGTATCCTCATAAGTTCATAGGTGCCTACCTATGCAATAAATGGAGGACTTTGGACAATAAATTATCAGGTGACATATCATATGAACAGAACAAGGTACACAAAAACAAAAATAGGTAATACAAAAGCAATAAAATAACCATTGAGAGCATACATTGGTGGAACACCATCAGGTGACCATAGAGCAACATGGATTAATTCTCAATCTACGGTTGCTCTCTAGAGCGAGCTTGTGTCTTTTGAGAGCGTGTCTCTGTGTTCTGAGAGCGCGTTCTCAACTTAACACAGACACTACAGTAAGACTCGCAGACGGAGAGAGAAACACAGAGAAAAGCAGACGTACCAGTAAGTCCCTGTCCCATACCAAAGTTCACAAAGTTACTTTGTGTGTTTTTTTTCAACCGCTGTCTCTTGTTGCTGCATTGCCCTGCTCCATTTTTTCCCCGGCATAGTTTCTACCCACACACCCACCCGACAAACCTCAGAGAATCAGGCGATCAGTGACCCCGCCACCAGTCTGTCTCTTTCAGGCTGCCACATTGGGATACTCATAAGGCTAAATAGTTTTATCTGTTCTAATAAAAGTGGATCTTTTTAGCATGATAGGGCACGTTGAAACATTTGATTGATGGACCCCAACTGCTGCATTCTGGGTGAACGACGTACATTTGCATATATACAGCACTTAAACACTATGAACATTTTAAATATTAAAGAACGCTATGTAATACCTAACAGACAGCAACAAAAAGTTACCAGTAAACAAGTTATTTCTCTTAGAGTCTGGTACATATTAGACAGCATTCTTTAATATAAAAAATGTTAATAGTGTTTCACTGCTGTAGATATGCAAATCTCTGTGGTTCACCCAGAATACAGCAGCCCTGATCCATGAATTGGATGCTTGAACGAAGACGATCACGCTGCAAACATCCATTTATATGAGCACAGTTACAAGTGCTTTCCCTTACAATATTGAATTCTTTATCATAAAAACTCAAAAGTTGTTTAATTTTCAAACTCACCTCATTAATGCATCTAGAGTGAACAGCGTGCATGCACACACCTAGTAATGTATCACTTCTGAAACAACAGCATACCTACCACAGTTCAAATCACACATTCACACACATTTACCGTGCGCCTGCCATGTTACAAGCGCATTAACCCACTCTAGAGCATGGTTCTGCTGTGGAATTAATCCATGCTTGGGTAGGTGGAGACACTTCAACCCTCCCCCACCCCCATGGATTAATTCCACAGTAGAACTGTGCTCTGTCGTGGCTTAATGCTTACTAGGATCAGGTGATAAAAAACAGAGAAGGCAGCAACACAGAAAAAAATAATAACGTAAGAATTACAGTTTACCATGGTGTGTCATAAATCCAATATCCTGATTCAGTCCACAAATGTTAGAAACATAGACTATGATGGCAGATAAGGACCACTTTGCCCACCCAGTTGGCCCATTTCCCTACCTACTGGATAAGCTGCAGATTCTAGTTAACTAGCAGTCTACTTCTTCCTTCTCCCCATCAGAATTGCCTTATGTCTGTCCCATGCATTCTTGAATTCCCCCACTGTTTATGACCCCACGACCTCAGGAAGGCCGTTCCATGCATCCATCACCCTCTCCATGAAAAAATACTTTCTCATGTTGCCCTTGAGCCATCCTGCCCCTCATTAATGTGGTCTGTTTTGCCATTATGTTCCCCATTGCTTTCCCCCAGGTCGCATCTGGAAACGAGCGGCTAGTCGCTCAGTATGCCTACCTGGTTAAACTCTTAAATAAATAAAATAAATAAATAAATAAATCTTCAGATTGTACCCCCTTGTTCTTGCACATCTTTTTCTTAAAGATGCTACCCTCCTGGACTTTGTTGATTCCCTTGAGGTACTTGAAAGTTTCTATCTTGTCCCCCCTCTCCCTCCTTTCCTCAAGGGTATGCATATTAAGCTACTTTAGTCTGTCTTCGTATGGCTTCTGGTGCATACCATGCACCATTTTAGTTGCCCTTCGCTGGACTGCCTCCATCCTATGTGCTTGCGGAGATGGGTCTCCCTGATAGTCCTGTCCCTGTGGAGATGGTTAGCTATCGCCCTTTAAGGGGATTAGACCCAGAAGGACTCTTGGTGGTAGCTGATCTATTTAGGGTTGAGGCGGCTTGTACGATTGGTGCCGGGGAGGCAGTAGTCACCTATAATAAGGTGATGTCTGAAGCTTTGGATGCCATAGCACCAGTTTGTATACGTCCCAGAGCTTGTGACTTGAGATCCCGGTGGTTTGATGGCAGTCTCAAGGTGATGAAGATCAAGGGTCGGAAGTCGGAGCATTGCTGGCGGAAGTCTCAGCTGGATGCTGACATACTGGTCCTGCGTACCCATTAGCGTGAGTACCAGGAGGTAATCTCCCGTAAGAAGGCAGAGTTCCTGTCCAGGGAGATTGCGGCAGGGAGGAACAGACCTGCTCAGCTTTTTCGGACTGTGGACAGGCTTCTTCATCATCTGGCCTGTCTTCAGCCGAAAAAAGCTTTTTCTTTAACTTTGTGTGAGGAGTTTGCTCTGTTCTTCTCTGACAGGGTGTCGGCTATCCGATTGGGGTTTCCATCAGGTAGGCATTTGCCGATCTGTTGGGAGCAGAGGAACTCTGCCTGCCTGGGAAGAGTTTAGGCCAGTGGAGGTGTCTGAGGTGACTCTGGTGATCTTAGAGCTGAAGCATACATCTTGTGAACTGGACCAAGTCCCAACACGTTTCTTGATGGGACGCGCCGAGGCTGTTCACCCAGTGTTCGCTGGGATAGCTAGATGTTCGATGGTGGAGGGGGTGTGCCCAGCTCCTCTGAAAGAGGCACTGGTGAGACCCCTCCTAAAAAAATCTTCCCTCGACCCAGACATCCTGGCGAATTACCGCCATATCTCCAACCTGCCTTTTTTGAGCAAGGTTGTTGAGAAACTGGTAGCACAGCAGCTTGAGGATCGGCTCCTGTCCTTTGACATCTATGAGCCGTTTCAGTCGGGTTTTCGGGCTAGACACAGCACAGAAACCGCACTAGTCATGGTGCATAATGACTTACTCAGAGCTAGAGATAGAGGAGACAGGTCAATTCTTGTGCTCCTCGATCTCTCTTCAGCTTTCGACACCATGGACCACATTGGCTCTGTGAATTTTGTGGACTCATCGGTGTTGCCATCAGATGGTTTGAGTCCTTTCTCTCAGACAGGATGCAGCGGGTAGTGTTGGGGAATTTCTCCTCTCCTCTTCTCCAATGCCTCTGTCTTGTGAAGTTCCTCAGGGCTCGATCTTGTCACCGATGCTGTTCACGGTGTATATGCTGCCCCTGGGTGAAATCATTCGACAATACAGTGTTGAATTTCACTGCTATGCAGATGACACCCAGCTGTATTTGTCATTTGCCCCAGGACATCTGGTGCAGTTGATGTGCTTAACATCTGTCTGGCTAAAATCAATGACTGGATGGCTTCCAGCTGGCTGCGACTCAGCCTGGACAAGACAGAGGTGCTAGTGGTCGAGCCGGGTCGTGGGCGTCATGGGTTGCAACTTGGAGCGGACACTGGTCTTTTCCTTGGGTCTGCTCCACTTGTCGCTTCTCCGAAGGTGCGAAATCTAGGTGTGATTCTGGACAGCAGATTGACTTTTGAAGATCAGGTGTCGTCTGTTGTGAAGAGTGGTTTTTACTACTTCAAACAACATGAAGTCTTGCTGTATTCTGACTACACTACATGCAGTTAGCCCCAGCACTTGAACTGCTCTGGAGAGTAAAGGGTTAATTCTGTGCCAAGGCATAGAACGTTGAGCTCAAGCTCAGTTTTCAAACCTCTGTCCCTGGTACTCCTCAGTGTAACCGTCAGATTCTTTACTCCGCCTAACTGAAGTCACTCTGGAGATTCTCTCCTTCGCTTTGGTTCACTTTAAGTAAAAAATCAGTTGGTTTTCAACCACTTTTCTTATTTTATTCAGTATTCAAATCTCTGTCTACGGTACAGTAAGTTTAGCTAGTAGGTAGTTACAGTTTTGTTAGTAGAAATTGTTTTTTGTTCGGTTTTCTCCGAGTTGGTCTGGTTGGGAACTGAAACAAATTCTGTGTTGATTTTTTCTTGTGTTCTGTTCTGTAATTTGTGGTTTCTGGTACCTATCTGATCCTAAAAAAACGACAGTTTTCTTCGTTTTTTTTTTAACCAACCCGTGACACGGTTGGAACCGATAGGTCTTGTAGTTGCCTGGCTTAAACGCTGTTAAGGGTAGCTTTTACTATTCTGGCATGTCTGAGAAACCCAAAAGGAAAACCTGTCCCACTGGGTTTCAGCACTGCACCGAGTGTGGGGAGGCCTTTGCTGAGGCTGATCCCCACCTGGTCTGTGTTTATTGTCTGGGGTTTGACCACCTCAAAAAAGACTGCCAAATATGCAAAAACTTTCCCAAAGCCACTTTGGATAAACGTTTAAGTAGGCTGAAGGAAAGGGAGGCCGAGAAGTCTGCTGATCCGAATGGCCAGCCCAGTTTGGTTCCAACCGAACTTGAGGGGATGCCCACTGACCTGGGCAATACCTCCTCGGGCAAAAGGAGAGCCAACTCTGCAGGATCAGTTCATCGAAGAGAAAGTGCAAGTCAGCCGGTTCGGATCCTGGTTCCCGTGTTCCGACCGCTGAAGAAATTGCTAAAGCGATTACTGTTGTTCAGTCGCTTTGGCCGGTTCCGACTGAACTGACACACTCAAAGACGATCGGTTCAGTCGGAAACTATTGCTTCTGAAATTGATCCTGAAGCATTTTATGATGGCGATTGGGAAGAAGAAGACTATGAAGAAGAGGAATATGAAGGCCTAGATGAGCCAGTGGAGTATGACATCTCCGCAGACTGGCCTTCTAATGTATCTCCTCCTAGACTTTCTGAGTCCCCCTCCCATTTCTTGTTCTACAAGAAAGTGGCTTATACTCTTCAGCTTCCAGTGGAAGAGGCTGAACGGGATCAAGAGGAACCTGACTACGTTGAAATGATGGATGTCCCAGAGTAAAAAAGAGTGTCTATCCCTTTGCATAAATCCCTGGGGAAACACACACAAAAAATTCAGCAGTTTCCAACATCTGTACCTCCTGTGGATAAAAGGATGGACAGGAGGTAGACCTCATCAGGTCTTGGGATGGAATTCCTCACAAATCATTGCAGCCATGTTATAGTAGTGCAGGCTGCAGCCTGTGACAAGGCTAACATTCCCCTGGCATCTCACCCCACAGACAAGGATTCCAGGAAAGTGGATGCCATGGCCAAGAAACAGTACTTGGCATCCTCTTTGGGACTCAGGCAAGCTAATTACATGGCATATACAGCCAGATACCAGAAATCTATTTGGGATACGGTTCTGGAGCTGGCTAAGAATGCCACTCCCCAGCTGGCCAGGGATAGGGTTGCCACCTTTGAAAATGGCAAAAAACGGATCTTAAGCTCTGTCGCTAGCGCCACCCCTTTTCATGACTCATCATGCATTGCTCCACCTCTAAAGCCATTTATTATAACAGTAAAAGACAACTTAAAGCAGCAGTTTAACAAAAATGTTATGATACTGTACTGTGCTGTGCCTGTTAAAGTTACTTTCCTATGTTCTTCCTAGTTATTTATTTACTTATGTATTTATTTATTGACATTGGTTTACCAGATAAACATACAGAGATAAAAGAATTGTTATTTTCAGATATGATCTGGGGGGAGACAAGGGGAGCACAGTAACTAGCATGTGATAGTATACATGGTACATAATAATATATAATAATAATAAATTGTTTCCTATAATGTGTATGTCATATCTTTTTTGGCTCCATTACCTTTTCATGTCCACAGTACTATTTCAAAGCCAAATAAGTGACCATACTTTTTTCCTTGAGGAAAAAAAATGTAAAAATGCCTAAATTTTGTTAGAGATGATAATGTTTATCAGCAAATGAAACTATAAGACAACTGGCTCTGTTACTGTTACAAAAAGTGGGGGCAGCTCTGCTGCTATGCCACTTTAAGATGTAGTGGAAAAGATTAGGTTAAGTGCTAATGGTGTTAATGACCATGCTTTACACCTCCCAGGTTGACTGCTTTCACAAACAAAGGGCTATATTGACAACAGAGCTTGTCTGTAACCTAGACATGCAGCTGAAATAATAAATGATATGGCAAAATATGTTTCAAAAGTATGTGAACACTCAAAATGGTTCAAAAACCTGACAAGCACTGAGCAAAACCTGATTACCTGATAGGGACCCTGAAAACCTGATCACCAGGTAAAAAATCTGACAGGTGGCAACCCTAGCCAAGGAGCCGGAGCAGGTGGCTGCGAATGGTATTGAGGCATCCAAAGTCCAATTCCATGCTGCTGTGGACTAGAATGATGTGCATACCAGGGTCATGGCTACATCTGTCTCCATGAGATTTGCTTGGCTCAGATGTAACAATCTGTCACAGGATACCCAGATTAAGGTCATGGATTTTCCTGTTAATGGTAACTCTCTGTTTGGGGAGCAAACAGAGACTTACATGAAAAAGATGGATGAGTACAGGACCACCAACAGGAGTGCTGCAGCCAAAGAGAAGCAGGCCACTCCTCAGAAGCAGTAATCTAGGGCTGGCAGGGGCAGGTCTTTTCACATGCCTTTTTACCAAGCCCAGGCATCCTCTTCTTTCCAGCAGAGGGGGTTCTTTTGGGGAAGAGTCAGAAGGGGAATGACCAGGACTCTGTCCTCCACTCAGTCCAAGCCCCCTGCCAAACAGACACCATGAGGTGTCAGTCAGACCCTCCTCCTCAGTTCCAGTAGGGGGCAGGTGGGCTCACTATTTCCAGGCTTGGAAGTCTATCACTTCAGACAGATGGGTCCTGGAAGTAGTGAGCCAGCTCTCAGATTTAAAAAAGTTCCCAAAAATGAGAGCAAAGTCCTTCAGTCCTCCCTCTCCCTTGGAGGCAAAGGCCTTAGAGGAAGAAGTCTCCTCTCTACTACTTCTGCAAGCAATAGAGAAGGTACTTCATTGTCACAGGGGGAAAGGACTGTATTCCAGATACTTCCTTACCCCAAAAAAAACAGGGGAGTGGCGACCCATCCTAGATCTAAGATACCTAACCAAACATATACTAAAGCCAAAGTTCAAAATGGTGATTCTGGGAATAATTCTTCCCTCTCTGAGACTAGGAGACTGGCTAGCCTCCCTGGATCTCAAGGATGCCTATTTTCACATACCTATCGGAGATTCCCACAGAAAGTACCTCAGGTCATTACCAGTTCAGAGCAATGCCTTTCGGCCTAACATTTGCACCTAGTGTCTGGCAGTAGTGGTGGCCTTTCTCAGGAGACAAAGCATCTTGCTGTTCCCTTATCTGGACGACTGGCTCATAATAGATCAGTCTTCAGACCAAGTCAGGTCAGCTCTAGAGGCACTCAAAAGCTTCTGGGCTCCTTAGGATTCATTCTGAACCTAGAAAAGTCTGTTCTGGAACCAGCCCAGCTTCTCACATTTATAGGGGTGGAACTGGACACGGTCCAGGCAAAGGCATTTCTTCCTCTTTCAAGGGTACAATCCCTCATCACCCTGGCTTCCTTTTTTCATCCACTAGTGTCTCGACCAGCCAGGCACTTCTTACAGTTGCTAGGCCACACGGCAGCTTCCACTGCAGTAGTGCAAGGGGCAAGATTTCAATGAGAGATATTCAGTTTCATCTAAGATCTTTCTGATCTCAGAAAAAAGACCCTCTCTCCAAGTTAGTTCCAGTGTCTCAAACTCTGGTTCTGGTTCTCCAGTGGTGGCTGGAGGAGGGCAATCTAAGGCAAGGTGTCCCTTTCCTCAGTCAGGCTCCAACAGTGATTCTTACCATGGATGCCTCCCTACTGGGATGGGGAGCCTATCTGGACCAGCTCAGGGAAGATGCTCTCATCAGGAGTCTCTTCTGCACATAAATCTTCTCGAACTCAGGGCTGTCTTTCTAGCACTTCAGATATTCTCAAACACAATTCAGCGGAAAATGGTGTACATCAGGACAGACAACGCCACATCCATGTGGTACATCAACAAGCAGGGGGGCATTCGGTCCTCGGCCTTGTGCACAGAAGCCATGAAAATATGGTCAGTAGCTTATTCTCTTCAGGCTTCCCTGATAGCTGTGCATCTCTCAGGGAAGGACAACGTACTGGCAGATGCTCTCAGCAGGATTTCTCAAGGTCACCACGAATGGGCCCTGAATCCTCTGGTTCTTCAGGTCATTTTCAAAAGGTGGGGCACTACAGAGACAGACCGCTTTGCAGTCCCAGACAATCACCAGCTTCCTCTATTCTGCGTCAGACGCCCTCTTCTGGGGTCTGTTCCTCAAGATGCTCTCCTATTGAATTGGACAAGCAAGTTTCTGTATGCATTTCCTCCTTTTCCTCTGATATTCAGAGTTCTGGTCAAGAGCAGATCTCAGCCTTGCACAGTGATTCTAGTGGCTCCAGACTGGCCAGACAGCCATGGTACCCCCTACTATTGTCAATGTCAGTGACAATACCACTTTGTCTTCCCAGACAGTACAATCTCCTCACCTCTTCGCAGGGGAGGATACTGTATCCCAAACTTCAGACTCCCAGACTCAAAGCTTAGCTCTTGAGGAGCTAGAATATTCAAGCCTGCACCTTTCCTAATCAGTCTTGGACATTCTTAAGGTTAGTAGAAAACATTCTACTAGAAAAACTTACAATTCCAAATGGAAGAGATTTGGCTTCTGGTGTTCTCAGAGGCATATTCAGCCAGATTTAGCTGTCATTGCCACTGCTTTGGACTATTTGGTGCATCTTAACGGTTTAGGCCTCAGGTCTACCACTCTTAAAGTACTCTTGGCAGCCACATCTGCCTTCCTTTCAGCTGGAAAGGGCTCTTCCCTAGCCTCTCATCCAGTTTTGAAAAACATTTTAAAGGTCTGGTTCATATCAATCCTCCTTTCAGGGAGCCTACTCCTGTTTGGGATCTGAATATATGTATTGCACAGCTTATGCAGCCCCCCTTTGAAGCATTATCTTCAGCCGAGAAGTCCGCTGATCCGGATGGCCACCCTGGTTTGGTTGCGGCTGAACCTGGGGAGGTGTCTGTGACACTTGGACAGCTGGTTCTGATTACTCTATGATTTTTGTAATATAAAAAATGTAGTGTGATTGTCTGTCATGAGAAATCCTGTGCTCCTGGGATGACCCCCACCCCACCCACAAGGTATCACTTCAAAGGACAGGATATGTTAAACAGCAGATCTCTGTATTGTAATTAACTTCCAAAGATTCACATTTTATGGTCTTGTTGTTGAGCTGTGCTTCTTGGAAGGCCAGGAACTAAAATATCCATTTTATGACGTCTCCAACGGAAAGAACAGTTGATTTCACCTTAAGCCAAAAGAAGCTGTATGTCAGCTAAGTGAGAAACTGCAGAGTTGTAAAAGTTCTTTGATGTATTTGAAAATCAGGAAAACACACTAGATCAAAGAGGAGCAGGAAACCACTCCAGATCAAAGAGTCATATTGGAAATGAGTTTTGGCTTATGTCATCTTATTTAAAATACCTCCTGAGTGATAAGACATCCTGGTTATATAATTTTTAATAAACAGAGGAAGAGCTGGGTGACATCATGGAGGAGGCAGGTTCAAAGACAGTTTTTTAACTATGCTGTGGCTGAACTTTAGAGACATTCTTGTTTGGACTCTCTGAAGCAACATCTACTTCAAGCACTGTTAGAGGATATACATTAGATTGACAAGTCTAATTGTCTGGTGGTAGGAATATGTTTGCACTTTTTTAAACCTTGTTCTTTTAAGTGATTTTATGCGTTGTGATATATTGTTCTGTGTTTACATTTTTCATTTTTATCTATTTTAAAGTATCCTCCATTTTAAAGAGACTGCTTGGTGTGCCTTCAAAATTCTTTCTTTGACAAGTGAAGCATATATGGTTAAAGTTGACACTGTGCATAGCTTAATGGTAATACCAAACTGGGAAAAGGTAAGAGTTTATCTGAGGTCTTTCATAGAGTTTTTAAAGGTTCATTTTGTACACCTGGTTAGGTGCCCGTAAGCGAAAGATATCTGGCATCCCTCAAAGAGCAGAATTATCTGAGCCTGTACATTGGGTACGCTAGCAAGAGGTTTACATTTTGAATCCCTCAAGAACTTGAGACCAAAGGTGATTCGAATCCACAAAACAGACAGGAGGGTTACTCTGTTCTGTTCCTGTTCACAATACTGTGCTTGGAGGTTGGCACTGTGGGAGCAGAGGGCCTGACCTGCTGAGTGGGGTTGTGACAGATCAGTGGCAGCGGTGCTGATAATTTCCAGATTAGTTGGCAGCAGTGTGCATACATTTGGTATTACAAGCTTTTATTGTTCAGTGTGTCGGCTTGATACTGTACAGCTCACTTGACAAGAAAGGGCAGTTATTTATTTTTTAAAAGGAAACAGAACTATATCACTTGGCTTACAGTCAAGTTCCTACCTGTTTTATTTTTATTTTCTAAAGTGCAAGTTAAGAGTAGCCGTAGTTAGGGAAGAAGATGGCTTCCAATTACAGCGGGCACACTGTAGACTACTTAAAGCAGTTGTGCAGGGACAGAGGAGTCCTGTACGAGGTAAAAGCCACCAAACAGAACCTTGTGGATGCCCTTATGGTAGCAGATGCCCAGAGCATTGAGTCACAGACAGTGACTGTAAGGGACCGAACCTTGAGTGCAGTGTCCAGATCCGATGAGGAGGGCAGCAGGGCCAGTGCCAGCGAAGGAGCACAGCAGCAGGGGAAGGTCACTAGTATTCTGGAGCCAGAAGTACTCAGGCTGCAGATTGAGTTGCACAGAATGGAGCTGGAGTTCTATAGGGAGGTAGAACGAGAAGCAGAGCAAGAGAAGCGAGCTGCAGAGGAGAAGAGGGAGCAAGAACATGGGAAGGCGGACCGTGAACAGCAAGAGGCAGACTGAGAGGAGCAAGACCGCCAGAGACAAAATGAACTGGAGAAGCTACGACTCTATCCACCAGCACCAGAGCAGGTAAGTGGCTTGGGTTTAACTGGGACTACAGGACTGGATTACAAATTGAATTCCAAATTGACAGGCGAATTTAAAGAGGGGGAGGATATGGATGCCTTTTTAAATTCTTTTGAAAAAGATTGTGTTCAGGCTAAAATTCCTAGGGAGTCCCGGAGCTTCCAGATATCCCCGCTACTTACCGGGAAAGCTCAAGATGCATTGGTTCAAATGGACAATGAGGACAGTAATGATTACAGCAAACTTAAAGCTGCACTGTTAAAAAAAAATTAATTAACTGCTGAATCATGCAGAGCTAAATTCTGTAAGCTCAGGAGAAACCCTGACATGAGCTATGAGGAGCTAGCCACGAAACAATGTCAAGTTTTTAAACGGTGGTGGGAAGGAATTGAAGCAAACTCTGGAGATAAAATTGAAAATGTGATTTTGTTAGAACAGTTTTTCTGGGCATGCTCAGCCGAGCTAAAAACCTGGCTGGAAGACCGAGATCCCAAACAGTGCAAGAGGCTGCTGAACTCTCGGACTGCTATGCCAAGAGCAGACCTGCTCTGAGAACAAATGGGGTGGGCGTGGCAGTGCAGATAGGGAAGCGCACGCCTTCAGGGCAGCTAAAACCCTCACTGCCTCCACCAAAACCAGTTAGCCCCAGGTTTCAGAGAAAAGATTTCTCTGAGAAAAGAAATGAATGTTGATTGTGTAAAGAAACGGGGCATATTGCCAGACAGTGTCCCAAAAAGGCGAGAAATACACAACAGGGGGCTAGGAAGGAAGTGGGTTGTTGGTGTGTCCCTGGAAGCATGCCTGTGAACATGAGGGAACACATGCACCCAGTTATGGTGAATGGTGTACAGACGTAAGGGTTAAGGGACACTGGGACATCCCTGACATTGGTTAAAGGGGATCTAGTGGAGCCAGGTCAGCTTATACCCAATAAATATATCACTGTACAGGACTTTACTGGTGAAGAGAAAACATTGTCACTTACCAGTGTTCTCCTACAATAGGATGAAACGGGGAACTGTGCAACAGGTGGCTGTAGCCAAAACCTTAGCAGTGGATGTGATCCTGGGCAACAGTCTCAAACGGGATGGTGTTTGTAGTTACCCGTAGCCAAGCGGCAAAGGAAAATCGTAGTTCCTTGAACCCCATAGAAGCCATTGTGGAAACCACTGGGAGGCTAGTTCCCCAGCCTGTGTCTCCAGATGGGGAGACTAATGAAAAGGGGGTAGAAATTTCCCCAGTAACAGTTAACCACACAGCTGTGGGGGGTTACTCCGAAGAGGGAGGGGTGACCCATTGTCAGAGGGATGGGATTGACAGTGATCCTGAGTGCCTTGACACTAGTGCTAGGGACCCTAGTTTAGCGACTGAAGGGGACCTTTCTCATGCCTTGGGAATGAGTGAGGAGTTTGCAGCTTCTCAGAGAAGTGACCCTAGTCTAGAGAAGCTGAGGGCTTGGGCAGACTCTGACAGAACACTGGGAGCTGATGGTAAACATAAGGTTTATTGGGGAAAATGGACTGATGTATAGTCAGGCTGAGCAGACAGAGGGAGGGGTGCTAGGCAGGCAGCTTGTCGTTTCCCTGGGGTATCGTGAGCAGTTGCTCAAGATTGCACATGATATTCCCTCATCCAGTCATCTGGGAATCATGCATACTACGCACCGTTTGGCCCAGAATTTCTATTGGCCAGGTTTCACCCAGCAGGTGAAAGGAGTATTGCAGGTCTTGTCACCAGTGCCAAGAAATAGGGAAGGTGGGAAAGAAAACTCAAGCCGCCCTGATTCCATTGCCCATAGTGGAGGAACCATTCCAGAGGGTGGGAATGGATATTCAAACAACATGAAGTCTTAGCTGTATTCTGACATATGCAGTGATCACCAACCTTTGAACTGCCCCGGAGAACAAAGAGTTAACTTTCCATGCAGGGCATGGAACGCTCAGCTCGAGCTCGGTTGAAGCCTCTGTCTGCTGTTGTTTGAACCCCAACCGTCAGATTCTTTACTCCGCCTCACTGAACAGTCGCTCCGGAGATTTCTCCTTCGCTCGGTTCAAAAAAGTCAGTTAAAGTGTCATTTTTTTCGCTCGCTTTCAACTGAATTTCTGCTTTTAACCTGTCGGTTTAAGTCTCTGTCTGTGGTACCGTGAGTACTAGATAGGTTTTCTATGTTAGTTTTCTGTCTGGAACTTGTAAACATTGGATCGGTTCGGTTTGAACCGATCAGGTTTGTGTCAAAAAACTTTTGTCTTTCTTAGAGTGTGGTAACCGGTCCGTATCAGTTCTAAAAAAAAAACAGATTTTATTACGTTTTTTTCCAAGACCCGTAACACGGTCAGGAACCGATAGGGGTGTCTTGCCTGGCGGATTGCCGAAAAAAGGGTAAGTTTTGGTTAGGATTGGCTATGTCTGAGAAACCCAAGAAAAAAACAGGGCCCACTGGGTTTCAACACTGTAGTGTGTGTGGGGAAGCCTTTGCTAAGGCTGACCCCCACACCACCTGTGTTTATTGTCTGGGGTTTGACCACCTCAATGCAGACTGCCAAATTTGTAAAAGTTTTCCCAAAGCTACCCTGGATAAGAGAGTAGGTAGACTGAGGGAAAGGGAGGCTGAGAAGTCCGCTGACCCGGATGGCCAGCCCGGTTCGGTTCCGACCGAACCAGGAGGAGTGCCCTCTGACCAGGGCGAAACTTCTTCGGGCAAAAGGAGAATCGATTCTGAGGAGTCGGTTCCGGTTAAAAGAAAAAGAAGGGCTAAATCATCCGGTTCGGATCCATAAGTTCTTTCTCTGACCGCTGATGAGATAGCGAAAGCAATAAGGATAGTTCAATCGCTAACATTGGTTCCGGCCGAACCGGCACCATCAGTTAGGGGCTCAGTTCGGTCGGTTCCTCCAGTTCCGGATTATACTTTAGAAGAATTTTATGAACCGGAGGAGGAGGGAGAGTATGAAGATAATGATGATGATGGTGATTATGAAAGTCTGGATGTGCCTGTTGACCCGGACATCTCCCCAGACAGACCTTCAGGTGTTTTTGCTCCTAGGCTTTCTGAGTCCCCTTCCCACTTTATGTTTTACAAAAGAGTGGCTGAAACCCTCCAGCTTCCTACGGAAGAAGCAGTAGAGGATCAGGAGGAGCCTGATTTTGTTGAGATGATGGACAGCCCAGAGTCCAGGAGATTGTCTATTACCCTCCATAAATCTTTTGGGAAACAGACATTTAAAATGTTAAAAACTCCTAATTCCATACCTCCTGTGGACAGAAGAATGGACAAGAGGTATACTCTTTCAGGCTCAGACACGGAGTTCCTTTCCCAGCAATGCAGCCATGTTGGGGTAGTGCAGGCTGCTGCCTGTGATAAGGCAAATATTCCCTTGGCTTCACCCTCCAGATAAGGACTCCAGGAGGATTGATGCCATGGCAAACAAACAGTACATGGCAGCATCTTTGGGACTCAGGCAGGCTAACTATATGGCCTACACAGCTAGATACCAGAAGTCCAGGTGGGACACTGTGATGGCTCTAGCTAAACAGGCCCCTGACCAGCTTGCCAAGGAGCTGGAGCGGGTGGCTGCGGATGGGATTGAGGCATCCAAGGTGCAGTTTCATGCTGCTGTGGACTCCAGTGATGTTTCATCTATAGTCATGGCTACATCTGTGGCCCTTCGGAGGATGGCTTGGCTCAGATGTACTAGCCTGTCACAGGATACCCAGGCTAAGGCCATGGATTTTCCTGTCATTGGTAATTCTCTGTTTGGGGAGCAGACAGAGAATGACACGAAGAAGATGGATGAGTACAGGACCACCTACAGGAGTGCTCAGGCCAAAGAAAGGCAAGCCACTCCTCAGAGGCAGCATTCCAGGGGCAGGGGCAGGCCTTTTCTTAGGCCTTTTTACCAAGCCCAGGCCTCCTCTTCTGCTTTTGCTCAGAGGGGGTTCTTTAGAGGGAGAGGCAGACGGGGTATGAGCAGGCCTGCTTCCACCCCTCAGCCTAAAGCCCCTGCCAAGCAGACACCCTGATGGGTCTGCCAGGGCCGATTCTCCAATACCTGTAGGGGGCAGGCTGGCTTACTTTGTCCAGGACTGGAAGTCTTTAACATCAGACAAGTGGGTCCTGGAAGTAGTAAGCCAGGGACTGGTTCTCAGCTTCAAAAAATTTCCCAAGATGAGAACCAGATCCTTTCCACCTGCAAATCCTTCAAAGGCCCTTGCCCTGGAGGCAGAGGTTTCTTCCCTCTTGGCTCTCAGGGCCATAGAAAGGGTTCCTACCCTACACAGGGGCAAAGGATTGTACTCCAGGTACTTCCTAACCCCCAAAAAGACAGGAGAATGGCGGCCCATCCTGGATCTGAGATACCTAAACAAGCACCTTTTAAAGCTAAAATTCAGAATGGTGACTCTGGGAATAATTCTGCCCTCTCTAAGGCAAGGGGACTGGCTAGCCTCCCTGGACCTCAAGGATCCTACTTTCACATTCCCATCAGGTGCTCCCACAGAAAGTACCCCCGGTTCGAGTTGCCCTCAGGCCACTATCAATTCAGACCAATGCCCTTTGGTCTAACATCAGCTCCAAGCGTGTTCACAAAGTGCCTGGCAGTAGTGGTTGCTTTCCTAAGGAGAAAAAAGATTTCCATCTTTCCATACCTGGACGACTGGCTCATAGTAGGTCAGTCTCCAGACCAAGTCAAGTCACATCTTCAGATAACTCAGCAACTGCTCACTTCCTTAGGGTTCCTCCTAAACCTTCCAAAGTCAGTTCTAGAGCCACTGAAGCTCCTCACCTTTATAGGGGCAGAGCTGGATACAGTAAGAGCAAAGGCCTTCTATCCCCTGGACAGGGCAAGGACACTAATAGAACTGGCCTCTTCAAACACCATGAAGTCTTGCTATATTAGGACTTATTGCAGTTAGCCACTGCACTTGAACTGCCCCGGAGAGGAAAGAGTTAACTCCAGAGAATCTGGAGTTCTAAAGCGCGAGGGCGCTATAGCAAAGCTCTATCTGGGCAGTTTCAAATGCAACTGTCAGATTCTTTACTCCGCTTCACTGAACAGTCGCTCCGGAGATCAGCTCCTTCAGCTCGGTTCATTTCTCGGTCAAGCGGTATTTTGGTTCATTTGAACGGCCAAAAGTAATTATTTTACCGTTTTCGGTTAAAGCTCTATCTGGTAAACCGTAAGTACAAAATGTAAAGTCTGTGTGGAAATTTAGTTATCGGTTCGGTTTGAACCGATCGGTTTGCTTATTTTAACGTTTAAAGTTTTGGGCTTTAGAGTGCGGTACCGGTTCTTATCGGTTCTAAAAACCTTGATTTTAAATAGGGTTTTTTCAAATACCCGTGAAATGGTTAGGAACCGATAAGTGTCTCTGCCTGGCACGGCCATAAAAGGGCAAGTTTTGGTTAGGCTTGGCATTTTGTCTGGGAAACCCAAAAGAAAGACCGGCCCACTGGGTTTCAACACTGTGATGCTGTGGGAAGCCTTTGCCAAGGCTGTCCCACACACCACTTGTGTTTATTGCCTGGGCTGACCACCTCCTGTCAGACTGCCAGGTGTTTAAAATTTCTCTGCAGCCACCCTGAAAAGAGATAGGGCGGCTCAGGGAACTATTGCAAAAGTCAGCTGACCCGGATGGCCAGCCCGGTCCAGTACCCACTGGACCAGAGGGAGTGCCCTCTGACCAGGGCTAGACTTCCTCGGGCAAAAGGATGGTTCAGAGGAACCAGTTTAAAAAAAAAAAAAAAAAAGATAAGAATATGACAGAGAAATCAGTAGGTTTGGAGTCCAAGATTGTCTCTCCAACTGCTGCAGAAGTAGTTAAGCCATACAGATTGTCCAGTCACTGTTTCTAGGTCCTGTCGAACCATCTACAGTTGGTAAAAGGTGGCTCGTTCAGTTCCAGTGGTTCAGGTTTATGATGTTGAGGAATTGTTATGAACCACAGGAGTGGGGAGGAAAATTGATCAATACATGTGTGGCTGGTAGGGTCTGGACGTGCCCACTTAAGCGGTCATTTCTCCAGACAGACTTTTAGAATCTCCTCCTATTCTGTCTGAGTCCCTTTCTCAGTTTATGTTTTACAAAAAGCTTGCAGAATCCCCCCAGCTTCCTTTAGAGGAGGCTATGGATGAGTAAAGGGGAGCCTGATTATGTAGGAATGATGGGCTAGGAGGTTGTCTTTCCTTGCATAAGTCATTTAGGAAGTAAACAACTAAGATTTTATAAGATTCTTCTTTCTGTCCCTCCTGTAAGAAAAAAAAAAAAAAATGGACAGAAGGTGTATTTCGTCAGGCTCTGTTACAGACTTCCTCACTGAGCAGTGTAGTCATGTAGGGTGTGGTACAAGCTGCAGCCTGTGTCAAGGTTAGTTCCCTGGTCTCACATCCTCCTGAATAGGATTCCAGGAGGATTGATGCCATGGCAAGAAAACAGTATATGGCAGCTTCTGTGGGACTCAGACAGGCAAGTTGTATGGCTTATGTCTAGATTTCGGAAATCTAGGTGGACGAGATTGTAGTTAGCCAAGCAGGCCCATGGCCAGCTGGCTAGCTGGTTGAACAGGTGGCTGCTAATGGCACTGAAGCCTCTAAGTTCAAGTTCATACTGCTGTTGGTGTTAATCTTGTTTTCTCTAGGGTCATGACCACTTCTGTAGCTTTCCGTAGGTTGGCATGGCTCAGATGCACTAATCTGTCCCAAGATACTCTGTCAAAGTCTATGGATTTGTTTCTTGTTGTGGTAATTCTCTGTTTGAGGAACAAACAGAAAGCTATATGAAAACATGGATGATTACCTACAAAGTGCCCAGGTAGAGGCTCAGGCCTCCTCTGCTTTCACCAGAGGGGTCTCTTCAGAGGCAGAGATAGACGGGGCACAAGTAAACCGTCCCCCTCCCTTTAGCCTAAGACTAGTGCCAAGCAGGCACCCTGATGGGGTGCCCAGGGCCGATTCTCCTATACCAGTGGGCAGGTTGGTTTTTATTTCAGCCAGAACTGTGTGTCCCTAACTCGGACAAGTGGGTTCTGGAAGTAATAGGTCTGGTTCTCAGCTTCAAACAGTTTCCAAAGATGAGAGCCAGACAGGTCCACCTGCAAATCCTTCGGAATCCCTTGCTTTGGGAGTAGAGGTTTCTTCTCCTCTGAACTGCAAAGCAGTAGAAAGGTCCCTCCTTGCCACCGGGGCAAGGGCTGTGCTCATGATACTTTCTTAACCTATAGAAGGCAGGAGATTGCGCCCATCTCAGATTTAAGGTACCTGAACAAGCATCTTTTGAAAACAAAGTTAAAAATGTTAACTCTGGCTGAGGCCAGGGGACTGGCTAGCTTTCCTGGACCTCAAGGATGCCTATTTTTCATGTCTTGATCAGGCCTTCTCACGAAAGTACCTCAGGTTACCCTCAGGCCACTACCAGTTCAGGGCAATGCCCTTCGGCCTTACCTCTGTGCCAAGGGTATTCAAGAAATTCTAGCTGTGGTAGTGGCTCTTTAAGAAGGCAAGGGATTGCTTTGTTTCCTTTCCTGGATGACTGGCTCTTAGTGGGTCAGTCTCCGGATCAAGTAAATCCCTTGCAAGTCACCCAGCAGCTTCTCACCTTCTGGGATTCCTGCTGAATTTACCAAAGTCAGTTCTCGAACCAGTTCAGGTACTAACTTCATAGGTGCAGAGAGTTGAACACAAAGTTAGCCAGGCATTTCTCCCTCTAAAGGGTAGGCAGTCTCTTGCCCTGGCATCTTCCATTACTCTGCGAGTCTCTTGACCAGCAAAGCATTTGCTACAACTACTAGGGCACATGGCTGCTTCCACAGATGTAGTGCAGGAGCAAGATTCCAGATGAGGACATTCAGTTCCATCTGAGGGCCTATTGGTCCCAAAGGAGGATTCCTTCCAAATTGATTCTAGTGACCCAATCCCTGATCCTGGCCTTACACTGTGGCAGGATCAAAGCAATCTAAAACTAGGGGTCCTCTTCATTCCCTCACCGCGGATGCTCCTGTGTTAGGGTGAGGAGCTCGCTTAGGCGACCTGTCCACTAGGGAGTGTGGTCTCCCAGGAATCTCTGCTCCACATCAATTTTGGAACTCAGAGCTGTCTTCTAGCTCTTAGGGTTTTCAGCTTCTGTCCAGAACAAGGTAGTTCAAGTTAGGACAGACAACACCACAATAATGTGGTACATCAACAGGCAGGGGCACTCGGTCATCAGCCTTGTGCACCGAAGCAATGAAGTGGTGGTCTCTGGCTTACTCCCTGAACACCTCCCTGATAGCAGTTCACCTCCCTGGGAAGGACAATGCCCTGGCAGATGCCCTCAACAGGATTCTCAGGGCCATCACTATTGGGCTCTGAATCCTCAGGTGCTGGGTTCAGTCCTTGCCAGATGGGGCTCATTTTCAGATAGATCTTTTCGCAGCCCCAGATAACCACTAACTTTCTCTGTTTTGTTGAGGCCTCCAGTGCTGGGATCAGCCCCCCTGGACGCTTTTCACTTGGGTTGGAAAGGGAAGTTTCTGTTCACCTTTCCTCCCTTTTCCTTTCTTTCAGGGTACTAGTAAAATCAGATCTCAGCCCTGCAAGCGATTCTGATTGTTCCAAGCTGGGCCAGACAGCCCTGGTACCCATTGTCTCTGTCCTGACAGTCCACCTACCCTGAGCTTGCCCAGAGTCCACGACTTACTGGCCTTTGCACAGGGAGAGTGTGGTATCGAACCTCAAATTCCTCCTTCTCAAGGCAGCTCTTGAGGAGTTAGAATTGCTGATTTACACCTTTTTCAAGGTGTCGCGGATATTTTAAAGGCTTCAAGGAAGCTTTTTCACTGGCGCCACTTACAATTCTAAGTGGAACAGGTTTTCAGTCTGAGGCGCTGAGAAGCAGATTATGCCACAGTCTGCTTATCTGCCCATTTCTGGACTTTTGGTCCATTTTAAATTCTTTAGGTCTTAGGTCAGCTACTTTAAGGGTTCCTTTGGCAGCTGTCTCTGTTTTTCTGCAAGCAGGAAGCCTGCTTCCTTTTCTTCTCAACCTGTGTTTTCCAAGTTTTAAGGGTTGCTTCACACCAACTCTCCTTTTTGGGACCAGCTCCTGCATGGAGCCGAATGTTTGCATTGCTCAGTTAATGCAAACCCCTTTGACCTCTGTCCCCAGCAGAGCTCAAGCTTCTCACTTGGAAAATGTTTTTTCTGGTGGTTTCACTTCTGCCAGGCGCATAAGTGAACTACAGGCCCTGGCAGTGGAAGAAGATTTTCTCTCCCCACAGGGATAAGACAGTTCCTAGGACTAACACAGGGTTTGTCCCTAAGTGGTTCAGGTTTCCACCTGAACCAATCCATCTCTCTCCCAGGATTTTTTCACTGAGCATTCTTCCTCAGGTGAGAGGAGTCTGCACAGCTTGGACGTCCAAAGAGCCTTATGCTACTATTTGTAACGCACCAAGGGTCACAGGTTTGAATCCCTCCAACTCTTCCTTACCTAGGGCGAGGTTGGCAAAGGGAACCTGCCACTAAGAGGACAATTGCAAGGTGGATTGTCTCTTGTATCCATTTTTGTTATCAAAGACTAGGTAGGAGAGCCCCTCAGGACTGAGGCTCACTCCACCAGGTGTACAGCTGCATCTCTAGCGGCTGCTAGAGATATTCCCATTCTGGAAATCTGTCGAGCTGTTACTTGGAAGACAGTTCACACTTTTACCAAGCGTTATTCCCTGATTTCAGTCCAGGAGAGATGCTCGTTTTGGCACAGCTGTGCTTCAGAGCCTATTTCCTAAGTAGGTTCTGACCCTCCTCCATGGAGGTACTGCTGTGTATCTGCAATAAGTCCTAATATAGCAAGACTTCATGGTGTTTGAAGAAAAATTACTCACCTTAGTAATTGCTTTTTTTCTCACGGAGTCTTGCTATATTAGGACCACCCTCCAACCTGCCCTCTCAGAACTTCTACTGGGGTGGGGTGGCAAATTAGTGCAAGCACTGTGTCATGCCATTGTAGTTCTTCCTTCACCCTCTTTTATTTAGGGTTAGGGAACTAGGGTTTCTGGTTGAGTGATTTGTTGGCCCCTTCCTGGACTTGAGTCTTTTGGGAAGGGGGGTTCCTAATAGTGCTTGTCAGGGGAAAACTAATAATACCATTATTCATTCTTATTATTGTTATTGTTGTTTCTATTGTTGTTATTACTACTAGTAGGTAGCCATTTGCCTAGTGTAGAGCTTTCCACAGACTTGTTGCTTAGTGTTAGCTTCGTAAAGATCTGACAGTTTCATTTGAAACTGCCCAGATAGAGCTTTGGTATAGCGCCCTCACGCTTTAGAACTCCAGATTCTCTGGAGTTAACTCTTTCCTCTCCAGGGCAGTTCAAGTGCAGTAGCTAACTGCAATAAGTCCTAATATAGCAAGACTCCATGAGAAGAAAAGCAATTACTAAGGTGAGTAATTTTTTCTTCTTTCACCCTTTAGGTGTCTCGACCAGCAAGGCACTTCTTGCAGCTCCTGGGCCACATGGCAGCCTCTACAGCAGTGGTCCAAGGTGCAAGATTTCAGATGAGGGACATTCAGTTCCACTTGAGAATCTTCTGGTCCCAGAGAAAGGATTCCCTGACCAAACTAGTCCCAGTGACTCAAACCCTGATCCAGGCTTTGCAATGGTGAAAGGATCAGTACAATTTAAGGCAAGGAGTTCCTTTTGTCACTCAGTGTCCTTCTCTAATCCTCACCACAGACCCCTCCCTCTTGGGCTGGGGAGCCCACTTGGGGGATCTTACCACCCAAGGGCTGTGGTCACCTCAAGAATCTCTGCTTCACATCAATCTCTTGGAACTCAGAGCAGTGTTTCTGGTACTACAAGCTTTTTCCAGGTCTGTTCAGAACAAAGTAGTCCAGATCAGAACAGACACTACCACCACAATGTGGTACGTCATCAAACAAGGGGGCACTTGGTCTACGGCTTTGTGCACAGAAGCAATGAGGTTGTGGTCTCTGGCCTATTCCCTGCAAACTTCTCTCACAGCAGTTCACCTTCCAGGGAAGGACAATGTCCTGGCAGATGCTCTCAGCAGGATATCTCAGGGCCACCACGAATGGTCCCTGGATCCCCTAGTTTTGAAGGTGATTTTCTCCAGATGGGGCACTCCACAGATAGATCTTTTTGCAGCCCCACACAATCACCAACTTCCTCTCTTTTGCTGCAGACCCCCAGTATGGGGCTCAGTCCCCCTGGATGCTCTGGTACTCAATTGGGAAGGGAAGTTCCTGTATGCTTTCCCCCCTTCCCTCTCCTGTTCAAGGTATTAGTCAAGATCAGGTCTCAACCCTGCAAAGTGATTCTGATCGCTCCAGACTGGACCAGACAGCCCTGGTACCCACTGTTGCTGTCCTTAGCAGTCCACCTTCCTCTGTCTCTTCCCAGGAATTACAACCTGGTGACATCCTCTCAGGGGAGGGTTTGGTATCCGAATCACAAATCTCTCAGTCGAAAGGCCTGGCTCTTGAAGAGTTAGAGTTTGCTGATCTACACCTCTCTCAAGGTGTCCTGGATATTCTAAAGGCTTCTCGAAAGCCTTCCACCAGAAATACTTACAACTCCAAATGGAAAAGGTTCACTATTTGGTGCTCTGGTAAGCATATTTCTCCAGAATCTGCTGGGTTGCGTACAGTCCTGGACTATATGGTTCATCTCAATGGTTTGGGACTCAGACCAGCTACACTCAAAGTACATTTAGCAGCTGGTTCTGCTTTTTGGTCAGTAGGTAAGCCCTCTTCTCTTTCAGTCCATCCTGTATTTTGCAGATTTTTCAAGGGACTGTTGCACACCAATCCTCCCTTCAGGGACCCTGCACCTGCTTGGGACATTAATGTTTGCATTGCTCAGCTTATGCAACCCCCTTTTGAGCCTTTGTCCTCTGCAGAGCTTAAGTACTTGACTTGGAAAACTGTGTGTTTGGTAGCCATTACCTCTGCCAGGCGCATCAGTGAATTGCAAGCCCTGTCAGTGGAGCCTGATTTCATCTCTTTCCATAGAGAAACATAGAAACATAGAATTTGACGGCAGATAAGGACCGCTTGGCCCACCCAGTCTGCCCATTTCCCTACCTGATGGATAAGCTGCAGATCCTAGTTAACCAGCAGCCTACTTCTTCCTACCCCCGCCCCCTAGAATTGCCTTATGACTGTCCCATGCATGCTTGAATTATAGAAACATAGAATTTGACGGCAGATAGAATTTGACGTGGATAAAGTGGTCATAAGAACTAACAGGAAGTTTCTGCCTAAGGTGGTTTCACACTTCCACCTTAATCAGTCTATGTCTCTTCCTGTTTTCTTCTCTGACCATTCCTTCTCTGGAGAGAGAAGGCTGCACAGCCTGGACGTAAAAAGGGCCCTTAGCTACTACATAGAGCGCACCAAGGGTCACAGGTTTGACTCTCTCCAGTTGTTCCTCACCTATGGAGAGGTCGGTAAGGGAAAACCTGCCACTAAAAGATCTATTGCCAGGTGGATTGTCTCTTGTATACAATTCCGCTACAAAAAATTGGGTAGATTCCCACCCTCAGGCCTGAGGGCTCATTCTACTAGAGGTACAGCTGCTTCCCTGGCTGCTGCCAGGGATATTCCTATCTTAGAGATTTGTCAAGCAGCCACCTGGAAAACAGTCCATACTTTCACCAAGCATTACTCTCTGGATATCCAGGCTAGGAGTGATGCTTGCTTTGGCACAGCAGTACTTCAGAGCCTATTCCCAAAGTAGGTTCTGTCCCTCCTCCGTGGAGGTACTGCTTGGTAGTCTGCAATAGTCAGAATACAGCAAGACTTCATGTTGTTTGAAGAAAAAATTACTCACCTTAGTAATGTAGTTTCTTCTAATGGAGTCTTGCTGTATTCTGACCTCCCCGCCTCCCCTCTCAGAACCTGGTTTTTGGGATGTGGGTGGGCAGGAGCAGTGTTGGCACCTAGAGGTGCCTTTTGTTTCTCACCCTCCTTTATTTTTTGGTGTGTGTTGTGTTTTATTTTTTGGGTTTCTTGACTTGAGTCTTTGCTTTGAAACCGAAAAAAACCTTTTTATCAAATTTAGTTGTAGTTGGCTAGTGTGAGTTTACAGTTTCCACACAGAACTCCCAGTGAGTATAGCTCGTAAAGATCTGACGGTTGGGGTTCAAACAACAGCAGACAGAGGCTTCAACTGAGCTCAAGCTCAGCGTTCCATGCCTTGCATGTAAAGTTAACACTTTGTTCTTCGGGGCAGTTCAAGGGTTGGAGATCACTGCAATAGTCAGAATACAGCAAGACTCCATTAGAAGAAACAACATTACTAAGGTGAGTAATTTTTTCTTGTGGGGCCTTTAAATACCCCCAGCTCCTCAGGGAAGAGATTCATCCTGATTGTGGTGGATTATGCCACCCGGTACCCAGAGGCAGTCGCCCTATCCTCACTGAGGACAGACAAAGTTGCAGATGTCTTACTTGGGATTTTCTCCCGTGTTGGGTTTCCGCAGGAGGTTATCACTGATCGAGGGGTTCCTTCATGTCGGACCTGATGAAATGTTTATGGAGAGGTGGTGGAGGTGCAGAGATGCACTGACACCATATCACCCATGCTTAATAGGCTTATGGAAAGATTTAATGGTACCTGAAGTCAATGCTCCGGCATTTGCTGAACTGCATGGGAGGGACTGGGAGAAATACCTTACCCACCTGTTGTTTGCATACAGTGGGCCCCAAGAGTCAACAGGATTTTCACCCTTCGAACTCTTATATGGACATCGGGTACATGGGCCCCTAGACTTGATCCGGGAGGACTGGGAATGCAAACACGCCACCCAGGGAACTCCCATAGTGAATTACGTCCTTAGGTTTAGGGAAAGGCTGAAGGAGCATATGGGGACAGCCCACAGGAACCTGGCAGCTGCCCAACAGAAACAAAAAGTGTGGTATGACTGCAGAGCCAGAGCTCGCTCGTACATGGTGGGTCAGGA
Organism: Neoceratodus forsteri; assembly: GCA_016271365.2. Classification (NCBI taxonomy): domain Eukaryota; kingdom Metazoa; phylum Chordata; order Ceratodontiformes; family Ceratodontidae; genus Neoceratodus; species Neoceratodus forsteri. Next base: position 481,774,232 of record CM028130.1, on the reverse strand, counting down.
AGTCATGGTCCTTATTCCAGTCCGGGAAAGACAAGCTGCAGCCTGAGTGGGCAGGACTGTACAAAGTAGTTAGGAAGGTAAATAACATGAACTATATTATTGAGTTACCTGACAGAAGACAGACAGAACGGATGTACCATGTCAACATGATGAAGCCATATGCTAATGGGGCTGACATGCTTTTTGCAATGTGTAGTCCTGGGGAGGGGACAGACGAAGGAGACCCCCTTCTGGACTTGCTGGAAGAAAGCAAGTGGGATTCCTCCATGGAGGCAGTAAAATTGTCTCCCCAGCTGGCCCCGGACAAGATCCAGGAAGTAAGGGAGGTTTTAGCAGACTTTGCTCCATTCTTTAGTGCCGAGCCTGGACTAACCCATTTAGTGACGCACAATATGGAGACAGGGACACAGACGCCCATACGGCGGACAGCATATCAGGTGTCAGAGGCTGTCCTAAAGGACATTAGGAGGGAAGTGGAGGAGATGCTGGATTTAGGGGTAATCCAGAGATCCCAAATCCCCCTGGGCTTCACCCGTAGTCCTTGTGCCTAAGCCAGATGGCTCTACTCGTTTCTGTGTGGACTGTCATGGACTGAATACAGTCAAGAAATCAGGCGCCCACTCGATGCCCCAGACGGACAAACTTGGAGGAGTGACCTACCTTACAACCATTGACCTAACCAAGGGGTATTGGCAGATGGAGTTAACAGACAGAGCTAGGGAGAGGTCGGCCTTCATCACTCCGATAGGCTTATCTGAATTTAAAGTAATGCCTTGAGGAATGAAGAATGCCCGGCCACTTTCCAAAGGTTGGTGAACCAGGTGTTAAATGGTGCTGAGGAGTACGCCGTGGCGTACCTGGATGACACTGCCATCTTTAGTGCTAGCTGGGAGGAACACCTGTCCCACCTTAGGGAAGTGCTGGGCAGGATACAGAGAGCCGGGCTCACTGTCAAAGCTGAGAAGTGCCAGGTGGCCATGGGATTAGTGGCATACTTCGGGCATGTGATAGGCTGGGGACAGCTCCGTCCTAACCGAATAAAAATAGAGGTGATCCAGTCGTGGCCCAGACCAGAAATGCAGAAGCAGGTCAGGAGTTTTCTCGGGACAGCAGGGTACTATAGAAAATTCGTACCTAATTACAGTGCCCTGGCTGCTCCCCTATCTGACCTGGTAAAGAAAAGGATGCCAGAGAAAATTACCTGGGACCACCCTGTAAGGAAGCCTTTACCAGATTGAAGGAGGCACTGTGCAGTGCTCCTGTTTTGGCAAGTCCTGACAATAGCAGACCCTTTATAGTTCACACTGACGCCTCAGATGTGGGTATTGGGGCAGTACTAAGTCAGACATCCAACCAAGGGAAAGATCACCCGGTAGTGTGTCTGAGTAAAAAGTTACTTCCCAGGGAGCAGGCATACTCTACTGTGGAAAAGGAGTGTCTTGCCATAGTGTGGGCCCTAAAGAAGTTGGAGCCATACCTGTATGGGCAGCATTTTGTGGTTTAAACTGACCACAACCTCCTGGTTTTGCTGACGCAAATGGGAAAAACTAATGGTAGATTGTTAAGATGGAGTATTGCTTTGCAAGGGTATGACATGACAATCTTACATAGGGCTGGAGCAAAAAATCAGAACTCAGATGGCTTGTCTCGTGTCTATGAGGAGTGAACTGATTTGGGAAGCTCATCCCATGCAGGGGATAGAGCCCCCAAATTCAGTCTAGGTGGGGAGGATTGTGACACTTGGACAGCTGGTTCTGATTACTCTATGATTTTTGTAATATAAAAAATGCAGTGTGATTGTCTTGTCATGAGAAATCCTGTGCTCCTGGGATGACCCTCTGTATCACTTCAAAGGACAGGATATGTTAAACAGCAGATCTCTGTATTGTGATTAACTGCTAGAGACTTGCATTTTATGGTCTTGTTGTTGAGCTGTGCTTCTTGGAAGGCCAGGAACCAAAATACCCATTTTATGACGTCTTCAGAGAAAAGAACATTTAATTTCAACTGGTTCTAAAAGAAGCTATATGTCAGCTAGGTGAGAAACTGCAGAGTTGTAAAAGTTCTTTCAAACGACATGAAGTCTTGCTGTATTCTGACAATTGCAGTGATTCCCAACCTTTGAACTGCCCCAGAGAACTAAGGGTTAACTTTCCATGCAGGGCGTGGAACGCTGAGCTCGAGCTCAGTTGAAGTCTCTGTCTGGAGTGTTTTGAACTCAAACCGTCAGATTCTTTACTCCACCTCACAGGACGGTCGATCCGGAGATTTCTACTTCACCTCGGTTCGAAGTCGGTTAAAGTTTTCAGTTTTTCGTCAGTTTAAAGCGAAAAAAAAGTATCCGTATAGTCGGTTCAGTCTCTGTCTTTGGTGCCGTGAGTTCTAGATAGGAATTGTTCTTTTTTTCTGTGTGGAACTTGTAAAATTGCGGTTGGTTCCGCTGAACCGACCATTTGATTGTGAATTTTGCTATATTTAGTGTGTCGTTACCGGTTCTTATCGGTTCTAAAAAAATTGTGTTTTAACCGTTTTTTTCCAATACCCGTAACACGGTTAGGAACCAATAAGGGAGTCTTGCCTGGCGGTTGCCGAAAAAAGGGTAAGTTTGATTAGGTTGGCTATGTCTGAGAAACCCGAGAGAAAAACTGGGCCCATTGGGTTTCAACACTGCAGTGCGTGTGGGGAGATCTTTGCCAATGCCGATCCCCACACCACCTGTGTTTATTGTCTGGGGTTTGATCCCCTCGATTCAGACTGCCAAATATGTAAAAATGTTCCCAAATCTACCCTTGAGAAGAGATTAGGTAGACTGAGGGAAAAGGAGGCCGAGAAGTCCGCTGACCCGGATGGCCAGCCCGGTTCGGTTTCGACCGAACCAGAAGGAAAGCCCTCTGACCAGGGCGATACTTCTTCGGGCCAAAGGAGAGCCAATTCTGAGGAATCGGTTCCGACAAAAAGAAAGCGCAAAGATAAATCGACCGGTTCAGATCCAGAGGTGCATGTTCTGACCGCCGATGAAATAGCCAGGGTGATTCAGATTGTGGAATCGCTCTGTCCGGTTCCGACCGATCCGGCTCCTTCTCGCACGGGTTCGGTTCGGTTGGTTCCCCCAGTTCAAGAGTATACCCTTGAAGATTTTTATGAACCGGAGTTTGAAGAGAATCGGGAATTTGAGGATTATGATGTAAGTGAAGGTCTGGATGTGCCTGTGGAACCAGACATCTCCCCAGACAGACCATCAGGTGTTTCCCCTCCTAGGCTTTCTGAGTCCCCTTCCCACTTTACACTACCAGTCAAAAGTTTTAGAACACCCCCATTTTTCCAGTTTTTATTGAAATTTACGCAGGTTAATGTCTCAATGTACTCTGAAATTAAAGCATAGAACAAATAAACAATTGGAGATAAAAAATAAATCATAGAATCATTTTGTTTAACAAAATTTAATCTAAATTTTTGACTCATCAAAGTAGCCACCTTTTGCAGATATACTGTAACCGCCGAACACACTCATGGCATTCTTTCTACAATGGACATCAAATATTGTTCGGGAAGCTCTTCCCAACACTGTTGCAGAAGTTCCCACAAATGTGTTGCACTTGTAGGTTGCTTTGCTTTCACCCTTCTGTCCAGTTCATCCCAAACCAGCTCGATGGGGTTTAAGTCTGGAGACTGTGCTGGCCATTCCATGATTTGAAGCCTACTGTCTTGTTCTTTTCCTCGAAGATAGTTCTGACATAGCCTGGAGGTATGTTTTGGGTCATTATCTTGCTGTAGGATGAACCCTTGACCAACTAGGCATAGACTAGAGGGTATTGTATGGCGATGCAAAATGCTGTGGTAGCCCTTTTGGTTCAGGGTGCCAGTCACTCTGTGCTGTTGTCCTGTGAGCTCTATCACGCAAGCTGTTGACTCTCAGAAACTTGTCTTCTGATTCTGTTGTTGCTTTGGGTCTGCAGACCTCTTCCTGTCAGAGTTTCCTCCAGTTTCCAAGTGCCTTTTGATGGTGTAGGAAACTGTACTCACTGACACCTTGGCTTTCTTGCAATTTCTCTACAGCAGTTTTTGCTAACCTAAACTTTTTTTTTAACCTCTGGCAGTTTATCGCTTACCTTTGTACCATTTCAGGTTATTCACTGGACTTGAATTGCTTAAATTTCAATAAAAACTGGAAAAATGGGGGTGTTCTAAAACTTTTGACCGGTAGTGTATGTTTTACAGAAAAGTGGCTGAGACCCTCCAGCTTCCTATGGAGAAGGCTGTGGAAGATCAAGAACAGCCTGATTATATCGAGGTGATGGATATCCCAGAGTCCAGGAGACTGTCTGTTCCCCTCCATAAAGCTTTTGGGAAACAAACACAAAAAATCTTAAAGTCTCCTAAAACTATACTTCCTGTGGATTGAAGAATGGGCAAGAGGTATACACTCTCAGGCTCAGACACAGAGTTCTTATATCAGCAATGCAGCCATGTTGGGGTAGTGCAGGCTGCTGCCTGTGACAAGGCAAATATTCCTTTGGCTTCACACCCCCCTGACAAGGACTCCAGGAAGATTGGTGCCATGGCAAAGAAGCAGTATATGGCATCTTCTTTGGGACTCAGGCAAGCGAATTACATGGTCTATATAGCCAGGTACCAGAAGTCCTGGTGGGATATTATACTGGCACTGGCTAAACAGGCCTCCCACCAGCTAGCCAAGGAGCTGGAGGCAGTGGCTGCAGATGGGATTGAGGCATCTAAGGTTCAGTTTCATGCTGCTGTGGACTCTAATGATGTCTCATCAAGAGTCATGGCTACATCTGTGGCTCTTCGGAGGATGGCTTGGCTCAGATGTACTAGCCTCTCACAGGACACCCAGGCTAAGGCTATGGATTTTCCTGTAGTGGGTAATTCTCTGTTTGGGGAACAGACAGAGAATTACATGAAGAAAATGGACGAGTATAGGACCACTTACAGGAGTGCTCAGGCCAGGGAAAGGCAGGCAGCTTCTCAGAGGCAGCAGTCTAGGGGCAGGCCTTTTCAAAGGTCTTTTTACCAAGCACAGTCCTCTTCTTCCTTTTCACAGAGGGGGTTCTTCAGAGGGAGAGGCAGAAGGGGGATGAGCAGGGCTGCATCCACCCCTCAGCCTAAAGCCCCTGCCAAGCAGACACCCTGATGGGTCTGCCCGGGTCGGCTCTATTCCAGTAGGGGGCAGACTGGCTTACTTTGTCCAGGACTGGATGTCTATTACAACAGGCAAGTGGGTCCTGGAAGTAGTAAGCCAGGGACTGGTTCTCAGCTTCAAAAAATTTCCAATGATGAGAGCCTGATCTTTTCCACCTGAAAATCTTTCAGAAACCCTTGACCTAGAGGCAGAGATGTCTTCTCTCCTAGCTTTAAGAGTTATAGAGAGAGTACATACCCTACACTGGGGCAAAGGACTGTACGCCAGGTACTTGCTGACCCCCAGAAAGATAGGGGAGTGGAGACCCATCCTAGACCTAAGATATCTGAACAAACGTCTTTTAAAACCAAAGTTCAAGATGATAACTCTGGGAATAATCCTTCTCTCTCTCTAAGGCCAGGGGACTGGCTAGCCTCCCTGGACCTCAAAGTCGGTTAAAGTGTCGTTTTTCACTCTGTTTCTACTGAATTTCTGCTACCGAATCTGTTGGTTTAAGTCTTGCATTTAGTTTCTGTCTGGAACTTGTAAATTTCGGATCGGTTCGGTTTGAACCGATCAGTTTAGTCTTAAAATGTTTGTGAATTTACTTACAGTGTGGTAACCGGTCCGTATCGGTTCTAAAAAAAAAAACGGATTTAATTACGTTTTTTTCCAAGACCCATAACACGGTAGGCAACCAATAGGGGAGTCTTGCCGAAGAAAGGGTAAGTTTTGGATAGGATTGGCCATGTCTGAGAAACCCAAGAAGAAAACCGGGCCCACTGGGTTTCAACACTGCAGTGTGTGTATGGGGAAGCCTGTGCTAAGGCTGATCCCCACACCAACTGTGTTTATTGTCTGGGGTTTGACCACCTTGATTCAGACTGCCAGATTTATAAGAGTTTTCCCAAAGCTACCCTGGATAAGAGAGTAGGTAGACTGAGGGAAAGGGAGGCCGAGAAATCCGCTGACCCGGATGACCAGCCCGGTTCGGTTCCGACCGAACCAGAAGGAGTGCCCTCTGACCAGGGCGAAACTTCTTCGGGCAAAAGGAGAGCCGATTCTGAGGAGTCGGTTCTGGTTAAAAGAAAGAGAAGAGAAAAATCATCCGGTTCGAATCCACAGACTCATTCTCCGACCGCTGATGAGATAGCCAAAGCGATAAGGATAGTGCAATCGCTAACTTCGGTTCCGGCCGAACCGACACTATCTGGCAGGGGCTCGGTTCGGTCGGTTCCCCCGGTTCTGGATTACACTTTAGAAGAATTTTATGAACCGGAGAAGAAGGAGGAGGGAAGAGTATGAGGATGATGATGATGGTGATTATGAAAGTCTTTATGTGCCTATTGACCCGGACTTCTCCCCAGACAGACCTTCAGGTGTTGCTCCTCCTAGGCTTTCTGAGTCCTCTTCCCACTTTATGTTTTACAAGAAAGTGGCTGAAACCCTCCAGCTTCCAGTGGAAGATGCAGTAGAGGATCAGGAGGAGCCTGATTTTGTTGAAATGATGGACATCCTAGAGTCCAGGAGACTGTCTATTCCCCTCCATAAATCTTTTGGGAAACAGACAATTAAAATTCTAGACTCAACTCCATACCTTCTGTGGACAGACGAATGAACAAGAGGTATACCCTTTCAGGCTCGGACATGGAGTTCCTTTCTCAGCAGTGCTGCCATGTTGGGGTAGTGCAGGCTGCTTCCTGTGATAAGGCAAATATTCCCTTGGCATCACACCCCCCAGATAAGGACTCCAGGAGGATTGATGCCATGGCAAAGAAGCAGTACATGGCAGCATCTTTGAGACTCAGGCAGGCTAACTCTATGGCCTACACAGCTAGATACGAGAAGTCCAGGTGGGACACTGTGCTGGTTCTGGCTAAACAGGCCCCTGACCAGCTTGCCAAGGAGCTGAAGTAGGTGGCTGCGGATGGGATTGAGGCATCCAAGGTGCAATTTCATGCTGCTGTGGACTCCAATGATGTTTCATCTAGAGTCATGGGTACATCTATGGCCCTTCGTAAGATGGCTTGGCTCAGATGTACTAGCCTATCACAGGATACCCAGGCTAAGGCCATGGATTTCCCTGTCATTGGTACTTCTCTGTTTTGGGAGCAGACAGAGAACTACATGAAAAAGATGGACGAGTACAGGACCACCTACAGGAGTGCTCAGGCCAAAGAAAGGCAAGCCACTCCTCAAAGGCAGCAGTCCAGGGGCAGGGGCAGACCTTTTCAAGGCCTTTTACCAAGCCAGGCCTCATCTTCTTCCTATGCTCAGAGGGGTTCTTCAGAGGAGAGGCAGACGAGAATGAGCAGGCCTGCTTCACCCCTCAGCCTAAAGCCCTGCCAAGCAGACACCCTGATGGGTCTGCCTGGGCCAATACTCCAATACCTGTAGGGGGCAGGCTGGCTTACTTTGTCCAGGATTGGAAGTCTCTGACATCAGACAAGTGGGTCCTGGAAGTAGTAAGCCAGGGACTGGTTCTCAGCTTCAAAAAATTTCCCAAGATGAGAACCAGATACTTTCCACCTGCAAATCCATCGGAGACCCTTACCTTAGAGGCAGATGTTTCTTCCCTCCTGGATCTCAGAGCCATAGAAAGGGTTCCTACCCTACACGAGGGAAAGGATTGTACTCCAAGTACTTCCTAACCCCCACAAAAACAGGAGAATGGCGGCCCATCCTGGATCTAAGATATCTGAACAAACACCTTTTAAAACCAAAGTTAAGAATGGTGACTCTGGGAATAATTCTGCCCTCTCTAAGGCCAGGGTACTGGCTAGCCTCCCTGGACCTCAAAGATGCCTACTTTCACATTCCCATCAGGTGCTCCCACAGAAAGTACCTCAGGTTTGAGTTGCCCTCAGGCCACTGTCAATTCAGAGCAATGCCCTTTGGCCTAACATCAGCCCCAAGGGTATTCACACAGTGCCCAGCAGTAGTGGTTGCTTTCCTAAGGAGAAAAAAAGAGATTTCCATCTTTCCATATCTGGATAACTGGCTCATAGTGGGTCAGTCCCCAGACCAAGTTAAGTCACATCTGCCAATAGCTCAGTAAGTGCTCACTTCCTTAGGATTCCTCCTCAACCTTCCAAAGTCAGTTCTCAAGCCAGTACAGCTCCTCACCTTCATAGGGGCGGAGCTGGATACAGTAAAGGCAAGAGCCTTTCTTCCCCTGGACAGGGCAAGGGCCCTTATGGAACTGGCCTCTTCATTCACCCTACAGGTGTTTTGACCAGCAAGGCATCTCCTTCAGCTTCTGGGCCACATGGCAGCTTCCACAGCAGTGGTCCAGGGAGCAAGATTCCAGATGAGGGACATTCAGTCCCACTTAAGAGCCTTCTGGTCCGAAATAAAGGATTACCTTACCAAACTAGTCCCAGTGACTCGAACCCTGATCCAGGCTTTGCAGTGGTGGCAGGATCAGGACAATTTTAGACAAGGAGTTCCTTTTGTCACTCAGTCTCATTCAGTGATACTCACCACAGATGCTTCCCTGCTGGGCTGGGGAGCCCACCTGGGGGATCTTACCACCCAAGCACTGTGGTCACCTCAGGAATCTCTGCTTCACATCAGTCTCTTGGAACTCAGAGCAGTGTTTCTGGCACTGCAAGCTTTTTCCAAATCTGTACAGAACAAGGTGGTTCAGATCAGAACAGACAACACCACCACCATGTGGTACATGAACAAGCAAGGAGGCACTCAGTCTACGGCCTTGTGCTCAGAGGCAATGAAGTTGTGGTCCCTGGCCTATTCCGTGCAGACCTCTCTGATAACAGTTCACCTACCATGGAAGGACAATGTCCTAGCAGATGCTCTCAGCAGGATATCCCAGGGCCATCACCAATGCACTCTAGATCCCCTAGTTTTGAAAGTGATTTTCTCGAGATGGGGCACTCCTCAGATATATCTTTTTGCAGCCCCAGACAATTACCAACTTCCTCTCTTCTGTTGCAAACCCCCAGTTTTGGGCTCAGTCCCCCTGGATGCTCTGATTCTGAATTGGGAAGGGAAATTTCTGTATGCTTTCGCGCCCCCCTTCCCTCTCCTGTTCAAAGTGTTAGTCAAGATCAGGTTGCAACCATGCAAAGTGATTCTGATTGCTCCAGACTGGGCCAGACAGCCCTGGTACCCCCTGTTGCTGTCCTTTGCAGTCTACCTTCCCCGTCTCTTCCCAGGAATTAAAGCTGTTGACATCCTCTCAGGGGAGGATTTGGTATCCGAACCTCAAGTTTCTCAATCTCAAGGCATGGCTCTTGAAGAGTTAGAGTTTGCTGATCTGCACCTCTCTCAAGGGGTTCTGGATATCCTTAAGGCTTCTCAAAAGCCTTCTACCAGAAAGACTTACAACTCCAAATGGAAAAGGTTCACTATTTGGTGCTCTAATAAGCATATTTCTCCAGAATCTGCTGGGTTGCCTACAGTTCTGGACTATATGGTTCATCTTAATGGCTTAAGACTTAGGCCAGCTACACTTGAAGTGCATTTGGCAGCTGTGTCTGCCTTCTTGTCAGTAGGCAAGCCCTCTTCCCCTCTCTGCCCATCCTGTGTTTTTTAAGTTCTTCAAGGGATTGCTGCACACCTATCCCCCCTTTAGGGACCCTGCTCCTGCTTGGGACCTTAATGTTTGTATTGTTCGCTTATGCAGCCACCCTTTGAGCCTTTGTCCTCAGCAGAGCTTAAGTACTTGACTTGGAAAACTGTTTTTTTGGTAGCCATTACCTCTGCCAGGTGTATCAGTGAATTGCAAGCCCTGTCAGTGAAGCCTGATTTCATCTCTTTCCATAGAGATAAAGTGGTCCTAAGAACTAACAGGAAGTTTTTGCCTAAGGTGGTTTCAGATTTCCACCTTAATCAGTCTGTGTCTCTCCCTGTTTTCTTCACTGATCGTTCTTCCTCAGGAGAGAGGAGGCTACACAGTTTAGATGTTAAAAGAGCCCTTAGTTACTACATAGAGCGTACCAAGGGTCATAGGTTTGACTCCCTCCAGTTGTTCCCCACTTATGGAGCAGTGGGAAAGGGCAGACCTGCCACCGAAAGATCTGTTGCCAGGTGGATTGTGTCTTGTATACAATTCTACTATGAAAAACTGGGGAAAACTCCACCCTCAGGCCTGAGGGCTCATTCCACAAGAGGTACAGCTGCTTCCCTGGCTGCGGCCAGGGATATCCCTCTCCTAGATATTTGTCAAGCAGCCACCTGGAAAACAGTCCATACCTTTACCTAGCATTACTCTCTGGATATCCAGGCTAGGAGTGATGCTCGGTTTGGCACAGCAGTACTTCAGAGCCTATTCCCAAAGTAGGTTCTGTCCCTCCTCCTTGGAGGTACTGCTTGGTAGTCTGCAATTGTCAGAATACGGCAAGAATTCATATTGTTTGAAGAAAAAATTACTCGCCTTAGTAATTATATTTCTTCTAATGGAGTCTTGCTGTATTCTGACCTGCCTCCCTTCTCAGAATCTGTTTTTGGGAAGTGGGTGTGCAGGTGCAGTGTTGCACCCCAAGGGTGTATGTGCTTGCACCCTCCTCCCTTTTTGTTTGGGTTCCTATTTATTATTGTTGTTTTTGAGTGCATTTGGTTTAGTTTTTGGGTTTCCTAACTTTAGTCTTCCTTGGGAATCCAAAACTTTTCAGCCAGTTGGTTAGTAGAATTTTTACAATTTCCACATAGAATTTTTAGTTTAGTTGGGCTCGTAAGAATCTGACAGTTTGAGTTCAAAACACTCCAGACAGAGACTTCAACCGAGCTCGAGCTCAGCGTTCCATGCCCTGCATGGAAAGTTAACCCTTAGTTCTCTGGGGCAGTTCAGAGGTTGGGAATCACTGCAATTGTCAGAATCCAGTAAGACTCCATTAGAAGAAATATAATTACTAAGGTGAATAATTTTTTCTTGATGTCTTTGAAAAGCAGGAAAACAATCTAGATCAAAGAGGAGCAGGAAACCACTCCAGATCTAAGAGTCATATTGGAAATGAGTTTTTGCTTATGTCACCTTATTTAAAATACCTGCCGAGTGATAAGACATCCTGGTTGTATAATTTTTAATAAAAAGAGGAGGAGCTGGGTGACATCATGGTGGAGGCAGGTTCAAAGACAGTTTTTTAACTATGCTGTGGCTGTCCTTTAGAGACATTCTTTTTGGACTCTCTGAAGCAACAACATCTACTCCAAGCACTGTTAGAAGATACACATTAGATAGACAAGTCTAATTGTCTGGTGGTAGGAATTTGTTTGCAGTTTTTTAAAACCTTGTTCTTTTAAGTGATTTTATGCGTTGTGATATATTGTTCTGTGTTTACATTTTTCATTTTTTTCTATTTTAAAGAGACTGCTTGGTATACCTTCGAAGTTCTTTCTTTGACAAGTGAAGCATATATGGTTAAAGTTGACATGGTGCATAGCTTAATGGTAATACCAAACTGGGAAAAGGTAAGAGTTTATTTGAGGTCTTTCATAGAGTTTTTAAAGGTTCATTTTGTACACCTGGTTAGGTGCCCATAGGCAAAAGATATCTGGCATCCCCTGAAGAGCAGAATTATCTGAGCCTCTACATTGGGTACGCTAGCAAGAGGTTCATAGTTTGAATCCCTCCAGAACTTGAGACCGAAGGTGATCTGAACCCACAAAACAGACAGGAGGGTTACCCTGTTCTGTTCCTGTTCACAATACTGCGGTCGGAGGTTGGCACTGTGGGAGCAGATGACCTGACCTGCTGAGTGGGGTTGTGGCAGTGCCCACTGACCTGAGCAATACCTCCTCAGGCAAAAGGAGATCTGACTCTGAGGTGTCAGTTCTGGGAAAAAGAAAAAAGAAGTCAGCTGGTTCGGATCCAGTCCCGCATACTCCAACCATTGATGAAATAGCCAAAGCGATTGATATTGTTGAGTTGCCTCGCCTGGTTCTGTCCGAACTGGCACCGCCGGTTAAGCGATCTGTTCGGTTGGATCCAACTCCATCGGATTGCGATCCGGATGCTTATTATGATGTGAAGTGGGAGGGAGATGAAGAATATCCTGAGGAGGACGATGAGGATGATGATTTTGAAGGCTTGGATGTGCCTATTGTACTGGACATCTCCCCAGACAGGCCTTCCAATATCTCCCCAACCCTATGCTTTCTCAGTCCCCTTCCCACTTCTTATTATACAAGAAGGTGGCTGAAACCCTCCAGCTCCCAATGGTAGAAGCTGCTGAGGAGGAGGAAGAGCCTGATTTTGTTGAGGTGATGGACATCCCAGAGTCCAAAAGATTGTCTGTCCCTCTTCATAAATATTTGGGAAAACAGACAAGATATTGCAAACACCTAACTCCTTACCTCCTGTAGATAAGAGAATGGACAGGAGGTATATGTTATCAGGTTCAGGTATTGAGTTTTTATATAGTCATTGCAGACATGTTTGGGTAGTGCAGGCTGCAGCCTGTGACAGGTCTAATATTCCTTTGGCTTCACACCCCCCAGACAAAGACTCCAGAAAAGTGGATGTCATGGCCAAAAAATGATATTTGGCATCCTCTTTGGGACTCAGGCAGGCTAACTATAAGGTCTAAACAGCCAGGTACTAGAAGTCCAGGTGGGATATGGTTTTGGAACTAGCTAAACAGGCTTCCCACAGCTAGTCAAAGAGCTGGAGGAGGTGGCCGTTGATAGAATTGAGGCATCCAAAGTACAGTTCCACCCTGATGTAGACTCCAGTGATGTGGCATCAAGAGTCATGGCTACATCTGTGTCTCTCATGAGGTTTGCTTGACTCAGATGCACTAGCCTTTTGCAGGACATCCAGGCTAAGGCCATGGATTTCCAGGTGGTGGGTAACTCTCTGTTTGGGGAGCAGACAGAGGCTTACATGAAGAAAATGGATGAGCATAGAACCACCTACAGCCGAAGTGCACAGGCCAAAAAAAGGCAAGCCACTCCTCAGAAGCAGCAGTCTAGGAGCAGGCCTTTCCACAGGCCTTTTTACAAAGCTCAGGCTTCCTCTTCTTTCCTACAGAGGGGGGTTCTTTTGAGGGAGAGGTAGGAGGGGGATGAGCAGGGCTGCATCCGCCTCCCAGTCCAAGGCTCCTGCCAAGCAGACACCCTGATGTGTCATCAGCCCAGGTCGACGCCCCTATTCCAGAAGGAAACAGGCTGGCTTACTACTTCCAGGCCTGGAAGGCTGTTACCTCAGACAAGTGGGTCCTGGAGGTAGTAAGCCAGGGACTGACCCTCAGTTTCAAAAGGTTCCCAAAATTGAGGGTCAGGTCCTTTCCACCTGCAACCATCTCAGAAACCATTGCTCTAGAAGCAGAGGTTTCTTATCTTCTGGCTTTCAGAGCTGTAGAGAAAGTTACTACTCAGCACAGGGGCAAAGGTCTGTACTCTAGATATTTCCATAGCCCGAAAAAGATGGGAGTGGCGACCCATCCTAGACTTAAGGTATTTGAACAAACACATCAGAAAACCAATGTTCAAAATGGTGTCTCTGGGAATAATTCTTCCCTTTCTAAGGCCATGGAATTGGCTAGCATCCCTGGACCTCAAGGATGCCTATTTTCATATCCCTGTCAGGTGCTCCCACAGAAAGTACCTCAGGTTTGAGTTGCCTTCAGGCCATTATCGGTTCAGGGCCATGCCTTTCGGCCTAACATCAGCTCCAAGGCTGTTTACACAGTGCCTTGCAGTAGTAGTTGCCTTCCTCAGAAGGTAGGGTATATCTATCTTCCCCTACCTGGACAACCTGGTCAAGTCAGCTCTGCAAATCACTCAGAACTTGCTAAGTTCTCTGGGGTTCCTCCTCAATCTTCCAAAGTTAGTTCTCAAACCAGTACAGTTCCTCACTTTCATAGGAATAGAGTTAGATACTGTTCTGGCAAAGGCCTTCCTCCCACTAGCAGGGGTGAGGGCCCTTACAGATCTTGCTTCCTCACTTCGACCTCTTGTCTCTCGTCCAGCCAGACACTTTCTTCAACTCCTAGGCCACATGACAGCTTCCACTGCAGTGGTACAAGGAGCCAGGTTACGGATGAGGGTCATTTAGTTCCACCTAAGGTCCTTTTGATCTCAAAAAAAAAGACTCTCTCACCAAACTGGTTCCAGTAACTCAGACTCTGCTCCAAGCTCTCCAGTGGTGGCTGGATCAGGACAATCTCAGACAAGGTGTCCCATTCCTCAGTCAAGCTTCCTCAGTAGTTCTAACCACAGATGCCTCTCTGCAAGGCTGGGGAACACATTTGAGAGCCCTCATGGCTCAGGGTGTTTGGTCTCCACAAGAGTCTCTCCTTCATATCAGTCTCGTGGAACTCAGGGTGGTATTCCTAGCCCTTCAGGCTTTCTCAGACTCGGTCAGAGACAGGGTGGTGCAGGTCAGGACAGACGACACCACCACAGTGTGGTACGTCAACATGCAAGGGTGCACTCGGTCCACAGCCTTGTGTACAGAGGCCATGAAATTGTGGTCTCTAGCCTATTCCCTTCAGGCTTCCCTGATAGCAGTTAATCTCCCAGGGAAGGACAATGTGCTAGCAGATGCTTTGAACAGAATCTGCCAGGGACATAACGAATGGTCCCTTGATCCTCTCATCCTGAAAGTAATCTTCACCAGATGGGGCACTCTAGAGATAGATCTCTTTGCAGCCCTGGACAGTCACCAACTCCCCCTGTTCTGCTGCAGATCTCCAGTCTTAGGGACTGTTCCTCTGGATGCTCTCATACTGGATTGGAAGAGTAGGTTCCTCTGTGTCTTTCCTCCCTTTCCCCTGTTGTTCAGAGTTCTAGTCAAGATCAGGTCTGAACCCTGCACAGTGATACTGGTGGCTCCTGACTGGGCCAGACAACCTTGGCTCCCTCTGCTGTTGCCCCTGGCAGTGTCACTCCCCCTGTCTCTTCCCAAGAGACACAATCTCCTTACCTCCTCTCGGGATAATTTGGTACCCCAATCTCTAGTCTCTTAATCTCAAGGCCTGGCTCTTGAGGAGCTAGAATATGCAGGCCTGCATCTTTCTCAGGGAGTTCCGGATATGCTGAAGATCTCCAGGAAACCTTCTACCAGAAAAACTTATAATTCCAAATGGAAAAGATTCAGCATTTGGTGTTCTCAGAAGGGCATTCTGCTTGATACTGCAGACATTGCTACAGCCTTAGATTATCTGGTTCCCTTAATGGCCTAGGCCTTAGGCCTACAACTCTGAAGGTTCACCTAGTAGCTGTGTCTGCGTTCCTTTCAGCAGGGAAGGGCTCTTCCCTGGCATCTCATCCTGTTTTTAATAAGTTCTTCAAATGCCTGGTTCATATCAGCCCTCCATTAAGAGAGCCTACTCTGGCTTGGGATCTAAAGGTCCGCATTGCTCAGCTTATGCAGCCACCCTTTGAACCTCTGGCCTCGGCCAAGCTTAAGTACTTGACCAGGAAAACTGTATTCCTGGTAGCTATCACTTCTGCAAGGCAGATTAGTGAATTACAAGCCCTGTCAGTTGAACCTGACTTTATCTCTTTCCATAAGGATAACGTGGTCCTGAGAACCAATAGAAGGTTCTTACCCAAAGTTGTGTCAGATTTTCATCTTAACCAGTCTGTGTCTCTACCTGTGTTTTTCACTGACTACTCTTCTCCAGGAGAAAGAAGATTACACAGTTTGGATGTTAAAAGGGCACTTAGCTACTATATAGAGCATACTAAGGCACACACAAATGACCGTCTTCAATTATTTCTCAGTTACGGTGAAGTGGGAAAATGTAAACCTGCTACTAACTATTGCCAGGTGGATTGTCTCTTGTATACAATTCTGCTATGCCAAGTTGGGCAAGGACCATCCTTCAGGCCTGAGGGCCCACTCAACTAGGGGTACAGCTGCTTGGCTGCTGCCAGAGATATACCCTTGGTAGAAATCTATAAAGCAGCCACCTGAAAAACAGTCCATACATTCACCAAGCATTACTCTCTGGACATCCAGGCTAGGAGTGATGCTAGGTTTGGTACAGCAATACTGCAGATCCTGTTCTCAAAGTAAGTTCTGTATTCCCTCCTCCTTGGGGAACTGCTTGGTAGTCTGCATATTGTCAGAATACAGCAAGACTTCATGTTGTTTGAAGAAAACACTGCTCACCATAGTAATGTTGTTTCTTTCAATGGAGTCTTGCTGTATTCTGACCTTCCTTCCTGCCTCCCCTCTCAGAACCTAGTTTTTGAAAAGTGGGCTGGCAGGTACAGTGTTGCGCCTCGGGGTGTACCTTGTACCCCTCCCTCTTCATGGTGGGGTAGTTGTTTTATTGCTGTTGCTTTTATGTTTATATATTTATCACTACCTTTTTCTTGGGTTCTCGACTTGAGTCTTTTGGACCCAAGTTTGCTGCCTTTCGGCTTTAAAGGTAAACAATTTCCATACTTAGTTTGTTCGTAAGAGTCTGATGGTTACACTGAGAAGTACCAGAGACAGAGGTTTGAAAACCAAGCTCGAGCTCAACGTTTTATGCTGCTGCATAGAGTTAACCCTTTCCTCTCTGGGGCAATTCAAGTGCTGGGGCTAACTGCATATTGTCAGAATACAGCAACACTCCATTAGAAGAAATAACATTACTATGGTGAAAAAAAGGACATGGCAGTTGCATAACATTAAGAAACTAGCACAGCTAGACAGTGACATCTACTTTTTATCCCAGTGCAAAAGGAATAACATTATCCCTAAAGGTCTAGCTATTTGGAATCCACTGAGAAACACAGATAATTCTACATATGCTAAACAACTTTGTCGCAGGACCTCTGAGAAATTGAGAAATCACAGAATCCACAGCTCATGTGCCAAAAAAGCATTTTTGAAGAAACAGTTTAATGAAATAGCTTCCACACTGGAGAGGATGTCTGGTGAGCCTATTCCAGACATCTTGCATGAGATAGACATGAACTACCACAGAACCTTAAGAAGAGCCATGTTCATTAAAAACAGGAAGTTAGATGCCCTTCAACTTACCATACTTCCTAACAACCATGAAGAACAGAACAGAGTGACTGAACAACTAAGCCACACAGATGGGCACCTTTCAGTTGTTAAATTTGTCCACCCACACACTGACTACTGGGGAATTAAATGTACTTTCTAAGGGTTTAAATTTCTGCCCAACTAAACCACTGGACAGAATACAGTTTTGTGGTGAAATGGAGGAATACTTCCACAGATTGAGACTCAGGGAATTTTTCATGGCAGAGAAGAAATCACAGACAGGGAAGAAATCACAAACAGTAAAAATATTATGGATAAGAAAAATAAACCGTATTAGTTTTACCCCATCAAGTGGCCGTAACAAGAGACTGGACAAATACATTAATTGCTTTTGCCAGAGAGTTACTGGTGAGATTCTTAATAGGCAGAAACAGGCCCGTTACAGCCTCTCTCCATTGGAACGGAGGGCTATACAAACATTAAAATCAAACCATAACATTGTCATAAAAAAAGCTGATAAAGGCTCGGCAGTGGTGATACTGAATCGGGAAGATTACATTACGGAAGCCAACAGGCAGCTAAGTGACCTTACTTACTACAAAGTACTGGGAAGTGACCCAACTACAGAATATAAAAGAGAACTACAGGAGTTAATTAAAACATTTCCAAAGCATGTCCAAGACAAAACTAAAGCCCCTCATCCCCAGTGAACCTAAGCCAGGGACATTCTACATGCTTCCTAAAATACATAAGCCTGGTAATCCTGGTAGACCCATAGTCTCTGGTAATGGCACCCTGACAGAGGGGATATCAGGGTTTGTAGAAGCTATTTTCAAACCGCTGGTTATACAAAGGGATAGTTACATCAAGGACACTACTCACTTCCTGCATAAACTTTCTGGTTTTAAGGACTTACCACCTGATACCATTTTAGCCACGATGGATGTAACCTCCCTCTGCACTAATATTCCACACACAGATGGCATTTCAGCCTGCCTCAAATACCTGCATGACAAAGAATTGGACCCCAACATTGACCCTGGAGTTGTGGGTAAACTCACTGAATTCATTCTGACACATAACAACTTTAGCTTCAATGGTAAACATTATGTTCAAACTATGGGAACAGCAATGGGAACCAGGATGGCTCCACAGTATGCTAATCTTTTTATGGCAAATTTGAAGGAGGATTTTCTAAGGTACTGTACACATAAACCACTCGCTTATTTCCGTTACATTGATGATTTGTTTATAATTTGGACAGAGGGCACTGACACACTTAAAGATTTTCATCGGGAACTTAATAACCTCCACCCAACTATAAAGCTTTCCCTAGAATATTCTGCCACCAGTGTACATTTTCTGGATACCACTGTCACTATTAAGGATGGAACCCTACATACCTGTCTTTACAGGAAACCAACAGACAGACAGAGATACTTATACAAGAAAAGTAATCACCCGAGCCACACAAAGAAGTCTGTCATATATAGTCAAGCACTTCGGTATCACCGCCTTTGTTCAAATGAGGAAGACAGAGACGCACATCTGGCGATGTTGAAAAAACACGTTTATTGAGCAGGGACACTTGTCCAGAGAAATTGACAGAGCAGTGGAACATGCAACACAGGTCCCAAGAGAACAGCTACTGCAATATAAGGAATGGATGACTACCAACAGAATACCCTTAGTAGTCACATACCATCCTGACCTTGAACTCCTACATAAGATTATTAAGGATCTCCATCCAATAATTAGTGAGGATGAAACCCTTAACTGTATTTTTCAAGAACTACCACTACTACAATCGTGGCCAAAAATATTGGCGCGCCCTTGCAGTTTTTTCTAATAATGCACCATTCCTTCCAGAAAATTGTTGAAATTAAAAAATATTTTGGTATCCACATATGTATTTCTTTGGTTTGCAGTGGAATAAAACACAAAAAGCAGAAAAATTTACTAAGTCTTAGCTTATTCCACACAGAAATCCCTTAAATGGCCCGGACAAAATTATTGGCACCTTTTAGAAGTAGGTAGAAATAATTAGATTTCAATCAGGTGATTCTCCTTCACTTTGGAATTGAACTCACCTGTGTTGAGTTGCAGGTGCCTGCAATATAAAAATCACTCATTCAACCAGTTTGAATAGAGAAAAGGACTCATTCTTCTGTTTTGTGTCACTGTGTGTACCGCAGTGAGCATGGAGAAAAGAAAGACAGCCAGAGAATTGTCTGAGGAGGTCAGACAGAAGATTGTAGCCAAGCATGGACAATCTCAAAGCTACAAATCAATCTCCAGAGACCTTCATGTTCCTGTTTCCACCGCACCTAATGTTATCAGGATGTTTAAGGCCCATGGCACTGTAGCCAACCTCCCTGGACGTGGCCGCAAGAGAAAACTTGATCGAAGATTGCAGCGCAGGATTGTTCGAATGGTGGAGAAAGCACCTCGATCAACTGCCAAACAGATTCAAGCTGACCTTCAGACACAAGGTACGACAGTTTCAACTCGCACCATCCGTCGCCAACTCAATGAAAGGGGTTATATGGTAGGAGGCCCAGGAGGACCCCACTGCTGAGAGAGACATAAGAAAGCCCGACTGGGGTTTGCCAAAACACACCTGAACAAGCCAAAATCCTTCTGGGAGAATGTCCTGTGGACAGATGAGACCAAATTAGAGCTTTTAGTAAAGCACATCATCTCTATGTTTACAGAAAACAAAATGAAGCCTTCAAAGAAAAGAACACCTTCCCTACAGTCAAACACAGAGGAGGTTCAGTGATGTTTTGGGGTTGCTGTGCTGCCTCTGGCACTGGGTGCCTTGAACGTGTGCATGGCATCATGAAATCTGGAGATTACCAGGCCATTTTGGAGCGCAATGTTGAACCCAGTGTCAGAAAGCTGGGTCTCCGTCGAAGGTCATGGGTCTTCCAGCAGGACAATGACCCAAACACACTTCAAAAAGCACCCAGGAATGGTTCAAGACAAGGCGGCTGGACTGTTCTGAAGTGGCGACAACGAGTCCGGATCTAAATCCCATTGAAAACCTGTGGAGAGATCTGAAAACAGCAATTGGGAGAAGGCACCCTTCAAATCTGGGAGAACTGGAGCAGTTTGCACAAGAAGATGGGCCAAACTGCCAGTAGAGAGGTGCAGGAAGCTCATCCATGGCTATAGGAAGCAGTTGATTGCAGTTATTTTGACCAAAGGCTGTGCTACCAAATATTAAGTCTAGGGTGTCCATAATTTTGTTAATGCCATTTCTTTTCATTTTCTGATTTACAGGATATATTAAATTCTGAATCAAAAACAAAGGTTCTGTAATATTAACAGAGAAATAAAGAATTGTGGAGACCAAATACAGTACTGTTGTTAATTTCAACTTATGTTTAGAGGAAATTGTGAGTTATTTGAAAAAGTGCAAGGGCGCCAATATTTTTGGCGACGACTGTATCTTTTAAACAACCACCTAATTTAGCCAACCTGATTATTAGGAGTCAACTTGAACCGGAACAGAATACCATGACATCATATGGTACATGGCCCTGTCATCAACGCACATGTAAGACATGTAACCTCATTTCCACTTCAGACTGTGTGGTTACATCACAAAACAGACTATTCAGGATACAGGGGAATTATACATGCACATCAAGTAATGTCTATTTTATCCAATGCAAGAAATGTCCTCGCACAGGTTATGTGGGGGAGACAAGTCAACAACTCCGCACTAGAATGAATTCACACAGACATTCTATTAATCACAAGAAGATTGAGAAACCAGTAGCCCAGCACTTCTCCCAGGATGACCACTCAATCTCAGATATGTCTGTGATGGTCTTAAAAGGACATTTCAACAGTACGTAACAGAGACGGGCTTCTGAAATCAGACTTATTTTACTTCTCAATATGGTGACGGATGGACTGAACATTGATGTTGGTTATATGACACATTATTCCACTTAAACTTACACAGACCTTTACTTTAAAAGATGGACCTAAATACTTTAGTTCTTCAGCGGGCCTTTGATTTTGTAAGTTTATAGTTATCTACATGTTGACTTCTCACCTTAACACTGTGGTGAGTGCGTTTGAGTGTGTTTGTGTATACTGATGTATGTGTGTGTGTTTGGTATGTGTTGTGTTTTTGTGTGTTGTGGGTATGGTGTGTGTGTGTTTTGTTTGTTGAGCGCAGTGGTGTAGTGTGTGTGGATTGTGTTGTATTTGTTGTGTGTTGTGGTTGTGTGGGGAGTGCAGGTGTGTGTGTGTGTGTGTGTGTGTGTGTGTGTGTGGTGTGGTGTGGTGTACACATATATGTGGGGGGAGTGTGGCATGGGGCAATTGTTAGGTGGCTAGGACACTCAGTTTTCACATATAGTGTACATTGACTTCCTTCTACTAGTTGTCAGTGGTTGGATTACACACTGTCACATTTATAAATCTGCTCATATTAAGATGCATATCTCATTTACTTGGGGGTTCTTAAAAGGTGTAATTCCTTTGGGTTTTCATTTAGATTCCTTGGACCGATTCTGTGCATTTTTGTTATACAAGGACTCTGTGTTGAAATCTGCACTTATCAGGCTCATGGTCTCATTTTCTTGGGGGTCCTTGACAAGTAGTTTTGTATTTTTTTATTTGGCACTTACACTTACAAGTGATACTATCGTGGATCATGTATATATGTGTATGTTAATTTGAGGCTTGTTTTCAACTTGCAGTTATACCTAATTTCAGGATTTTGTCTCTCATTATCTGTTCTTTAATATATCAGGACAATTGGAATGTAAGTTGTAAGTTCATCTTACATGTATTAGAGAGAATGCCACCCCAAGGTTTTTTTTGTCACTAGAATGCTTTCTTGGCATACTGAGACATTTTAAAATTTATGTGACAGAACTCTCTGGCTGTAGAGAATTCTTGATAACCTTTGCCCTTCTGAGGCTCCTCAGTTAAGGGCATACTGGTGTTAATTAGCATCTCTGACATAATCTTCTGTTATGTTTTAAATGTATATGTTAAACCAATGAGAATTATTTCTGTTTTTTTCAGTATAATCTGGTGTTAATAGTATGGGATATTTGAAATAACTGCCACAAAGCTGGCTGGATTGGTGGTAGTTCAGGTGGATGTTAAAGATCCCATGGCACTTATCGAAAAGAGTAGGGGAATTTTATTAGGCAAAAAAAACAAACATCACATTTAAACAAAAAAAGGAAATAAAATAATACAGAACAAATCCAGAGAGAACAAGAAAAATCAAAAAAAGGAAAAACCTTTCCATAAATAAGAAACATAAGAAGTAGAATATTTTTTACAATCCTGACAATGAACAGATTGTAAGTCATTCACAATAGTAGAAAGAATAACATCAAAATCGGTATAAGATTGTTGTAATACAAAAGAGCAACGGGCTTGCCATAAGTAATATTGTAAAGTGCAAAAAACATTCATAGCTTCTATGATATCTATCCCAATCACCCAGATAAACACCCAACACTAGAGTACAATAAGAAATAGAACGTAAGTGAGGCATATGCCAGCGACTAGCTGTGAAGTCCCAAAACTGCTGACTATAAGGACAGTCGATAAAAAAATTAGATTGACTCTCTTCAGTAGCAACACAAGCTTGTCTTAAACAGTATCTGTCAGTGACAGGTTTATATTTCAGATTTCCTCGGACTCCTAACCTACCATGAGCAGATATCCATATAATATCCCAAGTTTTGAACAAAATCCTATTATCAGATAATTTATGAAGCACATATTGCATATTAGACGGAGAACAGAGTGGAAAAAGCAGTGATATTTTCTGAACATCATATACAATTATTCATAAAAGGACTTCCGTGTAAGGACTGTAGCTTCTGTAAAGGAATCTTCCATTGATGTAATTTCTTTAAAGTTGAGCGCCATATTGTGGTATATTATCCGACAATAGTAATTTAGGGGAGAATGGACCATTTAAAAAATACTTATGCCAAATGGATTTGATCCAGAACTGCCAAGGAAGAGATGGTACCTGCCAGATGAAAGAAAAGGAAGAAAAAAGAAAGATAGAGTGAAAAAAAACTATAGGATTAATCATATGTAATCCCCCTTCTCTGCAGCGAAGATACGTAAACTCTCTCTTCACCGGGTTCAGTCTATTGCCCCACAACATCTGAAAAAAAACACTATAAATCCTAGTTTTGAGAAAAACTGGAGGTGGAAAGAGGTGACTTAAATAAAGAAAAATGGGCAAAACAAATTTTTTAATGATCAAGACCCTTTTTTTTTTCCAAATTTCCAGTGTTTCCACTGATTAACTTTAGTTTCACCTACAGTTATCTGCTTGTCCCAATTATAGATTTTCATGTTGTTCATCCCAAACCAAACACCAAGTATTTTCTGAGGCCCTGTGACAAGAGGAATGCGAAAACAATGGGATAGGTCAGGAGCCAACTGTCCTAATTGCATCACAAAACTTTTGTAAAATTTAGAGGCACCAGAGTATCTGCAAAAAAGAAAAATTTCTAAGGCTCTCTGCAAAGAGGTAGGGTCAGCTAAAAGAAGGGTCACATCATCTCGAAGGCAGTAACCTTAACCAATTCAAGGCCCACGGAAGGGCAATACCCAAAATAGAAGTATCATTAACAATGCTCCTAATCACTGGATCCAAAACGAAAGTGTATAATAAGGGGCTTAAGGACATCCTGCCTAACTCCGAGAAATCTGATATTCTCTCCTAATAACCCATTTACTACTGGAATTGAAACTGCAGAAGTGTATAACAATTAAATCCATCATACAAAACATCAAGGATTCCATAGGAAGAAAGCACAAAATATAAGTAAGAATGGCTAACTGCATCGAACGCCTTGGATTGATCTAAAGCCGCAATAATTTCAGAGGAAAAAAAATTTTGCTGAGAAGCGAAAAGATCACGAAGTAAAAAAAGATTGTGCTGTATTTTTCTATTTTTAATCGCACAGGTTTGTGCAGGGTGAATCAAAAGTCTGGCTAATCTCTAATCTATTATTCAGGATTTTAGTTAAAATTTTATAGTCACTATTTAACAGACAAATCGGTCTCCAATTAGAAAATAAAACTTATCACCTTTTTATAAAGAAAGGTCATTAAGGATAATGAAAATTCTGGACAAGGGATCTCTGAGGATAGATAACAATTATACACTATAGGCAGAAAAAGACCCATAAAGTCAATACATTTTTTATAAAATTCATTTGGTATTCCATCCATACCAGGGGATGATCCAAGCTTTAATTGTTTAATGACTTCAAGTACCTCAGTAGAGGAGATAGGTAATTGCAAAGATCGGACCAAATCCTGAGATATTTTAGGGAGGGAAGAAAAAACCGTACTTGAAAGAGAATCCGGATGTAATACCTGGGGGGATGAAAAATAAGTCTGACTGTAGCCCTGCACAGTCTGTAACATACCTAAATCAGAGGTAATTAGTTCACCAGTTGCATCAAACAAACCAGTCATGAGAGTATCTTTTAAGTGAGTTTTGCATGCATGGAAAGGATCAGCCATTGGTGATTTTTTTCAAGAAAAACGAAATTCCATATTTAAAGACTTAGCCCTATTGTATTGGTAGTTTTTCATTTGTTGCTTAATAACTTTGATTTGAGAAAGAGAGCGAACATAATCCTGTGGGGGAAGGGACATAAGCCTGTATAATTGGTTCCGTAGAAATAAATATTTCCTATAATCATCCCGTACCCTTGTTTTACCCCAGGACTGAAATAAATGTTTAACCTCAATCTTAAATTGCTTCCACCATTCATATGGGGAATCAAAGAGGGCTAAAGTAGAGGATTTGGCAGCTAAGAAAAAATCCAATTTTGAAAAATAAACCAGGTCTGAAAGAAAGGAAGTATTCAGTCTCCAGCGTGATATGCCGGAATACAATCTGGGAGGAAGATATCGTAGGGATAAAGTACAAAACAAAACATGATGGTCAGAGAATTCCACTGGAGCAATAACACAGGACACAATGTGAAGGTAGTGTGAAATAAAAAACATGTCAATTCTAGTGGCATAGGTGTGTCTATGATAAGTGTTTCCACCTACGGGGTATAAGCTACGGAAAACATCTAGAAGTCCAGCAGCTGTTACCACTTCAAATAAGGCGATGAATCACAATACACTTTTTACCTTGATCCTTACGAAACTGGATATCAAGAGAGCAGTTAAAACCCTCCACACTAAATGTCTCTTTGTAAACAAAAGGGTTTAATGTCCGAAAATAAGGCAATGCGGCCTGATTTAGTCTGTGGAGCATAAACATTAAGACAGCGAAAAAATAATCACCCCATACACAGTCTAATATGAGAGCCCTTCCAGGGAACAAATCTATGATTTTCAGAATTTTAAAAGAAGAGTTACCAAACAATATGGCCACACCATCTGCAGTTTCTGTACTATATGACCAAAAGGAGGGCCACAGGTCCATAGTCTTTTCAACCTTTGCTCCTCAGAGATAGAAGAGATCCTAGTCTCTTGCAGAAATATGATATCCAAATGCAAAGAGGTAAGATATGTGAAGATGGATATCTGTCTTGTGAAACGTCTTAAGACTACAGACATTGAAAGAAGCAAACTTTAAAGCTGCCATGGAAACTGCTCAAGAGCTATGCTTCTGACTCACTTTTCTTTTTTCCTTTTTTCCCTTTTTATCTTTAGCAAGTTCAGTAGATTTACTATCTTCATCCTCCGTCCACAATTTCAGAGAGATGAGAGGTCTCAGATTCCAGGTCTGAGTCCCTAACGTCTTCCTGAAGGGGAAAAAAATTGTCAGTCACAACGGGCTGACCTGGGACTGTTTTAAAGAGGCTCTGGTAAACCTCCTGTTCTTAACAATTTCAAAAGGGGGTGGCATACTGGACACCTGAGTCTGATGCTCCCCCAATGGAGGAGAAACCAGAAGCACAGTGTCCCGAGGGTTATTAATCATAGGTTGCTCAGGGTTAGCAATATCTGGAAAGGAGGGGAAGGGGACAGGGTCTTTTCTTGGGGGGTTTGACCTATCACCAGGAACCTGCACTTTAGCTTGGCTTACTAAGTAAACCATCCTGGTCTAGGCCTTCAGAGTTGTTATGCCTGCCCATGGACACTGATGGAAGGCATGCCCCTTTTCGTCACAAAGATTACACTGAAAGATATTAATGCATCGGTCAACAGAATGCCCAAAACCCCCACATAAAGGACATCTTATCATGTCACATACACTACTAATGTGAGTTCTATCTCCACATTTATAGCATACCTTAGGTTGCCCTGCATAAAAACACACCCCTCTGTCTTTACCCAGAAAAAAACTATTTGGCAGATGTACAACCTCAGAATTAACTTGCAACAACTTCACTTTAAACTTCCATCCCCCTGTCCAAATACCCTCCACATCCAGAAGAGCTTCAGGTGGCCCCAACACCTCACACTTGGATTGCAGCCAGCATAGATATCACTCACATTCACTCCTTCATTAGAACATAATTGTAACAAACCTAAGTAGGGACGAGTTAAAGGGATAGCAAAAAGGCAACCATACTGGATGATTTTTGATTAGCATATTTGTCCCAGAATTTGTCCATATGAGCAGGTGTCTGAAAACTAACATCAAAGGAATCCTCCTCGAGACATGAATTAAAGCATAGATGTCTTTGGCACAAAACCCCATTTTAGACTTCAAGAGTTGGTTAAATACATAGTATCTATCAGGGTGTTCAGTCAAACCCCTATAACAGACGCATTAGCATTTCGACGCAGGGGCTTGTTCCAATTTCGATTTAAATAAGTCTGATAATGGTGGTTTGGAAGTGGTGCTCAAAATGGGGGCAGTAGGACCCATAGACAAAGTAGAAACAGCAACAGGGGGTATGCTGGAAAGTTCAGGCTCTAAAACCCCTCTTCCCTCCCTTGAAGTAGATGGCTGAGGGGATAGATGCTGTGCCGTTTCAGGAGTTTTCCTACCTGAAAGTGGAGTCCAGTCTAAATCGGGAACCCAGTCTCCTGAATCAGTCCTCTTCCATCCTGCTTCTTGAAGCGCCATCGCTTCAGACCAGTCCATGGCCTCATCGCGACTTCCTCTCTCTGGTAGCCCGAATTGCTGCTGCACCAATGATGACGTGCGCGGTCCTGCACGCTCCACAGTCCTCCCGGAAACCGCTCTCCAACATTCAGTTCCTGCACTGGATAAGCGGCGATGAACGTCTTCCACAGCAAGAGCTTCATCATGAGACCGAGCAATATCAGGTAAGGGTCTGGAATTAAAGGCACTGTTGTAAGTGTAGCATCTTGGTGAGAACAAATCAGGCTGGGTGCGGTAGCGAAAGCGACAGGGAGGTATGCTCAGCCACCAGAAGACAAGGTACAATCGAAGCAATGGAACTCTGCTTCTCGCACTCCTCTACCTCCTTCTCCTTCCCGACCTCCAGAACGTCTGCCATGCTAGGCGCCGACGTCAGCAACTAGCCACCGACCAGCAGCCAGTAGGGGAATTTCCCCGGTGTCCTGGCCAAATTTCCCTCATTCACTATAAATACCACCAACAGCTTAATCTGGTTCAAAGTCAGTTGGCATTCACCTGTATCCCCCTCCCCCGGGTCGTGCCTGAAAATAGGCAGAATTTGTCTAGTGCACTTACCTGGTCAACAAAAAACTAAATAAATAAATAAAAATTAAAAAGCTTCTGAAGAAGGACCTGGTAGGTTCAAAAGCTACAGCACTTTATTCTTTTCTGTAACATCCATGCTGGTCCAATAAAAGGTATCAAATCATTTGTTTCTGGATTACTGTGGTGAGTATTTTTTCTAATTGCCCTTTAGCAAAAAGTTTTTAAAAACAATTTCAAAGTTGTTAGTTGGCATAGTGCTTGTAAGAATCTGATGGATACACTGTGGAGTACCAGGGACAGAGGTTTGAAAACCGAGCTTGAGCTCAACGTTCTATGCCTTGGCGTAGAGTTAACCCTTTACTCTCCAGAGCAGTTCAAGTGCTGGGGCTAGCTGTTTATAGTCCGATTACATCAAGACTCCATTAGAAGAAACAACATTATTATGGTGAGTAATTTTTTCTTATGGAACATCTCCAGGATCAAGCCTTTCGTTCCGCCCAAAGACCTGCCGACCGTAGTACACGCCTTTGTGACCTCGAGACTTGACTTCTGTAATGCTCTTTACTTCGGGGTCACTGGAGGGACCCTTCGCAGGCTGCAACTGGTGCAGAACGCAGCGGTCCGATTACTGGTGGGACTACCTCGGTCGTGCCTTGTGACTCGGGTTTTACGTGCTCTGCACTGACTGCGGGTCAGGTGGAGGGTCCTCTTCAAGGTGGGCTTGTTCACTTATAAGGCCCTATACAAGCTGGGTCCTGGCTACCTGTCTGAGCTCCTGTCGCCTGTGACCTCTGCCCGCTCCCTCCATTCTGTTTCGAGGGGCCTCCTGTTTGTTCCCAGGGTTCGGCTCTGGACCTCTGGTGACCAAGATTTAGGGCCGGATATTCAAACTGCGCCCAAAAAGTGCGCAACAGCAGGAGCAAGCGCAAGTCAATTGCGCACATGCGCAACACACGCAATATTCAAACATGGAGCAAGACAAATTGCTAAAGCAGCCAACGCCTGAATATCGACAACCCGCGCCATAGCGCAACCAGGAAGGGGAAGCTGAGCAGAGATGATGCGCCAAAGCGCAACAAAGGCGGCCCAGCTGAGCAGTCCAGAGGTGCCACAGCGCAAGCAGAGAGACCCCCAGCAGCACAGCAATGGAACTGCACAACCAGGGAGTTAGGCAGGGGCCCACCACCCATGCCACAGATGGTCACAGGGACACACTGCAGAACCAACAATGTACCCCACACCCCAAGCACAGCATAACTGGGGAGGGATGGAACAGCCACGGACCATGGGGACAAGCAAAGAAAGCACATCCGGCCGTGTTGCAGCACACCCACTGGCAAGCTGAGACTGCACACAAAGGGGCACCACCCCATTGTCCAGCAGCCCCCCATGTGCACAGCACTCCCAGCACTGTGACCCCAAGACACCACCCATGTGCAGTGACCAGCACTGCAGGAATCCCCAGGCCTCCCCGCACACTGCAACCCCGTGAACCACAGAACTATACCAGCCAAACCCACCATGAGCACCCAGCAGTGGGTGGCAGCACACGGCAATACTGACTGGAAGCCACACCCACACCAGAGACACCACCCCACACACACACGCACACACATACCCATGACCATACCAACCCAGATGCCATGCACACCACTGCAACTGAGCACCTATAACCAGCTGCAAATCAGAGACCACCACAGTATTCATATCAAAATATAAATGTAATGCTGAAGATGAACAACAAGAACAAACAACTATCAACATATTTACAAAGCAGGGGTGGGGTATGGGTATGAGGTAGGGGTGGGTAAGGGGCAGGGGTGAACAACCGGGAGAGGGAAGGTGGGGTGTGCTGTCCTTCAGCAACGCCTGGCAGCCTGCCCTCCTCCTGCCTGGTGCTGTGCCTGTGGCCTCTGCCAGCGCCGCATCCCATGCCGCTGCAAATCCTGTAGAATGGTGTGGGTGTCGATGGCCACCTGAGTGAGCCTCCGCAGTCCCTGCTCAATACGTCTCAGGATCCGGATACCTAGGACAAGGGATCAGAGTCAATGGCTGTGACTGTCCACATCCCTGAATCCCACCCATCATGCATGGCATACAGCCAAGTGCCCCGCTCCTGTGATGGACTGCACCCACCCACAGTGACTGTGCACAAGACATGCCCAACCAGGCAGCAACAGCCATGTGTACCACTGCACACAGACACACACCGCCTATGTCCATCACAGCACAACCAAGGCTGCCCAGTGACGTGGCTCTGTGGTGGGATGGCATTGCCACAGCCATGTGCCCAGTGCATGCATGGACCACCAGTGATGCACACACACACATGCAGTGCCACTGGACAGTGATGACTGTCACATGTTGCGTGCATGGTAGTGTTGTCCATGGAAGGTGGCCGTGCCCCCCCCCCAGCATGCAATAGCATCCATGATGTAATGACACTCACCCTCATCAAGCTGCTGCTGCAGATGCTGCTGTGGCTGCGGCTGCGGCTGCTGCTGCGGCTGTGGCACAACTCCTCCACCAGCCACCCCGGCACCGCCATCCCAGGCCTCAGCCTGTGCCCGCCTCTGCTCCTCCACGCCTGTGGGAGACAAATGAAGAGAAACACATCAGTGAGATCCCAAAGCAGACAGCCCCTTGCCCCATTGAGTGTGCCTGCCCACACAACCAGACCCAAACAGCACACACCTGCAAACACATTCACAGCAAACCATAGCCAAACCCACCTCCATGCGCAGGTCACATTACACAGTGTCACCCATGTGGACAATACCGGTGCATACACAACACACCCACCTGGCCTAGGCACAATGCCCCTCCTGGCACGAGACCTGAGGCGCTCCAGCAGAGCACGCTCCCTCCTCCGCAGGTCACTGTAGCGGTGCCTGCACTGCTCAGGAGTCCTCCTCCGCCCAGTGGCCTGCTCCAGGGCAGCAACCACCTGCTGCCACACATGGGTGCGTGCCACCTGCAGGGGCACTCCCCCAAATAGTGTGCCATGGTGAGGCTCCACCACAGCCACCAGGTTTGCAACCTCCAAGGCCCCCCACAGTGGAGCTCTCCTGCGTGCCATTTCCAATTTGTACAGTGGCAATATGGCGCTCCGCAGCGCGGCAACCCCGATGGAAATGATGCGGTAGAACTCCATCAGTCCCTATCACGCTGTTCGCACAGCCGGTCAGTCCCCATCGCGCTGTCAGCGAACAGTGCGATAGAGCCGTACACATGCCAGACATACAGCGCCAGGGGGCAAAGGTCGGGCACAAGGTCAGGGGTCAATGGCGCAAGGCCACGCACAGCGCCATTGGACATCTACACGTCCTGCGCGAACGGTCACCTGCGTGCCAGTGCCACAGTGGACTATTGCGCAGTTGTGCCACAGCGCCATTTGGTGCCCAGCGCTGTAGCGCCACTGGCACAATGGTGGCCGTGTCCTGAATTGCTGATCGCGCACAACACGTCATCAGCGCGGCAGACACCTGCGTAAGCTACCTGGGCATGCGCAATGCGGTGTACTACACAGTCACAGAAATGCGCCATTGGCTCAGCCGGTTCAACGTGTGCGCCAAAGCGCAGCGGCCGCGATATTTAGCCGACACATGCAAATCATCTGATCAGCCATTCAAAGCGCTGGCGCCGCGTTGTATGTCATTAAAGCTGAGCCACCCTAATTTGCATGCATTGTGCTATAAATCACGCGAGCATTGGGCTGCGCTGGACAGATTGGTTACTGCAGGTGAGAGGTGAGTTGCATGCTGTATGATGTTCTGGCCAGTGGTCATGGGATAACGCTGTAGACTGCACAGTGACAGGTGTCCACTTCCACCCATACAGACCGACATGACCGAGCAGAGCCAAGGTGAGGGTGAGGATGGTGGGCGAAGGAGGAGGCCCAACTTCACCAAGGCGAAGACAGAGGCCCTCTTCCAGGCCTACCTGGAAGAGGAGCCACTACTGAGTGGATGGGCGGGCACTTCAGGCCCATGCGGCTGCATGGGAAGGGGTAGCTCGGGCAGTGAACCTGCACAGAAGCCACCAGCGCTCCGTGCAGGAATGCAAAAGAAGATGGGGACAGACCGCAGAAGGGTGAAGGAGAAGGTGGCAGCCCTCAGGGCGGCATGCGCTGGCACAGGCGGGGCCAGCCAGAGGTGGCGGAGCTGACCCGGCTGAGGACCCGACTGGCGCATCATTGCAGCCTGTCGACGCGGGTACTGCGTGTAGCCATCCTAGCACCCTGGTGCAGGTATGTTTGGCATGCTGCAGAACCCCTGTGCAGACAAGGTCGCGATCGCTGCAGGGACCCCTGGTAGTCCATCGGTGCCACCCATGTGGCCCATGCTCAGCCTGCCAGTGCTGCTGGGTTACGGCGGGGCCGCCCACGCATCCGAGGTGGCCGTGGCACAGTGCAACATGACTGACCTGTCTCCCAGTGCGGGCCCTGTCTGGTGCTGCCCTGTGTGCAATGTGTGTCATGGTGGGCAGTGCACTGGTGGGTGCCCTGCCCAACCCGCCGACACACGAACCACCTGCACACCCACCCGACTGCTGTCCACAGGTGCGTGTGCATGATGATGCCTGCATTGTACTGTACACCAAGATGCAAGGGTGCCCAGCATCTGACACACGTACTTGGACAGTACAGGTGGTGGGGGTGGTCTGTGGATCTGTGTTTGACATGTCTGTTCCTGCTCTGCTGTGCACCTGCCCATGTACGCTTTGTGCCTGGTGTGTGTGTGTGTCCATATGACTGTTCACCCCTCCCTGATGGTGTGTCCGTGTGCCTGGACCCTTCCACTCCCCTTGCCATCATGCACCCCTGGTGTGTTACCCTGTGTGCCTGTGGGTTGCGCCTGGACAGTGCTGGTTGCACATGGCCCCTTGACTCACCTGTGTCGTGCAAAATGCTCCTCCGTGATGGTGTCCCAGTGCAGCTGGGCCTGCCGGATCAGTCGGGGGTCCCGCCGTCCAAGGGGGTGGCTGCTCATCGCCATCATCACCACCGGCGTCGCTGGCGTCCCCATCGCTGTCCCGCTCCTCGACCTGTATGGCTGTCCCACAGTCTTTGGCCATGTTGTGCAGGATACAACAGGCCAGGAATATCCCACAGGCCTTTGAGGGGCTGTACTGTAGGGCACCGCTGGAGGTGTCTAGGCATCGGAAGTATGCCTTAAGCATCCCAAACACCCGCTTGATGATGTTGCGTGTGGCGGCATGTGCCTCATTATAGCGTTGCTGCGATGGGGTCATGGGGCGCCGGTACGGTGTGAGCAGCCAGGGACGGAGTGGGTATCCGCTGTCAGCTGTGTGGAGATAGTGGAGATAAGTATCATGTTCAGGTCCATATTGCCCATATCCCTGTGTGCCACTACCATGGCACCTGTGGCATTCCCACCCTTGCCCCAAGTTTGCAATTCCTACATGCGTACTCACCCACTAGATGGCCTGTGGGGATGTCCCACTCTCAATCGATGGAGTGCGGACTGATACCATGAAGGCATCATGTGTCCGCCAGGGTGTGTGGCACAGACATTGATTATCGCCCACTGGCATCACACACCACCTGGCAGTTGACACTGGAAAAGCCCTTCTGTTCCTGTATGCGGCCCCATCGCCAGGTGGTGGCACGCGAATAGCCACATGGTGCAGTCTAGGCCCTGCACGCCAGGCATACGTGCTACCCTGTGGAACTCCTGCATGTTTGCTGTATGCTCTGCCGCGGTGCTGGGAAATGGATGTACTCCGCAGCATGTGGCAGCAGTCGCTTGAGGAATTGGGTGAGGATGCGTGACGTGGCCGACTGTGTTATGCCTGTGGTGTCCCCTGTCGGCCTCTGAAGGTACCCGTGGTGAGCAGGCACATGGAGGCTGTTACCTTTGTCGCCACTGACAGAGCGTGACTCCGTCGTGAGGGTGCCTGCATCACATCACTGCACAGCTCACAGAGCCGCCTCAGTATTGCCCTGTTCAGGCGGTACCGGCTCACAATCTCTACGTCTGAATACAGCTCAAAGCTGATGCGGGCACGGTACTGCCTGTTGGGGGCATACCGCCGACGGGCCCTTCCACGGCCACGTCCCCCTGCAGCATGCCTTCTCACCCCCCTCATTACAGCTTCCATGTGGAAGCTGGCACTGTCCATCTCCCTGGCTTGTGTCCCCCGCTGTTGTTGATCTGTTACCCCCGCTGTCCTGACTGCTACCTCCACTGCACTGGGTACACCTACTGGCCTCTGTAGTCTGTGGCCCCGCACACCCTCCCTTGTCCCTCTTCTCTCCTGTGCACTCCCAGGCCTGCACTCTTTGCCACTGTCTCCCTCTTTCTCCCTGCCTCATGTGGCTTCCCTGTAGCGTTCTTGCGCCTCTTCCTTGAGCCTTTTTATTTTGGCTCATTTCCGCCGTGGCGCACCTTCCGGCTCATCCGCTGTTGCGCATTGCGCAAGTCTTTAAATATCGCATTGCGCTCTTTATGCATGGGTCCACCCCCTTCGGTTGCGCATACCTTCATTTGCATTGCGCTATTGCTCAGCCTGTTTTCAGTGGCGCAACTGCCTCCTGCTGAATATCGCAGAATGGTGCAAATTCGGACTTGCGCATGCACAACCCTTTTGAATATCCCACCCCTAGTGTCTTTGGGCCAACCCTGTGGAACACATTTCCAGCTGTGTCTGGGAGGCCCCCTCGATTGAAGTCTTTAAGGAAAGGCTTAAGGCCCATCTTTTTTGCCAGGCTTTTGGGGACTGAGCCTTCTCTCCCCCTACCCTAGTTCTCAGCTATTTTATATTTATGCTTTTAAGAATGTTGTTTTAAAGCTTCTGCTAATGCTATTGAGCTTATTTTTGTATTTGTATTTTGTATTCTGTTTTCTATTTTTATTGTGTATGGCGCCCAGAGCCTCTGGGACTGAGCACCTTAGAAATAAAATTGCCTTGCCTTGCCTCCAGAACTGCAAGCAGTCCTCCAGATGGGATCTCACCAACTGTCTGTAGCGAGGCATTACAACTTCTGTTTTTTTTTTTACTGGTAGTGCCTCTTCCTGTACATCCCAGTATACATCCAGCCCTCCTTATTGCCGTTTCATATTGCTTGCTTACCTTTAGGTCATCTGATATGACTACCCCAGGTCCCTTTCCATTCTTGCTGTTGTTAGTACCGCCCCCCCATTGTGTACTCTTCCGGTGGGTTTTTGTTTCCCAGGTGCATTACTTTGCACTTCTTTGCATTGAACCTAAGCTGCCATACTTCTGACCATTCCTCCAGCCTTGCCAAGTTCCTTCTCATCCTTTCCAACCCCCCCCCTTTTGTATCAACCATGTTGCAGATTTTTGTGTCATCTGCAAAAAGGCATACTTTTCCTTCCAGTCCCTCCACAATATCACTGATAAAGATATTAAAAGGGACGGGACCCAGTACTGAACCCTGTGATACCCCGCTAGTAAACCCCCCCCCTCTTTGGAGTGGACTCCATTTACTATTACCCTCTGTGTCCTGTTGTCCAACCAGTTTTTTACCCAGGCTACCACCCTGTGATCCACTCCCAGGCTGACTAATTTGTTTATTAATCTTTTGTGTGGGACGGTGTCACATGCCTTGCTAAAGTCTAGGTAGGCCATGTCCACAGCCCCTCCCTGGTCTACTAGTTTGGTCACCCAGTCAAAGAAATCTATTCAAACAACATGAAGTCTTGCTATATTATGACATATGCAGTGAGTCCCAACCTTCGAACTGCTCCGAGGTGAAAGAGTTAACTTTCCATGCCAGGCGTGGAATGCTGAGCTCGAGCTCGGTTGAAAACTCTGTCTGTTGTTCTTCAAACTCAAACTGTCAGATTCTTTATTTCACCTCACTGAACAGTCGCTCCGGAGATTTCTCCTTCTGCTCGGTTCATTTTGTCGGTTAAAGTATTATTTTCTCAGTTTTTTGTGTAACCCCTAGATGGCGCTATCCCAGGGGCTACTACCCCTGCCTGATTTGCCACTAACAGGCCGAGGGGCCTGGATCCAATGGCGGGTGCCTCCACCCAGAGGTCAGGGTTTGCAATAGTTAAACTAACTTGGTCACAGCCCTCTGGGACACTGCAACCCCCCTTTCTTCCCACTAGTGGCCCACACAATATATCAGAATTACCTTCAGAGTATACACTTACCCCCAGGACTGGTTCCGGC
The DNA here is from genome assembly GCA_016271365.2 of Neoceratodus forsteri. Classification (NCBI taxonomy): domain Eukaryota; kingdom Metazoa; phylum Chordata; order Ceratodontiformes; family Ceratodontidae; genus Neoceratodus; species Neoceratodus forsteri. Next base: position 481,738,391 of record CM028130.1, on the reverse strand, counting down.
ACTGGGACCTCCTGTGAAATGAGATACAGTGCAACAGTCACAGTACAGTACTTTAACATAGACAAATACCTCAGGCAGTATAACTTTGCAGGAACAAGCAGCTCTGATTTATTTAGGGGGGATATAACAAGGACAGGGGGAAATCAGGTTAATTAGCTTATCACTCTAATCATCTACCTATGGCTCTGTGCACAGGCCTATCCCTATCAGTTACTGTCCCTGGGTACCCAAGCCCTAGTGGCTAGTCCAAACCGTGGCAGCTGGTAGGGGCCCTTTCACACAGAGAAAAGGAAAATTAAACAGTCAGCAGTACAGTAATTCCATTTGGATTTAATGTGGCAATTCAACAGGGAGCGACCCTGAATTAGTACTCACGACCTCCAAATAAGATAGGGTCCTTCAATATCAGCAGGGCTACTCTTGAGCTCCAAGAGACTCTTCACACATTTATATGGTAAAAAAAAGAAAGTACTATACCAGGCAGGCTGCTTCTCTATCCCGATCGCAATTACTGCACAATACCCGGGAGAACACACAGCAGATTCAGTTCCTGACAGACCGAGTGCAATTCAACAATTTCTCCAGTCTTCTACAGGGTGAGCCTGGTTTCTACTCTTCAGAGATCCTTTGATTCTTTTCACAGGACGGATTCAGTCCTAACAAGCAGTTACACAAGCAGCAGACCGGAACTCTGGGCCTTACACACGTTTTTTGACTAAAACTGCACACTGAAAAAGCACAGGGCTCCTTCCTTCTTCACTGCCAAAGCTCAACTGAAACTCCAACTGACAAAACCGGGCACTTCCTTTGAGTTCCTCCCAGTTCTTGACTGGATTGGCTGTCACTCACAATAGACTGCTGCTGTTGGTCCAAAAGGTGCTGAAGTCTAAACTACATCTCCCAGAGTCACTGCCCATACAATCCTCTTATGGCTGGCTCAGATTATGAGTCCAAGTTCTGATTTGTCCAAGGCACCATTTTAGAGCTAGCTTACCCCACACTGATTGGTCCAGTTCAACAGTTCAAAACCAGAATGGGAACTAGGCAGACACAGTTCTGACTGCAAAGAACAGGTTAGACAAACTGTAATTTCATTATTACTCTAAATGATTTCTGGCAAACAGTTACATCTTTCAGATAGGTTCCCTTTGCACTCCTAGTGACTGCAAAATGGAGGAATTGCAGCAGCTTGAGTGGTACTCAATCAAAGAAACACACAGTCCCCATACAAACTAATTATGTCTGCAAGCAGACAGCTCTTAAAGAGACAGTACCAGAGGTTCTAAAAACACTCACTGATAAATGGCTTAAACGCCAAACACCATTCAGGCTTGGAGCATTCAAGCAAGCTCCTGGAAGTCTTTTGGGAACCCCCATTTGCAGGGGGGTTACACTTGACCGAATTTAAACCGCAGCCAGTTGGTTCAAGCTCTGTCTGTGGTATTTGTAAGTACTAGATAGGTTTTACATTTACTTTCTGTGTGGAACCTGGAAATGGTTTATCGGTTCGGTTTGAACCGATCAGGTTGTTTAAAATATATTAATCTGTCCTTTAGAGTGTGGTTACCGGTTCTTATCGTTTCTAAAAAAAACGGATTTTATTACGGGTTTTTCCACGACCCGTGACACGGTTGGGAACCGATAAGAGAGTCTTGCTTGGCGGATTGCCATAAATGGGCAAGTTTGGTTAGGACTGGCACTATGTCTGAGAAACCCAAAAGAAAAACCGGGCCCACTGGGTTTCAGCACTGCAGTGTCTGTGGGGAAGTCTTTGCTAAGGCTGACCCCCACACCACCTGTGTTTATTGTCTGGGGTTTGACCACCTCAATGCAGACTGCCAGATTTGCAAACATTTTCCTGCAGCTACCCTGGAAAAGAGAGTTGGTAGGCTCAGGAGAGGAGGCCAAAAGTCTGCTGACCCGGATGGCCAGCCCGTTCGATTTCAACCGAACGGAGGGTGCCCTCTGACCAGGGAGACTTCCTCGGCAAAGGAGAGCTGACTCGGAGGAGTCGGTTCCAGCAAAAGGACTAGGAAATCAGCTGGTATGGAGCCAAAACTTTCCTCTCCAACTGCTGAAGAAATAGCCAAAGCGATTAAAATTGTCCAGTCGCTTTCCCCGGTTCCGACCGAACCGGCACCATCAGGTAAGCATACGGTTCGGTCGGTTCCACTGGTTCAAGAGTATGATTTAGAGGAATTTTATGAACCGGGGAAGTGGAGTATGAGGAGAGTGAATGTGGATTTGAAAGTCTGAATGTGCCCATTGAACCGGACATCTCCCCAGACAGACTTTCAGGAGTGTCTCCTTCTAGGCTTTCTGAGTCCCCTTCTCATTTTATGTTTTATAAAAAAGTGGCTGAAACCCTCCAGCTCCCTATGGAGGAAGCTGTGGATGATCAAGAGGAACCTGACTATGTAGAAATGATGGATATCCCAGAGTCTAGGAGACTGTCTATTCTTTCATAAATCTTTGGGAAACAGACAGTAAAATTCTAAAACTCCTCACACTGTACCTCCTGTGGATAAGAGAATGGACAAGAGGTACACATTGTCAGGCTCTGATACGGAGTTCCTTACACAACAATGCAGCCATGTTGGGGTAGTGCAGGCTGCAGCCTGTGACAAGGCAAATATTCCCTTGGCTTCACACCCCCCTGACAAGGACTCCAGGAGGATTGATGCCATGGCAAAGAAACAGTACATGGCAGCATCCTTGGGACTCAGACAGGCAAATTATATGGCTTATGTTGCTAGATACCAGAAATCCAGATGGGATACTGTTATGGCTCTAGCAAAACAGGTCCCTGGCCAGCTTGCCAAGGAGCTGGAGCAGGTGGCTGCTGATGGTATTGAGGCATCCATGGTGCAGTTCCATGCTGCAGTGGACTCTAATGATGTGTCATCGAGAGTTATGGCTACATCTGTAGCACTTCGCAGAATGGCTTGGCTCAGATGTACTAGCCTGTCACAGGATACCCAGACTAAGGTCATGGATTTTCCTGTTGTGGGTAATTCTCTGTTTGGGGAGCAGACAGAGAATTAAATGAAGAAAATGGATGAGTATAGGATCACCTATAGGAGTGCACAGGCCAAGGAAAGGCAGGCCACTCCTCAAAGGCAGCCTTCCAGGGGTAGGGGCAGGCCTTTTCATAGGCCTTTTTACCAAGCCCAGGCCTCTTCTTCAGCTTATGCCCAGAGGGGGTTCTTTAGAGGGAGAGGCAGATGGGGTACAAGCAGACCTGCTTCCACCCCTCAGCCTAAAGCCCCTGCCAAGCAGGCACCCTGATGGGGTGGCCAGGGCCGATTCTCCACTACCTCTAGGGGGCAGGCTGGCTTACTTTGTCCAGGACTGGAAGTCTCTAACATCAGACAAGTGGGTCCTGGAAGTAGTAAGCCAGGGACTGGTTCTCAGCTTCAAAAAATTTCCAAAGATGAGAACCAGATCCTTTCCATCTGCAAATCCATCAGAGGCACTTGCCCTAGAGGCAGAAGTCTCTACCCTCCTGGCTCTCAGAGCCGTGGAAAGGGTTCCACCCCTACACCAGGGCAAAGAATTGTACTCCAGGTACTTCCTTACCCCAAAAAAGACAGGAGAATGGCGGCCCATCCTGGATCTCAGATACCTAAATAAGCACCTTTTAAAACCAAAATTCAAAATGGTGACTCTGGGAATTATTTACCCTCTCTAAGGCCAGGGGACTGGCTAGCGTCCCTGGACCTCAAGGATGCCTACTTCCATATTCTCATCAGAAGCTCCCATCGAAAGTACCTCAGGTTCGAGCTGCCCTCAGGCCATTACCAGTTCAGAGCAATGCCCTTTGGCCTCACCTCTGCTTCAAGGGTATTCACAAAATGCCTGGCAGTAGCAGTTGCCTACCTAAGAAGGCAAAAAATTGCCATCTTTCCTTACCTGGACGACTGGCTCATAGTAGGCCAGTCTCCAGACCAAGTCAAGTTACATCTTCAGATAACTCAGCAACTGCTTACCTCTCTAGGTTTCCTTCCGAATCTTCCAAAGTCAGTTCTAGAGCCTGTCCAGCTTCTCACCTTCATAGGCGGAGAACTGAACACAGAGGAAGCCAGAGCTTTCCTTCCTTTGGACAGGGCAAGGACCCTGGTCTCTGGCCTCCTCATTCACCCTGCAGGTCTCTCGACCAGCAAGGCATTTTCTGCAGCTCCTGGGACACATGGCTGCTTCTACAGCAGTAGTGCAAGGAGCCAGATTTCAGATGAGGGACATTCAGTTCCATTTGAGAGCCTTTTGGTCTCAAAGAAAGGACCTCTAACAAGTTGATCCCAGTAATCGAAACCTGATCCAAGCCCTACAGTGGTGGCAGGATCAGAACAACCTGAGACAAGGGGTCCCTTTGTCACTCAGTCTCACTCTTTAATCCTTACTACAGATGCATCCCTCTTGGGGTGGGGAGTTCACATGGGCGACCTCACTACCCAGGGACTGTAGTCCCCTCAGGAATCTCTGCTCCACATCAACCTGTTGGAGCTCAGAGCTGTTTTTCTAGCACTTCAAGCTTTTTCCAAATCTGTTCAGAACAAAGTTGTACAGGTCAGAATAGACAACACCACTACAATGTGGTACATCAGCAAGCAAGGAGGCACTCGGTCCACGGCCTTGTGCACCGAAGCAATGAAGTTGTGGTCTCTGGCTTACTCCCTGAACACCTCCCTTACGGTAGTTCACCTCCCAGGCAAGGACAATGTCCTGGCAGATGCTCTCAGCAGGATTTCCCAGGGCCATCACGAATGGTCACTGGATCCCCTGGTCCTGGGTGTAATATTTGCCAGATGGGGCACCCCGCAGATAGATCTTTTTGCAGCCCCAGACAATCACCAACTTCCCCTTTTTTGCTGCAGGCCCCCAGTGTTGGGTTCAGTCCCTCTGGATGCCTTAGTTCTCAATTGGGAAGGGAAGTTTCTCTATGCTTTTCCCCCCTTCCCTCTCTTGTTCAAAGTGTTAGTCAAAATCAGATCTCAATCCTGCAAAGTGATTCTGATTGCTCCAGATTGGGCCAGACAACCCTGGTATCCACTCCTACTGTCCTTAGCAGTCCATCTTCCCCTGTGTCTTCCCAGGAATCACAATCTGTGCTCAGGGAAGGGTTTGGTACCCGGAACCTCAAATCTCTCAATCTCAAGGCCTGGCTCTTGAAGAGTTAGAGTTTGCTGATCTACACCTCTCCCAAGGTGTAATGGATATATTGAAGGCTTCTAGGAAGCCTTCCACCAGGGCTACTTACAATTCCAAATGGAAGAGGTTTTCCATATGGTGCTCTGGGAAGCATATTTCCCTAGATTCTGCTGATTTACCCAAAGTCCTGGTTTATATGGTCCATTTAAACACTTTGGGGCTGAGACCAGCTACCCTAAAGGTGCATTTGGCAGCTGTGTCTGCTTTTATTTCAGCAGGTAAACCCTCTTCTCTTTCAGCTCATCCTGTATTTTCTAAGTTTTTCAAGGGATTGCTTCACACCAACCCTCCATTCAGGGACCCTGCCCCTGCCTGGGATCTTAATGTTTGCATTGCTCAGCTTATGTAACCTCCCTTTGAGCCCTTGTCTTCAGCAGAGCTTAAGTATGTGACTTGGAAGACTGTGTGTCTGGTAGCCATCACTTCTGCCAGATGCATAAGTGAATTACAAGCTTTGTCAGTGGAGCCTGATTTTATCTCCTTTCATAGAGATAAGGTGGTCCTCAGGACTACCAGGAAGTTCTTCCCTAAGGTGGTTTCAGATTTCCACCTTAATCAATCTATTTCAAACAACATGAAGTCTTGCTATATTATGACATATGCAGTTTGTCCCAGCCTTAGAACTGCTCCGGAGGTGAAAGAGTTAACTTCCATGCCAGGCATGGAATCTTGAGCGCGAGCTCGGTTGAAAAAACTCTGTCTGTTGTTCTTCAAACTGAAACTGTCAGATTCTTTACTCCGCCTCACTGAACAGTCGCTCCGGAGAGTCCTTCTACTGCTCGGTTCATTTGTCGGTTAAAAAAGTGTTATTTCTCGGTTTTTTAAACCGCATTTGTATATTTTAACTGCAACTGGTCGGTTCAAGCTCTGTCTGTGGTATCGTAAGTAATGGATAGGTTTTACATTTCTCTGTGTGGAACTTGCAAACGTTGTTATCGGTTCAGTTTGAACCGATCAGGTTGTTGTTAAAACTTATTAAATTACATTTAGAGTGCAATTCCCGGTTCTTATCGGTTGTAAAAAAAACGGATTTCATTATGTTTTTCCACGACCCGTGACACGGTTGGGAACCAATAAGGGTGTCTTGCTTGGCGATTTGCCGGAAAAGGGCAAGTTTTTGGTTAGGCTGGCATTATGTCTGAGAAACCCAAAAGAAAAACCGGGCCCACTGGGTTTCAGCACTGTAGTGTCTGTGGGGAAGCCTTTGCCAAGGCTGACCCACACACCACATGTGTTTATTGTCTGGGGTTTGACCACCTCAATGCAGACTGCCAGATTTGCAAGAATTTCCCTGCAGCTACCCTGGATAAGAGAGTTGGTAGGCTCAGGGAACGAGAGGCCAAAAAGTCCGCTGACCCGGATGGCCAGCCCACTTCGGTGCCAACTGAACTGGAGGGAGTGCCCTCTGACCAGGGCGATACTTCCTCAGGTAAACGAAGAGCTGACTCGGAGGAGCCAGTTCCAGCAAAGAGGACTAGAAAATCAGCAGGTGTGGAGCCAACATTTCCTTCTCCAACCGCTGCAGAGATAGCCAAAGCGATCCAAATTGTCCAGTCGCTTTCCCCGGTTCCGTCCGAACCGGCACCATCAGGTAAACGGTCGGTTCAGTCGGTTCCACCTGTTCAAGAATATGATATAGAGGAATTTTATGAACCGGAGGAGGGGGAGGAGGATTATGAAGAGAGTGAATGTGATTTTGAAAGTCTGGATGTGCCCATTGAACCGGACATCTCCCCAGACAGACCTTCAGGAGTGTCTCCCCTAGGCTTTCTGAGTCCCTTCTCATTTTCTGTTTTATAAAAAGTTGTTGAAACCCTCCAGCTCCTTTGAAGAAGCTGTGGATGAACAGGAGGAGCCTATGTGGAAATGATGGATATCCTAAAGTCCAGGAGATTGTCTATTCTCTACATAAATCTTTTAGGAAACAGACAATAAAAATTTTAAAAGCTCCTAATTCTTTACCTCCTGTGGATAAAAAGATGGACAGGAGGTACACATTGTCAGGCTCTGATACGGAGTTCCTTTCACAACAATGCAGCCACGTTGGGGTAGTGCAGGCTGCAGCCTGTGATAAGGCAAATATTCCCTTGGCTTCACACCCCCCTGACAAGGACTCCAGGAGGATTGATGCCATGGCAAAGAAACAGTACATGGCAGCATCCTTGGGACTCAGACAGGCAAATTATATGGCCTATGTTGCAAGATACCAGAAATCCAGATGGGATACTGTTATGGCTTTAGCGAAACAGGACCTTGACCAGCTTGCCAAGGAGCTGGAACAGGTGGCTGCTGATGGTATTGAGGCATCCAAGGTGCAATTCCATGCTGCAGTAGACTCTAATGATGTATCTTTAAGAGTCATGGCTACATCTGTGGCTTTTCGTAGAATGGCTTGGCTTAGGTGTACTAGCCTGTCACAGGATACCCAGGCTAAGGCCATGGATTTTCCTGTTGAGGGTAATTCTCTGTTTGGGGAGCAGACAGAGAATTACATGAAGAAAATGGATGAGTATAGGACCACTTATAGGAGTGCACAGGCCAAGGAGAAGCAAGCCACTCCCCCAGAGGCAGCTTCCAGGGGCAGGGGCAGGCCTTTTCACAGGCCTTTTACCAGCCCAAGCCTCCTCTTCAGCTTATGCCCAGAGGGGTTCTTCAGAGGAGAGGCAGACGGTACGAGCAGGCCTGCCCCACCCCTCATCCTAAAGCCCCTGCCAAACAGGCACCCTTATGGGATGCCCAGGGCCGATTCTCCATTACCTGTAGCAGGCTACTTACTTCGCCAGGACTGGGAGTCTTTAACATCAGACAAGTGGGTCCTGGAAGTAGTAAGCCAGGACTGGTTCTCAGCTTCAAAAAATTTCCAAAGATGAGAACCAGATCCTTTCCACCTGCAAATCCATTAGAGGCTCTTGCTTTGGAAACAGAAGTCTCAACCCTCCTGGCTCTCAGAGCTGTAGAAAGGGTTCCTCCCCTACACCAGGGCAAAGGACTGTACTCCAGGTACTTCCTTACCCCAAAAAAGACAGGAGAATGGCGGCCCATCCTGGATCTAAGATGCCTAAACAAGCATATTTTAAAACCAAAATTCAAAATGGTGACTCTGGGAATTATTTTACCCTTCCTAAGGCCAGGGGACTGGCTAGCGTCCCTGGACCTCAAGGATGCCTACTTCCATGTTCTCATCAGAAGCTCCCACCGAAAGTACCTCAGAATCGAACTGCCCTCAGGCCATTACCAGTTCAGAGCAATGCCCTTCGCCTCACCTCTGCCCCAAGGGTATTCACCAAATGCCTGGCAGTAGCAGTTGCTCACTTAAGAAGGCAAAAGATTGCCATCTTTCCTTACCTGGACGAGTGGCTCATAGTGGGTCAGTCTCCAGACCAAGTCAGATCACACCATCAGGTTACCCAGCAGCTGCTTACATCTCTAGGTTTTCTTCTCAATCTTCCAAAGTAGTTCTAGAGCCTGTTCAGCTACTCACCTTCATAGGCGCAGAACTGGACACAAAGCAGGCCAGAGCTTTCCTTCCTCTAGAAAGAGTAAAGACCCTGGTGGCTCTGGCCTCCTCCTTCACTCTGCAGGTCTCTCGACCAGCAAGACACTTTCTACAGCTCCTTGGCCACCTGGCTGCTTCCACAGCTGTAGTGCAAGGAGCAAGATTTCAGATGAGGGACATCCATTTCCATTTGAGAGCCTTCTGGTCTCAAAGGAGAGATCCTCTAACCAAATTGATCCCAGTAACTCGAACCCCTGATCCAGGCCCTGCAGTGGTGGCAGGATCAGAGCAATCTGAGACAGGGGTTCCTTTCATCCCTCAATCTCACTCCTTGACCCTTACTACAGATGCATCCCTCTTGGGATGGGGAGCTCACATGGGCGACCTCACCACCCAGGGATTGTGGTCCCCTCAGGAATCTGCTCCACATCAATCTGTTGGAACTCAGAGCTGTTTTTCTAGCACTTCAGGCTTTTTCTGCATCTGTTCAGAACAAAGTGGTACAGGTCAGAATAGACAACACCACTACAATGTGGTACATCAACAAGCAAGGGGGCACTCTGTCTTCGGCCTTGTGCACCGAGGCAATGAAGTTGTGGTCTCTGGCTTATTCCCTGAACACCTCCCTCATGGCAGTTCACCTCCCAGGCAAGGACAATGTCCTGGCAGATGCTCTCAGCAGGATTTCCAGGCCATCACGAATGGTCACTGGATCCCCTAGTACTGGGGTTAGTATTTGCCAGGTGGGCACACCTCATATAGATCTTTTGCAGCCCCAGACAATCACCAACTTCCGCTTTTTGTTACAGGCCCCAGTGTTGGGCTCAGTCCTCTGATGCCTTCCTTCTCGATTGGGAAGGGATGTTCTCTATGCCTTTCCCCTTTCCTCTCTTTGTTCAAGGTTCTAGTCAAAATCAGATCTCAACCTTGCAAGATGATTCTGATTGCTCCAGATTGGGCCAGACAGCCCTGGTATCCACTCCTTCTGTCCTTAGCAGTCCACCTTCCCTGTGTCTCCCCAGGAATCACAATCTGTTAACCTGTGCCCCGGGAGAGTTTGGTATCCGAATCTCAATCCCTCAACCTCAAGGCCTGGCTCTTGAGGAGTTAGAGTTTGCTGACCTACACCTTTCTCAAGGTGTATCTGATATCTTGAAAGCTTCAGGAAGCCTTCCACCAGGGCTACTTATAATTCTAAATGGAAAAGGTTTTCCATATGGTGCTCTGGAAAGCATATTTCCCAGAATCTGCTGATTTGCCCACAGTCCTGGACTATATGGTCCATCTAAATACTTTTGGGGCTGAGGCCAGCTACCCTGAAAGTGCATTTGGCAGCTGTCTCTGCTTTTATTTCAGCAGGAAAGCCCTCTTCTCTTTCTGTTCACCCTGTATTCTCCAAGTTTTCAAGGGATTGCTTCACACCAACCCTCCATTCAGGGACCTCGCTTCTGCTCAGATCTTAATGTTTGCATTGCTCAGCTAATGCAACCCCTTGAGCCTTTGTCTTCAGCAGAGCTTAAGTACTTGACTTGGAAAACTGTGTTTTAGTAGCCATCACTTCTGCCAGGCGCAGTGAATTACAAGCTTTGTCAGTGGAGCCTGATTTTATCTCCTTTCACAGAGATAAGGTAGTCCTCAGGACTAACAGGAAGTTCTTGCCTAAGGTGGTTTCAGATTTCCACGTTAATCAATCTATATCTCTTCCAGTGTACTTCACTTACCATTCCTCCTCTGGCGAGAGGAGATTGCACAGTTTAGATGTAAAGAGAACCCTTAGTTACTACATAGAGCGTACCAAGGGTCACAGGTTTGACTCCCTCCAAGTGTTCCTCACTTATGGTGAAGTTGGTAAAGGGAAACCTGCCACTAAAAGATCCATTGCCAGGTGGATTGTCTCTTGTATCCAATTTTGCTATCAAAAACTGGGTAAGGTTCCCCCTTCAGGCCTGAGGGCTAACTCTACTAGAGGTACAGCTGCGTCCCTAGCTGCAGCCAGGGACATCCCTATCTTGGACATATGTCAAGCAGCTACCTGGAAAACAGTACACACTTTCACCAAGCATTACTCCCTGGACATCCAGGCTAGGAGTGATGCTCGGTTTGGCACAGCTGTGCTTCAGAGCCTATTTCCTAAGTAGGTTCTGTCCCTCCTCCATGGAGGTACTGCTGTGTAGTCTACATATGTCATAATATAGCAAGACTTCATGTTGTTTGAAGAAAAAAATACTCACCTTAGTAATGTTGTTTCTTCTAATGGAGTCTTGCTATATTATGACCCCCCTCCTGCCCCTCTCAGAACCTCTGCTCATCGGATGTGGGTGGGCAGTGCAGTGTTGGCACTTAATGATGCCCACCTTGTGTTTTTCACCCCTCTTTTTTGGGGTGTTTGGGTGTTGTATTTTATTTTATTTTTTGGATTCCCTGACTTGAGTCTTGGTTTTGGGACCAGAAAAATGTGTTAATATTTTAGTAGCCAGTTGGCTAGTGTAGGTTTACAGCTTCCACACGAACCTTGGTGAGTTTTGCTCGTAAAGATCTGACAGTTTCAATTTGAAGAACAACAGACAGAGTTTTTTCAACCGAGCTCGCGCTCAAGATTCCATGCCTGGCATGGAAGTTAACTCTTTCACCTCCGGAGCAGTTCTAAGGCTGGGACAAACTGCATGTGTCATAATATAGCAAGACTCCATTAGAAGAAACAACATTACTAAGGTGAGTCATTTTTTCTTCTCTTCCAGTGTACTTCACTGACCATTCCTCCTCTGGCAAGAGGAGGTTGCACAGCTTAGATGTGAAGAGAGCCCTTAGTTGCTACATTGCACGTACCAAGGGTCACAGGTTTGACTCCCTCCAACTGTTCCTCACTTATGGTGAGGTTGGTAAAGGGAAACCTACCACTAAAAGATCCAATGCCAGGTGGATTGTCTCTTGTATCCAGTTCTGTTATGAAAAGCTGGGTAAGGTTCCTCCCTCAGGCCTGAGGGCTCACTCTACCAGAGGTATAGCTGCTTCCCTGGCTGCTGCCAAGGACATCCTCATTCTAGAGATTTGTCAAGCAGCTACCGGGAAAACAGTTCACACTTTTACCAAGCATTACTCTCTGGACATCCAGGCTAGGAGTGATGCTCGGTTTGGCACAGCTGTGCTTCAGAGCCTGTTTCCTAAGTAGGTTCTGTCCCTCCACCATGGAGGTACTGCTGTGTAGTCTGCATATGTCATAATATGGCAAGACTTCATGTTGTTTGAAGAAAAAATTACTCACCTTAGTAATGTTGTTTCTTCTAATGGAATCTTGCTATATTATGACCTCCCACCCTGCCTGCCCCTCTCAGAACCTCTGTTTTTGGGATGTGGGTGGGCAGTGCAGTGTTGGCACTTAGTAGATGCCCACCTTGTTATTCACCCCTCCCTTTTTTTGGGGTGACTGGGTGTTGTGTTTTTCATTTTTTGGGTCTCCTGACTTGAGTCTTTGTTTTGGGACCAAAAAATGTGTTCTTATATTTAGTAGCCAGTTGGCTAGTGTAGGTTTACAGCTTCCACACAGGACCTTAGTGAGTTTAGCTCATAAAGATCTGACAGTTTGAGTTTGAAGAACAACAGACAGAGTTTTCAACCGAGCTCGAGCTCAGCGTTCCATGCCTGGCATGTAAAGTTAACTCTTTCACCTCCGGAGCAGTTCGAAGGTTGGGACTCACTGCATATGTGATAATATAGCAAGACTCCATTAGAAGAAACAACATTACTAAGGTGAGTAATTTTTTCTTAGATTTGTTTGACCTGACCTTCCCTCTGTGAATCCATGCTGTCTTGGATCCTGTGCCCCACTGGCCTCTAGGTACTCGACAGTTCTTTCTTTCAAAAGTGATTCCATCATTTTCCCTGCCACTGAGGTCAGACTAACAGGTCTGTAGTTTCCTGTCTCTGCTTTGCTCCCACTTTTGTGAAGAGGAATCACATCTGCCCTCCTCCAGTCCTTAGGTACCACACCATCCTCCCATGATTTGTTAAAAAAGGTAGACAGTGGTGTTACTAGTTCTCCCCTTAGTTCTTTTAGAATTCTGGTATGAATCCCATCAGGGCCCATTGCTTTCTCCACCTTCAGTTTTAAGAGTTGTTTCAGAGCCCTTTCTTCTGAGAATGGACTGGTATCGATCGCGCTATCCAGAGTGCTTCTATTGATTGGATTAGGTACCTCCTCTTCTTTTGTGAATACTGAGCAGAGGTATTCATTAAGTATCCCTGCTTTTTCACTGTCACCCTCTGCCCACCCAGCCTCCCCTTTATTAAGCCTCACTATCCCTCCCTTGGTCTTTCTTCACTCCCTAATTTACCTATGAAAGGTTTTATCCCCCTTCTTAACTGAGTTGGTTATCTTTTCCTCAGTTTGTACCTTTGCTATTCTGACTGCCTTTCCCGCTTTCTTCGGCTTTAACTGGTACAGTTCTGTGTCCTGCTCCTTCTGTGTTTCCTTACATAGTACTTCCTGAATGCTGTCCTTTTCTCCCTATCCTTCCGCGCCACCTCTTTTGAGAACCGTAGTGTTTTCTTCCTTCATTTTGATTTGTTTATTTGCTTCACACACAGGCTTGTTGCCTTTGTGATGGCAGTTTTGATGTTTCCCCATTGTTCCTCCACCTCTGCTTCTTGCCTGTTTGCTAGTGCTTTTCTGAGACACTCTCCCATTCTGACAAAGTCAGCCCTCCTAAAGTCCAGTACCCTCACTTTTGTATGGCTTGACTCTACAGCTGTATTTATCGTGAACCACACTGTTTGGTGGTCACTTGTTCCCATATGGCTACCCACTTCTAAATTTGAGATCCTCTCTCCGTCCTCATTTGAAAGTACCAGGTCCAAGATTGCTCCCTCCCGAGTGGGTTCCAACACTAGCTGTCTGAGGCTTGCCCCCTGTAGGGCATCAAGAATGACCCTGCTTTTGGATGTGGCTGTAGTAAAGGTGCTCCAGTTAACATCTGCCATTTTCAGGTCCCCCATCAACAACAGCTCTCCTTTTTCCGCCATTCTAAGGATGCCTTGTATCATTTCTTTGTCCATTTCCTCTCCCTGACATGGGAGTCTGTACAACACCCCTGTGGATTGTGGTGCCATTTCCTGTCTCCAGGGTGACCCATAGTGCCTCATCTCCTCCCTGTTTACCCTTTAGTTCCGTTTCTTTGACCCCTTCCGTTACATAGAGAGCTACTCCTCCTCCTCTTCCCTCCCTGTCCCTCCTGTAGATTGTGTACCCTGGTATGTTGACATCCCAATCATGGTTCTCTGTGTACCATGTTTCTGTGACTTCCACGATATCCAAGCATTCCTCTTCCATTGAGGCCACTAGTTCACGGAGCTTGTTACTCGGACTACGGGCACTGGTACTCATTGCCCTCCAAGTTTTGATGGCCATACCCCTTTTAGTCCTATCCCTGTCCTTACTGCCTTTGCCTATTTCTCCATTTATCCCTGCCCTTCTTCCTATCGACTTCTCTGTCTTGGTGTTTACCTAACTAACTACCCTGTTTTTGGGGGTGGGCTGGGATTTCCGTGCTCCTTTTCAGTGCCTGCCCCCTTGGCTAGTTTAAATGCTTGCCAATGAAGCATTTAAATCTATCACCTAGTATCCTGGTTCCCCTCCTGGACAGATACAGACCATCGCATCAGTATAGGCTTGTATCCCTCCAGATGGACTCCTAGTCCCCAAAGAAGCCAAAACAGATCGCCTGGACTCCAGGAACGGAGGTCGCGAGGGCTTCCCACAGCCCTCCCCCACACCAGCCAGGTGTTCCCACGGAGCAGCCAGATCGCCTGGACTCCAGGAACGGAGGTCGCGAGGGCTTCCCACAGCCCTCCCCCACACCAGCCAGGTGTCCCCACGGAGCAGCCAGATCACCTGGACTCCAGGAACGGAGGTCGCGAGGGCTTCCCACAGCCCTCCCCCACACCAGCCAGGTGTCCCCACGGAGCAGCCAGATCGCCTGGACTCCAGGAATGGAGGTCGCGAGGGCTTCCCACAGCCCTCCCCCACACCAGCCAGGTATCCCCACGGAGCAGCCAGGTAAAACCCACGTTTTGGCGCCATTTTGAATTTAAACTTACAATACAAGCTGAGACCCAGACTGCTATCTGCAAACTCAGCTGTTCTTGTGTGAAAAACGGACCTTTAATATTGCAAAGCAGGAATGTTTTCCAAGCCTAGCCTCCTACCTCTCCAGCAACTGCTGCTGTTTTTTCTGTTGTCGTAAGAGTGGAGATGGTGCATTATTACGAACTTTTAGTCTCATCTGCACTGCTTCTGCCACCAGACTCAGCTGTTACCTTAAGAACTCGTGGCGCTAGTGCACCCTGGGAAATGTATTTGCTCGTTGTCTGATTCTGCATCCCCCCATTTATTGTTTTTTATTGTTTGGTTAAGCAATTTGTGTTAGACCTTAGGGTTTCGCCTCTCTAAGAATATTGCTAAACGCTTTAGTGAGTGAGTATACAGCGAGTGTTTTTCTGGAATCCCACGCTTGCTGAGTGTCTGTATGAAAATTAACTCAGGGCTTTTCCCAGCCAGCAGTTGTTAGTTGTTTAACTCACTCTGTACCCTGAGCCTACAGCAGCATTTAAAAGTTTTAAACTCAAGGAAACATCTGCTCGTTACTTCAGGATTGTTCATTTGCCACTTGCAATACGAATTGCATGTGATACCCTCTGGCAGCTACTCAGTGCACAAGCAGCTCCTGTTTGCTCTGGTTAGGGAAACTAGGTTGTGCCTCCATGTTAAGATCACTTGATGTAAGGCTGCCAATGGTTGTATGTACTGGTGTGCTGTACTGCCCAATCTCTACTCAGCTCCCCTGTTCTTTTGTTCTACCTCCTCTCCTTCCCCCTTCCCTCTGCATTTAACTCACCTGCCTCCTCTAATCCTTCCACAGATCGCCTGGACTCCAGGAACGGAGGTCGTGAGGGCTTCCCACAGCCCTCCCCCACACCAGCCAGGTGTCCCCACGGAGCAGTCAGATCGCCTGGACTCCAGGAACGAAGGTCGCGAGGGCTTCCCACAGCCCTCCCCCACACCAGCCAGGTGTCCCCATGGAGCAGCCAGATCGCCTGGACTCCAGGAACGGAGGTCGCGAGGGCTTCCCACAGCCCTCCCCCACACCAGCCAGGTGTCCCCACGGAGCAGCCAGATTGCCTGGACTCCAGGAACGGAGGTCGCGAGGGCTTCCCACAGCCCTCCCCCACACCAGCCAGGTGTCCCCACGGAGCAGCCAGATCGCTTTTACTCCAGGAACGGAGGTCGCGAGGGCTTCCCACAGCCCTCCCCCATACCAGCCAGGTGTCCCCATGGAGCTGCTAGATCGCCTGGACTCCAGGAACGGAGGTCGCGAGGGCTTCCCACAGCCCTCACCCACACCAGCCAGGTGTCCCCATGGAGCAGCCAGATCGCCTGGACTCCAGGAACGGAGGTCGCGAGGGCTTCCCACAGCCCTCCCCCACACCAGCCAGGTGTCCCCACGGTGCAGCCAGATCGCCTGGACTCCAGGAACGGAGCTTGCGAGGGCTTCCCTCAGCCCACCCCCACACCAGCCAGGTGTCCCCACGGAGCAGCCAGATCGCCTGGACTCCAGGAACGGAGGTCGTGACGGCTTCCCACAGCCCTCCCCCACACCAGCCAGGTGTCCCCACGGAGCAGCCAGGTAAAACCCACGTTTTGACGCCATTTTGAATTTAAACTCACAATACAAGCTGAGACCCAGACTGCTATCTGCAAACTCAGCTGTTCCTGTGGAAAACGGACCTTTAATATCGCAAAGCAGGAACGCTTCCAAGCCTAGCTCTACCTCTCCAGCGGCTGCTGCTGTTTTTTCTGTCGTCGTAGGAGTGGAGATAGTGCATTATTACGAACTTTTAGTCTCATCTGCACTGTTTCTGCCACCAGACTCAGCTGTTATCTTAAGAACTCGTGGCGCTAGTGCACCCTGGGAATGTATTTGCTCGTTGTCTGATTCTGCATCCCCCCCCATTTATTGTTTTTTATTGTTTGGTTAAGCAATTTGTGTTAGACCTTAGGGTTTCGCCTCTCTAAGAATATTGCTAAACGCTTTAATAAGTGAGTATACAGCGAGTGTTCTTCTGGAACCCCATGCTTGATGAGTGTCTGTATGCAAATTAACTCAGGGCTTTTCCCAGCCAGCAGTTGTTAGTTGTTTAACTCGCTCTGTACCCTGAGCCTACAGCAGCATTTAAAAGTTTTAAAGTTTTAAACTCAAGGAAACATCTGCTCTTTACCTCAGGGTTGTTCATTTGCCACTTGCAATACGAACTGCATGTGATACCCTCTGGCAGCTACTCAGTGCACAAGCAGCTCCTGTTTGCTCTGGTTAGGGAAACTAGGTTGTGCCTCCATGTTAAGATCACTTGATGTAAGGCTGCCAACGGTTGTACGTCCTGGTGTGCTGTACTGCCCAATCTCTACTCAGCTCCCCTGTTCTTTTGTTCTGCCTCCTCTCCTCCCCCCTTCCCTCTGCATTTAACTCACCTGCCTCCTCTAATCCTTCCACAGATCGCCTGGACTCCAGGAACGGAGGTCGCGAGGGCTTCCCACAGCCCTGCCCCACACCAGCCAGGTGTCCCCACGGAGCAGCCGGTCGCCTGGACTCCAGGAACGGAGGTCGCGAGGGCTTCCCACAGCCCTCCCCCACACCAGCCAGGTGTCCCCACGGAGCAGCCAGATTGGCTGGACTCCAGGAACAGAGGTCGCGAGGGCTTCCCACAGCCCTTCCCCACACCAGCCAGGTGTCCCCACGGAGCAGCCAGATCGCCTGGACTCCAGGAACGGAGGTCGCGAGGGCTTCCCACAGCCCTCCCCCACACCAGCCAGGTGTCCCCACGGAGCAGCCAGGTAAAACCCACGTCTTGGCGCCATTTTGAATTGAAACTTACAATACAAGCTGAGACCCAGACTGCTATCTGCAAACTCAGCTGTTCCTGTGTGAAAAACGGACCTTTAATATTGCAAAGCAGGAACGTTTTCCAAGCCTAGCCTCCTACCTCTCCAGCGGCTGCTGCTGTTTTTTCTGTCGTCGTAGGAGTGGAGATAGTGCATTATTACGAACTTTTAGTCTCATCTGCACTGCTTCTGCCACCAGACTCAGCTGTTACCTTAAGAACTCGCTAGTGCACTCTAGGAATGTATTTGCTCGTTGTCTGATTCTGCATCCCCTCCCCCATTTATTGTTTTTATTGTTTGGTTAGCAATTTGTGTTAGACCTAGGGTTTCGCCTCTCTAAGAATATTGCTAAACGCTTTAGTAAGTGAGTATACAGCGAGTGTTTTTCTGGAATCCCACGCTTGCTGAGTGTCTGTATGAAAATTAACTCAGGGCTTTTCCCAGCCAGCAGTTGTTAGTTGTTTAACTCGCTCTGTACCCTGAGCCTACAGCAGCATTTAAAAGTTTTAAAGTTTTAAACTCAAGGAAACGTCTGCTCGTTACCTCAGGATTGTTCATTTGCCACTTGCAATACGAACTGCATGTGATACCGTCTGGCAGCTACTCAGTGCACAAGCAGCTCCTGTTTGCTCTGGTTAGGGAAACTAGGTTGTGCCTCCATGTTAAGATCACTTGATGTAAGGCTGCCAATGGTTGTATGTCCTGGTGTGCTGTACTGCCCAATCTCTACTCAGCTCCCCTGTTCTTTTGTTCTGCCTCCTCTCCTTCCCCGTTCCCTCTGCATTTAACTCACCTGCCTCCTCTAATCCTTCCACAGATCGCCTGGACTCCAGGAACGGAGGTTGCGAGGGCTTCCCACAGCCCTCCCCCACACCAGCCAGGTGTCCCCACCGAACAGCCAGGTAAAACCCACGTTTTGGCGCCATTTTGAATTTAAACTTACAATACAAGCTGAGACCCAGACTATCATCTGCAAACTCAGCTGTTCCTGTGTGAAAAATGGACCTTTAATATCGAAAAGCAGGAACGTTTTCCAAGCCTAGCCTCCTACCTCTCCAGCGGCCGCTGCTGTTCTTTCTGTTGTGTAGGAGCTCTAGCCCCGCCACCCCCACCACCACCCTTGGTCAGCTCTCCCTTTTATAGGCAGATGGTGATCATGTGGGACTGACAATAACCTATCAGCCCACTTCTCCATCTGCAGGTTATCGTCTACAGCCACTAGTGGCCGCACTCCCTCCTTTCCCAATCTGTCTCCTTCCTCCAAGGCCAGCATCTCCTCCTCCCTTTGCTCCATGCTGCCACCCAGTGGCTCTACTTGTGTTATCATTTCCTTATCTCGGGTCTTTTCTTGTGCTCTCACTCTCCCTAATCTCCCCTCACCTCTCCCACCCCGTTGACTCATCATTTCTCTCTCTTCTCCTGTCCCCTCTCTCTGATCTTCCCTCCTACCTCTGATGTCACCCTCTGCCTGTGCTACCTAACTGAATCCCCTGCCTCACCTAGGTGGGCTATTCTAATTAATTATTTGCACCTCTCCTATTATAAATTCTTCTTCCTCCCTCCCCTCATCTCGGCATGTCTGCTCATCCCCCCCCTCCCGGGTGTATGGCCTACGCCCCAAACCAGCCGGCGCTACCGTCCCCTCCCCCACTCTCCCCCCGCCTGGTTCTCCTCAAAAGGGCTGAAAATCGCCTACTTAAATGTTCACAGCCTACTAGCCAACCTGGCCGAACTAACTGCCTGGGTAGCCCACTACCACCCCGATATCTTAGATATATCGGAAACTTGGCTGAAACCCCAGGTCCCGGACTCCGTGATCTCCCTCCCGGGGTATAGCCTTATCAGGCACGACCGTGCAGGCAGAAAGCGGGGCGGTGGGGTGCTACTTTACTACAAAGTAACCTCGAAGTCTCCTCCATTAATCTCCCTCCCAACCCCCTTCCCCCTACTGAGTTCCTGCATGCCCTCCTCTTACTTGGGCACAGAAGAAACTGCACTTGATATGTGCCTATAACCCCCAAGGGAGGTCGCAGACCCTCCTCTCTCTCCACAGTACCAGGTGACACTGGGGACAAACGAAGTCCTAGTCATCGGTGATTTTAATCTGAACTGGCTGGCTCCCAACTGCAAGGAATATGAACCTCTGCTCGGCCATGCCTTGAGCCAGGTCATCACTGAGCCTACCAGGCCCTCTGCCCGGGGGAAAAATGGGTCACTAATCGATTGGGTCCTGACTAACAGACCTGACAGGATCACATCATCGGGCATCCTTCCGGACGCCATCTCTGACCACTCGCCCACTTACTGCACGTGGGGCATTTCTCGGTCAAAACCCCCCCAGCAAAGTGATCACAATGAGGGATTACTCTAAGCTAAATACCCAACACTTCCTCTCCGACCTCTCACTTGTCGACTGGTCAGGGGTTACAGCTCTAGATGACCCAGCACTAGCCCTAGAGGAATTTCTTTCCAAGTTCATCCCAGTGCAGAACAAGCACGCCCCCCTCACGAGGAGGCGTGTAAAAGGCGCTGTCACCAAATGGCTTCATGGTGGCCTTTTTTCCCTAATGAAAACTAGGGACAAAAGCTGGGTGACCTACAAGGCCTCCCAAAGCATTACTGATCTCCTTGCCTACAGGACCATCAGAAACATATGCAAAAAAGCCATCCGCTCTGCAAAAAGTGAATTCTGTAAGTCTGCCCTGCTCTCCTCTGCCTCCAATCCGAGAAATTTCTGGCAAAATATTAGAAGCGCTGTCGGTGGGTCGGCCAGAGTGCAGGTCACCGACCTACTTATTGGCGGGGTCAGCTGCAACAACCCACACACCATCTCTCTAACACTTTTAATTTGCTGTTCTCTGAACCCCTCGCCCCTCCTCCATGCTCTACCCCTGAGCCCCCTTACTCTCCTCCTCCTGGTTCTAACCCCCGTCCCCCTCTCTTCCTCCAAAAAGCCACATGTTATGAGACCCAGAAGCTCCTTGCCAGCCTTTCCCCTCACAGTGGGGCTGGTCATGACTGCCTCAAGCCTAAACTGCTCAAGCTAGGGGCCCACCTTCTTGCCAGGCCTCTCACACACATTTTCAATTCCTCCCTCAGCTCCGGGTCTATCCCGGCCATCTGGAAAGTGGCAAAGGTGGTCCCAGTCCTAAAGCAAGGCAACCCCAAGGACCCCCAGAACTATCGCCCTATTGCGATCTTGTCTGCAGCCTCCAAGATCCTAGAGAAAATCGTGGCCTCCCGGCTATCCCTTTACTTTCAGGACCATAATCTCCTCTCCCCGGCTCAACACGGATTCAGAAAAGGACACAGCACGTCCACCGCCCTCGCTGTTGTCACCTCGACTATCAGAGCAGCTGCTGACCAGGGGAACCTAACTGATGCAATCTTTGTGGATCTTTCCAAAGCATTCGACAAAGTGGACCTCTCCCTTCTCTGCTCCACCCTCCGCTCCCTTGGCTTCTCCTCCTCTGCCCACGCGTGGTTCCTCGACTACCTCTCTGGCAGGCAGCAGTTCACTAACTTCAATCGTACTCACTCCTCCCTCTCTCCCTTCCACTGCAGGGTCCCCCAGGGCTCCGTTCTTGCTCCCACCTTCTTCATCAACGATCTCCCGTCCTCCGCCATCCATGGGCGTGCCACTCTCTACGCGGATGACCTGGTCCTTTTGACCAGTGCTCGTGACATTGCCACCATTAATGCCCAGCTTAATGCCGACTTCCATCGCATCCAGTCCTGGCTAGTGGATCACAGGCTCTCCATCAACCTCAAAAAAACCCAAGCCATGCAGTTCGGCTCACGGCACAAGCTAAAGTCCTGCCCCTTCCCCCTCCAAATACTGGATAGAGATGGCTCCCCCCTACAGACCGCAACCTCATTCAAGTACCTGGTCCCTCTGGACCCACAGCTTGATCTCGCCCAGCATATTCAGAGCGTCTGCAGGACCACAAATGTTAAACTCGGCCTTGCCTACAAGGCAAAAAACTGCCTAACCCCTGCAGCTCGCTTGACGCTAGCCAGAGGGCTTTTCCTCCCTACTCTCTGCTACGGGCTGGTTACCTTTGCTCCTATGCCCCCTTCCAGCCTCCAGAAATGGGACACAGCTTATAATAACATCTGCCGCTTTGCCCTTTCTGGTCCGCCCCTCACTCACTGGTGCGACCTCTACTCCCGACTGGAGTGGCTCCCTCCTGAAAGACATCGCACCTTGTGCTTGGCAATTTCCTTGACAACATTATAAGGTCAGCCACACCACCTCCCTCGCCCCTCCCAGTAACCCTGGCCCCTCCTATCAGCTTAGATCAAGAGGGCCGTCGACCGACTTGTTCCTAGAACTCACTCCCTCATGGGGGAACGGGCCTTCTTCTCATTTGCCCCCAAACTCTGGAACTCGTTCCCAATCCTTACCCGGACCGCCCCCTCTCATTCCTGCTTCAAAACCTCGCTCTGGCACTACCTGAAACCCTCCTCTGCCTGTCCCTGTACTTCCTAGCTCTACCCCTCCCACTCAAGTGTCTTGAGCTCCCAGGGCCTCCCTGCTCTGTACCCCTTCAAACCTGGTGACACTTAACTGACCTCACTCTCCCCCCCGACCTCCTCCCCTCTCTCCTCCTCCCAACTTGGCCTCTCCCTCCCACCCACTCCCTCCACCCCACCCCCGTCTTATTCACCCTCCAATGCACTTACTACTGCTAGCACCAATTAACCTCACAAAGTGTACTGAATACATCTTGTTTTACCTTTAATTCTCTTAGCCTTACTCCCCAATTGTGTGCACTCGTCTCCCAACCTCAATTTCTAATGATGCAATGCTTCCTCTTTTTTTTCAAGTAATGTTCGTTGTTTTTTCTTGATCACCTTATTTGTACTTTACCGCTAGCATATTCTGTCAATCCTGTTGTTTGCTCTATTGTATGTAACTGACTCTGGTTTGCCACCAACTGTATGTAACTGATTCCTGTATGCCTCCACCACTGTAACCCTCCCGGGTCGCACCTGAAAATAGGCACTTGGTGTCTAGTGTGCCCTACCCGGTTAACGAAAACAAATAAAACCCTTAGCTCTGTACCAGTTTTTCAACCATTGATTGAATCCCATGGTGCGGAGCACCCTAGCTTCACTCATGCCATAGACAGGCAGCACCTCCGAGAAGGTTATGTGTGTGATACTTGTCTAAGGCCCCTCCACAATACACAAACTCCTGCACTGCTCTGATTCCATTCCCAGCCAGGTCATTTTTCTCTAGGTGGACAATGACATCCAGCTTCCTCCCCTATGCAGCTGCTCCCGCAATCCTAAGGATTTGTTCCCTGTCCCTCGAAGCTATGATGCTGGGCAGGCACCTTACCTCCCTCTCCCCTCCCTCCCTCCCCAAGTTCTGCCCCAACAGTTGAGTCCCCCACCAGGAGTTGTTCTTCCCTGTGGGGTCCCATGCCACCCTCCTGTGGGTCTCCTTTGTGGAGGTTCCCAGCATCCTCCTTGGTCTCCACTGCGGGTGTGTCCATAGCGGAACCATGCTGTGCCAGAATGGCATATGAAGTGTGGAGAGGTACAACTGAAGGGATGCGCCTCTGTTCCTCCAACCTTACCCTTCCTGATCCCACTGTGGTCCAACCTCTCCTCTTTCTTGGCAATCTCTGAGGCAGCGGTGTCAGCCCTGGTGGTCCCTGGGTGGGAGAGGAGGTCCCTGAATCCTAGTCAAGTCAGCCTGGAGACGAGCAGCCTCCCCCCTCAGCCCAGAGAGGTGTCTGCAGATGGGACAACACCACATCCCTCAGAACGTCTCCCGGAAGACTGCCGTTCCACAGCCACTGCACTGCACCACTCCTGTCATGTTTTATTTGTGGCCCCTTGACTGTTGTTTTGTATGCTTACTCTTTTCTCTCTCCGTTTACTTTTTTTTGGTTTTTCTCCCTACTTTCCTACTGCCTCTGTGCCTTTACAACTCCTGTCATTCCTGTTCTGGGACAGGAGGTTCCTGTATTCCTCAGTAGTCTCCTTCTTACTTGCTCAGAGACAGACCTCCAGCAGCTAGGGGATGAGGGAGAGGTATTCTTTTCCTTCTAGTATGATGAGTCTTTTGTGCTCACTCCCTTCCTTCTCCCAAACAGGAAGTTCCTGTTGTCAGTCAAATCCAGTTCCTATAAAAGTGGAGATGGCTAAGGGTGGAGGGGAGAGAGGGCTGTATAGTCCCAGTAGAGGAGTTCTAGCAGCTGGTTCCTTCCTCTTGCTGCTCTCTGTCAATAGCTAACTAGGGAAGTTTTAAATACAGACACCTGGCTTTTTGTTGCCTAAGTCACACCCCCTAGGAGGCAGTATAGCACATTCGGTTAAGGCTTTGAGCTACAGATATGGAGACCTGGGTTTGAATCTCACAGCCGCCTAGGTGCAAACAGTGTGATCCTGAGCAAGTCACTTAATTTCATTGTGCTACCAGGTCGCATCGGGAAACCAGCTTCAGCTTAGTGTGCTACTCCTGGTTAAACAATGTTCCGTTCTCCCAATGTTCCCTAATTCACAGCTCTTCTCGTCACCTAGCTAACAGCATGGATAACAGTTCCCTTCCCCATCTCAGACAAGCACACCAACTCTTGTTTTTTTTGTTTGTGTTTTACCCTAATTGAAGGGAAAGTAGTAGAGTTCTAGTTCTTTAGTCCCAGTAGAGGAGTTCTAGCAGCTGCCTCCTTCATCTTGCTGCTCTCTGTCAAAGGCTAACTAGGGGAATTTTAAATACAAGCACCTGGCTTTCTGTTGCCTAAGCCACTCCCTCTGATTTATAGCTCTTCTCTTTACCTAGCTAACCGCTCAGATAACAGTTCCCTTCCCCATCTCAGACAAGCACACCAACTCTTGTTTTTTTTGTTTGTGTTTTACCCTAATTGAAGGTCAAGTAGTAGAGTTCTAGTTCTATAGTCCCAGTAGAGGAGTTCTAGCAGCTGCCTTCTTCCTCTTGCTGCTCTCTGTCAAAAGCTAACTAGGGAACTTTTAAATACAGACACCTGGCTTTCTGTTGCCTAAGCCACACACCCTAATTTACACCTCTTCTCTTCACCTAGCTAACAGCACAGATAACAGTTCTCTTCCCTGAACTCAGACAAGCACACCAACTCTTGTTTTTTTTTGCTTGTTTTTTACCCTAATTGAAGGTCGAGTAGTTAGATTTAAATTGTTTGACATATTTCAATTCCCATGTCTTTCTGTCGTGTATGTTTTTGAAGTTGCCTCTTAGTATCAGATCAGATAAGTCAGAGCAAATGATCTGTTTGTGAAAAATGATCTCTTACTGCTGTGCTACTAACCTGGTTTACTATTGCCCATCGGTGGTGGTTCATCCTGGTTTTCAGTGGTTGCCTAGTTTCCCCAATATAGCATCCATTTGTGCATTTCTTGCACTGAATTAGGTAAACCACATTGCTGGATTAACTTTTGTAGGATCTATGTAAGCAATAATACCCCCCAGGGTGGGCAGTATTGGGCAATACCGAACCGCCTTGGAGGATATTCAAACAGCATGAAGTCTTGCTGTAGTCTGACAATTGCAGCAATTCCCAACCTTTGAACTGCCCTGGAGAACAAAGAGTTAACTTTCTATGCAGGGCATAGAATGCTGAGCTCGAGCTCGGTTGAAGTCTCTGTCTGGAGTGATTCAAACCTAAACCGTCAGATTCTTTACTCAGCCTCACTGAGCAATTAGCTCTGGAATTTCTCCTTCAGCTCAGTTCGAAAGTCGGTTAAGTTTCAGTTTTCGTTGGTTTTTAAATTGAAAAAGTGTCCGCATAGTCGGTTCAGTCTCTGTCTGTGGTGCCATGAGTACTAGATAGGAATTGTTCTGTTTTTCTGTGTGGAACTTGTAAAAGTGCGGCTCGGTTCGGCTGAACCGGCCATTTGATGTGAAATTTGTGTGTTTTACTTAGTGTGTGGTTACCGGTTCTTGTCAGTTCTAAAAAAACGTGTTTTGAGACTTTTTTCCAACACCCGTGACACGGTTAGGAACCGATAAGGGAGTCTTGCCTGGCAGTTGCAGAAAAAAGGGTAAGTTTAGTTAGGTTGGCCATGTCTAAGAAACCGAAGGAAAAAAAACGGGCCCATTGGGTTTCAACACTGCAGTGAGTGTGGGGAGGTCTTTGCTAAGGCTGATCCCCACACCACCTGTGTTTATTGTCTGGGGTTTGACCACCTCAATTCAGACTGCCAAATATGTAAAAACTTTCCCAGATCTACCCTTGATAAGAGGTTAGGTAGACTGAGGGAAAAGGAGGCCGAGAAATCCGCTGACCCGGATGGCCAGCTCGGTTCGGTTCGACCGAACCAGAAGATGCCCTCTGACCGGGCTATGCTTCTTGGCGGGCAAAGGAGAGCCGATTCGAGTTGGTTCCGACAAAAAGAAAACGCAAAGACAAATCGACCGGTTCGGATCCAGAGGTTCATGTTCCGACCACAGAAGAGATAGCCAGAGCGATTCAGATTGTGGAATTGCTCCGTCCGGTTCCGACCAATCAGGCTCCTTCTGGCAGGGGTTTGGTTCAGTTGGTTTCTCTGGTTCAAGATTATGCCTTTGAAGATTTTTATAAACAGGAATTTGAAGAGGAAGGGGAATTTGAAGATGATGCTGTAAGTGAGGGTCTGGATGTGCCTGTGGAACCGGACATCTCCCCAGACAGACCTTCAGGTGTTCCCCCTTCTAGGCTTTCTGAGCCCCTACTCACTTCATGTTTTACAGAAAGGTGGCTGAAACCCTCCAGCTTCCTATGGAGGAGGCTGTCGAAGATTAAGAGGAGCCTGATTATGTAGAGATGATGGACATCCCAGAGTCCAGGAGACTGTCTATTCCCCTCCATAAATCTTTTGGGAAACAGACACAAAAAATCCTAAAGTCTCCTAACACTATACCTCCTGTGGATAGAAGAATGGACAAGAGGTATACACTTTCAGGCTCAGACATGGAGTTCTTATGTCAGCAATGCAGCCATGTTGGGGTAGTGCAGGCTGCTGCCTGTGACAAGGCAAATATTCCCTTGGCTTCACACACCCCTGACAAGGACTCCAGGAAGACTGATGCCATGGCAAAGCAGCAGTACATGGCTTCTTCTTTGGGACTCAGGCAGGCGAATTACATGGCCAATACAGCCAGGTACCAGAAGTCCAGGTGGGACACTGTACTGGCACTGGCTAAACAGGCCTCCACACAGCTAGCCAAGGAGCTGGAGGCAGTGGCTGCAGATGGGATTGAGGCATCTAAGGTTCAGTTTCACGCTGCTGTGGACTCTTAACGATGTGTCATCAAGAGTCATGGCTATATCTGTGGCTCTTCGGAGGATGGCTTGGCTCAGATGTACTAGCCTCTCGCAGGTCACCCAGGCTAAGGCCATGGATTTTCCTGTAGTGGGTAATTCTCTATTTGGGGAGCAGACAGAGAATTACATGAAGAAAATGGATGAGTACAGGACCACTTACAGGAGTGCTCAGGCCAAGGAAAGGCAGACAACTCCTCAAAGACAGCAGTCTAGGGGCAGGGGCAGGCTTTTTCAAAGGCCTTTTTACCAAGCACAGGCCTCTTCTTCCTTTTCTTAGAGGGGGTTCTTCAGAGGGAGAGGCAGAAGGGGGATGAGCAGGACTGCATCCACTCCTCAGCCTAAAGCCCCTGCCAAGCAGACACCCTGATGGGCCTGCCCGGGTCGACTCTTCTGTTCCAGTAGGGGGCAGGCTGGCTTACTTTGTCCAGGACTGGATGTCTTTTACCTCAGACAAGTGGGTCCTGGAAGTAGTAAGCCAGGGACTGGTTCTCAGCTTCAAAAAATTTCCAAAGATGAGAGCCAGATCTTTTCCACCTGCAAATCTCTCGGAAACCCTTGCCTTAGAGGCAGAGGTTTCGTCTTTTCTGGCCTTAAGTGCCATGGAGAGAGTTCCTACCCCACTCTGGGGCAAAGGTCTGTACTCCAGGTACTTCCTTACCCCAGAAAAGACAGGGGAGTGGTGACCCATCGTAGACCTAAGATATCTGAACAAGCATCTTTTAAAACCAAGGTTCAAGATGGTAACTCTGGGAATAATTCTTCCCTCTCTAAGGCCAAGAGACTGGCTAGCCTCCCTGGACCTCAAAGATGCCTATTTTCACATTCCCATCAGGTGCTCCCACAGAAAGTACCTCAGGTTCGAATTACACTCAGGCCACTATCAGTTCAAAGCAGTGCCCTTCGGCCTAACATCAGCACCAAGGGTTTTCACAAAGTGCCCGGCAGTAGTGGTTGCTTTTCTAAGAAGAAAAAAGATTTCCATTTTTCCATATCTGGACGATTGACTCATAGTGGAGCAGCCCCCAGACCAAGTCAGGTCAGACCTGCAGGTAACTCAGCAGGTGCTCACGTCTCTGGGATTTCTTCTCAACCTTCCCAAGTCAGTTCTAGAGCCAGTACAGCTTCTCACCTTTATAGGAGCGGAGCTGGATACTGTCAAAGCAAGAGCCTTTCTTCCCCAGGAAAGAGCAAGAGTTCTTACAGAACTGGCTTGTTCCTTCAGCCTTCAGGTGTCTCGACCTGCAAGGTTTTTTCTCCAACTCTTGGGCCCCATGGCAGCCTCTGCAGCAGTGGTCTAAGGGGCAAGATTCCAGATGAGGGACATTCATTTCCATCTGAGGACTTTTTGGTCCCAGAGGAAGGATTCCCTCACCAAACTGATTCCAGTGACTCGGACCTTGATCCAAGCCTTTCAATGGTGGCAGGATCAGGACAACTTAAGACAAGGAGTCCCATTCTCCACTCAGTCTCATTCAGTGGTCCTTACCACGGATGCTTCCCTTCTGGGATGGGGAGCCCATCCGGGGGCCCTCACTGCTCAAGGAGTTTGGTCCCGTCAAGAATTTCTTCTCCACATCAATGTCCTGGAGCTCAGGGCAGTTTTACTGGCCCTGCAAGTCTTCTCTCAGTCAGTACAGAGCAAGGTGGTTCAAGTCAGAACAGACAACACCAGCACCATGTGGTACATCAACAAGCAAGGAGGCACTCGGTCTATGGCCTTGTGCACAGAAGCCATGAAGTTGTGGTTCCTGGCTTACTCTCTGCAAACTTCTCTGATAGCAGTTCACCTTCCAGGAAAAGACAGTGTGCTAGCAGATGTACTGAGCTGGATCTCGCAGGGCCATCATGAATGGACCATGGACCCCGTGATACTAAGGGTGATGTTTTCAATGTGGGGCACTCCATAGATAGATCTTTTTTCAGCCTCAGACAATCACCAACTTCCACTTTTTTGTTGCAGCCCCCCAGTCTTGGGTTCAGTCCCCCTAGATGCTCTGGTATTGAACTGGGAAGGGAAATTCCTGTATGCATTTCTCACCTTCCCTTTTCTGTTCAAAGTTTTAGTCAAGATAAAGCCACAACCTTGCAAAGTCATTCTGATTGCTCCAGATTGGGCCAGACAGCCTTGGTACCCTCTGTTGCTGTCCCTAGCAGTTCACCTCCCCCTGTCTCTTCCCAGGAATTACAACCTGTTAACCTCCTCTCAAGGGAGGATTTGGTACCCCAATCTTCAGTCTCTCAATCTCAAGGCATGGCTCTTGAAGAGTTAGAGTTTGCAGATTTGCAGCTGTCTCATGGGGTTCTGGATATTCTCAGCTTCTCGAAAGCCTTCCACCAGAAAGACAACTCCAAATGGAAGAGGTTCAGCATTTGGTGTTCCAAGAAGCATATTTCTCCTGATACTGCTGAGTTGCCTACAGTTCTGGATTATATGGTCCATCTCAGTGGCCTAGGCCTCAGACCCACTACCCTCAAGCACTGGTCATTCTTCCTCAGGGGAGAGGAGGCTACACAGTTTAGATGTTAAAAGGGCCCTCAGCTACTACATAGAGCATACCAAGGGTCACAGGTTTGACTCCCTTCAGTTGTTCCTCACTTATGGAGAAGTGGGAAAGGGCAAACCTGCCACTAAGGGAACTATTGCCAGGTGGATTGTATCTTGTATACAATTCTGCTATGAGAAACTGGGAAGGATTCCTCCCTCAGACCTGAGGGCTTACTCCACAAGAGGTACAGCTGCTTCTCTGGCTGCTGCTAGGGATATTCCGCTCTTAGAAATCTGTCAGGCAGCCACCTGGAAAACAGTCCATACCTTTACCAAGCATTACTCTCTGGATATCCTGGCTAGGAGTGATGCTCGGTTTGGCACAGCAGTACTTCAGAACCTATTCCCAAAGTAGGTTCTGTCCCTCCTCCATGGAGGTACTGCTTGGTAGTTTGCATATGTTAGAATACAGCAAGACTTCATGTTGTTTGAAGAAAAAATTACTCACCTTAGTAATTGTGTTTCTTCTAAAGGAGTCTTGCTGTATTCTGACCTCCCTCCCTCCCTGCCTCCCCTCTCAGAACCTATTTTTGGGAAGTGGGTGAGCAGGTGCAGTGTTGCACCCCAGGGGTGCTCTTTGTTTACACCCTCCTCCTTTTTGTTTCGGTGTTGTTTTATTATTGTTATTTGTATTAGATTGGTTTTTGGGTTTTCTGACTTGAGTCTTCCTTGGGAATCCAAAACTTTTTACTGCCAGTTGGCTGGCAGGAATTTTACAATTTCCACATAGAAATTTTAGTTAGTTGGGCTCGTAAGAATCTGACTGTTTGAGTTTGAAACACTCCAGACGGAGACCCCAGCCGAGCTCGAGCTCAGCATTCTATGCTCTGCATAGAAAGTTAACTCTTTGTTCTCTGGGGCAGTTTAAAGGTTGGGGATCACTGCATATGTCAGAATACAGCAAGACTCCATTAGAAGAAACAATTACTAAGGTGAGTAATTTTTCCCTTGATGCTGTTACTGGTGTTCATGGTCACTAGATGGCACTGTTGTATGATTTGCTGAGGTTGTGGATAGCAGTGCCTACTTTTAGTGTTTGTTACCAGACTGTCCCAACACCCTCCCCCCACCGCCACTCGTGGAGTAGCAGTGTTGTTCTTTTTTTTAATTTATTCTTGCCTTTGTTTTAACACCAGCAGGAGAGGGGTTTTACATGTTCAAGACATCTGGAGCAGAACAGAGACCAACAGGTGAAGTGATGCCAGTGGGCAGCGTCGACTTTACCAGTATCCGCCTTTTCAGTTTAAAAAAAAAATGTTTCAGTATGGTTGATATTTTGAATCAGAGAGGCCAATCGGGGAGGCCCATGGAGCGAGAGTGCAGCATGACTGGAGTAGCAGTATTTTTATTATCTTCCCAATAGCGTGATTGTAGGACTGGTCAACTAAGCTGCAAAGAACAGGTACGGTTGGGCTTTCCTGCATTTTTGCTGTTCCTTTTGCAGGGGTGCAAGAATTTAAAAAAAAAGGACTGGAGCTGGAGAGTTGGATTGAGCAGTGGTGGCGGCAGGCAGGTGAGAGGCCGCACTATGGAGTTACCGGAGATGGACGGAAGGTCCGTGGATTTAGATCAAAGGCGCGGTACAGCGCTGCAGATCATCCCCCACCCGCCAACAATAGCAGAACAGGCACTTGCAGGAGCTTCTGTTTAGCTTTTTCATAAAAAAAAAAAAAAAGCCAGAAAAAAACAATGACGTGTGTGTGGGTGGTGAAACTGGTACTTCAGTGGTGGACACAGTTGTGCCATTTTGTGTGTTGTGGTTGAGTTGGTGTTTTGTCCCGCTTACCGAGTGGGAACGAATCGCAGTTAGCCTCGAACTAGCAGAGGGATGAGGGGAAAAAAAATGATGTAAGGTTGTGGCGGTAGGCTGGCTAAATGGGAGGGGAGATGACTGGAGGACTGGGGCTAGGTGTCAGCTCTCTCTAAGTGAGAGAAAAAAATGGTTGGTATTTAAAATTGAACATTCTTTGGCCACAGTGATACTGGTTATCAGGTCGGTTGGGACTGGCACTTTTAATACCTGGGATCTGTTGTCTGATAGATGCTCACCTTTCCAGGGCTATCAGCCAATCAAAGCCCTGAAATTTCTTAGCCCATTTTCTAATGCTTTATATTGTGCTGTTCCAGTTTGTCTTGATGGTCATCTGTGTGCATATGTATGAACATACGAAGTTGCCAGCAGAAATAGGCCTCACGGTCTATCAAGTCTGCACAAGTGTGCACCTAGTGTCTCATCACACAGCTGCCCCTCTCGCCTCCCCTTCCTAGTATCCCTTACCCTTATCCTGTCCCAACCCCTCTTGAAACTGCCCACCATCATACAGGACACTATCTTGTCTGGTAAGGTGTTCCATTTGTCCACCACTCTTTCCGTGAAAAAAGGTCTCCTCATCTCCCTCTTGAATCTTCCCCCCTCTCAGTCCATGCCCTCTCATGTCCCTCCCCCTTCTCGTCAGAAAAATACCTTCTGTGTTGATCTTGTTTATCCCTTTCAGATACTTAAAGGTCTCAATCATATCCCCCCTATCCCTCCTCTCCTCCAGTGAATAGATATTCAACTCTCCCAGCCTGTCTTCATAGGACTTGCTCTCCAATCCCTGGATCATCTTTGTGGCTCTTTGCTGCACCCCTCCAACAATCTGATGTCCTTCAGGAATGGGTACCAGTACTGCACGCAGTACTCCAGGTGGGGCCTGACCAATGACCTATACAGGGGCAGGATAACCTCCCTCCTTCTGGAGGAGATCCCTCTTGCAGTACACCCCAGCATTTTGTTGGCATTTGCTGCCACCTTCCTGCACTGAGGGGAGTCGTTCATGCTCACTGTAATGATCACTCCTCGGTCCTTCTCTTCTGTGGAGCTCCCGAACTGTACCCTATTCAAGTGATAATCCCTCCCCTGGTTCCTGGCTCCGAAGTGCATGACCTTGCACTTCTTGGTGTTGAACCCCAACTGCCATGTTTCTGCCCACTCCTGTAGCTTAGTCAGATCCTTCTGCAACCCCTTCCACCCCTCCGCGTCATCTGCCGCAGCTCCCATCTTGGTATCGTCTGTGAACAGGCTGATTTTGCTTCAGATCCTATGTGAGATATCTGCAATAAAAATCCCAAACAGCACCAGTCCCAGTACAGATCCCTGTGGTACCCTGCTCGTCACTGCTCTCGGTGACGAGAGGTCCCACACCCTTTGCTGCCTTCCCTTTAGCCAGTTTGTGATCCATTTCACCATTTTTGGTCCTGCCCCCACATATTCTGGTTTCCCCCAACCTCCCATGCGGCACTGAATCAAAGGCCTTGCTGAAGTCCAAATACAGGACATCCACTGCATGGCCCTTGTCCAGTTCCCGTGTCACCTATTCGTAGTACTCTATGAGGTTTGTCTGGCAGGATCTGCCCACTATAAACCTGTGCTGTTGACCATCCTGGAGATGGTTTTCTTCTAAGGAGCTTACTAGCCTGTCTTTTTTATATTTTCTTATTATTTATCTTTCCTACCTCCTCAGCAGAGCGGCCCCCATGATCTCCATCCGCGGCCCTGCACCCCAGGCCGATTTGCGCTTGGGTCCACTGAGACTTCGTGCCCCCTATGGTCCGGCCATTATCACTCTCGCACCACATTGGATATGCACCCCTCTTGGGTCTCTTCTGGGGGTGCAACGGCGTGACCATCAGCTGCAAAGATCGCCCTCTGTATTTTCCACTTTTTCTCCCTTATGGAGAGCCAGCGGTGCCATGGTGTCCAAGCACGTAGTGCTGACACCTGCCACGATCTCCTCCCCTATTTTGCATGCTACTGTAGTGTGGCTGGCCTACGCCAGTCGCTGCTACAGAGCGATGCAAGCCCCATTACCCACCCCAGAGAGAGGAGAGCAGTCATCGGATGCTTGATCCTCCCTCTCCCCTGCCAACCCCCAGCAGCCTGGATCCGTTCCCGAACCCGGGTCGCCAGTGTAACGCGAGGTGTGGCGTCCAGCGCCTCACCCCTCAGTGCCACCGGGCCGGCTGCTAGCCTCTTTTTTAGTATGGTCTCCATGAGTTTTCCCACAATCGATGTGAGGCTCACTGGTCTATAGTTTCCTGATCCATCCTTTGGGGCACTTTGTGGGTGCAGGTCTTAAATCTTTCCAAGCTGCATGGTGTTGTCCCTCTTGTTTTCTGGTTGTTTTGATCTGTTGGGAGTCTGTTATGCATTATTATGTTTGAGAGGCTGAAGGGCTGCTTATAGGCAATGAGGGCTTGTTCAGGGAAGGTGTCCTTAATGTATCAGATGATGGCCTGTCCCGGGGGGGTGGGGATGGATGATAGGGGTTTCTGGAGCACAAGGGATGGGAGGGTCTCGGCACCCAACTAAGGATCTAGGTTCGAGCAGACTTGATAGACCATAAGGCCTAATCTGCTGGCAAATAGTATGTTAGTATGTTAAGTATTTCATCTTCTCTCAGCATGGGTTGTAGCATACCTCTCAACCTTTTGTCACTGAAATGAGGGACATGGACATTTTTGGACACTCAAAATGAGGGACACAGACCCTCAGAATGAGGGACACATCCTCAAACATGAAGATACAAGCTCAGAACACTGAAAACAATAGTGTTTACCTGTACAAAGTTTATTTTGGATTTAGTATTTTAGAGTATTGAGTTTCTGCTTTAAAACCTGAATTTACAGCACATTATCTGTGTGGGCAGCACCTTTTCCATGAGGGACGGATGCGGGGCAGAGCAATTTTAAGGGGCAAAATGAGGGATGTCCCTCGTAATGAGGGACACTTGAGAGGTATGGGTTGTAGTTCTTTAGTAATTTGCTGAAGGGGTTTTAGCATGGGGCTGTAAGTGACAACTAGCGGTGTGCGATCAGTTTTATCTTTTTGCCTGCATTCTAGCAGATTGTCTCGTGGTATCTGTATGGCCCGTTCAATTTCTCTGTCAATTTGTCTTGGACGGTGGCCCTGCTGGATTAGGGAATTCTGAAGTGAGGAGAGCTGTCTGTCTCTTGTTCTCTCATCAGAGCAGATTCAAAGGTATTGAATCGCCTGACTGTAAATTACAGATTTTTTTTTGTGTACTTCGGATGGAAGCTGGAATTATGCAGGTAGCTGTGTCTGTCAATGGGTTTTCTGTAAAGAGCAGTTTGTATATGTCCATTTTTAGTGATACTGACACAGGACAGAAGGACATGGAAATTGAAATATATCAAACAATTTAAATCTAACATTTGTGGACTGAATTGGGACACTGGATTTTCAGTTTAGTTTATTTTTGAAGGGATAACAGCCATCGAGAAAGCTAATTTGCAAGGTGGCCCCTTGTACATAAAGCATAACATCAGCAATTACAGAACAACATGTAAATGGTTACAAGGTTAGGGCACATAACACAGTTGTAGTATGTATATTTAATTACCAACAACTAAACAGCAGAACAAATACCGGCCACGGCTGGGTACATACAAAAGGTGCATAATGGATAAGTGTGATTTTACATTTATTTTATTTACTACCACAGAAAGAGGTGGTGAAATCAAAATATGGATAACAGAGCTGGGATAAGGATAGGGGGAGATGGTTAGTAACAGTAGGCCCTGTGCATGAATGGGCGGGAACTATCACGTTGGATCTTGGCGTATCCCGCCTGCAAAGATTCGCACCTGCAGAGAGGTGTGCACCCAGGGTATGCATCATGGAAGCGCACCTGTTCGCGGCCCCGACCCCCGGCACACAGGACTCCACAGGGCAGCCAGGGGCGGGGTTACGGTCCCAGGTGGGCATCCAATCGGGTGCCCATCACAGGCCGAAAGTGGATCCCTTGCACTGAGAGGCACAGGCCTGGGTGCTTGAATGCCCTCCACAGGCACCTGAACCCGTGCACAGATGCTCCATGACGGACTGGTGGTTGGCAACCCCCACACTGAAGGGCCACCACTGGGGACGGCAGTCCAAACCCCCTGCCAGTGCCCCTGCACACAGTGGGCCAACCCCATGCCAGGACCACTGCTGCTGGTGACCACATTCACCCCACGGTCTCCCCAACTGGCAGGCCGGCTGGACAGTGACCCCCCCCGTGGCACCATCACCCCCCGTCCCCCATACCTTTGCGGTGGCACCACCCCCGAGGCGACCAGTGGCACAGCCCTCCTCTCACTACCACGACCAGCTGACATACGTGGCAGATCTGCTGGTGGCCCTGCGTATGTCAGATGGCACGCGGCTATGGCAGTGAGAGGAGAGCTGCGCCACTGGTCGCCCCGGGGAGGCACCACGCAGGGTACAGGGACGGGGTGGGTGATGGTGCCATGGGGACTAATGAACACCAGTGGGGGTGTTGTCTGGGTTGTGCAAATGCACTGTGGTGTATGGCAGGGGGTTGCTGTGCATGTAGGCGGTCAGGCGCAGAAGGGTCTGTGTATGCGTGGTTGGGGAGGGTCCTCAGTCGCCGGGAGTGGTGTACTGGTGGATGGTTGGGGGGTGTTGCATGAGTGGCACCAGGTATGGGGCTGTCATGTGGGGCAGGGGGCACATAGGGGCCACATCCATGGTTTACCTGGCACTCGCCTGTTCGGGTGCCCCAGCCCTCCCCGTTGGCTAGTGGGCTGTGGTGACAGGGGGGCCCATTCCCGGTCCCCCAGCAACGAACGGTGCAGTACCTGTGGGCTCGTATCAGGCTTATGGCAGGGTTCTCCCTGGCATAGCCTGCGCATTCATCTGTACCTCTGCGGCCAGCACTGTGCACCTTGGTATGTGGCGCATAGTGCTGGCACACCCTGTGCCTGCCTTGGTGCGTTGCTCTTTGCACGGCCAGGGATTGGGCGACATGTGCTGCTCGCCTCCTCTACAGCATCTCGCAAGGCACGTGTGGAGTGGTTGCACCCAATACTAGATGTATAGCCACTCCGACCCATTAGTGCATTGGGGCCAGTGGCAGATGTCAGGAATAATTTTATCAATAAGCGATTTGAATGTGCTCAGGGTGATTATGTTTTTTAATTTGGGCGTGGATTGAAGTTTGTTCCAGGCTGTGGGAAGAACATAGTTCATGGCTGACTTACCAAACTGAGTGTGACTTTTGGGTACCTCCAGTGAGATGTATGCACATTTCCTTAAAACATATGAGCTGTGGGAACGGTGGAGGAGAGAAGTGATATTGGGGGCAACTTGCTTATTTGTGCTTTGTAAACCCAAGTGTATGTACGAACAATTCTTCTGGTTGCCAGGGAGGTCCAGCTTACCTCCTTACACAAGGAACAGTGGTGGGTTTTGGATGGAGCATTGGTAATGAACCGAATAGCATGGTGATAAGAGGGTGTCCAACTTTCGAAGATTAGTTATTGAACAGTTAGCGTATATAATATCTGTGTAGTTCAATAGGGGCATGAATGTGGCCTGAACAAGTCTGATTCTAGAGTCTCGTGAGAATAGCGATTTGTTTCTAAAAAAGAACCCAAGTTTCTGCCTCAGTTTTCTAGATAATGCCTCAGTGTGGGAGGTAAAGGATAAATGAGAGTCATGCAAGAACCCTAAGTATTTGAAGTTATCCACTGACTCAAGCTTATCGCCTAGGAGTGAGGTAATGGGATTGGTAGTGCTAAGGTTAGAAGAAGCAGTAGGTGAACTGGGTGGGTGAAAGAACATTTATCTTAGTTTTTTTTAGCATTAAGTAGTAGTTTCGACACTATTAAGCTCTGATGAAGCTGGTTAAAGTCCGTCTGGAGTGCTGAGCAGACTTGTGCGAGGGAGAGTTTTGAGGTATATAGAACAGTGTTGTTGGCAAATAAGTGGATGTTATTGTATAAGGTGTTGACATAAATCAGAAAGAGCAGTGGACCCAGAATGGAGCCCTGAGGGACTCCTCTTAGCAAGTGGAGTAAGGATGAGAGAGTACCATTGGCATTTATCTGTTGATATCTATCCCCCAGATAACTGGCAAACCAGTTTAATACAGCATTATTGAAGCTCAATTGTTTAAGGCTGTTGAAGAGAAGGAGATGATCCACTGTATCAAAGGCCTTATTCAGATCCAGGAAAGTAGCCCCAGTGATTAATTTTTTGACCATGGCCTGTAACCAGTCACTTGTAACTTTGGATAATGCTGATATTGTGCTATGTAGTGCTCTGAAACCAGATTGTAAGAGGTTGATTAACTGGTGCTTGTCCAGGAATGTTCCAACTTGTATGCTGACTAACTTTTTTTAAAATTTTGTTTCTGCTCCTCCCTCGACGTTCCGACCAGCCACTCCTTCAGAGCGCCAGCAGTACCCTACTGCCATCCGACCCCTGCCACCTTCTACTGTCCCCAATTGCAGCCTTACCTGGATACCCTGGCATATCCCATCGCCGGGACGGTCCCTCTGTTCTGTGTGGGAAGGGCCTTAGTGGCCAGCGGCACCCAGGAGCTGCTGGGCCAGATCTAGGCTGGCTCCAGGGCTTCAGGCGGCAGGAGCTGGGTGCTCTACATCCGGTCAGTCAGGGCATACACCTTCTGTTTTCGTGCTCCACCCACACAGTTCTCAGCCTTGCGTGGGGCAGCCTGGGGCGGGGGTGTACGGGGGCGTGCTCAGGCATCACATCCCCCAAGTACACTGCCAATCTGTCCATAGGGCCCCAGGAAAAACCCACCCCCTGCCCTGGGAGGGAAGCATCCAGTAGACGCTTATGATACCCCTACCTTCCGGTCTCCACTCCTGGTACCCGGGCTCGGGGCACAAACCTGGGTCACCAGAGTACAGAGTGAACACCTTCTCTCAGCACCACAGAGCCGGCGACTAACTTTTCTAATAATTTTGAAAGGACTGGCAGGATTGAAATAGGCCTGTAATTATTTATTTATTTAGTTCGTTTTTGTTGACCGGGTAAGTGCACTAGACAAGTCCTGCCTATTTTCAGGCACAACCTGGGGGAAGGGGATACAGATGAATGCCAACTGACCTTGAACCAGATTAAGCTGTTGGTGGTATTTTCAGTGAATGAGAAAAATTTGGCCAGGACACCAGGGAAATTCCCCTATTCTTTTTGATAAGTGCCATAGGATCTTTAACATCCACCTGAACTACCACCAATCCAGGCTGATGGGACCTCGGTTTCCAACATCTCATCCGAAAGGCGGCACCTCAGAAGTGCAGCACCCCTCTCCTGCTGCACTACAGTGTCAGTACTGGGATATTAACTCAAGTGCCAGATGTGAGAACTGAACCCATGGCCCTCTGATCTCCCGGCCTCAGAGGTGAGTGTGCTGCCTACTGAGCCACTGACACTGACTTATTTAGGTTGCTAGGATCCCCAGATTTAGGTGGGCTACCTTCCAGTCATGTGGTACATTCCCCTCTGCTAATGATAGGTTAAATAGGTGGGCAAATGGGTCTGTAAGGTAGTGGTGGCCTAGATTTAGGAAGAAGGGATCGATATTGTCTGCCTCGGCACCTTTTTTAGTGTCAAGCTTAAGCAATTGATCTTCAACCTGTTTATAAGCAGTGTTGGTTAAGGAAGCATGGGTGGAAGGGCTGGATGGTGTAATTGTACAGAGAATTGGATGACACAAAGTAACTGCCTGGGAGGAATCGAAAGCAAGACCTGCCATTGGAAAATGCTTGTTAAGTTTGTCAGGTATTGTGGCCTTGTCAGTTATGGAGGTGCCTTGGAAGTTTATTTTATTTGGCAAGGTTGGAGGTGCTTTACTACCTTCCACAGATTTGCATATACGCCAGATTTTTGCTGGGTTTCCTTCTGCTGATTCAAGTCTGTTAATGTAGTACTTCTCCTTTGTATTCCTAACAATTTTGGTGCAGGCGTTGTAGCATTCCCTAAAAGCTGTCCAGTCCGCGGGGGATTTGTTCCATCGTGGAGTTGCCCATAACCGATCCCTATTTAACAAGGCTTTTTTGATATCCCATTGAACCAGGGGCATGAAGCTTTTTTAACTCTGTGGCTAGTCAGAGGGGCATGTTTATTTATATCACTGAAGGTGAAATAAAAAATGGACAGTGCATCTTGTGTAGCAGATGCTAAGTAGAAATGTTGCCAGTTAATATCCTGCAGATCAGCCAAGTAATTGGCAGAGTTGAACTTCCTGAAGGACCTCCTGGAGACAGACTTACTGTTAAAAACTCGTTTTACTAAATTCCTGACGCACACGACTACATTGTGGTCGCTGAGATGATTGTGAAAAACAGCTTTATGAGGTATTTTGTGAGATCTGTTGGTCATGACTACATCTAACAACGATCCTGTAGTTTGATTTCAAACAACATGAAGTCTTGCTATATTATGACAATTGCAGTGAGTCCCCATCTTTGAACTGCTCCAGAGGTGAAATAGTTAACTTTCTATGCAGGCATGGAACTCAGAGCGCGAGCTCGGTTGAAAACTCTATCTGTTGATCTTCAAACGCAAACTGTCATATTCTTTACTCCGCCTCACTGAACAGTCGCTCCGGAGAGTTCTCCTTCTGCTCGGTTCATTTTGTTGGTTTAAAAGTATTATTTTGTCATTTTTTCTATTGAAATTAAACCGAAATTAAACCGCAACCGGTCGGTTCAAGCTCTGTCTGTGGTAATGTAAGTAATAGATAGGTTTAGTTTTTCTGTGTGGAACTTGTAATCATTATCGGTTCGGTTTGAACCGATCAGGTTGTTTTTAAAGCTACTAGTCCTTGTTTAGAGTGCGGTTCCCGGTTCTTATCGGTTCTAAAAAAAACGGATTTCATTACGTTTTTTTCTCCACGACCCGTGACACGGTTGGGAACTGATAAGGGTGTCTTGCTTGGCGGATTGCCATAAACGGGCAAGTTTGGTTAGGCTGGCATTATGTCTGAGAAACCCAAAAGAAAAACGGGCCCACTGGGTTTCAACACTGTAGTGTTTTTGGGGAAGCCTTTGCCAAGGCTGACCCACACACCACATGTGTCTATTGTCTGAGGTTTGACCACCTCAATGCAGACTGCCAGATTTGTAAGAATTTCCCTGCTGCCACCATAGAAGAGAGTTGGTAGGCTCAGGGGAAAGGAGAATAAAAAGTCCGCTGACCCGGATGGCCAGCCGGTTAAGCTCAGCGAACGGAGGAGGTACCCTCTGACCAGGGCGAGACTTCCTCGGGCAAACGAAGAGCCGGCTCTGAGGAGCTGGTTCCAGCAAAAAGGACTAGAAAGCTAGTGTAGAGCCAAAAGTTGTCTCACCAACCGCTGAGGAGATAGCTAAAGCAATCCAAATTGTCCAGTCTCTTTCCGAGGTTCCGACCGAACTGACACCATCAGGGAGGCGCTCGGTTCGATCGGTTCCACCGGTTCAAGATTATGATTTTGAGGAATTTTATTAACCGGAGGAGGGGGAAGAGGAATACGAGGAGAGTGAATATGGGTTTGAAGATCTGGATGTGCCCGTTGAACCGGACATCTCTCCAGATAGACCTTTAGGGGTTTCTCCTCCCAGGCTTTCTGAGTCCCCTTCTCATTTCATGTTTTATAAAAAAGTTGCTGAAACTCTCCAACTCCCTGTTGAGGAAGCTGTTGATGACCAAGAGGAGTCTGATTATGTAGAAATGATGGATATTCCAGAGTCTAGGAGACTGTCTATTCTTTTGCATAAATCCTTTCGGAAACAGACAGTAAAAATTTTAAAAACTCCTCACACTATATCTCCTGTAGATAAAAGGATGGACAAGAGGTATACTTTATCAGGCTCCGATACTGATTTCCTCACTCAGCAATGCAGCCATGTGGGGGTAGTGCAGGCTGCAGCCTGTGACAAGGCTAATATTCCCCTAGCTTCACACCCTCCTGAAAAGGATTCCAGGAAGATTGATGCTATGGCAAAGAAACAGTACATGGCAGCATCTTTGGGACTCAGACAGGCAAATTATATGGCTTATGCTGCTAGGTACCAGAAATCCAGATGGGATACTGTGCTAGCTCTAGCAAAACAAGTCCCTGACCAGCTGGCCAGGGAGCTGGATCAGGTGGCTATGGATGGTATTGAGGCATCCAAGGTGCAGTTTCATGCTGCAGTGGACTCTAATGATGTTTCATCAAGAGTCATGGCTACATCTGTGGCATTTCGCAGAATGGCTTGGCTCAGATGTACTACCCTGTCTCAGGATACCCAGTCTAAGGCCATGGATTTTCCGGTTGTGGGCAATTCTCTGTTTGGGGAGCAAACAGAGAATTACATGACGAAAATGGATGAATATAGGACCACCTATAGGAGTGCACAGGCCAAGGAAAGGCAGGCCACTCCTCAAAAGCAGCTTCCTAAGGGCAGGGGCAGGCCTTTTCATAGGCCTTTTTACCAAACCCAGGCTTCCTCTTCCGCCTATGCCCAGAGGGGGTTCTTTAGAGGGAGAGGCAGACGGGGTACAAGCAGGCCTGCTTCCACCCCTCAGCCCAAAGCCCCTGCCAAGCAGGCACCCTGATGGGGTGGCCAGGGCCGATTCTTCTCTACCTGTAGGGGGGCAGGCTGGCTTACTTTGTCCAGGATTGGAAGTCTTTAACGTCAGACAAGTGGGTCCTGGAAGTAGTAAGCCAGGGACTGGTTCTCAGCTTCAAAAAATTTCCAAAGCTGAGAACCAGATCCTTTCCACCTGCAACTCCATCAGAGGCACTCGCCCTAGAGGCAGAGGTCTCTACCCTCCTAGCTCTCAGAGCCATGGAAAGGGTTCCACCCCTACACCAGGGCGAAGGTTTGTACTCCAGGTACTTCCTTACCCCATAAAAGACAGCAGAATGGCGGCCCATCCTGGATCTCAGATACTTAAACAAGCACCTTTTAAAACCAAAGTTCAAAATGGTGACTTTGGGAATTTCTTACCCTCTCTAAGACCAGGGGACTGGCTAGCTTCCCTGGACCTCAAGGATGCCTACTTCCATATTCTCATCAGAAGCTCCCATCAAAAGTACCTCAGGTTCGAGCTGCCCTCAGGCCACTACCAGTTCAGAGCAATGCCATTCGGCCTCACCTCTGCTTCTAGGGTATTCACCAAATGCCTGGCAGTAGCAGTTGCCTACCTAAGAAGGCAAAAAATTGCCATCTTCCCTTACCTGGACGATTGGCTCATAGTAGGCCAGTCTCCGGACCAGGTCAAGTTACATCTTCAGTTAACGCAGCAACTGCTTACCTCCTTAGGTTTTCTTCTGAATATCCCAAAGTCAGTTCTAGAACCTGTCCAGCTTCTTACCTTCATAGGCGCAGAACTGAACACACAGGAAGCCAGGGCCTTCCTTCATCTGGACAGGGCAAAGACCCTAGTCTCCCTGGCCTCCTCTTTCACCCTGCAGGT
This sequence comes from Neoceratodus forsteri, assembly GCA_016271365.2. Taxonomy (NCBI): domain Eukaryota; kingdom Metazoa; phylum Chordata; order Ceratodontiformes; family Ceratodontidae; genus Neoceratodus; species Neoceratodus forsteri. The sequence continues at coordinate 481,695,659 of CM028130.1, read as the reverse complement.
CTCTCGACCAGCAAGGCATTTTCTGCAGCTCCTAGGACACATGGCTGCTTCCACAGCAGTTGTGCAGGGAGCAAGATTTCAGATGAGGGACATCCAGTTCCATTTGAGAGCATTTTGATCTCAAAGAAAGGACCCTCTGACCAAATTGATCCCAGTGACTCGAACCCTGATCCAAGCCCTACAGTGGTGGCAAGATCAGAGCAACCTGAGACAAGGGGTTCCTTTTGTCACTCAGTCTCACTCCTTAATCCTTACTACAGATGCATCCCTCTTGGGGTGGGGAGCTCACATGGGCGACCTCACCACCCAGGGTCTGTGGTCTCCCCAAGAATCTCTGCTCCCCATCAACCTGTTGGAGCTCAGAGCAGTTTTTCTAGCACTTCAAGTTTTTTCCAAATCTGTTCAGAACAAGATTGTACAGGTCAGAACAGACAACACCACTACAATGTGGTACATCAACAAGCAAGGGGGCACTCGGTCTACGGCCTTGTGCACCGAAGCAATGAAGTTGTGGTCTCTGGCCTACTCCCTGAACACCTCCCTTACGGCAGTTCACGTCCCAGGCAAGGACAATGTCCTGGCAGATGCTCTCAGCAGGATCTCTCAGGGCCACCACGAGTGGTCTCTGGATCCCCTGGTCCTGGGAGTGGTATTTGCCAGATGGGGCACCCCGCAGATAGATCTTTTTGCAGCCCCAGACAATCACCAATTTCCTCTTTTTTGCTGCAGGCCCCCAGTGTTGGGCTCAGTCCCTCTGGATGCCTTAGTCCTCAGTTGGGAAAGGAAGTTCCTCTATGCCTTCCCTCCCTTCCCTCTCCTGTTCAAAGTGCTAGTCAAGATCATATCCCAATCCTGCAAAATCGTTTTGATTGCTCCAGATTGGGCCAGACAACCCTGGTATCCACTCCTTCTGTCCTTAGCAGTCCATCCTCCCCTGTGCCTTCCCAGGAATCACAATCTGTTAACCTGTGCCCAGGGGAGGGTTTGGTATCTGAATCTCAAATCTCTCAATCTCAAGGCCTGGTTCTTGAAGAGTTAGAGTTTGCTGATCTTCATCTTTCCAAAAGTGTTATGGATATATTGAAGACCTCTAGGAAGCCTTCCACCAGGGCTACTTACAATTCCAAATGGAAAAGGTTTTCCATATGGTGCTTGGAAAAGCATATTTCCCCAGGTTCTGCTGATTTACCCACAGTCCTGGATTATATGGTCCATCTGAACACTTTGGGGCTGAGACCAGCTACCCTGAAGGTGCATTTGGCAGCTGTGTCTGCTTTTATTTCAGCAGGTAAATCCTCCTCTCTTTCAGCTCATGCTGTATTTTCCAAGTTTTTTAAAGGGTTGCTTCACACCAACCCTCTATTCAGAGATCCTGCCCCCGCCTGGGATCTTAATGTTTGCATTGCTCAGCTTATGCAACCCCCGTTCGAGCCCTTGTCCTCAGCTGAGCTTAAGTACTGGACTTGGAAGACTGTGTTTCTAGTAGCCATTAACTCTGCCAGACGCATAAGTGAATTACAAGCGTTGTCAGTGGAGCCAGATTTTATCTCCTTTCACAGAGATAAGGTGGTCCTCCGGACTAACAGGAAGTTCCTACCTTAGGTGGTTTCAGATTTCCACCTTAATCAATCTATTTCTCTTCCAGTGTACTTTACTGACCATTTTTCCTCTGGTGAGAGGAGGCTGCACAGCCTAGATGTGAAGAGAGCCCTTAGTTACTACATAGAGCGTACCAAGGGTCACAGGTTTGACTCCCTCCAACTGTTCCTCACTTATGGCGAGGTTGGTAAAGGGAAGCCTGACACTAAAAGATCCATTGCCAGGTGGATTGTCTCTTGTATCCAATTCTGCTATGAGAAGTTGGGTAAAGTTCCCCTCAGGCCTGAGGGCTCACTCTACCAGAGGTACAGCTGCTTCTCTGGCTGCTGCCAGAGACATTCTATTCTAGAAATATGTCAAGCAGCTACCTGGAAAACAGTTCACACTTTACCAAGCACTACTCCTGGACATCCAGGCTAGGAGTGATGCTCGGTTTGGCACAGCTGTGCTTCAGAGCCTATTCCCTAAGTAGGTTCTGTCCCTCCTCCATGGAGGTAATGCTGTGTAGTCTGCAATTGTCATACTATAGCAAGACTTCATGTTGTTTGAAGAAAAAATTACTCACCTTAGTAATGTTTCTTCTAATGGAGTCTTGCTATATTATGACCTCCCTTCCTGCCTGCCCCTCTCAGAACCTCTGTTTTGGGATGTGGGTGGGCAGTACAGTGTTGGCACTTTTTTGATGCCCACCTTGTTATTTTTTCACCCTACTTTTTGTGTGAATTGGTGTGTTTTTTTCATTTTTTGTGTCTCCTGACTTGAGTCCTTGTTTGAGGCAAAAAAATGGGCGTTTATGTTGGTAGCCAGTTGGCTAGTGTAGGTTTACAGCTTCCACACAGAGCCTTAGTGAGTTTTAGCTCGTAAAGATCTGACAGTTTGCGTTTGAAGAACAACAGACAGAGTTTTCAACCGAGCTCGAGCTCTGAGTTCCCTGCCTGCATGGAAAGTTAACTATTTCACCTCTGGAGCAGTTCAAAGATGGGGTCTCACTGCAATTGTCATAATATAGCAAGACTCCATTAGAAGAAACAACATTACTAAGGTGAGTAATTTTTTCTTTTATGCTTTGGCCTTGTTGTATCAGTGATTATCTGAACCAGACCCGTTTCGTCACATAGGTGCTTTAGGGGGTTAGCTTTGGTACTGAGCCAGTCCAGGTTTAAATTCCCTAAAATTATTGACTCATTAAGAGGTGTTGCTAAGGAAGTGTTGTAGATAGGGCAATATATCCAATCCCCCCAGGTGGGGATTTGTAGCTTCCAGTTATACTGATTGATTCAGCAGCTACATCCTACACCAATCCCTCTCCTTTTCTCACCCAAAATGACTCCAAAAGCATGCCTCAATTCCCTCAGTTGTTGCACTTATGTTCAATATATTGAAATGTTGCCTTTATTGTAACCTTGAATTTCATGTCTACTTTCTCTGCACCCTGTACTACCTGACAGTATTGTACTGTTTATAATCTCCCAGGTCACCCCTGAAAAAAGGACCTTCAGGGCTCATTGGGCCTACCCGGTCATCAAAATTCAATAAATAAAATGGATATTTTTAATGCTAAGCATTCAAAAGCCTTTGGCTTTGAGATGGTGTGCAGGACAATGGTGGGTAATCTCTCTTTCACATAGATGGCCACTCCACCCCCCCACCCGCGGTGGCTCTGTCTACCTGGTAGAGGGAATACAATGGTAGTGATAATTTAAAGATAGAAGGAGGGCGGTTCAGGGGCAATGTGAGGAAGTATTATTTCACAGAGAGGTAGTGAATGCATGGAACAGCCTTCCTCAGGAGGTTGTGGGGCCTAAAACTGTGGGAGAATTCAAGAATGCATGGGACAGACATAAGGCAATTCTTGTGGGGGGTAGGAAGAAATAGGCTGTTGGTTAACTAGGATCTGCGGCCTATCCTGTAGGTATGGAAATGGGCAGACTAGATGGGCCTAGCGGTCCTTATCTGCCGTCAAAGTCTATGTTTCTATGTTCTGTGTTTCTATGTTTCTAGTGTTATTGCTTGGTCTGTAATGGTGCTTTTTTGCCATGTTTCTATCAGAATGAAAATATCCAGGAGAGTGTGAGATATACATGCCTGCATTTCAGTTAATTTCTTTTGGAGGCTACAAATGTTGATAAGCACAATTTTTTGGCCTTTAGCAGCGGCAGAGTCTGCAGGTGACACTAGCGGTGTTGTAGGGCCAGGATTAAGCTCATTGTTTCCTGAGCAAAGGAGGAGTAGTAGTAAAGTTATTTGCCGAATGCAACTTCTCATTGAGATAATAGTTACTTTATGTTGTTGATTCCACCTGACGTTTGAAGTCGTAGACCATTTATTAATTGAAAGGAAACAAGGTAAGAAGATGCAAACAGAAGGGTTAAAGCTCTGTAAGCAGTGGAGCAGCTATTTACAAGGTTTTGTGCGTAAGCACTAGTGGTGTAATCCCACCAAGGGTTGGGATTAATATGGGTGGCAGCGTATGAAATAATGGTAAAATTATGGTTAGGTGGAATGGTTTCGCCTTTGTTGTGAGAGAAGTTGGGTAGAGTAGTAGCAGTATTATGGTAAGCATTTTGACAGTGAGAATATAGTAGTAGAACCGTTGGTATCTGGTATAGTACTGAGGCTCATTTGATTACTATAACTATTTAAAGGAGTAGTGCACCCAGAATTTGCAGGAACATATGTTGTGCAGAGTGTTTTGATTTGTGCATGAAGTCGTAGTGTGGCCTTCCTTCTGTCTGCTATTAAGAGTTTGTCCTAAATTAACCTGCTAGCTTTATGGTAGTTTTGCAGTCCCTGGGGATCTCCATCTCAGCTAAGGTTATTGCATTCCTTGTTCGTACAATGTATCCTGTCTCATGTGACAGTGATGTAGCCGAGACCATAAATTCACAGCAAGCACTGCTTTACAGTTCGTTCACAACAGCAGAGATGGCTATATTTTAAAAAACTATACAGAGTTCAGCTTGGTGACAACCCTCATTGTAAAGGTCTTTTTGTTGTGAACAATTGTGATACTGGTTGGGTACGTGTAACTTGTATGGTTTTCAAGATATTTACATTTGTTTGTCATGACTATTGGAGTGTTCACTCAGAGAGGAAAAAAAAGCATCTGCTGCTTTTAAGCACATCTGCACACATGCCAAACAAATCTAAATATCTTGGAAATTTTACAAGCTACACAAAAATGACCCTAGCAAAGTTGTTCGGGACAAAAAGACCTTTACAGTGAGGGTAGTCATTAAGCTGAACTCTGTATAATTTTTAAAATATAGTTATCTAATTAACTAGTGTCCTTTTTTTTTTTACCAACTTTCCCACTTTGGATGGCAAATATTTTAAAAACTGTAAGTGACTACCCTCATTGTAAAATTCTTTTTGTCCTGAACAGCTTTGCTGCTTGTTGTTTTCGGGTAGCTTGTATAGTTTTCAAGATATTTACATTTGTTTGGCATGTGTGCAGATGTGCTTGCAAACAGCAGGCTCTTTTTCTCTCTCTGTCTCTCTCTCTGAGTGAACAATCTAGTAGACATGCCAAACAAATGTAAATATCTTGAAAACCATACAAGTCACACATGCAAAACCAGTGTCACAGTTATTCACAACAAAATTACCTTTAATGGACTTCAAAAAGTGGGGTTATTCCAGATGCCCTACAAGGGGCATGCCTTAGACAACTAGTATTGGAGCCCACTCGAGAGGGAGCAATCTTAGACCTGGTTCTCTCAAATGGAGATGAAGAGAGGATCACAGATGTAGAAGTGGGTAGCCATCTGGGAACTAGCGACCATCGAACAGTATGGTTCACAATAAACACAGCAATAGAGTCAAGCCACACAAAGGCAAAAGTACTGGACTTAGGAGGGCTGACTTTGCCAAATGGGTGAGTGCCTAAGGAATGCACTAGCAAATGGGCAGGAAGGAGGGGTGGAAGAACAATGGGAATAATAAAACTGCCATCACAGAGGTAACAAGCCTTGTGTGAAGCAAATTAACAAAACGAACGATGTAAGAAACCACTATGGTTCTCAAAGGAAGTGGCAGCGAAGGTTCACGAGAAAAAGAAAGCATTCAGGAAGTACAAGGAATCACAGAAGGAGCAGGACAGGAACTGTATCAGAAGAAGCAAAAGGAAGCTGGGAAGGCAGTCAGAACAGCAAAGGCCCAAACCGAGGAAAAGATAGCCAACTCTGTTAAGAAGGGGGATAAAACCTTTATAGGTACATCAGGGAGCGAAGGAAGACCAAGGGAGGGCTAGTGAGGCTTAATAAAGAGGAGGGAGGTGGGCAGAGGGTGACTGTGAAAAGGCAGAGATACTAAACAAATATTTTTGCTCAGTATTTACAAAGGAAGTGGGAGGTACCTAAACAAACAGTAGAAACACTCTGGATACAGAAGTTGATACTAGCCCATTTACAAAAAAAAGGGTTCTGAAAGAACTCTTAAAACTGAAGGTGGACAAAGCAATGGGGCATGATGGAATTCATCCCAGATTTCTAAAAGAACTAAGGGTAGAACTAGTGACACCACTGACTACCCTCTTTAACAAATCATGGGAGGATGGGGTGGTACCCGAGGACTGGAGAAGGGCAGGTGTGATTCCCCTTCACAAAAGTGGGAGCAAGGCAGCAGCAGAAAACTACAGACCTGTTAGTTTAACCTCAGTGGTAGGGAAAATGATGGAATCACTTCTGAAGGAAAGAATTGTTGAGTATCTAGAGGTCAGAGGGGCTCAGGACCCAAGGCAGCATGGATTCACAGCGGGAAGGTCATGCCAGACAAATCTGATAGATTTCTTTGACTGGGTGACCAAAGTAGTAGATCAGGAGGGGCTGTGGACATGGCCTACCTAGACTTTAGCAAGGCATTTGACACAGTCCCACACAAAAGATTAATATACAAGTTAGCCAGCCTGGGAGTGGGTCCCAAGATGACAGCCTGGGTAAAGAATTGGCTGGAGAATAGGACACAGAGAGTAATAGTAAATGGAGTCCACTCTGAAGAAAGGGGGGTTACTAGTGGGGTACCACAGGGTTCAGTATTAGGACCGATCCTCTTCAATGTCTTTATAATCGATATTGCAGAGGGACTGGAAGGAAAAGTATGTCTCTTTGCAGATGACACAAAGATCTGCAACAGAGTTGATGCACAAGGTGGGGTAGAAAGGAAGAGAAGGGACTTGGCAAGGTTAGAGGAATGGTCAAATGTATGGCAGCTTAGAGTCAATGCTAAGAAGTGCAAGGTAATGCACCTGGGAAACAAAAACCCAGGGGAAGAGTACACAATGGGGGCGAGATACTAACAACAAAAATGGAAAGGGACCTGGGGGTAGTCATATCAGATGACCTAAAGGTGGGCAAGCAATGTGAGAGGGCAGCAAGGAGGGTTGGGGGATACTGGGATGCATAGGGAGAGGCATCACCAGCAGAAAACAGGAAGTTATTATCCCTCTGTACAGACAGTTGGTGAGACCCCATCTGGAGTACTGCGTGCAGTTCTGGAGACCCACTCTCCGCAAGGATATAGACAGGATGGAGGCTGTCCAGAGGAGGGCACTCAAATGGTGCAGGGCCTGTAACCGAAGACATATGAAGAGAGACTAAAGGAGCTGAATATGTATAGCCTCGAGGAAAGGAGAGAGAGGGGACATGATAGAAACTTTCAGGTATCTCAAGGAATCAACAAAGTCCAAGAGGGTAGCATATTTCAAAAAAAGGTGTGCAAGAACAAGGGGCACAATGTGAAGATAGAAGGGGGCGGCTCAGAGGTAATTTAAGGAAGTATTTTTTCACAGAGAGGGTTGTGGATGCATGGAATGGCCTTTGGAGGAGGTTGTGGAGTCAAAAACAGTGGTGGAATTCTAGCATGCATGGGACAGTCATAAGGCAATTCTAGGGGGTTGGGGTAGGAAGAAGTAGGCTGCTGGTTAACTAGGATCTGCAGCTTATCCAATAGGTAGGGAAATGGGCAGACTGGGTGGGCCAAGCGGTCCTTATCTGCCGTCAAAATCTATGTTTCTATGTTTACAATGAGGGTAGTCACTAAGCTGAACTCTGTATAGTTTTTATTATGGCTGTGGGAAGAGCCTACAGCCATGTCGCTTTAGCTTTAAAAGGGCTTTCCATGGAACACATTTTTTAGTAGTTTTCAGTGTATCCTTCCATAACACTGCAAATCCCTATGGCACTTAAAAATACTCCCTTCTTTCTGTTTAGAATGATGGACACAAAACTCCAAGCTGCTTTTCTCTGAGAACAAATATGCATATCTTCCAAACAAATCTGAATATCTTAAAACTATTCAAGGTGCAAAAAAAAAAAAAAAAAATATGAAAATTGTTCAGGGCAAAAAGACCTTTCGCATGAGGGTAGTCACTAATCTGAATTTTCTATATTTTGTAAAATATGGTCTTTCAAACAACCTCATTGTTTTCTCTCTGAGTGAACACAGTAGGAGTTATGACAAACAAATGTAAATATCTTGGAAAGTATACAAGTTACCAATATACAACCAACATGAAAGTTGTTCAGTACAAAATGACCTTTCAAATGAGGATAGTCACTAATCTGAATTCATTAGAGTTTTTTAAATATAGCCACCGGAAAGGTGAAAATTGTGTTGAACAATTAACATTCAGGTAATCAGGTGGCCGTAGTTTAAAAAATGTAATTAGTGCGGCTTAATGAATAGGCTAATTTGAAATGTATTTTTGTCCTGAACAACTTTCATGCTGATGGGTTATGAGTAACTCCTATACTTTTAGAGATATTTACATTTGTTTGGGATAATTCCTATTGTATTTCTGACAGCCTGACTTCTGAAACCACTATGCTGGGACAAGAACATATCTCTCGTCATGCCTAATTTAACAGCGGATCCTAAGTTATTCTAGCAATGTATAGTACTTCCAATTAAATTTTTTAGTTCTTAATATGAAGAAAAAAAAACAGCTTGAAACAAAATATCTGCTTATTTGGGGACACATTAGATATTTTCAGGATGGCATCATGTTAAATCTTTTCAGGAGAAAAGTAGCAGATTAATTTTAGTAATTATTAGCCAGCAATATCTATATGTGAAGCTGACACTGACCAGATGGGGGAAGAAGAAAGACACAGAAGAAAACAATGCTCACACACATAAAGGAGACCTGGCTGTCTGTGAAACTTTTAGAAGCAAATGGTTTGATACCTTTTAGACATCTATGCTGCACCATTGATATTTTCTTTTATAATGTAATCTTTGGCAACTTCTGTTATTAAAATGCATTAAATGTATAGTTTACTAAATCTTGGCCTTGGGATACCTCTTGAATGACTCCCAAATAAGTTTTAAGCCATTCCCTTTACGGGAGGTCAAGACCTCTGCAAAGGGTCAAGTGTTATTTTTTCATATTTTTTTTATAAATTTCCAAAGTAAAAGTGTGGAGAAATATAAAAATATTTCAAAAATATATACAAAGATATTATAAAATGGCAAGAAAAAATTTAGAAATCTCACTGGCCAAGACAGATCAGCTGACCGTACACTAATTCTCTGTATATGCACAGTCATCCTGGACCTAAACCACATTACACAATGAGCAGATCAGTCCTCCTACAACCAGAACTATCTTCCATCAGTCTCCCTACAACCAGAACTGATCTTCCACCACAAACATGGCCGCTACCTTTACACTGTAGAAACCTTCAACTGGACCCTAACATTAAAATTATCTTAAATATAAAATAAAACAAATTAATTAAATGTTGTGTAGCAGATTGTCACACTCTCCTTACACACATAAACAAATTAGAAACATTAAGTATTGCTTATAGTTTTCATTACAACTGTTTCTTTGCTAATAGTGAAAAATCCCCCTTCTATCTTTACCTGCTCATCAGGGAACTCTCTTCTGCTTTCCCTGACAAGTGAGATAATTGAGTCTCTGGCTCTAAAACAGGCCTTTGTTGTCTGTGTGCATAGTATGTTAGTAGAGGAACATTCTGCTAGTAGAACTGAGCAGAATTTTGAATCCCTGTATTCCATGGTAAACATTCCATTTCTTGAATGTGGGGAAACACAGATGGAAAAAAAACAGAATGAAGAAAGTAAGCAATAATACTAAATAAACAAAGAGAAAAGGTGGTAAATGACTCACCCTGCTGTTCATCTTTTAGGACAAAGTGAGCAGTTCATGATGCTGTCAGTGAATGTGGCAGTTTTGAACCACTCTCATGCTTGCAGCACTGGGGAACTGAGAAGCCTCTGTTTTGGCTTCCTTTTAGTTTTGTCTACAGAGTGAGGAGAATGAAATAAAATAAGGGGGCTATGTGTCATACTTAGAATGAGAAAAACAGCATTTGTGAATTGTTGTGGCTGTCAGGGGAATATGAAGCTTAAGTGGGCAGGGAGGCACACACTGTATAACACTACTTTAATGTAGCACCAATAGGCGGAAGGACTATTTTATGTTAAAAGCACAGATCCACTTACATTTTTACTTATTTAAAAATGTATTTAAAAATTAAAAACTGCTTCTAAAAATAAAGGGACATTTTATAAGCGCAATTAGACACTCCTGGGTTGTGCATTATGGTGTGATAACCGCACTTTTAGGGACGACCGGCACTCGGCCTTCAGCCTCGTGCCTAACTACGCTACTAGGAGTGCGGTTGTCACACCGTAATGTACACCCCGTCGTGTCTTAATACTCACATTTACAACTTATCTCCTATACATTTTCAACTTTGAGAGAAATTAATATTTGTGCAAAATCAAACCCAAAGTTTATACAGTTTTGCTCTAAAGTTATTTTATTCTAAATCTTATTGGACTGTTGAGTGTTATTTTTTCTTTTCTTTTTTTTTTTAACAAATTTCCGAAGTAAAAGTGTGGAGAAATGCAAAGGTATGTACAACTAATCTCCTATGCATTTTCAGCTCAAGAGAGAAGGTAATACTTGCGTAAAACAAACCCAAAGTTTATACAGTTTTGTTCTAAAATTATTTTGTTCTAAATCTTACTGGACCATTGATGAACTGAGCAAAGAAATGTTTAGATAAAACACATTAATGACTCCAGGATTGGGAGGTCATTAAAACTGCAAAAGGTCAAATTATGAAACCTTAAATGAACTCATTAAAATCATTCTTCTTAGTGTGTAATTATACTGACTTAAAGACAAATGAAATGATAGTGACAAAAAGGTGTACTCCTTATGAATAAAGACCTACAATTATTCAACCGTTGTGATACATATTTTTAGAATCAGAGGGATGGTGCAAGGCTGCTGAAATCATGGTGATCTGCTTCAACGCTTCAGTGTGCATGGTTCAGCCCGTCTAAAAAAAATGTATTTTATTATATTTGATTTAACCTGAAAATACAGTATAGCAACAAGGAAGTAAAACAATCAAGATGAGATTTCAGCATTCTCCAACCATACATAAAGGCTTCTATCTTCTTAAAAGCAATTACATTTTATTTTGAAATATTTAATACTCTGTATCTAAGTAGACACTAGAAAAACGTTTATTGGGTGTTTGGAAACAGGCAAATGCAACCAGACACAGAAGAAAGTCAAAAGAGAATATCGGCTGTGGGGGTGAGTAACAAGTCGAGGAGCTCGCTTGACCACTCCAACGGGGGCTACCCACCGACACTATTGACTGTTGGTTGGCACTGGTAGCAGAGTAGGAGCTGGGCAAGTGCTGCAAGCAGTCAGTGTAGCAAGAGGAGGAAGTGGATGACAGGTTGCCTGCTATAGTCCATTCTTGTTTTAAATCCCCAGTGGTGCCTGAGTGGCTGTAGCAATCATCTCTGCAGCAGCCCTCCATCTGTAGGGATTAAGGGAACTCAGTTTAGCTGTCCTGTTGTATTCAGGCAGGCTCGAGCTCCTTTACAGCAGCAGGTCCGACTGGAGCTCTGGACCCCCAACTCTGCTACTTGTACAGGACTAACCACAGAGAGGTCCCCCCCACACCGCCACCCTTTGCTGCCTCCCCTTTAGCCAGTTTGTGATCCATTTTACCATTTTTTGGTCCTGCCCCCACATATTCCAGTCCCCCCCCCAACCTCTCATGAGGCACTGGATCAAAGGCCTTGCTGAAATCCACTGCACACAACCTCACCCAGCTTGTTACCACCACCACCAGATGCAATTATAGGACAGGGTCGCACACACTTCTGTACTGGATCCTTACTAATCACCCTGAATGAATCTCAAAAGTCTCAGTGCTCCCTGATGGGATCAGTGACCACTCACCGGTCACATGTACTTGGACAAATATATTCATTAAGCCTTCTCCTAAAATAATCCACACCTGAGTGTTAAAGCAGGGGTACCTTGAGCTACTGAAGACACACCTAAGCCGCCTGGACTGGACACCAATTGACTCCACCATCGATGTAAACCAAGCCTTAGACCTTTTCATCAGCCACTTCACTGTGGCCTGCAATATCTTTGCACCTGTCAAAAAGCTGAACGTCAGGAGCAGAGCTAACCCTTGGACAACCCCCGATCTAATCACTTTACTCAAACATAGGGACCATCTCTGGCACTGTGCTTGTGCAACATCCAAACCTGGGGATATTCATAAATATAAAGCTGCCAGAAATGAGTGCATGCGAGCAGTTAGGAGTGCCAAAAGCAAATACTTCAAGGAAGCTCTCTCCAACTCCTGGGGTGATGGAAAAAATTTTTGAAGTAACTTGAAAGACCTTACAGGCAAGGACCCTAAGTCACCACCCACCATGCTCAACATAAATGGAACACCAACATCTGCCCTGTACACTATCACCAACACCTTTAACAATGCGTTCTCCAATTTGGATAGTGTCCTCCCTTCTAATTTCTTCGATGCCCCCTCAGGTAGTAACCGTCCTGCCACTGCTCCTCTCTTACACTCTGCCCCACAATTCTACTTTGAGGAGATCCCAGCGCATGAAGCCAGAACCTGTATTCGGAAGGCCATTCACAATGCAGGTTACAGCGGGACTCCCTTGACCTGAAGTTAGTGCTTGTCCTTGAAGAAGTCCTTGAATTCCTGACAAAGATCCTCAACCTATCACTAAGGATGTCCCAGTTCCCATCTCGCTGGAAACAGGCGACCATCACACTGGTACACAAAAGTGGAGACAAATCACTGCACTCCAACTACAGACCTATCTCCATCCTCCCTCCATTGTCTAAGGCCCTGGAGCGCATTGCCTCAGACCAACTAGTTGAGTACCTGGAAAAATACGACATCCAGTGTCCTGAGCATCATGGTTTCCGAAAAGGGAACAGTACCACCACTGCACTATTAGAATTCATGGGCTTCATCCATACCATGCTTGATCAAGGAAACTGTGTAGGGGCAGTATTCATCGACCTTACGAAAGCCTTTGATACTATGAGCCACCCACTCCTACTCAAGCAATTATCAAACATTGGGCTCTCCAATGAAGTGCTGCTCTGCTTTTCAAGCTACCTTGGGGAGAGGGTCCAGCAGGTTAGGATTGCCGGTGTCTCCTCAGAAGAAAACCAGTCCTTTCAGGGATCCCATAGGGATCCATCCTGGGGCCACTACTCTTCAGCCTCTTCCTCAACGACCTTCCCCGTGTCTGCCACCAGAAATTACTGCTCTACGCCGACAACGCAGTCATGTTCACCAATCACCAAAACGCAGAGCTCTTCGAGAAACAATTACAGCTTGAATTCATGTGCATCGAAGAATGGTTCAAGTCACTGAAACTGGTCACGAACTACAGCAAAACAAAGGTTATGACCTTCTACAACGCCAGGAGTAAGTACAGATCCCGTGACCTCACCATCCTAAACCAAACGGGGACCTTACTTGAACATGTTCTTGATTTTAAATGCCTAGGTGTCACATTGGACAGCTCACTCTCCTACCATCGGCACACAGATTCTGTTGCCAAAGCCACCAACATCCGTATAGGCCTGCTCTACAGGCACAAACACTGCATGACTGCTGACACTCTCCGGTTGGCCATCAACAACTCTGTCACCTCCATCATCGATTACGGGCTAGCAATGGCTCTGCCTCCTCCTCTGCCCTCTGCAGAATTACAGTTGCACTCAACAAAGCATGCAGGCTGCTAACTGGGGCTGACCGACTTACACACACTTGTGACCTGTACACTTGGGCAGGATGGCTTCCTCTCATCAGCCGGATACGGTATCAAACCTGCCTCTTAGCCAAAAAAGTCCTCCTTGGGGTCATGCCCCCAGGCATTGAAAAGCTCCTCACGACCACTATAGCACCCAGCTAACTAGAAGTTCACAACAACTAACCATCCTTGTCCCCAGATGCTGGACTACCATGGGCCAGAGGGCCTTTGCCCACAGAGCACCACAGTGGTACAGTACTCTCAACAAAGAAATTCTTACTGCTGCTGCTCTTGGCCCTTTTTAAGAGACAACTCCGACTTCATCTCATTTCAACTATTTGTTGTGACTGCCACGCTTAATCAGGGGCTCACCGCTCACTGCCCTCCACTTCAGTCTTGACAGCTACCGCTCCCCGCCTTGCCCCCCTTCTGCCTGCCCACCCCCTTTCCTCCCCCTCCTGGGCATTTCCTGACTTTTATCCCTCCCTCACCTTTAGAGCTCTTACCCTCACCCTCTATCCTCTGACAACAGCCTTCCTGCCTGCATACCCCCCTCTCACCTGCAGTGCTCATTTCTAAGATTGCCCTTGACTGGTATGTCATGCTACCTAACATTTGGCATATTTTGAATTTCTGGAATTTCCTCAGCTTCAGTCTCTTGCTTCTTTATATTGTGTAACTATGTATTATTATTATGTTGATCTTTGTATGCATGTATACCCCCCCCATTCCTTCAACGTGGAACCTTTGTAAACGAGCAGTTCCTGCTCAAAGGTATTTGTAATCCTAGATTTCAATAAAATAAATAAAATAAAAAATACAGGATATCCACTGCATGGCCCTTGTCCATTTCCGACGTCGCCCAGTAGTAGTACTGTACAAGGTTTGTCTGGCAGGATATGCCCATGCAGGAGGTGGAATGGAAGGAAAAAATGCTTCACATATGCAGAGATGGGGAATGGTGTGTTGGGTGCCAATAGCCTCAGGCCACCCACTGGATTTGGACTGCACCCCATTTCCATCCACCTGGAGCCCACCAAGCTAGATAGAACCAGGTGTGGTGTGGCAAATGTGCAGCTCACATTTCTGTCTCTGGCTGGGGCAGCCAGTGTGCAGTGGTGGGATGGTTGTGGAGTGGGCACCAATCACCAACTTCTGCTAGGCCACAGCCCACTATTTGCCTTGGGCTGCCCACCTGTAGGTCACCTTGTCACTGTGCCAACCTGTGTGGTGTGGGATGGGTGTGGAGGGAAAGATGAGTAACCTACATCAGTCTCTGGCTACTGCAGATTATTCCATATGTGCTGATGTAGGGGGCAGCAGCTGCCCAGGGGTGCCCATCCAGTGCCCACCCTACACTGTGCTAGTCAATGTTAAGTGTCAGATATGTGACCCACATATTTGTCTCTGGCTCTGTCAGGGAGCTCCTCTTGGGCAGCAGTGGAATAGATGTACCAAGTTCGTTTTACACTGTGTCTCTCTCCTGGTCTCTCTCTCTCTCTGATGTCTGCTCGCCCATGGCGAAAGGAAAACTGTGCAGCACTGTTCTCTGTCCTGATCACAGCACTGTTGCTGCCACTTTCTCTGCCTCTCTGTAGTTGCTGTCCGCTTGCGCTGGGCTTCAGAAAGACAAACAGAGAGTCAAACCAACAGCAAGGTGCTGGAAGAGTGAAAGGCAATAAAATGAATGGCATCCGAGCTTGGGCGCACACTGTACTCCACTTCTCTGTTTTGGAGGTAGGGGGTTGACACTGTCTCTGACTGGAGTTTGTATATGCCGCACTGGAAGTGGCCTCGCTGTTGCTGTGTCTGTCTTGGGGGTGGGGTGGGGAGGAGTTTACACTGCTGGGGGACAGTCCACCTATTGAAATGCAAGATCTTACTTTGAGAGGGCTCTTGCAGTAGGTACTCACAAGTAGGACTAAGTTGCCAGGCATTAGGAGCACACGGAAAAATTCTAGCTAGCAGTGTCTGGCGGGGACCACCCCTTGATGTCGTGATGGATGTCAGCATGACGCTATATAAGGAGCGGTCCCCACACCCACCTTCCAGTTCTTTCCTGCCGTCGACCTGTGCACATCGGACCTCGCGGAACAACACTGCTACTGTCAACACCATCTTGGATAAGTATTATTCAAATAGTTTTACTATTAATCCGTATATTTCTCATTTTTTGTTTTACAAAAATCGTCGTGTGTGTCATCTCCAGCGCCTTCAGAATCACATAAGAACAAGTGCAACTCCTGTGGAACTCGGCTCCCTCACAAGGACGGCCATTCCCTCTGCCTTTTCTGCCTGGGTCCAAGTCATAAGGTGGAAGGGAGCGAGCATTGCCAGAAGTTTAACACGGCCACTCGGAAACTTAGGCAGCAGTGTCTGGAAGCTCATCTTTTAAAAGAAAAAATGGCCAATACAGAGAAAGAGAAGGAGCTAAAGAAACTCAGGCAATCGTCATCCTCTCTGGAGGGCCACCATAAGAAGAAGGACAAGGAGAGACATCGGGACCAGGAAGAGTCCCCAGCCATTCCGCCACCTCCCACTGGAGTTGCGGCCCTTCAGGTAATAGCCCCTCTGGGGGATTCACTTTCGACAACCACTTTGGTGGCTACCAAATGGCCGTCGACCCACCCACCTGGCCCTGGCTCGGGACCGATGGGAGCCTCCTGAAATCAGGAGGCACCCACCTCCTCTGCGGCCTCCAAGATTTCAAGGCCTAGTGGTATGAGTGGGACCGGTAAGTCGAGTTCTGATTCCATCAGTTCTCGCGCAGCTGTGGCTGCTAAGCCACCCGTTGGCTCCTCTGATGGACGCCCAAACCCCGGATCCTCCGTCAGGCCCCGATAACAGGCCTGACAAAGAGGTGACAGCACAGCTGACTTTTGATATGCAGCTGACAAAGGACACTACTCCTTCCTATACCTTACCGCCGGCAGAAGTGGTACCTTTGGCTTCCCCTGTGGGGGATGCGGAGGCAGGAGATCACCCGCTGACAGGGGTCTCGTCACCCCCTCCGCTGGTGTCTCAGACTCCAGAGCCAGCGTTGGACTAGATGATAGTCCCTCCGACCCTCAGGTGAGTCAGTCCTGCAAGACCCTCCGTTGGGCCAGACACCAGGACCTTCGGACCCTCTCGTCTGCCTCTTCCATCAGGACCTTCTGAGCACCCCGTGGGATGCAGTACAGACCTGACGATTCCTCCAGCAGGGCCATCAGCCCCTCTGTCGGGACAACCTGGAAATCCTTACGGACATCCATCTCTGGGCTACCCTCCTCAGTACCCAATGCCAGGATACCCAATGCCACAGTATCCGGCGTCAGGATTCCATGTGCCTGGCTACCCTCTGTCAGGCTTTAACTACCCCTACTACAGGTTTAATAACCCTCCACCCCAGCCTCAAGTGAACCTTCAAGTGGTCCTTAAGAACTGGTGGGCAAAAGCAAAGTCACAGCTCACGTCAGAGCTGGGGAAGCATTAGCCACCGATGGCCCCGACACTGGCTCCAAGGCCTCCTGTGTCTTATCCTTCCCAATCGTCCGGCCCTAAGGGCCCGACGCAGGCCAATCGTCCAGATTCTTACCTTAGGCCCTGGGAGTTTTCCAGGCCTATGGAATTTTCTAGGCCAGTGGAACTGCTGCTTCTGGCAAGCAACTCTCCTTTTGACCAGGATTTCTTGGATTTAGATAGCGACATGGTCCATTCCGACTCCGACGTGGAAACACCCACACCGGATGATCAGAAACCGAAGGAGTCTCCCAAACCCCCTTCCGAGGATCCTTCCTTCCTTCTTGAAGCTCCTACGAAAGATCCAGGTAGCCTACGATTGGCGCACAGATGCCCAGGACCCGCAGAGGCAGAGGCTGGCAGTTTGTTTAGATTTGGCCGATTCCTACCCAAACCTCATTCCGCCCTGGACTGAACCGCATGAGGATTTGGTCACCACTATATGGAAGCAACCTTCTCCTCTGGCTCCAGTAGCCAGAAAGGCTGACAGACTTTATCAGTCTCCAGATGATAAAGACTTCCTCAGTGGTCAAGAGTGAGGCCCATGATAGGTCTGCTAATCCCAAACACCTTAGTGCCCCCCCGATAAAGAATCTAAAATTCTGGATCAGTATGGGAGAAAGATTTACTCATCCTCCACCTTAGGAATCAGAGCACTAAACTACGTCATCCATGTGGGGGACTACCAAAAATCAGTCCTAGGTCAGTTGGAGTCCAAGGTAGATTCTCTTCAAGATTACCCTAAAGGACGACAAGGCAGATCTAGTACATTCCGCTAGATCCGCTTGTCGTCACATGTTGCGTGCCACCTACGATGCAGTGGATGCTGCAGGTGGGGGCTCAGCTACTGTGGTTAGTCTGCGACATCACACCTGGCTGCGGATCTCTGGCATGGCACCAGAGATCCAGTCGGCCATACAGGATGATCCCTTTAGAGGGTTGGTCCTTTTCGGCGGGGACGTAAATTACATAATCACTGACCTCCAAGATAAGGGCAAGGCTGTACTATGTACAAGCCTCCACAGAAGCAGAAACAGCCATTTTGGAGGCAGCAGCGTCGCCAACAAAGACCAAATCATAACAAATGTCGGACAACCTTGGCCACTAGAGGCCTCCCCCGTCTAAATCCCATAAAGCCTCGGGAGCCACGGCCTCAGCCTTGCCCTCCGCCTCCTGAGTCCTTAAACCTCCCACCTCCACTGGTATGCCTTCCAGAGGAGCCGGTAGGGGGCAGGTTATCCTGTCACCTACCAGAGTGGGAGAAAATAACAACAGACTCATGAGTTCTTCAACTGGTGGCAAAAGGTCACTCAGTAGAATTCATAGAAAGACCCTCAAGAAGACCTCGGGGTCATTCATCCTACCCTCCCAACCACCTGAACTTGGTGAGAGAGGAAATCACGTCCTTGCTGGCAAAGGCAGCAATAGAACCAGTTTCCGTAAAGCATCAGGGAAAAGGATACTACTCGAATTTCTTCCTAGTTCCCAAGAAGACAGGCGACCTCAGACCAATTCTAGATCTGAGTTCTCTGAATCTCTTTGTTTGATACAAAAGGTTCAGAATGCTGTCTCTTCCCAGCCTACTTCCTCTCTTACAGAACGGTCAGTGGCCCTGCGCCCTGGGCATGCAGGATGCTTACCTGCACATCCTGATTTGTCTGCCACACCGCAAATTCTTCCAATTCTGTTTTCAGGGGGAGCATTTCTAGTTCAAAGCATTACCCTTTGGCCTTTCCTTGGCGCCCAGGGTATTCACGAAATGCCTAGCAGTGGTGTCAGCCTTTTTGCGCAGGCAGGGGGTCCCAGTTTTTCCCTACCTGGACGACTGCAGATATCAGCCACCTCCAGGGAAGCCCTAGTCAAGGATCTGCACCTTACCCTGGACACTTTCCATTGGGTGGGAATTACGGTCAGTTATGCCAAAACCCACTTAGTCCCTTCCCAGCAGTTCCAATTTATTGGGGCAGTTTTGGACACAGTACAGGGCAAAGCTTTTCTACTGCAAGACAGGATATCTACCTTGTAGCACCAGGCACAAATTGTGGCCTCACAGAAGAGGGTACCAGCCAGATCGATCCTGCGACTATTGGGGCTCATGGCGGCAGCCATCCCTTTGGTTCCCCCGACCAGACTCCACACGAGAGTCTCACAGTGGACCCTCAGAGTCCAGTGGGACCAGAGGGCAGACGAACTGGACCACGAGATTATGCTCTCTGATCCAATGGCAGATGATCTCTTGTGGTGGCTCAGACAGGACAACCTCTCCAAAGGGGTTCCATTTTGATTAGACAATCCCTCAGAAACCCTGAAGATAGATGCTTCAGGTCTAGGTTAGGGAGCACACCTGGGTCCTCACAAGATCTTTGGTCCCACATAGAACTGTCTCTTCATATCAGCATACTTTTGATGAGAGTAGTGTTGAATGTGCTTGAAGCCTTTCACCATCTCATCCATCTGGGTCATCTTATGATTCAGACAGACAACATGTGCGTAGTCTGGTACATAAACAAACAAGGCGGAACCCACTCTTACCCCCTTTGCAGGGAAGCAATGAGAGTGTGGTACTGGGCGGTCAACCACAACATTCATCTGACAGCAGTACATGTGCCAGGTGTCCAGAACATCCTGGCAGATGCACTCAGCCACACGTAAGCCAGAGCACACGAGTGGGAGCTCAGACAGTCGGTGGTAAACAAAGTCTTCGCACAGTGGAGAAGGCCTCAAATAGATCTGTTGGACTCACCATTCAATGCAAAACTACCAACCTTCTGCTCGCTCGCTCCAGAGTGTGATATTTTCTGGCGGGATGCGCTGTCTCTTTTCTGGAAGGGGAGGTCCGTGTACGCCTTCCCTCCACTTCCGTTGATCCAGAGAGTTCTAATGAAACTGCAGGCAGAAGGAGCTCGAATGATCCTCATTGCTCCCTTCTGGCCGAGACAAATTTGGTTCTCTCTACTGCAACAACTGTCAGTGGAACCTCCCTTTCCACTGCTGGTTTCCCAAATTCTCTTGAGTCAGGAACAGGGGACACCTGATTCATCCAGGACTCCTGTCCCTTCATCTGTACGCATGGCTTCTTTTGACATAGCGGTTGCCCGCTTCGGGGTTTCCCCGAGGATAGCACAGATCTTGGTAGAGGCCAGGAAGCCTTCCACCAGAGCTACATATGCCATGAAACAGAAAAGGTTTTCCATCTGGGCAGATTCTAAAGAGATTGAACCTTTTCCTGTTCAGTCACAAAGGTCTTAGACTACATGCTGCACCTTTATGACTTGGGTCTTAGTTATTCGCCTCTAAAGGTCTACCTTTTGGCCATTTCTGCCTATCATATTCTGGTAGGACAAAAGATTTTGGCACAGTTGGAGGTATCCAAAACCTTTCTGAAAGGGATTCTTCATCTGACGCCCCCAGTCAGGAGTCCTACTCCTTCTTGGGACCTAAACTTCATTCTTAAAGAGCTCACCCTGCCATCCTTCGAGCCAGCAGCAAGTGCGGACATGTGCAACCTCTCCTGGAAAGTGCTTTTCCTAGCGGCTATCACTTCTGCTTGAAGAATTTCTGAACTTCAGGCTCTCATGTGTAAGATATCTTATCTGATATTTCACAGAGACCGGGTGGCTCTGCAGACTAATCCCAAGTTCCTACCCAAGATGGTATCTGAATCCACTTTGAATCAATCCCTGGACCTGCCGGTGTGCTATCCAGAATACTCCAACGGGGGGAAGCTGTTCTGCATACTGTGGATGTACACAGAATTCTCAGGTACTATACAGACAAGACTAAGTCTCTCCATAAATCTGACCAATTGTTTGTTTCCTTTGCACCCAAAAGAGAGGGGCACAGTGGTTTCTAACCAGTGTTTGTCCAAATGGTTGGCAAACTGTATTACCTTCTGTTACCAGAAGTACCACAAAACCCTTCTGGGTCAGGTTAAAGGACATTCAACCAGAGGCATGGCTGCTTCTACTGCTCATTTCAGGAATGTTTCAGCTGCAGACACTTGCGCAGCTGCAACTTGGAGTTCTGTCCATACTTTTACCAAGCATTATAGCCTGGACATTGTGTCGAGGTGAAGAGTGGGCTTTGGCCTTGCTGTCCTACAGGGGCTCCTTTCATGAGTCCCCTAGAGTGGTTAGGAAACTTCTCTCCTGCATCCCTATGTCTCAGACCTGTCTCAGGTCACTACTTGGGACTCAGTCGTACTTGTGAGTACCTACTGTAAGAGCTCTCTTGAAGTAAGATAGTACATTTACATAAGAACTTACCATAGCAGTAGATTTCGAGAGAGGCCCTTGCAGTAGGTACTGCTTTCCCTAACTCAACCCCCAAGTTTCCTTCTGTGGTTTTTCATATTGTGCATTTTAGGCTGCAGGCTCTCCTTTTCTCCTGTCGAACCTCTACGGGTCTCCGGTGGGAGAACTGGAAGGTCGGTGTGGGGACTGCTCCTTATATAGGGTCAAGCTGACATCCGTCACGTGACATCAGGAAGCGGTCCTCATCGGACACTGCTAGCTAGAATTAATTTTTCCGTGTGGTCCTAATGCCTGGTGGCTTAGTCCTGCTTATGAGTACCTACTGCAAGAGCCTTCCTCAAAGACCTGCTGTTATGGTAAGTTCTTACGTAACTGTACTTTTGTTCATGTGCATGTCTAGGAGCCGCCGGTCATCGTGATTATGGTCACTACATTGCACTACCCCCAATTTCACACTGCCAAGGTAATGCTGCAATAGTGACAGCCTTTCTCCTGATGAGCACTCTCATTCTGCTTACTCACCACATCTTAGCATGTTGCTGTCACTGTTTGGGGGCTCTCTCACCGCTCTGTCCCTGACACTGGTGCCACTCACCACCTCTTTCGATCCTGTGTTCTCTTCTGGGGGTGCTGCTGCCTCTCCTTCTTGGTGTCTGTCCCTGCAGCCCGAGTCTTTTTCTCCCCACTGCCCAGGGTTAAGCTACAGCTCTGCAGGCAATGCTGCCTCACTTCTCAGCACTCTCGCTCTTTGTATTGTGCAGCGGGGTGGAGAGCACACTGAAGCAGCATGCCCTCTAGGAGATCTGTGGGGCAGGTCAGTGGATACCATCACAGACAGAGAGCAATGCTTAGGCTGGGCATTGTGGCTCACATGAGCCACCAGAGAGAAGGGAGCTCAGGGACAAGAACAGAACATACACTGTCATTCACCCAGAGACACAAAAAAGTTCAAAGCGGATGTCTGTTGGGAGAAGAATAAATAATATTTATTTGATCTTTACTGCTAGGACTGTTTACTGGTTATGGCACAGAGAGTGGGGGATAGAGTGTATGGCTGGGTACCTGGAGATCTGCAGAGTGGGTGGGGAGACAAACAGTAAGATCAGTAAGGGCATGAATGAATGTTGACAGGTATTTGTCTGTAGTAAAACATGGTTAGCTGAGACTCCGACAATCAGGTTGTACTGTAGGCAAATACATCACCATTCATTCATACCCTTACTGTTATTGAACACTGAACAATTTGGAGGTGCTCTGCACTAAGGGATTGACAGCTGCTAACTTGCTTTAAACAAATCTTTTGGGTTGCTGCCAGTGGGGGGAATATGTTACACATCATCGTTGGGGTCTCTGGTTCGGTGGGGGAAGGTGGGTAGAGTGTCTTTTAGTATGCGGAGTGGGGGAAGGGTACAATACTCCACAGACATTGGGACAGCATTATGTAAATAAAAGGAATGAAGCACTCCTAAAGGCTTTCCACAGCCATATCAGCTGTAACCAGAATTTGTTAAAATATAGCCATCTCTACTGTTGTGAACTGACTGTAAAGCAGTGCTTGCTGTGAATCTACGGTCTCGACTATGTCACTGTCATATGAGACAGGATGCATTGTATGAACAAGGAATGCAATAAAATTAGCTGAGATGGAGATCCCCGGGGGTTGTAATGCTACCATAAAGCTAGCAGGCTAATTTAGGAAAAACTCCTAATAGCAGACAGAGGGAAGGACACACTAGGACTTCACACACAAATCAAAACACTCTGCACAGCATATGTTTTTGCAAATTCTGGGTGTACTACTCCTTTAATCGTGCAAGTGCAAGTGCAACTCTTCCACTACTTCTGAGTTCTGCTAATGGGGAGATTTGCAGTATTGCCCCTAGTGAGCTTTGGAGATAAGGTGCTAATGGGAGACCAACACTAGACCAGAATAAGCTTTATTTAAGAAGGATGTGAAGTTTGAGAGAATTGTTGTCCCAGATAACAGTGAGGAAGGTAGGAGGTGTAGTGGCCACTAGTGGTCGTTTATGATAGGATGCAAATGGGGGAAAATGCAGAAAACTGGTTTAAGCTAAAAAGGCACTACAGTTACAAAATTAAGGCTACAAGTCACAAAACATGGGCTCAGTAATAAAACTGACTATGCAGCATGTAAGGAATTATATGTTCAATAATTTAAAAGGCTAAGCAGCATTTAAGAATTATATGCAGTATTTCATTAATTCTACAGGGTGGAGAGAGTCCATTTGAGAAAAGGCACCAAAGCAGCGAGTGACTGGCCCCTCTTGCACCGAGCAAGTCTCCATGTGAGTCTCTGTACCTGATTCAAACTTCAGGATTGAGCCCGGGGGAGTCACTGCTTGTTGGGCTTGAGTCCCGAGGGGAGTGGGCTGCAAAGAAAAGGGACAGAGATTAATGAATAGCCTGAAGTGGGATGGAGGGCAGGAGGAGGGTGAGAGCGAGATGTAGGAGGGTGAGAGTGAAAGAGAGAGAGAGACAGACAGAGGAGAAAAAAATGCAGAAAACTGGTTTAAGGTAAAAAGGCACTACAGTTACAGACACACTATGGTAAATTGTAATTGTTTTGTTATTTTTTTTCTGTGTTCTTACCTTCGCCGTTTTTTATTACCTGTCCCGAACATCCTTCCTGCCTGTCTTATAAATTCTTACAGGTTCAGTCCTGCCCACCCACCTCCCCTTCCCTTGATTAGTTCTCACACCTCACTGTATATACTAACCTTACACTCTGTTTATCTAGGCCTTTGTTGTTTTGTTTCTTCAAACTTCAAAGCTTGCATGCATTTGCTTCAAAGCTTCCAAGCAGTTGGCTACTCCAGTAGCGGCAAAGCTCCTTGGCTGCAGTACTTGCGGGCTGATTTAGACTGACTTGTCTACTGCTGTACTTGCTCTAGAAGCTGCATACGTTTCCAACTCTGTTTTTCGTTTTTGGGCTTTGGGTTGGGTTCTGCCTGACTGTTAAAATGTTGTGGGTCTGTGGGAGCTAATCAGTATTCCTGTAAAATATGTGTGCTGTTGTTAGGGAATCCTGTAAACTGGGTTTCATGTTGTAAGAAGCAGATTTTCTAAAATTCATCTTTTTTACTGTAAGCCCTGCACTATTGAAAATCATTTGAAATTGCAACTTGTGTCTGCCTTGCTCTGTCCTCCCCTACACTGGGGCAGCAAACAGACATCTGGTGTCTTAATTGTAATTAAATTCGACACCATTCTTGGTCCGCTCGCTGCAGTGTTGTCTGTACCCCCTCCACTTTGCTTGATTAATTTTCTAATTTATTTTCAAGTACCATTCCCGCTCCTAAACTGGGGCTGTAAACAGACAGCTGGTGCATGACCTATTAATTAATTTTAGTGCCTATCTTCGTTCGCTCGCTGCGGTGTTAGCTGTACCCCCTCCCCTAAGTCTGTAAAATTTTTTTTTTTTTTTTTTTACTAAACCCAGACTGTGACTGCCTCTCCCTTAGGCCTTAAACAGACTCCTGGTGCTTTACAATCTAAACTAGGCACCAAATTAACTAGCATCTGTTGGGCTATTGAGCACCCCCCCACTCCCTATTCTTTACCTCTCAGCCTTTGCCTAAGTCATCTCCTTTACACCATTAATCCCTTAATCCCTGCCCCGTCCTTAGACGCCCTGCTGGGCCTTTGTCCGAAGGCCTATTTCTAACCATCACCTTTTCCTCTCCCCTGGTGCTGCCCCAGCAGGCCATCCACTGCTCTGTGATCGTCTGGAGGAAGCCGCTGGTCGCACTTCCAGCTTACCACAACTTGGAGAGCATCACCCAGCAAAACTCCCCAGGTACAGCATCTGAGTTTGGATCCAAATCCAAAGAAATGATTGGTTGTAACCACTGATGGAAGAAGCCAATTGACTACTCCAGTAGCGGCAAAGCTCCGGTTGGCTGCAGTACTTGCAGGCTGATTTAAACTGGCTTGTCTACAGCTGTACTTGCCCTAGAAGCTGCGGGCGCTCCAACTCTGTTTTTGCCGCCCTCCACCCCTTTACAGGCCACCTTTAAATATGCTTTGACACCTCCCACTGCTCAGAACAAATTTTTGATTGGGCACTAACCTAGCTGCCTCATTAGCTGTTTTTTTTGCTGTAAATTTTTATACTGCCATCCTCCGGTTTGAACATTGCAGGGTCACTCCTCTCCTGCAGCAGTCTGTGCTGTGATTCTCTGCTGTTTTACCCAGGTCCTGCCTACGTGAATTTTCAGCAAATCTTACGACACCTTTGGGTGCACCCAGAAGAATGGGATTTCATTTCCTATTCCTATGCCCTGTCCTTGTTCTGTTATGTACCTTAGATTCCTGTGTTATTCCATACTGATCACCCAGTAGTGGGGTTGTATATAGGATCACTGTAGTTTGTTATGATTCCTTTGAGGCATTTGAATCTTGTGTGTTGCAATTTATGTTACCCATTTTGGAACTTGCCTTACAACTTCCGTGGCAAGCTGGTACTTCATCTACGAGTGTCGTAGAGTGCACGATCCCATTTTTCTCTGCAATGTACCCTCAGCACTCCCTGCTTTTACCGGCTAGGATGCTTTTCTGCTCATCTCTCGGCCCTCTAGGCATTTGTCTCAGGGTCCCCCCCGAACCTAAGTAATAGAAATACTAAGAGGGATAGACCTAAAGCACATAGATTTCTCCTTGAAGCTATTAAGAAACTATTGCTACTCCTTCTGTTGTGCTCTGGAAATGTTGAACTGAACCCTGGTCCCCCTGCAGATATCTCATCTCCTGCTGACCTAACCGATATCAAAGACTTGAGTTTTATGCACATTAACGCATGTAACCTATTAAAAAAGTTTGCCTCTATACAAGCCTGGACTAGCCATACCCTGCCTGACGTACTTGGCTCAGACTAGGTACCTCAGATTGGGAGGTGAATATCCCTTCCTATATTTTGTTTAGAACTGATGGGCTTACCAGAGGAGGAGTCGCCGCCATCTATGTTCGAGATAAATTATCTGCTTCAGTCATAATGTCGACTTTGACCCCTAAGGAATTTGAAAGCCTGACCCTCAAAATCAAGCTCTCGTCTTCTGTTTCTTTCTGCATCCTAGGATGCTATAGGCCCCCGTCTGCAGGGTTACAGTTGTTAGACCATCTAAATAACATGTTGGGATCCCTACAGTCAGAGATTATTATATTAGGGGACTTTAGCTTGGACTGGTACTCCCAATGTCTCACAACCTCTCAAAACTATGTGTCACTCCTTTGGACTGTCACAACTAATCACTGAGGCAATGCGTCCTAACAAGAAGTACCCTAATAACAGCTCTCTTGTAGATCTTATTTTAGTTAGCAGACCCCATCTATTTTCCCATGCCGGAGTGTTCTTTTCGGATTTTAGTGACCACTGTGTCATAGCATGTGTAAGATCCGCCCAGAAACTACCGTCCTTCTCCAGATTCTCACTAAAGAGGAACAGGCTTAATTTTGACTCTCATGCATTCCTCTCTGACCTGCATGATTGCTTGAGATGGCAAGACTTCTACCTGGCAAAGTTAGTGTTCACGGCTTATGATATTTTTCAGGAGATTGTGCTAGGGGCACTGGACAAGCATGCGCCACTGGTCAAAGTACGCTCAAAGAAAAAATCTTGCCCATGGTTTACGGCACAGTTAAAGACCTCATTGCTGCACAGAGACTGGCTTTGGA
The DNA here is from genome assembly GCA_016271365.2 of Neoceratodus forsteri. Classification (NCBI taxonomy): domain Eukaryota; kingdom Metazoa; phylum Chordata; order Ceratodontiformes; family Ceratodontidae; genus Neoceratodus; species Neoceratodus forsteri. Next base: position 481,668,525 of record CM028130.1, on the reverse strand, counting down.
AAACAGCTTGGAGAGCGAAACTTCCAGCAGATTGGACCGTGTTTAGGAAGGCTAGAAACCATTGTAACAATTTGGGTAGAGAAGCTAAGGCTAGCTACTTCCACAAAGAAGTGGACTCTTCCACTAATTGCTCAGCCAAGCTATGGAAAACCATTAAGGACATAGAAGGTCACACAGCCCCAAACACCCTACCCTCAAAAATCTCTACTGGTGCATCTTTGGGATCTGATAAGTCGACTATCCTCGACTATTTTAATAACCATTTCGCAACTGCAGTACTTGCATTCGATTCCTCCCCTGCCAATAACCTCCGCTCACAACTTGGCTTACTGGATGCATCTGCTGCAGTCAAAAGTATGGTGTTCTCCCTCCTACCCACTACCTTGAAAGAAGTTGAGGATCTTCTCTTACAGCTGGATACCAGAAAGAGTGCTGGGGCAGACCATTTAGACCCATTCTTCCTGAAGCTTAGCCATCGCATACTGACAGAGCCCATCATACATCTCTTTAACCTCTCCTTATCGCAGGGCGATATTCCTCCCCTATGGAAAACAGCTTATGTAATCTCTCTTGTCAAGTCCAGTGATACTAGTGACCTGAATAATTACAGACCTATCTCTCTACTCCCCATCCTATCCAAGCTATTGGAGAAAATAGTGAGTGTGCAGCTCAGGAACTACCTTGAAACTGTCAATCTGTTAAACCCTTTATAGTCTGGCTTTGGGCCACAGCATAGCACTATCTCAGCCCTCACAAAAGTGATTAATGACTGGCAGTTTGCCCTGGATACCAAGAACTTCATTTGTACTGTTTTCCTGGACTTAAGCAAGGCGTTCAGTACCATTGACCATGATCTACTCCTGGCTTATCTTCGGAATATCGGCCTTGACACCCCTTTCCTTGAGATGGTTCTCTAACTACCTCACAGGGCGGCAACAGCAGGTAAAGGTGGAAGGGGAGCTCTCATCACTGAAACCTCTACTGAGAGGTGTACTGCAAGGTTCCATTCTGGGTCTGTTGCTTTTTGCAATCTACATCAACAGAATTCACGTTGGCATCAAATCTGCTAGCATTCATCACTTTGCCAGTGATACAGTTCTTTATATTGAAAAACCTTCCCTGGAAGCAGCTTGTAGAGATCTGCAACAGGAATTTAATCAACTACAATTACAAGTATTGCATCAGAAACTGCTCCTGAACGCAAAAAAAAACCAAAGGTGATTATTTTTTTTCCCTTTGTAGATGCTAATAACCCTGCAACTCAAGGAAACATACCCAATATGTATACTCTTTTCGGCGAACCACTGTACTATGTAACAAAATTCAGATACCTGGGGTTTGGATTGACAAGAAACTTTCCTTCAGTGATAATATTGATGAACTGATAAAGAAGCTGAGGCAGCGGCTTGGCCTCTTTTATAGTATCAAATACTTATTTACAAGTGAGGCTAAGAAGAGACTGCTCCAAACCACATTCCTCACTCTTTTAGATTATGCTGATTTCCTTTATAGCCAAGGCTCTGCCACTGCTCTGACCAAACTTGACACACTCTATCATACAGTCCTGAAGTTTATTACTGGGCTCCCTTACTCCACACATCACTGCTCCCTCTACGCTGTGGTAGGCTGGTCATCCCTTATTTACAAAAGACAGAGGAATAAAGCCCTCTGGACCTTCAGGGCTATTAATAAGATGCTGCCTCAATATATCTCTGACTGTCTTCAACTAAGTATGGTAGGAAAGTATGCCCTAAGGAGTTCCTCCTATATCTCTCTTGCTTTACCTAAGATCAAGTCGTGATTTGGTAGGCCGGCCATAAATTACGCATTACCCGCTCTTTGGAACAATCTGCAAAAAACCTTGAAATTGGCCTATCGAATCACAGTATCAGCATTCAAAGCTCTATACTCTCTTTCAAGGAATCCTGTAACTGCTTCCCTTGATAACATCACGATTTGTTACTGCTTTAAACTCTGGACTTAAACCTCAACCATTGCTTAAGGCGTCATTTGTGTCCTCCCTTCTGTCATTGTCCAAATCAAGGTCCCAACATCACGATCTGTCTTTGCTTCAAATATTGGACTTAAACCCCAACCATTGCCTATGGCATCTGTCGAGTTTCTCCCTTAGAACAGTCCTTCCTCCCTAGGCCATCATGTCCAACCCTCTCCTCTCTCATCTGACCTTCTCTTCCCTTCCCTCTCCACTCCCTCCCCTTCCCACCCCACTTGCCAGGCCATGCCTACAGTACTTATCAAAGGACTTTTACATCTCAATATTCTTCACACTTTGACACTAGAGGAACTGCCACTCCTGCTCACTGTGACTCCTCCACTGATGTCTACTATATAAACTTTAGCTCATTACCTTACGTCCATATATCTGTATCTATACAATTGTATTTAAATGGCACTACCTCCTGTTGAACCTATCGCTATGTTCTGGTAGAAGTATCTTTTTACATGTGATGGTTATATGTTATTATGTTGTTATTATTACCATGTAATTGTTATGTATGTTCACTCAACCTGTTATGTCTTAACCCTGTTGGCAATTGTTTTGACCCAGGTCCATCTTGTAAATGAGCTTGTCTCAATGATGTTCCGCCTGGCAAAATAAAATTTTGACTGATTGATTGATTGATGTTACAGTCTCCCCATACCTCTATCTGGTCTCAGTTTATTTCCCATTAGATGTATTCTGTTACTGCTTCCCCTGATGTTACTGTCTCCATGTACCCATCTTTGGCCTCAGTTTCTATCCATTCCAGGTGCAGTCCTTTCCTGGTACTCCAGCCCCCCCTTACCAGCAATGCCAGAGCTTAGAAGAACCTTACTGCTCTACCTATCCCGACACTGATCCTTCCCGTCTGTGTCCTCAGGTATCCACTCAGACTCCCCTTACTTGCATGTCTTCCTCTGTCACCTATTTCTTGGTGCCTAGTACCTAGCCCTCTAACTGTTCCATACTGTCCCATGCAATCTAAGTCCCAGGCGGCCTCCGCCTGCAGTTATACAGATATACCCTTACGTCCCTTCTCTACACCTGGGCCCCACCCATACTCCTTAACCATTATTTGCATTCAAACCTGCTCCATGTATAACACTACACATGGCAGCTAGGTTTTAGTCCCACTTTAAAAAAAAAAAAAATACAGTGTACCCCAATGCCTTTATAAACCTCTTGTGTGTATTTCTCACCCTATGTATTGACTATGTAAATGTGTTTCCTCGTCATGTATTGATTATGTATCTTGCCCAGGTCTGCCTCGAAAATGAGCTTGCTCAATGGTGTTTGCCTGGTTAAATAAAGATTTTGATTGATTGATGCATTTCTTAAACCGTTATACCTATTGTACCCGTTCTGCCTACTTTTAACTCCTTGTGTCTCAGATCTTTCTTATCTGTGTTCCTGTCTGGTCACTTTTTTATTACCTCTTTCTAGCATCCCTTTATCTTTAGATAATCTGTTCTTATTAATTGCACCCTCCAGTTCTTCTCACACATCTTTTTTTACTTTGCAACTTATACAGACTTTTATCTCAAGGTCTCATTGTTCTATGTCCCTTTTATCACTTTCTAGCTACACTTCCTGCCATTCTGCCCTTCAAGTAATTCTTTTCAATTATTTTTATAAATTGCTCCGTAGTAGAAGGGACATGTGAGGCCCTGAAAGCTTGTGTAAATTCCATCTTTGTACAAGACACGTGTTGGTCCAATAAAAAGTATCAAACCTTCCCATGTCTCCTGTTTTCCAAGAACCAATACGGCTAGAATCTCTTTTTACGAATTGGCTGAGATACATTAATTATTCTTCTACCCATTTCCTTGGTAATCTGTCCTCTCCCATTACATAAGCCTCAAGACAACATATAAATACCCTTTACTTAAACAATCCACTGGAAGTTGTCCCAGTTAAACCCTGGCCAGTGCTGAAGGGGAAACCAACAGGGAGTCCTAATATTTTTTTATAGTATATATTTAGTTATCCTTCAACATTATACATTCTCTGATATCTCCAGATCTCTGCTCTGTATAGCAGCTGGCTTTTGATTTCAGCATTGATTACTTTAAGACAACCTTTAATCGAATTTCCTCCATATTTGTATGTGAACATAGACATAGCTGGTAGGATTTTTTTTGCTTTCCTCTAAGTGTTTGTTCCATTTTTTAATTATCCAAGAAAAGGATACCTAAATAACAAAATGACCTTACCACTTCCAATTTATGATTATTTATTTTTTATTTGTATGCTTTATTATTTACTCCAAATACCATTACTTTTGTTTTTTCATACTTTATTTGTAAGCCTGCCTTCTTGCACTCCAAATAAAAGTTTCCCAGCATTCTCTTAATGCCTAGATAACTTACCAGTACTGTGTCATCTGCAAATGCCAAATATGGACAGTTGTAATTTGTAATTTTTGGAGGATGAAAATCCGGGTCATATAGTGTTTGTAACAAGGTATTCAAAAAGAGAATGAATAGAAGTTGAGATAATTTACAGCCTTGTTTAACCCCATTATTAGTGATAAATTCCTCACTTTTATTGCTTCTTGTGTCATATCTTATTTGAGTAACATTGTCCGACTAAAGTATTTTTATCACATTTAAAAGACATTTTTCCATGCCCATTTTTTCCAGTACTTCTTGTAGAAGTGGTCTATTTCTCCTATCATAGGTTGCTTTCAAATCTTTAAATATACAGTAAACATTTTGTTTTTTAATAACTTTGTATTATAAATTAGATGGGATAATATGAAGCACTGATCTATAGTGTGATGTTCACATTGGAAACCAACCTGTGCTTCATCCACAATTTTATTTTCCTCTGTCCATTTTGTTAATCTATTAATAATTTTGGAATATACCTTCTGGGTGCAGTCTATTAGGCTGATTGTAAACAACTTGGGCCTGAAGTTTACTACTCCCCACCTGCCCCAGCTTATGTACTTTGTACTCACCCGATGAGCTCTCACCAGCCTTCCTTATACCCTTCTCACCCCCCAGATGCACCCCATCTACCTATCCCTCTTGATTCTAACTCTGTCACCTAATCTGATTCTCCCCCTCGCCCCCTTAGCCTGCAGCCCACTTTCCCCAACGGCTGTACTGAGTCCTCTAGATGATTCTACATTTTGTACCTGTTAGGATATTGACAAAGTTGTATAGCTACTACTTATGATCATTCATGCTTGTACATATTTGAACTGGTACACTTTATTATCTACACTGTTGAGGGAACTGTATTCCCCATGTACTATATTCTGTACCCATGTCATGTTTTTTGTTATGCTTTGCCTTATGTTATTCCTGTATTGATTACTGTGTGTTCTGAATTGATGATGATTGACAATGCCTATTGGCTGCTGCTGTCTCCCCCTACTCATGAATTGGTTTACCCTCCCTTGTCTGATGAGGATCTTTTGTAAAAGAGCTTTTAGCTCAAAGGTTGTAATTCCGATTATTCCATAAATAAATAAGATTGGTCTGTAGCAGGTAGGATCTCTTTTGTCACCCTTTTTAAATATTGGTACAATTATATTTCTTTTTCAAGATTCTGGAATTACCCCCTGTATTATTTATATGAATAAATATACATCATTCCGGAGGGGAAGCGTGGGAGACCTGAGTTGGTGGGTTCCCCCCCTCATGCTCACTGCATTCACCGACGGCCGAGTTCGAGGTGCCGGCTTGTGAAACAAGCTCCGGCGGGCCTCCTCGGTGGAGAAATCGACATCCCAGGACAGAAGTTGCCCCTGCTGGTGCAGGAGACCCATTTTCACTAACCAAGCGAACTCTCATCTCCTTTTTGACCTACCTGCGTGCGGGAGCCCTACCATGACTCACTGAAGCTGCTGGGGATTCAGACTTGGCAACATTTTTAACAACTGCTACTTGATTGGCCCCTGTAAATCTGTGCTCACTAGTCCTCCTGCCTTAAGGAGAGCGTGACCCTGGACTGAGCATCATTCCGGAGGGGAAGCATGGGAGACTTGAGTTGGTGGGTCCCCCCCCCCCCGCACTCACTGCATTCGCCGACGGCCAAGTTCGAAGTGCCGGCTTGTGAAACAAGCTCCGGCGGGCCTCCTCAGCGGAGAAATTGACATCCCAGGACAGAAGTTGCCCCTGCTGATGCAGTAGACCCATTTTCACTAACCAAGCAAACTCTCATCTCCCTTTTTTTTTTTTGTAACTTATCTTTTTATTTAAAAGATCACAAGCATGGTACATAGTCTATTAGGTACAGGTAGGGTACATCTTTCATTCATAAGACAAAACGAAAGTGAAGTCTAAAATCATCCTTATAATCATTATAATCTTATATCATTTCCAGGTCATATTAATTTATTTACCTCCTTCCTGTCTAAATCATTTCTAACTAAGTTGGATGGTGTCCTTAGAGTCCAGGGTTCTACTGCCTTTCACTTTAACCTATTATCTTATCTTTCTTTCTTTCATTATCTGATCTCCTCTTTCTATATCTCTACTCTGCCTCTGGATCTCTAGGAAACTCTTTTTTCCTTGTACCATGTCCATACATCTTATATTCTAACATAAGTATATTAGTAATTACCATTTTATCTAATACACTACTATTTGCTTTGTAACTTTATAACCTTCAGCAGGATGTGCCCACGAGTGATTCTCTCTTCTCCAATCAACCTTCGGAATACCTCCTGTCTTTTCGACCCCCACCATTCACATCTTACTCTCCTTCTTTCTATTTTATTATCTTGTTTTCTCCCATCACTACCTCTCTTCCCCTCCTTCCCCCTTCTATGTTAAGTATTGGTCCAATATCGGAGTTTGTGTTTTTTTCTTGGATGTATTTGTAATAGGGTAGCCATCTAGCATTAAACTTTTCTGTCTTTAACTGAACTTTAGCTACTATGCTTACTAACTGCTTGATTCTTTCCACATTATGTTCCCAGATCCCTACTGAGGGTGAAGTCTGTGTAAGTCACTTCTGTGTAATTGCTTTTGTTGCCGCCGCCACACAGATATAAAATAAGTATTTGTAATCTTTCCTTATCAAATCTACTGGGGGGAGGCCCAAGACCAGATTTTCAAACTGATGAAGAAGGTGCAACTCAAACATTTTCATTGTAATTTCTTTCAAGTTGGCCAAGTACTTAGTTAATATTGGACATCCTCAAAAAAATATGGAAGTGCCAGCCCACTCCCCCACAACCTCTCCAACATTTGTCTGAATGATGTCCATCATAGTGCTTGGTTATTGTTGGGACCTTAAAAAATCTAATGCCTACTTTCCATCTGAATTCTCTGCAATTTGTAAACTAGTAGTTTCTGTTTACCCTCCCAAATCCCCACCCCATTTTGCGGTTGAATGTTATACCCTATCTCCTTTTCCCATTTTGCTTGTATATTTTCTGTATAAACCCTGCCTTCTCCTTGGCGTAAAAGAGCATACATTTGTGCTACTATTCCCTTTGTATCTTTTAACCTTGTTCTGCTTTGTATCATAACTACCTCATCCGTTAGGGGGCAAGCCACTTCTGCCACTCCTATCTCCCCCACTATTACATTTCTACACTGGAAAAATCTAAATAATTCCTTCTGTTGCAACTGGAATTCTTGTTGTAAACTCAAGAAAGATTTCACCCCTTCCCCTTCCACCAAATGGGCCAGTGTTAATACCCCCTTCCTAACCCATCCTTCCAGGGAAACCAAACCCTTCTTGCCCACTATAGACGGTATGTATTCCAGCAGAATTTTCCGCCATATCGGTACTGGCATTTCCCACTTTTGCCTGATCTGGAGCCATACCCCAAGAGTTTGCCTTGTCCAGCAGTTCCTAACCTCCGTCAAATTTGCCTTCGTTTTAGTCCACGGGAGAACCTGCACTGGTAGATTTATATGTGCTCTCTTTTCCATCTTCACCCAGTCCGGGGGTTCATCCTGTATTAAAAGTTTCAAGAGCGGCATCATTTGGGCTGCATAAAAGTATGTCCGAAGGTGTGGCATACCCTCCCCCTTTTTTTTTTAGGTATTGACAACAGTTGTTGCCTAATCCGGGTTTTTTTTCCTGCCCAGATGAAACTAGCTAACTCCTTCTCTAAATCTTTCCAATCCTTACTGGGTATATCTATTGGGAGGTGCCAAAGAGGAACAACTAGCGAGGCAGGATGTTCATCCTGATAGTGTCTATTTTCTGAGTAAACCCTGACGGTATTAGTTTCCACCTGTTTAGGTCTTTTCTAATCTGTATTTTTAAAGCCCCATGATTTAATTTATACAAATCCTTCATATCATATGGGATTTTAACTCCTAAATATCTTATTGGCTTTTTAGTGTACTTGAAGGGTGACATTTTCTTTAGATCCTGATCCCACTCTCCTGAGATTAATTTCATTTCCGTTTTCTCTTGGTTTATTTTATATCCTGACATATTTTACCAAAGTTTTGTATCAGGGTCAGAAGATGAGGTATGGCCTGCTTTGGGTTAGACACATAGACTAATGCGTCATCCGCATAGAGTGATATTTTATTTACTACCCCTTCTACCATTATACCAGTAATCTTAGGATGTCTCCTTATGGCTTTAGCCAGGGGCTCAGTGTTGATTGCAAACAGTAACGGAGACAGGGGGCAACCCTGTCTAGTCCCTCTTTGTATCTGGATCTGCGTAGACACTACCCCATTTACTTTCACCCTTGCCGTAGGTCTGTTGTACAGTATCTTTATCCAATTCAGGAATTCATCCCCAGACCCATCTCCTCAAAACAGCAATCAGAAACTGCCAATTCAGGCGTCGAACTTTTGGTGTCTAGAAAATGGCTAGTCCCTGGTCTTTAAATTCTCTCGCCTCCTGTGATGACATTCAACAATCTCCGGATATTATCTGCCAGATGCCTCCCTGGAATAAATCCCGTTTGATCCATATGAATTAGTTTAGTGATTACTTTTCGTAACCTATTAGCCAGAATCTTGGTCAGGATTTTACAGTCCTGATTCAGGAGGGAGATGGGTCTGTAGGAGGCGCTCCTATCCCTTGGCGTCCCCTCTTTTGGTATAATCGTTATAATTGCTGGGTACCATGTTGGGGGAAGGGCCTGTTCCTCCAAACAGTTATTGAAGACTTCGGTCAGGATGGGGGCACAGTTCCACAACATTTAGTGTATAATTCACTACTGAACCCATCTGGTCCTGGTGCTGTTCCCTGTTTCAGCTCTCTGATTACCTGGACTACTTCCTTCTGTGTAATTTTAGCTCCTAATCCTATCCTGTCTTCTCTACTTAGTTTTTGCAACTCAAGATCTTTAAGAAAGTGATTTATCTCTTCCTCCATCTGCTCTGGAACTATCGACTCTGTATATAATGTCTGGTAAAAATTCCTAAAGGCCTGTGCAATATCCACCGGTTTACTTCGTCTCTCTCCTGTTTTCTCATCTATTATTATGTTTTTAATCGTACAATTTGCTTCCTGTTGTTTCAACCTAAATGCCAGTGTGTGAGCTGCCATGTGCCCCACCTCTGTATATTTATATCCCAGCCATCTTATCCATCTCTCTGCCTTGTTCTCTTCATATTCATTTAATTTCTTTCTAGCTAATTCCAGTTGTTTTAATCGTTCCCCATCCTTCAGATCTTGTTTATGTTCCATTTCCCTTTGTTGAACCTCTCATAAGAGTCTTTCCTGAGTAAGACTAGCCAGTTTTTTATTCCCAGAAGCAATACTTATCAGTTCACCCCTAACTACTACTTTTGCTGTATCCCATCTGATTATAGGTTGGCAACCTTCATTCTCTTTTGCGTAGAAGATTTCTTTGAATCTATCCTCTGTCCTTTTAATTGTGGATTTGTCTATCAGAAGGGAGACATTCAGTCTCCAAATAGGGTGTTTCTCTTCTTGTTCCACCATCAGGACGATCTCAACCGGAGCATGGTCTGAGTTAGTGATCGAGTGTATTCGAGATCCAGAGGCCATATACATGTATGCCTTTTGAAGGAGAAATAAATCGATCCGAGAATATGACCTCTGAACCGTCGAATAGTAAGTATAATCCCGTGTCCTGGGGCAACGTGCTCGCCACACATCCACAATATCTAAACTTCTTATCAAACACTTAAGCCATTTAGTCGCCTCCATGTTTGTCTGTTACAACCTGACGATCTGTCCAAAAGTGGGCTTGGCACACAGTTAAAATCCTCCCCACCACCACCAATACTCATCCTTGAGGCAGTCTTATCAGTTTGTCTAGGATTTCTTTGAAAAAACTATCCCCTTTAACATTTGGAGCATAGAGACTGACAACATGGAAAGGGACATCCAAAACGGTACCAGATATTCTGACATATCTCCCCTCTTTATCCGTGTCTCTCCTGTTGACCATGAGGGGGCAACCCCTTTTCACCAAAATTGCCACTCCCGCCTTCCTCCCATCTCTACTCGGCGAGGCATATACCTCTCCCACCCATGACTGTCTTAATTTCAAACCCTCTGTTTCCCTTAAGTGTGTTTCTTGAATAAGAGCCACATCGCATCCCATTCGTTTCAATTCAGTTAACATTTTCGTCCGCTTGACAGGGGCATGTATTCCTTTCACATTGTATGTAATTATTTTAAGATTAACCATTGTCTTGATTTATCCCTTTCCACCTTCTCAACCCCCTTTGTAAATTTCTTGTGGAACCCCATCCTGCTTTTACAAGTAAACTTACTAAACCATTAAATAAACATATTTTAACATATTTCAACTCTGTAGAACTTTTCAACATTGTGGCAGCTGCTTCTCAGAGCTTGCCTTCCCTCTTAAATCAATCCCCCTTCATATGCTTCCTAGGTGCTACTGCACATTTCAGCTACTGTTATTAGTTTCCCAGTAGCTTGTATGGGTGGGCTCGCTAGGCCACTACCCCCGCCTATCCCTTAATAGGGATTCGCTCTAGTTGTTCAGCGGAACGGCAGCAGTCCCCCAGAATTAACGCCCCCAGCCAAAACTAATTTTCAGCCAGGAATGAGTTGGCAGCAACCCAGCCTTAGTGCCCCCCCCAGCTGAATTTGCCTTCTAGCCAACATTTACCTCATACCATTATTGAGTCCATTACTCAAAAGTCTGAAGTCTCATATTTAGAAACCTGTGTCCCCTTATTCCCCCCAAGAGCTTCTCCCCAGTCCGGTCTTTCGCTTCCCGACCGTCTCTTCTGTTTCCATCTCTGAATCCTCTTGAATCTCCTCTCCTTCGCAGATGTCCTTCTCACCCCTCCATTCGTTTTTCTGATTCCTGGCTGTCCACCGCATTGAACATCCTCATGAGATCTGGCATTAAATATTTAGGCCACGACCAAGCAGGGCTTTTTTTCTTCCTACGATTCACCAGGCTCCATGCCCCTTCAATCAGTTTTTGCTCCAAAAGGTCGCAATCCAGATTCGGGATCACAATTTGTTTCTCCTTCAAAAATGGGACCGCATCCACCAGGGTCGGATATACTTTGAATGAGGAGCCCGTGTATACTTTCAATTTTGCTGGGTAGTTTATCTGCGCTTTTATTTGGTGTTTATCCTTTAATTCTTTTATGACTGCTCTGACTTGGTTCCGACGATACTGCAGCTCCGTCGAGAAATCTTGGTCTAGAAACTTTTGTCCCCCTGCAAATGTGAGGGTTTTTAACTCGCCAAGCTTCTTTTAGTATGTAATCTTTTTCTTGGAGATTCAGCATTCTCACTACCCAGGATCGTGGTCTGGTATTCTTGTCTGTCGGCTTGGGCCCCAGAGCTCTATGGGCCCTCTCGATTGTGAGGGAGAAGTCCAAGGGTATGGTTAGTAGCGATCTCAGCACATGTTGGATAAAGTCTGCTGTAGTAGGATAACCCTTCTCTTCCCCCTCCTTGATCCCGTATATTCTAAAATGATTTCGTCTTGCTCTATTTTCTGAATCTTCCATTCGGGTATGCATTTGCCTTTCCCTGTGCAAGAGATGTATAATCAGTCTGTCCGTTGCATCTTGTCTCTCCGAAGTCTGAGTTGCACGCTTTTCTACTCCCTCGACCTTCTTGTTTATATTTTTGACTTCCATCTTAAGATCTGTGATCGATGTCTCAATTTTCTGTACAGACTTGAGGATTTTAGCCACTGCTATTTCCATTGGTACCTCGGGCTGGGAGTCTTCCTCATCGAAGTCGATCGATGATACTGAGGGGGACCATACTCTCGACATGGTCGCTAGGCCTTCCGTGCCTTAATGGAGAGTGAGCTGCTTTAATTTACTACTTTTTTGGTCTTGCCTCGATCTTTTCGGCTTAATTTGTTTAACTGACATTAAAACAGCCCCCGATTGTTGACTTCAGCACTTTGCTAATCAAATGAGGTAGAAAATGAGTTTAATACCGCTGGGGAGTCCGGAGCTCGTTCCTCTAGGCTGCTACCATCTGGGTGATGTCACCGGAAGTCCCCTCTCATCTCCTTTTTGACCTACCTTCGTGCGGGAGCCCTGCCACGACTGGCTGAAGCTGCAGTAGGATTCAAACCTTGGCTGCTTAACAACTGCTACCCGATTGCCCCTGTAAATCTGTGCTCACCAGCCCTCTTGCCTTAAGGAGAGCGACCCCTGACTGTGCATCATTCCGGGAGGGGAGGGAGACCTGAGTTGGTGGGTCCCCCCTCACGCCACTGCTATCTGCGCTGACGGTGAGTTTGAGGTGCCGCTTCAGGAAACAAGCTCCGTGTGCCTCCTCATGGGAGAAATCGACATCCAGGACAGAAGTTGCCCCTACTGGTGCAGGAGACCCATTTTCACTAACCAAGCAAACTCTCATCTCCTTTTTGACCTACCTGCGTGCGCGAGCCCTGCCACGACTCGCTGAAGCTGCTGGGGATTCAAGCTTGGCGCAGTTTTTAACAACTGCTACTCAATTGGCCCCTGTAAATCTGTGCTCACTAGCTCTCCTGCCTTAAGGAGAGCGTGACCCTGGACTGTGCATCATTCCGGAGGGGAAGCGTGGGAGACCCTAGTTGGTGCCTCCGCCACTGCATCTGGCTGACGGCTGCTTTGAGGCTAGCCAGCTTGTGAAACAAGCTCCAGCGGGCCTCCTCGGTGGAGAAATCGACATCCCAGGATAGAAGTTGCCCCTGCTGGTGCAGGAGACCCATTTTCACTGACCAAGCGAACTCTCATCTCCTTTTTGACCTACCTGCTGCAGTGGAGCCTCTGCTACGACTTGTTGAAGCTGCTGGGGATTCAAACTTACGGCTGCTTTAACAACTGCTACCCGATTGGCCCCTGTAAATCTGTGCTCACTAGCCCTCCTGCCTTAAGGAGAGCGCAGCCCTGGACTGTGCATCATTCCGGAGGGGAAGTGTGGGAGACCTGAGTTGGTGGCCCCACCCCCACCCCTCGCGCTCACTGCATTCTCTGACGGCCGAGTTCGAGGTGCCGGCTTGTGAAACAAGCTCAGGGCGGCATCCTTGGCGGAGAAATCGACATCCCAGGACAGTTTTTGGCCCGCCCACCCACCCCGCTTCTCCTCCCATTAAATCCCCACTTGTGCCGCCTCCTGACCTGGCTGTGCCCTATCAGATTGGAAGGGACAGACTGTAAAGTGACTGCCTTTTACTACCCATGATAAAAACAAAAACAAAAAACCCTTGTTAACAATTTAGTTACTGGCTATGATCTGGATTTCCCCGTTTCTGCTCTATCTATGATATTAGCCTCTGTCAGTGACCTGGATTGTCCTGTCATGATTCACCTGCCTTTTGTTGACCTCTCCTGAACACTGTAACTGTTCTGATTTACCTGCCTTTTGTGACCTCTCCTGAATACTGTAACGTACTGTATACATTGTCCCTAACTCTACACAGGTTATAGTTTATATACCGCCTATTATACTTTTGCAGTTTGTTGTGTAAGCATTACCTATGTGGGGGACAGGTAAACAGCAAGGGTCCACCTCTAAAATGGAGCCTCCCAAGGCCCCTAGGGGTACCGTCCCGTCCCCCCTCCCTGCTCTGCCGTCCTTGCTGGTCTCCTTCTGGGACTAGCTACCCTCCAAGTGGTAACTGACCCTATCCATACCTCGGGGGTAGACTGCGTAAGGACGTCCCCCTGCGAGGTGGCTGACTTCACCTTCTCAAATCTGGCAGACGCTGGAAGACCCTGCTATCCCGCATGCGGTCTGGTACCAAGACCCATACTGTATCGCACCTGGGTTAGGTGACGCCTAGCCTGCAAACCTATGACTAGGAGATCTTACTTCGAGAGGGCTCTTGCAGTAGGTAATTACATATAGGACTGACGCCGGCAGGCGGCAGGACCCCACAAAAAAATTTCTAGCTGGCAGTCCCTGGCGAGGGACCGCCCCCACGTCAGGTGACCGGCGTCAGGAGACGTCAGTATAGGGCGGTCCTGACACTCGCCTTCCAGTTCTTTTTCTCATTAGCTAGTTTGCAGTAGGTTACCGTTGAAAGTTTGTGTTTTGTCAGCCCTATCTTCGTCGTTTTTTTACTGAAATAATTGCTTTTTTTCCGACTAACTTCAGTACCATTGTCGGTGTATGTCGTCCCCTACACCCTCCGAGCAACAAAAATAAGTGTGATTCGTGCGGTGCCCAACTACTGCACAAGAACGGCCATTCCCTGTGCCTGTTCTGCCTAGGCCCCAATCACCCGGTCAAGAAGTGCCAGCACTGCCTCAGTTTCAACGCGGCTACCCGGAAAAGGCGGCAGCAATCCCTGGAAGCCCATATTCTAAAGAAGAAAATGAGTTCAATGGAAAAGGAGCTCAAAAAGCTGAGGCAGGCACCCACTTCCCCCGAAGGCCATCGGAAGGAGAAGGAGAGGCACTGGGACAAAGGCTCCTCTACCGCATCTCCCTCGGGAGTTGCTGGGACACAGGTAACGTCCCCTCCGGGGGACCGCTCCTCGACGGCCGCCCCGGAGGTTTCCAGGGGCATCGCCCACCTGTCTGGCTTGGCGCCGGGCCTTGCGGGCACCTCCGGCAATTGAGGCTTCCTTCCTGGTTCAGCTGAGACATGTGGCCTACTACCGCGGGCGACTCCGTAGTCTGGCGCCGGCTCTCCGACGCTCGCCTGGAGAGGGCTGTAAGATGCCTGACTCTTCGAGGCGGCGCGCGTGGCCTCCACTCCACCGACCAGGCCGATCCCTCTACTCGACCTGCCTCCGTGATGGCTCTCATAAGTCAGATGCCGGGTTCTCCGTGCCCACCGAGCTCGCCCTTGCCACGTCAGCTTGTCCGACGTCCGGGCAGAGGAACTGGCGACGGACCCTCCCACATCCGTCTGCATCTCGGGTTCCCTGTAGCCTTCGCTGCCGCCTGGGGACCCAGAGTCTCCCAACACGACTCCGGGATTTTCCTCCATCCCCGGCAAAGCTGGGATCTTCCTCCTCCATCAGTCCTTTCCGCACCCGTGCGCCGGACCTGACATCGGCTCCCTCGACGCCGCCCGACGCCTGGCGCCCCGACATTGGTAATTTTCAACGCCAGGGCCTCCGACTGGCCCTGACGCCGCTCTCACCGACTGGGAGACATCCTCCTCCCATCGGGCCCTCCGCTCCTTGGGCCTTCTAATGTGGTCCCGCCTGTGGAGGCCACCGCCGGCCGCCTGCTCCGCAGCCCCCGGCCCCTGGGTACCTCTGCCCCATCCAACGCCGGCCTTACCCAGGACAGCAGTATCCGGCACCACAGTACCCGATGCTGGGCTTCTCGACGCCACAATACCCGACGCCGGGCTACCCGCAGCCGGGTTTTGGATATGCTCCATACGGTTATAACCCGTATCCTTATCCCCCGCCTCCTCTTCCTCCTCCACCGCCCTCGCGGCTGCCGGTGGACCTGTAGGAGACTCTGGCCTCCTGGTGGGCTGAGGCCAAGGCTCAGCTCATCAAAGAGGTCGAGAGCCGCCTTCCAACGATGGTGCCATCCCAGGTTCCCATACATCCGAGGCGGCACACTCCCTAACCACCTCTGGATTCCAAGGTTCTTCCGTCTGGATCCAGAGAAGGGCAGGACACGCCTCGGGACTTCCGAGGTCCATTCCTCCCCCGGGTCGGGAAAGGGAGTCTTTTTCCTCTTCATCCTCCTCTTCACCCTCGGACTCCTCGGATTCTTTCGACGGTTCCTCCAAGAGAGACGATGAGCCACGGTCTCCATCGAAGCCCAGGCCAAGGACTCCTCTGAAGTCTCCTCCGGAGGATCCTTCTTTTACGGAGTTGCTTCGGAAAATCCAGGAGGTTCATCAGTGGCACTCTCTGGAACCAGATCCTCAGCATCTGAAACTCGCTGAACATCTGGATCTGTCCGTGACAGCTATCACCTTGGTGCCACCCTGGAAAGAGCCTCACGCCGACATTGTTACCAAAATATGAAAACAGCCGTCAGCTTTAGCCCCACTTCCTAGGAAGTCGAACAGGCTATATCAGGCTCCAGAGGGTGTTGATTTTCTGGATTCTCACTCTCTTGCCGACTCGGTCGTGATTAGCACCGCTCACGGCCGGTCGGCAAACCCCAAACATCTTAGTTTATCACCATCAGATAAGGAATCACGCCTTCTGGACCAGTATGGGAGAAAGATTTACGCTTCCTCCATGCTGGGGATCAGGGACCTGAACTATGTCAGCCATATGGGGGACTACCAGAAGGCCATTCTGACTCAGGTGGAAGCCAAACTGGATTCCTTGCCTGACTCCCAAGTCAAGCAAGAGTTGGCTGATCTTGTCCGCTTCTGCTCTGCTCGGCCAGTCGTACTAGCTTGTGATGCGACATACGATGCAGTGGACACTGCTGGGCGGAGCTCAACTCGCTGTGAAGCTAATGGCTGCCATGCTTGGCTCTGTGTGTCAGGTCTGGTCCCGAGGTAATCCTATCCAGGAAGCACTTTCCGGGGTCAGTGTTTTTCAGGGTGATGTCAAGGACATCATCACCGATTTCAAGAGAAGGGGACGGCACTGAAGTCAGCTGATTCCATGTACCGTCTCCATCAGCAGCAGCGCCATCCCTTTCGGAGGTGGAATCGGCCAAAGGCGAAACCCCAGGGAAGGTGGGCCACAAAACGCCGGGCCCCCACAGCTGCTAAGCCCCCCCGGCCAAAAAAGCAGCGGGTGCTTCAGCTGTGGCGCTGCCCCACACCACCTGACTCCTTTCCTCTCCCACTGCCTGTGGACTCCCCGGAGGAACCAGTAGGAAGGAGGTTTTCCCTTCACCTTCCGGGATGGGAAAGGATAACCATAGATTCCTGGGTGCTGCAGCTCATAGCAGAAGGACACTCGAGAGAGTTTCTTCAGAAACCACCCTGTCACCCCCTCTGAAGTCGTTGTATTCACGGGAACATCTTCTCTTGGTCCAGGAGGAAATTTCGGCTCTCCTGCTGAAACGAGCAATAGAGCCCGTCCCCCTTCATCTGCGAGGGATGGGTTACTATTCCCATTTCTTCCTGGTTCCAAAGAAGACAGGAGATCTCAGACCAATTTTGGATCTCAGTTCCCTGAATCTTTTCGTAGAATACAAAAGGTTCAGGATGCTCTCTTTGCAGAGCCTTCTGCCCCCCCCCCTCCGGCCGGGTCAATGGCTATGTGCTCTGGATATGCAGGATGCTTATCTGCACATTCCTATTCACCCATCTCATCTTAAATACCTTCGTTTTGCGTTCCAGGGGGACCACTACTAGTTCAAGGTGCTCCCGTTTGGTCTATCCTCGGCCCCCCAAGTGTTTACCAAATGCCTGGCAGTGGTGGCGGCCCACCTGCATACCAGGGGAGTGCAGATTTTCCCACACCTGGACTATTGGCTCCTGGTGGCCTCGTCCAGGGAGGAACTCCTGCATTGCCTTTTCCTTACCCAGCAGGTTTTTGCCTGCCTGGGTATTACCATCCATTACCATCATTCCAAGTCTCATCTGGACCCATCCCAGAGACTACAGTTTATTGGGGCGATTCTTGATACGACCACAGGCAGGGACTTCCTGCCGCCGGACAGGCCGTCCACCCTCCAGACCCAAATAAGTCTACTGTCCGACCACAGGACGGTCTCTGCAAGGTCAGTCCTTCGCCTTCTTGGGCTCATGGCGGCTGCTATCCCGACGGTTCCTCCTGCTCGACTCCACATGAGGATTTCTCAGTGGATTCTACGCTCTCAATGGGATCAGCTAGTGGACGACCTAGATCACCCAGTTCTGGTCTCCTTGCAGATGCTTCGAGACTTGCAATGATGGATGGTTCGAGAGAACCTGTTTCGGGGAGTTCCTTTCTTTCATCCTCCCCCCTCCCAGACTCTAAGCACAGACGCCTCGGGCGAAGGTTGGGGAGCCCATCTAGGCCCTCATCAGACCCAGGGCTCCTGGTCCAAGCTAGAACAAGCTCTCCTTATCAATGTGCTCGAACTTCAGGCAGTGTTGTACGCTCTCCAAGCCCTTCACCAGCACATCCTTCCCAGCCACCTAGCCGTCCAGACGGACAACATGTGCATGGTGTGGTACATCAACAAACAAGGAGGGACTCGGTCCTACCCTCTTTGCAGGGAGGCAATGAGGGTTTGGGATTGGGCAACACAACACAACCTTCACCTCATGGCAATTCACGTTCCAGGAGTCGACAACACCCTGGCAGACAAGCTAAGTCACTCTTCTGCTCTGACTCACGAGTGGGAACTGGACCAAGGAGTCCTAGACAATATCTTCCAACTTTGGGGAACACCACAGGTCGACCTGTTCGCATCCCCTCTAAACGCAAAACTTCCCATCTTCTGCTCGCTCGTTCCAGAGCGAGGCGCTTTTTGGAGTGACACTGTCTGTAGACTGGAAGGACAGATTTGTCTATGCCTTTCCCCCAGTTCCACTTATCCCACGAGTCTTGCAGAAACTAGTTACAGAAGGAGCACGAATGATTATGATCGCTCCTTTCTGGCCCAGCCAAGTTTGGTTCTCTCTTCTACAACAATACCCAGAGGATCCTCCTCTTCCTCTTCCTCTATCTCGAGGTTTACTGACCCAGGATCAGGGGACCCTGGTCCATCCAGGCCTCAAATCCCTTCAGCTGCATGCATGGCTCCTGCAGACTTAGCCCAGTTCTGTTTTGGAGTGTCTCCCAAAGTAGCGGAGATTTTGGTGGAGGCTAGAAAACCCTCCACCAGATCCACTTATGCCATGAAGTGGAAAAGATTCACTGTCTGGGTTGCTTCCAAGAATGTGGAACCCTTCTCCTGTTCAGTGGGGCTTCTGCTGGTGTATCTATGTCATCTGTTTGACCTGGGTCTCAGTCATTCTTCTCTGAAGGTACACATAGCGGCCATTTTGGCCTATCATGTTCCCTTTGCAGACAAACCTTTCGCTCAATTGGAGGTCTCTCTAAGACCTTTCTCAGAGGGGTCCTCCACCTGAGACCCCCCCATCCATACTCCTGCTCCCCCTTGGGACTTGAACTTTGTTCTCGAGAAACTTACTCTCCCTTCCTTCGAACCTGCAGCTTCTGCAGATTTGAAGTTCCTTTCATGGAAGACTCTCTTCCTGGTGGCCATTACTTCTGCTCGGTGGATTTCCGAGCTCCAGGCCCTGATGTGTAAAATCCCGTACTTGATTTTTCACAAGGAACGTGTTGCTCTTCGCACGAATCCTAAGTTTCTTCCTAAAGTAGTAACTGAGTCTACTCTAAATCAGTCCATATAGTTACCTGCCTTTTTCATGCAGTACTCTAATCAAGGGGAATATTTACTCCATTCTATGGATGTTCACCAGATTCTGAGATACTACACCAACAGGATGAAGGATCTCAGAAAGACTGACCAATTGTTCGTGTCTTTTGCTCATAAAAGGGAAGGCAATGCTGTTTCCAAGCAATGCCTATCTAAGTGGTTGGCTCATTGTATCACTTTCTGTTATGACAAATACAACGAGACCCTCCCAGGTCAAGTAAGAGGCCACTCTACTAGAGGAGTAGCTGCCTCAGCGGCTTGTTTCAAGAATGTGTCTGCGGCGGACATCTGCGCTGCTGCCACCTGGACGTCCGTCCATACCTTTACTAAACACTACAGTTTGGATGTTGTCTCTCGCCGTAGAGCAGGCTTCAGGCTGGCTGTTCTGCAAGGCCTCCTTTCTTGAGGCTTGCACAGCTAGAACTGCCTTTTGGAGTAGCTTCCTCCTCCTGGTGCCTCTCTTTGTTCCAGACTGCTTGGGATTCAGTCCTATATATAATTACCTACTGCAAGAGCCCTCAAGTATGATAGTACAGTTACGTAAGAACTTCCCGTAACAGTAGATCTTCGAGAGAGGCTCTTGCAAGGTAATACCCTCCCCGCCTCCATCCCCCAGGCTTTTCAGCTCCTTTTCCAGTGAGGGAAATATCCGCTACTCTCTCGTCTGGCCTTTCTGGCCCGTGGCGGAAAGAACTGAAAGGCGGGCATCAGGGACCGCCTTATACCGACGCCGGTCACCTGATGTGGGGGCGGTCCCTCGCCAGGGACCTGCTAGCTAGAAATTTTTCCGTGGGGTCCTGCCGTCTGCCGGCGTCAGTCCTATATGTAATTACCTACTGCAAGAGCCTCTCTCAAAGATCTACTGTTACGGTAAGTTCTTACATAACTGTACTTTCCTCCTCCAGAGAGCACCTCCTGTGGCTTGTCCTGCTGATCCTAGCCCTGGCCGGTGATGTTGAACTTAATCCTGGCCCCACCCTCCATGCCTCTGCAATTCCTCAGGAATGGCGGCTAGGTAAGGGGTTAAAAGTGGCTCATCTCAACATTCGTAGTCTGCTTCCCAATCTGGACGAGATTGTCGCCTGGGTCGCACTCTACAAGCCTGATATCCTTGGTATAACGGAAACCTGGCTTAAGCCCTCGATTCCTGACTCAGTCTGTGCGCTACTAGGCTATGAGCTCATACGATTGGACAGGTCTCGCAACAAGAGGGCAGGAGGCATCCTGATATACTTCAGAAGCCACCTCAAAGTATCCCTGGTGACTCACCAGACATCCCCTCAGTCCCCCTGTGAGCTGCTTCATTTTATGCTCCTACTCGGGAACGCTAAGAAATTACATGTAGCGTGCACCTATAACCCCCCAAAGGGAGGGCTTCAGGGTCTCACCCAACTCCTGGACACTGTTGGCCCCATTATTGGTGACAATGAGCTCCTAATCCTGGGCGACGTAAACCTAAACTGGACTGGTGGTAACGTAAAGCAGTTCTAACCCTTACTTGCCAGCCTGACCCTGCCGCAACTTGTACAGGAGCCCACCTGACGGTCAGCTAATGGAGCCTCCAGCTCCCTGCTGGACTGAATCCTGTCAAGTCGCCCCGAAAGGATCTCCTCCGCAGGGACCCTATCCGACTCCATCTCAGATCACTTCTTGGTCTTCTGTGTATGGAAAATCCCCTCCCCAAAGATCCCTCATAAAATCATCCACGTCAGGAACTTTGCCAGGCTCGATCCAGATGCATTTATGGAGGACCTAAGGCTCATGGACTGGTCAGGGGTGTATAGTGCCCCCGACCCCTCTACAGCCATAACCCAGTTTCTCAATTCCTTCGGGGCCCTGCAAGACAGGCACGCCCCAATTATAAGATGGAGGGTCAGGGGGTCAGCCACAAAATGGCTGCATGGGAGCCTCCTTGCCCTTATGTGGCGAGGGACAAGTGCTGGGCCCACTTCAAATGCTCCCTTGACCAGACCCTGCTACAATAATATAGACAAGTCAGAAATGAGTGTAAAAAAGCCATCAGGGTCGCCAAAAGTGACTTCTGCAAGTCTGCCCTTCTCAGCTCTGCAAATGACCCAAGAAGGTTCTGGAGAAACGTAAAAACCTTGGTCAGTGGTTCCTCTAACTCTGGAGTAACTGACATGTTAATTGGAGGAGTTTCCTGCAACAACCCACATATGATTGCAAATGCTCTCAACTCCCACTTCACCGATCTATCTGCTCTCTGCCTACACAACTCAACTGACAAGAGTGCCAACTGTCCCCCACCCCCAGACTGGTTGGAGTCTGACCCCTCCAGACCTCCTTTCATCCTAAGGGCAGTGTCGGACAAGGAGATGCTGACTCCTCTCTCTGGCCTCTCCCAGTACTCCAGCGCTGGCCTAGACAACCTGGAGCCCAAGCTTCTGAAACTTAGAGCCCCTCACATCGCCTCCCTGGTGGCTCACATTCTCAACCTGTCCCTTGCCACGGGGGAGATTCCTGATATCTGGAAAGTTGCCAGGGTAGGTCCTGTGCTAAAGCAGGGCAGCCCTAAAGTCCCTGATAACTACCGGCCGACCGCCATTCTACTGACCAACAGCAAGCTACTCGAAAAGGTAGTAGCTGAACAACTCTCTGAATACATTCAAGCCTATGAGCTGTTGTCCCCCGCCCAGCACGGTTTTCGTAAAGGGCACAGCACAACTACGGCCCTGATTTCTGTCTCGTCCAGTATTAGAGCAGACATGGACCAGAGGATACTCTCTGGAGCAGTGTTCATTGACTTGTCCAAGGCCTTTGACCTTGTTGACCATGACCTGCTCTGTACTCAGATGAGGTCCCTTGGCTTGACCCCATCAGTTTTGAATTGGTTAACCGACTACCTGCATGGCAGAGTACAGCTGACCAAATTCAATAAAGTCCTCTCAGATCCCCTACACGTGACCTCTGGCGTTCCTCAGGGCTCGGTTCTGGGACCCCTTCTCTTCTCTCCTCTCTCTCTTTATTAGCCATCTCCCTGCCGTAGTAACCAAATGTAGGGTCACCCTGTATGCGGACGACCTGGTTCTCCTGGCCCACTCCCGGGATACAGCCACCCTTAATCTCCATCTATCTGAGGACTTTAAAACATTCATTGGCTTTGGCTAACCCAACAGTAGTTGGTTCTCAACCTGAAAAAAACACAGGCTATGCTATTTGGCTCAGCAGCCAAGATACATGCCTCTCCAGTCCCTCTGCGAATCAGTTGTGCAGACGGAACTCCCCTTCATACTGTGACCTCTCTCAAATACCTTGGGGTGACACTTGACCCTCAACTGGACCTAGGGAGCCATATCCCCAACGCCTGCAGAGCTGTGAACTGTAAGGTGGGACTGGCCTATAGGGCCAAATGCAACCTAACCCCTGCTGCTCCTCTGGCTCTTGCTAGGGGAGTACTACTCCCTTCCCTCTGCTATAGTCTCCACCTCTTTGCTCGTACCTCGAAAGCCCTTCTCATTCGGTGGCACACGACGTACAACAATATCTGTCGTTTTGCTCTGGCCGCCCCCCGCCTCACCCATCATTGTGAACTCTATGACAAGCTTGGTTGGCTTTCTCTGACTAATCACATGAACTTTGGACTAGGGTATCTTGTGAGCAAGGTGATCAGTACTGGCCCCCCCCCTCCCGGGGCTGGCTCAGCTCCTGTCTCCTGCTGACTGCTTCTCCTACCCTCTCAGGTCCCAGGGTCCAGGGATACTAAAAGTACCCCCATCCCACACCCTTATGGGGGACAGGGACTTCGCTGCATGGGCTTCTAGGCTCTGGAACACCTTTCCCAAGCAAGGTTACTTTACTGCCCTTCCCATCAGTGTCTCCAGAAATCCTCTGGGGCATCTAAAACTGGCCTCATGTTGCGAGTGCCCACAGCCACCCTATCTCCATGTCCTAGGTACCGTAACTCCAAGGTATTCTTTTACTTGGAACACATACTGAACCGACTTGGTTGCTGATTTCGGTCCAGCTCTTCCTTATGCACTTGCCTATGCTACATGTGTGTTCAATGCTACTTAATGTTTGCTCATTATGTAATTTAACTCTGTCTGTTATACATAATGATCCCTATACTGCCTGTTTGTTTTGTTGACTCAATGTACTAAGTTGCAATATTGTACTTGTTTACCTGCTACGCTGTAATGATGTGTCTGTAATACCTGTTGTACTCTCCCGGGTCGTTCCTGAAAATAGGCATACAACTTGTCTAGTGTACCTACCCGGTTAACAAAAGCTAAATAAATAAATGTACGCAGATAAGGAACCCATATCTCTTTTTGCCTTAAAAACACATCAGGCCGGCCCACCGGTGCAGCAGCTGGATTTCCGCTATATGGATGACCCAGGTTCGGGAATAGACCCTGCAGGTCTGAGGGCAGGCTTGGGGGGATGGTCATGTCCCACGATGGCTTGATATTTCCGGGGAGGGGAGGTGCACGGTCCGGTGTTTGACGACCTCTGGCAGAGGCCAGAGGCATGACAGCATGTCTGGCCCCGCTGCCTGGGGAGCGCGAAGGACGTCGGTTCTTGTCTGGACCCTAGCAGCACCCGGGCCAAGTAAGTAGTGCTGGCTGGCCCCACCAGCGCCTTCCCCCTTGGAGGAGGAGGGGGAACCGACTGACAAAGGGAAATGTCGGGTTACCTGGGGGGGGGGGCTTACATGTGGGGTGGTGCTTGGCAGCGGGGTGGAGTGCTGGTGGGGGTCCTAGGTGACCCGAAGGAGTGGCCGGCTGGGGGGCGAGGAAGGAGCAAAAAAACAAAACAAAAAAAAAACATCAGTAGGAACACCATCAGGATCCGGAGTTTTCTGTCTTGTAAAAGAAGATATAACCATCTCAAGTTCTTTCCTATAACCACAGCCAATTTTCTCTGTCCTATTTGTGTGCTATAATGTACTCATTCAAACAACATGAAGTCTTACGTATTCAGACATTATGCAGTTAGCCCCAGCTCTTGAACTGCCCCGGAGAGGAAAGAATTAACTCTATGCAGAAGCATAGAACGTTGAGCTCGAGCTCGGTTTTCAAACCTCTGTCTGTGGTACTTCCCAGTGTAATGTCAGATTCTTACCAGCACACTAGCTAACATACTATAGTATGGAAATTGTTCAACATATAGCCAAAGGGCTAAAAAGTATCTGTGGTACTTCCCAGTGTAACCGTCAGATTCTTTACTCCGCCTAACAGTGAAGTCGCTCTGGAGATTTCCTCTACTCGGTTCGGTAAAAGTAAAGCGTTCGGTTTAAACCGTATAATTTTTTTTTATTTTCAGCCTCTGTCTACGTTACAGGTAGTGTGTAGATAGGTCGTGACTGTGTTTTATTCTTGTGAAAAAGTTGGAAATTGTTCTTTTCTTCAGTTTCTTTCCAGTCAGTCCGGTTTGGAATCGACCCATTCTGTTTAAATATATTTCTGGGATTAGAGTGGTGTTCCGGTACCGATCGGTTTCAAAAGAACCATTTTTTTTTTTGCCGGTTCTTTTAAAAAGCCCGTGATACGGTTTGTAACCAATCGGTTATTGTATTACCTGGCTTGAAAGCTGCAACAGGGTAATTTGTTAGGTTGGCTATGTCTGAGAAACCCAAGAAGAAAACCGGTCCCACTGGGTTTCAACACTGTACTGAGTGTGGGGAGGCCTTTGCTAAGGCTAACCCCCACCTCATCTGTGTTTATTGTCTTGGGTTTGACCACCTCAAGTCAGACTGCCAAATCTGTAAAAACTTTCCTAAATCCACTCTAGACAAAAGACTGAGTTGGCTGAAGGAAAGGGAGGCCAAGAAGTCCGTAGATCTGGATGGCCAGCCCGGTTCGGTTGCAGCCAAACCTGAATAGGTGCCTACTGACCTAGGTGATACCTCCTCGGGCCAAAGGAGAGCCATCCCCGAGGGGTCGGTTCCATCAAAAAAGAAACGTAAGTCTGCTGGTTCGGATTCGGTATCGCACTCTCCAACTGCAGACAAAATAGCCAAAGCGATTAGCATTGTTCAGTCCCTTAGACCGGTTCCGTCCAAACCAGTACTGCCGGTTAGGCGGTCAGTTTGGTCGGATCCTTTGGTCGGATCCGTCTCCTCCGGATTATGATCCAGATGCTTATTATGAGGAGTGGGAGACGAAGACTGTCCTGAGGATGATGACGATGACCAGGGGGGTCTGGATGTGCCCATTGAACCGGACATCTCCCCAGACAGGCCCTCCGGTGTCTTTCCTCCTAGGCTCTCTGAGTCCCCTTCACATTTTTTGTTCTTCAAAAAGGTGGCAGAAACCCTGCAGCTTCCCTTGGTTGAAGCTGCAGAGGAGGATGAAGAGCCTGATTTTGTGGAAATGATGGACATCCCAGAGTCCAAAAGACAACAGACACACAGAATTTTACAAACGCCTAATTCAATACCTCCTTTGGATAAGAGAACGGACAGGAGGTATTTGTTATCAGGCTGAGCTGCGGAGTTCCTTTATAGTCATTGCAGCCATGTTGGGGTAGTGCAGACTGCAGCTTGTGACAGGGCTAACATTCCTTTGGCTTCACACACCCCGGATAAGGACTCCAGGAAAGTGGATGCCATGACCAAAAAATACAGGTTACTCACCTGTAACAGGAGTTCTAGGAATGGTATATGTTGTTCATCCACACTTATTGGCAGGTTCCTTGCCGCTTTAAATCTTGCCGGAAGGTCTTCAAGTTGGCTCCTCCCACCCACCGGTGGTAAAACTCTCGGCTCCGCCCCATGGCACCAGATCTGCCCGTTGAAGCTCTAGGTTGAAAGGCCGAAGCCGGGAGGTCGGGTGGAATGTAGGGATGAAAACAATATATACCATCTTCTAGAACTCTTTGTTACAGGTGAGTAACCTGTATTTCTAGGACATGGATATGTTGTTCATCCACACTTATTGACAGACTCCTAGCAGTTCTCCGGAGGAGGGAGGCAAGGCGACACCTATTTAGGGAATAAAGACTGGAGAACCGAGGCCCCAAAACCAGCATCCCGGCGTGACTCAAGGTCGATGTGGTAATGGGTAATGAAAGTGTGTGCTGACTTCCAGGTAGCAGCCCTGCAGATTTCCTGGATAGGGACGTCCTGGGAAGCAGCCACCGATGCAGCAGTATGATGGGTAGAATGAGCTCTTATCCCTCTGGGAGGCTCTATGCCCACCAACTTATAGCAGAGATCTATGCAGGAGGTGACCCACCTGCCTATCGTCCGCTTGGCTGCAGGTCTGCCAGGTGCGGCTTCAGCGTAGGTGACAAACAGCTGGCGAACCTCTCCCCGAATTTCAGCCGTGCACTCCTTATAATAAGCGAGCGCCCTTCTAGGGTCCAAAGTATGGAGGCTGTATTCGACCTCCGAGGTGTGATTGGGGTAGAACACCGGCAGAGTCGACACCTGGTTAAGGTGAAACTCCGACACCACCTTCGGAAGGAATTTCGGGTGGGGGCGCAGGACAACCTTGTCCCTGTGGAAGACCAGGTAAGGAGACTCAATGCAGAGCGCCTGGAGTTCTCCCATCCTTCTGGCTGACGTGATAGCCACCAAGAAGGCGGTCTTCCACGACAGGTGAGAGAGTTCACACCTGTGCATTGGTTCGAATGGCTTGCCCATGAGCTTTGCCAGTACCAGCAGTAAATCCCACGGAGGTGGAGGTTCTCTCAACTGAGGGGAAATGTGATCAAGGCCTTTGAAAAAGCGCCAGACCACCTTCTCCTGCGCCACCGACTGCTCCCTGGCCCGCGCCCGGTAAGCAGAGATGGCTGCCAGGTGCACCTTTAGGGTCGTCGACCTAAGCCCTTGACTAGAAAGGGACCATAAATAGTCCAAAATGCTTGCCAAGGAACAGGAGGAAGGGTCCAAGCTCCTTATTTGACACCAAATGGAAAACCTTTCCATTTGAAGGCATAGCATTTCCTGGTCGACCTTATGGGACGCCCAACAACATTGAGGACCTCGTTGAAAGACCCAAGGCCTGGAACTCTAGCAGCTCAGGAACCAGGCCGTCAGGTGCAGGGATTGAAGGTCCGGATGGAACACCTTCCCCTGATTGACTGAGAGCAGGTCCGGGCGAGCTGGAAGCTGCCTCGGGAGCCTGGAGCTGAGGCTGAGGAGATCTGGGTACCAGAACTGGCGGGGCCAGTCTGGGGCTATCAGAATCACCTGCGCCTTGTCCCTCCTTGTCTTGAGAAGCACCTTGTGAATCAAGGGAAATGGGGGAAAGGTGTAAAAGAGGCCCGGGGTCCACAGCCTCGAGAAGGCATCCCCCTGCAGCGAGCCCTGCTGAGGGGGGCGGGCATGAAACAGCCTCAGCTTCGGATTCTCCCTTGAGGCAAACAGGTCCACCTGAGGTGTGCCCCAGTGGGAGAACAGATCTTGTACTACCTCCGGCAGGAGAGACCACTCGTGAGATGCAGCCCCTATCCGGCTCAGGGCATCGGCCAGGGTGTTGGAGGCTCCTGCCACATGAATGGCTAGGAGATCCGCCTCCAGGCTGCGCACGAGTGACCAATGTGGAGAGCTTCCTTGCATGGAAGCATGGAGCTGGCCCCGCCCTGGGCGGTTCAGGTAGTACATGGTCGTGGTATTGTCCGGCCTGACTCGACCACTGACCCCGGAGAAACGGAGCAAAGGCGGTGAGAGCTAGATGGACCGCTTCGAGCTCCAGCAGGTTGTTGTGGCATCGGGACCCGCTGGGACCAGAGGCCATGCACTCGGTGTTCCCCAGATGGGCACCCCAACCCATCAGAGAGGCATCGGTCGATAGAGAGACCGTCGGCTCGGGGCGGACAAACGGGATGCCCTCCTGCAGATGGGATGGAACGGTCCACCACTGGAGAGCGTTCCACATCTCCGGGTCACTATCACTAGCTGGTCCAAAGGATCGCGACGCTTGTGACCACTGGCTGGCCAGTCCCTCACTGAAGGGGCGCATGTGCCAGCGCGTCAACGGACCACGCTGGTACAGGCCGCCATGAGACCCAGGAGGCGCAGGAAGTCCCAGGTAGGCGCGATTGCCCAACCAGAAATGATTGGGCAAAGGAGGTAAGAACTCGGCCCTGTCCGCCGGGAGCCGTGCTTTGCCTGAAGAGAGTTGAGCTCTGCCCTGATGAACAGGATCACCTGCTTCGCTCGAGTTCGACTTGGCCTCGTTGATGAGAAGGCGACTTGAGAGCAAACCTGGAGGGCCAGATCTCTGGACCGCTCCACCTCCTGTCCTGGAGGGCTGCTATCAGCCAATCGTCCAGGTAAGGGTACACCGGACCCCCGGCGCAAGAGGAATGCTGTCACCACTGCCATGCATTTGGTGAAGACCCTGGGAGCTGGAGATAAGCCAAGGGCATGGCTCGAACTCGAAGAGGATCCCTCCGCCGAAAGCGGAGGAATCTCGATGTGACGGACGGATAGGGCGTGAAGAACGTCCTGTAGGTCCAGAGAGCAGAACCACACGCCGTGTTCCAGAGATGCTATTATCTGCGCCAGAGTGACCATTCTGAAGGTCCGAGACCTTAGGAACTTGTTCAGGTCGTGTAGGTTTGAGAATGGAGCGCAGCCCCCGTCCGCTTTGGAACCAGGAAAT
Source organism: Neoceratodus forsteri (assembly GCA_016271365.2). Taxonomy (NCBI): domain Eukaryota; kingdom Metazoa; phylum Chordata; order Ceratodontiformes; family Ceratodontidae; genus Neoceratodus; species Neoceratodus forsteri. The sequence continues at coordinate 481,639,285 of CM028130.1, read as the reverse complement.
ACCTGACACGAACCCCGGGTCAAAGGGGGTCCTCTATCGTGATCACCTCCTTTTGGAGGAGGTGAGCGATGTTGGCTCAACGAGCCGCCAGTGAGGCTGCGGACCCCGAGGCCCCCCGAGGTGCGATGGCTCTGAAGGGCGGGGCCCTGCTCGAATTCTAGAGGTAGGCCTTTTCCCACCACCTCCAGTACCCATCTGTCCGTGGTAACAGCGGACCAGGCGGAAAGGAAGTGTCTGAGCTGTCCCCCCACGGGGGGAACCAGGGGTGAGGTGACAGGGATGGGGGCGACACCCCTCAGCCCGTCACTGGGCAGGCTTGAGGAGGGACCGCCGAGGACCTCCTGGGCCTTTACCTCCTGCTTCCTGTTGGAGGAAGCCGACGGCTTGGGTTTGGGATGCCAAGCCGAGCCTGCTGGCCCTGACGCTGTTGGCCAGGTAGCGCGAGGCGCAGAAGGACGAAAGGCTGAGGCTGTGGCTTGGGCCTTTGTCCTTCTGAGCGGAAGAGATCGAGTCCAAGGTAGCATTGACTTCTCGATCCTCTGCAGGTGACCTTCCACCCCAGGGGTCAAGAGGCAGTCCCAAAAAGGAACATCCGCCAACTTGTGCTGAGTATCCGAGGTAAAGGAGGATATCCTCAGCCAAGCCCGCCGACGACGATGTACACTGCGGCCGCCACAGACCTGGCACATGAGTCCTCGATGTCTAACGCAGTCTGGAGCTGCTGTTTGGCCACTGCCTGGTCTGTCCCACACCTGCCTGACCGTAGTCTGCAGATCTGCGGGAAGATGAGGGACAACCTCATCCAGGAGCCCAACAGGGCGTGAGAAAATGTGCCATGAGGATGGCCGAACTGGCCTGACGAAGGCCGAGAGGACGCAGCATAGACTTTTCGCACCGCATAATCCAATTTCTTGATTCCTGTCGGGAGGTTTGTCCACATCCCTGGCGCTCTCGCACGCGGAACGCTGTCGGGTAACCAACCTCGGCCGAGGTGTTCCAAAAACCCCGGACAGGGAACCGGTAATCAGATACTTCCTGGCCATCCTGGCCAAAGGCGCAGGCAGGCAGGAAGCAAGACGCTCGCCAAAGTCTCCAAGGCTCGACCCACTATGGCTTCGCCACCGGAAAGGCCTCCTGAGGAGAATCCCCGGTCCAGAATCTCCTGGAGGGATACCTGGCCTGCTTAGAAACGGGTTCGAGCTTCATCCCGTGGACTCTGAGATGAGTCAGCAACCCTAAGAAGGACGAAGGGCTATCGTCCACTGACTGCCTCCGAGGTCTCCAAGTCCATGCGCTTGGAGAAGAGGGTGGAACCATCATCGGACTCAGATAAGTCCTCAAAGAGCTGCCTCGGCCTGAGCCACCCTCCACCTGCCGAGGTTTATCGGGAGTGAGGGTGACAGACAGCCTATGGGCAAACCCCAAGGCCGACCGAGAATTTTTGGTCTGAGCCCCAACTAATGGCTGTGGAGGCGGAGGTTCCACCAGAATCGGTGGGGCAGCTGGAATTGGCCGAACAACCGCCTGGGAACAGGCCTCGGCCAACGAGGGTTGTTTTCGCCGCCCGTGACAGCCACTTAATGGCCGGGGGAAGACGACTGGGTCGGCTTATTCCCGGTCAAAAGGAGCTGTTGCCACATGAGTTCTCGTGATTCTGACGCAACTTTGGCGTCAAGCCTCCCTTTGTCCGAGGAGAGAGCGGGCGGCGCGGCTTGCCGCGTGCCGAGACCGAGACCATCTATGGCGGCGGGATCGGTTGGACCGCGAGGATGTCCGAGACCGAGAGTCTCGACTAGGCCGAGGAAGGCGAGGAGAAGTGTTGGAAATCGGCACTCCCCTCGGCTCGGACGATCCCACCGAAGGCTCCGGAACCAGAGGCACAGACAAGCCGACGGGATCCTCAACTCCCATCGGGGGAACCGGGGAGAGGGGATTCTCAGCTTCTCCAGCCGACAGCCTGTCTAACGGGTCGAGAAAAATCTCAACCGCGTTGTCAGGAGTCTCGGTCAACTGGCCTGAGGGGACACCGTGAGCCAGAGGCCGAGCTGAGGGCTCACCCAAGTCGCCACTGCCCAGGCGGGAGGGATCTTTCCGCCTCCCAAGAGCGCCGGACGGAGAGATTACTTTTGCTCTTTTGGACCTGGAAAAAGGTCCCGAAGAAGTTGGACCCTCACCTTTGGTCGAGAGGGTCAGACAAAGCTCCTTAAAAGAAGCCGAGTACGAGGCACCGAGAGAGAGCGGGACAAATGCTGCAGCCGAGGTAGAAGCGGCCCGCGCCGCCTCCTCTTCGAGGGCGATCATCTGCTCGAGCTGATCCGCCGAGCCCGCCGCCGCGGACACCGCCAACCGGGCCTCTTTAGATTTCACTGGTGGAATTCTTTTCTCGGGGCGCCCCAGTTGTAATCAGGCAGCACGGTCTTCAAGGACGTAGGCCGAAAAAGAAGAGCACAAGTCACAGGCCTGCGGGTCGTGCTCAAGGCCCAGGCAGTAGACGCACGTGGAGTGCTGATCCGTCCTAGACATCTTCTGCCCGCAAGGGCACCTCCGGAAACCAGGAGTCGATTTGTCCATCGCAGCCGAGGAGAAGAAGACCGAAGTCTTTTTAGCAAAAACTTTTGAATTTCGAACTTTCCAAGAATTAGGAACCAGTCTTAATCGCAGAGCATTAAGGAGGGAACCTGAGCTTCCAAGCGGTAAGGAAGATCTGGCGTCATGAGGCGGAGCCGAGAGTTTTACCACCCGGGTGGGTGGGAGGAGCCAGCTTGAAGACCTTCCGGCAAGATTTAAAGCGGCAAGGAACCTGCCAATAAGTGTGGATGAACAACATATCCATGTCCCTAGAAACAGTATTTGTCATCCTCTTTGGGACTCAGGCAGACTACTTATATGGCCTACACAGCCAGGTACCAGAAATCCAGATGGGATACAGTTCTGGAACTGGCTAAACAGGCCTCCCCAGCTAGCCAAGGAGCTGGAGGAGGTGGCTGCTGATGGAATTGAGGCATCCAAAATGCAATTTCATGCTGCTGTGGACTCCAGTGATGTGGTATCTAGAGTCATGGCTACATCTGTGTCTCTCAGAAGACATGCTTGGCTCAGATGTACTAGCCTTTCACAGGATACCCAAACTAAGGCTATGGATTTTCCTGTAGTAGGTAACTCTCTGTTTGGGGAGCAGACAGAGGCATACATGAAGAAAATGGATGATTACAGGACCACGTACAGGAGTGCACAGGCCAAAGAAAGGCAAGTCACTCTGCACAAGCAGCAGTCTAGGGGCACGGGCAGGCTCTTTCAAAGGCCTTTTTACCAGCCCAGGCCTCTTCTCCGTTCCCACAAAGGGGGTTCTTCAGAGGGAGGGGCAGGAGGGGGATGATCAGAGCTGCTCCCTCCTCCTGCTCTCAGTCTAAGATTCCTGCCAAGCAGACACCCTGATGTGTCAGCCCAGGTTGACTCCCCATTTCCAGTAGGAGGCAGGCTGATTTACTACTTCCAGGCCTGGAAGTCTGTGACCTCAGACAAGTGGGTCCTGGAAATAGTAAGCCAGGGACTGGCCCTCAGCTTCAAAAAATTTCCAAAAAGGAGGGCCACGTTTTTTCCACCTGCATCACTCTCAGAAACCATTGCCCTAGAGGCAGAGGTTTCCCCTCTTCTGGCTCTCAGAGCTAGAGAGAGAAGGCTCCTACTCTGCACAGGGGAAAAGGACTGTATTCCAGGTACTTCCTTACCCCAAAGAAAACAGGGGAGTGGCGACCCATCCTAGACCTAAGGTATCTGAACAAACACATTTCAAAGCCCAAATTCAAAATGGAAACTCTGGGAATAATCTTTCCCTCTGTAAGGCCAGGGGATTGGCTAGCATCTCTGGAACTCAAGGATGCCTACTTCCATATTCGTATCAGGTGCTCCCACAGAAAATACCTCAGGTTCGAGTTGCCTTCAGGCCATTACCAATTCAGAGCTATTCCATTCGGCCTAACATCAGCTCCAAGGGTGTTCACAAAGTGCCTTGCAGTAGTGGTGGCTTACCTCAGAAGACAGGGTATCACCATCTTCCCTTATCTGAATGACTGGCTCTTAGTGAGTCAGTCACCTTTACAGGTCAAGTCCGCTCTTCAAACTACCCAGGGCCTACTCAGCTCCTTGGGGTTTCTTCTCAATCTTCCAAAGTCTGTTCTCGAACCAGTTCAACTTCTCACCTTTATAGGCATAGAGTTGGACACTGTACAAGCAAAATCCTTCCTTCCCCTGGCAAGGGTGAAGGCCCTAGTGGATCTCGCTTCCTCCTTTCGGCCTCAGGTCTCCCGCCCAGCAAGACAGTTCCTCCAGCTCCTGGGCCACATGGCAGCTTCCACGGCAGTGGTGCAGGGATCAAGGTTCCAGATGAGGAACATTCAGTTTCATCTAAGGTCTTTTTGGTCTCAAAAGAAGGATTTACTTACCATTCTGATCCCAGTGACTCAGACTCTGGTCCGAGCGCTCCAGTGGTGGCTGGACCAGGACAACCTTAGACAAGGAGTTCCATTTCTCCCTCAAGTCCTATCAGTAGTTCTAACTACGGATGCTTCTCTCCTAGGGTGGGGAACCCACCTGGAAGCCATAACAGCTCAAGGGGTCGGGTCCCCACAAGAGTCTCTCCTTCATGTCAATCTCCTGGAACTCAGGGTAGTTTTCCTAGCCCTGCAGAGCTTCATGGATTCAGTCAAGGGCAAGGTGGTCCAAGTCAGGACAGACAGCACCACCACAATGTGGTACATCAACAAACAGGGAGGCACTCAGTCCTCAGCCTTGTGCACAGAGGTCATGAAGCTGTGGTCTCTGGCTTATTCTCTTCAGACTTCTCTTGTAGCAGTTCACCTTCCAGGGAAGGACAATGTAGTAGCAGATGCTCTGAGCAGAATTTGACAGGGACATCACGAAGGGTCCCTGGATCCTCACATCCTGAAGGTCATCCTGTCCAGGAGGGGCACTCCAGAGATAGATATCTTTGCAGCACCAGGCAATCATCAACTTCCTCTGTTTTGTTGCAGACCTCCAGTCCTGGGAACAGTTTCCCAGGATGCTCTCTTTTTGGACTGGAAGGGTAGGTTTCTCTATGCCTTCCCTCCCTTCCCTCTGCTTTTCAGAGTTCTGATCAAGATCAGGACTCAACCCTGCACAGTGATACTGGTGGCTCCAGATTGGGCCAGACAGCCGTGGTATCCTCTACTGCTGTCCTTGTCAGTGTCATGTCCCCTGTCACTGCCCAGGATATACAATCTCCTGTCCTTCTCCCAGGGGCGGATCTGGTACCCCAATCTCCAGTCTCTCCATCTCAAGGCCTGGCTCTTGATGAGTTAGAATATGCAGCACAACATCTTTCTCAGGGAGTTCTGAATATTCTGAAGGTCTCCAGGAAGCCTTCCACTAGAAAAACTTACAACTCCAAATGGAAAAGGTTCAGTATTTGGTGCTCTCAGAAAGGCATCCTGCCTGATTCTGCAGACATTTCCACAACCTTAGACTGTCTAGTTCATCTGTATGGTCTAGGCCTTAGGCCTGCCACTCTGAAGGTTCATCTAGCAGCTGTCTCTGCATTCCTCTCAGCAGGGAAGGGCTCTTCCCTGGCATCTCATCCTGTTTTCAGAAAGTTTTTCAAAGGTCTGGTTCACATTAACCCTCCCTTTAGGGAGCCCACTCCGCCTTGGGATCTTAATGTCTGCATAGCTCAGCTTATGCAGCCACCCTTTGAACCTCTGGCTTCTTCCAAATTGAAGTACTTGACCTGGAAAACTGTGTTCCTGGTAGGTATTACTTCTGCCAGGCGGATTAGTGAGTTACAGGCTCTGTCAGTTGAACCTGACTTCATCTCCTTTCATAGGGACAAAGTGGTCCTAAGAACCAATAGGAGGTTCTTGCCCAAAGTGGTATCGGATTTTCATCTGAACCAGTCTGTATCTCTCCCTGTGTTTTTCACTGATCATTCTTTTTCAGGTGAATGAAAGAATGTTACACAGTCTGTATGTTAAGAGGGCCCTTAGCTACTACATTGAGCATACTAAGGGACATAGGAATGGCTGTCTTCAATTGTTTCTCTCTTACGGTGAAGTGGGGAAAGGTAAGCCTTCCACTAAAAGAACTATTGCCAGGTGGATTGTTTCTTGTATACAATTCTGGTATGACAAGTTGGGTAGAACTGAGGGCTCATTCGACTAGGGGTACAGCTGCTTCTCTAGCTGCGGTCAGAGATATACCTTTGTTAGAGATCTGTAAAGCAGCCACCTGGAAAACAGTACATACTTTTACCAAGCATTACTCCCTGGACATCCAGGCTAGGAGTGATGCTAGGTTTGGCACAGCAGTACTGCAGAGTCTCTTCCCAAAGTAGGTTCTGCATTCCCTCCTTCATAGGGAACTGCTTGGTAGTCTGCATTATGTCTGAATACAGCAAGACTTCATGTTGTTTAAAGAAAAATTACTCACCATAGTAATGTTGTTTCTTCTAATGGAGTCTTGTTGTCTTCAGACCCCCGCCTCCCTCTCAGAACCTGTTTTTGGGAAGTGGGCTGGCCGGTACAGTGTTGCACCTCAAGGGTGTACCTTGTACCCTCCCTCTTGGGTGGGGTGGATGTTGTTGTTACTTTTTTGGTGTTTTATACTTAAATATTGTCACTACCTTTTCTTCTTGGGTTCTCGACTTGAGTCTTTTGGGCCCAAAAATATTCTTTTTGCCCTTTGGCGATATGTTGAACAATTTCCATACTATAGTATGTTAGTTAGTGTGTTGGTAAGAATCTGATGTTACACTGGGAAGTACCATAGACAGAGGTTTGAAAACCGAGCTCGAGCTCAACGTTCTATGCTTCTGCACAGAGTTAACTCTTTCCTCTCCGGGGCAGTTCAAGTGCTGGGGGCTAACTGCATTATGTCTGAATACAGCAAGACTCCATTAGAAGAACCAACATTACTATGGTGAGTAATTTTTTCATGTTGGGGTTAATAAATAGGCTTTGAAGCCGGCCCGGTGGCACTGAGGGTTGAGGCGCTGAACGCCACACCTCGCGCCATGCTGGCGACCCAAGTTTGGGAGCAAGCTCATGCTGCTGGGGGTCGGCAGGGGAAGGAGAGGATCAAGCCTCCAATGACAGCTCTCCTCTCCTCTCCCTGGGGTGGGTGGGCATGTTGTACTGCTCTATGACTGCCTCCTGGTGGAAGCCGGGGGCAGTGCCAGAGCAAGGGAGACTAGAAGTGTGGCATCGTGACATGGCATTCATAGCCATGAGGGGGAGGAAACAGAAAAGTGGAAAAACACAGAGATTGTAGGCTACATGACGCCCCCACCAGCACGCCGCTGCCTCAGGACCTCCCATATAACCCAATCTGGATATGTGTCATGGGGGGTAGCCCTCCTACCCCACCCCACCATGGGGGGGTTAATCCTTTGGGGACCCAGGGCTCTGGGGCACCAGGGGAGTGGCGACTGGGAGTCTGGAGGTGGACTGATTCCCTGCCTGCAGGATGAAGAGGATAAACAAAAAATGAAAAAAAAAAACAGACTTTAAAATGGGTTCACTCATTCAGTTGGGCTTTGTATACTTCTGGATCTTCCATAAATTGTCCTGTTCCTTTGGCAGCTAGATTCCAGAGCTATTTGTCATTTTTATCTAAAACTGCTTTGTCCAGCTCCCTCCAGAGTTGGGGTCCAAATTCCTCCTTACTTTTATTAAGTAGCTTGTTATATTCATTTTTTTGTATCTTCGTTTTATTAAAAATAAGCAGTCAGATCATACAGCATCAGCGTTTCTCAGCATTAAAAATTCAGTGACATATCTTATGCATTAGATAATCCTGCTGATATTCGCTGTCTGTGAAACATACAGTAAATGTTATCAATAAAAAATAAAATCAAACATGTGAAATATGCATATTTCATTCTAACATCATCAATAACTCTGAAACAGGTCCACCTTTTTCCTTGCCAGGGTGTAGATCCTCCTACTAATGGCTTAATGTGTTTCTTGATCCTCTTCGTTGCAATCTACCTATAAGACTCTCCTGACTGTCACATATCCTGTCAGGTTCCCCCTTCCTCAACAGCTGGGCTTCTGCCACAGGCAAGGCATCCAGAAATGTTCTCCATTCCAGCATAAAGTTTTCTGTTTTTCTTTTCAATATATGTCAGCCCATCCACAGCCAGCACTTGAATCACAAGGTTTTAACCCCAGGAATCACACAGTATGACTAAACTAACACAGTCAGCCTTCACTGTTGAACTGCCTGGAGGGATGGTATGCATGAAAATGATGAAACTCTCATTGGCTCGTGCCAATTTCAAACTGCTGCCTTTAGTAACTGCTGCAGTCTGAGTACTCAGATTCTTTACTCCACCTGCTAGTTAAGATGCCTCAGAGAACTCTGCTCAACTTTCTACTATTACCTTTATTTGGCGATAAGTAATGCTTTTTTTTTTTTTACTTTATTTTGATAATTGCTGCTCTTATAGAGCTTAGTTTAGTTTACATTTTGGGTTGTTTTTAAAGGGGAACTGTCATCTACAGGATTTCTTAATGTCTGAAAGCCCATAGAAAGCTAATTTGAGTGAGCCAGTGTGTTTATCTGTGAGTATTTGCAGTCCAGAGTTATTCATATGTAAATCGGCCTGTAATTAAGGGTCGGGGGCAGCCTTGTGTTTTAGGCTCCTGACAGAAAATGATGTCACCGAGGGTCTTGGCTCTCCTTTGGCAGTAGGTTAAATAGGAAATCATCTGTTTTATTAAGTGTGTTTTAAGGTGTTAATACAACACACTACAGCACCAACTTCTGTCTTTTTCCATTCCCTCTCTAACAGCCTTTTCTCTTACAATTTTGAGTGTGAACTCAGGTCTCCAAGATGCAAATGTGGCTTCGTACCTACTGGCCTGGTATCATGGGGCCAGCCTTGAAATGTGTAGTTTTTGAAGCATGTTTTAACAATGTTGTCCAGCTATATATTTTTGCAATTAATAAACTAGTATTTTGTTCTATTTTTTCTTTTCATGTCAAATCTGGATAGAAAGAGCATAATATTTTCAGAATCATAACACACGCTCAGATTGTTTTTTACTGTCTTTGTCCAGGAACGGCACACTGAGCTACAGCTTGTTCCCGGGTGTGTTTTGGGGGCACAGGGAGATTAAGTGACTTGCTGTGGTCACACAATATGCAAGTAGAGCATGTTGGAATCAAAATCCATTCTGCTGGATGAACAAAACTTGTTCACAGCTCTCAAGGCTGTACTGCCAGCTAATAATCAAAAACTACGCATTTCAAGGCTGGCCCCATGATGCCAGGCCAGTAGGTACTGAAGACCTGAGTTCACATTCAAAATTGTAAGAGAAAAGGCTGTTAGAGAGAGAATGGAAAAAGACAGAAGTTGGTGCTGTGGCAGCCCCAGAAATCTGTACTGATATGAACACAGCCAGGGTTAGATATCCTGGTATGGGACCCCAATACCTGTTGGCAACACAGAGCCAGCCTTGAAATGTGTAGTTTTTGATGATCAGCTGGCAGTATAGCCTAGAGGTTAAAGCAATCCTGAAGATGGATTGTTTTTACTAACAGTTTAAAATGTAATGGTGATAACTCACCAGTTCCAGTGCACATATAATCCAATTATTATAAATGTAGAAAGTGTTGTAATAACACCTTAAAACACACTTAATAAAACAGACAATTTCCTATTTAGTCTACAGTCAAAGGAGAGCCAAGACCCTCAGTGACATCATTTCCTTTCAGGAGCCTAAAACAGATGGCTGCCCCAGCCCTTAATTATAGACTGATTTACATATGAATAACTCTGGACTGCAAATACTCACATACACATACAAACACAATGCTCACTCAAATTAGCTTTCCATGGGCTTTCAGACATTAAGAAATCCTGTAGATGATAGTTTCCTAGTTTTTCGGTTCCTCATCGGTTCCATGGAACCATGGGGAACCGCTATTCTGAAGAGTTTTACCTCAGATTTTAGTTTATTTTGGTGTTTTCTGACGGTTCCTTTCTAGGTACGTATAGAGTTTTAAGTTTATATTTATTTTCTCTGTTTGAGGCTCCCTTCCCTGTCAGGGAACCGATAGCACTCGGTTCCTATTTGCTTTTTTTGAACCGAACGCTTTACTTTTAAAATTGTATTTATCAGTTCCAGATACCAATATCTTGTTTAACGGTTTTAGTGATTACTTTAAATCAGTGTCAGAGGTTTCTAAAGATAAACCTAAGAAACAGAGGGGACCCACTGGTGTTAAGTACTGTAACAGTTGTGGACAGATTATAGCCAAGGCAAACAGGCCAGACCTATGTATTTTTTGCCTAGGGACTAGTCATATTTTTTCAAATTGTGCCATTTGTAAATTATTCTGTCCTAAAATGCTAAAATATAGGGATAAAAAATTGGAATAGATGGCAGTATGTGCTACCTCTTCAGAGAATGTCCAGTCCACCTCCTCCTCCTCAAAAAAGATAAAAGACAGGCCTAAGGAGGTAGTGGAACCCAAGTCCACAGAAAAATCTGATACTGTTAAGTCAAAAAGACCTGTGGAACCAGCTAGTGAACCGGTTCCATCTTAGAAAAAACATAAGGAAAAACATGTCGTCGTACGTCCGGCCAAGAAGCTCTTAGCAAACAAAGCTGTTATGCCCTTTCCTGAGGATATTGCTACAGCCCTGCAGGTTTTGCAGGCTCTATAGGCAGTGGTCCCTGCTCCTGCACTGATTCCACCTGTTCCTGCTTCTGTTCCAGGGAGTCAAGATCCGTTATACTTGTATGATAATCCTGAAGAGGAGGAGGAGGAGGAGGACGAACCGGAACCCATAGAACCTGAGGTATCCCCAGATCAGGACTTTGGTTCCCCACCCAGGGGTGTGGAGGATTACACATCACACTTCTCATTTGTGAAGCAAATGGAAGACACTCTGAATCTTCCTATCCAGGAGACAGAAGAGGATGGGGAGGAAGCTGATGTTTTGGAGATGATGGGGTTGCACCTACAAAACATTTGATGCTCCCCATGCACAAATCACTGAAGAAAGTGCTGCACGTCCTGAAAACCCCTACCTCTGTGCCATGGGCTGATAATAAAGTGGACAAAAAATATCAGTTAGACAGATCCACTGCTGCATTTCTTTTTAACCACCCAGATCATGAGGGGGGTGGTCCAGGAAGCAGCTTGTGATAAAGTAAGGATTCCCTTGGCTTCCCACCCCCCCAATTAGGATTCCAGAAAACTGGATGTGATGGGGAAAAAGGGTATCTAGCTGCCTCACTCTTAGTGAGACAGGCCAACTATACAGCCTTTGCAGTACAGTACTAGAAGGTGTTATGGAACACTGTGCTAGCAATATCTGACAAAGTCCCAGGTGAAGCGATGGTGGACCTGGCAGACACTGCAAGGGCGACACTGGACGCCACCAAATATCAGTTCCACATGGCTCAAATGACACTGCAACCAGGCTAATGGCTCTCTCCATCTCCCTGAGACGGTTTGCATGGCTTAGGACCACTAACCTGACACAGGATACGCAAACTAAGTTAATGGATTTCCCTTGTGAAGGGGATTCCTTCTTTGGAGACAAAACTGAGGCCTACATGAAAAAGGTGGAAGAGTACAAGGCACCTAATGGAGCAACTCTAAGGAAAGGCCTTCAGCCTCTTACAGGTCCCAGTATAGGGGAAGCAGGAGTAGGGGATCCTGTTCTAGGCCTTTCTTTCAAGCACAAGCGATGCCAGACTACCAACAGTCCAGGGGAGAAGGAGCAGGAGATCCACGAGGAGACCTGCTCAGGTACCTCAGATGCAGTCCCAGGCTAAACAGAATCCCTGACAGGCTAGTACAGGTCACCTCCCCCTTGGCAGTAGGCAGCAGATTGGCTCACTACCTCCAACTTTGGTACACCATCACCACAGACAAGTGGGTCCTGGAGGTAGTGAACTAAGGACTGTCTCTCTACGTTTCGAGTCATTACCCACGCTAAGAGCCAGAAACTTTGCTCCAGTTACCTCTGCTGACAAGGTACTTTTAGAAGCCGAGGTGGCAAACCTATTGGCAATCAGAGCAGTGGAACCCATCCCCTTGTCTGAGAGGGGAAAAGATTTCTACTCAATATATTTCCTCATTCAGAAGAAAAATGGGGACTGGCGACCCATTCCGGATCTACGACTCCTAAACAAACACATTCTGAAACCAAAGTTCAAGATGGTGACTCTGGCCACGATCATCCCCACATTGCAGAAAGGGCATTGGTTGGCATCACTAGACCTAAAGGATGCTTACTTCCATATTCCTCTCAGGCCAAGCCACAGAAAGTATCTGAGGTTCAGGCTACCCTCAGGTCACTACTAGTTTGCAGCACTACTGTTTGGCCTAACCTCTGCCCCCAGCGTATTCACAAAGTGCCTGGCAGTGGTAGCGGCACACTTATGAAGACAGGGAATGACAGTGTTCCCATACCTAGATGACGGACTAGTCACAGGTCAGTCTCTGCAGCATACCAGAGAAGCTCTGGCCCTTACCAGGAGCACACTAGAATCTGTGGGATTCCTCATAAACTAACAGATGTCCTAGCAAGAACCTGTTCAGATTCTGGACTTCATAAGAGCAGAGCTGGACATCAGCCTGGGCAGAGCATTTCTGCCTCAGGACAGGGTAAACAGCATCCTGCAGGTCACAGGATCATACCAGCTAAACAGGCCCAGACTAGCAAGGGAGTTTTTACTCCTGCTGGGTCACATGGCAGCTGCAGCAGCAGTTGTGCCAAGATGCAGGTTTCAGATGAGGGACATACAGTTTCACTTAAGCGCTCACTGGTCCCAGAAAAAAGATGCACTAGCCAAGCTGTTTCCAGTCACAGCTACACTCATACAGGCCCTGCAGTGGTGACTGGACAAGAGCAACCTCAGGGAAGAAATCCCATTTATAAAGGAGCATCTCTCAGTGATGCTCACAACAGAGGCTTCCCTGCTGGGGTGGAGGGCACACTTGCTGGATCTAACACCCAGTGGGACATGGTCCCCTCAGGAATCACTTCTGCACGTACATAAACCTGTTGGAGCTCAGGGCTGTATACCTGGCTCTTCAGGCATTTGCTCCACACTTAAAAAACAAGGTGGTACAGGTCAGAACAGACAACACAACCACCATGTACTACACCAACAAGCTAGGTAGAACCAGATCCACACCACTTTGCACAGAGGCAATGAAACTGTGGAGTTGAGCCTACTCCTTGCAGGTGTCACTGTCAGTTAGCCACCTTCCAGGGAAGGACAACATCTTGGCAGACTCCCTCAGCAGGATCAGCCAGGATCATCACGAATTGGCACTGAATCCTGAAGTACTGCAGGCAGTGTTCAGAAGGTAGGGCACACCAGAAATAGACATCTTTGCCTCCACGGACAATCATCAGCTGCCACAGTTCTGTTGCAGGCCTCCAAGTAAGGGAACAGTTCTTCTGGATGCACTGCCACTGGACTGGTCAGGAAGATTCCTGTATTCCATCCCACTTTTTCTCATGTTAGTCCCTCGGCTCAGGAGCTACTGTAGCATAAATTACAAAAAAAAAAACCAAAACAACTGACATTAAGGAAAAATACTCCCAAAAACCAAACAAAGGGACCTAGAACGGGGGCTTCAGAAACAGACAGCTAGTGTAATAGTGTAGTTACACAAATAGTGTAATAGCTGTATAAGTGCAGAATAATGTAGGGAGTGGTGCAATGCAGTGGATGCAGGGCAGCTGTATGCAGGCAGACCTTCTGGATGCTGAGGTTCTGCCCTATCTGCAGGCATCTCTCTAGACTGTGGGATGAGGTAGCCAAACTCAGAGTGCCACCCTTCCTCACATCCAATGCTGCTGGATGTGAGGAAGGGTTCGGATTCATTGATGACTTGGGACCCACCTGGAGAGATGGGGGCTTGTTCAAACCCGACGGCCTCCATCCATCCTGGAGGGGAATCCAAGCACTCAATGAAAAGTTTAAATGCTACATGGACAAGCATTTAAACTAGCGAAGGGGGGGGGCAGGTCAGCAAGGAGGGTACCTAATTGTCCACCCCCATAGCTAGCAGTGGAACCAGAGGACAGGAGGGCAGCTGTATTCAGGCAGACCTTCTGGATGCTGAGGTGCTGCCCTATCTGCAGGCATCTCTCTGGACTGTGGGATGAGGTAGCCAAACTCAGAGCAGAGGTAAACTGGGTCAGGAGTACCTTCACCTCCATCCAGAGGCTGCCCAATCCAATGCTGCTGCCTCAAAGGATGCCAAGAATGAGGAGCACTTGGACAACGGTGGGCTCGGGGAGGGTTAGGATGGTTAGGCTGAGGCACATCCCAAATCCTGTTCCACTCCAGAACTCATATGTCACACTGGCAAACGGGGACAACCAGACAGAGGCACCCAGAGAAGTGGAAGGGAAGGATGTGGAGGTCAACTGAGGAGGTGACCTCAGTGGGGGGAACAGTGGACCCCAGAGGAGGAGGAAGTTAATCCTGGTGGGAACTGTATTGTATGGGGGATCGAGCTAGGAACATGTGATGGGGAGGTGAGGTGCCTACCAGGTGCCACCGCGTGGAGGAATGCGAAGAATATCCTGGGGATCATCGGGAAGGCAAGATGGGAAGGAGAGCTGGATGTCATGATCCACCTAGAACCTAATGACCTGGCAAATGGGGAACCTAAGGAAGTTCAGGAAGAGTTTAGAAAATTAGGGAGGGGTCTCAAGCAAGCAGCTACATCTGTCACCTTCTTGAAAGTACTACCTGTGAGAGGACTGGGAGAGCGTAGGGGCGCATGCACAAGGAACTTTAGCACGTGGTTGAAGAACTGGTGCTGTGAAGAAGGGTTCGGATTCATTGGTGACTTGGGACCCACCTGGAGAGATGGGGCTTGTTCAAACCTGACGACCTGCATCCATCCTGGAGGGGAATCCAAGCACTCAATGAAAAGTTTAAATGCTACATGGACAAGCATTTAAACTAGCGAAGGGAGGGGGCAGGTCAGCAAGGAGGGTACCTAATTGACCACCCCCATAGCTAGCAGTGGAACCAGAGAACAGGAGGAGGCGATATCACTAGAAAGCAGTGTGCAAAACATGGAGCTAGGCAACCAAGGTGTAGATAGGCAGAAAAAGGACAAAATTCAACAGAAGGGCAGACAGCAGGAAGAACCAGGGATAAAGGACAACCAGGGAGGGGACTGGAGTAGAACAGCAAAACAGACCAGGAAGGTCACATCATGGAAAGCCATGTGTGCCAATGCCAGGAGCCTTAGCAACAAGATGGAGGATCTGGAGGCTGCCGTGTTGCAGTCGGACCTGGACATTGTGGCCATCACTGAGACCTGGTGTAATGGTAATCATGACTGGGAGATGGCCATGCCCGGCTACAACATATTCAGAAGAGACAGGGCAGGCAGGAAGGGAGGAGAATTGGCACCTTATGTGAAAAATTGTATAAAGGCCACAGAGATCCAGGTGGAACAAAACGGGCGGGGGGCATACTGTGGGTTAAGTTGAAAAGGAAAACGGGGACAGCCATCTGCACAAGGGTGGTCTGCAGACCACCAGCCTAGGAGGAAGAGACAGATAGGGAGTTAATGCTAGCCATCCAAAAGATGGCGGACAAGGAGGAGGTGGTGCTGGTTGGGGACTTCCATATTCCAGACGTGGACTGGAGCCTCCCAGCAGCAGCATCAATTAGGAGCAGATTTATCCTGGTCTTCCTTCAGGGTGCCTTCCTTAAGCAACTGGTCATAGAACCAACTCAGCTGAAGGCAACTGAAGACAATACTGGACCTCGTGCTCACAAACGGGAACAGTGTGGTGGGGTAACAGTGGGGGAGCACCAGGGGAACAGTGAGCACTGGTCACTGTGGTTTGAAATCACAGAAGGAGCAGAACCAAACCACACAAAAACACGTATCCTGGATTTTAGGAGGGCAGATTTTGGGAAAATGGGCACATGCTTGAAAGAGGCACTAATAAGAATGGGGAGGGAATTGAGGGAGGAGGAACAGTGGGCTATATTTAAAACAGGGATTGCAAGAGCATCACAATTATGCGTTAAGCAGGTTAGCAAGGGGAAGAGGAAGAAGAGGCTATTATGGTTTTCCAAGGAGGTAGAGGAGAAAGTGAAGGCCAGAAAGATCACATTCAAGCAATACAAAAAGACACAGGCGGAATGGGATAGGGAGAAGTACCAGGAGAAGCAAAGGGAGGCAGAGAGGTCAGTAAGGGAAGCCAAAGCTCAGCCAGAAGAGCGCATCGCAAAATCAGTGGTTAGAAGGGAAAAAAACTTTTACAGGTACATAAGTGAAAAAAGAATTGTGAAGGGAGGGATAGTGAGATTGAAGGGAGAGGCCGGGGGCAGCGTGGAGGATGATAACAGTAAAGCTGACACACTGAACAGATATTTCTGCTCAGTCTTTACTGAGGAATGGGGAGGGTAACGGGCTTGAAGGGAGTACATGGGGTGGGAAGGGCACGGAAATGGATACAAGTCCCTTTACACAGGAAAGGGCCCTAAAGGAATTGGAAGGAATAAGAGTCGATAAAGCAATGGGGCAGGATGGGGTGCACCAGGGTCCTAAAGGAACTAAGAGAGGTCGTGGCTGAACCTCTGGCAATCCTGTTTAGCCACTTACTAGAAACAGAGGAGGTACCCAAAGACTGGAGGACAGCAGATGTAGTCCCCTTATACAGAAGCAGGAACAAGAAGGAAGCGGGGAACTACAAACCAGTCAGCTTGACCTCTGTAGTGGGGAAGATCCTGGTAGCACTGCTGAAGGAGAGATTGGTGGAACATCTGGTTGCCGATGGGCTACAGGACCCAAGCCAGCATGGTTTCACCAGTAGGGGGAGAGGGTCATGCCAGCCCAACCTCATTGAATTTTTTGACTGGATGATACGGGAGGTGGATCAGGGGAGGGCAGTGGGCATGGCCTATTTGGACTTCAGCAAGGCCTTTGACACTGTGCCACATAGAAGGCTATTAAACAAACTGGGGAATAGGGAAGTGGGCAGGAAAGTAGTGCAGTGGGTGGGTAATTGGCTGGGTAGTAGGACACAGAAGATGGTGGTAAATGGCTGTCACTCCATAGAGGGAGGTGACAGTGGGGTGCCGCAAGGATCAGTGCTGGGACCAGTCCTATTCAACATCTTCATCAGTGACATAGCGCAGGACCTAGAAGGCAGAATTTCCCTGTTCACTGATGACACGAAGCTTTGTAACAGAGTGGACATGGCAGAGGGTGAAGACAGAATGAGGAGGGACCTGCAGAAGCTTGAAGAATGATCAAGGCTTTGGCAGTTGAAATTGAATGCAAAAAAAGTGCAAAATAATGCATATGGGGCACAAAAACCCTGGAACAACATATCAGTTGGGGGGTGAGGATATAGCATGCACCAAGCAGGAAAGGGACCTTGAGGTTATCATCATCTGATGACCGCAAGGTAGGGAAACAGTGCAACAAGGCGGCAGGTAAAGCAAATAGGATGCTGGGATGCATAGGCAGGGGCATCACCAGCAGGAAAAGGGAGGTCATAATTCCACTATACAAGACCCTAGTGAGGCCCCACCTGGAGTCCAGTTCTGGAGACCTTACCTATGTAAGGACATAGACAGGGTGAAGAAGGTTCAGAGGAGGGGAACAAAGATGGTACAGGGATTGCATCACAAGTCCTATGAGGACAGGCTGAAAGACTTGAATATGTACTCCCTGGAGGAGAGAAGGGATTGAGGGGATATGTTAGAGACATACAAACACCTTACGTGGAGGAACAGGGTGCAGGAAAACACTATTTTCCAGCAAAAAAGATGTCCCAGGACTAGAGGGAGAGCAATTCAGAGGAAATGTAAGGAAGAACATCTTCACAGAAAGGGTGGTGGACAAGTGGAACACCCTGCCTGAGGAAGTGGTGGGGGCTGAAACAATCACGGGATTTAAGAATACATGGGATAGACATAAGGGAATCCTGGAGGTCAGGGGTAAGGGGCAGTAGACTTCTAGAAAACTTAAAGTGATCTTATGAGCTCAACTGGGCAGACTGGGTGGTCCATATGCCCTTATCTGCTGACAGTGTCTATGTATCTGTGTATATCTATGTACTCAGCACCTTGGTGAAGCTCATGTCCCATCCAGCAACAATAATCTTCGTGGCACCAGACTGGGCCAGACAGCCTTGGCACTCACTACTGATAACTGTCTGTCTCTCCTCCGATTCACCTGCCACAGAGGCACAATCTTCTGACATCCTTTCAGGGCAGGATCCTGTATCCCAACCTCGGGTCAGTGCGACTGAAGGCTTATCTCTTGAAGGCCTAGAATCTGCTAGTTTAAACCTCTCAGAGGAAGTTTTGACTGTACTCAGAGGATCCAGGAAGCCATCAACCAAGAAAACTTACTCCTCAAAATGGAAGAGGTTTTCCATTTAGTGTTCAGGAGGGGACATTGTTCCCTCGTAGGGCAAGTCTTCCTGTCCTGCTGGACTACCTGACACACTTGCATACTTTGGGCCTTCGCCCTTCAACATTGAGAGTGCATTTAGCAGCAGTCTCAGCATATGTACCAGCTGGCAAAGACGGATCTATGGCCTCTCACTCTGTCTTTTGCAAGTTCTTTAAGGGTTTCAACCACCTTCATCCTCCCCTTAGGGAGCCAGTCGCGGCCTGGAATCTGAACATTTGCATTACCAAGCTAATGGAGTCCCCTTTTGAGCCCATGACTACTGCAGACTTAAAGTATGTCACATGGAAGACTGTCTTCCTGGTGGCCATCACTTCAGCTAGGACAATAAGTGAGTTGCAAGCAGAGTGCGAAATTCCTATACCTTAGGTGCCCAAGGGCATGCACTATTGCCTCAGGACACCTACTGTTGTGTAGTACATGTCCACTTGGGCACCTAAGGTAATTGTGTGGAGCTCTGTTTTTTTTTTTTTCTTTGTTTTTGCCCACTTCACTTTTTTTTCTTTCAGGGTTCACTTTCCGGGCGGGGGAACCATCGGGACGGAGAAGCAGCACTGGAGAAGCGCAGGCGTAACAGCGCTAATGCCAAGAGCCCATCACATGTGTGCTCTTCATGGCATCAGCTGACATGCTGCGAGTCTCCAAGGAAGAGGATAGCAAAGTGCACCAATGCTATTCTGTCTCTTGCTAATGTAGAGACAGGTCGACTCGTCGTGTGGTAGCGCTGCTAAAGTAACTATCGGTTCATTCCTATGATCCCATTGCAATCATGATCGACGATCAGTCTGTAATTTGTTCAACAAAAAAACTAATAGAACCAAAAGCTCTTTTAAGAGCTATGTTAACTTTTTTTATTGAACCTGAGAGTGTGCGGGAGTTAATCGGGGAAGGGGAGCGAGCGAGTGTGAGACTGTGAAGATCTCTCTCCAGGGCGGAAGAAGTTTTAAACAAAACAGAAAGCATTAACAACTAGGCATTTGAAAGTGGGGGAAAAAAGGCAGAAATCAGGATCTCAAAAATCAGTGACTGAGTGACAGTGGAGAAGGGGTATCACTGTGAGACATATTACCTCTTGGAAGCACTTAGTCTGCAGACAGTGAAGCAAGCTGAATTTACCACCAGTCTAATTGCATGAGATAAAGACATATTTATAACTTGCTAGTAGCTACTGCTGCCTTAGCTTGTATAACATAATATTTTGCTGAAATTACAGCAAGAGAGGCAGAAAGTGCTGACTACAGCATATAGAAGGAGAACTCAGGGGCCATTAATTACAGACTTTGCAGGCTGCAACAGTCTCTGAGTTTATCCATAATATATATTAATCTGAGTGCCTGCCTTTCTCAATACAGTAAAAGGTTTTGTTATTATTAGTAGTATTACTAATGCCTGCCCTGCCTAACCAAACCTTACCTAACTGAAGCTATCTGGAGTGTGTTTGGCCATCAAATCAATAAGCTATTTATAACTTGCGCTGAGGAAAGTAGCATTCTATTTTGGGACGTTCAAGTCATTAAAAAGTTGAAAAGGGCTACTGTCTGTGAGGGTGCCTTTACTGCCTTTCTCTTAGTTTGAAGGCTGACCCTGAAGCAGTAAGATAAGACTAAAAAAGTTTAGTAGTCTCATCATTATATTCACAGACTCAGTCAAGTTACTGTCTGGGGACTCTTGAAAAATCTAAGTAAGAGCTGTTTTAACTAATTCATGCTAAGTAAGCTAACACTGTCAATCCACAGCTCTCTCTGATCTTATAACAGTTAAACTACTTGTAGCTGAGGTGCCTGAAGTCAATTTTAAACAGGTCTTTTTTTTTATTGTTTATTTATATTTCCTGTGAAGGGTGCTTGCTACAGCTTGCTATACTTGCTGTGTGAACTAAATCACAGAAAAGTAATTGAAGAGCTACTGCTAGCCCAGGTAGGTCAACGCTAGTTAAAAAGCCAGTTCTATGAGCTACTACTACAACTTGTAACTTTTTGACCTACCAATCTACCCTGTGGAGTGTTGCTTCACTAAAATCTAGAAGATGCAAAAAAAAAAATCTATAATTTGTTTTTTTACAAGCTACTCTAAAATCGTACTGTTAAGCTTTTTACAAGCTATGCTGTTGTTCACCTTCTAAAATCTGAGTACTGTTAAAAAATAATCTGAGTGTTAAGCTTTTTACAAGCTATGTTGTGTGGACTTATCTAAACTCTGAATACTGTTATAAAAAAATTGACAATGTTTTGTATGTGTGTGGACTATCTAAAATCGGAATACTTTTATGAAAAAAAGAATCTATTAAACTTTTTACAAGCTACGCTGTCTGTGGACTATCTAAAATCTGAATACGGTCTACTTGGTCGCCTGTTATAAAAAATAATCAGACGAGACAGTTGGGTTTTCTTGTTAAGTTTATTATTAAAAAAAAACCAAAAACGACACACTTCTCCTTGTTGCATTTATTAATACTGAGTAACACAAAAATTCTCAAAGTCAGTATTCACAAGTTCAGGCAGATACCATGAGTCTTTTTAAATTTGGATTTAAGAGAAAGAGTCTTGAAGAGACTGTGGGAGCCGACTCGGATTCCCCAACACCAAGCACTAGTACTGGCACTACTACTACTACTACTATTACTACTACAGCTATAACCACACCACCTCCTTGCCCAGACAGTGAAACTGTTGTGACTACTGAAGTTTCCTCAAGTGCTACTGCTTGTACTGAAAGCCAAGTTAAGGCCCTGAAAGTTAGAAAATTTCAGGAATCGTGGAAAAAGGGCAGGCAGTGGCTTACATATGACACAGATAAATGTGCCATGTTGTGTACATGGTGTCAGAATTATGATAAAAGCCAAAGAAAAATAATTTCAGAACTGGATGCAGTACTTTTACAGTACACATTATCTCAGCACATGAAGTGTCTGTAGCACATAAAAATGCTGAGAGGGCATACATTGCAAATAAAACAAAAGCTGGAGAAAGACCAATAGAGAAATCCATACAATTAATGGAACAAAAAGAAATGGATAAAATTTGTAAATTGTTCTATACTGCATATTACGTTGCTAGGACTGAAAGACCTTTCAGGGATTTTCCTGGGTTAATAGATTTACAAAGAAGAAATCATGGGGATGATGCTATGGGTCACAGTTACAGTAGTGACAAGCAATGCCGTGTCTTCATTCACTATATTGCCCAAGATATTCAAAGCACTACTGCTAGTCTACTACAAAACAATGATTTCTTTTCTTTTCTTGTTGATTCCTACACAGATAAAAGTGTGACTGAGAAGGAGGGCATTTATGTACGTGTTTTGAAAATGACCTACCTGTAGCAATCTTGATTTAGTAGTTGCCGTATTGGTCCTTGCAAGAATAGATCCAGAAGCAAATGATTTGATACCTTTTAATGGACCAACATAGATGTAACAACAAGAACAAAGTGCTCTAGCTTTCGGACCAACCAGTCCTTCTTCAGAAGCTCATGGCAGTTGTTTAGAAAATACAATACTTATAACAGCTAGATAATGCAGAGAAAAACAGAAAAAATCCCCATTGGTTTAAAATACTCATTTAAAAAAAAACAAAAACAGAAGATGATGTCAGAGAAGTTAAACAGTACAATACTGCCTCAGTCCGAATGAACCTTTAGAGATGTGCTTGTGCAACAAACGTAAAGAATCCTACTGCACATAAATTTAATTGACATAAGATAACACTGCTGAAGCAGATAACTCCCAAATCAAGCCATGAGTGTCACAGTCAGTATAAGGATGTGATTACTGAAAGGCAACCCCACCCAGCTTAAAGACAAACTAAGATAGTTATAGGGCTCATGAAATTACAATGTATGCATTAAAGACAAGAATACCAGTAAAGTTGTCTAAAAACATCAGTGCACACTGTGTGATGTGTAAAACCTAGCTAGACATGTCACCCAGCTGTATTCTCAAGCTAAATAAAAGGCCCAAGAAATTACAAAAACCTCAGGACTATATAAATGATAATATAAATATAAATTGATAATATTAGTGTTAAACAAAAGCTCTAGTAGAGGAACCTCAAGGAATTCAGACCATGCATCCTGATATGTACTGATGTCAATATATACTGAGAATGTAGCAACTACATGTACCACAAGTGTCTAGGGAATCTGAAAAAGAGATAAAAAGTAATTTATCTCCTCCTGCTCATACAAACAGTACAACCTAACCCACCCCACATCACAATAATGTGGGTGGGGAGATACATAGCTAAACGAGATGTTGTCTCCTCCCTCTCCCTCCTTTCTCTCTCTCTCGTCACACACACACACACACACACACACACATCTCAATCTCTCTCCTAGTGAACCTATATTAACTTCAGTCACTGTAATTGTTCCCCAAAGGAATACAACTTGTAATGAAATTCTGAGTAAATTACTACAATATTAGCCTAATGTAAAAAGATATGTGCAGGACCCCAAGCAAATGAGATCACACATCCCAATATGTACAGAGTTACAAAAATTATATATAACAGTATAAGATAACACTCCTGTATGTACACTAGCAGGCTGGATAAACTGAATATGGTGCAATGGAATCAATCCCCCACACACACAGGCAAGGATAAAAAGTAAGGAGAAATTTGTTGTGTGTGAAATGAAAATAGTAACACATTATACCTCCATATAGCTAAATAAAGACTTACCTCAATGTGACAGCAAGCCCACATCTATTATATCACATACCTCACAGCACATACCACACACACATACACACACATCCACATCTCACACATGCTGAAGTCCTATAATATGTCAGCTTGAAGAAGAAAAGGTCTGTGGATGTTAATTTCTGTAGTGTCCCATAAAGCCAATATCCAAGTTCATCCCATCTGCTACCATATTGAGATGTAAAATAAGTTTAATCTCAAAAGCTCGTCTCTGTTGTGTGTTTTTGAGATTTCCTTTTAAGACCATTACTGACATGTCTAGCTAGGTTTTACACATCACACAGTGTGCACGGATGTTTTTTAGGCAACTTTACTGGTATTCTTGTCTTTAATGCATACATTGTAATTTCATGAGCCCTATAACTATCTTAGTTTGTCTTTAAGTTGGGTGGGGGTTGCCTTTCAGTAATCACATCCTTATACTGACTGTGACACTCATGGCTTGATTTGGGAGTTATCTGCTTCAGCAGTGTTATCTTATGTCAATTAAATTTATGTGCAGTAGGATTTTTTATGTTTGTTGCACCAAGCACATCTTAACCCAAGGTTCATTCGGACTGAGGCAGTATTGTACTGTTTAACTTCTCTGACATCATCTTCTGTTTTTTTTTTTTTTTTAAATGAGTATTTTAAACCAATGGGGATTTTTTTCTGTTTTTCTCTGCATTATCTAGCTGTTATAAGTATTGTATTTTCTAAACAACTGCCATGAGCTTCTGAAGAAGGACTGATTGGTCCGAAAGCTAGAGCACTTTGTTCTTGTTGTTACATCTATGTTGGTCCATTAAAAGGTATCACATCATTTGCTTCTGGATCTACCTGTAACAAGATTTCTTGCACTGAAACCAGTCAGTGTCCCTAATTCAGAAAGCATTTTAAATACTGTGATTAATGCTTTAGAGGGTGAAGGTAGTATAAAGGATGGTGGTTGGAAACATAAGCTGATAAGTGCGGCATCTGATGGTGCTGCTGTAATGTTGGGGAGCACTTCAGGTGTCCTTACTCGAATAAAGCAAGATTTCCAGTGCCCACACCTCATTGACATACACTGCTGTGCACATCGTTTAGAGCTTGCTGTAAAGGATTCTTTCAGAGACTGTCCCTTTTACAAGTCATTAGAACAACTTCTGCTGAACATTTACTCGTTTTACCACAGGTCGCCAAAAAGTTGGAAAGCCCTACAGGAAACAGGATCCCTTTTAAATATTAATGTGGTCAAACCAGTTAACACTGGCGGCACTAGGTGGCTTGCACACAGAGAACGGGCCATTTCTGCCCTTGAAAGGAACTGGGCTGCATTAGTGCCTCACCTCGAACATGTGTCACTGACAAGCAGGATCATGGCCAAAAAGCACTAGGAATACTTAGAGTGCTTAAGACTTTAAAATGTGTTATATACATGAACTTTCTGAAAGTGTTTTTTGGTTACTTATCTACTCTTAGTCTGCGCTTTCAGCAAGAGGATGCCACTGTTGAAAAAGTTCACAGCAGAGTAGAAAGCACAATTCAGAAACTAAATGGTCTCTCGAATCAAGAAACTCTTCACCGCATAACACTTACATCTGTAAATGAGAACCTAACTCAGTACAACAGTGTTGACTTAACTAATGAAACTAGCAGGCACAGATCAGGTTCTCCTTCAGACATTGTAGAAGCCACAATTTCAGAGACCAAAAAAATTCTTCAGAAAACATCACAGCACATTGAACCTCACTTTCAGTTCTTCATGACCGAAAAAGTGCTACTAGCTGCAAGAGCTTTAAATTTTCAGTCCTGGCCAACATCCACAGAGGCACTTGAAACATATGGAGATCAAGCAATTCAAACAATTGTTGATCACTATAAAGTGGTCCTAGAGTCTCGTGGAGTTGATGTTACTTTGGTACTGCTGGAGTGGCTAGACTTAAAAAAGCACGTACTCCACTTGCTGTCTGTTGAAAGTTGTAGGTCTCTGAAATTGTGGCAGAAAGTGATTCTTGTGGATGTGCAGGATCAACAATTTAGAAATGTGCTGGCCATTGTCAGAATCATTCTCCTGATTCCTGTTCACACTGCTGGTGCAGAACGAGACTTCCCTCTGATGGGAAGAATAAAAAATGACTGGAGGGTTGGATTACACCCAGACACCCTACACGACCTAATGTCTATATCTCTGAATGGACCCCAGCTTAGTGACTATAACCCTGAATGTGCCATATCACTGTGGTGGAAAAATGGCAAAAGAAGGCCCACTACCAAAGCTTATGGCTCCAGAACACTGTCACTGCATGCTGCTTCTGCCAGCCCTAGTGGTGATGAAAACGAAAGTGCTTGGTCCAGTGAAGATGATGTCTAAAATTATGTAAACTAAGGGGCGGCATGTAAATAGTTTGTTGAGCATGTACATTTTCTTCTTACATGCCCAAGTGGGCAAGTACTTTTTTCATGAATTTCATACCCTGGTTGCAAGCCCAGTGTACAGATCTGGACTACATTTAATTCTACAGGGACAAGGTGGTACTTGGGACCAATAAGAAATTTCTTCCAAAAGTGGTCTCGAACTTCCGTTTGAATCAAACTATCACTTTGCCTCTTTTCTTCACTGACAGTTCCAGCGAATCTGAGTGGAAACTGCATAGCCTGGCTGTCAAGAGGGCATTAAGCCACTGTATTGACAGGACCGAGGCTCACAGGCCAGAGCATACCCAGCTGTTCCTCACCTTTGGGGAAATGGGTAAGGGAAAACCTGCATCAAAATGAACCACGTTGGATAGTGACCTACATACAGTTTTGTTACAGTAAAGTGGGTAAAACAAGCTCCCCTGGGCCTCGAGGCACAGTCTACCAGGGGTACAGCTGCATCAGTGGCAGCTGCAAGAGACATTTCAATGTTGGAAATTTTCAAAGCAGCTACATGGAAAACAGTACACACTTTTACCAAGCATTACAGCCTGGACATACAGTCCAGAAGTGATGCTAGATTTGGTACAGCAGTGCTGCAGAACCTGTTTTCTAGATAGGTTCTTGGCCCAACCTCCAAAGGTACTTTGCTTGGTAGTCTGCATTAGTTTGATCATACTGTGTGATTCCTGGGGTTAGAAGTAAAAATTACTCACCATAGTAAACTTGTTTCTTCCAGGGGATCACACGGTATGATTAAAGCTCCCACCTTGCCAAAGGAAACAGACTTGATTCTGCATCTCTGCTTTGTCTTTTGTGTGGTTTACGACTAGATATTTCAGTTCTTTAACCAGCTGGTTCTCACTCTTCTTACTGTGGTCCCTACCTGGGACTCGTCGTTTTGGGGACTGTGATATAGGGGGGCTTAATCTACTTGGTTAGTTAGTTAAAGGATCTTTACCCTGTTAGGCTGTGTAATGAATCTGAGCACTCAGAGTGCAGCAGTTACTAAGGGCAGCAGTTTGAAACCAGTACAAGCCAATGAGAGTTCCATCATTTACAGACATTCCATCTCTCCAGGCAGTTCAACACTGAAGGCCGACTGCATTAATTTAATCATACTGCATTGTGTGATCCCCTGGAAGAAACAAGATTACTATGGTGAGTAATTTTTTCTTCAAACAACATGAAGTCTTGCTGTATTCTGACAATTGCAATGATTCCCAACCTTTGAACTGCCCCGGAGAACAAAGAGTTAACTTTCTATGCAGGGCATAGAATGCTGAGCTCGAGCTCAGTTGAAGTCTCTGTCTGGAGTGTTTTGAACTTAAACCGTCAGATTCTTTACTCCGCCTCACTGAACGGTCGCTCTGGAGATTTCTCCTTCAGTTTGGTTTGAAAGTCAGTTAAAGTTTTCAGTTTTCGTTGGTTTTTAAACCGAAAAAAGTATCCGCATAGTTAGTTCAGTCTCTGTCTGCGGTGCCGTGAGTACTAGATAGGAATTGTCCTGTTTTTCTGTGTGGAACTTGTAAAAGTGCGGTCGGTTCAGCTGAACCGGCCATTTGATTGTGAAATTTGTTTGTTTAGTTAGTGTGTGGTTACCGGTTCTTATCGGTTCTAAAAAAAAACGTATTTTTAACCGTTTTTTTCCAAATACCTGTGACACGGTTAGGAACCGATAAGGGAGTCTTGCCTGGTGGTTCCCGAAAAAAGGGTACGTTTGGTTAGGTTGGCCATGTCTGAGAAACCCAAGGAAAAAAACGGGCCCACTGGGTTTCAACACTGCAGTGAGTGTGGGGAGGTCTTTGCTAAGGCCGATCCCCACACCACCTGTGTTTATTGTCTGGGGTTTGACCACCTCGATTCGGACTGCCAAATATGTAAAAACTTTCCCAAATCTACCCTTGAAAAGAGATTAGGTAGACTGAGGGAAAGAGAGGCCGTGAAGTCTGGTGACCCGGATGGCCAGCCCGGTTAGGTTTCAACCAAACCAGAAGGAGTGCCCTTTGACCAGGGCAATTCTTCTTTGGTCAAAAGGAGAGCTGATTCCGAGGGATCGGTTCAAACAAAAAGAAAGCGCAAAGATAAATCGACTGGTTTGGATCCAGAGATTCATGTTCCGACTGCCGAAGAGATAGCCAGGGTGATTCAGATTGTGGAATCGCTCTGTCCGGTTCCGACCGATCCGGCTCCTTCTGGCAGGGGTTCGGTTTGGTCGGTTCCCCCGGTTCAAGAGTATACCCTTGAAGATTTTTATGAACTGGAATTTGATGAGGAAGGGGAATTTGAGGATGATGATGTAAGTGAAGGTCTGGATGTGACTGTGGAACCGGACATCTCCCCAGACAGACCTTCAGGTGTTTCCCCTCCTAGGTTTTCTGAGTCGCCTTCTCACTTTATGTTTTACAGAAAGGTGGCTGAAACCCTCAAACTTCCTATGGAGGAGGCTGTGGAACATCAAGAGGAGCCTGATTATGTAGAGATGATGGACATCCCAGAGTCCAGGAGACTGTCTATTCCCCTCCATAAATCTTTTGGGAAACAGACACAAAAAATCTTAAAGTCTCCTAATACTATGCCTCCTGTGGATAGAAGAATGGACAAGAGGTATACACTTTCAGGCTCAGACACGGAGTTCTTATATCAACAATGCAGCCATGTTGGGGTAGTGCAGGCTGCTGCCTGTGACAAGGCAAATATTCCCTTGGCTTCACATCCCCCTGACAAGGACTCCAGGAAGAGTGATGCCATGGCAAAGAAGCAGCACATGGCATCTTCTTTGTGACTCAGGCAGGCGAATTACATGGCCTATATTGCCAGGTACCAGAAGTCCAGGTGGGACACTGTACTGGCACTGGCTAAACAGGCCTCCCTCAGGGTAGTCAAGGAGCTGGAGGCAGTGGCTGCAGATGGGATTGAGGCATCTACGGTTTAGTTTCATGCTGCTGTGGACTAATGATGTGTCATCAAGAGTCATGGCTACATCTGTGGCTCTTCGGAGGATGGCTTGGCTCAGAAGTACTAGCCTCTCGCAGGACACCCAGGCTAAGGCCATGGATTTTCCTGTACTGGGTAATTCTCTGTTTGGGGAGCAGACAGAGAATTACATGAAGAAAATGGATGAGTACAGGACCACTTACAGGAGTGCTCAGGCCAAGGAAAGGCAGGCAACTCCCCAAAGGCAGCAATCTAGGGGCAGGTCTTTTCAAAGGTCTTTTTACCAAGCACAGGCCTCTTCTTCTTCCTTTTCTCAGAGGGGGTTCTTCAGAGGGAGAGGCAGAAGGGGGATGAGCAGGGCCGCATCCACTCCTCAGCCTAAAGCCTCTGCCAAGCAGACACCCTGATGGGCCTGCCCGGGTTGACTCTCATATTCCAGTAGGGGGCAGGCTGGCTTACTTTGTCCAGGACTGGATGTCTATTACATCAGACAAGTGGGTCCTGGAAGTAGTAAGCCAGGGACTGGTTCTCAGCTTCAAAAATTTCCAAAGATGAGAGCCAGATCTTTCCACCTGCAAATCTCTCGAAACCCTTGCCCTAGAGGCAGAGGTTTCTTCTCCTAGCTTTAAAAGCTATAGAGAGAGACTACCCTACACTGGGGCAAAGGACTGTACTCAGGTACTTCCTGACTCCCCAAAAAACAGGGGAGTGGCGACCCATCCTATACCTAAGATATCTAAACAAACATCTTTTAAAACCAAAGTTCAAGATGATAACTCTGGGAATAATCCTTCCCTCTCTAAGGCCAGGGACTGGCTAGCCTCCCTGGACCTCAAAGATGCCTACTTTCACATTCCCATCAGGTGCTCCCACAGAAAGTACCTCAGGTTCTAGTTGCCCTCAGGCCATTATCAGTTCAGAGCAATGCCCTTTGAGCTAACCTCAGCCCCAAGGGTTTTCGCAAAGTGCCTGGCAGTAGTGGTTGCCTTTCTAAGAAGGCAAAAGATTTCGATTTTTCCATATCTGGATGATTGACTATTAGTGGGTCAGTCTCCAGACCAAGTCAAGTCTCACCTGCAAGTGACCCAGCAAGTGCTCACTTCTCTAGGATTTCTTCTCAGCCTTCCCAAGTCAGTTCTCGAACCAGTCCAGCTTCTTACTTTTATAGGGGCAGAACTGGACACACTCAGAGCAAGAGCCTTTCTTCCTCTAGAAAGGGCAAGGGTTCTTATGGAACTTGCTTCTTCCTTCAGCCTTCAGGTATCTTGGCCAGCAAGACATTTCCTTCAGCTCTTGGGCCACATGGCAGCTTCAACAGCAGTGGTCCAAGGGGCAAGATTCCAGATGAGGGATATTCAATTCCACCTGAGAGCTTTCTGGTCTCAGAGAAAGGACTCAATTACCAAACTGATCCCAGTGACTCTGACCTTGATCCAAGCCCTCCAGTGGTGGCAGGATCAGGGCAATTTAAGGCAAGGTGTTCCTTTTGTTGTTCAGCCTTGTTCAGTGGTCCTTACCACGGATGCTTCTCTCCTGGGCTGGGGAGCCCACCTGGGATCCCTTACTGCCCAGGGGCTATGGTCCCCCCAAGAATCCCTTCTCCACATCAATCTTCTAGAGCTCAGGCAGTTTTCTGGCTCTAAAGTGTTCTCACAGTCAGTACAGAGCAAGGTGGTTCAAGTCAGAACAGACAACACCACTACCATGTGGTACATCAGCAAGCAGGGAGGCACTCAGTCAACGGCCTTGTGCATAGAAGCCATGAAGTTGTGGTCCCTGGCTTATTCCCTGCAAACCTCTCTTGTAGCAGTTCACCTTCCAGGCAAGGACAATGTGCTAGCAGATACACTGAGCAGGATTTCTCAGGGCCATCACGAATGGTCCCTGGACCCTCAGGTATTGAAAGTGATTTTTTCAAGGTGGGGTACAATTTGTTGCAGACCTTCAGTCCTGGGCTCAGTCCCTCTGAATGCCCTGATCCTGAATTGGGAAGGGAAGTTTCTGTATGCCTTTCCCCCCTTCCCGCTCCTGTTTAAAGTTTTAGTCAAAATAAGGTCTCAGCCTTGCAAGGTGATTCTGATTGCTCCAGATTGGGCCATACAGCCCTAGTCCACCTTCCCCTGTCTCTTCCCAGGAATTTACAACCTGTTAACATCCCCTCAGGGAAGGATTTGGTACCCCAGTCTTCATTCTCTCAGTCTTAAAGCATGGCTCTTCAAGAGTTAGAGTTTGCAGATCTGCATCTTTCCCAAGGGGTTCTGGATATCCTCAAGGCTTCTCGAAAGCCCTCCACCAGAAAGACTTGCAACTCCAAATGGAAAAGATGCAGCATTTGGTGTTCTAAGAAGCATATTTCTCCAGACACTGCTGAATTGCCTACGGTTCTGGATTAGATGGTCCATCTTAATGGCCTAGGCCTCAGACCAGCTACTCTCAAGGTACACTTGTCAGCTGTTTCTGCGTTTTTGTCTGTGGGGAAGCCTTCCTCAGTATCTTCCCATCCTGTGTTCTGTAAATTTTTTAAAGGATTGCTTCACACCAATCCTCCTTTTAGAGACCCTGCCCCTGCCTGGGATTTGAATGTTTGCATTGCTCAACTTATGCAACCCCCCCATTAAGCCTATGTCTTCAGCAGAGCTTAAGTACTTGACTTGGAAAACTGTGTTCCTGGTAGCCATTACCTCTGCCAGGCGTATCAGTGAATTGCAAGCCCTGTCAGTGGAAGCTGATTTTATCTCATTTCACAGGATAAAGTGGTCCTTAGAACCAATAGAAGGTTCTTGCCCAAAGTGGTTTCAGACTTCCATTTAAACCAGTCTATGTCTCTCCCTGTTTTCTTCATTGATCATTCTTCCTCAGGAGAGAGGAGACTACACAGTCTAGATGTCAAAAGAGCCCTTCGATACTATATAGAGCGTACCAAGGGTTACAGGTTTGACTCCCTCCAGTTGTTCCTCACTTATGGAGACATGGGAAAGGGCAAACCTGCCACCAAAAGATCTATTGCCAGGTGGATTGTGTCTTGTATTCAATTCTGCTATGAAAAACTGGGAAAAACTCCACCCTCAGGCCTGAGGGCTCATTCCACAAGAGGTACAGCTGCTTCCCTGGCTGCTGCCAGGGATATCCCTCTCTTAGAAAGTTGTCAAGCAGCCACCTGGAAAACAGTCCATACCTTTACCAAACATTACTCTCTGGATATCTAGGCTAGGAGTGATGCTCAGTTTGGCACAGCAGTATTTCAGAGCCTATTCCCAAAGTAGGTTCTGTCCTTCCTCCTTGGAGGTACTGCTTGGTAGTCTGCAATTGTCAGAATACAGCAAGACTTCATGTTGTTTGAAGAAAAAATTACTCACCTTAGTAATTATATTTCTTCTAATGGAGTCTTGCTGTATTCTGACCTCCCTTCCTGCCTCCCCTCTCAGAACCTGTTTTGGGAAAGTGGGTGGGCAGGTGCAGTGTTGCACCCCAGGGGTGTTTTTTGCTTGCACCCTCCTCCTTTTTGTTTGGGTGCTTATTTTATTATTGTTTTTTTTAGTACATTGGGTTTTGTTTTTGGGTTTCCTGACCTGAGTCTTCCTTGGGAATCCAACATTTTTTCAGCGAGTTGGCTAGTAAGAATTTTTACGATTTCCACATAGAATTTTTAATTTAGTTGGGCTTGTAAGAATCTGACGGTTTAAGTTCAAAACACTCCAGACAGAGACTTCAACCGAGCTCAAGCTCAGCATTCTATGCCCTACATAGAAAGTTAACTCTTTGTTCTCCGGGGCAGTTTAAAGGTTGTGAATCACTGCAATTGTCAGAATACCGCAAGACTCCATTAGAAGAAATATAATTACTAAGGTGAGTAATTTTTTCTTCTCCCCTGATCTAATGTGGGTGTATTACATGACGCCCATGTATTCTGAATAAGGGTGTCACGATAATATCATTTCCACGATACAATAATCATGATAAAATTATCGTGGTATCCATAATACTGCGATATAACATAAAAAGTAATTTTTGTACAAAACATCCAGGAGAGTAGGTATGGAAGGGAGAGTTGTCCCTGAGAATACAAAAAAAAATTGATTGAAAGGTCTTTATACTGCGGTATACCATGAATACCGTGGTATGCCATGAATCACGGTTACCACGGTATCGGAAATTGCCGACTGTATCAATACCATGACTTCTGATATCGCAGTATACCGTAAAACCGGTATATCATGACATCCTTAATTCTGAATGCCATGCCTAGCTACCACCAGCAGAACTCTTAACCAACTGGGGTGCAGGGTCTATTCACCCTCTTTCCCTTCTTCCACTCCAAAGAGTAGTGACAATGGTGAGAATTTTATCCGGACTGGCCAAATTCTAGATGTCTCCTGTGCAATATTTTTCCAGTAACTTTGCAATATATAACACTCCCAAAAATAGTGGAAATAAGTACCCCTTTCTCTATGGCATGTTCCACGCATTGAGGAGATCCCTGGATGAAATTTATTGACTGTGCTCGGTGGGCAGTATATTTTATGTAAGAATTTATATTGAGCTTCATTGTATTTGTTACAGATTAGTAACCCCATATGAGAGCCCAATATAAGTTGCCAATCTTCCTCCCCTATCCCTCTCCCTAAGTCAGCTTCCCATTGCAGTTTTACTCTCCCAGTCTGATCTGGGAAGAAAGACCTATCTGACTTAGCCATCTGACCAATCAAACCCTTGACAGTCTTCCTAGCCATATAAAGCTCCGATTTCACCTCTCCCAGCTTAGAAGTCGGTGGCATTTCACTCTGGAGCGTTCTAATGAAAGCTCTGACTTGCAGAAATCTAAATAAATGATCTCTTGGGATCTGCAGAGCTGTACATACATCATCAAAGGGTGTCAAACCCTCCCGTCCATATAAATCTCCCAGATACCGTATCCCTTTGTCTTGCCAAACCTTAAACCCTGGGTCTTCACGGCCTGGCAAAAAACACGGGTTCTGTGCTATGGGAACTAAAAGAGTCTGCTCGGTGAGTGACCCTCTTAATTTTTTAATCTTTTCCCACGTTTCCAACACCTATGTTGCTAGAGGATTAGGTTCTGAGGTCTATTTATAAGCTCTCCACCCACCATTCACCAGGTAAGCCGAAAATCATCCCAGGCAACCCTCCTCTTCTAGTGCAACCCAGCTCACCTCTTGTTCTTTATTCACCCAATCTTGAAGGTATCTGACCTGTATGGCCAGATAATAGCCCTATATGTCCAGGAAACCTAAGCCACCCTTATCTCTGTCCCTTTTCAGCCTTGCTAGACTCATGCGGAGTAGTTTCCCACTCCAGATGAATTCAGTAGATCCTTTTTTCAACCTCTTAAGGTCCACCGTTGTTGGGCCCATGGGAAGCATTTGCGTCACATGTAATTTGGGGCAGGGTATTCATTTTTAAGTTTATGTTTCCCATGCATGAGATGGGAAGAGCTCTCTACCTCTACAAGTGCCTTAAAATATTCTGGAAAAGTGACATGTAGTTCAGGGGAAATAAGGTATTTAGTTTCCACCCCACCTGTATGTCTAAGTAGGTCATGCATCCCTCACCCCTTGCAGACCCCAAGTATTCTGAACTGCAGTATAATGTGATTCTCCCTACTCACATTCATAATGTGGGATTTACCTAGATTCAATTTATTTCCAGAAAAACTGGGAAAGAAAGCTAAGACTTGTACTGAAGCCAGCATTGTCGTGTCTGGATCCGTAATAAAGATCAGCAAATCATCAGCATAAAGCATAAACTTATGCTGGCATCCCCTTTTTTTTTTTACAGATACCTTTAATATTCTCTTCTGTCCTTATTTTAATAGCTAGCGGTTCTATTGCTAAGGCAAACAAGAGGAGAGAGATGGGGCAGGCCTGCCTCATCCTTCAGTGAAGATGAAATTCCTCTGATGGGGCCCCAGTTACCAATACTCGTGCCAACAGGCTCCGATACAGCATTCTCACCATATCCAGGAATCCCTCTCCCACGCCAGAGCTCTGTAATACCTCAAAGAGGTATGCACATTCTGTTCTATCAAATGCCTTCTCGGCATCCATAGACAGCAAATAGATCTGCCCAGGATCCCAAGAGCTCCACCAGACTACATTAAGAAGACTCTTCATGTTGTGATAAGACATTCTGCCTTGTACAAAGCCGGTTTGATCTCCATGAACAATGTACGGAAGCACCCCCTCTAATCTCTTTGCCTTTACCTTTGCAGTGATTTTACTGTCACAATTTAAGACTGAGATGGGCCTATAGGAGGTGCAGTCCCTTTTTACCTTGTTTTGGAATTACGCAAATATTGGCTACACAACAAGTGCTAGGAAGCCCCCTCTTCCCCTTCGCCTTTTCTATTAATTTGACTAAAGAGCCAGACAAGACCTCTCTCATTTCTTTTTAGTATTCAGCCACAAATCTGTCCTGGCCCTCCACCTTCCCATTCCTGAGGCTACTGATAGCTTTAAGTACCTTGTCCTGGGTCACTGGCGCCCCCAGCAGTTCCTTATGCTCTTCTGATAACTGTAGGATATTAATCCCATCCAATAAGCGCTTAGCCTGAGCTTCTGTCCCCTGACATTCAGCTGTGTAGAGTTCTTGAAAAAATTCACAGAACCGTTTCCTAATCAGCGGATTTTCATTTATTAGTTGGCCATATTTAGTTCTAATGCTGGTTATAAGTCCCATTGCCCTCCCTCCCTTCATCAGCCTCACCAGTAGGGGGCCCAGCTTTATTTCCCCTCTCATAGGTCCTTTGTCTAGTGAAAAGCAACCTAGATTGGGCTTCTTCAGTTAATATTAAATTTAGTGTTTCCGTAGCGACCAGCAGTTTTCTCGTCCCTTCAGTACTCTTATTATTTGCCAGCTTACGCTCTAAATCTTTCACTGTCACCTCCAACTTTTCTATCTTTGCCTTCTTTTCCCTTTTGAGGTGTGGCACATAGCCTATTATGACTCCTCTCATGAAAGCTTTCCCTGCCTCCCCAAAAATACCATCTGAGGTTACCGTCCCAATGTACATACTGGCAAATATTTCCTGCTGGGCCTTTATGAAGTTTCTAAAGTCTTCTCTAGCGAGTAGATAAGTTGGGAATTTCCAGCTGGCCGTGCTTTGTTCATTTGTTTTCCTTCTCATTGTGAAGCAAACCATATCATGGTCTGAAATATGTATAGGCCCATGATAAACTCTGAGCACCTGGCCATGCACATCCCTCGGTGTGTGTATGTGTGTGTGTGTATATATATATATATATATATTTATTTATTACATTTTGGTGACCGGGTAGGCCCACTGAGCCCCGAAGGTCCCTTTTTCAGGGGCAACCCGGGATAACAATACAAGTTATAAGAATGAACAAGGACATAAGGAACATTTGAGGCATTGTGAGTTACAGCATGAGGTGGTTACAGTAAAAAAAAAAAAAAAATAGCGGATACAGGCATGGTTACAGGCATGGTAAAAGAAAAGTAGTGGATACAGGCATGGCTTACAGGCACGGTAAAAGAAAAGCAGTGGATGCAGGCATGGGTACCGGCATGGTTATCATCATGACATATAAGCAATTGGTAGTACTTTTGCATATAGTTTATGCAGGGTTACATGAGTTTGGCAAGCAGTCTGTATAAGGCAGGTAGTAGGGAAGGTTAAGAGAGACTGGAGTTGGAGAGGAAGGAGTACCTTAGAGCTTTAAGTGCCATGACAGTGGCATGCGCTTGAGGTCAGCAGATGGGACTTAAGCCTGGTGCGAAAGTTCATGAGTGAGGAGGAGGTCTGGACCTGGGGAGGGAGCTTGTTCCATTGGCAGGCTGCTTGGGAGGAAAAAGATCTTCCGCCAGCGTTTGTCCTTACCCTAGGGACTTCTAATAGCGTTCTTTCTGAGGTCCTTAGGTTCCTTGGGTTGTGTTTGAGGGTTATGGTCCCGCAATGCTTGGTGGAGCATGGGTTTGAGAAGCTTGTAGGCCTGGACAAGCAAGGGGTGTTGGAGGCGGGCAGACAATGTGGGCCAACGAAGATTGGCAAAGTGTCACAGTGGTGACGCCTCGGTGGTCTAAGGCTACAAACGAGCTATTTTATTATATAGGGTTTGCATCCTGGTAATTTCTTGTTTAGCCATGCCCTGTATAATAGGGGCCGCAAAGGTCAGGTTGGGTAGAAGGACGCTGGTAGCTATGGAGCGCCTGGCTTCAGGGATGAGTTGGTCCTTGAGTCGGTAAATATATATATATATACCTAATCAAGCCTTGACCATGTCTTATGCGGATTACAATAGAACATGTATTCCTTACATCCTGGGTTTGCATTCCTCCAGCTGTCTGTCATATCCAAATCCAGCATGCCCAGCTGCCAGTTCCTAGGCAAATGATTTGTTTGGTGTCTATCCCACAAGTAATCCAACTTAGAGTCATTAATGCAATTGAAGTCTCCTCCCATTATCAGCCCCTTAAACTGTTCTTTGAGCAAGAGGTCTAGCATTTTTTGGTAGAACCCCCAGGTCAAATACAGCCAAAGCATAAAAACTACCGTATGTGACTCTTTCCCCATGTAACACCTAGGTGGCACTATCCCAAGGACTACTACCCCTGCCTGCTTGGCTAGTAGCAGGTTAGGGGGCCTGAGTTCCGAAACGGGTGCCTCCTCCCGGAGATCAGGGTTGGTAGTGGTCAAGCTAACCTGGGCACAGCCCTACGGGACACTGTAACCACTCTCTTTCCTTACTAGTGGCCGGAACAATACACCATAATCACTTTCACAATACCCTTGATACACCACACAAGTACCCACACTGTTTGCACTTATCACCAGGGCTTTCCTCTGGCCAGGCCTTGAGGACCCCTGTAAAACAAGGTTATACACAGCAAATAACAGCAGTACAGTACTCTTGCATAAACTGGAACCACAGTCAGGGTAACTACAAAAAAGAGTTAGATCTGATTTATTTAAGGGGCTTGAACAAGGGAAGGGCGTAATCAGGTTAATTTGTTTAAAGGCTCTGTCAATCAAACAGTTATGCATGCACTTCAGGGTCCATAAACAGTCACACACTCTGTGTACTCAGATGGAGAATGGTGGGCTAGCCAGGAACGTTGCAGCTGGTTGGGGCCCTGTGATGGAAGAAAAGAACATGCACAACACACACTATTTGTAATCCGGAGCCGGAGTGCTCAGTTCGTGAAAAGAAAACAACAAGACAATCAGATGACACACTTTTAGATTAGGCTGCTGTTGCAGGGAGCTACCCTGATGATTACTCACGATACCCAAGACTGGACACAGGCTGGATGAAAATTGAGACAGCAGGTGGTTTTATCTGGAGTGCCAGGAGAAACAGAGCCCACACGATTCGCCAAGGCATTGTTCCTGTTCATGCGTGGAGCAGGGGGCTGATCCTCAGGCAGGTCTCTCGTCAGTGGCTCTCTGTGAGCAGTGGGGTAGTCTGGCAGGGCCAGCAAGGCATGGCCCAGGCCGAAGGGAGATGAACGCGGATTCAGTCCAATTAGGCTGGATAAAGCTTCCAGCAAGCAGAACACAGTTCACACAGTGGGGAACCAAATCATGACCCACTTTCAATACACAGCACATTTGCATGAAAGGAAATTATGCTGTACCAGGCAAACCGCTCTCCGGGTCACGATAGCAAAGTCTTTGCACAAACCGGGGATTCAAAAGCAGTTGAAAATCCTGACAGGCTGATCACATTCAGCAAATCTTCGATCTTCTTCAGGTTAAAGCCTGGTCACAGTCCAGTGGCTTAAATAGTCCTCACAACTCGGATTCAGTCCGAATAAACTCTGTTTTCCCTCTCAGGGACAGCAGGCAGACAGGCAGGCCAAAACTCAGCCCTTTCACAGTTCTCCCATGCAAAACTACACAGAGCTGCTGCTCAAAAATCACTTGAGCTGTTAATTCTTCACTTCTCGGGTCAAAACTGAAACTAGCTGCAGCAGCCTGGAAAATTCCCGAAGATCCAAAAGGTTCGTTTGGCTGATCCTCCTGTCAGTCACAACAAAGGCTCCCCCCTTCAGGTGCAAAAAGCCCAAAACTACAATTCCTACAGATTTTGACTCCAGACAGCTCCTGTAGTCCGGCTCCATTTTAGGTCCCACCAGTACTGATTGATCCAATTTGCAGTCCAGGACCAAGATAGTGGCAAGAAACAAAACAGTCCTTGCTGCAAAGAAGGCAGGTTAGACAAACTATATTATCATTATCACTCTAAATGATTTTCAGCAAATAGTTACATCTTTCAACAGAGCTCCCTCTCAGATTACTTATGACTGCAATCCAGGCAGCTCTTAAAGAGACAGTACATAGAGGCTATACAGGCACTCTCTAGCAATCACATCTAAACTGCTAAAATGCAGGACACCAGCCTGGCAGTGAGTATTTAAGCAAGCTCAAGGAAGGCTTTTTGGGAACCCCCATTTGTAGGGGGGTTACACCCATATAATTTTCCCTCCACAAAAATACATCATCCCTCTTGTGGGTCCTTCAGCACCCTGATCACCTGCAGAGGGAGATGTCTATGAATGAGTACTGCCACTCCTCATTTGTGAGCGTTGTGTAAGGAGGCATAACATGTCCCCACCCGTCCCCCAACTAACTTGAGATGCTCCGGGTCAATGAGGTGGGTTTCCTGCAATAGAGCGACTTATGTATGTTTATGTTTTAGGGCTGCCAGTAATTTGGTTCTTTTGATTAGTGAGGCAAAGCCTCGGATGTTCCAGGACACTATATTAAGATGGTCAAGAGCAGTTACTTCTATATTCTATACTCTCATGTGTATCTACCCCTTTCACAAGTTTCACAATTCCTAAAAGGAGCGAGGTGTAAAATATGCCACATCTGTAAACAACATGTCAGTGCACTCCTGTCACAAATTTCACATTTATTAACAAGAACGAGGTGGAAAATATGCTATATCTGTAAAAAACATGGTGGTGCAAAACAGCACATGATTCAGTATGTAACAGTAAACAGTGGATCAAGAACAAATAAAACAAAATAACCTTTGAACTTTTAGACATCTGCTTAACTCTCATCTTCAAATTGAAATCTGTTAACATTTATTACTTAATCTCTCTTATACACCAGGGAGACACAAACTAAACAGAAATGGTGTATTCCTTGGCCTGGTGGCGCTGAGGGTTGAGGCGCTGGACACCACACCTCCCACCACGCTGGCGACCTGGGTTCGTGTATGGACTCTGGTTGTCGGGGGTCGGCAGGGGAAAGGAGGATTGAGTGTCCCAAAGGATGCTCTCCTCCTTTGGGGTGGGATACCAGGGGTGCTTAATGCACCTGGCGTCCCGCAGTGGTTGTAGAGAAACTGACTCTCGGGGCACTGGTGGCTCCTGCATGGGGGGAGTCAGGGGAGGATGCTGTAAGGCACTTGGCAGGCGTGCGTAGGCACGTTCTGCCCGAGCCAGCATCCTTGGGGAGATAGAAGGGAAAGCACAGAAAAAGCAAAAACCACCTCACCGGTCCTAGATGACGGCCGCTCCAGCCACCCAGTCCAAGAATCACGGGCAGACTCTGCTATGCAAGGTGCTCTACGGAGGGAGGAAGGTAGGAGTCACCAGGGGCACTCTAGGGGCAGACTCGGTGTGTGTCAGGTGAGTGGCATGAGTGAGCCCGAAAGAGTGGAACAATGGGGCGATCAGGAGGATAAAAAAGAGATTTCAAAAAAAAAAAAAAAAAGAAATGGTGTATTCCATTATCTACGTCTCACTTCATCAACAAACCTATTTAATCTTCCTAGATTATTTTTCCGTTCTTTTAAAGTCTTAGGGCCAGATATTCAAAACTTTGCCCCGGGGCTAAATTAGCACTGCCTGGCGGGCAAACTTAGCCCGGAGCACAAAGCAAGCTATATTCAAAACGAAATAGCCCGGTGCAAAACCAGCTGAATATAGCAAGCAAAGGATGCCGGGCAAACAGGGCCAGGGGTGCAGGGCAAAAATTGCCCGGGGAATAAGACAGCACTGAATATAGCAACTGGGAAGTGCACACTGCAACT
This sequence comes from Neoceratodus forsteri, assembly GCA_016271365.2. Classification (NCBI taxonomy): domain Eukaryota; kingdom Metazoa; phylum Chordata; order Ceratodontiformes; family Ceratodontidae; genus Neoceratodus; species Neoceratodus forsteri. The sequence goes on along the minus strand of CM028130.1, from coordinate 481,598,767 downwards.
GCAGCTCATTAGACTCTGGAGCAAGCCAGTGTTGCAGGTGGAGAACATTATGTGTGATTGCACAGAGATGCCTGACATCTACTGCAAACAACAATGTAAGCCACACACTACAGAACTGTGCTATGCTGAAGTGAGGTTTGCCCGGGGCTAACCTGATTGCACAGTGCTAACACATTAGCCCAGTGCAAACTGGTTAGCTCAGGGCAAATGGGAGCTATATTCAAAGCTCTCATGCAAATGAGCCTACTTGGGTAATCTGTGGGCAAACAGATACATTTGCATCTCATTAAGTGCTGCTTAGCATACATTAACTTTCAGTTTGCCCGGTGCTACCGCATAGAGCACAAAGCTCCCCCTTTTGGTAGGAATGGAAGTACAGGCTGGACGCTGCAGGCCAAGGCATACTCACAGCATCCCCTGTTGGTCGGAATAGAAGTACAGGCCGGAAGCAGCAGGAACTGTGTGTTGCCAGGCACAGTCAGTGTATACATACCCCACAATACCTTGCCTCCTAAATCAGGGACAAAGGACCACAATCGGGGACACATCTACAAAAGTAGGGATGTCCACTCTGACTGCTGGTAGAATATGGGGCATAGTGCAAAATGCATTTCCTAATGAGGAATAAGTCTGTAACTGTAATACTTGACATTATGTTGTGCTTACAATTTCCACTGTTTAGCCACGGAAACACAACTGTGAGGAGGGACAGAGTAATATTTTGAGACAAATTCAGAGATGTCCCTGAAAATGCTCCTGACCCATTCACAGTTGAATTAAAAGTAATGTCCCTGTGGTAGTCTAGTGGTCCCTCCACCCCCCTGCATGAAACCCGACCTGTTTAGAATTATATTCCAAGTAATATCCCTGGTAGTCTAGTGGTCCCCCCACCCACCTGCACGAAACCCGACCCATTTAGATTATATTCCAAGTAATTTCCTGGTAGTCTAGTGGTCCCCACCCCCCTGCATGACTCCCACCCTTTTAGAATTATATTCCAAGTACTTTCCTGGTAGTCTAGTTGTCCCCCACCCCTGCACGAAACCCGACCCATTTAGAATTATATTCAAGTAATTTCCTGGTAGTCTAGTGGTCCCCCACCTCTGCATGACTCCCGACCCATTTATAATTATATTCCGTGTAATTTCCTGGTAGTTAGAGGTCCCCCACCCCACTGCATGACTCAACCGCTTATAATTATATTCCAAGTAATTTCCTGGTAGTCTAGTGGGCCCCCGCTGCACGAAACCCACCCGCTTTTAATCATATTCCAAGTAATTTCCTGGTAGTCTAGTGGTCCCCACCCAGCAGTGATGCCCCGTGTAATCCAGGAACAATCTACAAAGAGAGCCGGCGACCGGCTCAGCCCTTCTCTCACCACCACGGCTGGCCGCCGACTGAGGTATGAATGAGCTTCCTTCGTTCCTCAGTTGGTGGCCGGCCATGGTGGTGAGAGGAGGGCTGAGCTGGTTGCCGGTTCTGTTCGTAGATTGTTCCTGGGCTAAGCGGGGGCATCATTGCCAGGTGGTGGGACTACTAGACTACCGGGGAAACCAAGCAGTTTCCTCCGGCGCCGGCTCCAACCTGGAGGCCTCACTAAATTAAGGAGATACCTTACCCAGTGTGACTGGTCCCCCATCAGACGTGCCCCCACCATAGATGCTGCCCTTGAATACTTCACCTGCACATTCAACAAGGCCTTCAACAAGGCCTGTGATGCTTTTGCCCCACTCACGAAGGTGCAAACCAAAAAACGAAATGCCCCCTGGGTTACACCTGCACTGCTCAATCAGCTAAAGAGGCCGGACGATCTCTGATACAAAGCAACCGCCTACGGGATACACACGGACAGGCTGGTCTATAAAATGGCTCGCAACAAGTGCACCTGGGCTATTAGAATGGCCAAATCCTGCTACTACAAGTCCACCCTGGCCTCTTCCTGGGGCAATGCTAGGTTGTTTTGGGACAACCTAAAGGAACTAAATGGAAGTGCAGGACGCCTCCCCCTGCCCAGCTATCTGTCAACAATAATATTACAACGGATCCACTTGCTATCGCCAACGGTCTGAATGCAGCTTTCTCTGATCTGAGCGCAGTCTTGCTGAGAAACTTTTTTGATCCCACCCCTAACTCCCCGGAATCAAACACCTACCCCCCCTTTCTACCTTAATGTCATTACTATGAATGAAGCAAGCCTCTATCTTAAAAAAACACTGGGGGCTCAAACTACTGTGCAGGCTCCTTCGACATGAGAATCCTTAATTTAGTTCTTGACTGGGTGCTAGCCCCCCTAACTGATCTCCTCAACCTCTCCCTGTGTCTTGGACAGTTCCCAAGCAACTGGAAGATGGCCACTGCCACTCCTATACTGAAGGGTGGGGAACCCGCATTGCCCAATAACTACAGACCCATCTCAATACTCCCACCCCTCTCAAAAGCCCTAGAAAAAATTGTTGCAGACCAACTCAGACTACCTAATGTATATGACCGCCTATGCAGGGAACAAAATGGTTTTAGAGTCAGACACAGCACAACCACTGCCCTCGTAGAGTTCTCCAACTCTCTGCACAGTGTACTAGATAAAAACTGCTAACAGGAGCTGTATTTATAGACCTGTCGAAAACATTCGACACAGTCTCTCACCCCTTCCTCATAAATACTCTTCGAAGAACAGGCCTGTCCCCTGGACCCATCGCATGGCTTACCAGCTACCTTACAGACAGGTCCCAACGTGTGAGGATAAACAGCACCCTCTCACCCGAACTACTAGTCCGCTTTGGGGTGCCCCAGGGCTCCATGCTTGGCCCATTGCTATTCAGCATCTTCCTGAATACCCTGCCCAAATCCTGTCCTTGTAACCTTGTTCTCTATGCAAATGATGCGGTAATGTATGCCTCTAACTCAGATCCCGCAATCCTTCAGTCCTCCCTACAACCTGCCTTCAACCAAGTTGAACACTGGTTCACTGACCACAGACTTGTGGTCAATATAAATAAAACTAAACCTATGCTCTTCGCCCACCGACAGAGTATAGCCCACAATGCTGAGCTTACAGTCTTCTCCAAAAATCTCCTCCCACTGAAACAGGTCTGCACCTATAAATACCTAGGCATAACCTTTGATCCTAATCTCTCATTCCACCCACATATAAGACAATCTTTCCTCCGCCATAAACATACGCACCGGGCTGCTGTATTGGCACAAAGCCAGCCTACCCCCAGAGGCACTAAACATTGCTGTTACCTCCTCTGTTCTTTCCCTTGTAGACTATGGGCTACCTGTCTACTCAGCCGCTGACCACACAGCGCTAAACAAAATCCACTTAGCCATTAACAAGGCCTGTAGACTCATTGCTGGAATAGCTAGGCGTACCCACAGCTGTTCCCTATATGCTCTAACAAACATTCTCACCCTAGACGAACAACTACGTTATCAGACATGTCTCCTTACTAAAAAAATCCAACTAGGCCTTACCCCTGCAGGAGTCTCAGCCATCCTCCGTGCTGCACATAATACAACTAAAACCGCGCAGCAGACAAATCAATATGGGCTGTTCCCAGAGTCTCTACCACACTGGCACAACAGTCCTTCCCCTACAGAGCACCCTCCTGGTACAATGAACTCCCCCTAGCCATCACCTCCATCCCCAGACTAGGCCCCTTCAAATCAGCCCTCAAGAACCACTTAATCGCCACCCGCCACTGCCTCTGCCCTCACCAAAGTTATAGACATCAGCCACAGATGGTAGTCCCTGGGCTAAGATAACCCTGATCCACTTCCGCCACTGTGTACTAAGACAACGTTGGTTTCCCGACAGCTCATCACCTACCAGCAATTAGGCCTTGCATAGATTTGTTGATGCACTACTCGTTGAAGTGCTTATGCTCACTACAAAACTGTATAGCTACCAAATCTGTATAGGTCTAACAAATCAAATCGGTATAGGTCTAGCAGCACTATCCGCTGCCTACTTATAGTACTCTGCCCATATGTAACTCTTAATGCATATACCCTGTTGTCTCTGTCTCCTCCATCTGTAACTATGCTCAATGTCCTCCCCCACCTTGTATGTTTTGTATTCTGACGTGGAGCCTTTGGAAATGAGTCCTTGACTCAAAGGTTGAATCCGATTGTTTCAATAAATAAAAAATAATTATAAAAGGGCCTCAGAAATGCCACAGTCTGATTGGCTGTCAGCATTCTGGGACTGTTAACATTGTCAATGTGCAGCTTGATTACCATGTCACATGAATTCTTCTTGTCATTACAAAGCAGTGGAACTGCTTCGACCAGTCAGAGAGCAGCATTACTATACCTCTTATTCAGCACAAAGTTGCTACCTCATGCTGCTGTCAAGAGGCGATTCCCCCTGCGGTGACTCTTGCTTGTCACGCTGCTCGTCTCAGAGTTGCTGCAGTGGAGTTAGTCTGAGATGAATCTTGGTTAACAAAACTGTCATAATTCAAGCAGTAAAGTTCACAAACTGCTACTGCAATATTAAAATAAAAACAAAAAAACTGCACTCCTTCAACCACAGGACTGATCCGCAAGTCACCCTATAGGCAATGTAAATGCTAGCCACCCTTCAACTCTGTAAAAAAAAAAAAAAAAAAACACACACCTGCCATACAAAGTTCATCAGAGCGCAGTTCCCAGCTAGAGAGGGGACTCATCCATGCAGCAGGTGGCACAGTTCCTGACACAGACTTGGTGCACACAATGTTGGGAAAACATTAACAAAAAAAGAAGAAAGAAAAAATAAGCTTTAATCCGCAGTTCCTCCCCACCCACTGCCACCACTGAGGTAGTGCTACAGTTGGAAATACAGGATCGTACCACTACAACATTAACTGCAGGGAAGACCAGCAACATGGCCACACATAAAAGCAACATTATCAGCAAAATTTCTACATTTTGGGCCAGAGGCAGTTCCACTGCTTCATAATGTATTAATATGTGTAGTTACGGTTGTCTCTTATGAGATAAGAAGGTTATTTCATGCTGGTGTGGGTTGACAGAACCGCTCAGCTTTGCTTCACGGTCTTCTTGCCCAAACCAGCACCTGATAAGTTTCTTATCTCATAAGAGACAACCATAACTATACATATTAATATATAGTATTCCATTCTCTTGCATTGCTGCATGACTGGAATGATGCAGTAGCATTCTGAACCTGTATTCTTAAACAATTAATGGGCGAACTGTTGTATTTAAAATGTTCTTGTCAATGAGGAAAACATTCAAAAGGTGCAATTCTAATACTTTTCTTTTGGGATTTTTTTGTTTGTTTATATAATAGCAGTAAGGCACTCCCAGGAGTTAGAGTAAGGCCCTGTTCGTACTGGGGTATTTAAAACAGTTTAAGGCGCTTAAACCATTTTAAAGTGTCCTAGCATGGTTTGCGTTCGCACTTAACACGCTTTGTAATCCGATTTTTTTAAAACCGTGTTTAAACCCTGATAAGACCTAGGCTTAAACATGGTTTTGAAAATGTTTCAGAAGTTAAATCGGTTTTACCTGCAGTGCGGACAGTCAGGCATGGTTCCCCTTAAAGATGCTGGATGTCCCCGCATAAAAACTGGTTGACAGTTAATTCGGTCCAGAGGCAGTAGTGTGGCTGCTGTAAACCATTTTTGATAACGGTTTACAACACGCTGGCGGCAGTGTGGACGCTACAATATGGATGCTACAGCACGGTAATTAATCCATTATAAAAAACGTTTTACATTACCGTGATGTAGTGTGAACAGGGCCTAACAAGCAGTTAATCACCCCCTAGGGGCAGTATGACACTCAGTTGAGCCTCGTGCCACATTATGACCCTAGGGGGTGATTAACAGACTTTCACTCTAACCCCTGGTCATACTTTTTTTGCTGAATTTTCACATAAATGTTTTAAACAAATGAGAAAAAAATTCTTTTAGCCAGACCATGAAAACATTAGTGAATACTGATGTGCAGTGTGTTGTCCTGCAGTAATAGGCTATTTGAGCAATTTTATGATTGTGATACACATTTCAAAACTGAAAAAATAATAAAATGCTATTTGACTAGTGCCAGCTAAAACACTGATAAGCAGAACCAAAGGAAGTGAATTTCTCTTGATTGCTATAATTTCATTTTTTTTAGCTTCCCTTTCCCAGGAGCCTGGAGTCAATAAAGTTTATCTAGCTGCAGTAAACTACTTTTGCATTCTTGCTGTTTGTGTTCACACTGGTGCCTGCATCTGGTAAGTTTAAAGATAAACACTTGGTGATGGTGGTGGTGGGATTTTTTAAACAAGCGCATCTTGATTTGGCTGAAAATGTGTCAGAAGCTGAAAAATCTAGATCACCTTTGTCCAGCCGGCCCAGTGGTGCTGAGGGTTGAGGAGCTGCAAGTCACACCAGCGACCCGGGTTCGGGCCCGGGCCGTCGGGGGTCAGCAGGGGAGAGAGAGGATCGAGCTTCCAGAAGACTGCTATCTCTCGGGGAGGAATCCAGGGCCGTCCTGGCATTGCAGTGGCCCCCAGTGGAGACTGGAGGAACTGCAAAGCCAAGGGCTACATGCAGGGGAAGATGTCAGGTGGCTGCCTTCCGGACGTGGGTGGGAGCACTCACGTTGCGCTCAGGGAGGCATTGCACGTCCTGCATCTCGGGACTTACGAGAAAAAAACCTACCACAGGTGAGGAGATGATGGGGATTCCAGGGACACTGTCCACATCCCACTGTCGACCGTGTGTCGGAGGACTCCATGGCCATTCCACCACCCAGGTAGGACCTCTCTAATCTCAGAAAGGCTGTCATGGGAGGACGGGCCTACCCCTGGGGGGTGGTCGGGGGAGTCCCTCTGGGTACAGGGGGGTTCAGACTGGGAGCAGAAGGCAGTAGCCGAGTGAATACCCCAGAAGGATGCTCAGATGGGGTGGTGCATAAATACAGTTAAAAAAAAAAATTTGATATCCTTTGTCTAGCAACGTCCAAACATTTTTTTTAACTTTGTTTTTCTGTATCGCTCACATTTTAGTGGGGAATAGTTAATACAAATGGGTACTGTGCACCCCTACCAGGGGATAGGTGGTACAATCTAAACATTTAGACTGCCCCAGCAGCAGCACTGAAACTCATAGAATCATGAAAATTCTCTTTGTGTCAGTTAGCCAGTCTGAACTATCATTTCAGAGGTGAAAGGCAGCATTCTGTAAGACTTTAAAAAACTTCTGCATTTGTATTGTTTTATTAAAAGTGTGATTTAAAACAGCCGTGCAATGAAAAATGTGTTTTCAAAAAGCTAGTTTGAGCTACAGTTAATATCTATGGGCTCTGTGCATTAAAAGGCGGGTAATATGCCCCTGAGGCGCGTATACCACCCGCGTACCTACGTGACCCCGGACAGGTGCAGGGTGCATGGCATACACGACCACTAGCACCCACGGGGTGCCTGTCCGTGGCCACACCCCCTCAGCATGCTGGGTCCCGTGGGTGGTCAGGGGTGGAGTCACGGACCCGGATGGGCATCCAGTCGGATGCCTGTACCGGGTCCCAAAGTGGATCCCTTGTGCCCATATGGTGGGCGCATAGAGCAGGGGCCAGCTGTGTAAAGTGGCATCAAATGTACATCCTCCGGGCATTTGTCCGTGCTGCTGCCCCAGCCCTCCCCTGCAGCCTAGTGTGCTGTGGCAGCATGACTGTCCTTTTCCGGTGCCACCGTGCCTGGTGGCTGGAAAATGCAGGGTGTGTACCGGGTTATGCCTGGTCTCAGATGGCATACCAGGTGCCCCCTGTGCCCGGCACTACGTGGCTTAGTGAATGCCGCATAGTGCAGGCATGCCCCCAGCGGAGTCGCCTATGGGGCTAGGGCGGCATGCATGTAAGTGTCCTGCATGCCCTTAGTGAATGCCGCTGGGTCCACAGGACCCCACTGCGCCGGCATCTATCCACGACGGGTTGCCTACACGCCTGAATGTGCACGAGGCAACTATTTCCAGCCATGCATAGGGCCCAATGTTAGCATATCTCTAAAATCTGCTTATCTAAGTACCACCTATGCTGCACACTGTGAGTTTTAGTTTCTCGATCCTTGCCAGGTCTGCAATGCTATTTCTGTCCCAAATGCGGTGGCATTTTTTTTTCTTGAGAAAAAAAGAAATTAAAATGTTTATGAAATGCTCACATTTTGGTAGAGCTAGAAAATGTAGCCACCTAATAACAGTGGAAGATGCCTGAATTGTTTTATAGTGAGAAAAAGGCAGGGTCTTTTTTTTTTTTTTTGCCCAGTTTCATTCCACTGCTGCTTTAAGGGCAGGTTAGGGCTACCTGGAGACAGGCAGCACCCCAAAATGTAAAAACAAATGTGCCCGTTAAACTTTAGCTTGCAAATGGGCTAGTCTGCCAAAAACTAATCACAGCCTCTAGAGCCTGGCTAGAGACCACTTGCCACTGATAGGGTGTAAGAATTAATTATTTTCTATGTTGTAAGTGCACCATCAGTTATGCTATATGGTGACAGTGGAAAATGCACATCAGAATGTTAGAAACACAGAAGTTTGAATTAATAAAATCCCCAAAGCACTGGTGAACAGCACAAAAGGAATCTTATTTAACATGCAACACCAGTTATGTATAATCCTGAAGCTGAACCCCCTGAAAAGATGGAACTCGGCTTATTCGTAGAAATCAAAATATAATGATAGGGGAAATGCATTGCAGAGGAAACATGGAAATCCTAGCAAATTCCCACAGCTTCCCACCCACCTAACACTGAGGGATAGAATAATACCATTCCAGATTAGACACAATATAGCCAAGGCCCCTGGAATTCTGCGATTCTGCAGTTGTGCAATTTTCCACAGAGTTTACATCACGCCGCAGAATATATATGGTGCCGCAGAATTAATTGTTTTTTTGTAAATTTTCGTTCAAATATACAGTTTTTCCATAGTGTCAGGCTTTCTTTCCCATCTTGTTTATCCTGAAGCCCCTCCTCTGCACTTAGCGTGATATCATCTGTGACATCACATCATATTTAGCAAATGGCAGGACTGCATTTTGCCAGAGAAATGAATAAATCATGCCACAGAAATCAAAAAATGCTGCCACAGAATCCAAAGAGCCCTGCCGCAGAAATCAGAAAATTCTGCTGCAGAGCACTAGGGGCCCTGAATATAGCAAATAGGAATGTGTTCCAGTTCCTTATCAAGCTCATGCCTTAAAACATCACTCCAGGCTACCCCACTGGGACATTGCTCATGGAGGATTATATCTGCCGGACAACTGGGTAACAGTCCTAATGCCATATCCAAGGTATACGGTGCTCTGAGTTGATGTGCATGGAAGAAAACGAAGTGGGTCAGTATTGGATCTAAGCAGTGCCCGAGATCTGTGGTCTATAGAAGTTGGATCATATTTGGAGTAATCTGTATAAGTGCATTAAAACTGATAACCTCTGAGTGATCCAGTATGAAATATTACACTGCCTTCCCAAGGCAGTTGCATGAATGCGTAGGTTAGAAGAAAATATCTGCACCAGATGCAGCGAACATGAGGGTAACTTACTTCACATTTTATGGCAGTACCAGAAGGCAAAACCACTGTGAGAAGCTATACAAGCCAGACTAGACCCACTCACTAGACTCACAAGGAGGCAGTATAGCGCAGTGGTTTAAGGCTCTGAGCTACAAATCTGGAGACCTGGGTTTGATCCCACAGCCCCCACTTGCATACTGTGTGATCTTGAGCAAGTCACTTAACTTCCCTGTGCTCCCAGGTCACACCTGTAAACAAGTTTTCAGCTTGGTGTGCCACTCTTGGTTAAACAATTAAAAAAAAAAAAAAACCTTGGTTTAGATGAGGCCTTTAAGCTAGAGATATGCGTAATAAGTCACTAGGGTAATAACCTACTGGGGACACAAATCATTTTAATACACTGACTGGATTCAGAGTAGCATCATGAAATATTAGAAATATAGAAACATAGAATGTGATGGCAGATAAGAACCACTGGGCCCATCCAAGTTGCCCATTTTTTTTTTAACCTTCATTTTTTGTTGCAGATCTGCCGCTGATCTACGGTACCATCTCTTTGCCTCCCTTCCTTATCCCTACAATTCTCTTGTGCCTGTCCCAGGCATTTTTGAACCCCACCACTGTTTTTGCCCAACTACCTCTGCTGGAAGGCTGTTCCAGGTGTCTGCCGCCCTTTCTGTGAAGAAATATTCAAACAACATGAAGTCTTGCTGTATTCTGACTATTGCAGTCAGGTCCTGCCTTTCAACTGCCCCGGAGAACAAAGAGTTAACTTTCCATAGCCAGCATGGAACGTTCAGCGTGAGCTCGGTTGAAGACCCTGTCTGCTGTTGTTTAAACTCCAACCGTCAGATTCTTTACTCCGCCTCACTGAACGGTCGCTCTGGAGATTTCTCCTTTGCTCGGTTCAAAAAAAGTCGGTTAAAGTGTCGTTTTTCGCTCGGTTTCTACCGAATTTCTGCTACCGAATCTGTCAGTTTAAGTCTCTGTCTGTGGTACCGTGAGTACTAGATAGGTTTTACATTTAGTTTCTGTGTGGAACTTGTAAATTTCGGATCGGTTCGGCTGAACAGATCAGTTTAGTTTAAAAAAGTTTGTGAATTTACTTAAGAGTGTGGTAACCGGTCTGTATCGGTTCTAAAAAAAAAAAATGGATTTTATTACATTTTTTTCCAAGACCCGTAACACGATCAGGAACCGATAGGGGAGTCTTGCCTGGCGGATTGCCGAAAAAAGGGTAAGTTTTGGATAGGATTGGCCATGTCTGAGAAACCCAAGAAAAACGGGCCCACTGGGTTTCAACACAGTAGTGTGTGTGGGGAAGCCTTTGCTAAGGCTGATCCCCACACCACCTGTGTTTATTGTCTGGGGTTTGACCACCTTGATTCAGACTGCCAAATTTGTAAGAATTTTCCCAAAGCTACCCTGGATAAGAGAGTAGGTAGACTGAGGGAAAGGGAGGCTGAGAAGTCCACTGACCAGGATGGCCAGCCCGGTTCAGTTCTGACCAAACCAGAAGGAGTGCCCTCTGACCAGGGTGAAATTTCTTCGGGCAAAAGGAGAGCCGATTCTGAGGAGTCGGTTCTGGTTAAAAGAAAGAGAAGAGATAAATCATCCGGTTCAGATCCAGAAATTCATACTCCGACCGCTGATGAGATAGCCAAAGCGATAAGAATAGTGCAGTTGCTAACTTTGGTTCCGGCTGAACCGGCACCATCTGGCAGGGGCTCGGTTCGGTCGGTTCCCCCGGTTCCGGATTACACTTCAGAGGAATTTTATGAACCGGAGGAGGAGGAGGAGGGAGAGTATGAAGATGATGGTGATTATGAAAGTCTGGATGTGCCTATTGACCCGGACATCTCCCCAGACACACCTTCAGGTGTTTCTCCTCCTAGGCTTTCTGAGTCCCCTTCCCACTTTATGTTTTACAAAAAAATGGTTGAAACCCTCCAGCTTCCAGTGGAAGAAGCAGTAGAGGATCAGGAGGAGCATGATTTTGTTGAAATGATGGACATCCTTGAGTCCAGGAGACTGTCTATTCCCCTCCATAAATCTTTTGGGAAACAGACAATTAAAATGCTAAAGAATCCTAAGTCCATACCTCCTGTGGACAGACAAATGGACAAGAGGTACACCCTTCCAGGCTCGGACATGGAGTTCCTTTCTCAGCAATGCAGCCATGTTGGGGTAGTGCAGGCTGCTGCCTGTGATAAGGCAAATATTCCCTTGGCATCACACCCCCCAGATAAGGACTCCAGGAGGATTGATGCCATGGCAAAGAAACAGTACATGGCAGCATCTTTGGGACTCAGGCAGGCTAACTATATGGCCTACACAGCTAGATACAGAAGTCCAGATGGGACACTGTGCTGGCTCTGGCTAAACAGGCCCCTGACCAGCTTGCCAAGGAGCTGGAGCAGGTGGCTGCAGATGGGATTGAGGCATCCAAGGTGCAATTTCATGCTGCTGTGGACTCCAATTGTGTTTCATCTAGAGTCATGGCTACATCTGTGGCCCTTTGGAGGATGGCTTGTCTCAGATGTACTAGCCTATCACAGGATACCCAGGCTAAGGCCATGGATTTCCCTGTCATTGGTAATTCTCTGTTTGGGGAGCAGACAGAGAACTACCTGAAAAAGATGGACGAGTACGGGACCACCTACAGGAGTGCTCAGGCCAAAGAAAGGCAAGCCACTCCTCAAAGGCAGCAGTCTAGGGGCAGGGGAAGGCCTTTTCAAAGGCCTTTTTACCAAGCCCAGGCCTCCTCTTCTTCCTATGCTCAGAGGGGGTTCTTCAGAGGCAGACGGGGAATGAGCAGGCCTGCTTCCACCCCTCAGCCTAAGGCCCCTGCCAAGCAGACACCCTGATGGGTCTGCCTGGGCCGATTCTCCAGTACCTGTAGGGGGCAGGCTGGCTTACTTTGTCCAGGACTGGAAGTCTCTGACATCAGACAAGTGGGTCCTGGAAGTGGTAAGCCAGGGACTGGTTCTCAGCTTCAAACAATTTCCCAAGATGAGAACCAGATCCTTTCCACCTGCAAATCCATCAGAGACCCTTGCCCTAGAGGCAGAGGTTTCTTCCCTCCTGGCTCTCAGAGCCATAGAGAGGGTTCCTACCCTACACAAGGGCAAATGATTCTACTCCAGGTACTTCCTAACCCCCCAAAAAACAGGAGAATGGTGGTCCATCCTGGATCTAAGATATCTGAACAAGCACCTTTTAAAACCGAAGTTCAAAATGGTGACTCTGGGAATAATTCTGCCCTCTCTAAGGCCAGGGGACTGGCTAGCCTCCCTGGACCTCAAAGATGCCTATTTTCACATTCCTATCAAGTGCTCCCACAGAAAATACCTCAGGTTTGAGTTGCCCTCAGGCCACTATCAGTTCAGAGCAATGCCCTTTGGCCTAACATCAGCCCCAAGGGTGTTCACAAAGGGCCTGGCAGTAGTGGTTGCTTTCCTAAGGAGAAAAAAGATCTCCATCTTTCCATACTTGGACGACTGGCTCATAGTGGGTCAGTCTCCAGACCAAGTCAAGTCACATCTGCAAATAACTCAGCAAATGCTCACTTCCTTAGGATTCCTCCTCAGCCTTCCAAAGTCAGTTCTTGAGCCAGTACAGCTCCTCACCTTCATAGGGGCGGAGCTGAATACAGTAAGGGCAAGAGCCTTCCTTCCCTTGGACAGGGTAAGGACCCTTATGGAACTGGCCTCTTCATTCACCCTTCTGGTGTCTCGACCAGCAAGGCATTTCCTGCAGCTTCTGGGCCACATGGCAGCCTCTACAGCAGTGGTCCAGGGAGCAAGATTTCAGATGAGGGACATTCAGTTCCACTTAAGAGCCTTCTGGTCCCAAAGAAAGGATTCCCTTATCAAACTAGTCCCAGTGACTCGAACCCTGATCCAGGCTTTGCAGTGGTGGCAGGATCAGGACAATTTGAGACAAGGAGTTTCTTTTGTCACTCAGTCTCATTCAGTGATACTTACCACAGATGCCTCCTTGTTGGGCTGGGGAGCCCACCTGGGGGATCTTACCACCCAAGGGCTGTGGTCACTTCAAGAATCTCTGCTTCACATCAATCTCTTGGAACTCGGAGCAGTATTTCTAGTACTGCAAGCCTTTTCCAAATCTGTACAGAACAAGGTGGTCCAGATCAGAACAGACAATGCCACCACAATGTGGTACATCAGCAAGCAAGGAGGCACTCGGTCTACGGCCTTGTGCACAGAAGCAATGAAGCTGTGGTCCCTGGCCTATTCCCTGCAAACCTCTCTGATAGCAGTTCACCTCCCAGGGAACGACAATGTCCTAGCAGATGCTCTCAGCAGGATATCCCACGGCCATCACAAATGGACCCTAGATCCCCTAGTTTTGAAAGTGATTTTCTCGAGATGGGGCACTCCACAGATCTTTTTGCAGCCCCAGACAGTCACCAACTTCCTCTCTTTTGTTACAGACCCCAGTCTTGGGCTCAGTCCCCCTGGATGCTCTGATTCTGAATTGGGAAAAGAAATTTCTGTATGCTTTTCCCCCCTTCCCTCTCCTGTTCAGAGTGTTAGTCAAGATCAGGTCACAATCATGCAAAGTGATTCTGATTGCTCCAGACTGGGCCAGACAACCCTGGTACCCTCTGTTGCTGTCCTTAGCAGTCCACCTTACCCTGTCTCTTCACAGGAATTACAACCTGTTGACATCCTCTCAGGGGAGGATTTGGTATCCGAACCTCAAGTCTCTCAATCTCAAGGCATGGCTCTTGAAGAGTTAGAGTTTGCTGATCTGCACCTTTCTCAGGGTGTTCTGGATATCCTTGAGGCTTCTCAAAAGCCTTCCACCAGAAAGACTTACAACCACAAATGGAAAAGATTCACTATTTGGTGCTCTAATATGCATATTTCTCCAGAATCTGCTGGGTTGCCTACAGTTCTGGACTATATGGTCCATCTTAATGGCTTAGGACTATGGCCAGCTACACTTAAAGTGCATTTGGCAGCTGTTTCTGCCTTCTTGTCAGTAGGCAAGCCCTCTGCTCTGTCAGCCCATCCTGTGTTTTGTAAATTCTTTAAGGGACTGCTACACATCAATCCCCCCTTTAGGGACCCTTCTCCTGCTTGGGACCTTAATGTTTGCATTGCTCAGCTTATGCAACCCCTCTTTGAGCCTTTGTCCTCAGCAGAGCTTAAGTACTTGACTTGGAAAACTGTGTTTTTGGTGGCCATTACCTCTGCCAGGCGTATCAGTGAATTGCAAGCCCTGTCAGTGGAGCCTGATTTCATCTCTTTCCATAGAGATAAATGGTCCTAAGCACTAACAGGAAGTTTTTGCCTAAGGTGGTTTCAGATTTCCACCTTAATCAGTCTATGTCTCTCCCTGTTTTCTTCACTGACCATTCCTCTTGAGAGAGGAGGCTGCACAGCTTGGATGTCAAAGAGCCCTCAGCTACTTCATAGAGCGCACCAAGGGTCACAGGTTTGAGTCCCTTCAGTTGTTCCTCACATATGGAGAGGTAGGTAAAGGCAAACCTGCCTCTAACAGATCTATTGCCAGGTGGATTGTCTGTTGTATACAATTCTGCTATGAAAAACTGGGTAGAGCCCCACCCTCAGGCCTGAGGGCTCACTATATTAGAGGTACAGCTGCTTCCCTGGCTGCTGCCAGGGATATTCCTATCTTAGAAATTTGTCAAGCAGCCACCTGGAAAACAGTCCATACATTCACCAAGCATTACTGTCTGGATATCCAGGCTAGGAGTGATGCTCGGTTTGGCACAGCAGTATTTCAGAGCCTATTCCCAAAGTAGGTTCTGTCCCTCCTCCATGGAGGTACTGCTTGGTAGTCGGCAATAGTCAGAATACAACAAGACTTCATGTTGTTTGAAGAAAAAATTACTCACCTTAGTAATGTTGTTTCTTCTAATGGAGTCTTGCTGTATTCTGACCTCCCCCCAACTTCCCCTCTCAGAACCTGGTTTTTGGGATGTGGGTGGGCAGGAGCAGTGTTGGCACCCTAGGGGTGCCCTTTCACCCTCCTTTATTTTGGGTGTGTGTTGTGTTTTGTTTTTGGGGTTTCCTGACTTGAGTCTTTGCTTTGAAACCAAAAACCCTTTTAATAAATTTAGTTGCCAGTTGGCTAGTGTGAGTTTTACAGTTTCCACACAGAACTTTTAGTGACTATTGCTCGTAAAGATCTGACGGTTAGAGTTTAAACAACAGCAGACAGAGGCTTCAACTGAGCTTGCGCTGAACGTTCCATGCTGGACATGGAAAGTTAACTCTTTGTTCTCCGGGGCAGTTGAAAGGCAGGACCTAACTGCTATAGTCAGAATACAGCAAGACTCCATTAGAAGAAACAGCATTACTAAGGTATTTTTTTCCTTCCTCACATCCCTCCTGATTTTACTCCTCCCCCTTCAGCTTCGTAGCATTCTCCCTTGTTCTAGAGCACCTTTTTTGTCTGAAACATACCTCATAGGGGTTAATAAGGTTCAGGAGGGGGGTATTTAAAGGTCTCTAGCATATCCCTCCTCTCCCTACTCTCCTCTAGGGTGTATATCTTTAGCCTCTCCTCATAGGGCTTTTGATGCAGAACCTGCACCACTTTGGTAGCCCTCCTTTGGATAGCCTCCAGTCTGTCTGTGGCATTCCTGAGATGTGGTCTCCAGAACTGGACACAGTACTCAAGGTGCGGTCTTACCAGCAATCCCTATAGAGGCAGCACCACGTTCCTCTTCCTGCTGGCAGTACCCCTTCCTATGCACCCCAGCATTCCACTAGCACTTCTGACTACCTTGTTACACTGCCTGGCCACCTTTAGAACATCTGATATGATTACCCCTAGGTCTTTTTCTGCTTGGTCTTTGTCAGTATCACTCTGCTCAGCTTGCACTTTTTTTTTTGCATTAAAACCCAGCTTCCATACCTTTGACCACTCCTCCAGTCTTTTCAGATCCCTACCCATCCTCCCCAAGTGTCCACTGCTTTGCAGATCTTGGTGTCATCTGCAAAGAGGCAGACCTTTCCTTCCAGTTCCTCTGCTATGTCACTTATAAAGACATTGAAGAGGACCGGTCCCAGCACTGATCCCTGAGGTATGTCGCTGGTCACCCTCCCTTCCTCATGGCGAACTCAGTTCTCTCTCTCCTAAGCTGGTCTCTGGACTTCCTTGCGCCTGGGGGCTGTACTACCTGGTGCTTTCTGTAGGCAGGACCAAAGCTGTGCAGTGGGGGGGAAGAAGCCCTCCACATCTGGTCATCTCCAGTTTACTTCCTGCCTCCAGTGAAGCAAGTACTCTGCAGCACAGCCCTGTCACATGTGGCAGGGCTGAAGAGACCTTAAGTTTTGAGTACAGTTTTCTTAATTTGGGTCGGATTTCTCAGAAGTGAATATCCAGCTTTGGTGGGATCCAGTCTCAGCCTTGCAAGCTGCACAGACTGGTCCCACCTCGCAGCAACAGCCCCTCGCAGCCTTTTTCAAACAGCATGAAGTCTTGCTGTAGTCTGACAATTGCAGTGATTCCCAACCTTTGAACTGCCCCAGAGCACAAATAGTTAACTTTCTATACAGGGCATAGAATGCTGAGCTCGAGCTCAGTTGAAGTCTCTGTCTGGAGTGATTCAAACCTAAACCGTCAGATTCTTTACTCCGCCTCACTGAACAGTCGCTCCGGAGATTTCTCCTTCAGCTCGGTTCGAAAGTCGGTTAAAGTTTTCAGTTTTCGTCTGTTTTTAAACCGAAAAAAGTATCCGCATAGTCGGTTCAGTCTCTTTCTGTGGTGCCGTGAGTACTAGATAGGAATTGTTCTGTTTTTCTGTGTGGAACTTGTAAAAGTGCGGCTCGGTTCAGCTGAACCGGCCATTTGTTAGTGAAATTTGTTTCTTTACTTAGTGTGTAGTTACCAGTTCTTATCGGTTCTAAAAAATGTGTTTTGACCCATTTTTCCAATACCATGATACGGTTGGGAACCGATATGGGAGTCTTGCCTGGCAGTTGCGAAAGGGTAAGTTTGGTTAGGTTGGCCATGTCTGAAAAACCCAAGAAAAAAAACGGGCCCACTGGGTTTCAACACTGCAGTGAGTGTGGGGAGGTCTTTGCTAAGGCCGATCCCCACGCCACCTGTGTTTATTGTCTGGGGTTTGACCACCTCGATTCGGACTGCCAAATATGTAAAAACTTTCCCAAATCTACCCTTGAGAAGAGATTAGGCAGACTGAGGGAAAAGGAGGCAGAGAAGTCCGCTGACCCGGATGGCCAGCCTGTTCGGTTCGACGAATCAGAAGGATTGCCCTCTGACCAGGCGATACTTCTTGGTCCAAGGAAGGCGATTCGAGTTTGGTTCCAACAAAAAGAAAACACAAAGATAAATCGACCGGTTTGGATCCAGAGGGTTCATGTTCCGACCGCCGAAGAGATAGCCAGGGCGATTCAGATTGTGGAATCGCTCCGTCCGGTTCCGACCGATCCGATTCCTTCTGGCAGGGGTTCGGTTTGGTTGGTTCCCCTGGTTCAAGAGTATACCCTTGAAGATTTTTATGAACCAGAATTTGAAGAGGAAGGGGAATTTGAGGATGATGATGTAAGTGAAGGTCTGGATGTGCCTGTGGAACCGGACATCTCCCCAGACAGACCTTCAGGTGTTTCCCCTCCTAGGCTTTTTGAGTGCCCTTCTCACTTTATATTCTACAGAAAGGTGGCTGAAACCCTCCAGATTCCTATGGAGGAGGCTGTGGAAGATCAAGAGGAGCCTGATTATATAGAAATGATGGACATCCCAGAGTCCAGGAAACTGTCTATTCCCCTCCACAAATCATTTGGGAAACAGACACAAAAAATCCTAAAGTCTCCTAACACTATACCTCCTGTGGATAGAAGAATGGACAAGAGGTATACACTTTCAGGCTCAGACACGGAGTTCTTATACCAGCAATGCAGCCATGTTGGGGTAGTGCAGGCTGCTGCCTATGACAAGGCAAATATTCCCTTGGCTTCACACCCCTCAGACAAGGACTCCAGGAAGATTGATGCCAGGGCAAAGAAACAGTACATGGCATCTTTCTTGGGACACAGGCAGGCGAATTACATGGCCTATACAGCCAGGTACCAGAAGTCCAGGTGGGACACTGTACTGGCACTGGCTAAACAGGCCTCCCCCCAGCTAGCCAAGGAGCTGGAGGTGGTGGCTTGAGATGGGATTGAGGCATCTAAAGTTCAGTTTCATGCTGCTGTGGAGTCTAATGATGTGTCATCAAGAGTCATGGCTACATCTGTGGCTCTTCGGAGGATGGCTTGGCTCAGATGTACTAGCCTCTCGCAGGACACCCAGGCTAAGGCCATGGATTTTCCTGTAGTGGGTAATTCTCTGTTTGGGGAGCAGACAGAGAATTACATGATGAAAATGAATGAGTACAGGACCACTTACAGGAGTACTCAGGCCAAGGAAAGGCAGGCAACTTCTCAAAGGCAGCAGTCTACGGGCAGGGGCAGGCCTTTTCAAAGGCCTTTTTACCAAGCACAGGCCTCTTCTTCCTTTTCTCAGAGGGGGTTCTTCAGAGGGAGAGGCAGAAGGGGGATGAGCAGGGCTGCATCCACTCCTCAGCCTAAAGCCCCTGCCAAGCAGACACCCTGATGGGCCTGCCCTGCTCGGCTCTCCTATTCCAGTAGGGGGCAGGCTGCCTTACTTTGTCCAGGACTGGATGTCTGTTACATCAGACAAGTGGGTCCTGGAAGTGGTAAGCCAGGGACTGGTTCTCAGCTTCAGAAAATTTCCAAAGATGAGAGCCAGATCTTTTCCACCTTCAAATCTCTCAGAAACCCTTGCCCTAGAGACAGAGGTTTCTTCTTTTCTAGCCTGAAGAGCCATAGAGAGAGTACCTACCCTACACTGGGGCAAAGGACTGTACTCCAGGTACTTCCTGACCCCAAAAAAGACAGGGGAGTGGCGACCCATCCTAGACGTAAGATATCTAAACAACCATCTTTTAAAACCAAAGTTCAAGACGATAACTCTGGGAATAATCCTTCCCTCTCTAAGGCCAGGGGACTGGCTAGCCTCCCTGGACCTCAAAAATGCCTACTTTCACATTTCTGTTAGGTGCTCCCACAGAAAGTACCTCAGGTTCGAGTTGCCCTCAGGCCACTGTCAGTTCAGAGCAATGCCCTTTGGCCCAAGCTCAGCCCCAAGGGTTTTCACTAAGTGCCTGGCAGTAGTAGTTGCCTTTTTAACAAGGCAAAAGATTTCCATTTTTCCATATCTGGACGATTGGCTAATAGTGGGTCAGTCTCCAGACCAAGTCAAGTCTCATCTGCAAGTGACCCAGCAAGTGCTCACTTCTCTAGGATTTCTTCTCAACCTTTCCAAGTCAGTTGTCAAACCAGTCTAGCTTCTTACCTTTATGGGGCAGAACTGGACACACTCAGAGCAAGAGCCTTTCTTCTTCTAGAGAGGGCAAGGGTTCTTATGGAACTAGCCTCTTCCTTCAGTATTTGGGTATCTCAACCAGCAAGGCATTTCCTCCAGCTCTTAGGCCACATGGCAGCTTCAACAGCAGTGGTCCAAGGGGCAAGATTCCAGATGAGGGATATTCAGTTCCACCTGAGAGCTTTTTGGTCTCAGAGGAAGGATTCCCTTACCAAACTGATCCCAGTGACTCTGACCTTGATCCAAGCCCTCTAATGATAGCAGGATCAGGACAATTTAAGACAAGGTGTTTCTTTTGCTACTCAGTCTTGTTCAGTTGTCCTTACCACGGACGCTTTCTTCTGGGCTGGGGAGCCCATCTGGGGTCCCTCACTGCCCAGGGGCTGTGGTCCCCCAAAAAATTCCTTCTCCATATTACTCTCCTGGAGCTCAGGGCAGTTTTTCTGGCCCTAAAAGCTTTCTCTCAGTCAGTACAGAACAAGGTGGTTCAAGTCAGAACGGACAACACCACCACCATGTGGTACTTCAACAAGCAGGGAGGCACTCGGTCCATGGCCTTGTGCACAGAAGCCATGAAGTTGTGGTCCCTGGCTTATTCCCGGGAAACCTCTCTGGTAGCAGTTCACCTTCCAGGGAAGGACAATGTGCTAGCAGATGCACTGAGCAGGATCTCTCAGGGCCATCACGATGGTCCCTGGACCCTCGGTGTTGAAAGTGATTTTTCAAGGTGGGGCACTCCAGAGATAGATCTCTTTGCAGCCCCAGACAATCACCAACTCTCTCTTTGTTGAAGACCTCCGTTTGGGCTCAGTCCCCTGGACGCCCTGATTCTGAATTGGGAAGGAAGATCTTATCTGTGTCGGTCTTCACCATTCATCACAGATGGGTATCTGCCAGAGGTCAGGACCCGTGGGAGTTTTTTTTTTTAAGTAAGCAGAGCCGACACACCATCGGCGCCTACTGGGCCAACGACTGCGTGGGCCGGGTTGGCCGTTAGCTGTGTCGACCCCTGCCTGCCAGTTCTTCATCTCCTTCTGTAGAGGTCACCTCGTGTGGAAGCTGAAAGAATTTGAGGCCTGCTTCGCAGTTTCTCCTCCTACACAATATATCATGCCGAAGTCCGTCGGTTATACCTGCCGGTTCTGTGTTGCTTTACTCGACGTCGCCCGGTAAGATCTTTCCATTATTATTCTTTTTTGCTACGTCGAGTCTGTTTTGGGTGTTTTTTTCCCTGTAGGTCATGTCTCGGTCAGAGGGCAAGGAATCTTCCAAGACGGGTCTGCCCCCCATGCGACGGTGCCCATGCGGCCAAAAGTTCTCCGTGATCGACCAGCATGACCGGTGTCTTTCGTGTCTTGGCCCGCTTCACGACATGGATTTGTGTGACGCCTGCTTCTCCATGGACTGCCGGGTCATCGAACAACGCGCGTGGAAAGTGGGGTGAGCTCCGATGACTTTCGGGGTCGGGTGCGCACTCGTCGGGCCAAGCCATGCTCTCTCTCTGCCTTTCCTCTGGGTCCTCTTCCGTTTCTATATGGACCGAGGAGGAGGGAGCCTCGGCTACTTGTAGCCTAGCCGTTGCCGAGGGTTCTTCTGCGTCAGAGGAGGCCCGTCCCGCTCCTTCCCGGGCGGGTGGGAGGTGCCGCCTGGCACCGCCGCCGGGGTGAAGGCCCCTGGTGTCGCTCCGTGATCGCAGGCCCGGTCGGCACCGTGATCTCTGTTGGAGCCGTTCCTGGTGCCAACACTGCTAGCGGCGCCATGAGAGCTACTACGGCGCCGTCTTCTTTCCATGTCTCGCGGGCGCCGAGGTTGAGCACGGTGCTGTGTCCTCGAGGCTCAGCGGCGTAAGGCCTTCGGTTTCTCGCGGTCGCGCCCATGTTTGGTGTTGCCCTGCCCTTGGCGCGCTCGGCCTGGGAGCTGGGCGGCGCTGCGTCCGCCGGAGCCGCCTCAGGACCACCCCTGCCATCGGCACTGTTTGCGGTGCTGGGGAGCCGGGCGGCGCCACCGATGGTGCCGCCGGGGCTGTCGGCGCTGTCTCCGTCCTCAGCGCTGCTTGCGGCACCGTTGGACCAGATGGTGCCATGGCTGGTCCCGGCTCTGGATTTCTGGTTCGGGCTGGGGCCACGTCTCCCTCGGATTGCGCTCGCGGGGCTACGGGAGGCACTGGCACCGACTCGGGCACAGCTTTGGTCTCGGGGCTGGTTGGCAAGGATGGCATTGGCTGCCCTCCCACAGTTTGGCACAGGACCTCGGACTCTACCTCCTCGGAGACATAGTCGAGCTCTGAGTCGGACATGCAGTCTGACCCTTTGGGGTTGGCTGTTGAGGTGGGTAGCACAGTAGTCTCTTCGAGTCGCAGTCAGCCCCCTTTTGAGGTGAGGTCGGTGGCTACCGAGACTAGGGTCAGGGGTGCTGACCAGCAGGCAGTGGTGCAGGCCACCATAGCTCTGCAACCTGGTCTTGGCAGTTTCACTGACCCCTCAGTTGTGGTACCCCCTCCAGTGGTGTGCCTTGATCGCCCAACTTTGGGGCCGATCGGAGCACCTGCAGGGGGGGGAAGGTACTGCACCTTGGATAACCCCTTTGTGGGCTGCCCAGAGATGCCAGCTACCTAGGCTGGCCCTCTCGAGGAGGAGGAGGAGGAGGGCTCTTTCAGACTCTGAGGGGGGGTGTGGTCAGCACGTCTGCCTTTTTCTGGGGTCACCCGGGCCCTGGGAGAAGCCGTAGTACGGATTTCTGCTCTTCCTCCTTGGTCTCTTTGAGAGAGTGCCGTTCTTTTGAGGTAGGGGGGACGTCCTTCTGGACCTATACGGCCCCGGTCGCCTCACAGGGGAGTCTTCCGGGCACAGCCAAGGCAGTACTGATTTGGTTGTTCAACTGTCGGCTGTGGGATCTTCAGGGCACCTTCTTCCACGGATGCCCACGGTCCGCTCCTTAGCCCAGGCAGAGGTCAGCCAACATCTCTTCTCTGCTCTGTCCCCATCCCTTTGCCACACTCTCCTGCACTCCCAGGCATCCTCGGTCCTAGCGGGCCTCTCACCTGGGAGCAGTTCAGAGCGGTGGCTGCTCGGTTCCCTGCTTACGTTAGGGCAATGGACAGTCAGGTTTTTCAACCTGCCCCCATGCAGCCACCCACTGAACAGATGGTGACCTCCAGCTCCTCATCCCCATCTTCAGGGTGAGAGGAACCCTCTGTCCACATCTGTCTGGCTGCTGACCTCTCCGAGTATCAGCGATTCCTCGTGAGGATGTGTGAGGATTTGCACCTTACTCCTTCCACTATCAGCAATCCTGAACACCTGGCGCACGCCTTTCTAGGCGATTTTTGGCGAGGCCTCCCTTGTGGTGCTGCCCTGGCCGGCTCCCTTTCGTGAGGCGTCGTTGCGTTCCTGGCAGAGGTCCTTCTCCAGAGTTCCTGCCCCAAGGGATCTCAGCCAGAGGTTTTGCGCACCCCCGGAGTCTCCAGGTTCCATGCCTCATCCAGAGTCTGGATTGACGCAGTTGGATACTCCTGATGGGCTTTGCGCCCTTCACCGTGACCGGCCCCCAGATCAAGACTCCTTGGATTTTGATTTCAGGGGTAGGAGGACTTTCTACTCGACACGGTTACTTCTTTCTGTCTCTGCACATCAGACCCACTATGCAGCCTATGACAGGTTCTTGTGGTCCAGGCTAGGTCAGCTCCTAGCCTCATTGCCTGACACGGAGCAAACCAGACAAGCCATTGCACTCTCTGCGCATGGCCTGGAGCTAGCAAGGCACCAAGAGAGAGCATCCTATGATACCAATGAGGTAACTACCAGGGTCATAGGGACGCGATCTGCACTAGGCGGACGGCATGGCTGCGTCTTTCCCGGTTGTCACCCTTGGCCCGGCGTAGGGTGTTTAACTCCACCCACCAGGGAACCTACCTCTTCTCCTGCAGAGTGAGACGGCGCTTGTTGGGGCAACTTCCTTCCCCCTCCGGGGGGACTCCGTCTCTCTCTCTCTCTCCCCACTCTCGGCCCTCTCCAGGCCCTGAAGGTTCCCCCCCCCTTAGTGTGTCACCCACTGAGGGCTATGGACTTTGTCCTCAGGGTGTAAAAGAAAACCCCTCGGGAGGGCCTGCACACTATTCAGATGAATGTGTGAAGACTGACACAGATAAGATATGAAAATTACGTATCTACCATAATTATGATCTTTCTGTGTATCTTCACCATTCATCACAACCCCACCCTCCATCCCCTTGGGGCCTCAGTCTCTGGGTCCCCCTCTCTCTCTATGCCTCCCCCTCTCCTCCTTAGGAATGGGGTGAAATAGGGACACACAGGGGAATATTTTTCTGGGAGGAGTGGATAGCTCGAGCGGCACTCCTTCTCTAGTACCTTGGCTCCACCCCAGTGGGGTAGGAGTTGGTAGTTGCCCTCCTTCTCTCCTCCTCCTCCTCCATGTTTCCGTCCAACCTATTTCTCAAAAAAAAAAAAAAAAACCCTTTTCACCAAAAATCTTTCCTTGAGAGGGTGCTGAATCCCTGTATCCTGTCCTTCTTCCAGAATAGCCGACTCTGCTTATCAGGAGTGTTTGCCAGCTATTCCGTGCCTTGAATTCTGGCAGAAAGCTTTGCTACTCCTTGCAGTTCCTATACAATCTGGAGACGGACCAGGGTCTGGGATGTCTTATCCTTCTTCCCTCTCTTCCTAAATTCTTTACCCACCCTACCCCCTTCCTCTTCCAGAGATTGGGGCCCTCCCAGTCCCTTTAGTTTCTAACCTCTCTATTCTGTCCTCTCAGTCGTTATTTCTCCCTTTAGTTCATACATCTTTTCCTGTCCTATGGACTTCCTTGTCCCACCCTCCACTCCCTTCCTCTTACCTCTCTGGCGACTCAGAACTGGCAGGCAGGCAGAGTCGACACAGCCTAACAGCCAACCCGTGCGCCACGAGTGCTCGTCCGAGGAAGCGCGTGCTGATGGTCGGGTCCACTACCCTTAAATTAAAAAGCTCCCACAGGGTCCTGACCTCTGGCAGATACCCATCTGTGATGAATGGTGAAGATACACAGAAAGATCATAATTACGGTAGGTATGTAATTTTCATTTTCTGTATGCCTCCCCCCCCTTCCCACTCCTGTTCAAAGTTTTAGTCAAAATAAGGTCTCAGCCTTGCAAAGTGATTCTGATTGCTCCAGATTGGGCCAGACAGCCCTGGTACCCCCTGTTGCTGTCCCTAGCAGTCCATCTTCTCCTGTCTCTTCTCAGGAATTACAACCCGTTAACATCCTCTCAGGGGAGGATTTGGTACCCCAGTCTTCAGTCTCTCAGTCTCAAGGCATGGCTCTTGAAGAGTTAGAGTTTGCAGATCTGCATCTTTCCCAAGGTGTTCTGGATATCCTCAAGGCTTCTCGAAAGCCCTCCACCCGAAAGACTTATAACTCCAAATGGAAGAGAGTCAGCATTTGGTGTTCTAAGAAGCATATTTCTCCAGATACTGCTGGATTGCCTACGGTTCTGGATTATATGGTCCATCTTAATGGCCTAGGCCTCAGACCAGCTACTCTCAAGGTACACTTGTCAGCTGTTTCTGCGTTTTTATCTGTGGGGAAGTCTTCCTCACTATCTTCTCATCCTGTGTTCTGTAAATTTTTTAAAGGATTGCTTCACACCAATCCTCATTTTAGAGACCCTGCCCCTGCCTGGGATTTGAATGTTTGCATTGTTCAACTTATGCAACCCCCTTTTGAGCCTATGTCTTTAGCAGAGCTTAAGTACTTGACTTGGAAAACTGTGTTCTTGGTAGCCATTACCTCTGCCAGGCGTATCAGTGAATTGCAAGCCCTGTCAGTGGAACCTGATTTTATCTCATTTCACAGGGATAAAGTGGTCCTTAGAACCAATAGAAGGTTCTTGCCCAACGTGGTTTCAAACTTCCACTTAAACCAGTCTATGTCTCTTCCTGTTTTCTTCACTGATCATTCTTCCTCAGGAGAGAGAAGGCTACACAGTTTAGATGTTTAAAGAGCCATTAGTTACTACATAGAGCGTACCAAGCAGTGCTCCCAGATCTATGGGGATTCCCGTATTTTACGGGGTTTGTGTGCTCAAAACGGGCTACGGGAAGGAATTACTTATTTTTTAAAATATACGGGATAAATCTGGCACCATCCGGGAAAAGTCGTGGCCGTGAGTCTGTGGGTTTATCACGGATGAGATTTAACAGAAGCCTGCCTCCGATTGGTTCAGAGACCACAGTCATGCTCTGATGACGCAATGACTGTGGTCTCTGATTGGCTATAGTGTTGTTCTTTGATGCAGAGTGAGCCCCGGGATATTTAAACTGGCTACGGACCCCCTGTGTTTCCAACACCTACTAGGATCGCTGCTGCTGCTGCCTGGAGAGAGAGAGAGACGATCGTCCAGCTGCTCGCAGCCACGTGTTTTTGTTTTCACCCAGAGACGGGACCCCCGAGAATCGGGTCGAGAGACAGATCCTGCACTTTAGGCTTCCCAGACGCTTCGCCACCAGTGTTCTAACCTCCGCTTTCCATCGCACTCATGCTATAAATTGCAGGCTTTAATTTACCGCACAATCATGGTGCAGAGAAAATCAAAGGACCAACCTGATCCATCCCTGAAATAAACTACCCTGGACCCCAGCATCAAGAAACCCTGACCCTACACACTTTCCTCGGTTGCAGTCTGTGAGCCCAGCCAGACCGCAAGAGGAATCAGTATTATCCAGATCCCTGAGCTGCCTTCCGTCATGACTTCACCGGATCTATAAAGGTAAGAAAAAAAAATATATATATAATTAATATTATAACCAGTGTCTGTGGGATCATAATTCAAGCACCCCTGTGCTGCTCTGATTGGGACAGAGTGTGTGTGTGTGTGGGGGGTGACTTGAGATGTAATCATCTCTAGTTTTTTTTTTTTTTAAATAAAATTATTAAACAGTTCCTCAGTCACTGGAGGATGGGGGGAAATATTCAGTCTGTCCAGTGTCTTCCTTACACTACTGCCCTCACTAAAAGGTGCTGCTGATCACTACTCCTGAATCTGTTCCATGTTACATTACAGTAATCTCCCCACCCCCATGCCAGTAAGGTAGTATTTTATATCAGTGTTCTTTTTTCCTAAATAATTGACCTTCCATTTCTCAGGGCTGACATTCTTCTGCCATCCTGCTTTCCATTTGCTTAATGTCATCTGATCAGTAGATGGGACAGAGTGTATGGGGGGGGGTCACTTTTAGGAGATAAACTTTTTTTTTTAATATATTATATTACTAGTACAAACACCCAATAATCTTGCATCAGTGATCTGTGCTGCTTTGGCTGGGACATGTGGAGGATTTCTAGTCTTTGTGGCATACTATTAATAGGAGTTTATAACATCTAATAGGAACAATCTTGCATTTGTTATACAGTGTGAGCATACAGGAAAATCTACAGGAATTTCACCCAGGTTTTACAGGGAAAATACAGGAAAATTAGGGTCTGCTACAGGAAAATGCTTTGGCCGATATGGGAGCACTGACCAAGGGTCACAGGTTTGACTCTCTCCAGTTGTTCCTCACTTATGGAGAGGTGGGAAAGGGCAAACCTGCCACCAAGAGATGTATTGCCAGGTGGAGTGTGTCTTGTATAGAATTCTGCTATGAAAAACTGGGAAAAACTCCAGCCTCAGGCCTGAGGGCTCATTCCACAAGGGGTACAGCTGCTTCCCTGGCTGTTGCCAGGGATATCCCTCTCTTAGAAATTTGTCAAGTAGCTTCCTGGAAAACAGTCCATACCTTTACCAAGCATTACTCTCTGGATGTGCAGGCTAGGAGTGATGGTCAGTTTGGCACAGCAGTACTTCAGAGCCCATTCCCAAAGTAGGTTCTGTCCCTCCTCCATGGACGTAGTGCTTGGTAGTCTGCAATATGTTAGAATACAGCAAGACTTCATGTTGTTTGAAGAAAAAATTACTCACCTTAATAATTGTGTTTCTTCTAATGGAGTCTTGCTGTATTCTGACCTTCCTCCCTGCCTCCCCTCTCAGAACCATTTTTTGGGAAGTGGGTGGGCAGGTGCTGCAGTGTTGCACCCCAGGGGTGCTTCTTGTTTACACCCTCCTCCTTTTTGTTTGGGTGCTGATTTATTACTGTTATTTGTATTAGATTGGTTTTTGGGTTTCCTGACTTGAGTCTTCCTTGGGAATCCAAAACTTTTTTCTGCCAGTTGGCTAGTAGGAATTTTTACAATTTCCACATAGAATTTTTAGTTAGTTGCGTTCGTAAGAATCTGATGGTTTGAGTTTGAAACACTCCAGACAGAGACTCTAAACGAGCTCGAGATCAGCATTCTATGCCCTGCATAGAAAGTTAACTCTTTGTTCTCCGGGGCAGTTTAAAGGTTGGGGATCACTGCAATATGTCAGAATACAGCAAGACTCCATTAGAAGAAACACAATTACTAAGATGAGTAATTTTTTCTTACGGACCAAAGCACAGTTCTAACTAAACTGGACAGCATAATAAAGGCCTTGCACTGAGTAGAGACATCTGTAGTGACTTAAAAGCAGATATTAAAAAAAAAAATAGACAGACGTACAGAGACAACTGAACAAGCTATTGGAACCCTCATGGACACCATGAGTCAGCACAACAGAGCCCTGCTTTACCCGCTGGCTAGAGAATGAGAACTACAAGCGACCAAGAAGACTGGTCTAGGTGGAATAATTTCCACATATATGGCATATCTGGGGATATTGAGAAGTCCTTTGCATCTATGGAAGCCTTTGTTCAAACAACATGAAGTCTTGCTATATTATGACATATGCAGTTTGTCCCAGCCTTAGAACTGCTCCGGAGGTGAAAGAGTTAACTTCCATGCCAGGCATGGAATCTTGAGTGCGAGCTCGGTTGAAAAAACTCTGTCTGTTGATCTTCAAACTGAAACTGTCAGATTCTTTACTCCGCCTCACTGAACAGTCGCTCCGGAGATTCCTCCTACTGCTCGGTTCATTTGTCGGTTAAAATAGTGTTATATCTCAGTTTTTTTAAACCGCATTTGTATATTATAACCGCAACCGGTCGGTTCAAGCTCTGTCTGTAGTATCGTAAGTAATAGATAGGTTTTACATTTCTCTGTGTGGAACTTGCAAACGTTGTTATCGGTTCGGTTTGAACCGATCAGGTTGTTGTTAAAACTTATTAAATTACATTTAGAGTGCGGTTCCCGGTTCTTATTGGTTCTAAATAAAACGGATTTCATTACGGTTTTTCCACGACCCATGACACGGTTGGGAACCGATAAGGGTGTCTTGCTTGGCGATTTGCCGGAAAAGGGCAAGTTTTTGGTTAGGCTGGCATTATGTCTCAGAAACCCAAAAGATAAACCGGGCCCACTGGGTTTCAGCACTGTAGTGTCTGTGGGGAAACCTTTGCCAAGGCTGACCCACACACCACATGTGTTTATTGTCTGGGGTTTGACCACCTCAATGCAGACTGCCAGATTTGCAAGAATTTCCCTGCAGCTACCCTGGACAAGAGAGTTGGTAGGCTCAGGGAACGAGAGGCCAAAAAGTCCACTGACCCGGATGGCCAGCCCGGTTCGGTGCCAACCGAACTGGAGGGAGTGTCCTCTGACCAGGGCGATACTTCCTCGGGCAAACGAAGAGCTGACTCGGAGGAGCCAGTTCCAGCAAAGAGGACTAGAAAATCAGCAGGTGTGGAGCCAAAATGTCCTTCTCCAACCGCTGCAGAGATAGCCAAAGCGATCCAAATTGTCCAGTCGCTTTCCCCGGTTCCGTCCGAACCGGCACCATCAGGTAAACGGTCGGTTCCACCGGTTCAAGAATATGATATAGAAGAATTTTAGGAACCGGAGGAGGGGGAGGAGGATTATGAAGAGAGTGAATGTGATTTTGAAAGTCTGGATGTGCCCATTGAACCGGACATCTCCCCAGACAGACCTTCAGGAGTGTCTCCCCCTAGGCTTTCTGAGTCCCCTTCTCATTTTCTGTTTTATAAAAAAGTTGCTGAAACCCTCCAGCCCCCTTTGGAAGAAGCTGTGGCTGAACAGGAGGAGCCTGACTATTTGGAAATGATGGATATCCCAGAGTCCAGGAGATTGTCTATTCCTTTACATAAATCTTTTAGGAAACAGACAATAAAAATTTGAAAGCTCCTAATTCTTACCTCCTGTGGATAAAAAGATGGACAGGAGGTACACATTGTCAGGCGAGCTGGAACAGGTGGCTGCTGATGGTATTGAGGCATCCAAGGTGCAATTCCATGCTGCAGTGGACTCTAATGATGTATCTTCAAGAGTCATGGCTACATCTGTGGCTTTTCGTAGAATGGCTTGGCTCAGGTGTACTAGCCTGTCACAGGATACCCAGACTAAGGCCATGGATTTTTGTTGTGGGTAATTCTCTGTTTGGGGAGCAGACAGAGAATTACATGAAGAAAATGGATGAGTATAGGACCACTTATAGGAGTGCACAGGCCAAGGAGAGGCAAGCCACTCCTCAGAGGCAGCTTTCCAGGGGCAGGCCTTTTCACAGGCCTTTTTACCAAGCCCAAGCCTCCTCTTCAGCTTATGCCCAGAGGGGGTTCTTCAGAGGGAGAGGCAGACGGGGACGAGCAGGCCTGCTCCACCCTCAGCCTAAAGCCCCTGCCAAACAGGCACCCTGATGGGATGCCCAGGCCGATTCTCCATTACCTGTGGGGGCAGGCTGGCTTACTTGGCCCAGGACTGGGAGTCTTTAACATCAGAGAAGTGGGTCCTGGAAGAAGTAGAGCTCAGGGACTGGTTCTCAGCTTCAAAAATTTCCAAAGATGAGAACCAGATCCTTTCCACCTGCAAATCCATCAGAGGCTCTTGCTTTGGAACAGAAGTCTCAACCCTCCTGGCTCTCAGAGCTGTAGAAAGGGTTCCTCCCTACACCAGGGCAAAGGACTGTACTCCAGGTACTTCCTTACCCCAAAAAAGACAGGAGAATGGCAGCCCATCCTGGATCTAAGATACCTAAACAAGCACCTTTTAAAACCAAAATTCAAAATGGGGACTCTGGGAATTATTTTAACCTCCCTAAGGCCAGGGGACTGGCTAGCATCCCTGGACCTCAAGGATGCCTACTTCCATGTTCTCATCAGAAGCTCCCACCGAAAGTACCTCAGATTCGAACTTCCCTCAGGGCATTATCAGTTCAGAGCAATGCCCTTCGGCTTTCACCTCTGCACCAAGGGTATTCACCAAATGCCTGGCAGTAGCAGTTGCTCACTTAAGAAGGCAAAAAGATTGCCATCTTTCCTTACCTGGACGACTGGCTCATAGTGGGTCAGTCTCCAGACCAAGTCAAATCACACCTTCGGGTTACCCAGCAGCTGCTTACATCTCTAGGTTTTCTTCTCAATCTTCCAAAGTCAGTTCTAGAGCCTGTTCAGCTACTCACCTTCATAGGCGCAGAACTGAACACAAAACAGGCCAGAGCTTTCCTTCCTCTAGAAAGAGTAAAGACCCTGGTGGCTCTGGCCTCCTCCTTCACTCTGCAGGTCTCTCGACCAGCAAGGCACTTTCTACAGCTCCTTGGCCACATGGCTGCTTCCACAGCTGTAGTGCAAGGAGCAAGATTTCAGATGAGGGACATCCAGTTCCATTTGAGAGCCTTCTGGTCTCAAAGGAGAGATCCTCTAACCAAATTGGTCCCAGTAACTCGAACCCTGATCCAGGCCCTGCAGTGGTGGCAGGATCAGAGCAATCTGAGACAGGGGGTTCCTTTCATCCCTCAATCTCACTCCTTGACCCTTACTACAGATGCGTCCCTCTTGGGATGGGGAGCTCACATGGGCGACCTCATCACCCAGGGATTGTGGTCCCCTCAGGAATCTCTGCTCCACATCAATCTGTTGGAACTGAGAGCTGTTTTTCTAGCACTTCAGGTTTTTTCTGCATCTGTTCAGAACAAAGTGGTACAGGTCAGAACAGACAACACCACTACAGTGTGGTACATCAACAAGCAAGGGGGCACTCGGTCTTCGGCCTTGTGCACCAAGGCAATGAAGTTGTGGTCTCTGGCTTATTCCCTGAACACCTCCCTCATGGCAGTTCGCCTCCCAGGCAAGGACAATGTCCTGGCAGATGCTCTCAGCAGGATTTCCCAGGGCCATCACGAGCGGTCACTGGATCCCCTAGTACTGGGGTTAGTATTTGCCAGGTGGGGCACCCCTCAGATAGATCTTTTTGCAGCCCCAGACAATCACCAACTTCCGCTTTTTTGTTGCAGGCCTCCAGTGTTGGGCTCAGTCCCTCTGGATGCCTTCCTTCTCGATTGGGAAGGGAAGTTCCTCTATGCCTTCCCCCTTCCCTCTCTTGTTCAAGGTGCTAGTCAAAATCAGATCTCAACCTTGCAAGATGATTCTGATTGCTCCAGATTGGGCCAGACAGCCCTGGTATCCACTCCTTCTGTCCTTAGTAGTCCACCTTCCCCTGTGTCTCCCCAGGAATCACAATCTGTTAACCTGTGCCCAGGGGAGAGTTTGGTATCCAAATCTCATATCCCTCAACCTCAAGGCCTGGCTCTTGAGGAGTTAGAGTTTGCTGACCTACACCTTTCTCAAGGTATATTCGATATCTTGAAAGCTTCTAGGAAGCCTTCCACCAGGGCTACTTATAATTCTAAATGGAAAAGGTTTTCCATATGGTGCTCTGGAAAGCATATTTCCCCAGAATCTGCTGATTTGCCCACAGTCCTGGACTGTATGGTCCATCTAAATACTTTGGGGCTGAGGCCAGCTACCCTGAAAGTGCATCTGGCAGCTGTCTCTGCTTTTATTTCAGCAGGAAAGCCCTCTTCTCTTTCTACTCACCCTGTATTCTCCAAGGTTTTCAAGGGATTGCTTCACACCAACCCTCCATTCAGGGACCCTGCTCCTGCCTGGATCTTAATGTTTGCATTGCTCAGCTAATGCAACTCCCTTTGAGCCTTTGTCTTCAGCAGAGCTTAAGTACTTGACTTGGAAAACTGTGTTTTAGTAGCCATCACTTCTGCCAGGCGCATAAGTGAATTACAACCTTTGTCAGTGGAGCCTGATTTTATCTCCTTCCACAGAGATAAGGTAGTCCTCAGGACTAACAGGAAGTTCTTGCCTAAGGTGGTTTCAGATTTCCACCTTAATCAATCTATATGTCTTCCAGTGTACTTCACTGACCATTCCTCCTCTGGCGAGAGGAGGCTGCACAGTTTAGATGTAAAGACAGCCCTTAGTTACTACATAGAGCGTACCAAGGGTCACAGGTTTGACTCCCTCCAACTGTTCCTCACTTACGGTGAGGTTGGTAAAGGGAAACCTGCCACTAAAAGATCCATTGCCAGGTGGATTGTCTCTTGTATCAATTTGCTATCAAAACTGGGTAAGGTTCCCCTTCAGGCCTGAGGGGCTCACTCTACCAGAGGTACAGCTGCGCGCCCCTAGCTGCGGCCAGGGACATCCCTATCTTAGAGATATGTCAAGCAGCTACCTGGAAATAGTACACATTCACCAAGCATTACTCCCTGGACATCCAGGCTAGGAGTGATGCTCGGTTCTAACACAGCTGTGCTTTAGAGCCTATTTCCTAAGTAGGTTCTGTCCCTCCTCCATGGAGGTACTGTGTGGTCTGCATATATCATAATATAGCAAGACTTCATGTTGTTTGAAGAAAAAATTACTCACCTTAGTAATGTTGTTTCTTCTAATGGAGTCTTGCTATATTATGACCTCCCCCCCTGCCTGCCCCTCTCAGAACCTCTGCTCTTGGGATGTGGGTGGGCAGTGCAGTGTTGGCACTTAATGATGCCCACTTTGTGTTTTTCACCCCTATTTTTTTGGGGTGTTTTGGTGTTGTATTTATTTTATTTTATTTTTTGGATCTCCTGACTTGAGTCTTGGTTTTGGGACCAGAAAAATGTGTTAATATTTTAGTAGCCAGTTGGCTAGTGTAGGTTTACAGCTTCCACACAGAACCTTAGTGAGTTTTGCTCATAAAGATCTGACAGTTTCAGTTTGAAGATCAACTTTTTTCAACCGAGCTCGCGCTCAAGATTCCATGCCTGGCATGGAAGTTAACTCTTTCACCTCCGGAGCAGTTCTAAGGCTGGGACAAACTGCATACGTCATAATATAGCAAGACTCCATTAGAAGAAACAACATTACTAAGGTGAGTAATTTTTTCTTCTCGATCTACTGCATACATTGCTGAAACTCTCTGAGAGCACATCACTGACAGTTGAACAAGAATGCCACACGTTGATACTGACACCGATGGAGCAAACGGCATGCCCGGGCTCAACAGCTGTGCAGATGCTTAATTACCAGGACCGCAAAAAGATTTTACAAACAGCATGGCAACAAAAAGATTTGAAGGTGGATGGAAAGCGTGTTTTTTTCGACCAGGACTTTTCCCGACTACTCAAATGAAAAAGGAGGCAAGTAAAAGAAATAATCAAACAGGTAAATGAAAAAGACCTAAAGATACAACTAAACTATCCTGCTCAAATGAAAATTTACACAGCAAAAACTGAAATTTGAATCTTTACATGAGGCTGCACCAACTGTCTGTAAACTGGGACTGCATTGTCTGGACCTGCAGATGGAGGCCCTGGAGTACGATATCTCCTGCATGGCTTGGCGCAGAGTCAGGAAACAGAAGCGGGTACAGAACGCATTGGTGGCCTGCCCACAACATTTAAATGCTGACTTGAAATACTTTTTGGACTGGGAACAGAAAGCAATGAAAACTGCGGTCTCATCAGAGGAGGTAAGCAAAGCGAGCACTTCAACTTGAAAATATAATTGTAGTGTCTTTTGGGATTTCACTAAACTGTGAGGAGAGTTCTAACCGAGAAATGTTCATCAGCTGTGTAGCGCTATGGAACTTTATTGACTGTGGTCCACCATATAGCCAGACCTACTGATAATCTTTAAAACTATGAGATAGACGATACCTCGGATTGGTTGAGGAATTTTGGAATGCCCCTTTATCGATTAACTGGGAAAGGAACTGTATGCACCGTGGTCTCAGCAAAGTGAGGAACTGGATGGCTGGAGGTATCGCCATGTTGAGAGCGGGACTTCCCGAGATGACGTGGTGTGAATTTATTCCGATTCAGAGACAGCTGAAACATAAAATGCTGAAAAGGGACCTGATTTAAGAGAACTGAAAGGGCAAGAGCAAAGGAATCGCATTTAAAATATCACCAATATAAAAAGACTTGCCACACTTGCATACTGTATGACCCTGAGCAAGTCAGTTAGCTTCCTTGTACTCCCAGGTTGCACCTGTAAACAAGCTTTCAGCTTAGTGTGTCTCTCCTGGTTAAAAAAATATATAAATAATAATGTCTGAAGTAAGAGGAGATCTTGGGGGAAGAAGGGTAAGGGGTAAAGCATTGTGGATAACGGGCAAGGGAGTGGGGGAGGGCAGAAGGGCATACGGTATTGTACAAAGAGTGGGGGTTAAAATGGAGGAAGTATAGCTTGGTTAGACCGGACAAGGATAGAAATGGGATTTACATAATGGAAGATGGACCTGAGGGACTATCTTATACAGAAGATGAGACATAATGGAAGAGGCAAGGGAAAATGATAAAGAAGAAAATCAAGAGGAGGGAGGGCTGAAGGGAAGACAAAAGGAGGGGGGAAGGAACAGTACTTAGCTTGGTGGCCAGATAAGATTTATGAATCAAGCCAGTATCACATGGACTGATGACTTGTTGTCTCTGCTGGTGGTGGCTCCCAGGTAGCTGGTGGTTGCCTTGGGAAAAGCAGTTAGTTCACAGGCAGGGGACTTCCACACCAGTGTTTTATTGGCTCATCCGTGGTGACCAGATGGTAAGATCACAGTACGCGACCGGGGCCGGTGACCATCCTACAGCCATCACCCCAGTGATAGAAACTGACCATTGACACTATTGGTCAGGCTTGCCTACAATAGCAAGCAAGGTAGCTAAAGCTACACTCAAAGCCTTGGAAACAGTTTTGTGTGTTTGCTTTCAGTGTGAGAGAGTTTGGGACACTGAAGCAATGAATTGTTTACAATTTCCCGTGTTAGCACCTGTTGTGCAATATTGTTGTCATGTATGGTACCTTTAATTAGTGAGGCTGGATGATCAAAATGTACAAGATACACCCGAAGACACAGAGATGATAGATAGGGGGAGGGGAAACTACAAAAACACAGGAGGAGGGAATGGGGAAGCCTGGATAGGCAACTTTATAGATTAAGATGGAGACAATAAGGATAACAACCCTGAATGTATAGGGCATAAATTCACCAGTTAAGAGAACAGAAATACTGGCTTACTTTAGCGAATGCACACTGATATCTGCTTTTTGCAGGAAACCAAGCTATCAAGGGATGAGCAACAGAAACTAAAGACAGCATGGGTAGGGATGTTAGTGGGGGCCTTGCACCCTATGGGAAAATGGGCAGGGGCTGCTATATTGATCCGATGGGACTTGCAACTGGAAGTGATAAAAGAGGAATGTGCTGAGAATGGTAGGATGGTGATCATTACGGGTATGTTATTTATTTATTTTTTTATTTATTTATTCATATATCGGATTTACAAACCTTTGAGTCAAAGACTCATTTACAAAGGCACCTCATCGCAGGGAGGGGAGACAATATAATTGTGAAGCAAGACAGTGGGAACAGTACAGGTGAGACACAAACAGCATATATAACAGGCATTTCAAAGAGTAAGGAAATATAGTCAAGTTGCAGAAGAGCTCACGAAAAATAAATCATATAGGGACAGGTTGGATTTGAAGGCACTCTCGGATAGCCCTATGATAGGCAAATACAGCTCCGAGTGCTCGTGAGGTGTTTGCTTAGGGTGGTTTTGAAGGGGCCAGTTTTGGGGATGTTTGTGATGTGCGTGGGGAGGGAGTTATACCAGGATGGTGCTCTGTGGTGAAAGGACCTTTGGGCAAGTGAGGTCCTGGCTCTGGGCACCTGGAAGGTGGCTTTGTTGGTATTACGGGTGGCGACCGAGTGGGAGGCCCGTAGAAGCGGTGTGGTGACACCTGGGGGCATAACCTAAGTAGAGCCTTTTTTGCCAGTATACAGGTGTGGTATTGCAGGCGTTCTTCAAGATTGAGTATGTTTGAGGTGGAGTAGAGCTGGCATGTGTGAGTTCTGCTGGGGGCACCGGTCAGGAGCCTGCAGGCTTTGTTGATAGAGGTCTGTACTTTGGTGAGGGCAGTAGGGTCAGCGGCTGCATAGTTGGGGAGTCCGTAGTCAACCAAAGACAGGACGGAGGAAGTGATAGCCAGCTGTAGGGCGAACTCGGGAAGGCAGTCTTTGTGACGGTATAGGAGTCCAATCCGGGCAATCATGGCAGAGGACAACGCACTGACATGGGCATGGTAGGAGACAGCCGAGTCGAAGGTGATGCCCAGGTATTTGTATGTTGATACCTGCTCAAGGGGGTAGAGGGTGCTGGGAATGATGCAAATGGGAACATTTTTGGAGTTACTCTGTCTGTGTGCAAAGATCATAGATTTTGTCTTTTTGAGATTCAGAACCAGGCGATGGTCGAGGAACCATTTTTCAGCTTGGCTGAAGGAGAGTTGCAGGGAGCTCTGGAGGGTGAGTGGGTCGGGGTGTGAGGCGACTAGGACTGCATCGTCTGCATAAAGAAGCAGTTTGCCTGTACAGGAGCTGGGAAGGGTGTTTAAAAAGAGACTGAATAATGTAGGGCCCAGGATGGAGCCTTGTGGGACCCCGGAGCGTACAGGTAGTGCAGTAGATAGGATTCCATTTAATTTGACCCGTTGGGATCTATTCCTGAGGTAACTGGAGAACCAAGCCAGAGGGCCAGATGAGAGACCCAGCTGGCAGAGGGTGTCAAGCATTAATGGGTGACTCTCAGTGTCAAAGGCCTTAGATAGGTCAATGAACACTGCCCCAGCAATCTCCCCTGCATCAAGTGCAGAGTGTATTTGGTGGGAAAATTCCAGAAGGGCTGTGGTGGTGCTGGACCGGGCGAAGCCATGCTGCTCTGGGCAAGTATGTTGTAGTTGGATAGGTAATCCACAGTTGCGTGGATACTATTTTCTCCAGAGTTTTTGAGGAGGATGGAGATAGGTCTGTAGTTGTTTGGTATTATGCGGTCTCCATTTTATGGATAGGGGTGATTTCAGCCTGTTTCCATGCACTCGGGAATTGGCCAAGGCACAGGGGCGATTAAGTAGGTCAATAAGGGGGGCTAGCATGACATCCAGTGTCAGGTGGAGTATCCTGGAGTCAAGGGGGTCACAGCTCGGGTTGTGGGAGGTGAGGGCTTTTAGGAGGAGTGGTTTAGCATCTTGGGGGAAGGTAGTCCTGAAGAGAAAAGGGGGACGAGAAGCAGCGGGGAGGTTGGTTACAGGGACGGGGTCAAAGAAGTGAGCAGGAAGGACTGCACTTAGGTCAGAGAAAGTTGTGTTGAGGCAGTCAGCAACACGAGATAGGTCAGTATTAATTGCGCCATTAATAACCATCTGAGAGGGAGGAGGGGAGCGGGTCTTCCCGTTTAACTCGTTTATGTTATCCCAGAAGGCTCGGGCAGAGCCCCAGGAGGAGGTTAAGGCGGTTTGATAGTAGTTGGCTTTGGCTTGTCTTATGGCCCAGGTGCACTGGTTGC
Organism: Neoceratodus forsteri; assembly: GCA_016271365.2. Lineage (NCBI taxonomy): Eukaryota > Metazoa > Chordata > Ceratodontiformes > Ceratodontidae > Neoceratodus > Neoceratodus forsteri. Next base: position 481,560,216 of record CM028130.1, on the reverse strand, counting down.
GAGCTGCATTGTAGGCTTGCCTGTCTGCTGACCTGCCGGTCTCAACAGCAATGTGCCATAGGTTATCACGCTGCTTTAGTTGTTGGATCAGGGAGGGGGAAATCCAGGCAGCAGTGTGTCTCTTGGGGTGGGTGTTGGTGACAGGGGCAAAGATGTCACAGGCCTTACAGAAGGCACTAGTGAGGAAGGCTAGAGCGGTATCTATGTCTGTTGCAAGGGAGATCGGGGACCAGTTGACCTGGGCAAGGTACTGCTTTAGCTTGTTAAGGCCCCCGGGGCAGAAGCGTCGACGGGGGGTTGCTTTGTACGCAGGATTACGTGTGGGGGAGGACCAGAAGCAGAGAATAGGTGAGTGGTCACTAAGGGCGCTAGTAGCGGACGCTGCCTTTACTTTGTGTGGGCGGTTTGAGAGCACAATGTCTAGTAGGGAGCTAGTCCCACTTGATTGGTTAAATCTAGTGGGCCGAGTCACTAATTGGGATAGGTCAAGGGCTGAGAAATTGTCCTAATTTGCGCTGAAGTGGAGCCAAGCCAATTGATGTTGAGGTCTCCAGGACAAGCTGTTCAGCCTTGTGTGGCAGGGTAGAGAATAGTCGGTGAGGGAGCGGACAGCTAGATTTTGTACACTAGAGTACATAGGCGGTTGTTAGGTACAGAGGGCCACGGCCTGGATCGGGGTGATTTTAGTGTGATGGCTTGTGCCCCTGTGGTTTGAGCTTGGGGTCGGTCGCGTGACCAAGGAGGGAGTTACTTAGGTAGACTGCGCATCCACCGCCACGCTTACCCACATGATCTTCTCTGAAGAGGGTGAAGCCAGGGAGGGAGACAGTAGAGTCTGGAGTTGATTGAGAGAGCCAGGTCTCCACTAATGCAAGAATGTCAGGCTTGTGTTGAGAGATCCAACACTGGAGTGCAGCAGTCTTCTTTGGGAGACTGCGGATATTCATGGAGGCAATGTGGAGTCCATGACCTGCAGGGGGCGATGCAGGTGGTCCTGGTCCGGGGTTAGGGTGGACATTCCCAGAGAGCAGGAGGAGTAGGATGATGAGTCGGAGAAAAAGACTACGGCGGTAGTGGTAGGGGTACTTGGGCAGATGTGAGGATCTGGGGGGGGCAGTGCAGGGGATGGGTAGGGACTTAAGGATGGGTAGGGCTAGGACAGAGGGAGACCACCGACAATTGTGTATTGGGGGGGTGGGCACTGGTGGTGGGTGAGGTGGAGGGATAGGGTGGTCCAGTGTGTGAGGTGTGCTAGTGGTGAGCGGAAGGGAGATGGGAGGGCTAGGAGCGGTGGGGGGATGAGCTATGGGTGGCTGTGATGCTGGCAGATGTGTGTATGCAGGGGTGACAGAGAGATTTTTGGTAGGGGTGCTGGGGGGATAGGAGAGTGAGGAGCAATGTGAGTATACAGAGACCTAAGAGAGACATATTGCTATAAGATATAAATGGAGGGGAGTAGGTGTTAGCAGGCAGGATCCCCCTAGTGTTCAGCGGGTATAACCTGCAGGTGGAAAAGTGGGCTGATTGGTTCTGCAGCCTCACATGACGCCACCTATATAATACAAAGCCGACCAAGGGTGGTGGTGGGGGCGGCGGGGTCCAACAATGTGCCTTGAATTGCTGCTGGCTGGAGCTGCTCCTGCAGCCGCGTGTCCGCCGTGCCTTGTGTCGGTTGTCCGGGGGCGAGTCCTGATTCCTTGTGGTCTGTGGGGAGGGCGGGCAGTGCTTCCTCCAGCCCTCGCAACCCTCCAGGAGCCTGTGGGCTAAGGGAGAGAGGGGAGATTTTATAACAGAGCTGTACAAGGCGTGGCAAGGTAAGAACAAAGAAAACAGCTTACTCTATAGCGACTACAATTATACTGGCTCTAAGGTGAACGGTTAAACTGTCTGAAGCTACTTTTTCTACTGCAGCACAATTAACTCTATGGGAAAGTGCAGCACAGAAAACAGGCATAAAAAAAAAAAAACAATCTGTAGTGCTGCGCCAACTTTAGGATTTAAAGGCAGCTTTTTTCTTTTAAGAGGCAGTTAGTCCAACTTGTAAAAGTTTTGGTGCTAAGTCCAACAATGCGCCTTGAATTGCTGCTGGCTGCACAAAGAATGCATTGTATTAATGTTTCTCACCCCAGGAAAACTCCAATATTCCTAACTCTTCTGCAGTATACCTTTTTGGTCAGATCTGCCTGGAGATTGAATGCATTGTTTATGATGGCATGAGATACTTTTCAAATGCTTCCACCTATCAACTGCCTACATTCTAACCCTCAGATTTCTTTCTCCGCCTGTCAAGATCAGATGCCTGGCGATTTCCTCATCATCATCTAGTCAGAGAAGCCTTAATAACAAATACTTTAGTATTTTTCATTTATTTTCATTTGCTGCCTCTTATTAGTGTTATTTTAGTAACCGTTCGTTTATTTAGCTAGTTTTGTGTTGTTTTCTCGGTTTCTCGTGGTTTGGGATAACCGCTGAGGAACCAGGGTGCTTTCAGTTAGTTTTTTTTTTTCCCTTTTATTTACTAGTTTCTGTAAGTTTTATGTGTCAAAATCTTTGTTTTTTAGAACCGATAACTTCAGTTCCGAACCGCGAATCCTGGTTCTATTTCTGTTGGTTCCCGGTTCCGCTTGGTTTCTCCGATTGGTTCCTGAACCGACCGCAACCGATAAATTTGTTGTTTTTTTTATTTAAAAACCTTTAGTGTTTTGAGGTTGCAGTTTTTCTTCAGTATGTCAGAAAAACCTAAAAAGAGAACCGGAGAACCCGGCTTTAAAAACTGTTCTGAGTGTGGTGAAGTTTTTGCCAAGGCGGATAAGCACTCCATTTGTGTTTTCTGCCTTGGTTTTGATCATTTATAAACTAATTGTGAAATTTGCAAATCTTTTCCTGAAAAGACTCTTGAAAAACGCCTGGCGAGATTAAATAAGAAATTGAAGGGTCCCCCTGGCTCTGACCAGCCGAAACCCTCAGGGTCTGTGGGTGACACCACAACAGCGACTGTTTCTACCCCTGATACAGGTAAAAATAGACCCTCTGAATCGTCTAGCTCTCTGGTTCCAGGAAAAAAAGTAAAGAAAACAAAGCACACTGAACCCCATGTGGAAAAGGGGACTTCTTTGGTGCACAGACAATAAAAATAATGCAAACTTTGCAGGGTCTGCTGTCTGTGGTTTCACAGTCCCCAGTCCAGGCCCCTGCACCCTCCAACCCACCCTCCTTTCCTGAGGAACGTGGTGAGGAGGAGGAAGAAGAAGAAAGTGAGCTAATAGAGCCTGAGGTCTCCCCTGAGCAGGATTGTGGCTCCTTTCCCAGGACTATAGAAGACTATTCTTCTAATTTTTCCTTTATCAGGAAAATTGCTGATGCCTTGGACATCCCTACCTCTGAAACTGTAGAGGATGAGAAGGAGGCTGAATATTTAGAGATGATGGGGCTGACTCCTACTAAAAAACTGTCACTCCTCATAAACAGGTTTTTCAAAATAGATATTTTAAAACTCCTCCAAGCTCCTGGGTCTGTCCCTCCTTTGGACAAAGGTTGGATAAAAAGTATCAGCTTGACAGAACAGGGGCTTGTAAGGATGAAAGGACTTTAGCATTTGGTTTTGTTAGAGATAATAATAAGGAACGACAGACAGTGGTAAATTGTGTAATAAACAAGTTTATTACAAAAACACAGACTTATAACCTGCAGTGAAGTAAATACTGGGAGAAAAGTTTTTCACGTTTAGACGCAGCAATCTTAGCAAACCTTTCTAGAACCATGTTTCTTATAGGAAGACATAGGTGCCAGAACTGGGGGCCACTAGGGCCATGGCCCTACCACTTTCATAAGTGGCCCTATCACTTTTTGCTATCATGGTAATATATTTAATAGGGGAAAATTTACCCCTTTTGTCCTTGGCCCTACCACTTTTCAAACCGTTCCGGCACCACTGTAGGAGGATAAGGAAAAAGGTGTGACATTTCTCATTGGCTGAAGCAAGTGATACCATTACATTACTGGATAGAAAATGTAGAGTCAGCAGGAAGAATAACATTAAGTTATACATAAGACGTAACATTAGTTAGAACAAAGACAGCACAGAAGTTGTAGCAGGTGCAAGGTCATTATGGTGCAAAGCAGTGTCAGCAGAAATACATGTGTATAAGAATACTTTGGTAAAAAGATATGGTTAGGCCCAAAGCACGTATGCCTCATATAAGTAATTACATCTAACAGAAAACTAAGAAATAATATTGTAAAATAAATGTATAGTGTATACACTTAGCGAACATGATCCCTTGTACCCACACTTGTACAGTGGATACCCATTAGTGCAATACAGCAATATCACAGTAACAATAAAACATCTGTCATTGGTGTGTGCATGAGGACGCAAGGGGTGTGGGACCCACGGGCAACATTCCCCTCCTTGTTACCTTAAAAGGGGCAACACAACTATAGGGAAGCTGTTGGAATTATTTACAAGCCCGAGCCTTGTAAAGGAATGTTAATGATAATATTGCATGATAGTACGCCGCAGATGGTAAAGCGTTAGTATTAATAATACGTGATAAAAAAATAAAAATAAAACAGGGTTACATGTGTGATGGATAATCACAGATTGAGACCTAAATGGAGACAAAAATGTATGTAGTTTGTAAAAAGCAGACAAATAGGGTTACTGTTAAAAATGGGCTTGTTGAGGAGTTGGTACGGGGGTGGTTTCAGATGGAGCACAAATGGTGTGTTTATAAAAAATAGTGCAGAACTTAGGGATGTCAACACCACAAATGAAATATGTGAAAAGATGTTAACATGTGATACCACATAGAATACAATATGACATAACAATGTCTGTTAATGAAGAAGTGTTGATGGAATCCACTTTGAGAGTGGATAAGGTAGATGCTGCCTGGTGTTGAGGTGTGGCACACCCTTGGAGCTTGATTGAAGAATTTGTTGATAATGTCTCTTGACAGATAGGTTTTTTATAAAACATATATGACTAAGTTTAGAAAGTTTATATGAATAACAGTTTATAAAGTTTCTTATTTGCAGAAAGGTGGTAACTCCACAAGGCACATGGGGCTATGCAGACGGTAATTGAAAGATGAAACACTATTATAGTAAGAAAGTTAATGTTTATGTTGCTGGCTGCAGGATGGCTAGATTGTCAGACGCCTTGGCAAGAGGTGCATTAGATTAGGGTTGTCAGAACCCTCTGAAGTTCTGGGTTCTAGTTCTAGTCTAGAACTTTTGAAAAAGTTCTAGGGTTCTAATCTTTTTTAGAACTTTTTAGAACTCGAACCCTATTTTTTTATTGTGCTGCCAGTAACGAAGATAGTAATAAAATACATGTAAAGGAAAAACTGTTCAGTATAAGGGGGAGAGAGAAATTATCATGTGTGACATTGATAGGAATACAACTAGGTTTATCTATGGTTTCTTCTGTTTGCTAAAGCCAGCAACTTAATACGTAACAGGCCCACCCACCCACCCATATGTTAAAAGTTTTCCTGCTGCAGCTGCATCATAGTTCCTTAGTGAAAGAAAGAGGCACATTAGCCATTTATGTACTCAGTTATATATACTCATCGTCATGAATTAGGAGAAAAAATAACTGATATTACCTAATTTCAGCTATTTGCTGCTTTGTTTTAAATGAGTGAATCAAAGTTGCTATGTTTAAAAGAAAGCTTTTATAACAAAGTCAAGCCAAGTACTACAGCAGCAGCATGTGGAACTGTTGCAAACTTATTATGTCATAACATAGTCAGTCAAGACATTTGAATAAAAAAATATGCCAGTCATTGTTGCTGGCAAAATGCATGCAATTTTCTAAGGTAATGCATACATATACCAACATTTTTGTTGGCAAATTGAAGTAATACATACAAAAAATTCTAAGATGATGCACTTTTGCAGCTGATACTTCAATAAAATCTGTATTTCAGTCACATAATTAAAAAAAGTGGTTTCCTCACCACATACTAAGGAACATTTAATGTAGCTGCAGCAGTTGGCATGTGATGTTTAAGGGACAGCGTCTGTCAACCCCATTATGTATCAAATTATCACTACTTATAAAGCAAAAACACTTTATGATACGTCATATTCTGTGAAAACTGCTGATGCAGATTTTCTTTTATTTCTGATTCCTTTATTCTTTTCTTAAAGGGGACAGGACAATTGTGCTAGGTGGCAGCAGTTTGCAATGTATTTAATAAGAATATATATTATGTGTACAGTAGGTTTGGTCTGTCATCATTTTTTCCTCACCATCCCCAGCTGATCACGAATCTGTAAATGAAAGAACTAAAACAACACCCACCTTTCACCCCATCACCCATTCCACTTTTCTTCCACCACCCTCATCTGTGCAGTAGCACCCATGCCACCTTTTACACCCATGTTAAAACCAACCCACAACCTCACCCATGTACTAGCATCCATTTTCGTTGATGGCTACATTTCTGTAATTGAAAAATAATAAACAGCTACCAATTAGAACTCATTGTTTTGTCCTCTTTAAAATTGAAAAATAGACTGTCTCCTGTCCCAGCCCATACTGATGCACCACAAAGTCACAGATGGTAAATCCAAAAATATATGTTTGCACTTTAACTATAAATAGTATGATACAGAAAGGATTGACGTGACAGTGTCCCTTTTATGCCAAATTTGGGCCTGTTCCCTCTGATGTTAAAATTGCCCTGTATATAAAACTTGTTGACTTTAGTTAACTTTAGACCCTAGCTACAAAGCAGTTTGCCATGAAATGGTGAAAGCTTTGGGGGGTATATAGTCCAAGGTAGTAGATTGAGAAAGGAGAGAGACGACAACCAAAGTCATCACATTCTGAAAAAATTTCGTTTTGGTGCAGAGACCTCGTCCCCACAGTATTTACCAGCCATCACCATCTGAGTTGTCATCACCATCAACATCCACAACATCAGTCACTTCAGGATCAGTTTGTATACTCTTGTAGGGATACGAAAATCTTGACTTATTAACGTTAATAAAAGTTAACGTGTACATTTTCTGGCAGCAACCTATTTCTGGTGTCTGTCACAATATTGCCAGCTGTACTAAACATGCGTTCTGAAGAGACACTTGTTGCAGGACAACCAAGATATTTACAGGCTTCATCATACAGCTCTGTCCAAATTGACTTTTTTGATCTCCAGTATTCAAAAGGGCATGCATCAATTGGAATAGGTAGCTCTTGCAGGTAACTGTCTACCATGATGGACAGAGACTGCTCAGAAGAGGAATCAGAATAAGCTGGTATGGCAGCAATTTGGGAAAGGTTTTGCCACAGATTTAGCTTGCTACTAAGGGTTGAAGAAGTGGCAGTTGTGGAACAACTACTGTTAATGTTTGGTGACTTTTCCAGTTCTATATCCCTTGTGAAGATGAACCTGCATGTTGTGGTGATGACAACCTGAGGGTACTGTGCGTGTCTGTGTTTGACTCAGTGAGTGCTGCAGCTCATCTAGCAACATACATTTGTACTGCTCTATATCATCTGTTTTGGAAGATGTATAGCCTTGAACCTGGGATCTAAGAGAGTTGCAAGGATGTAGTGTTTTGATTTCGTCATTGCAGCTAATTTGTCATTGGTTTGAAGGCCGTCATTCTCTTTCTGAGATTCCCATGATACAGGCGACATGTTGTCTGCGCTTCAGATCTGTCTTTTTCTATTTGTAGATTTAGAACACTAAGATGATGTGAAATGAGCATTATGAGTGGGATAACCTGACTCACAGATGCACCTTCAGAAGACATGTCCTTGTAGCTGTCTCAAAGGAGCTAGGATACAGCACTGTCTCCATTAATTTCCACTGCAGCACAGACAGCATAATGCCATCTCCAATAATGTAACTGGAGCAATACTCATGTACAGCTTGCTTTTGCCCCAAGAGGCGCTGCAGCATATAAAGCGTTGAGTTCAGCAGTGGAAACATTTTGAATCAGCTTTTGCTGGGGCAGCTTGTGTTTTTGCAGTTCGGACAATGTCCGTGATAGCCTTGGTTGAATGTGAAAAGTGAGTCACAATTTTTTGCAATCAGCAATCATACCATCCACTTGTGTTTCGTTGCTGAGAAATCCCGTGACAATTAATGTAAGCAATGTGCAAAGCAAGAAGCATGCAGAAATCCTCCATCCTGTACTGCTTTCAAGATGTTGGCTCCATTGTCACTTACTATGAAGCCACATTTTAGATCGTGAGAATAAACCCATTCGTCAAGGAGGTCATTTAGTTCCTGCAAGATGTTTGCAGCAGTATGACTTTGCCCAAACTTCTTTATATGCAGCAGCCCATCTTTTGGGGTGTCTTTGTTTTTGAAGAAGCACAAGAAAATGTGACCCAATGAGCGGTAAGGGACATGTAATCTATGTTTTGAGTGGTGGTCCACATATCTGTTGTGACATGAATAACCCCACCCTCCGCAGTTTTAAGTGCAAGCATCACTGTCGCTTTTAAAGCCTGATAAATGTTTGGTATTTCAACATAGGAAAAGTACCTTCTGATGAGAACATTGTAACGAGGCTCTGCTAATGTCATGAGCTCCCAAAATCCTCATGATCTACCAAAGAGTATGGGAGAAGGGCTCCGCTAACAGTTCACCAATTAGGTGATTAAGATGAAGGGTCTTTGGATGATTTCTAGTAAAGGTATTCTTCCTTTCAAATGCCGAGACAGTGTTAGCTGTTTACAACATGTCCCTGCTGGTTTATTATACACCGTGCTTCATGGGCAGATGGACGCGAGATGGTGGACTAGACTTATACATTCAGTGCCATCATTGGATGTGCAACTGGTACTAATGGTGCTGGCATTGGTGGTAACAGTGATCCTAGGGCTGGGAGTGGTTCTGCCCGCATCAAGTTCAGACAATTCAGTATCCATTTCAGATTCCTGACCCTTCTCACGTGTGGTCTGGAAGATGGAGGACATGGGTTTTGGATGATCAAGCAAAAAATGCTTTTTCAGATGGCGTTTTAAGAGCTGTAGTGTCAAGGCATGACACAACTTTACCACGGCTTACACTCTGTTTACACAGGTAACAGATTGCTCTGCATGGATCAGTTTTACTGACAGAGAAATAATTCCACAGCTCAGATGTGACAGATTTTGTTCGAGTGCTAGGAAGATAGCTAAAGACTGTTTGTGTCTTTTCACCTGTCCCAACAGAACCTGGGAGGACATGCTCCTTGGTGCTTGTAAGAGGGGCAGAAGACTCTGGTGGATTTTCATTGCTGGCCAACACAGAAGTGGTGGATTCAATGGATATGTCCTTTTCATTGCCAACAGTGCTGGATGTATTTGCAAGTGCACTACCTGATTCATTGTCAGCAGACTTGCTCATTTCACTTTGTTGAGGAAGTAATGATTCGTCGGAGACACAACAGTGTCAGACTGAGACAAAGAGCTACTGTCTGAGTCAGAGAGGGACTCACTGTCACTTGCATTATTGCTGCTAGTCACAGGGATCTTAACAGCATGAATGGCATACCTTATGGTGCCTCTCCGTGTGACCCCAGCAGCTGTACAGGTTTTCTTAAAAGGTCCCCCTTTACCACACTTCACTGTTGCTCTTTTGCTGTTTGTTGAATTTTTATCACGTGAAACATTTTGCTTATTTTTGCTAGCACAAGGATTACCATTACCACCAACACCTGCTCCAACACCAGCACTAGACGCTTCATCTATGTTGGTGTCAACCATAACAGAACCAGTATACTGCAGGGAATACACCCACACAATTCCTGTGTAAGAAAGCAATGTGATCTATGATCACTGGCTACAACTCCAAAATTTTATTTTGGCATGTGACACTGTGATGCAGTGGACTGAAAGTAATTGAAGAATATGACAGTTTGCAACTAAAGGTTCAAGGCTTACAGAATGATTGGGCTGCTGGGCAAAGGCATAAGCATAGCAGGTGATGGAATGACCACAAGAGACGGAGTTACACACACAAACCGAGGAAAGAGATTTTTCTGTCTTCTCCCAACAGGAAAATATATTTTTGACTTCTGTTGTGTATTTAAGGATAATGTCACCACACAACTGCCCACTGGGCTTCACACGGTAACACACACTGGGTAAGGTACAGTGCAGTCAAGGGGCACACAGCAGCATGGTGATGGGCTGACCACAAGAGACGGAGCTACATACACAAACCCAGGAAATAGATTTTTCTGTCTCTCATCCCAACAGGGAAATATATTTTTAGGCTTCTGTCATGTATTTAAGGACAATGCCACTACAAAACTGGCCACTGGGCTTCTGTCTTCCTCCCAACAGGGAAATATATTTTTAGGCTTCGTTGACAACTTGTCATGTATTTAAGAATAATGCCACCAGAAAACTAGCCACTGGGCCTCTCACGATAACACACACTGGGTACTAGGGTACAGTGCAGTCAAAGGGCACACAGCAGCAGGGTGATGGCCTGATCACAGGAGATGTTTCTGTTTCTCCTCCAAACAGTAAAAAAATGTATTTAAGGATAATACCACCACAAAACACACACTGTAATAACTAGGGTATAGTGCAGTCAAAGGGAAGGGAACACAGCAGCAGTGTCATCCCTCCTGATACTTGGTTGTAGGACTTGACTTTAAACAATTCAATTCAATAAAAGTTCACTGTTCACATTCTCTCATTTAACTTTGTTTTCTCTCAAAATCTGATTTTCTTCACCCCTCCCCCAGCCAGGGTGCTCTGTCTCCACGACAAATCCCACTAGACAGAGATATTGAGTAGTTAATCTTAAACAGATCAGGAGGATCAGAAAATTCAACAGAATATAGTAGTTTGGCAACTAGAGACTAAGCATTCCAATGCAGGCAGTCAGCTAGTAGATATAATATCCCACATGGCACACAGCGAGAGAGACCCCTCACCCCACCGTTTTTTCCTACCCTCCCTTGCTTTCCTTTTCACCCAGTGTCCACTGTCCACCACCCACACTGATTTTTTATTTTGTTTTACTGTAGTAGCTGGAGGGAAAGCAAGTCGTCACTTTTTTTTAAATGCCCCAGTTTGTTACGCACTCGGAGTTGGACTCGTCAAGCAATCAGGCACAAGCAGATGCAACTCCTTTAATGAACAGTGAAGCGCAGCCACGCGCGACTTAAATACCGTGCTGGTATGAGCACCACATGACCGCCAGAGCAGTTGGTCAGGTGGTGGTGATGATGGTGACTGCCAGTCTGGGATCAAAGTGCGCGGTGCACTACGCAGGCTAGCGATCTCACAATGTCCCCCCACAAGAACAGTGTCAGTAACTGCATCGGGATGGGATTGGGAACGGAACACGAGGAAAAAACTCGAGTAAGATTTTTTCAGTCGGGGCTTAAGATTTGCATTCGGGACTTGGAGGATGCGCTACAGAAAACAGAAAAATAAATTTTTACAAAGATTCGAATCTTTGCGAACCCTCTAGTGTTCGAGTCCTAAATTAGAACTCGAACACCAGGGTTCGAGATGAGTTCGAATCTTGCTCGAACTAGTTCTGACAACCCTACATTAGATTGTGCATTGAGTTTTTTAAGGAAATATTTACACACACCGGCATAGTGTTTGTGTTGTGGTAGTTGATGACACCCTGGCACAAAGATTAACAGTTTATAAGTAATAATTAGCTTGTATAAGGTGCCAGCTAGGCTTGGAAAGAGCAGCAATGGAGAAAATGGATGTCTTGCTTGAAGATTAATTGAAGAATAATTTTTTTGCTGAAGGTAGTGGATTGCTTCTCCCCCAGGCTTGGCTTAATAGTAGGCAGACACAGTATGCTTGATTGTAGAGTCTGAATGGGTTGGACCTTGTTTAGCTGATTTGAAGGTTTAGAAACATGTGTAATTTTGCTGATAACATTACACTTGCAGAGATAATAATATTTTGTTTTATGTAGTAGTTGTTATATAGAGCCAGTCAGGCTCAAAGATGGTGATAACATTGAAGCTGTGGCAGTTTTTTTTTTTTTTTTTTTTTAGGAAAAAGATAAATGTTTTGGCAGCTTAGATGAAAGTGTTACTGCTGTTGTACGTGGAGATGTTATGTGTGGCACACCATGGAAACTTGCAAACTTGTAAAGTGTGTTAGAAACTGACTGAAGAACACATAAATAACAATATTAAACCAATGACCTTTTGTTTTGTAAAGAGTGGTGTGACAGAGCCTAAATTTTTGGCAATTGTGGAATGAGAAAAATTAAAAGTGTTCAAACAGTCACTATATGGTGTTATTTCAGTGTTACAGTAGCAGTGTACACTTCCTGCACACTTCATTTCATAATGCAGTCCATCAGTGTTTAATCAGTGCATCTTCAGGTCTCTTTTGGTGTACATGCAGTGCTGATACAGTGTGTGCGAATTATGTTAATTAGCACTGTAATCACACTGCAAAAGTACTGCAATTAGCAGTGTTTTCAACACTGCCTGAAGCAGTGTTCTGTCAGCAACACTGCCTTAAGCAGTTTTGCACTGCTTTTTCAGTGTGTGCGAATTATGTTAATTAGCACTGTAATCACACTGCAAAAGTACTGCAATTAGTGTTTTCAGCATTGCTTTTTCAGTGTGTGCGAATTATGTTAATTAGCACTGTAATCACACTGCAAAAGTACTGCCCTTAGCAGTGTTTTCAACACTGCCTGAAGCAGTGTAACATTGCTTTTTCAGTGTGTGCGAATTATGTTAATTAGCACTGCATCAACACCTGTAGTGCACTTCAGTGTGCAGTGTGATTTTGGTAGCACTCCTCCCAGCAGTGTTGTAGTTATGTTTCAGTGTATTAGGCTGCATTAAAGATGGCGTCGCATAAAATTCAACAAAAACAAAACAGTATTCATTTGCAAATATCTGCAACCTCAGCAGAGGAAGCTTTGTTTAAGGGTTCCTGAGTGAGAAAGTCGTCTGTGAATTCCAAAGAAGATGGAGATCTTGGGGGCTATGTCTATAGGAGGTACTAAAGTCTGTTACCCCATGTTTGACTCAAAGTCACAAGGAAGGGGGTGGACATTTAGGTAAAGGAATGACCAACAATTGTTCTGGTTTGCAGAAAATGGTATGGGAGCCTCCTTGATATGCAGGTCCTCACCAGTATTTCTGGGTTTATCTTCAAAAGGAGAAGAGAGCCTCTTTGAACTGGGAGCACATGCACGGTGTGGAAAATTATTTTCGGTATCAAGGGGCTGTTCGAGTGAAGTGTGTGTATGTGTATGTATATGTATATGTGTGTGTGTGTGTGTGTGTGTGTGTATCTATATCTCTTTCTCTCTCTCTCTCTCTCTATATATATATATATATATATATATATATATATAAAATGGGATTATCAATCGCATTGGACAAACACCATTAGGTGACTGTGCGTATATCGTAGTGCAACCACACACCTGCACTTTTACTCCTCTCCAAAACAATTTTGCCATTTTATAAGATAGATAACCCACTGGGTGGTGTGTGGAAGTGCAGTGATATACACATGGCTTGGGTGGTTGATGCACTCGGCCTGCGGCTTCATGTGCAACAACACACACCCAGGTGTGCGTATATCAGAGCGTGACCGCACACCCTCCAGTGGGTTATTACACTTACACGCACACACACACACACACACACAGACAGTACTTGTTGCAAAACAAAAACACTACATTAATGCAGGCATTAGAATGCAAAGCACACAAAGCAAGAAAATGAAAAACAGGGTTTGAGCCTCACAAGTCTTGGCAAATTGATTGTGTGGTGTTTCTTGGAGTTCCCAACCTTGATGCCCATCCCATACCCCCCACCAGCCCATATCTCCTTTCTAAAGCACAAGGTACAGCTCCAACCCAGTGCCTCCCATAGCAGCCATTCGTACCTGTAAAACAAGAACAGCAATGGGCTCACAAAGGATCTGCAGCTCATTATGAACTATTATATGACAAACAATATAGGGTAAACAAAAAAACAATACTTATCTGATACATATGGTCAGTGTCCTCCTACTCCCCAGTCAATGTCCTGTCAGACCTGTAGATATAAAAGGGAAAATGGGTCAGTATGAAAAATTAAAATACTGATCAGCTGGGTCAGTTGGGAAGGCTCTGTGGAGGTTAAAATAAAAAAGTGGGTTGGGGGGGAGATACCAGACCTGTACCACACCATCAACCTGGCTTTTAGAATGGACTCGGTCACTCAGAGGATGTCATAGTTGGGGGAGGGAGGAGGAGAACTCCTTGCCCGTGTCCCTAGAACTGATGTTTTTTGGGGGTAGGTCGTCATGTTGCTCCACACATCAAACAACACAGGGTAGGATAAAGACACCAAGGAACAGATATTCAAGGCACAATGAATGCTTCCCTGGTGGTGTAGTGGATCCCCCCCTCCCTTTTCCCAATCTGCCTGTAGAATACACAGGAACACAGGTATGTGATGGCAGAAAGGGACCGCAAGCCCACCTAGTCTGCCCAGTTCGCCTAGATATCCACTAGGCCTTTTCTGTAGTCTCCCCCATGCCAGTTGCCTTCTGTGCTTATCCCATGCCCTCGTGAACCCTTCCACCATTTCTCTCAGCAGCCCATTCCAGTTGTCCACCACCCTCTCAGTGAAGAAGTACTTCCTAATCCTTCCTCTAAATCCCCCAACCGATTTGGAATTTCCAACTACCATCCATTGCAGTATAGCACACCGCAGCAGGCCAACTGTGACCATCTCTAGGCAGATATCGCAGACACGCTTGTACCCAGAACTCCCTTGCAGCTGGCAACAGGCAATAGAAGTTTCAATAGCCTGCAGTGCACATTTGAGCCTACACAATCTCTTATCAGATGTTTTCCACTTCTGCTTTTCTCCAGAGGATAAGTCAGTTTGTGACAGAACTTAGCTCAGGGAATTCAGTGGGGCCAGTAAACCAAAGCTGAGAGCCTATATAAACTCTTAACATGCACTGTAGGACAATCTCCCACTGCAAAGAACTCCAGGATCTGCTGTAAATGAAGCTGTCCGTGCAGAATCCGGCAAAACCAGTCATCATAATCCACTACACTACAGCACACAGCAGGCAAACCAAAATGTTTCCACATGCAAAGTGCACATTGGCACCAGACCCACACTCTTGGGACCTTGACACATGCCAGCCAGTGGGTATTGTGGTAAGGAGGACAAAACCTTTACATGCAGGTACATCAGGGAGAAAAGGGAAGGCAAGGGAGATATTGAGTGTCTGAAAAGGGTGGATGGAGGAGGTTAAAGATGACGTCAAAAAGCAGAAATACTGAACAAATACTTCTGTTCGGTTTTTACAAAGGAAGGGACAGGAAATGGGCCAGCATTAATAAGGATGGAGAGATCATAAAAAAGGACACAGCTCCATTTGCAAAAAAAAGGATCCTCATGGAACTGGCAGCAATAAGGCTATGGGCCAGAAAGATGCATCCCTGGACACTGAGGGAGCTAAGGGAGGTGTTAGTAGGGCCTCAGACTACCCTGTTCACCCTATCTTTGTAAACTGGTGACATGCCCAGGGATTGGAGAAGGGCTGATGTGGTCCCACTATACAAAAGTGTTAACAGGGAGGATGCAGGAACTACATACTGGTCAGCCTGACCACAACAGTGGAAAAATAATGGAAATACTGCTGAAGGAAAGAATAGTGGAGCACCTGGTTGTCAGTGGTCTATAGGGGAAGTGGGGGAAGGGAACATTGTTTAACCAGGAGTAGCACACTAATCTGAAGCTTGTTTCCAGATGCAACCTGGAGCACAAAGAAGTTAAGTAACTTGCTCAGAATCACACAGTATGCACTTAGACGGCTGTTGGATTCAAACCCAGGTCTCAGATCTGTAGCTCAGATCCTTTACCCAATGTGCTATACTGCCTCCAGGACCCAAGGCAGTTTGGTTTTATGGGAGACAGGTTGTGCCCGACAAACTTAACTGAGTTTTTTGACTGGGTGTAACAAGGAAGGTGAATGGAGGAGGATGTGGCCTACCCAGATTTCAGCAATGCCTTTGACACTTTGCCACATAGAAGGCTGGTAAATGAGCTGGAAGGCTTAGGGGTGGAACAGAAAATAACAAGGTGGGTGGAGAACTGGTTCAAAGACTGAAAACAGAGGGTGGTGGTAAGGCAAATGGGGTGCATTCCAGGGTGGCAGTGGTGTGCCCCAGGGGTTGGTGCTGGGACCCATCCTTTTTTAATATCTATAGCAATGATTAGCCCAGTTCCAATCAGGGGAGGAGAGCTGTTCTTTCCAGACCGGGGCTTGTCGCTGAAGTGGTCTGGGCAGGCATTCTGGGGCTACATCGGCAGTGGGAGAAGATGGGATCACAAATTTTTTTTTTTTTTTTTACACTTCAGCTTTATTAAAGCTCTTCATTTCAAGTTCATAACATCTTGTGTATGACTTTATATCATTACATACTCTCATTATTTAATACATATTACTAAAACTACTATTCAATTTCCATACAATTTAACATAACTAAAATAAAAACTTCAGCCTTCCTACTAATTGGAGAACTCCTTCACTTCATTCATGTTCCTATGCTCTTTTGGGAGTCTCACTCCAACCCCCCCCCACACCAAATGCCCTACTGTAACGCCACACCAGTCCCCTTCCTCTTACCTGTCCCGCCATCCCTCTTTCTCCTATAGGAAACCAGTTCTTGAGTTTATAGACTACAATAAGCCGCCCTCCCATACACTGCTAAAAATCCCCCCTACTTTATTTTAACCTATTAGTTTATCCCTTCCATCTGTTTCAGGACCCACCTTCTTCACCAACTCTCTCCTCCGACATTTCCCATATTGTCCACCTATTTATGTAAAGATGGTGACTTTGTCTGAGTGAAAAAGTAACTCTCTCTAATACTTTCACTCCCTCTATTATTTCCACCCACTACCCCCATGAAGGGGCCTTAGGTTGTAACCACCTCTTGGTTATTGCCTTCCCCACAGCAGCGGTCAATATGTTCCAAAGGTACTTCACTTCTTTCCCCTTCAGATTCTCCGGGTGCAAATCCAGTATCATATGTTCGGGTCCCAATGGAGACTCTATGCTAAACAATTTCTTCATATATTTTTGTACCTTCTCCCAGAACTCCCTCACTACCGAGCAATCCCAGAAAATATGCACTAAATTCACCCTCCCCACATTACAATTTCTCCAACAACCAGCTGGGTTCGGAGTGCACCCTCTCCCCGGATAATATGCCACCTTAAAAAAACGTATTCTTAACTTCCACAGAAATTCCCTCCAGCTTGGGGATGTAGTTGTGTTCCACGTATTTCTCCACACCCCCAACCAATCCTTAGCAGTTAAAGTTATCTGCAGTTCTCTTTCCCATGTTTCTTTAATGTAATCAGATGTATGCTGCAGGTCAGTTAGATATTTCTTGTATAAGACAGAGATGACCCTCTCTCCCCTGCTCCAGTCCCATATGTTTTCGAAAGTATTCAGTATTGGGGCCCCCCCTCCCTTTCTCATTGATATGCTTATCTCCTTCGTTATGTAATCTCTCATCTGGTAATAACATATTAGCTCTCCCTCCCACGAGCCAAATTTTGTCTGCGCCTCCTTAAATGAGATAACCTGTTCCCCACTCAGAAGTTGCCAGGGGGCCAGAAATCCCCTCCTCTCTTGTTTTTTATACCAGGGATCTATAAAGGCTATGCTCTCCTTATTTATAGTCCACCAAGTATATTTCCACCTATAGACCTTAAATAGGCCTTTCATTAATCCTTGCCTGTAGCCTGTTAAGGCCATCTCTGTCCCGACAAATGGCGTCCTACCCCATCCTGACTTTGGGTTCAGAATCGTGCATTGTGCTAGTGGGGGTGGGGGATAAGGCAATTGCCTGGTCCACCTCCTTCCACCTGGCCTGATAATCTGGGTGCTGTAATAACAAGATCACCTTCGACTGTGTTGCTATCCAGTATCCCATTAGCATGGGGACTGCTAATCCTCCTATCTCTCTGGGAAGGTATAAAGTCTGTCCCTTAATTCTAGGCTTTCAGGAACACCAGATGAAGTCTCCTAAAATTTTTTGCCACTTTCCTATTTGTTTAAGCGATATGGGGGCAGGCACACACTGAAACAAAAAAGAGGTAGTACATTCATCTTAATTGCCTGGACCCTAGTCCAAATGGAATCAGGGAAAAGCCTCCGCCTCCTCATATCCTCCTGCACCTGCTTCACCACTGGTAAGTAATTTAATTGGACCATATGGGTAGTTACTTGCGTCAACCTCACCCCCAAATATTTCATATGGGGCAGGTCCCATTTCATAGGGAATCTCATTTTAAGCTCGTTCATCGGTTGGAAGTTTAGTTTCAATACTTGTTTTACCTTCATTGAGTGTGTAGAAGATGGGATCACACTGGTGATCGACAAGGAAGCTCTTGCTGGCGGGGGACAGGCAGTGCATACCGGGTCCACATCAGCCACAACTTTGCAAGTCGGCGACTCAGGAAGGAGCGGCCAATCAGTGAATAGGGCGCGAACTTTGACTGTGTGACTGGGCCATAAAGGCAAATAGTCCAGTCGTAATCCGAGGAGGAGAGCTGTTCTTGTTCCACCTCACTCCACCTGGCCCCGATCTCTATTAAATGGTTGGTGAGGCGGAGCCTTGAGGGAGGAAAAGTCTGAGATTGGGGCGTAACTGGAACACTGGGAAGCTGGATTGTTATTGATTGGGGGAAAGGGTTCTGCACACTGTGCTGCTTGGGCAACACTGACTACTACCAGGAAGGGCAGCATGAAGCAGACTGTATAAATGACTGTGTATGCCAACACATCTGAGGGAGTAGGCAACTGTGTGCATGAATCGATTACTAGGGTCTCTAGGCTGGCTAGTGTTATGATGGGCTAATTTTGCTTGTGAACAGTCTACTGCTGGGCTAGAAAACTGGCTACTGTCAAGGAAAGAGGGAAAATTGCTGTAATGGAGGGGGTAAACTGCTTGGGTTTTAGTGCAACACTAACTGAATTATTTCTGTTAGTGGCCGATTCACCCAAAAAGAGGGTAGACTTGGGGTATTGGAGTGGGCACTGCAGAGTGATTGGTGCACAGGTGGGTAAACAATGTTAAATTGGTAAGGAGGTTCAGAGGGTGCCCAGGTGCTTGTAGTTGGCAGGTCTATGAGGAAGTAGAGGGATCAGAAGGCAGCTGGAAGGTGGGAGAGGTGGGGGAGGAAAGGTGTGAAAGGACCTCATGAGAGTACACGAGGTCAATATGGCATAACCCAGGGAACAGACAGACAAGGATCAGTGGTTACTCATGAGGGTGGGGTACGAAATAAGTAATGTAATGGAAATCACTTTGTAGGGAGGTGGCTGGACCAGAAGGAGGGGGACAGGAGAGCGCAGGTCGGGGAAAGGTATCACACTTACTAATCTATTTGCCTTGGCTGCATATGGGAGATGAGGTGGAGAGGCTGGCGAGAGTAGGGAGCAGGCAGACAGAGAGGTTGGTCAGTAAGCTGGGGGAGATGGGGTAGGAGAGAGAGAGCCAGATCCACAGAATGGGAGGGGGGGAAGAGACATTAGCCTAGGTGGGAGGGAGGTGGGGAGGAAGGGGGAAATGAAGCCAGGGTGGGATGAGGGAGGACTAGGGTTGGGCAAGCATCCAGGTTAGGGAAGTCAACCAAGGATAAGGAATACTTAGATGGGCCAGCCTAGGGCGGGAGAAACTGATGAGGGAGAGGAGGGGTTAGGGAGAAACACAGCAGATGGGGTGAAGGATGGAACTTGGAGGAAGAGGCAAGGGAAGGAAGCAGTAGAAGGGAGCCTGGGTGGGGATCTGAGGATACCAGCCCAGAAAGAGTCCACGAGATCTGGGTGGGGCAATTCAGTGCCCAGGAGGTTGGGGGGGCAAGGAGCAAGCTGGGATGACAGAAGTGAATGATCATGGTAGGGCAAGCACAGCCAGGATCCCAAGCTGAGGGGACAAGAGAAGCAAGCTGGGGTTGAAGACAGAAGGAAGAGCCTGGATGGAATCTAACGGGCCAGTAAATGGGGGTGGAGAAGGTGATCCTGCTGGGTGACTCCATGACCTGGGGCACCAGTGAGGGGGCGGGGAGAGAAAGCAGCCCAGTCAAGGCTAATGTATCCCAGGCCTATCTGTACACAAGGCCAAATTCATTATATCGATAGCATTGAATGTAGGTACCCCAGATGAAACATCTGGGAACAAATGACTTAGAGAGGAACAGTGAGTTAGAATCCAGGCAAGTTTCCGAGAACTGGCCAGGGTTTACCAATTTCATAGAAGCTAATCTCCTTCTTGAGATTCTGCCAGTACCTAGGGTGTCCAGGGAGACAAACATAAACTTAGAGGTGAACCAGTGGCTCAGGGACTGGGCAGAGGGGCAGAAGGCATGGCCAGAGAGGGACTGGATACATGGAGGACAAGGGGTTATATGCCAGGGATAGGCAGCACCTCAGCTTGGAGAGAGAAATCTGAAACTAAATCTTGCTGGATCATAGTCGAGAGGGGAGTTTAAACTTGTAAAGGGGAGGTTTAGTAAAGAGTGGCTCCAGGAGGCTGCTCAAGGGTCCAGGTCCAGGGCATGAAAAGAAGGCAGGTAACTGCGATCTAAATCCATCCAGAGCTGTGCAAGAAAGGGCATCTAGGGACTGCCTAGGGTCTAGATGACTGGAGAAGGGAGTTTGTGATGGAGGACAGCCCTGATCAATGCTAGAGCATAGCAAACAAATGCCCAAGCTCCAGGTGATGCTGGTTGAGGATCAGTGGATGTGGCAGCAATTACTGAGACATGGGCCACTCCAGAAAATGACTGGGACCCAAATTGGTGGGCTACAAAATAGAAGGGAGGAGGGAAGATAGGAGAGCTGATAGTCAAAAATGAGCAGCGGAGTGGGAGTGGAGGAGGCTGTAGGGGGAGGTGGAGGAGATCTGGGTAACCCTACAAAAGAGGGAGGTAAAATTGGAAATAGGGGTGGTACAGAACCCCAATGATGGAAGAGGCCCTGGAGGACAAACTAGTTGAGAACATCAAGGGCACTGTGGACCGTGGAAGGGAATGATGGTGATCATGGGTGACCTAATATGCTGGGGACAGACTGGGACACTATGGCATCCTCTGTGGCCGGGAACAGAGACTGATGGATATGTTCTAATATGCCTTCCTGGTCCAGCAGGTGGGGAACCCCTACTAGGGAGAAGCAGATACTGGATTGTGTCCTAGCAGACAGTGACCAGATAAAGGGCCTAGAGGTGTGCAGCCCTGTGGCAGTGATCACACTACAAGTCTGGTTTCTGCTGTATCTGGGGGATCAGCCAATCAATCCACAGTAGTAGTGGACGTCA
Organism: Neoceratodus forsteri; assembly: GCA_016271365.2. Lineage (NCBI taxonomy): Eukaryota > Metazoa > Chordata > Ceratodontiformes > Ceratodontidae > Neoceratodus > Neoceratodus forsteri. Next base: position 481,538,905 of record CM028130.1, on the reverse strand, counting down.
GGGGAACAGACTTCTGTCGGGCATGGGCAGGATCTTGCCAGGGGAGCTTGATAGAAGATTAGGCCAGACATGGATGCTGGCAGCTTGTGTGAGGCCATCAGAAGGGGGTGCAGGAGACTACTAACTCCTGTACAAAGGTGAGCGAAGCATGGTAGAGCCAACAAGCTGTGTTGGTGGACCAGGAGGTGAAGGAGGCAGTGAGGGATATAAAGGCCGAAATTTGCTTGTTTTAAGTGCTCTAGGGGGATAGGGAGAGGGGCATGTTGATGGCTGGAAGGGTCACCTACAGTGGTGAGGGAGCCAGGTGAGGAGGGCAAACCTGGCTAGGGATATCCAAAGGGGAAAGGACTCTAGATACAAGGGAGAAGAGAAAGGGAGGGGCACATGGTTTGGCATGATTAGGACTCTAGGAGGGATGGACTCAGGAGGCAGGGGGAAATCAGGCAGGGTGCTAAATGAGTACTTTGCCTTGATATTTACGGGAGGGAGGCAGGGATCCCTCCAGCCCAATGGGAAGGAAGGGAGCCAGCAGGTTTAGAGGTCAGATGGAGCCGAGAGGACTGAAAGAAGTTGGGCAGGCTGGGCCTGGCCCAGAAGGGGTGGGTGGTTAAATGAGGGGTGGGCTGAGGAGGGAGAAATCACAGTGGAAAGGGAGAAGGAGGCCCTTCGGACACTAAAACTGATAAGGCACCGGGCCAGATTGGTTGCATCCGAGAGTTATGAAGAAATTGGCCGATGAGCTAGCAGCACCATCAGGGGTACTCTAACACCTCTCTGCTGACAGGATGGTTATGTTGCTTCAAGACTGAGGGAAGGCTCATGTGGTGCCTATCCACCAATGGGGGTCTAGAGAGGAGATGGGAATTATAGGCTTGTCAGTGCTGGCCAAAGCAATGGAGGCAATATCAAGGATAGGCTCAGGAGGCAGCTGGAAAGGTTGGGGCAACTGGATGACAAACATTATGGTTTCATCCCCGGAGATCGTGGTTAGACCAACCCCATAGATTTTGGTGACTGGGACTTGACCGCATAGACCGGAGGGATTCCATACCTGGATTTCTGTAAGGCATTTGATCTGTTCAAAATGGGCTGCCATGAAGCTGGGGGTGGAGGACAGTTGCTCAGATTGGGGGGGTGGGGGTGGGGGTGAGAGGACAGTTGCTCAGATGGGTGAAAATTGGCCAACAGGCGTAATACAGAGGGTAGTGGTGGTAGTCTCCTCCCCCACTAAGGTCAGCAGTGGGTCCCCTAAAGCTGCATTGGGGCCACTCCTGTTCAATGCCTATGTCTTCGATATGGGAGGCGTGTTGCAGTAGGATGAGTCTCTTGTGATTACTTAAAACTGGGAGCATTGACGGACGGAGACGAAGCGAGAGAGACAGTCCAGAGGGACCTGACACCCTGGAGGTGGTCAAGGAGGTGGGGACTGAGGTTTAATGTAGGGAAATGTTGGTGCTGCATCCAGGGTCAGAAACTCAGCCATGTATACACCTGGGGTGCCACTGCAAGCCACAACGAGTGAGCGGGATCTAGGGTGGTGGTAGACGCCAAAATGAACAACACTAAAATTGTAGAACTGTGGCCAAAGCAAACCGGATACTGTGCATAGCCAGGGGGATTACGTCCAGGAAGAGGGAGGTGATCCTCCTCTGTATAATGCCTTGGTCAGACCATATTTCGAGTACTGCATGCAGTTCTGGAGACCTCACCAAAGGATGACGAACACTGCTGAGAGAGTGTCCAGAGGAGGGCAAACTAGGGTGCTTCAGAGCATGGGAGGAAGGCCCTATGAGGGAAAGGCTGGAAAAGCTTGGGCTGTACTCGCTGGAGGAGAGGAGAGATGGGGACATGATAGGGTCTTCAAATATGTAAAAGGAATGAACTAGGGGCAGTGCCAAAGAGATGTTCTAGACTAAGAAGGTGGGAAACAAACCAGTGACATGGAGGGAAGCTAGAGGAGGGAAATTACAGGAGGATGCAGGAGACTACTTCATTGAGAGGGTGGTGGGGCCTGGAATGCACTGTCCAGGAGTCTGGTGGAGGAGGGCACAGTGGAGGGCTTGAAGAGGAGTGGACAGGTTCAAGGTAAACTAAAGAAGAGGATGACCTCTCTGGGGCTGGGTGGGAAAAGAACCCATTAGGAGGCTGGTCACTGAAAGCAGACACAACAGACCATCCAGCCTATTCGGATGGCTTCTAGTATGTTAGATATAGCGGAGGAACTGCAGGGAGGTAAAATTTATTTGTATATGATACGAAGATCTGCAATAGGGTAGACACCCTGATAGGGTGTGGAGGCAGTGAGGGAGGGCCCCCAAAGATTCTGAGAGAGGTGTTCTGAAACTTGGCAGCTGGAAATTTATCTGCCAAAAGTGCACAGTAATGCATATGGGTGTAATAACTGCAAACCAATGGCACACCGGGGGTATAATCCAGCAGGAGAAAGATCTGGGGAATAATATTTTCAGAATAACCTGAAGGCGGAGAAAGCAGTGCTGCTTTGGTGATGGGCAAAGTGAATGAATGCTGGTGTGCACGGAGAGGGTATAAATAGAAAGAGGGGAGCTGATGTACCTTATAAATCTAAGTAGAGGCCCTCACCTGGAGTGGGGTTACGTTCTGGAGGTCTCAACTACACAAGGATATAAGACAGGATTGAATGGGTTCAGACAAGGGCAACCAAGATGGTGCATGCTATGCATAGGGCAGCCCTATGAGGAGAGGTGGAGGGAATTTGATCTGTACCCACTGGAGACTAGTGGCTTATTTGCAAGGAAAATAAGTGCTAGAACTAGGGATCATAAACCAAGATTAGAAGAAGGAAGGTTTAGGGGCAATGAGGGGCATTACATCACTGAGAAGGTGGTGGAGTCCAGGAACTGGACTACTAGAAGAGGTGGTAAAAGTAAAATGGTGAAAGGATCTCAAGGGGCAAGGGACAGACACCGGAGCTGACCAGTGGGCAGTGGGGTGTCTTTTGACAAAGATGATGATTGGGGTGGGGTACATGTGACCTCGATTGGCCAAATGGTTCTTTCTGTCACCAGATTTCTATGATTCTAAGGCAGTTAAGTAATTAGGACTTACCTGTTCCATCAGAGTAGGGGAGTCCAGAGTTGGGGTGTCCCTTGGTTTGGGGTATTCTGGTAGGACGTGAAGGGGATATCAGAGAAGGTTGAAGGAGACAGCAGGTCTGGAGGTGCTAGAGGAGAGATTAGAGTGTTAGAGTTAAACAAAGATACTTATCTGATTGGTATGTTTGGCCAGACCTGTAGAAATAAAGGGAAAATAGATCAGTATGGGAAGTTATAGTAGGGCAGTAGAGATACAAAATGGTATATAGCACAGGAGTAAAGGAAGAGGTTTCAGAGGAAAAGACAAACTAGGCCAAAGTAAGGAAACTAGAGATGGAATAAAAATGCAGACAGCTCAAGACCAGAGAATAAAGTAGTAGGGACCTCGTCAAAGCCCCTCTTAGCGCCCCTAGGGTTGACCTGCAGGTAGCCAGTAAATTTAAGAAGTAGTCCAGATGGGCAGGTGGGAATGCATTTGGGCTAGTGGTCTATATTATTTAAAAAAGGGACACTGGTGGTTCAGGAGTCTTGAGTTGTCCCAGGAGGCCAGTGGTTTGAAGGTATAGCTCATGATATAATGGGTCACTCCCCATGGACAGTGGCACTTTTTTTTTTTTTATATCATCTTCCCTGAACCTAATGTGGGGAGTGATGTCCTTGGACCCAGACTATATGTAGCAGAGGCTGTTCAGAAAACTGCTGACCAGAAATGCTGCTGCTGTTGATAGGTAGAGTTTAGTGCTACTGAACTACAGTGACAGTAATGGCAGGTACTTTCAACTGGTAATCCAGAGGTGAGGGCAACTAAACTGAAGGTAATGTCTGCACCAGAAGCCATACAAAGAGAGACAAGCTGAATATATGTTCTGATGAAAAGGGCCTGAGAGATGGACAGAAAATTTCAAGCACCTCAAGGAATCAACAATGTCCAAAAGAGTAGCATCTTTCAGAAAAAGAAATGTGCAAGAACGAGGGCCAAATTTGAAGATGGGAGACGCGGCTCAGGGCAACATGAGGAAGTTATTTTTCACAGAGAGGGTGTGAATACATGGGATGGCCTTCCTAAGGAGGTTGGTGTCAAAAATAGTGGAGACTTCAAGAATACATGGGACAGACATGAACCAATTTCTATTGGTGGGTAGGAGGAAGTCAGCTGTTGGATAACTAGTATCTGCAGCTTATCCACTAGGTAGGAAATGGGCCAACTGATGGGCTAGGCAGACCTTATCTGCCATCAAGGTCTAGGTGTCTATGATTCAGCCCACAGAGCTCAGGCTGTAACCTGTCCATGTGTGTGGAATGAAGATGGGATATTTTTGGGAGGGGAGACTAGAGCAAATAGGGGTAATGGTCTGCTTTTATCCGGGAGGGGACCACTGTCCTCAATGAATGGTTTTATTACAGTACTTTGATGAACACTTAAACTAGCTGTGGAGTGGTGGAAGAAAAGGAGTCACAACTGTCCTCCCCACAGGCTAAGATTGAGAGTAGGGAGATCCTGAAGGAGAGTCCCAACAGGATTCAAGTTAATAAAGAAGTGGCACAATCGAAGAAGGAAGAGGAAGAAAGGGCATATGTCTCCCTCTGCCCATCAGCCACAAAGTGGCATGTGAACCCCCCACGGGAAGAGGGTCTGGCGGGTGGGCAGCCAGCAGTAGTGGCTTGGAACCTTTAGCTGGCCGCATGGTGGCAGACTGTAGGTGCCCTGAGGGTCTGGTAGAAAGGGACTGAGAGCAATGCACAATATAGGACCACAAAGGAAAATCCACAGTGCAGCTGAAGGGCAATGCCTGAACTTGACTTTAAAAGTGCCTACCACCCTATGGCCTTTCTATGGTGCATCCTCCAAACCTGGACACAGAACTCTTAAGCCCTGTCCACACTACCCCTCTGTAATGTTACAGAGTGCCCAAACTATTACCACAATGGTTTACGTTTACACCCGTAACGTTACAGAAGGAGTTTTCGTAACCGTTGTTGAAACCACATGAGTTGGTTTCAACAAAGGATATGAAACCGGTTACGCCTCGGTAACGTTACTGGGCATAGTGTGAACACATGGCACTGGTCCCCTAGTGGAGCATGAGCTGCACTGTGGGATCGAGTACCCGCAGTATGATAAGCCCAGCTTCCAAGTGTGGAGGCGGTGGTGCGGTCCCGAAATGGACACCAGCGAAAAATGTGGACACACTGTACCACTCCACAGTTGTAATGGTTTCTATCTGTTCGTGGTCTGAGAGGTGCAGTGTGGATGGGGCCTGGATTGGATCTCACTAATAAGGGATTACTTGCAACACCACCACCTCCTCCCTCCTCCTGCTGAAGATACCCCCCTGTGCAGCCCCACATCCCTAGCCCTACCCACTGCTTTGTCATGCAGCCCAGCAACTTTAAAGAGACTTACCAAGGTAAGCGTAACTGAGTCGCCCACCATATCCATGGTGCCTTGCCACAAGAGCCCCAAAGTTACATGTCCCCAAAATTTTAAGCCATTAAAAAGTTCTGTCCTTCGTAAAATATACAAACCAGGTCCCAAGAACTTCCCAGTTACTTGCTGCACGCTACCGCTCCACACTCTCTAGCAGGATGATGAGATGCCAGTGAGAGCAGCGGGTGCGTCTTTATCACAATGGGCGGCAGCTTTTCTATTGATTTCAAATGATTTAGTGACCACCTGGCAATGAACGGCATCATTCAAGTAACAAGGCCCTTGTTGGTTGAACAGTGCCCACATTTTTATGGCCAGCTACTGTAGGTTTAAAAATCATTAAATGCTGCAACCAGTACATAGTGCACCCCACGCCTACTGGCATCTCATCATCCTGCTAACTGACATAGGAGTGGAGCTTGTGCAACAGAAAAAACAAAAACAAAAACAAGAAGTCCCTGGGACCCAGTTTGTATATTTTTATGAGGACAGAACTTTTCAATAACTTATAAATTAGAGGACATATTAAACCCATGAGATCTTCAGAATCAAGCACCGATGGGTATGGTGCAGGGGCAGTATCTTGGCAAGTCTCTTAAGATCATAATAACTCAAGGTCGCCCCTGCTTAGTGATAATCAGTACCATCCCTATAAAGCAGCTCCGGTTTCCTATGCCCTAGGTGCACAATTCTGCACTTTGTAATTGAACCCCAACTGCCCCAGTAGTGACCACTTTGGGGTTTCTCCAGGGCATGTGCATGCTCTGCTCCCTTCTTAATGCCCACCCTACAAATTTTGGTATTGTCTGCAAAAGGCATTCCCTTCTTTCAAGTTTTTCTGCAATGTCACTATGAAGACACTGAAGAGGATCATGCCAGTACTGAGCTGAGCTGCTCACTGTCCACGTCACTGTAATAAGCAGGCATTAACCATCACCCTCTGACACCTTAACCCCACCCAACTACTACTCCGCTTTTCCAACCTGCATTTCTAGTCGTCCCCCCCTTCTGTTCAGCTACCACAACACCATCAACTAGCATCTGCCAGGACTTGTTCCACCACAGAATGAATCCAATATGCAGCAGCTGCCTGAGTAGTCAGGATACGTTTACATGTTCTTCCATTCCAGAACATAAGCAGCAAGGGTGCTACATACATGCACAGACATGTGTGGCACAGCGCAATCCAGGTCTTCCACCCAGGCTGCTCCCACCTGCTGCCACTTGTGGTCACTCAGTTAACGTACTGACGCTGAGCTAGCTGTCCTCCTTCCCCAGAAGAGACCCTGTATAACAGTTGATCCTCCTCCTCCTCCTCTCCCCAGGAGAGCCCCTGAACACGACTCATTCCTGAACTAAGGTCACCTCCGCCCATGAGTCATGGAGTGCTACTGGTAAGCTGAGGCACACATGTTCTTCAGTTTCCTAATTAATTTTATCATGGATCCCTCTAGGCTGATCAATCTCTTTAACCTGGACCCCCCAAATATCAACCACCTCCTCTCTGCTAGATCACCCTTCCAGGCACCAGACTATCCTCCATGCAGCTGGACAACCCTTCCTGGCCCCAAGCCTTTCACATAATAGGCACTGGAGCTAGAGAGCGCCACACAGGCTCCGGGTCAATAAGCTTACCCAGCTAGCCACCACTCTACATCTGGACCAGCCTCCAACTACATTCTATACAACCTCCATGTAGCTGGAGCACCCCAAACCTCCACTGTAACAGACCAGATATCTGAAGCTGTCCCTTCTGCCCATGGGACCAGCAGTCCCCCACGAACCACCAACCCACAGCTAGATCCACCAGAAGCCCCATACCAACCTCACCATCGAACCACCCACCCTGCAGCTAGACCTCCTTCCAACATGAACTAGCTCCCACCACCACCACCAGCCACCCTCACTGCTGCTGGCTTCACTCTTTCATGCCCTGGACTAGCCCTCCCCCAAGAGACAATCCTCCCCTGTAGCCAGACCTCCCTGTGCTCATTCCCACCACTGACCAGCTCTTCCCTCTGCAGGCTGAGTAACTCCAGAGCCAGATTCCTTTCCAAAGCTGGACACCCCACTGTCCAGAGCAGAACTCCTACACTAAACCCCCAATCACCTTCCTCAACCGTGGACCCCATACTTCTCAACGTAATTATTAAAAAAAAAAAAATTACTTGACACTAACATGATTGCATTTGCAAAAGTCAGCTACCAGCAGATAGCACACTCGCCTCCGAGCTGAGAGATCAGAAGGCAGTGGGTTCTATTCCCATAACAGGCACTTATGTTAATATCCCAATACTGATGCTGTAGTGCAGCATGAGGGGAGGCTGCACCTGAGGCACTGTCTTTCAGATGAGACGTTAAACCGAAGGTCCCATCTGCCTGTTCTGGTGGTAGTTCAGGTGATGTTAAAGATCCCATGGCACTTCAAAAAGCAGGGAAATTTTCTCCCAGTGCCCCGCCAAATTCACTAAAATACCACCAACAGCTTAATCTGGTTCAAGGTCAGTTGGCTTTCATCTGTATTCCTCCCCTCCAGATCATGCCTGAAAATGACAAGAATCTGTCTAGTGCACTAGAGGAAGTCAACAAAAATGAAATAAAAAAAACATAAAATATAAATTAATGCAGTCTTCAGCAAAAGAAGAAAAAAAATACACTGACCCCAGATTACAAAATGGATTAACACGTACAACCATTAAATACAAATATTAAAGCGAAAAAAAAACAGTTCCACAAACACACTCAAATAGCTGCAGTAAATAATTCTTCCTTTAGGGTAACTGCAGATTTCTCAAATTAAAAAGTTGTAATCTTTCTCTATGCATTCTGAATTTGCTCAATACACAAATCTTCCTGCTGTTCATTCTCCTTCCCCACCAACACTACTTTAAAGTAACTAAATCAGCAAATATTCCACAAATAACAAGTAATCTAGAGGCACAATGCATCCTAAACACTTTAAGGGGGGGGGATGATTGAAAATAAAATGTGTATTTCAAAGTTTAACCAAGAGTTCAGAGAAGAGAAAATGTTTTCAAGACAAAACATTGATAGTGAAACTTGCACAACATTTCATTTTGAAAAAAAAACACCTGAGTGATAATTCCTTTACTGTATTTAACATTTCAGGAGTTAAAAAGATGTACTTTTAAACATAAGCTCTTACCTTAACATGTAAATCTTAACTGCCAGGAAACCTCAGTTGTTCAAAAATGAGAACCACAGAGCACTCGTGCAGTTTCATCAAGACTGAACACAGACAGGAAGAGCAGCGAAATGTAGGCCTCTGACTGAATAGACTTATGGGAAACGTAGTTTAGAATAGACTTTTAATAAAGGGACACTGCCAACTTGTTTTGCACCATATTATTTCCAAGGAAAAATCCACATTTTATTATTGCTTACCTTCTGTAAAATTCATTGGTGTTGCTGGTTGTTTTATCTGTCTCCTTGCTTAGTAGAACTGAAATGCATGGTAATGTACCCAGCCTTGATTGGCTAATTTAAATCCTAAAACTACTCTGCTGACTGTAATCTTCTATTTATGATTCAGTTGTATTAAAAAATTGTACACTAAGAGCATTGCAGATCTATTTTAATCCTCATTTAGCAATAAATCACTCTTGAACAACTGGTCTGCTGAAATACTTCTTAGAATTTAGTATCCTTAAGCGGTTGGTACTTTGAATGATGATTAAAGATTATTAAAATTACTCTTTGAAGGCAAATTAATGAATGCTTTAGTACTAAATTTAGTATTTGACTTCAGTGAGGGTTCCCAGGCACAACCGTAGAACCTGCACCTCCATGACCACTCACATCTTGAACACCCCCGCCCAGATGACCACCCAGCTGGACAAACCATATCAACATCCCAATAGACCTCTCCCAAGTTGTGTACCTTGCCTGCAGCTAGTCCACCCTACAAGCCCCAAACCAGTCTCTCCCCATCAACTATCACCACCCTGTAGCTGGCTGCTCCAGGCCATCCTTCCTACCCTCAGACACGATCCCCTGCAGATGAAACCACTCAGACCTGCCTCCCACCTCAACAGACCACCTCCTGCAGCTGGACCAACCTCCCAGTCTCACCAAAACAGCACACCTTCCTTAGAGCTGGACCAGCACCTCTAGATAACAACTCTTTCTGCAGCTGGACCCACCCACACTACCCATCTTGCCCAGATACCAGTTGCCCATCCACCACTGACCACTCTGTTTGCACATAGAAAACGCTGCCCTGCTAGGTACCCTTTTATAATCCCACGCTTATAGTCTGACATGCTGCATCCCACACAACAACACCCAGCAGCCCTACACACAGTGGCTGACCTGGGACAGCGCCTGACACACTGTCAGGCCGAGGAGGTGAGGATGCTGTGCGGCTGTTCAGTGGATTTTTCCAGAAACACATGAAGCAATCTGATCCCAACCTTGCCACCCATCCCAGGACCTGAGACACTACTGAACAGAACCGGACAATGAAAACACCCACCCCTATGTGGTGCACCCTCCCGACACACCCAGCCTGAACACGTACCTAGTAGGATGACTGTCTCACCATCCGTGAGACAGGATGAAACAAATAACGTGCATGCTGATGTTGATAGCCATCCCAGGCAGCATGGTGGATGACTCCTTGCATCCCACCATGCATGATTATGTCAGCTGACAGCCAGCCAGCTGGGCATGCATGAAGGAATTGGAATACCATGCCTGTGGTCGGTGCATGCATCACACTGCAGGCACACAGCAGAGTGGCACAGTGAGGGCATGGATAGCTGCACCAGGAAATGGTCCACAGCAACACCACATGTGGATGCCAGGACACAGAGCAGCATGCCATCACACCAACCATGCAATGTGCGCATGTGGCCTTGTCATGCTAGCCCACTATGGGCCTGCAGTAACCACACAGAAAAAAGTCTGGAGGTGTTTGGGGGGGTCTGTGCCACAGGAGCCCTCTGTGGCATGAAGGCTGCCAGGTGTGTTGTGGGGGGTTCCACAAGGGCCCATTGTGGGAATGCTGTTACCACACAGTTGTACAGCTGGAAGGATTGGTGGGCAATCACACAGCTTCAGACCTGTGGAGCATGCGACACACTGCAGATGTGGCAGTGTGCAGTGGGCTGCTTGCGATACCCAGCAGTGTTGTGATGAGACATCACCACCAGGTTGGGGTGCATGTTAAATGTGGGGTGAAACTTTATTCAACAGTAGGGGACCACAGTGGCAACCTGGTGGCTGTGCATGATGTGTACTGTGTGTGCAACTGTCAGTGCCAAGTCACCATGGAAACCCTACTGGGTGGTGTTGGGTGCCATGCACAGAGGAACTTCAGCAGCTTGCCCTTGTCCTTTGATGCTAGTACCATCCTTATCCACTCCTCATAGCTCTTCTTGGGTGGTGTCCATGGCAGTCCACAACAAATGCCTTCCCTGGTGACATACGTCCATTGCTGTTCCCTGTGGAGTTCTGCTAGCATTGTCATGACCCCTACATGTACCTTCCCGAGCAGGGCATGGAGATGGCAGTGCCAGGTCTCGACATTGCTTTAGGTCCATGGTATACCTCACTCGTTGAGATCTGCAACCAACCACAGTTGAGTGGGAACATGGGGTTGTATCTCGTGGGCACCTTGGTCACCCTACTGTACAGCCATATCCTGCCCAACACATGTGTCTGCTCGAAACCATAGAAGAGTGTGGTGGCATTGGACGGAATGGTTGACTTCAGGAGGCTGAATGCTGCTGGAATGTCCTGTGCCCGGAGATGGGTGAGGGCCACGAGTTCATTGATCTTCAGGCTGAAATCTGGGTCACTTCTGTATCGTGGTGCAAGGCCAAAGCTCTGGACCTTCTACACACAATCTGCCTAAAGTGGAACAGGCATCCCTTGTTTATAAACTTTATGAAATTCCATCTTACAGGCATTGATCACAGCCTGCTCAAAGTCAGTGATGATCGTAGGTGGTTTGAGGTGCAGGACTGTATACTGGCATATTTATTCAGCTCCTGGAACAAGGTGCAGTAACATTGCAGGCTCTTTGTCGTCATCAGTGTATACACCAATGACACAATGAGGTTATTAGGGCCCATCCCCGTGGGTGCATGGATGGTGTACAGTGAGTGAACAGGTGTGGCACAGTCTTGAACGTACCATCCATCATCCAGAAGGGTGCCTGTGCCAGGTCTCTGATGTTGCCCTCTGTGGTGAGTAGAAGGACCTAGTGGGTGGTGCTGCTGCTGGTGATCCTGCTGTACCATGGCCATCCAGTCACTGTCTGTAGCTGCTTGGGGATAGTGAGGTCAGCCAGTGTCACTGGTTCTGGTGAGAGGTCCTTGCGGCGGGTCCTGTTCACAGTCTGCAGCAGGGCCCTCTTGTCAGCAACTGTTGCCACAGCTCAGTGGTCATTGCAGTTTACCTCACTCCTGCATAACTAGCAGGGCTAGCCATGGTGCTGTGTGCCTTCTACTTGATGCCAGCCAACACCTGTGCTGGTGAGCATCTGTCACCTCCAGAGCATGACTGTGCTCATTCTTTTTCTTTAGATGGTGCTGGCCATCTTGGAGCAGTGTGATGGCCTGGCCGAGGCAGGACTTGGACTTATGATGCTGGCAGCACCGTTAAACTGTCTCAGGCTGTCCCGGTGGTGCTGAGGGTCTAGGCGCTGGATGCCATACCTTGTGCCACACCAGTGACCTGGGTTCAGTATTGAGCCTAGGCCATCATGGGTCGGCATGGGAGGACTGGGATCGAACATCCATAGACTGCTTTCCCAGTCCTGGGGTGGGCTGGGGAATTTCACTGTGCTGTAGCAGCCCCCTGTGGATGCCATGGGGCACTACTAGTGTCAGTGACACTATGGCGAGCATGGCAGATGTTGGTACGTTGCTCCTGGATGTCATTGCATGTCTGTGCTACTGGGGCCAATCGAAGGAAAATGGCTGGGCATGACCTTGCAGCTTGATGGCTATGCTCTGAGCCACCCGAAGGACTTTGGTGGAGTCCTGTTGAGGAGGGTCTGGGGCTGTCCTGGCTGGTAGAGGCAGAGGGGGAACACTCCAGCAAGATGGCATGATGGCCATCCTGATCCTCCTGGGTGCAGTTTGAGCTACCCAGCTCTCCAGGTGGTTGGAGCTGGTTGCTGGATGCTCCAAGCTGGATGTGTGCCGCAGCAGGTGAAAAATATGATATGTTAAAAAAACAGTACACTGTCTCATTGCAGGTCCATTCATGGACCAGGAGTTAGCCATTCACATTTAGCTTGGACTTTCCCTTCCTGGATGGTACCACCTCACAGATTGTCCATGTTGTTGGGGTTGCAGTTGAGCACCCTGGCCCCTCCATGGCTTCCACGCTGTCCTCCATTGTGCCAGAGGACTGTGCAACACTGACCAGCTTTGGTTCCAGCTCAGGCATGCGGGTGTGATTGCACTTTGTTTGCACATCACACTCCATGGGCCACACCTGCGGCAGCTGCTACTTGTCTGTGGGTGGTTTGTACCAGTACTGTAGTGCCACTGTCTGCCCACAGTCCCAGTGCTTCAAGGCTGTGCTGTGCACCATGGTCACATTCAAGTTCTGTGTCCACAGTGTACTGTGCCCCTATCAGCTACTGTGCTGCAGTGGGGCTATGCTCCATGGTGCACTTCCCTGCTGTCCAGCATGCAGGGATGCAGGGGTCCTTGTGTGTTGTGCACTCTACCTACAGGTCAGTGTCCACCTACCTAAGCTGGCCTTTGCACCCCCCAGCATTAGCATCCATGGTTCCCATGCATGCCTTCATGGGTCCATGTCTGTCCACTGCCCCATGCATCATTTTCTGATGCCTACCTGTTCTCTGTGTCCTCTTCAGCTGTGGTTCCTGACCTGAGACTTCTCAGGTAAATGATCTATTATAGCCCTCACTGTGCTCTTTCCTATGGGGCTTGCATTTTCTGCCCCTGTGCCAGTTTGTTTGTCAGAGTTTCAGGTCATCTGCTTTGTTTACTAATCACTCTCCCTGCATCTGAAATGGGCCCTACCTAGCCAACCACTCTCCCTGCAGCTGAACCACCCTTTCGGCCCCTGGAGAAACCTTCCCCAAGGAAAGCACTGTCCATGGACCATTTCAGTGTTACAAGGAGGGAGGAAGAGGCCCCCGTCTGAGTAGGAAGCAACTGGGAGACTTAATTAGGGGGATAGACTTGCGAACAGGGTGGGGTAAAGGAGAGGGAGGTGAAATACCTGACAGATACTTGGGCTTGGAGGGATGAGAGCAGATACATTGGATCATTAGTCAGCAGGAGATGAGAGGGAGCCAGATGTCATTGTCCACCTGGGGACTAATGACCTAGCAAGGGACAGGGTAGGGGTAGTGCAGGAAAATTTCAGGGATAGTGGGATAGTCCTCAAGCATGCATGGTGGCTTTTGCCAAAAGGTTGCCTATATACATCTTGGGAGAAGATGGGGCTCTCCACACGGCTTTCAACAGTTGGTTAAAGGCATGGTGCAGGGTGGGGCTCAGTACTAGGAGTGGGCCTCTTCAGTGTCTTCATAAGTGAAATTGCAGGAGAACTAAATGGGAAGGTATGTCTTTTCGCAGATGCCACCAAAACCTGTTACGGGGTTGACACTCAGGAGGGTGTGGAGAAAGGGTTCACCCATGCTGGCATGACAGCCACGTTGCTGATGCTGATTACAGCACAGGCCGCATTACAGCACCAGGCAAAACGTATCCTGGGAGTTACACCACCAAAGAGCCCTCCTGGGAAACAGTCTCCATTGGGCCCCCTCCCCTAATTATCCCACAGGTCCAGGTTCTTAATTTACCTGTTCTCCAGTCCCACCCCATCCTACAATCACCCCACAGGTATACAGTAGATTGTTACTATCCCTGATGTTCAGTGGTTCCCATTTATTTATTTATTCATTCATTTGTTTACCGAGTAGGTGCACTGGTCCGAGAACAATTTTCAGGCATGACCTGGGCCATTGAGGATGGCACAGGAATAAAAGCAAGTACAGAGGAGGCTGGGACAAGGCATACAATAGATAGTAGTAAAAATATACAGGATATTTATATGAAGATATATATAAACTTGCAGCACAACGGGTAAATAACATTTATGACAATAGCAGGTACAGTAGTAGCCAAGTTGTAATACAATTAGGCATGATCTGAGATGAGTAAAGGAAAAAAGTGCATCATGGCAGTGTAGGTATGGACCAAGAAGGAAAAGGAGGGAAGGGAAGTAGAGGCATGATAATAAGTTGGGAGGGCAGGAGCAAGTAGTGGTGGACAGAAGGTGAGATCCAAGGAGAGAGTGGAAGAGTCCTGGAGAGTCAGTGGTACTAAGCGGAGTGGGCAGGTTGTTCCAAAGGAAAGGGGCTGCAGATGAGAATGCACATTTACCCATACGGTGGAGACTAGGGGGGCACTCAAGCATGGGGCCAGCAGTGAGGCAGAGCTCTAGAACAAACACTTTTGGCCAAAGAAGGTGGGATTGCGGAGAGGTAGCTCGGTTTTGGATGGCCTTATTGACTGTGCTGGCCAGGAGATAGGTCTGTTGGGCTGATGGGGGAAGCCAGCCCAGGGCCTGATAGAGTGAGCAGTGGTGTGTTGAGTGAAAGTCCTTGCCCCCTGTATATCCAAAGTCCCCACCATGACCCAGTTAGTTCTTACAGCAAATACTACCCTCTAGTCCCCAGCCTTACTATATATTTGACACCCTTCCACATTTGGCACAGACCATTCTTCAGCTCCTTGATCAGGCACAAAATGGATGATAGTTCACAATCATGTGCTAACTGTACACAGCTGTTTATACAATAGGCACATGAGAGCAAAACTGGCGTTCTGTCCTCAATTGGTCACAGAGGTTAGCAGAGTGTCTGTGCCAATTGCCACTGCGGGGAGAGTGCTAAACATATGGCGGGGGCCATGAATGGTGGGACTGGGTGGGCAGGTAGTTATTGGTAGTTTCCAATGTATGGAATGGACAGCAGCAGCACCACTGAACACCAAGGGAAGTGTGATATTACTGATGGTGGGCGCTCAAAGGGGCAGTGGTAGGAGGCAGAGGTGATACTACCTGGTTTAGGGAGGCAACATCTTTTAGAGCCATTTACCAACTGGTCAGAGACTCACTAATTATGGTATTCAAGATATCATTTTGTGATCCTACCCTGTTTTTGGGGTGCAAAGTGTTATTTGAGAGTCACTTACCCATTTAGCGATCGCAAATGCTCTTTGAATGTTCTGGTCTATGTGAACTATAACAGTCCATTACCAGTAAGATAAAGACAAGTGAACAAATACAAATATGGAACTGAGAGCTGTTCTCCATGAGGTTGATAATGTAATTTATCTTAACAATGTGTTAGAGTACAGAGTATGATGAGATTAATACTGGTACCACTGTGCTACCACATGAGTCTAGGGTTGCTGTGAGAGGTAGCAAATACTGAAATGTCAAAATAATGCAGTACCATTGTGCTACCAGTGTACCAGTATTTGTGGGAGCCGACAAAAATCTCAGCATTTCGTGATACTATTGTATTACCAGTGTATGTGTGTGAGAGACAGAGAAAATAGTAAAAAATGCCATAGGGATACCATTCTGCCAGTGCACTACCAATGCACAGAGGAAAATCTATATATCACCTACCACTGTTATACCAGAATACCACTGGGTAGTACTATTGTGGATTTTTTAGCTCACCACAGTATTGCCATTGCTATACCACTGTAATGCCATTGTGACAAATTCAGTAAGGGTAACCAGATTGCTGAGACAATGCAGTGCTAAAGAGAAGTGTGATAAAATTTATAAAGTGTTGCCAGTACTACTGCAGTGTGCAGCAAAAATTTGTGAAGGAAATACAGTGCTAAAGAAGTGTGCATGAAAATCTAAGAATTATTTGCAGTGCTCTTACAGTCTGCATCAAAAAATAAGAAAGATTGAGCAGTGCTACTGCAGTGTGCAGCAAAAATTAGTGAAGGAAATGCAGTGCTAAAGAAGTGTGCATGAAAATCTAATAATTATTTGCAGTGCTTTTACAGTGTGCATCAAAACATAAGAAAGATTGAGCAGTGGTACAACAGTGTAGCAGAAAGTGCAGTGTATTAACAGTGCACTGATGAAAAGCAGTGCTTTGTCAGTCTGGACTGAAATAACACTGAAATAAGACTGAAGATGGAAGTGTACACTCCACTTCCCTCTGGGGTATTATAATTGTTAAGATTTAAAATTACAAAACGTTTATAGAGTACACTTTATTTGACAGGGGTACCTGAAAGTGATGAGAGAAACAGAACATTAATTTGCCTGTGGTTTTGCTTGGAACATAGTGTAGGGGTGGGTCAACAATGCTGGCCCCAGTATTTAGGTTTGGTTATGGGCAATAAAAACATTTATAAATGTGGAGCAGTTTTGTGAATAGACACTTGATAAAGTGTAGTAAGATGTATATCGAATTATAATAGTATAAGCATAAAACATAAACATGTTTTGGAATAGAACAATATTAGTATTGAGCATAATGCATAAAATACATTTGAAACAATAGAACAAATGTAAGTTTAGTTTAGAGTCTAGGAATTTTAGAGCATTGTGAATTTACTTGTGTTTGCACAACCATGGAATAAGTTGCAGAGAGAGTGGGACACAGTTTAAGTTTGTAAATTGCAGTTTTTGGTAAAAATTACTTGGTTTTGGTCGAAAGAGTTATTTGAGCAAGCCACCACTCTGTTTTTTGTTAACTTGTATGGCTTTTTTAGGGTATACAATGCTTTAGAACTTTGAAATTATAGAAACTTGTTTGTGCTTATAGAAGGCAGATGATTGTATTTATTGCTGTAAGGCTATGGAAAGTTGGTTTTTATTTGTCTGACAGGATAAAAGAGCTGAAAAGACAATCAAAAGATATGAATATGTGGAAATAATACCCCCCCCCCAGCTTGGCTGGACTGAGCTGGGTTATACTGTTAGAATACATTGTTTTTTTTTAAACCTGTAAATAACAAATAGTTATTAGCAAATATACATTTTGTTTTATTTACCCCTATGGGAAGGAAGTGACATACCTTGCGACCTTTATGGGTGTTGCACTAATGTTGCACTGGAAGGAAGGGTATTATGGTTCCCCCCGCAAGCTTTTACTGTGGTAAAAGAGGCAGCTTGAGCAATGTAGCAATAAAAGGGTTGAGCTCTTGGTGGTGACGTGGATGCTGAAACAGAAATGGTTTGGCAAATTTAGTAGCCAGTCATGCAGCATTTTAAAAAGGCATGCACTGGATAAATGGTAATGGCGTGGCCCCAGTGCTTTTTGTAATACATATATTTTTTAAGTTATAACAAAATTATATTGTAATTATTTTAGAAAAGGTGGCTTTATACATTACCAATAGATGGGGAACTTTCTTTTTTTTTTAGGAAAAAGAAAGAAAGAGCACAACATACACAATTTTGAAAATAAAACACGGTTATTTTGCTAGGATAAAAGAAGCCAAGCGTTCTTGTTTTTTTTTTATTTGAAGTATTACAAAATGTTAGCTGAGTTTATAAAAGCTTTGGATTAATGGTAATATCATATGTACATATATTTTAGAATGCATTTTTAAAAGAGAAAAATAAAATAAAATGATTACACCATGGTCGCACCTAAAAACAAAAGTTATTTTTTTTAACTGTAGATGGTAAACTCTTTTAAAACGGCTGTAATATTTTTGTTTAACAGTATACTGTCCGTAAGCACCTTGCATAGTAGGGGAATTACTTGATATTGTTTAGGAGCAAAGACGCTGTTTTACAACCAGACCTTTGTGGAGGAAGGCCTTGGGCGTTGGCTGCAAGCTCAGAAAAAACTGTCTGTCCTTTTTGCTCGGACAGACTGCAAGCACTAGTGTATAAAAAGGTAAAATTGAAGGGTTTACTCTTCCTGTGTTTTTATGAAAACATACATTTTGTGTGGAAATTGGTACTTTAGATAGGTTTACACATTAAGTTTGAACTGGTAGTGACAGAAAATGTTGAAACATAAGAAGGTTAAGTTAATTGCTAAAGGTCACATAGTATGAAAATGATGGCTGTTGGGAATGAAACACAGCCATTTAGGTTTGAAACAGTAGTGCAGTTAAGTACTGAGCTGCACTAAGGTATAGTACATACCTTTGTGAGAGAACAAAAATTAATACATAGGATGTGAATTAACACAGTAGTGCTGTATATCATGGAACCAAGTGGGCATTAAAATGCAGTGCATTATAAAATGGCTTAATATGGAAATGGGGAATAAAATTGCCTGTTCCGTGAAATGCAGTGCAATGGGACATTGCAATGACACCAGGAGCAAAGCAAAATTGATATATATGTGTTTATGCCTTATAAACTGTGAATGTAGAAGTTTGAATTTAGTCACGAATAGGGTTAAATAATTTGGCTGTTAGCCCAGAGGAGCTGGCATGAATGGTTTATGTAGGTGTGTGTCTTTTTTAAGGAAAACTTTGAGACGTTAGTTAAAATGAAATGTTAAATTAACCATTGTCCGCTGATTTTAAACTAACATTGACAAGCATAATAAGCACACTTTTAAAACACAGTACAGTACACATTTTAGTAAACAATTAATCTTTGTAAACAAATAATTGTTTAGCACGTTTTTTTAAACACCATTCATTTTTAACTACACAAACAACACTTTAGTTGCCATTTTGAACAACTTTTGCTTAGGAAATTAGCTGTAACAACAGGATTGTAATCATAACAAGAATTTTTTACAACAGCCCCCCTTTTAAAACAGATAGGAAGAACAACGGCTAACAATGACCCTGAAACATGGATAACCACACCAATAATTCAGCACGGAGCACATAAAAACCATAGTATATACCATTGAGTTTGAATGTATTTTAAAGTGAATAGCAATAACAATTGAGTAAACACATATATGTTACACACAAACTGTTGCAGATGACATTAGAACAGCTTTAAACATTTACTCAAGGTAAGCAGTGGTTTTTGAACCATAAAAAAAAAGTTGGAGACAAAAATAGGGAGTGAACTGTAAGAACACTTACCAGATATAAATTTGAGAAGAAACGGCTACTTGCCCTCCAGGATCAAACGGGACAGTTTTCCATTCCAAAATCTGTGATTGTTTGGCCACAAACTGAGCAACAGACTGATACCTCGGGTGTCTGGATGCTGCATGAGTGGAGGTCTGTCAGCATTTCACATTTAATATGCTTCTGAAGAAGGACCAAGTAGGTTCGAAAGCTAGAGCACTTTGTTCTTTTCTGTAACATCCATGTTGGTCCAATAAAAGGTATCAAATCATTTGTTACTGGATTTGTTCTTAAAAGGACCAATACAGCACCTACAACATTTTTTTACATTTAATATGATGCATTTTTAATGTCTGTAAATCCAGTCTTTTTGTTAGAAAGGACTGTGTAAGACAAGCAAATACTGACTTGCCTCCAATGCTGGTAGAGTAGCACATGTTTAGCACTGGGCAGAAATGCCGAGTACAGAATTTCCTATAGGGAGTAGACACACTGACAAACAACATAAAAGCAAGCACATGTGGGAAGCTTGAAAATTACCCCGGAACTGTTACCTACCGCTTCCGGTCCCCGGTAGGCAATCAGTCATCACGGGAGGTTCGCTGTGGCTCAGCGTGGGTCTGCCACAGTCGAGAACAAAGGCAATGTGGGTCTGCCACGCCCGCTACCACTGTAGGTACAAGCAGGTCCAAGTAGGCAAAATGAAGATTGCACTACACTACTCCACCACTGTAAGTATGAGCAGGTCCAAGTAGGCAAAATGAAGATTGCACTACACTACTTGACCTTCAAAATTAATTGAAGGCGAAGCTTTCCTTGTTTAATCTCGTCCTGCCATGGTCGCCAGTATGTAAGGAGTAAAAGGACTCCAGCATCAGGTTCTTGTTAGAGATAAACAAGTGGAAGGAACGACAGACAGTGGTAAATCATGTAATAAACAAATTTATTACAAAAACACAGACTTATAACCTGCAGTAAAGCAAATACTGGGAGAAAACAAGTTTCCCTACGTCTAGACGGAGCAATTCTCAGCAAACCTTTCTAGAACCATGCTTCTTATAGTAAGATAAGGAAAAAGGTGTGACATTTCTCATTGGCTGAAGCAAGTGGTACCATTACAGTACTGGATAACAAAATGTAGAGTCAGCAAAAAGAATAACATTACGTTATACATAAGACGTAACATTAGTTAGAACAAAGACGGCACAGACGTAGCAGGTGCAAGGTTATTATGGTGCAAAGCAGTGTCAGCAGAAATACATGTATACAAAAATACTTTGGTAAATAGATATGGTTAGGCCCAAAGCATGTATGCCTCATATAAGCAAATGAACATTACATCTAATAGAAAACTAAAAAATAATGTTGTAAGTTAGCAAGCATTATCCCTAATACCCATACTTGTACAGTAAATACCCATTACTGCATATTAGTGCAATACAGCAATATCACAGTAATAACAGAACATCTGTCATTGGCGTGTGCATAAGGGTGCAAGGGGTGTGGGACCCACGGGCAACAGGCTGAATTCTTATCTTCACACCCTGACCACTAAGGGGTGGTGCAAGCTGCAGCTTGTGACAAGGCAAATGTCCCTGTGGCTTCCCATCCTCCAGAAAAGGACTCTCGAAAAATGAAAGTATGGCCAAGAAAGTTACCTGTCAGCCTCTCTGGCCATTTGGCAAGTTAACTATCAGGCCTATGCAGCCCAGTACCAGAAGGCTCTCTGGCAATCTATCCTGGACATGGCTGAGAAAGCACCTTCTCTTTCGGTAGACCCAGCTGAAACTGCTAGGTTTGGCCTGGAAGCTGCCAAATACCAGTTCCAGATGGCAGCAGACAGTAATGAGACTGCTGCAAGGTGGATGGCAAATACCATCGCACAGAGAAGGTTTGCTTGGTTGAGAGCTACAAATCTCATGCAAGATACCCAGAATAAGACTCTGGATTTTCCTATGGAGGGCACTTCCCTATTTGGCAGCCATACAGAGGCCTATATGAAGAAGGTGTATGAGTATAAAGCCACCTTCCATAGCAATTCTGTAAAAGAAAGACCATCCATCTCCTCTAGACCTTTCAGTAAGGGAGGCTGGGGCAGACAGTTCCATTCCCAGGCCTTTTTATCGGGCCATGGTACTTCCTCAGGCACCCCAATACCCGCAGCAAGGATATTTCAGGGGTAGTGGCAGAAAACGTGCTAGGTGTGGTGCCCAGTCTCAGCCCCAATCCAAGCAGGACTCTTGACTTCATCGATCATGCTGCCTCTCCTTTGTCAGTAGAGGCCAGGCTGACCCATTTTTTCCAGAATTGGAAAACCATCACCACAGACAAATGGGTTGTGGAGATAGTGGGTCAGGGCCTGTCTTTAAGTTTAAGTTAAAGTCCTCCCCTGTTCAAAAAATTAGAGTTTTCAAATTAGCTTCCCTCCTGGAAAGCAACAGGCTGGAAAAAAGAGGTGAAACACATTCTTTCACTAAAAGCAGTGGAACCAGTGCCTCTGCATCAAATGGGAAAAGGACTTTACTCAAGGTATTTTCTTACACCAAAGAAAAATGGAGAGCTGTGGCCTATCTTGGATTTTAGGGTCCTCAACAGGTTCCTAGCAAAACCAAAATTCAAAATGGTAACTTTATCTCTGATTCTACCAGCACTCTGAAAAGGAGATTGGCTGGCATCATTGGATCTAAAAGATGCCTATCTCCATGTCCCCATAAGGGAATCTCACAGAAAGTATCTCAGGTTCAGACTCCTGTCAGGTCATTATCAGTTCTCAGCTCTACCATTCAGTCTCACTTCAGCACCAAGGGTGTTCACAAAGTGTCTGGCTGTGGTAGTGGCTCACCTGCACAGACAAGGTGTCACAGTATTCCCCTATCTAGATGACTGGCTGGTGGTGGGAAATTCACCACAACAGTTAGCAGAACACCTACAGCTCACTCAGCAGCTTCTGCAATCTCTGGGTTTCCTTTGAAATCTAGAAATATCTTTTTTTTTCCTTCTCAAATTCTGCAGTTCATAGGAGCAGAATTGAATACCACACCATGGCTTTACTCAAATTTGTGTCTGATACTCTAGCGTCCATGGACTCTGGTCTCCTAACGAGGGCAGTTTTCATCACTATGACAAAAGCGTTTGACCTCATCGATCATCCTATCTTCCTAACTGCCCTTAGATCACTAGGTTTCTCACCATGTGGCATTGCATGGTTTGACAGCTACCTATCAGATTGCACTCAACAAGTTAAATTCAACTCCACCTTCTCGGATTATGCTACTATAAACATTGGCGTGCCGCAAGGTTCTATTCTCAGTCCCCTGCTCTTCTCCATTTTTATAAATGACATCACCTCTAACTTTTTCCAGACTGCCTCCCTGCTATACACCGATTATATTGTTTTGTACGTCAGTGCGAAAAACATTACTGAAATCAACCAACAACTCTCCCAAGACTTTCAACGAATTCAGCACTGGCTGTTTAGCCATAAACTTGTCCAGAATGCATCTAAGGCTCAAGCCATGCTATTCGGTTCTAATGCCAAACTCAAACTCTCTCAACCTACTTTCAATGTCACTACCTTAAATGGCACTTCTGTTGAGGTGTTACCCTCTTTTAAATATCTGGGTCTTAGACTTGATCCGGCTCTTCCTTTTGATCCCCATATTCAGCTGATCTGCAAGCTGGCAAACATGAAACTTGGTATGGCCTGCTGGTCCTCAGCTAGGCTTGCCATAGCTTATGGCTTACTCCTTCTATCACTCACTTATGGGGTATGATGTATGCTTCGGTGGGTAAAATTAGCCTTTGGAAGTGGGATGTCACATACAATAATATGTGTAGATATGCGTCCTCCTCACATCGGATGAAGCACCACTGCCTCCTCTACGCTGAACTAGGATACCTTTCTCCGGCTGCTGCCAGAGACTTTGCGTATGGCTCTATCATAGATGACATCATCCATAACCAAGCACCGAAGCCTTTGGCTGATCTAGTTCTCATTCATTCATCCAGTTATGGTCTACGATCGACTGCTAATGCCCCAGTCCTCATCCCCAGACACCGATCCTCCAAAGGTGCTAGCGCTCTAACTATATGACTTGCAACATCCCATGCCTCTTTCAAAAAATTGCTTCTGGACTAGCTTGCTGATTCCTGCTCCTGCTTTAAACACCCTTAGCCCTTTATCGCTTTCTGATCTCTTCACCACCTTACAACCTTCTGAGTGTATCCCCTGTAGCTAAGCTCTGCACTGTCCTGAATCACTTACTCATCCTGTTTTTATTATAGCTAGTCCTAATCCCCGAGCTGCCTTAATTTCCTATCCTCCCCCGCTTCTTTTTCTTTTTATTGCATCCCTCCCCAGCTCATTCCTTACTCTCCTACATCCATTCTTACATGGACATAATAAAAGTACTTTCATTGTAAAAATCTTACCCTATTTGCTTCCTGAATATTGCCAGACGACTTTATTTTATTGTATTGCTCTCTGGCTGCACTGTCTCCCACCCTCGCCCACCTCCCCCCCATATCTCCACTCCTGCCCCCGCCCCAACCACCTCCCGTTCTCCCCTTATCCCCTGCACCTCCTTCCCCTCGATCTCCTACCCTCACTTCCCCACCACCCACCCCTTTCCTTGTCTTGCTCATAGCTTAAGTCTTTGTACTAGTTATTACATGTCTGTAAGTCAATGACTATATGTTTGTAACTAAAAATGATGACTGTTGCACACGCTGACGTGGAACCTTTGTAAAAGAGCCTTGGCTCAACGGTATTGTAATCCTAGATGGAAATAAATAAATAAAAATAAATAAATAAATATACTTCTATGTTATTCATTATTGTTGATTCAATTGTACCTATTGTTTTCTTCTGCCTGCACTGTACTATTACTGCCGAAGCATCCACTGTTCTATAATTATACTGTCCTTGTTTCAATAATGTTTTAAGTCTGTAAACTCCTGGGTCGTGCCTGAAAATGATTCAAATGTACCTGTTGTTTTCTCCTGCCTGCACTGTATCATTTTGTCTAAGCATCTACTGTTTTACAATTGTACTGTCTTTGTTTCAACAATGTTTTGTTTCTGTAAACTCCCGGGTCGTGCCTGAAAATAGTCATTGCTATTGCTCGCGCACCTTACCCGTTCAACAAAAACTAAATAAATAAATAGTGGGCAGTGGGGCGCTGTGGAGCACACCTACAGACCAGACGCACTCTAACTGGGCTCCGTGTTTCTAGAACTTAAAAGTGAAATTTTACTATTTCAGTGTCAGCTGATTCCAAGAACACAGACGGAAAGAGGGCTCTCTTCTAAGGAGATTGGTACCAAATACCATAATGGGGCATACGAAGAAGGCAGGTGGGAGCGGTAATAAAAATCCCTTACAAGTGGACACACAGGCCGCTTCCTTACCCACGTTGCCGGTGGCTGGGCCTGAACCCCCATGGAGAGCAATACAAATCTCAATCCAAGCAATCGACCTGAAAGTCAAGTCAATTTTACAACGATTTGCTGACCAAGATGTAAAATTAGAAGCAGCATCTCAAACAGCCGCCTCAGCAGAAAAGGTTGCCACACAAGCTTTGAACACTACTACGAAGCTGGTGCAGGAGAACTCACAGTTAAGGTATCGACTGGAGGCTTTGGAGAATGCGAACAGGGCCTCTCATGTTCGGTTAATTGGGCTTCCAGAGAGGAGTAAAGAAGATAACTTGTTGAAGTTTTTACAATCTTGGCTTCCCGCTGCGTTACAGATTAGCTCTGAGGCAATTGCTGGTCAGTTGCACAAAGCATACAGAATGACCCCACGTGCAGCAGGGCCCCAGTCAGAAGCTCCCCGAACAGTTTTGTTAGTAACTGCCAATGCAGTTACTAGCGACTTACTCCTTCAAGCAGCCAGATCTGCCGAATGCCTGAATTACGATGTGGCTACCATTCATTTGTTTCCAGATCTTTCATATGCAACGAGGGCGCGTAGAAAAAAAATTCTGTGCGGTTTGCAGTAAACTCAGGACTCTTGGAGTGATGCACTCCTTATTGATGCCGGCTCGTCTCCGCATTTATTATGGGGGGGAAGACTTTTCAATATACGGACCCCCTCGAAGCCAGTAGAAAGACTGAAGCAATAGCCAAGGAATTCGATGCCCGTGGAACCAGTCAGCAAGAAGAATCTGATGAAGAGATCTGAATTTGGGACTGATAGCAGTAATGTTTTGCTTGTATTTTTCTCTCTTGAGACATGAGTACTTATTTAGCGATCTGCCCATTAAGGGAATAGAGCTCCACTGCGTTGATCACTCTTTCTAGTTAACTGTGGAGTTTTATAGTTGAATGGTAACAAATGTTATATATTTCTTACTCATAATTTTATGTGGGGTTTAACTAACTTAAAGGAGGAGGATACTAGTTGTCCTGTTATTGGATCAATAGTGTAAAGTTCTGAAACGTGTGGACTACAGTTTTTAAGTGCTACAAAATAATGTTTACTGTTCGGTTATGGGGTCATATCAACACTTAGTGTTGTGATGCATTTATGGACTTAAACATTATGGGATTGACTACCAAAAGTCTATGTGGGGTGCAGCTTATACTGGACTAAATTGTTTAAATGCATGCTTAATAGCACGGTATACCCCCATTTCCTTAAACCAGATTGTATAGGCTGACAAAACCTGCTACATTGGATGTATAAGTGAGATTAATCTTTTTTGTGCCTTACAAGAGTGTACTATATGGTATTGCTTATGTTAATATTCAATAAACATAAAGTTCAAAAAAATTAAAAAAATAAATAGTGAGCAGAGCCTTTCTACCCAGAGACGGTAAAAAGCATCCTGCAGTTAGCAGGTTCTTTCAGGCTCAATGTCCCAAGGCCTGCAAGGCATTTTCTTCACCTTCTGGGCCACATGGCAGCTGCAACAGGCACAGTGCTCGGCTCCAGGTTTCAGATGAGGGACATCCAGTTTCACGTAAGAGCTCATTGGTGCGTGGAAAGAGGAACCCAACCTCAGAGAAGGGGTTCCTTTCCAAAAAGAACTTCCCTCAAGGATTCTCACAACAGATGCATCCCTCTTGGGCTGGGGGGCTCATCTAGCAGAGCACACTAACCAGAGCACTTGGTCAAGTGCAGAGAATCTTTTACACAAAAACTTGTTAGAGCTCAGGGCAGTGTTTCTGGCAATGTAAGCTTTTAAGCTACTGATACAGGGAAAGGTAGTGCAAGTCCGGACAGTCAACACTACCACCATGTATTACATAAACAAGCAAGGGGGAACAGGGTCAAGCCTCCTTTGCACAGAGACTGTGAGAATTTGGACCCTAGCTTACTCACTGGGCTCCACACTACAGGCCATTTATCTGCCAGGCAAAGACAATGTTCTGGCAGATGCCCTGAGCCAAATCAGCCAGGACCATCACGAATGGTTCCTGAACAGGCAAGTGGTGCAGACCTTATTCAGGAGGTGGGGCACTCCAGAAATAGACCTCTTTGTCTCTCATCAGAGTCACCTCTTGCCACAGTTCTGTTGCAGGCCTCCAGTAGTGGGTACGGTTCCTCTGGATGCCCTTATTTTGGATTGTCAGGGAAATTCCTGTATGCATTCCTTCCATTTCCTCTGGTATACAGGGTGCAGTTGAAACTCGGGTCTCAGCCAGCAAAAATGATTCTGATAGCCCCAGGCTGGGCCAGGCAGCCATGGTAATCCCTGTTGCTGTCCATGTCAGTGGACAAACCAATACACCTTCCCAGGAGGCACAGTCTTCTGACCTCCAACCAGGGGAGGCTCCTGTATCCGAACCTCAATTCACTCAGGCTCAAAGCTTGGCTCCTGAGGACCTACATAATGCTAGTTCACATCTTTTTGAACCAGTTATGGATGTCTTATGAGGATACAGAAAATCCTCTACTAAGAAAACCTATGCTACAAAGTGGAAGAGGTTTTCTATTTGGTGCTCTAGTAGGAGTATAGTGCCAACCCCGGCAGGAGTGCCGTTGGTACTGGACTACCTGATCTACTTACCTTCCACAGGCTTACAGCCTTCTACACTAAAGATTAATTTGGCTTCAGTCTCGGCCTATGCATCTGCAGGCAAGTCTGTTTCTTTGGCATCAAACTCGATATTTAAAAAGTTTTTCAAGGGCCTTTCTGATATGTATCCACCGGTGAGAGAACTGGTGCCAGCTTAGGACTTTAACATCTGCATTGCCGAACTCATGGTCCCTCACTTTGAGCCTATGTTTTCAGCACCTTTGAAGTATATTACATGGAAAACAGTGTTTCTTGGCCATTTCTTCAGCTAGAAGGATTAGTGAGCGCCAAGCTTTATGCATTGAAAAGGACTACATTTCCTTCCACAGGGATAAGGTAGCCCTACAGACAAATAGGAAATTCCTTCCCAAAGTGGTTTCAGACTTCCACTTGAACCAATCTATCACTTTGCCAGTGTTCTTCACTGACCATTCTTCTTCTGGTGAATGTAGGCTGCATAGCCTGAATGTCAAAAGACCTTTGAACTATTACATGACAGCCACTAAGCCTCATAGGCAGGACAGAACACAACTTTTCCTCACTTGGGATGTGGGAAAGGGAAATCCAGCAACTAAAGGGTCCATTTCTCAATGGATTGTCCCACATATCCAATTTTGCTATTCAAGGGTGGGCAAGGAAGCTCCAGCAGGGCTTAGAGTCCACTCCACAAGGGGTGCAGCTGCAACACTGGCAGCCCCAAGGGATGTACCCTTGGTGAATATCTGTTTTTTTTTTTTTTCAAATTCTGTTTATGCTCCACTCACCTCTGAACTCTCTCTGGCTACCTCCTGATCACAGTCTTTACCTCCCCGCATGGCTCGGGAATGACAGGCTCCTCTCCGGCTCTGGGCGTCCCCCGGGTCTACCCTCCGGGGAAGGGCCACCCCCGCCCAAGGCGCTCTTTCTCATAGTGTTGAGACACCGGGCCGGAGAGGAGGGGGATAGCCTGAGGACCGAGCCCGTGATTGGGAGTGTGGTCCGTGAGGGAGGTGCTTTCGCCTATCAGAGGTGAGGTTTTTTTTTTCCTTTTTTGTACTATGCCTACATCCCCTGTGGAGCCCGGCTACCTAGGCAATGCATGCCGTGGCTCCACCTCCCTCCCAGTGATGCTACGTTCGGCAACCCCCAGCCTCCGCCAGAGAGCGCTTGTTGAGCGAATCGCTTGCCCTAACCCTCCCTGGGAAGAGAGAGCAGTCCTCCATGTGGTCAGCCTCTTCCCTCCCCTGCCGACCCCCGGCCACCCGGGGCCGTTCCTGAACCCGGGTCGCCAGCGTGACGCAAGGTGTGGCGTCTAGCGCCCCAATCCTCAGCGCCACCGGGCCGGCTATTGGTGGATATCTGTAAAGCAGCAACCTTGCAAACAGTACACACATTTGTCAAGCATTACAGCTTGTATATGCAGGCTAGGGCTGATGCCAGGCTTGGTACAGCTGCCTTGCAGAGCCTGTTTCCAAAATAGGTTCTTCCCGCCTCCTAAGGTACTGCTTTTTAGTCTGCAGAAGAGTTAGGAATATTGGAGTATTCCTGGGCTGAGAAGAAAAAGTTACTTACCATAGTAACTTTGTTTCTCCTAGGGGATACTCCAATATTCACCACTCTCCCACCCTGCCTCCCCGTTTAAGAACCAGTGGCCTATGTATTCCATGCTGTACCTTAGTGTTTACATGCCACATTCTCCTTTTATTGGAACTTGTTCTTTGTTTTTGTCCTTTTCAGGTGATTCTGACATAGAAGCTTGTGGGATTGTTAATGATAAATTTATATTTCCTGCAGTTGGAGGTTTTGGGTGGTGAATTTTGAAGTTCAATTTTATTTATTTTAAATTTTGGGCCCTGTCTTTCCAGGCGTCCATGAAATCTGAGGGTTAGAATGAAGGCAGTTGATAGGTGGCAGCATTTGAAAAGTGGCTCATGCCAATGATTCCATCATTAGCATAGCATTCTATCTCCGGGCGGATCTGACCTTAAAGGTATACTGCAGAAGAGTTATGAATATTGGAGTACCCCCTGGTGGAAAAAAGGTTAATATGGTAAGTAACTTTTTCTTATGCACCAAATATTGATACACCAACCTTTTATAGAACATTATTCAGCAAAAATTTCAGAGCTCAGGGAGCAGATGTTCATACTGGGCAGAGATTTCAACTGTGTGGTGAACCCACAGTGGGACCGCTCCTCACAAACAACAGGGCTAACAAAATGATGAGCCGGGAGGTTGGGGGGGGTGGGGTGGTGATGGAATTAACATTAGTAGACATATGGAAGGAGCTCAACCCTTGAACAAAAGATTATACTTTTTACTCAAGTCTCCATAAGTCTTACTCCAGAGATAGATTATTTTTTGGGTAGCACTATTGATTTACATAAAATAAAAGATTGTCAAGTACACCCCCAAATCATCTCCGATCACTTAGCAGTTACATTAGCTATCCGGCTAGGAGATTAGAATAGAACAACTTTTTGGAGGATGAATACTTCTCTCCTAGTAGAAGAGTTTTAAGAGTCTAATCGCACCTCTCTACTATCCCCACTTCTGCCTGCCACCACACTCTCCCCTCTGTATCCCTGCCTGTCTCCCTAGCCCTGGTCCACCAACTTCCTCTCTTACCCTCCTTCAACTCCCTTCCCCATTTCCTTTTTTAATCTGCTCGCCCCACCCACTGTTGCACAAGTTCCCCGATCCTTGCCTCGCACCAACCTCTTCTTCTAACTCCCTCCCATTTACCCCTCTACATCCACTCTCTCTCTCTCTTCCCACTTTCCTATGCTACCTGGCACAACTGGCAGTAACTCAGTTTTTCCACTCCACCTTCCCCTTTGATGGTGCCCTTCTGGCAGCTTTAATTCATGTAAATATTGTTTACTGTGACTCATCATACTTTATGCTTGGTTGTGTTGTTCAAACAACATGAAGTCTTGCTGTATTCTGACTATTGCAGTTAGGTTCTGCCTTTCAACTGCCCCGGAGAACAAAGAGTCAAACTTTCCATGGCCAGCATGGAATGTTCACTGCGAGCTCGGTTGAAGCCCCTGTCTGCTGTTGTTTAAACTCCAACCGTCAGATTCTTTACTCCACCTCACTGAACAGTCGCTCCAGAGATTTCTCCTTTGCTCAGTTCAAAAAAGTCAAAGTGTCGTTTTTCGCTCGATTTCTACCGAATTGCTGCTACCGAATCTGTCGGTTTAAGTCTCTGTCTGTGGTACCATGAGTACTAGATAGGTTTTGCATTTAGTTTCTGTGTGGAACTTGTAAATGGTGGATCGGTTCAGCTGAACCGATTAGTTCAGGTAAAAAAAGTTTGTGAATTTACTTAGAGTGTGGTAACCGGTTCGTATCGGTTCTAAAAAAAATGGATTTTTATTACGTTTTTTTCCAAGACCTGTAACACGGTCAGGAACCGATAGGGGAGTCTTGCCTGGCGGATTGCCGAAAAAAAGGTAAGTTTTGGATAGGATTGGCCATGTCTGAGAAACCCAAGAAAAATACCGGGCCCACTGGGTTTCAACACTGCAGTGTGTGTGGGGAAGCCTTTGCTAAGGCTGATCCCCACACCACCTGTGTTTATTGTCTGGGGTTTGACCACCTCGATTCAGACTGCCAAATTTGTAAGAATTTTCCCCAAAGCTACCCTGGATAAGAGAGAGTAGGTAGACTGAGGAAAGGGAGGCGAAGTCCAGTGACCGGATGGCCAGCCAGTTCGGTTCTGACCAAACCAGAAGAAGTGCCCTCTGACCAGGCGATGCTTCTTTGGGCAAAAGGAGAGCGATTCTGAGGTCGGCTCCGGTTAAGAAAAAGAAAAGATAATCGTCGGTTTGGATCCAGAAATTCATACTCCGACCGCTGATAGAGATAGCTAAAGCGATAAGAATAGTGCAATAAACACTTCAGTTCGGCCGAACCGGCACCATCTGGCAGGGGTTGGTTCGGTCGGTTCCCGGTTCGGATTACACTTTAGAAGAATTTTATGAACCGGATGAGGAGGAGAAGTATGAGGATGATGATGGTGATTATGAAAGTCTGGATGTGCCTATTGACCGGACATCTCCCCAGACAGACCTTCAGGTGTTTCTCCTCCTAGGCTTTCTGAGTCCCTTCCCATTTTATGTTTTACAAAAAGTGGCTGAAACCCTCCAGTTTCCTATGGAAGAAGCAGTAGAGGATCAGGAGGAGCCTGATTTTGTTGAAATGATGGACATCCCAGAGTCCAGAAGACTGTCTATTCCCCTCCATAAATCTTTTGGGAAACAGACAAATAAAATTCTTAAGACTCCTAACTCCATACCGCCTGTGGACAGACGAATGGACAAGAGGTACACTCTTTCAGGCTCAGACACGGAGTTCCTTTCTCAGCAATGCAGCCATGTTGGGGTAGTGCAGGCTGCTGCCTATGATAAGGCAAATATCCCCTTGGCATCATCCCCAGATAAGGACTCCAGGAGGATTTATGCCATGGCAAAGAAGCAGTACATGGCAGCATCTTTGGGACTCAGGCAGGCTAACTGTATGGCCTACACAGCTAGATACCAGAAGTCCAGATGGGACACTGTGCTGGCTCTAGCTAAACAGGCCCCTGACCAGCTTGCCAAGGAGCTGGAGCAGGTGGCTGCAGATGGGATTGAGGCATCCAAGGTGCAGTTTCATGCTGCTGTGGACTCCAATGATGTTTCATCAAGATTCATGGCTACATCTGTGACTCTTCAGAGGATGGCTTGGCTCAGATGTACTAGCCTATCATAGGATACCCAGGCTAAGGCCATGGATTTCCCTGTTATTGGTAATTCCCTGTTTGGGGAGCAGACAGAGAACTACATGAAAAAGATGGATGAGTGCAGGACCACCTACAGGAGTGCTCAGGCCAAAGAAAGGCAAGCCACTCCTCAAAGGCAGCAGTCCAGGGGCAGGGGCAGACCTTTCCATAGGCCTTTTTACCAGGCCCAGGCCTCCTTTTCTTATGCTCAGAGGGGGTTCTTCAGAGGGAGAGGCAGACGGGGAATGAGCAGGCCTGCATCCACCCCTCAGCCTAAAGCCCCTGTCAAGCAGACACCCTGATGGATCTGCCCGGGGCTGATTCTCCAATACCTGTAGGAGGCAGGCTGGATTACTTTGTCCAGGACTGGAAGTCTCTGACATCAGACAAGTGGGTCCTGGAAGTAGTAAGCCAGGGACTGGTTCTCAGCTTCAAAAAATTTCCCAAGGTGAGAACCAGATCCTTTCCACCTGCAAATCCATCAGAGACCCTTGCCCTAGAGGCAGAGGTTTCTTCCCTCATGGCTCTCAGAGCCACAGAGAGGGTTCTCACCCTACACAAGGGCAAAGGATTGTTCTCCAGGTACTTCCTAACCCCCAAAAAGACAGGAGAATGGCGGCCCATCCTGGACCTAAGATATCTGAACAAACACCTTTTAAAACCAAAGTTCAAAATGGTTACTCTGGGAATAATCCTTCCCTCTCTAAGGCCAGGGGACTGGCTAGCCTCCCTGGACCTCAAAGATGCCTGTTTTCACATTCCCATCAGGTGCTCCCACAGAAAGTACCTCAGGTTCGAGTTGCCCTCAGGCCACTATCAGTTCAGAGCAATGCCTTTTGGCCTAACATCAGCCCCAAGGGTTTTCACAGAGTGCCTGACAGTAGTGGTTGCTTTCCTAAAGAGAAAAAAGATCTCCATCTTTCTATACTTGGGACGACTGGCTCATAGTGGGTCAGTCTCCAGACCAAGTCAAGTCACATTTGCAAATAACTCAGCAAGTGCTCACTTCCTTAGGATTCCTCCTCAACCTTCCAAAGTCAGTCCTCGAGCCAGTACAGCTCCTCACCTTCATAAGGCGGAGCTGGATACAATAAGGGCCAGAATCTTCCTTCCCCTGGACAGGGCAAGGACCCTTATGGAACTGGCCTCTTCATTCACCCTACAGGTGTCTCGACCAGCAAGGCATTTCCTTCAGCTTCTGGGCCACATGGCAGCCTCCACAGCAGTGGTCCAGGGAGCAAAATTCCAGATGAGGGACATTCAGTTCCACTTAAGAGCCTTCTGGTCCCAAAGAAAGGATTCCCTTACCAAACTAGTCCCAGTGACTTGAACCCTGATCCAGGCTTTGCAATGGTGGCAGGATCAGGACAATTTGAGACAAGGAGTTCCTTTTGTCACTTAGTCTCATTCAGTGATACTCACGACAGATGCCTCCCTGCTGGGCTGGGGAGCCCACGTGGGGGATCTTACCACCCAAGGGCTGTGGTCACCTCAAGAATTTCTGCTTCACATCAATCTCTTGGAACTCAGAGCAGTGTTTCTGGCACTGCAAGCCTTTTCCAAATCAGTACAGAACAAGGTGGTCCAGAGCAGAACAGACAGCACCACCACTATGTGGAACATCAACAAGCAAGGAGGCACTCGGTCTATGGCCTTGTGCACAGAAGCAATGAAGTTGTGGTCCCTGGCCTATTCCCTGCAAACCTCTCTGATAGCAGTTCACCTCCCAGGGAAAGACAATGTCCTAGCAGATGCTCTCAGCAGGTTATCCCAGGGCCATCACGAATGGACCCTAGATCCTCTAGTTTTGAAAGTGATTTTCTCGAGATGGGGCACACCAGAGATAGATCTTTTTGCAGCCCCAGTCACCAATTTTCTCTCTTTTGTTGCAGACCCCCAGTCTTGGGCTCAGTCCCCTGGATGCTCTGATGAATTGGGAAGGGAAATTTCTGTATGCTTTTCCCCCCCTTCCCTCTCCTGTTCAAGGTGTTAGTCAAGATAAGGTCACAACCATGCAAAGTAATCCTGATTGCTCCAGACTGGGCCAGACAGCCCTGGTACCCCCTGTTGCTGTTCTTAGCAGTCCACCTTCCCCTGTCTCTTCCCAGGAATTGCAACCTATTGGCATCCTCTCAGGGGAGGATTTGGTACCCGAACCTCAAGTCTCTCAATCTCAAGGCATGGCTCTTGAAGAGTTAGAGTTTGCTGATCTTCATCTTTCCCAAGAGGTTCTGGATATCCTTAAGGTTTCTCGAAAGACTTACAATTCCAAATGGAAAAGGTTCACTATTTGGTGTTCTAATAAGAATATTTCTCCAGAATCTGCTGGATTGCCTACGGTTCTGGACTATATGGTCCATCTCAATGGCCTAGGCCTTAGGCCAGCTACACTTAAAGTGCATTTGGCAGCTGTTTCTGCCTTCTTGTCAGTAGGCAAGCCCTCTCCTCTGTCAGCCCATCCTGTGTTTTGTAAGTTCTTCAAGGGATTGCTGCACACTAATCCCCCCCTTTAGGGACCCTGCTCCTGCTTGGGACCTTAATGTTTGCATTGCTCAGCTTATGCAACCCCCCTTTGAGCCTTTGTCCTCAGCAGAGCTTAAGTATTTGACTTGGAAAACTGTGTTTTGGTAGCCATTACCTCTGCCAGGCGTATCAGTGAATTGCAAACCCTTTCGGTGGAGCCTGATTTCATCTCTTTCCATAGAGATAAAGTGGTCCTAAGAACTAACAGGAAGTTTTTACTTAAGGTGGTTTCAGACTTCACCTTAACCAGTCTATGTCTCTCCCTGTTTTCTTCACTGACCATTCCTCCTCTGGAGAGAGGAGGCTGCACAGCTTGGATGTTAAAAGGGCCCTCAGCTACTACATAGAGCGCACCAATGGTCACAGGTTTGAGTCCCTCCAATTGTTCCTCACATATGGAGAGGTTGGTAAGGGCAAACCTGCCATTAAGAGATCGATTGCCAGGTGGATTGTCTCTTGTATGCAGTTCTGCTATGAAAAAGGGTAGAACTCCACCCTCAGGCCTGAGGGCTCACTCTACTAGAGGTACAGCTGCTTCCTTGGCTGCTGCCAAGGATATTCCTATCTTAGAAATTTGTCAAGCAGCCACCTGGAAAACAGTCCATACATTCACCAAGCATTACTGTCTGGATATCCAGGCTAGGAGTGATGCTTGGTTTGGTACAGCAGTACTTCAGAGCCTGTTTCCAAAGTAGGTTCTGTCCCTCCTCCATGGAGGTACTGCTTGGTAGTCTGAAATAGTCAGAATACAGCAAGACTTCATGTTGTTTGAAGAAAAAATTACTCACCTTAGTAGTGTTGTTTTTTCTAATGGAGTCTTGCTGTATTCTGACCTCCCCCCTGCCTCCCCTCTCAGAACCTGGTTTTTGGGATGTGGGTGGGCAGCAGGGGTCGACAAATCCCATAGCCCGATGTCCCGGACTATTAGTTTTGTGTCCCGGACAAGAATCTCATCTGTTTCTAGCTGTCCGACGGACAACCAGCACAGCAGTAATTAACCAGGCAGCTCAGGGCTGAAATAAGGGAAGACGCTGCAACAGGAGCGAGCGAGCGGAAGAAAAAAGAAAACTTTTTTTTTTCTCCTCTTCAATCCAGGGAGCAGGATGTCATGTGGCATAAGGCAGATTATCACTTGCTGTGCTGTGAAGAGCCGTATCTGTTCAAAATCCCTATTTAACTGTATTCAACATCTGTCAGCAGTCCAAGGGTTAATGAAGCACGGAGTCTTTAGGAGTCCGGAATCTTACGGCAAAACAAAAGAAGATTGGCTATTAATAGCAGGAAGAGAAAAGTGGGTGGAGAAATCTCT
The DNA here is from genome assembly GCA_016271365.2 of Neoceratodus forsteri. Taxonomy (NCBI): domain Eukaryota; kingdom Metazoa; phylum Chordata; order Ceratodontiformes; family Ceratodontidae; genus Neoceratodus; species Neoceratodus forsteri. Next base: position 481,502,749 of record CM028130.1, on the reverse strand, counting down.
GAATACGGCAGTTTAACCAGAGGGCCCCCACAGCTACACTAAGTAGCAGTGACTGCAGCGTTTCTAAGAATAAATCTCTGGAGCTGTCAGCCGGAGCCAGATCTGAATTAAAAAAATATATATGTTGGGGAAAATAGTTCAGCACTCCACGCTCCCTGCTGTCAGCCTGTACTCCACAACAGCAACAGATAAGGTTGCATGCACACTGCACAGCACAGTCTGAGAGCACATGGTAGAACTGAAAATGTAGGCTATAGAAACAAAAGTAGAGCACCAGGGAAAGACTACTCTGACTAGCAGCTGCAGCTTGTCTTAGGCTGTTGATATTTTGCTGACTGGTTAATTAGAGAAGGCAAACTCTCGGGATTTATGAGGAGAGAAAGAGTAACACAAGAAAACTAAAGGGTTCAAAAGTGATAGTGATGAGACTGCATGGTAGCATTCAGCTTTGCAGTCATATAACAGCTGGTTCTTCTGGCTGTTCTCTAAATAAAATTAAATGTACACTTTGGTCTTGAGAGATAAGCAGGTTAACTGGAAAAAAATGGGAAGGAAAGGGAAGGACAGGAAAACTGCACATCCACTCAGAATCACTGCAAATTGCAGATTATAAAATATCCATTTAAATGAGTACTCCCAGGTCAGCTATGAATAATAACATTAAAGGATGTACACTGCTGCAAGTGGTACAGTCTTTTAGTTCATGCTATAAATTGCTTATCTACTTATACAATCTTTTAGAAAATGTTAAGACTTTTACAGCATACCAATATAGTATGAGTTCAGTGTATGCCCTCATATACTGTACTGTGAGGCAGTGTCCCTGTGTGTGCTACTCAGCATACCCCCTTCCCCATTAGTAATCAACTAAGCCAGTAAAGTGTCTGTTAAGCTTGCTCTGTGATTACATGCAATCTGCAAAACCACTACTTTTATTCCTGTTAGTTTTTGCTATTGCCATTTCTACCTCCTGATTTTGTCCTGAAACAAAGAGGTTGTACAGAAAAAAAAAATTCAGATGGTTAATTTTCTCTAAATGACTATTCATGATGGGACTACCAAGGTGAACACTGGGACTACTACTTTTGATACAGCCACTTGTCCTGGACAGGCACTTAATTTTAAGATTTGTCGATCCCTGGTGGGCAGGAGCAGTGTTGACACCCTAGGGGTGTCCCTTTTTCACCCTCCTTTATTTTGGGTGAGTGTTGTGTTTTGGGATGTGTTTTGTTTTTTGGGTTTCCTGACTTGAGTCTTTGCTTTGAAACCAAAAAAAACCTTTTATATAAATTTAGTTGCCAGTTGGCTAGTGTGAGTTTTACAGTTTCCACACAGACCTCCCAGTGAGTATTGCTCGTAAAGATCTGATGGTTGGAGTTTAAACAACAGCAGACAGAGGCTTCAACCGAGCTCGTGGTGAACATTCCATGCTGGCCATGGAAAGTTTAACTCTTTGTTCTCTGGGGCAGTTGAAAGGCAGGACCTAACTGCAATAGTCATAATACAGCAAGACTCCATTAGAAGAAACAACATTACTAAGGTGAGTAATTATTTCTTCTAACTGTTGACTATATTACCTGTAGCTTTTAGACCATGTATACCCTGTACTGAAATTTGTATTCCAACTGCTTGCCTGCTAATATCACACAAATTGTACTTCCGTTCTTGTATACTGATGTGGAACCTTTGTAAAAGAGTCATTGACTCAAAGGTATTTATCAAAAATTCTGATAAATAAATAATCCACTATACAATTACAGACTATCAATGAAATAATAATATTGCCAATACTAAACCTAAATGGTATTGGGATGCGCTAAAGGCAGTGATGAGGGGGGTGACAGTGACTTGTGCATACAGAATCGAAAAACAGCAAGCTCTGGAAAACAAGTTAAAAGATTTGGAAAGGCAGCATAAAAGGATAGGCACTCAGGCAGTGCTAAAGGAAATAGAACAAGTGAAAGCAGAAATACAAACCATGCTAGATCAGCAAACAGAAGGGAAACTCAGATATTTAAACCATTGATATTATGAACATGGGAATAGGGCTAGTAGGCTCCTAGCCTTTAGACTCAGGAAAACGCAAGCGGACAGATATGTCAAGAAAATTACTGTTAGACAGCAGGGACTTATAAGGTATAATTATATACCGAAGGACATTGCTATATCATTTAACAAATAGTACACTATTCTTTATTCAGTAGACCCAGGGGAGTAAATGACAAGAGAAGTTGGCAGAATTCCTGGCAAAGATACGCCTTCCCCAGATAGAAGAGGAGGACAAACAGATGTTAGAGGTCCCCATCACTCCAGCAGAAGCCAGGCAAACGATACAAATAATGAATGTGGGCAGGTCTCCAGGCCTGGATGGGTTTAATGTAGAATTTTTCCAAGCATTTCAGCAATAATTGACACCTTTGTTGGCACAAGTATTCAACTCCTGCGAGGAAACAGAGGATCTGCCACATTCCTGGCAAGAAGCATTTATAACAGTCATTTCCAAAGAGGGTAAACCATCAGATACTTGTAGCTCATATAGGCCTATTTCTCTGTTAAACATAGATTCAAAAATCTTCACTGAAATATTGGCCTCTTGGGTTAACAAAATCCTGAGAAAACTTATACACCCAGACCAGATGGGCTTTGTGCTGAACTGACACTTAGGTGATAATGTTAGACGGTGACTAAATATTTTATATCAAGGAGGTAAGGCCTAAGACCAACAAGTTGCAATAACGATCAACGCAGAAAAGGCATTCAATCACCTGAGGTGGGGCTTCCTTTTTGCGGTTTTAATTAAATACGGGTTCAGAGACCAGTTCTGCACATGGATTAAAACTTTGTATAGAGCCCCGGTGGCCTGAATAAATATGAATGGTACGGTGTCACAAACCTCAGAGATACAAAGGGGCACAAGGCAGGTTTGCCTCATCTCCAATACTTTTTGCCTTATGCATAGAACCCCTGGCAGAAATTACTAGAACTTACCTGGGTTTGGAGGGTATCAGGATGGAGGTGGGGGGTGGTGGAGAGAATAGAATATCATTATATGCTGATGATACAGTGCTGTATCTCAAATACCTAGTAAGGAACCTCCTTATATTGTATAATATGCTACACCAATATGGCCATGTGTCAGGTTTTAAAATAAATGAAGACAAAACAGAAGTAATGCTGGTGAGTGGAGTGAGAACTCAGACCCTCACCCAGTTGATACCCTTTAAATGGGTGACCTCCCGAATTAGATACATGGGGATTTATATTCCTGTAAATTTGATGCATCTTTTTTTTTCCCCAATTGTTTAACCAGAAGTAGCACACTAAGCTGAAAGCTTGTTTACAGGTGTGACCTGGGAGCACAGGGAAGTTAAGTGACCTGCTCAGGGTCACACAGTCTGCAAGTGGGGCTGTGGGATTCAAACCCAGATCTCCAGATTTGCAGCTCAGAGCCATAAACCACCGTGCTATACTTCCTGAAACTTTACCAAATGAATTATGGTAAGCTAATAGCAGAGATCCTGACGGACTTAGAGATGGGAACTTCTACCCCTGTTGTTGATGGGGCGAGTTGAGTCAGTAAGGATGAACATCCTACCTAGGTTTTTTTTTTCCTTTTCAGAATGTACCTCTACACATACCATGAACAGAATGGAAAAAAATAGACAATGCACTACATCAATTTATATGGAGTGGGAAGCAAGCTGGGATCAAATAGACAAACCTTCACAGGCCTTAAAACCAGGGAGGAATAGCAATGCCTAATGCTAACATACTAAAAAGCCAGCAGATTAGGCCCACCGGTCTATTGAGTCTGCTCATGGATCAGAGCCCACCCAAGGCACTGTTATAGCCACCTCCCCCACAAGGTCCCTCCCCCCAACCCCCAGTGAGGCTCAGGGATGCACCCTCCTCCTGTACCTATCCCAGCCTCTTTTGAACCCCTCCACAGTTGCAACAGCCACCAGTTCCACAGGCAGCACATTCCAGGGCTCTTCAACCCTCTCTGTGAAGTAGTGCCTTCTTGTCTCCCCCCCTTAGTCTCCCACTGGCCAGCCTCATCAAGTGCCCCATGGTGGGCCCTAACTCCCTCAGCTGCAGCACCCCCTGAAGGTTGACTCTGTTTATTCCCTTGAGGTACCTAAAGACCTCTGTCATATTCCCTCTGTTCCTCCTCTCCTCCAGCAAGTACAGGTTGAGCTCCTCTAGCTGCTTCTTATAGGGCTTTTACCCCAGACCCTGTATCATCCGGGTCACCCTCCTCTGGACACTCTCCAGAAGACCAATATCCCCTTTTAAGTAAGGACACCAAAACTGCATGCAATATTCAAATTGTGGCCTAAACAGGCAATTATACAGTGGAAGGAGCACCTCTTGGCTCCTTGAGGTTATCCCCCTGGACTGGCAGTGCACCCCAGCATTTTATTTGCTTGGGTCACAGCCCTTCTACACTGCTCTGAGTTGTTCATTTTGGCATCCACCACCACCACCCCGAGGTCCTCCCCCCCCCCAGAAACTTGTAGTGTCTCCCCCTACCAAGGTGTACACATGAGCCGGGTTTTTGGCCCCCAGGTGGAGCACCCTGCATTTTCCAGTGTTAAACTTTAATTTCCAGGCCCAAGACCACCTCCCCAGGGTCTCCAGGTCCTCCTGGAGAGCCAAATTACCCTCCTTCCCATCTACCACCGCCCACAGTTTCGAGTCATTGGCAAAGAGATTCATCCCACTCCTGATACCTCGTCTGATGTCTGAGATATAGGCTTTAAACAGGAGTGGGCCCAGAACTAAACCCTGTGGGACCCCGCTAATGACTCTCCTGGGAGATGAGACCTCCCCCCACCATCACCTTTTGTATCCATCCTGCTACCCAGTTTCCTATGCACCTGACCAACTGCCCCCCACCCCCATATCCCCCAGCTTCTCCAGCAACCCAGGATGTGGCACTGAGTCAAATGCCCTGCTGAAGTCTAGAAAGAGGACATCCACTGGCCTGCCCTGATTCACCTCTCTAGTCTGAGAGTTTACTATCAGAGGCCCAACTAATACCCTGGATAGAGTACAAAAAAACAAAATACCAATAACACATGGGTAGCCCAGGAAGGGAGAAGTAGCCCATAAGCTCAACCACTGGAAGATTTTGCGAATACGGCAGAATATTTGGGTAAAAGGAAAATAGTAAATCGGTGGTTGCAGCAGATGTACACAGTATGGGGTAAGGTTAAATCGGAGTTAAATATTAAGGACACTCTGACGAATTGAACTGAGATAACTCAGTGTGCCCTGGTTATCCCCCAAAAATTGGACTGTGTTTACTTCAGATGGAAGCGACAAGAATTAGAAGGGGAAAGGATCAGATCTGTTCCCGTACAGTAGCTTCTTCTTGTTGTTTTTACATTGTTTCTTGTGGATTTTACTTAGTAGAAGGTTATTTATTTTCTTTCTTACTACTTCTAAGGGGCTAGCACGGTATTGTATTGGGGCTGTTGGAATTTTGAAACCTGTTTTGGTGGGTATAAGTGGGCTAATTTGTTTGATGTTTCACTGTGTAGCAAGCTGTATTTGTGGAGGCCTATTTCTTCTGATTTAGAACCTATTTGGTGTGATTTAATTGGGGCTGTTTCTTTGAATTGGAGACCTATATATTCTAATTTCAAGCCTATTTTGATGCGTTGTTGGTGAAGCTGTTTGAATTGGAGACCTGTTTCTTTTGGTAGCAAACCTATTTTGGGGACTTTGAGTAGAACTGTGATTCATTTTGGCTGGCTTCACTAGCTGCAAAGTTTAGTGCATAGTGGGGGAAGGGTGCTAATGGTCTGACCAGGGGCCTCAGCTACCTGATTGTTTCTGGAAACTTGGGCTGGTCCCATCCCCTCAACCCCTCACCCCATTCGCCCCATGTCCGTGATTTCCTTTATAACAGGGGTTCTGACATTACTTCCTCAAACGGGCAAAGGATATGCACCTGTTATAGCAGAAGCAGACATCCAGTAAAGGAACAGCAGTGAGTGAAGAGGTGACTGCTATCTCAGTGGAAGGGAAGTAATTGCAAATCAAGGAGCTTTCATTGTTACTTCCTTGCATTGCTATTGCATTGTGGAAAGGAGGAGTAGGCATTTGAGGAAGGTTGTGCAATAGCTACTTAAAGTCTCTTTGGGTGTGGATAGGAAGGATAGGAATATAAAAAGCAGTTGTTCAATCCATCTAAACGTGTACAACAAAGGGGGTAAGGAAATTAAGAAAATAATGTTTTGCACTGATGGGGGAGAGGGAGACTTGGGGAGTGTTTGATATCCTTCATCTGGAAGGGTGGGGGGGTCGCTGGTGGGCAATGACAGCAATGGGTAGGGTGGTAGGCTGCAATAACTCCGGTGCACCAATCTTTCTAAAAATTGCCTGGAGTGTGGGGGGATGTTTAGTGTGCAACCACATACAGAAACTTAGAAAAGAGATCGAGGCTCTGCAGGAGGAACTAAGACAGGCAAGGCAGAGTGGGGTGGGTTTAGCTCAATACTGGAGGGAGGAAGGAGGGGAGATGAGGGAAGGCGATTTGAGCCAACAGTGGTGAGGAGAGGGTCAGAAGAAGGGAAGCAGAGACAAAGGGGCCCAGGCCAGGAAGAACGATTGCCGGGAAAACCAGGTCAGGAGACAAAAGACAAATGGAAGGAGGAGATAGGGACTTGTGAGGGGAGGCGAAGTGGCAAAAGTCATGGAGTGGAAAGGAGAGAACAGGTTACTATGAAGAGAGAGGGAGCGGGCATTTGTGAAGGGTCTTCAGAAAATAGTTTTGCACTGCTAGAGAGGAAGAAGGAGGAGGAGGAGGGAAATGATGAAATTAGAGGAGTAATTGATAAATGCCTGGACCAAACCGGAGTGGGTGGAAGTTCTGCTGGGAGAATTTCAACAGGGGCAAAAGGGGGAAATAATGTGCAGGAGGAAGAAGAGGAGCTGGAAATGAAAGAGGGAGATGAATGGAAGCAAGCAGAGAGTAAGAGGGGTGGAATCTTTGTGCTGGGGGACTCAATACTAAGAGGAGTCAGGTGGGGTAGCAAGGAGGAGAGGCATAGTCGCATTTGGGTGGAGGCCATGCCAGTAATGACAGCGGAAAGGGTGGGACAATCTGTTCTGAAATATGCTAAAAGGGGTAGGGACAAGCCTCATTTAATTATACATCTTGGGATGAATGACCTGGCTGACAAGACAGTAGATATAGTCCAGAGGCGGTTTAAGGAACTAGGACATTTATGTGAGGGGGCAGGAAGATCAGTAACTTTTTCAGAGATACTTCCAGTGCCCAAGGCAAGCACAACAAGAAAGCTGAGAATAGAGGAATTTAACGGATGGCTAAGAACCTGGTGTTGTGTTACAGGGTAAGGGCTATTGGGGGGTGGGGAGGGACCTGGGAGGACAGTAGTCTCTATGCCAAGGACAGACTACACTTGAGTGAGGAGGGAAAGAAAGTGTTGACACAGAGGATGGAGGAGTACATAGAGGAAGTTGGGAATTTAAACTAGGAGCGGGGGCTGACAACTGGGCAAGAGACATGCAGAGACCACAGGTTGGGAAACCACATGAGCTTACCCCCATAACAGTGACAAAGGACAAATGGCAAGTACTGTACTACTGGTGATGCTAGTAAAGGAGGGCAGGATGGGAGGGTGGGGAAGGTGGTTACCCTTAATGCTAGGAGCCTTGGGAGGAAAACTGCAGAGTTACAGGTGCTCATGGCAGAGGGAGAGGTGGACATTGCAGCCATCACAGAAACATGGGCCACCCAGTACAATGACTGGGACCTGGGACAGGGTGATTGAGAAACGAGAGGGTGTGGCACTATGTGTGACAGAAGGACTGAAGTGTGTAAGGGAGAAAGGGGAGGAGGGTAGTACGGAGTCACTTTGTATGCAAATCCAGGATTCCAAGAATAGGATTCTCAGAATGGGAGTGGTGTACAGGCTGCCATCTCAGACGGAGGAGTTAGACAGGAAACTAGTGGGACAGATCAGGAGGACCTGCGGAGAAGGGTAGCGTGGTGATTGTGGGGGACTTCAGCATGCCAGGAGTGGACTGGAGTACCCCAACAACCAGAAATAGAAGGGAGCAGGTACTGCTGGATGCCTTCCAGGACAGCTTCCTGCTGCAAATGGTCAGTGCACCAACCAGGTTAGGGAATACCCTTGACCTTGTGCTGGCAAATGGGGACCTTGTGAGAGAACTTACAGTGGAGGAACCGCTGTCAGGGAGTGACCACCACTCAGTATGGCTCACATTGGACATGGGCAAGGAAAGAGTGGAATCTGGCACAAGAGTGCTGGACTTCAGGAGGGCCGACTTTGGGAGGATGGGGGAAGTGGTAAAAGGATACCTGGCCAGAATTCAGTCTAGTATGGACACTAACCAGAGGCGGGAGCTCATAAAGCTGGGGATAGTGGAGGCAACCAAAACCTGCTGCAAGGCCCAGAGCAAGAAGGCTAGGGCTCAGAAACCGAGCTGGTTGAGCAAGGAGGTCATGGAAAAGGTAAGGAGGAAAAGAGCTGCCTTTAGGAGATACAAGAAAACAGGGAGGGGGGAGGACAGGGAAGAGTACTTGACAGAAACGAAGGAGGTGACAAGGGCAGTAAGGGGAGCCAAGGCATCTACGGAACTCAGGCTGCCACAAGGCATTAAGAAGGGGGAGAAGGACTTCTGTAGGTACATCAGGGAGAAAAGGAGCTGTAAGGACCACATAGTAAGGATTAGGAAGGAGGGGGGTTGGGTGGAAGCAGGGTGCGATAAGGCAGAAGCACTAAATGATTACTTCTGCTCTGTATTTACTAAGGAGAAGAGGGGGGTGACACCCAAGGGGGGAGGAATGGCAGAAACGGTGGGGGTGACAGATGGGGAAATCATGGAGGGCAGAGTTTGGGAGGGTTTGAAGGCACTGAGGGTGGACAAGGCGCCAGGCCCAGATGGCATCCACCCCAGGGTACTGAAGGAGCTGGCAGAGGTCCTTGCAGGACCTTTGGGAGACCTATTTAATGCCTCACTACATTTGGGGTGTGTACCTCAGGACTGGAGGATGGCTCATGTGGTGCCCCTCCACAAGAGTGGCCCCAAGGATGAACCGGGAAACTACAGACCAGTGAGCCTCACATCCATCGTGGGTAAGCTAATGGAGACTATCCTGAAGGAGAGGCTGGTGGCCCTCCTAGAGGCCAAAGGACTACAGGACAGCAGACAGCATGCCTTCATATGTGGCAGATCCTGCCAAACCAACCTGGTGGAGTTCTATGAGTGGGTTACTAGACAACTGGACAGGGGCCATGCAGTGGATGTCCTGTATCTGGACTTCAGTAAGGCTTTCGACTTGGTGCCGCATGGAAGGCTGGGAAGTAAGTTAGAAGGCACAGGGGCCGGTGCAAAGCTGGTGAGATGGGTAGGGAACTGACTTCAGGGAAGGCAACAGAGGGTGGTGGTGGTGGGTGGGGAGCTCTCACACCCAAGGGTAGTGATGAGCGGTGTTTCACAGGGCTTGGTGTTGGGACCAGTGTTGTTTGGGATATTCATTGCAGACATATCATTGGACATCAAGAGCAAGATCAGTCTGTTTGCTGATGATACCAAAGTAGGAGTGGTGGTGGATGACCTAGGGAGATGGCAGGGATTGCAGGATGATCTGGCAAAGTTTGAAACCTGGTCAGACACCTGGCAACTGGGGGTTTAATGCCAAAAAGTGCAAGGTGCTGCATTTTGGGATGAAGAACCCAAGGAAGAGTTACCAGCTGGTGGGAGTGCAGCTAGCCCAGACAGAGGAGGAGGAGAAGAATCTGGAGGTGCTCATTACAGGGTCAATGAACAACTCGGCACAATGTAGGAAGGCAGCTGCAAAGGCCAACAAAATGCTGGGTTGTATTGCAAGGGGTATATCCTCGAGGAGGGAGGAGGTGAGTCTGCCACTGTATAGGTCATTAGTTAGACCACACCTGGAGTACTGCGTGCAGTACTGGCGTCTGTATCTGAAGAAGGACATTAAGTTACAGGAGGGGGTGCAGCGCAGGGTGACAAAGATGATCAAGGGGCTGGGGGACTTATCATACAAGAGGAGGCTGAGGGAGCTGAACATGTACTCGCTGGAGGAGAGGAGGGACGGGGGGACGTGATTGAAACCTTTAAGTACATGAAAGGAATAAACAAGACAGGTACAGAGGGGCTGTTCAAAGTAAGGGAGGGGAAGGACACCAGGGGGCCATGATATGAGACTGGAAGGAGGAAGGTTCAGGAGGGAAATGAGGAGACACTTTGTTACAAAGAGGGTGGTGGCTGGGTGGAATGCATTACCTGCAGAAGTGGTATCCAGTAAAACAGTGGACTGCTTCAAAAGGGGATGGGACAGGACAAGGGGGAGGGTCAATGAAGGGGAAGGGTGGAAGGGAAGGGCAGCTGCAGAATAAGGGGTGCTAGCTGCACATTTGAGCAGACTTGATAGACCTCTAGGCCTTTATCTGCTGGCAAATTCCGTATGTTCATATGAATTTACCTACTTTGTGCAGTTCTGCGACTAGGGTAGGCTGAAGCCATTTAAGGAGATGCAAAGGGAATACAGACTAACAAGGACAGCCTTTTTTCAATATTTACAGGTCACATCCTTCCTTAGGAAGAGTGCACATAGTGCAGAGATACAGAGAGACCCATACCCTCTAACTAAAATTATATTGAAAGTGGCAGAAGGGATCACTGATAAAAAATGTATTTCTAGACTAGTTACTACATACATGGTCTCAGGAACAACCCCCAACCATATACCAACAGGCATGAGAAATAGAATCAGGAAAGAGCTTAGGCATACAGACATGGAAGCAGATATGGGAAGGTGCACTTTGAACATCGATATCAGATATCTGGAGGGAGTTTTGGTGGCAACTTCTTAGCAGGTTCTTTCTCAAACCAATCAGAACCAAGCATTACACACTAGGCAACTCTGACAGATGTTGGAGAAACTGTGGCGGGAAAGGGAGTCATTATCACATATTCTGGAGTTGCCCAAGTTTTTTTTCCCCCCCGACTATCTCCCCATTTTAACTCCTCGATTGACAGTGTCTGCAATATATTGGACTGCTTATTTATTTGACATAGTCTACTTTATTTAGACTGCATACATGTACTGTTGCTGATACTGCTTTTCTCTGTTTCATCTTAGTACTCCACTGTTAGACCACAGCTGTATTCCACTGTCCGTTGTTTCCTCTGTTTGTAACCTATTTCTGATTATCTTGCTCCTTGAATTGTTTCTATTGTTATATTTCGTTGACGTGGAACCTTTGTAAAATAACCCCTGGCTCAAAGGTATTTGTATTTCTAGTAATGAATAAATAAATGAACAAAATGTTTGGACAGTTCTATAGCAGAAATACAGACAAATGATAGGAGCTCAGGACCAACTAGACTTTAAACATTTAATACTGGAACTACTACCGAATAGTAGGAGAACAAATGGCCAGAGATCTTTTGCAGGAATATTACTAGCACCTGCAGGCAAGGCCATTGCTAAACAAGCATTTGTCAATGCCGAATGTTGTCCTGCTGGCATTGATAGTGCAGAAGTTAGAGAGATGCATAATAGGAATGGCAGTGAAGTATTGAACTGACGCCAACCCCACCCCCAACCTCCAGAGACTGACAGGCAGCGGAGGGTGTGCCTTTGGGTCATCGAGCCATAATGCTCACACCATTTCCTTCACCTACCCTACAGACACCGACAAGTGCGCGGTGTGCCTTGGGGTTCGGCCCACGTTTCACCCCATTCCATAAGGAAATACACTGAGATGGTGCACTGTAGGAGAATGGGTGAACTTTGGGTCAAGAGTCCAAGGCACACCTCGATGCCTGTCGGTGGCTGCAGGGTGGGGTGGAATGGCGTGAGCATTACAGCTGAAAATCCCAAGTCACACCCCTGATGCCTGTCAGTCTTACAGGGTGGGGCGCGACAGTTGGAAACCCTAACACCCCAGGCATTTATTGGTTATTTTCACTCCAAAGTTTCAACAATTTTTGTGACTCCACCTCATGAACAGTGGCACTATCAGTTTGTTAGCTGAAAGGTGATTTTGCACAGCGACTGCACCATTTGGCGTCACAGGTGCCAAACACATTTCGGGTAGGATGTGAAAAATTACAGCTGTACTGTTCATGAGGAAGTATAAAAATGGTAATGTTGAAAATCTGGAGTGAAAATATGAAAAATTGGTGAAGTCACGAGCGTGCGTAGAAAGTGGGTAACAGATGCCCGTCGCGCAGTTATTTGGGGGATTTTTTTTTTAACCAAATTTTCAACATAGGCATTTTGGGACCTCCGCTGATGAACAGTGTTACTGTGATTTTCTTAATCTGTCCCGAAGGTTGATTTCCCACAGTGACTGCGATATTGTGCGCCAGATGTGTGAAAACACATTTCAGGCAGGATATGAAAAATGACAGCTGCACTGTTCATAAGGAGGTGTGAAAAAATGGCATAGTTGAAAATCTGGAGTAAAAATATTAAAAATTCTCGAAGTTACAAGTGTGCGTGGAAACTGCGCAATCACACTCTTAACACAGTCATTTTTTTGAATTTTTTTCGCCAGATTTGCAACAAAGGCTTTTTAGGACCCTACCTCATGAACGGTGGCACTGTCATTTCATTAATTGTTCCCGAAAGGTGATTCCACATAGTGACCACAAAATCACCTTGTTGGGCCGAATAACGAAATGACAGTAACTAATTTCATGAGGTGGGTTCCCAAGAACCCCATGTTGAAAATTTGGAGTCAAAAGTTAATTCAATGGCTAAGATATCCACCTAAGTTTAAACCTCCCCCATTGATGCCATTATACAGCTTATCGGCATTTCCTCAGTTCGCAGTCGACTTTAAAGAGAGCAGATGTGTTCCTGCTCCACCGAAGATCGCGGCACTGGACCTCCGGAGGTAAGCATGGTGTGGGGAGGTGGGGTGCACAGAGGGTGAGTGCAGGTTGTGGGGGTGCACTGACAGCGAGGGGCTGTTTTGTTTATTTTAGGTTCCCCCAAAAACAAACCCAACAGCACGGACCGCTTTCTTTACATAGGTGTATGAAACACGTTAGACACTGGGTGGCCCCAGTGTGGCTCACAATAGGGGTGGTGGGCAGGAAAAATGCCGATGTGGTCGGCTTCCAAACACAGGGAGGCACACTGGAGTGGACTTCCAATGTGCTAAACAATCTTGGGGTGAGGTTTACACATGCCGACGGGGATTGGGCACCCCCAAAGTCAGCGTTCTAGGGATTGCAAGAGGCGGATGGCGGACCACCGCCATGTTTATTGAAATGTTACACCAGGCAAGGCACGTAGCGGAGGTGTGTCATCTGTGCCGCTGCATGACAAGCTTTGCTCTGATTGTACATCGTTTCAAGTTGGTGGCACTACAGAACACTTGTGTCACCGTTGGCATGCTCGCTAATTGGCAAATGAGGGACGCACCTTCCAAAGCACGCCCTGCATTCGCCAAAACTGACACACCTCTACATTTCTCCTTCTAATCTCCTACTGCCACAAAATGTTGCTTGCGCGTACCCAAGACAACATAAAAATTGCTTAACCCAGACCCACCCACACTGCAGGAATGGATGACAGTAGTGAAAGGAATATATAGGATGGAGAAAATTACTGTGGACCTTAGATTACAGAGAAGCTCAAAGGTATGTGGCTTCCTTTTATGCATTTTTTGAGGAGTTAGAGGGCGTCTCGATTCTGTCCCAACAAGTCTTTGGATATTGAAAACACACATTTATTTATTTGTTTGTAAAATCAGTTTACAACCTTTGAGCCAGAGGCTTGTTTCCAAAGGTATCTCGTCACATTAAAGACATACATAGTGTTTTAGGTTACATAGCATAGGTTTGCAAAATAATAGGCGTTCAACAGAGGTGCTACGTCACACTGAGGTAAGACAAAATACATTTAGGTTACAGGGTACATGTAATTGAGAACAGGTGTTACACAAGTTGGTATCAAAATTGAGCAATCTAATAGGTATACAATGAAACAGCTGGCATTGGCTAGGTTAGACATGGGCTGCGGTGTGCGGGAAAGCGTGGGGATGGCTGGGTGGAGAGCCGCCCGGTGGGCGTTGTCATGAGAAGTCGGGGTGGAGGCTACTTTCAGAGACAGGAGCAGCTACGAGTGTTGAAGAGTTAGTTTCGAAGGGTGGTTTTGAACTTGGAGATGGTGGTGGCATTGGTGATGGGGGCAGGGAGAGAGTTAAACCAGGATGGGGCTCTGTAGCAGAAGGACCTCTGGCCACAGCTGGTTCTTGATCTGGGGACCATTAGGGTGGTCTTGTTGGATGACCGTGTTGCAATAGTGGGAGGGCTCTGGTGGATGGATGCCGTTACCCCGGGGGGTGGGGAGCCCCAGTAGGGTTTTTTTTGTGAGGAGACAGGTTTGATATCGGAGCCGTTCATCCAGGGTAAGGAGTTTAGCCTCGTCATACAGCTGACAGGTGTGTGAGAGCCTGGGGGCACCAGTAATCAATCTGCAGGCTTTATTCAGGGTTAGGTGAATTTTTTTGAGTGCAGTCGTGTCGGCAGCACCATAGACTGGTAGACCATAGTCTACAAGGGACAAAACGGATGACGTAACAGCGAGCCAGAGTGCATTTGGGGGAAGGCAGGTTCTATGGCGGAAGAGTATGCCAAGCCGTGTGTTAGTGGCGGATGTTAGGGCATCTATGTGGTTGTGAAATGTGAGGGGCTGAGTCGAAGGTAACCCCAAGGTATTTGTAGGAGCAGGCTTGTTCCAGTGGCTGGTTTTGGGGGTGGGAAAAGAGCATAGCTTTGGTCTTTTTAAGATTGATGACGAGTCTGCGCTCCTTAAACCAAGCTTCGGCACTATTGAAAGACTGCTGCAGGGTGTCCTGAAGGGAGACGGGATTGAGGTGGGTGGCAAAAAGGACAGCGTCATCTGCATACAGGAGAATTTTGCCAGGGCATGCACTGGGCAGGGTGTTCAGATAGAGCGAGAAGAGAAGGGGGCCCAGGATGGAGCCTTGGGGAACCCCAGAGTGAATGGGACAGGTATCAGAGAGTATTCCATTGATTTTTACACACTGTGATCGAGCGGCAAGATAGCTTGTGCACCATGCTAGGGGGCCAGCCGAGAGACCAGTGTGGCAGAGAGCATTCAGCAGAAGTGGATGGGAGATGGTGTCTAATGCCTTTGAGAGGTCGATGAACACTGCACCAGCTAGGGAGCTGGTATCCAAGGAGGAGTGTAGGAAGTTGGAGAATTCAATTAGGGCAGTGCTGGTACTGTGACCAGCACGGAAGCCATGTTGCTCTGGGCATAAGATGTTATGCTTAGCCAGATAATTAGTGATTTGAATGGCCATCACTTTTTCCAGGGCTTTAGAGATGGGGGGGGAGGATGGAGATTGGCCGGTAGTTGTTGGCTGACGACCTGTCGCCCCCTTTATGAATTGGTGTGATTATGGCTGTTTTCCAAGCCGTGGAAAATTGTCCCAGGCAGAGCAATTGGTTAATTAGGCTGGTGAGTGGGGCAAGGACTTCATCAAGCACCAGCCTGAGGATACTGGGGTCCAGTGAGTCACTGCCGGGACTGTTGCTATTTAAAGCTTTGATTAGGATGGGTCTGGCTTCCCGGGTGGAAATCTTGCGCAGGTGGAAGCTGGGGTGCTGGAAGACAGGGGGAGGTTGGTTGGGGGGAGGGTCAAAGAAATTGCTAAGGAGGACTGAGCTAAGGTCAGTGAAAGCGGTGTTGAGCCAGTTAGCTATGGTGGCAGGCTCGGTGGTGGTAGTGCCATTTCTAGTGAGCTGGGATGGGGCAGGGGAGCGAAATTTTCCATTTAGTTGTTTAATATTATCCCAGAAAGTCCGGGCCGAGCCCCAGGAGGAGGTAAGGGTGGCCTGGTAATGGTCGGCCTTGGCTTTCCGGATGGCCCAAGAGCACTTATTCCGGGCTGCATTGTAAACCTGCCTATCAGACAGACGACCTGTTTCAATGGCAAGGTGCAGAGGTTATCCCGATTTCTTAGAAATTGTAGAAGGCGGATAACAGGGGTGCATTCTGCTTTTGGACCGGATTTTGGTGAAGGGGTGCAAAGAGATCACAGGCCATGTTGAAGGTGTGTGTGGCGCGAGGCAGTGTCAATGTCGGTTGCACGATGAATAGGGACCAATTTATCTGGGTGAGGAATACTTAAGTTTTTCAGCCCACCAGGCGGAGGCGCCTGCGGAGGGTGGTCTGGGCTTTGGGTTTGGGATTGGGGACTGCCCAATGAAATAGGATAGGGGAGTGGTCACTTAGGGAGTCTGTTAGGACCTGGATGTTTTGGATTTTTTAGGGTCGGTTGGTTATAATAACATCCAGAAGGGTGCTGGTACCTCTCTTAGGGTGTATTCTCGTGGGTTGGGTGACAAGTTGCGTCAGGTCTTGGGCGGCAAATGAGTCTCTGATCGAGGAAGAGGAGGTGCTGAGCCAATTTACATTAAGGTCCCCAACTAGGATTTGTTCCGCCTTATGGTGGAGGGAGGCCAGGTAGTCAGTTAAAGATACCAGGGCCGGGTGCTGGTTCTTTGGGGGAACGTAGGCTGTGGTGAGATAGAGAGGGCTCCTAGAGGGGTCCGGGGTGAGTTTGAGGGTAAGAGCCTGGGCCCCATTTACAAGTGCAGGGGTGGGGAGTGCATGTCCAAGTATTGTGTCCCTAGTGTAGATTGCACAGCCTCCCCCTCGTTTGCCTACTCAGTCCTCCTGGTATAAGGTATAGCCTGGGAGGGAGACAAATGAGTCAGGGGTGGATTTGGACAGCCAGGTTTCAACCAGGGCTATGATGTCTGGTTGATGAGCCAAGGCCCAGCACTGTAGGGCGTCAAATTTTTTCAGCAGGCTGCATATGTTCATGGAGGTTACTTGGAGACCATTGGGCTGAGTGGGTGGGTGGGAGGGGCAAGGCCTGGGTTGGGATGTATGTTCCCTGTCAGGAGTAGAAGGAGGAGAACTGCTCTGGTCAGAGGGTGGCAGATGGAGAGTTTACACGGGAGGCGATAGGATGAGAAAGGGGTTTCATAGCACAGGGTGGGTAGGGCAGCACAGGCAGAGAAGGCTTCCGTGATCAGATGCCCAAGGGAGCCGGGGGGAAAGGTAATGTCTGGATGGGGGGTGAGGTGGAGAGGAGCATATGGGGTGTGTGGAGGAGGAGGGAGGGGGAGGAGCAGTGGTAAAGGAGATGGGGAGGACAGGAGGGTAGGTAGGAACACTGGAGTAGTGAGGCTGAGGGTTAATAGGGACAATAGGGTTGGTGGAAGGCAAAAGAAGAAGGAGGAGAGGCAGGTGGGCAGGAGGTGCACATGCATAGTTGGTAAGGGTGGGAGAGCTGAAGTGAAGAAAGAATGGGGAACTAGGATGATAGAGGGAGAAAAGTGAGAGGTACCCCATGTAGTTGCCGCTTTGGTACAGTGGCAGAGCTGGTGCCTGAGGCACAGGGCAATTAGGTTCAAGTCTTGCCCAGGGTAGCAGAAAGGACCCCAGGCAGTGGCTGTAGCAGCAGGGAGTTGGATTCAAGGTGTGCAGAAACAATCAGATAACAATTTTGCAGTGTCTGAGGGTTAGAGTATTTTTTAGAGTTTGAAATCCTGCAGAAATAATAGACAGGTGTGCTAGCTGAGTGGTGGAACTGCTGATTTTGACAGTGAGGGTGCAGGGTTCAAAGCCTGCAAAGGCAGCAAGAAAGAGTGGTAAATTTATATTTTGGCAGGTGGGGGGGGGGGTAAGAGACTAAATGGCATAGGAAGTAGGAATAAAATAGGTAGACAAAGTGGTTAAGAGGTAGAGCTGCTGACTCTGACTGCAAGGGTACTGGGTTTGAGCACAGCTTAGGGACAGAGTGTAGAAAGTTTTTTAATTCAGAAAAGGAGGGAGGAAGGGTTAAGAGTTTGAAAGTAGAGGAAGATGTTGGCCTGGTTCATTGGCTTAGCAGTTTGTCAGTAGACTTTGGAAAAAAGGGTACCAGGTTTGAGGCTGCCAGGTGCTTAGTGGTAGGCTGATGGGAGGAGTGAGGAAAGTAGGTAGCAGAAAGGATTCAACGGGAACTGCAGGGACCTTTAGTGGGTAGGTTTGCAAACAGTTGCTAGGAAGGGGTGGAGAGTTGAAAGAGGAGCTAGAGTGGAGAGTGCAGCAACCCCTTGTGGTTGGTGTCTATAAGCTGCAAATGAGAAAGTGGACACTTAGTAAAAAGAAGGGTAGGTCACGTGATGTGACACGTGACCTGCCAGCAGCAATAAATGAAGCGCCGACCCGGAGGGAGATTCAGGCGGGAAGGAAGTGCTACACAACAGTCAGGCTGTAGTGCAGGACACTTTACTTCTTACAGGCTCTGGCAATCCCCGAGTTCAGTCTCCGCTGCTGGGCAGAATTCTAAAGGGAGTGGGCTGCTTCAGGGCCTATAAAGGGAAGGGAAACAAAGGAATCACATTAGTATGCAGCGGGCTGGATCAGGACCCTACTGCGCATGCGCCAACTGTTGGGACTGTATCCCGATACAGGAGGCTACTTCGCATGCACAAGATGGCGGACACACACGCTACACATTCTATGCAATTCTACCAAAGGTAAGCACTCTAACAACAGCATTTAAACAGCTACTAAATCACAGGATAATAGTGCTAGTTGATCAGCACACTAGCCCTTAAAGTAACACAGAAATAGACCCCAAATCCCCGTGCAGAGTAGTCCAGATATCCAGACTCACAGTCAATCAGTCACTGTGTGGGGACAGAAAAACAGACCCCAGGCGATTAAAGTTCTCCAACAGTCAGGCTGTAGTGCAGGACACTTTACCTCTTACAGGCTCTGGCAATCCCCGAGTTCAGTCTCCGCTGCTGGGCAGAGTTCTAAAGGGAGTGGGCTGCTTCAGGGCCTCTTACAGGCTCTGGCAATCCCTGAGTTCAGTCTCCGCTGCTGGGCAGAGTTCTAAAGGGAGTGGGCTGCTTCAGGGCCTCTTACAGGCTCTGGCAATCCCCGAGTTCAGTCTCCGCTGCTGGGCAGAGTTCTAAAGGGAGTGGGCTGCTTCAGGGCCTCTTACAGGCTCTGGCAATCCCCGAGTTCAGTCTCCGCTGCTGGGCAGAGTTCTAAAGGGAGTGGGCTGCTTCAGGGCCTCTTACAGGCTCTGGCAATCCCCGAGTTCAGTCTCCTGCTGGGCAGAGTTCTAAAGGGAGTGGGCTGCTTCAGGGCCTCTTACAGGCTCTGGCAATCCCCGAGTTCAGTCTCCGCTGCTGGGCAGAGTTCTAAAGGGAGTGGGCTGCTTCAGGGCCTCTTACAGGCTCTGGCAATCCCCGAGTTCAGTCTCCGCTGCTGGGCAGAGTTCTCACATGGTTAGTCCCCACACAACAACACTAGCAAGGGGTATTTTCTTGGAGAAGGGACATTTGCAGAACCTCACAGGTACACCGTTGAATTTAGGGAAGACAAATCCATATATGAGTTTAAGGTTTGAATGTGGTTTATTGCTATTACATTTTTATTAAAGATTGTTGGATTCAGGTATTCCAGCAGAGACAAGTGAAAAAAAACTATCGGAGTAGGTCAAAAATAAGATGTATTGCTCATAGTATTATGCACAACTGTGAACTTATAGTTCCTTTTCTCATACACTTTTGTTGCTGAAGTATGAATAACTTGTATATGTAAGAGAAATTAAGGTGGAAGAGGGCAATGATGACAATGCTTGTAACACATGAAATGAAAAGGATACATCAGTTAACAAGGCAAAAATATGTATATGAAATTCTAAAAAAAACGGTTGCAAATTAACTTGACCTACGCAATAAATAAAGAAGTTAAAAAAAAGGAGTACAAAATAAGTGAAGTGTAACCCCTAGATGGCGCTGTCCCAGGGGCTACTACCCCTGCCTGATTTGCCACTAACGGGTTGAGGGGCCTGGATCCAATGGCGGGTGCCTCCACCCAGAGGTCAGGGTTTGCAATAGTTAAACTAACTTGGTCACAGCCCTCTGGGACACTGCAACCCCCCTTTCTTCCCACTATGGCCCACAATATATCAGAATTACCTTCAAGTATACACTTACCCCAGGTCTGGTTCCGCACTGGGACCTCCTGTGAAATGAGATACAGTGCAACAATCACAGTACAGTACTTTAACATAGACAAATACCTCAGGCAGTATAACTTTGCTGAAACAAGCAGCTCTGATTTATTTAGGGAGATATAACAAGGACAGGAAATCAGGTTAATTAGCTTATCACTCTAATAATCTACCTATGGCTCTGTGCACAGGCCTATCCCTATCAGTTACTGTCCCTGGTACCCAAGCCTTAGTGGCTAGTCCAAACCGTGGCAGCTGGTGGGGCCCTTTCACACAGAGAAAGGAGAATTAAACAGTCAGCAGTACAGTAATTCCATTTGGATTTAATGTGGCAATTCAACAGGAGCGACCCTGAATTAGTACTCACGACCTCCAAATAAGATAGGGTCCTTCAATGTCAGCAGGGCTCACTTGAGGTACACAAACCTCTTCACACATCCATATAAAAGAAAGCACTATACCAGGCAGGCTGCATCTGTATCCGATCGCAATTACTGCACAATACCGGGAGAACACACAGCAGATTCAGTTCCTGACAGACCAGTGCAATTTTCAGCAATCCCTCCAGTCTTCTACAGGGTGAGCCTGGTTTCTACTCTTCAGAGATCCTTTGATTCTTTTCAGGGACGGATTCAGTCTAACAAGCAGTTACACAAGCTGCAGACCGAACTCTGGGCCTTACACACGCTTTTTGACTAAAGCTGCACACTGAAAAAGCACAGGGCTCCTTCCTTCTTCACTGCCAAAGCTCAACTGAAACTCCAACCGACAAAACCGGGCACTTCCTTGAGTTCCTCCAGTTCTTGACTGGATTGGCTGTCACTCACAATAGACTGCTGCTGTTGGTCCAAAAAGGCGCTGAAGTCTAAACTACATCTCCCAAGTCACTGCCCATACAATCCTCTTGTGGCTGGCTCAGATTATGAGTCAAGTTCTGATTCGTCAAGGCACCATTTTAGAGCTAGCTTACCCCACACTGATTGGTCCAGTTCAGCAGTTCAAAACTAGAATGGGAACTAGCAGACACAGTTCTGACTGCAAAGAAAGCAGGTTAGACAAACTGTAATTTCATTATTACTCTAAATAATTTCTGGCAAACAGTTACATCTTTCAGATAGGTTCCCTTTGCACTCCTAGTGACTGCAAAATGAAGTGAATTGGCAGCAGCTTGAGTGGTACTCAATCAAAGAACACACAGTCCCCATACAAACTAATTATGTCTGCAAGCAGACAGCTCTTAAAGAGACAGTACCAGAGGTTCTAAAAACACTCACTGATAAATGGCTTAAATGCCAAACACCATTCAGGCTTGGAGCATTCAAGCAAGCTCCTGGAAGTCTTTTGGGAACCCCCATTTGCAGGGGGGTTACAGAAGGATAGAACTGGCTGCCATCCAGGGAGGGACTGTTTAAGATAAGGTGTGGGGTGATACAGCTGTATTTTATGGACTGTGTGGCAAAGTATGGAGTAAAAGACTAAGAGGTGGCACTGGGCAACTAGGGTTGCTTGGCATGGAATGAGGCGAGAGGGTTACCACTAGACACCAAAAGCAGTTTTAATGGGGCACTCTAGGATGCTGTGCTGGTGCCCACCAAGGTTACCGAATCGCAACATACACAGAAAAGCAGAAAGGTGGCACTCAGAAAGGATAAACTCCGATGCTCAAAATTCAGCCAGGTGAGTTTGTTCAGGATACAAGACGCTGAACAGTGGGGCTATTGTTCAGTATCGTGTATCCTGAATAAACTCACCAATATCAAAGTTTAGATCAGTGTTCTCCACATCTTCATGTAACCCCTAGATGGCGCTATCCCAGGGGCTACTACCCCTGCCTGATTTGCCACTAACAGGTTGAGGGGCCTGGATCCAATGGCGGGTGCCTCCACCCAGAGGTCAGGGTTTGCAATAGTTAAACTTACTTGGTCACAGCCCTCTGGGACACTGCAACCCCCCTTTCTTCCCACTAGTGGCCCACACAATATATCAGAATTACCTTCACAGTATACACTTACCCCTAGGGCTGGTTCAGGCACTGGGACCTCCTGTAAAATAAGATACAGTGCAACAATCACAGTACAATACTTTAACATAGACAAATACCTCAGGCAGTATAACTTTGCTGAAACAAGCAGCTCGGATTTATTTAGGGGGAATATAACAAGGACAGGGGGAAATCAGGTTAATTAGCTTATCACTTTACTCATCTACCTATGGTTCTGTGCACAGGCCTATCCCTACCAGTTACTGTCCCTAGGTGCCCAAGCTCTAGTGCTAGTCAAACCGTGGCAGCTGGTAGGGGCCCTTTCCCACAGAGAAAAGAAAATTAGTTTAAACAGTCAGCAGTACAGTGATTCCATTTGGATTCAATGTGGCAATTCAACAGGGGCGACCCTGAATTAGTACTCACGACCTCCAAACAAGATAGGGTCCTTCAATGTCAGCAGGGCTATTCTTGAGCTCCACGAGACTCCTCACACATTTATATGGCAAAAGAAAGTACTATACCAGGCAGGCTGCTTCTCTATCCCGATCGTAATTACTGCACAATACCGGAGAACACACAGCAGATTCAGTTCCTGACAGACCGAGTGCAATTCAGCAATTTCTCCAGTCTTCTACAGGGTGAACCTGGTTTCTACTCTTCAGATATCCTTTGATTCTCTTCACAGGATGGATTCAGTCTAACAAGCAGTTACACAAGCTGCAGACCGGAACTCTGGGCCTTACACACGTTTCCCGACTAAAACTGCACACTGAAAAAGCACAGGGCTCCTTCCTTCTTCACTGCCAGAGCTAAAACTGAAACTCCAACAGACAAATCCGGGCACTTCCTTTGAGTTCCTCCCAGTTCTTGACTGGATTGGCTGTCACTCACAATAGACTGCTCCTGTTGGTCCAAAAAGGCGCCGAAGTCTAAACTACATCTCCCAGAGTCACTGCCCATACAATCCTCTTGTGGCTGGCTCAGATTATGAGTCCAAGTTCTGATTCGTCCAAGGCACCATTTTAGAGCTAGCTTACCCCACACTGATTGGTCCAGTTCAGCAGTTCAAAACCAGAATGGGGAACTAGGCAGGCACAGTTCTGACTGCAAAGAAAGCAGGTTAGACAAACTGTAATTTCATTATTACTCTAAATGATTTCTGGCAAACAGTTACATCTTTCAGATAGGTTCCCTTTGCACTCCTAGTGACTGCAAAAATGGAGTGAATTGGCAGCAGCTCGAGTGGTACTCAGTCAAAGAAACACACAGTCCCCCATACAAACTAATTATGTCTGCAAGCAGACAGCTCTTAAAGAGACAGTACCAGAGGTTCTAAAAACACTCACTGATAAATGGCTTAAACGCCAAACACCATTCAGGCTTGGAGCATTCAAGCAAGCTCCTGGAAGTCTTTTGGGAACCCCCATTTGCAGGGGGGTTACATTCAAATTCTTCAACTTCGAACATTGTATATATTGATCACAGGCACACTGAAAGCTTTGTGAAACAAGCTTTTTCGGCTGCAGTGGGCGTAGCCCTGCAGACGTTTTGCTTTGAGAAAAGGACTCCCTGCATAAATTACCTTCCAAACAACATGATAGAGTGTTAAAAATTGTGTCCTCCACTGAAGCCTTGTTACTCCGTTGCCTGTGTGTGTATGGGAGCTTGAGAGCATTATTTTCCTCTGGCTTAAGAAGTTAATTGAGCTTTCCCCAGTACTGCCATTTTTTGCAAGTTGAAACCCCCTCCAACAATTGAGCCCTCCCCAGTACTGCTTTTATTTGCAAGTTGAAACCTCCTCCAGAGTGTTTTATGGGCCTTTTCTTTGTTAGTTAAGATCTTACTTCGAGAGAGTTCCTTTAGTAGGTCATCACATATAGGACTAGTGCCATCTGGTGTCTGGGCCTCATGGCAGACTTTTCCAGCAATACTGACAGGGGACCGCCCACCCTATGTCATGTGACTGACGTCAGCGTGACCCTATATAGTGGGCGGTCCTCACGCCCGCCCTCCAGTTCTTTCCCGCCGTCACCTCATTTCAGTCGCATTAGTAGACTCACTCAACGATTGTCACCGAAAGTTTTTTCCTTCAGTATGTAGAATTTTCTCTCGTATTTTCGATTTTCCTTCTAAGTCTTCTCCGAAGAAGTGTCAGTCGTGTAGCACTCAAATCCCACATAAAGACGGACACATGAAGTATGTGATTTGTTTGGGTCCAGACTATCCTACGTCATCTTGTCTGGATTTTCCAGCCTTTTAACCAGGCCACGCACAAAAGGAGGTAGCAGGTTCTGGAGGCCCATCTCTTGAAGACCCAGCTGGTGTCTCTAGAGAAACAAATGGAGTGTTTTCACGATTCTTCTTTGTCTTCCCCTTCAAAACATCGAAAAGAGAAGCACAGGGAGTGGGACCACTCCATGGAGGGTTTCCAGGCTGAAACCTCTAGGCCCTCTAATAGCAAGGCCTCTTTCCAGTCGCTGCCTAAGGAGAAATCGGCAGCAAGGGATCCAGATAAGACTGGCAAACCCTCCACCATGGGTAAATTGGCTGCTAGCTCCTCCGACGGCCGCACCGCCACGACTGTTACGTCAGCCCCCGACTCCTCCAGGGACCACCCAGCCGCCAGTAAGCCGGCTCCCCAGCCTTTTAGGGACCCGCACGGCCTTACCCGTTAAGTCGGGTGGGGGCTCCTCCCCTCCCACCTGGCTCCGTCTGGTCAGTCGACCGCCTCCGGAGGGCGCTTAGACACAGCTCTCCCATCGGGGCCTAACGGTAGCACACCCAACATCCGGATGGGCCCAGGGGAGACTGCCCTTCTCCCCCCGCCGGTAGCCTCATCTTCTTCCACCGCTACCCCGGTTGAAGACAGTGTGGGGCCCCTAGATGTCAAGCACACTTCTGGGTCCATCCCCCAGTCCCCGATAGGGTCACTAGGATGGAGGTCCCTCCTCAGCTCTCCAGCCTTACTCCGGAGGCCCCTCCTATCCCTTCTGATGAGAATGTTCCGGCTCCGGTGCCTGCACCAGACAACATCCCTCTGTCAGATTCGGCGCAACCTCTGCCTACGCTGGACCCTCCGATGACGGTCTCCAAGCCAGGGCCCATTCGTCTGCCTCAGCTGCTGGCTCCTGTGCCAGATGAGGCACCTCCGTCAGATCCTGATGCTGGCTCCTCCGACGCCGGACCCTCTTCTGGTGCCGGATCGAGTGGTGTCGGCTCCGACGATGGCGGCCCTGCCGACGGCTACCCCTATGCCAGACCTGCCAGCGATTTACATGATGGCAGGCCCTATGTGGGTTCCCCCACCATCAGGCCTGACGTTGCGTCTTTATTCGTGACCCTGGACTGTCCTGCATTTCCCCTCGTGGTATTCTGCGGACCATCCCCTGGCTGGTACCCCTCCAGATTGGAGTGGGGCGGGACACTGTTGTCCTGTAAACACTCCGTATCCAGACTATGGCTATCCTGAATACCAGGGGCATCATTACCCCTCCCCCCCCCCGGTTATCCCTCCTCCTCTCCCAGCTCCGGCCCAACTGGACTTCAAGACTTTTATTCAGTCTTGGTGACAGGAGGCGTGCATGGAGTTGGTGACAGACTTAGAGAGCAGACTCCCACCTCCCCCACTCTCCTAGGTCCCTGTCCATGGGCAGTTCATCCCCTTCTACCATTCACATCATGGGGACCACACCCAAGGACATCGTTCTTTTGGATCTTGGAGACCATCCAGATGTGGGAGATGAGGATGACGAATCATCGGAGGAGCCTTCGGATCACGAATCTCAGGTCCCTGAGGGCAAGGTTTCTCCCAAATCCCCACCGAAAGATCCTTCCTTTTCAGACCTCCTGAGGTCCATTCAAAGCCACTTTTGACTGGGAGTCAGAAGAACAGGATCCAATGCACCAGAGACTAGCCAAACATCTGGACCTTGAGTCCTGTTCCTCCATGGATCAGACCTCACCAAGACCTCACCACCACGGTCTGGTAGATGCTTTACTCAATCCCAGCTGTCCCTAAGAGAGCGGACAGGGTCTACTGGGCACCTAAGGATGCCCCTTTCTTTAATGTGCATTCGAAGGTGGACTCCGTCATGATTTCAGTTGCTCATGACTGCTCCTCTGTACCTAATCACATGAGCACCTCTCCTCCTGACAAGGAGTTGAGACAGATAGACCAGTTTGGGAAGAAGGTGTTCTCATCAGCCACATGTGCGCTGTGGTCCCTTAATTATGTGGCCCATATGGTGTCTCACCAGAAAGCTACCTTGGCCAGGATCGAGGTCAGAGTCCATGCTATGGACCTTTCTGACCTTAAGGAGGAGCTCACCAAGGATCTCCGCCTGTCTCAGATCTCTTGCAGGCATGCGTTGTGGGCTACATACGACTCCATCGATTCTGTAGCCCGCGCCTCGGTTACTGCCATCTTGCTTTGATGACAGGTCTGGCTTCACATATCTGGCCTCGCCAACGAGGTCCAGACTGCGATTCAGGATGCCCCCTTTCAGGGCTTGGTGCTTTTTGGTGCAGACACCAAAGATATCATTACCGACCTACAGGACCGAGGTCGGGCCCTGAGGTCATTGCGGTCCATGTACCGATTGGCTGCCCAGCAACAGCAGCCCTTACGGAAAAGGACCTGGAGGCAGAGGAAGCAAGCCCCCGTGTGGCACAAGGGCAAATGTAAGTCCACAGGTACTGCCACTCCTCCCGCCTCCAAGAACCAGAGACATTCAGGGGGCCCTCCCCCTGCCCGTCCTGCCACCTCCTGAATCCCTCGCCCCACCTCCTCCTCACCCTCAGTGCGAGGAGCCAGTGGGGGGGAGGTTTGCTCACTACGTGCAGGAGTGGCAGAGCATTACCTCCGATGCATGGGTCTTGCAACTGGCGTCCTAGGACACACCATAGAGTTTCTGTAGATTCCCCCAGAGTCTCCTCCAAAAAGGTTGGCCTGTTCTCGAGACCAGGCTCTTCTTGTCAAAGAAGCCATAGAGGGTGTGCCCCTCTGGCAAAGGGGAAGGGGATTCTACTCCCATTTTATTCCTGGTTCCAAAAGAGATGGGCGACCTGAGACCCATTCTCGACTTGAGCAGTCTCAATCTGTTTGTCAAGTACAAAAAGTTCCACATGCTGATTCTTCAAAGCCTACTCCCTCTCCTCCTAGAGAATCAGTGGCTTTGCACCCTGGATATGCAGGATGCTTACCTGCACTTCTCGATCTTCCCCAACCACTGCTGGTTCCTGCGGTTTTGTTTCCAGGGGGAGCAATTCCAGTTTTGGGTCCTCCCCTTTGGCCTTTCTTTAGCACCTTGGAATTTTACCAAGTGTCTTGCAGTGGTGGTGGCTTTTCTTCGGTGCCAGGACATAGTGGTTTTTCCTTACCTGGACGATTGGCTGATTTCAGCCTCGTCCAGGGAAGCTTTCACTGAGGCTCTGACTTCTATTCTGCACTTGTTTTCCAGACTAGGGATTACTGTCAGTATCCCCAAGTCATCCCATGTCCCAACCCAGAGACCACAGTTCATTGGGGCGGTCTTGGATACCATCCAGAGCAGAGCCTTCCTTCCCCCAGACAGGATGGAGACCCTTATCGGTCAGGCTTCCTTAGTGGCCTCATCCAGGAACATCCTGGCCCTGGAGATCCTCTGATTTCTCGGCCTGATGGCGGCCTCCATCACAACCATTCCCCTGGCAAGGCTCCACATGAGAATCTCTCAGTGGTCCTTGCAGGTGCAATGGGATCATCTCCTGGATGGCCTGGATCATCCTGTTCTGGTGTCATTCATGGTTCAGAGAGACCTGAAGTGGCGGATGGATCCCTGCAATCTTTCCTTGGATCTCTCCTTCAGAAGGCCAGCCCCATTGGTGTCTCTGACTACAGATGCCTCGAATTTGGGTTGGGGTGCACATTTAGGGGAACACCAAGCTCAGGGACTCTGGTCCCGCTTGGAGAAGTTGTTGCAAATCAACGTCTTGGAAATGAGAGCAGTCTTGTACACTTTACAGGCATTCCAGACTCTTCTTCCCTGGGGATCGCTGCTTGTCCAGCCAGATAATATGTCAGTAGTCTGGTACATCAACGAAACAAGGAGGAACTTGCTCGTACACCCTTTGCAGGGAGGCAATGAGAGTGTCGAACTGGGCAGTCCAGCACGATCTGTTTTTAACAGCCGTGCATGATCTTATTTGTGTCAGTCTTCACCATTCATCACATATGGGTATGTGGCCAGAGGTCATGACCTCACGGGAGCTCTTGTTTTTTTTTTTTTTTGATGGACGGAGTTGACGCACCATCGGCGCCGCCCTCGAGGCCGACACACTGTATGGCTCTCATGTGTTGGCTGTTAGGTGCTGTCGGCTCCGCCCTCCCACCAGTTCTTCGTCTCCCACCATCAAGGTCACCTCGTGGGATGCTAGAAAAAGATTTTGAGGCCTGCTCGCAGTTTCTCGACTACGCATTTGCTTATTTCGGTGCTGAAGTCCGTCGGTTCCTCCTGCTGGTTCTGTTTTGCCACACTCAACATCGCCTGGTAAGACCTTTCCAATTATTCTGTTTTCTGCGACATCAAGTCTGTTTTTGGTGTTTTTTTCTCCGTAGGTCGTGTCTCGGTCGGAGGGCAAGAAATCTTCCAGGACGGATCGGCCCCCCATGCGACGGTGCCCATGCGGCTGAAAATATTCCGTCACTGACCAGCACGACCGTTGCCTTACATGTCTTGGCCCGCTTCATGACATGGATTCGTGCAACGCCTGTTTCTCCATGGATCAGAGAGTAATCGGAACAACGTGCGTGGAAAGTGGGGCAGGCTCCACCGACTTTCGGGGGTCGGGTTCGCACTCGTTGGGCCAAGCCACATTTTCTTGGCCTTTCCTCCGGGTCCCCTCCTGGTTCTGTATGTACTGAGGAGGAGGGAGCTTCAGCTTTTCCCAGCCTAGCCGTGGCCAAGGCTCCTCCCACGGTGCAGGAGGCCCAGACTGTTCCCCCTGGGGGCGGACAGGAAGCACCGTTATGGCAATTGCCCCTTCGGGGGTGAAGGCTCCCCCGGTGTCGGACCCGCGGCTTGGAAGGCCTGGGTCGGTGCTGTCCTTGATGCCGTTGGTTTGTGCCGTTTTGGGCCTCGGTGCCGTTTGCGGTGCCGTGGGCCCTGATGGCACCGTCGTCATCGCCGGCCAGTCACTCGGCGCCATGGCTGCTGTCGAGTGGCGCCGTCAGAGTTTCCATGGCACCGTCTTCATCTTTCTCTTGCCTCGGCGCTGAGGTTGAGCATGGCACTGTGTCTTCCTCAGGAGTCGTTCATGGTTCTGAGAGAGTGCACGGCGCAGTGGGTGTTCTGGATCTTGGCACCATTTGTGGCACCGAGACCGCTGTCGGCCCCATCGTCGGCGCCACTTCTGCCCTCAGCGCCGCTTGCAGCACTGTGGGGCTGGGCGGCACCGTTCTCAGCACCGCTGGGGCTGTCGGAGCCGACGTCGGCGCCGTCTCTGTCCCCGGAGCTGTTCGAGGCATTGTGGGGCCGGACGGCGCCATGTCAAGTTCTGACACCGGGATTGCTGCCCTTGTTGGAACCGTGCCTCCTCCTGCCACCGTTCACGGTGCTGAGGGGGGTATTGGAACCGTTTTGGGTGCAGTCTCCTTTTCTGGTGCCCCGTTTGGTCAAGATGGCGTGGAGCGCCCACCCACTGTCTGGCACAGGACTTTGGTTTCCACTTCTTCGGAGGAGGAGTCGGATTCTGGGTTGGACAGGCAGTCTGGCTCCTTGGAGCTAGTTGCCCAGGTGGAAACTCTAGTAGTAGCCTCGACAGGCCGCAACCAGCCCCCCTCTGAGGACCGGACAGGGGCTACTGTGGCTAGGGTCAGGGGTGCTGACCAGCAGGCAGTGATGCAGGCCACTATTGCTCTGCAGCCTGGCCCTGGAGGGTTCACTGACCCCTCGGTGGTACTCCCTCGAGTGGTGTGCCTAGATCACCCAACTTTGGGGCCGATCAGAGCACCCACAGGAGGGGAGGGCAGTGCTCCTTGGATAGCTCCTTCGGGGGCTGACCAGGGTTGCCAGCTGCCTAGGCTGGCTCTTTCGAGGAGAAGGGCACTCTCGGATTCCGAGGGATCGAGGGGTGTGGGTTCTGTTCGGCGGCCTTTTTCTGGAACCCACCTGGGCTCTGGGAGGAGCCATGGTGTGGATCTCTGCTCTTCCCCCTCAATTTCTTTGATAGGGCACCATTCTTTGGAGGTAGGGGACCGTCCTTCTGGATTTTCACGGCCCTGGTCACCTCACAGAGAGGATTCTTCCAGGCGCAGCCAAAGCAGTTCCAAAATGGTTGTTCAGCTGTCGGCTGTGGAGTCTTCCAGAGCTCCTTCTTCTTCTGGAGCTCTTGGTCCGCTCCCTAACCCAGGCGGAGGTCAGTCGACTTCTCTTCTTGGCTCTGTCCCCATCCGTCTGCCGCATTCTCCTGCGCTCCCTGGTATACTTGGTCCTTCTGGGCCTCTCACCTGGAAGCGGTTCAGAGCCGTGGCTGCTCAGTTCTCTGCTTATATCAGGGCCATGGACAGACAGGTTTTTCAACCTCCCCCTGAGCAGCCGCGCTTCGAACAGCCTAGGTCCTCTGACTCCTCATTCCCCTTTTCTGGGGGAGAGGAGCCTTCCGTCCACATTTCTCCAGCTGTTGATCTCGCAGAGTATCAGCGATTCCTTGTGAGGATGTTGGAGGACCTGTGTATCACCCCTCCCACTCAAAGCAATCCAGAACACTCGACGCACACCTTTTTAGGTGATTTCAGCGAGGACACCCTTGTGGTGCTTCCCTAGCCTGCTCCCTTTCGGGAGGTGTCATTGTGTTCCTGGCAGAGACCCTCTTCCAGAGTTCCTGCCCCCAGGGATCTCTGCCAGCAGTATTGCGCGCCCCCAGAGTCTCCAGGTTCCATGCCTCATCCTCAGTCAGGATTGACGCAACTGGACACTCCCGTTGGGCTTCTTGCCCTTCACCGTGACTGGCCCCCAGATCAAGACTCCTCGGATTTTGACTTTTGGGGTAGGAGGACTTTCTACTCGACACGGTTGCTGCTCTCTATCACAGCACATCAGGCCGACTACGCAACCTATGACAGGTTCCTGTGGTCCAGGCTCAGTCAGCTCCTAGCCTCAATGCTTGACACGAAGCAAACCAGACAAGCCACTGCACTCTCTGCACGTGGCCTGGAGCTAGCAAGGCAACAAGCGAGGGCATCGTACGATGCCAACGAGGTGGTTACCAGGGTCGTAGGGACAGCAATCTGCACTAGCAGGCGGCATGGCTGTGTCTTTCCTGGTTTTAACCCCTGGCCCGGTGTAAGGTGATTAACTCTGCTCACCAGAGAACCTATCTCTTCTCCCATAGAGCGAGACGGCATTTGTTGGGGCAACTTCCTTCCCCTTCCGAGGGGTCCCCATCTCACTTTCCCCACTCTCAGGCCTTTCCAGGCCCCGAAGGTTCTCCCTCTTAGTGTGTCACCCACTGAGAGCTAAGGGACCTTGTCCCTTAGGGTTAAAAGAAAACCCCCTCCGAGGGGGCTCGGCACTCACCCATATGTGATGAATGGTGAAGATAGACACAGATAAGATATGAAAATTACATACCTACCATAATTATGATCTTTCTGTGTATCTTCATCATTCATCACAATCCTGCGCTCCATCCCCCTGGGGCCTCATTCTCTGGTCCCCCTCCCTCTCTATGTCCAGCCTCACCCTCTCCTTTCTTTTCTCAGGAGTGGGGTAAACAAGGACACCTAGGGGGATGTTGTTTCTAAGGGGAGAGTGGTCAGCATGGTGGGTACTCCTTCTCCAGTGCTCTAGCTCCACCACTGTGGGGTGGGAGTGGGCAGTTGCCTTCCATTCTCTCCTTCTCCTTGTTCCTGTCCATCTTTGGATTTCTTTGTCTGTTGGACATATCGTTTATTATTTTTACAAAAAAAAACCCCAAAAAACTAAAGTTTCTTTCACCAAAAATCTTTTCCCCTGAGAGGGGGAAAAATTCTCTGTGTCCTGTCTTTCTTCCAGAATAGCCATTTTCTGCTTTTGGAGTTTTTGCCAGTGATTCCATGCTTTGAATTCTGACAATAAGCCTTTTGGCTACTCCTTGCAGTTCCTGTACAGTCTGGAGATAAGTCAAGGTCCAGGGTATGGTTGTAACCTTTCTTCTTCCCCTCACGCGCTTATCCTAAATCCTTCTTTTTCCTCTCTCCTTTTTCCTATTAACAGAGAGTGGGGCCCTCACCCAATCCCCTTAAGACTTTCTTATTATTCTATCCTCTTAGTCGTTATTTCTCCTTTATGTTATATATCTTTGCCTTTATCTGTCCCTTGGGCTTTCTTGTCTCACCCTCCCAACCCTTTTCCTCACCTCTCTGGCGACTCAGAACTGGCGGGAGGGCGTAGCCGACAGCATCTAATGGCCAACCCGCGAGCGCCACACAGTGCGTCGGCCTCGAGAGTGGCGCCGATGTTGCGTCAACTCCGCCCATCCAAAAAAAAAAAAGCTCCCGCGGGGTCATGACCTCTGGCCATATACCCATATGTGATGAATGGTGAAGATACACAGAAAGATCATAATTACGGTAGGTATGTAATTTTCATTTCCGGGAGTTCAAAATGTCCTGGCAGACAGTTTCAGCAGGTCTCACACCCTCAGTCACGAATGGGAACTAAGTCAGGAAGTGGCAGAGTCTCTCTTCCTAAGGTGGGGGTGTCCGAAACTAGACCTATTCGCCTCCTACTACAGTGCAAAACTTTACAGTTTTTGCTCGCTTGTTCCAGGGCATGGTGCTTTCCGACACAGTGCGATGTCTCTCTCTTGGACAGGGACATTTTTATATGCCTTCCCTCCGTTTCCCATTCTCCAGAGGGTTCTACTCAAGCTCCAGGCAGAGAAGGCGCAAATGATTCTCTTTGTCCCCATCTGGCCAAGACAGATTTGGTTCCCACTCCTGCAGCAGTTAGCAGAGGAACCACCAGTTCCACTTCCATTGAAACACAACCTTTTCACAGAGAATCAGGGTCAGTGTGACAGGGTCTGTCCCTGCCACTGAGACTTGGGACCTTTTCCTTTTTCTTTAAACTCTGGTTGCAACCACTTTCTTTCCCTTCTTTTTAATGTCCCTTGTTTTTCTGTATGGAGGCAGGCCACCTCCTTACAAAAACCCATTCTTACAGCTTTCTTATCCTTTCTGTTTTGGTTTCTCTGGTTTCCTATGTCCCTAGTCTGCTGACTACT
This sequence comes from Neoceratodus forsteri, assembly GCA_016271365.2. Classification (NCBI taxonomy): domain Eukaryota; kingdom Metazoa; phylum Chordata; order Ceratodontiformes; family Ceratodontidae; genus Neoceratodus; species Neoceratodus forsteri. The sequence goes on along the minus strand of CM028130.1, from coordinate 481,469,419 downwards.
CTTTAAGCTTCCTGGAGGCAGTATTGGTGTAAAAACAAAAGACGCTGTTTACAAGAAATCACCGTATCTTTCCCCTTTGTGAAGAATACCAAAATAAAAAGCATCTTGAATGAGACAGAGTTTGCTAGTAGCATTTGCTCCTATTGTAGGCAAATGAAAAGCCATTATTTAGTGAAAAACACCCCTCATGTGTGTTTTCTGCTGGGATTCAAACGGAACGTGTAGCACTACCACGATCTTGCGCGTATTGTGAAGCCCTCACAATCATGCACACCCTCGCGCAGCGCTCATTTTTTCAGTTTTTTAAAAACTTCTTCTTTGGCCAGGAAATGTATCTCTATTAAGGAGACTAAGCCCTTAGCCCTGTATCTGGTTTTTGCATTTTGAAAGCTCTCCAGTGAGACAGGAGAGCCCCTTTAAGCCCAGCAGTTGAAAGTAAAAGTGGCAGCCGTCGGCTTTGTTGATTTCAGCCGATGGCTTGACTCTGTGTTCTGAAAACTGCTCTTTGTGCTCCTTTAACAAGAGAGAGAGATTTATTTGGTGTATTCTGGGTTTGAGTACTTCCCCATAAATAAGAAATGTGGTTCTGTTTCTAAGAAGTGCAGGACAGGACTAAACATATATATATTTTTTCCTTGAAGTCTGGAAGTTTTCAAACAACTTGAAGTCTTGCTGTATTCTGATAAGTGCGGTTAGCCCCAGCCTTTAAACTGCCCCGGAGAACAAAGGGTTAACCTTTCTATGCAGAGTATAGAATGCTGAACTCAAGCTCAGTTGATGTCTCTGTCTGTTTCCCTTTGAAAGCTAACTGTGAGATTCTTTACTCCGCCTCACTGAACAGTCACTCCAGAGATTTCTCCTGCAGCTCGGTTCGAAAGTTGGTTTGTGTCGTTTTTTCGTCGGTTTCTAACCGAAAAAGTTTCCCGCATAATCGGTTCAGTCTCTGTCTGTGGTACTGTGAGTACTAGATAGGTTTTGTACTGTGTTTTCTGTGTGGAACTTGTAAAAAGTGTGGATCAGTTCGGCCGAACCGATCATTTGTTTAATTCTTGTGTAACTTTAGATCTTACTTCGAGAGGGCTTTTGCAGTAGGTAATTACATATAGGACTGACGTTGGCAGGCGGCAGGACCCCATGGAAAAATTTCTAGCTAGCGGTCCCTGGCGGGCCCCGATCAGGTGACCGGGCGTCAGATGACATCGGTATAAAGGCGGTCCCGGACACCCCGCCTCAGTTCTTTCCTACCATCAGCTCGCAGCCGCTGTGAAGTTCATAACGCCAGTCCTGTTGCTCGTCGTTTTTCCAAAAGTATCAGTATTTTGTTTTTCTTTGTCAGGTGAGCGTCGGTATGTGTCGTCCCCTTCAAAAATAAGTGCAACTCGTGCAGCGCCCAACTGCCTCACTAAGACGGTCACTCCCTCTGCCTTTTTGTTTAGGCCCGACCACCCGCGGTTGACAAGTGTCCGCACTGCCTACATTTCAATGCGGCCACCCACAGACGATGCCAGCAGTCTCTTGAAGCCCATCTCCTCAAAAGAAGATGTCCGCAATGGAGAAGGAGTTGAAGAAGCTTGGCAGGTGTCGACCTCCCTGAAGGACACAGAAGCGGGACAAAGAAAGGCACTGGGAAGGCCTCCTCCTCCGTGACTCCGGCGGAGCCGCGGCTAAGATGCGTCCCCTCCGGGGACCGCCCGGCGACAGCCTCCAAGGCTTTGAGGAGGCGTTAGCCCGCCCACGTCGGGTTTGTGTTGAACCCGCCGGGTGCCTCGAACAAATGGGCTTCAGCCCCATACCGCCACAGGCTTGCGGCTCACTGGTGCGGGCGCCTCCCATAAGCCGGACATCGGCTCCTCCTCGCGGGTCCGCCCGGAGAAGGTCGCTTAAGATGCCCGACCTTTGGGGCGGCGCGCGCAGTGTCCCCTTGGACCGGGCCTCTTCCCATCCTCGGTCCGCCTCCGACGTGGGACCCCCGAAGTCGGACACCGGCCCCTTTGGCGTCCGCCAGGACTCAGCCCCTAAGTCGCACGTCGGCTCCTCTGACGTGTGCCGGGCCTCAGAGCCTACAGCAGACCCTGCCCTGTCTGTCGTCCCAGGTTCCCTGCAGCTTTTGCTGCCGTCCAGGGAGCCCGAGTCCCCCCTGCCTGACCCCGGGGACTTTTCCCCTCCATCCCCGGGCTCGGCTCGGGATGAGTTTCCGCCGTCTGATCCCCTTCCTACTGAGCCAGATCTGATGCTGGCTCCCCGGATGCCGGCCCCGACACCGGCCCAGCTGATGCTGGTTCCGACGCCGGCCCCTCCGACGCTGGCGGGGGATATTCCTCTCCCATCGAGCCCTCCACCCTACGGGCCTATCACAGTCGATCCGCCCGTGGAGTTCCCTACTGGGCCGTCTGCTCCGGCAGCTCCTTTGGTTCCTGGGTATCCGCCGTCTTATCCGACGCCGGTTTACCCGGGTCCACAGTATCCTGCGCCGCAGTACCCGGCGCTGACTCCACCGATGCTGCAGTACCCGACGCCGCAATACCCAGCTCCGGTATTCCCGCAGCCGGGTTACGGATACTCCCCTTACGGATTTCATCCGTACAACTATCCCCCTCCTCCTCCTTCACCGCCCCCTAGGCCGCCGGTGGATCTCCAGGAGACTCTGGCCTCCTGGTGGGCTGAGGCCAAGGCTCAGCTCACCAAGGAAGTCGAGAGCCGTCTTATGGCGACAGTGCCCCCCCCCAGCTCCCGTACACCCCAGTCGGCACACTCCCTCTCCGTCTCCGGATTTCCGGGCTCTGCTCTCGGGATCCAGAGAGGGGCAGGACACGCGTCCAGGGATCCCCCCTTAGGAACCCGTTCCTTCCCCTAGACGAGCTAGGGAGTCTTACTCTGATTCAAATTTCTCTTCTTCTTCTCTCTCGGACTCCTCAGATTCCTCCGGTGGTTGTTCCGAGAAAGACGACGAGCCTCGCTCTCCGTCCAAGCCCCGGCCGAGGACTCCTCCGAAGTCTCCTCCGGAGGATCCTTCCTTCACGGAGTTGCTCAGGAAGATCCAGGAAGTCCACCAGTGGCATTCCTTAGAGCCAGATCCCCAGTGGGTTAAACTCGCCGAACATCTGGACTTGCCCCTTACGGCCCCTACTCTAATGCCACCCTGGATCAAGCCTCATGCCCACCTTGTTTCCACCATTTGGAAACAACCATCGGCTTTAGCCCCACTTCCTCGGAAGTCCAACAGGCTATACCAGGCTCCAGAGGGTGTAGACTTTTTAGACTCTCACCCCCGTGCAGACACGGTTGTGATTAGCGCCGCTCACGGCCGGTCAGCACACCCCAAACATTTGAGCTTGTCTCCCCCGGATAAGGAATCCCGCCTTCTGGATCAGTATGGAAGGAAGATCTATGCTTCTTCCACACTGGGGATCAGGGCCCTAAATTATATAGCGCACATGGGGGATTACCAGAAGGCTGTCCTTACCCCAAGCGGAATCCAAAATTGACTCCTTGCCTGATTCCCAGGTCAAGCAGGAGTTAGCCGACCTGGTCCGTTCTGCTCATTCGGCCAGTCGTCACATTCTGAGGACAAACTACGACGCAGTGGACACCACAGGACGGAGCTCTGCGTTTGCCGTAAGTCTTCGGCGTCACGCATGGCTCCGTGTGTCAGGTCTGGTCCTGAAGGTGCAGTTAGCAATCCAAGAAGCACCTTTCAGGGGTTCTGTGCTTTTCGGTGGTGATGTCAAGGACATCATCACTGACTTGCTGGAGAAGGGGACGGCCCTTAAATCTGTTGATTCAATGTACCGTCCCCATCTCCCGCAGCGCCGTCCCTTTCGCAGACGCAGTCTGCCTCAAGCAAAACCTCAGGGAAGGCGGGCCACAAAACGCGGGGCCCCCACAGCTGCCAGGCCCCTGCCGCCCAAAAAAGCAGCGGGTGCCCCAGCTGCGGCGCTGCCTCACACCACCTGACTCCTTCCCTCTCCCACCGCCTCCGGACGCCCCGGAGGAACCGGTAGGAGGGAGATTCTCTCTCCACCTTCCGGGTTGGGAGAGGATAACATCGGATTCATGGGTGCTTCAGATCATAGCAGAGGGGCACTCCATAGAGTTTCTGCAGAAACCTCCACGTCACCCCCCTTTAAACTCCTCTTACTCAAGGGACCATCTTCCTTTGGTCAAGGAAGAAATTTCTGCTCTCCTCGTGAAGCAGGCCATAGAACCCGTCCCCCCTCACCTTCACGGGACGGGTTACTATTCCCATTTCTTCCTTGTACCAAAGAAGACAGGAGATCTCAGACCCATTCTCGATCTCAGCTCCCTGAACCTATATGTGAAATACAAGAGGTTCAGGATGCTCTCCCTTCAAACCCTCTTGCCCCTGCTTTGGCCGGGCCAATGGCTTTATGCACTGGATATGCAGGATGCGTACCTGCACATCCCCATTCGCCCTTCGCACCGAAAGTACCTCAGGTTTGCGTTCCAGGGAGACCACTACCAATTCTGGATGCTCCCTTTTGGTCTTTCCTCGGCTCCCTGAGTCTTTACCAAATGCCTGGCGGTGGTAGCAGCCCACCTCCGTACTTTGGGAGTTCAGGTTTTTCCCTACCTGGACAACTGGCTCCTGGCGGCCCCGTCCAGGGAGGAACTCCTGCATTTTCTCTCCCTCATCCAGCAGGTTTTCACTGGTCTGGGTATCACCATCAACCATTCCAAGTCTCACCTGGACCCTTCCCAGAGACTCCAGTTCATAGGGGCAGTCCTCGATACGACAGTGTGCAGGGCCTTCCTGCCTCCGGACAGGGGGGACCTCCCTCCAGTCCCAGATTTTCCTTCTATCGGAACGCGGGAGGGTTCCGGCGAGGTCGGTGCTCCGCCTCCTGGGGCTTATGGCGGCTGCCATCCCGACGGTTCCACGTGCGCGCCTCCACATGAGGATCTCTCAGTGGACTCTCCGCTCTCAGTGGGATCAACTGGTAGACGACCTAGATCATCTGGTACTGATCTCCTCGCTGATGATAAGAGACTTGCAATGGTGGATGGTTCAAGAGAACCTATTCCGGGGGGTCCCCTTTTTTCATCCTCCCCCCGTTCAGACTCTCACCACAGACGCATCAGGCAAAGGTTGGGGAGCCCATCTGGGTCCTCACCGAACCCAGGGCTTATGGTCAAAATTGGAGTTAGCTCTCCACAACAATGTGCTGAAGCTTTGAGCAGTGCTGTATGCTCTCCAGGCCCTTCACCAATTCATCCTTCCCGGTCACCTAGCCGTCCAAACAGACAACATGTGCGTGGTGTGGTATATCAATAAGCAGGGAGGGACTTGGTCCTACCCGCTGTGCAGGGAAGCGATGAGGGTTTGGGAATGGGCAACTCTTTACAACCTTCACCTCACGGCGATCCATGTTCTGGGAGTCGACAATGTCCTGGCAGACAAGCTAAGTCGTTCTTCGGCTCTGCCACACGAGTGGAAACTGGACCAAAAAGTTCTAAAAAGTGTTTTCCAGACTTGGGGGACTCCACAAATAGACCTGTTTGCTCCTCCCAAAATGCAAAGCTTCCAGTATTTTGCTCGTTTGCTCCAGAGCGAGGCGCTTTCTGGAGCGACGCTCTGTCTCTAAACTGGAAGGACAGATTCATCTATGCTTTTCCCCCAATTCCTCTGGTCCCTCGTGTGCTACAGAAACTGGCATTGGAAGGAGCGAGAATGATTCTGATCGCTCCTTTCTGGCCCAGGCAAATTTGGTTCTCTCTTCTACAACAATACTCAGAGGTTCCTCCTCTTCCTCTGCCTTTATCTCGAGGATTGCTGACCCAGTATCAGGGGACCCTGGTCCATCCAGGACTCAAGTCTCTTCAACTTCATGCATGGCTCCTGCAGATTTAGCCCAATCTCGCTTTCAAACAACATGAAGTCTTGCTGTATTCTGACATATGCAGTGAGTCCCAACCTTCGAACTGCCCCGGAGATGAAAGAGTTAACTTTCCATGCCAGGCATGGAACGCTGAGCTCGAGCTCGGTTAAAACTCTGTCTGTTGTTCTTCAAACTCAAACCGTCAGATTCTTTACTCCGCCTCACTGAACAGTCGCTCTGGAGATTTCTCCTTCTGCTCGGTTCATTTTGTCGGTTAAAGTACCGCTTTTCTCGGTTTTCAACCGAATTTAAACCGCAACCTGTCGGTTCAGTCTCTGTCTGTGGTATTTGTGAGTACTAGATAGGTTTTACATTAATTCTATTCTGTGTAGAACTTGTAAACGGTTTATCGGTTCGGTTTGAACCAATCAAGTTGTTTAAAAAATCTTAATCTGTGATTTAGAGTGTGGTTACCGGTTCTTATCGGTTCTAAAAAAAAACGGATTTTATTACGTTTTTTTCCACGACCCGTGACACGATTGGGAACTGATAAGAGGGTCTTACCTGGCAGATTGCCATAAACGGGTACGTTTGGATAGGACTGGCACTATGTCTGAGAAACCCAAAAGAAAACCCAGGCCCACTGGGTTTCAACACTGTAGTGTGTGTGTGGGGAAGTCTTTGCCAAGGCTGATCCCCACACCACCTGTGTTTACTGTCTGGGGTTTGACCACCTCAATGCAGACTGCCAGATTTGTAAAAATTTTCCTGCAGCTACCCTGGAGAAGAGAGTTGGTAGGCTCAGGGAAAGGGAGGCCAAAAAGTCCACTGAACTGGATGGCCAGCCTGGTTCGGTTCCAACCGAACCAGGAGGAGTGCTGTCTGACCAGGGCGAGACTTCTTCGGGCAAAAGGAGATCCGACTCTGAGGAGTCGGTTCCAGCAAAAAGGACTAGAAAATCGGCTGGTGTGGAGCCAAAACTTTCCTCTCCAACCGCTGAAGAAATAGCCAAAGCGATCAAAATTGTCCAGTCGCTTTCCTCGGTTCCGACGGAACCAGTACCGTCTAGTAGGCGCTCGGTTCGGCCGGTTCCACCGGTTCAAGAGTATGATTTAGAGGAATATTATGAACCGGAGGAGGGGGAAGAGGAGTATGAGGAGAGTGAATGTGGATTTGAAAGTCTGGATGTGCCCATTGACCCGGACATCTCCCCAGACAGACCTTCAGGAGTGTCTCCTCCTAGGCTTTCTGAGTCCCCTTCTCATTTTATGCTTTATAACAAAAAAGTGGCTTAAACCCTCCAGCTCCCTATGGAGGAAGCTGTGGATGATCAAGAGGAGCCTGACTATGTGGAAATGATGGATATCCCAGAGTCTAGGAGACTGTCTTTTCCCTTGCATAAATCTTTTGGGAAACAGACATTTAAAATTCTAAAAAACTCCTCACATTATACCTCCTGTGGATAAGAGAATGGACAAGAGGTACACATTGTCAGGCTCTGATACGGAGTTCCTTACACAACAATGCAGCCATGTTGGGGTAGTGCAGGCTGCAGCCTGTGACAAGGCAAATATTCCCTTGGCTTCACACCCCCCAGACAAGGACTCCAGGAGGATTGATGCCATGGCAAAGAAACAGTACATGGCAGCATCCTTGGACTCAGCAGGCAAATTATATGGCTTATGTTGCTAGATATCAGAAATCCAGATGGGACACTGTCATGGCTCTAGCAAAACAGGTCTCTGACCAGCTTGCCAAGGAACTGAAGCAGGTGGCTGCTGATGGTATTGAGGCATCCAAGGTGCAATTCCATGCTGCAGTGGACTCAAATGATGTGTCATCAAGAGTCATGGCTACATCTGTGGCACTTCGAAGAATGGCTTGGCTCAGATGTACTAGCCTGTCGCAGGATGCCCAGACTAAGGCCATGGATTTTCCTGTTGTGGGTAATTCCCTGTTTGGGGAGCAGACAGAGAATTACATGAAGAAAATGGCCAAGTATAGGACCACCTATAGGAGTGTACAGGCTAAGGAAAAGCAGGCCACTCCTCAAAGGCAGCTTCCCAGGGGCAGGGGCAGGCCTTTTCATAGGCCTTTTTTACCAAGCCCAGGCCTCCTCTTCTGCTTATGCCCAGAGGGGGTTCTTTAGAGGGAGAGGCAGACGGGGTACAAGCAGGCCTGCTTCCACCCCTCAGCCCAAAGCCCCTGCCAAGCAGGCACCCTGATGAGGTTGCCAGGGCCGATTCTCAGCTACCTGTAGGGGGCAGGCTGGCTTACTTTGTCCAGGACTGGGACTCTCTAACATCAGACAAGTGGGTCCTGGAAGTAGTAAGCCAGGGACTGGTTCTCAGCTTCAAAAAATTTCCAAAGCTGAGAACCAGATCCTTTCCACCTGCAAATCCCTCAGAGGGACTTACCCTAGAGGCAGAGGTCTCTTCCCTCCTGGCTCTCAGAGCTGTGGAAAGGGTTCCACCCCTACACCAGGGCAAAGGATTGTATTCCAGGTACTTCCTTACCCCAAAAAAGACAGGAGAATGGCGGCCCATCCTGGATCTCAGATACTTAAACAAGCACCTTTTAAAACCAAAATTCACAATGGTGACTCTGGGAATTATTCTACCCTCTCTAAGGCCAGGGGACTGGATAGTGTCCGTGGACCTCAAGGACGCCTACTTCCATATTCTCATCAGGAGCTCCCATCGAAAGTACCTCAGGTTCGAGCTGCCCTCAGGCCATTACCAGTTCAGAGCAATGCCCTTTGGCCTCACCTCTGCTCCAAGGGTATTCACAAAATGCCTGGCAGTAGTAGTTGCTTCTCTAAGAAGGCAGAAAATTGCCATTTTCCCTTACCTGGACGACTGGCTCATAGTAGGCCAGTCCCCAGACCAAGTCAAGTTACACTTACAGATAACTCAGCAACTGCTCACTTCTTTGGGTTTCCTCCTAAATCTCTCAAAGTCAGTTCTAGAGCCTGTCCAGCTCCTCACCTTCATAGGCGCAGAGCTAGACACAGAGAAGGCCAGAGCCTTCCTTCCCCTGGACAATGCAAGGACCTGGTCTCTCTGGCCTCCTCATTCACCTTGCAGGTGTCTCGACCAGCAAGGCATTTTCTACAGCTCCTGGGGCACATGGCTGCTTCTACAGCAGTAGTGCAGGGAGCAAGATTTCAGATGAGGGACATTCAGTTCCATTTGAGAGCCTTTTGGTCTCAAAGGCAGGGCCCTCTGACCAAACTGATCCCAGTAACTCGAACTCTGATCCAGGCCCTACAGTGGTGGCAGGATCAGAACAATTTGAGACAAGGGGTTCCCTTTGCCACCCAGTCTCACTCTTTAATCCTTACTACAGATGCCTCCCTCTTGGGGTGGGGGGCTCACGTGGGCGACCTCACCACCCAGGGGTTGTGGTACCCTCAAGAATCTCTGCTCTATATCAACCTGTTGGAACTCAGAGCAGTATTTCTAGCACTTCAAGCTTTTTCCAAATCTGTTCAGAGCAAAGTTGTACAGGTCAGAACAGACAACATCACCACAATGTGATACATCAACAAGCAAGGAGGCACTCGGTCTACGGCCTTGTGCACCGAAGCAATGGAGTTGTAGTCTCTGGCTTACTCCCTGAACACCTCCCTCACGGCAATTCACCTACCAGGAAAGGACAATGTCCTGGCAGATGCTCTCAGCAGGATTTCCCAGGGCCATCACGAATGGTCACTGGATCCACTGGTCTTGGAAGTGATTTTTTCCAGATGGGGCACCCCGCAGATAGATCTTTTTGCAGCCCCAGACAATCACCAACTTCCCCTTTTTTGCTGCAGACCCCCAGTGTTGGGCTCAGTCCCCCTGGATGCCTTAGTTCTCAATTACATAGATACATAGACAGTGTCGGCAGATAAGGGCCTATGGCCCATCCAGTCTGCCCATTTGAGCTTGTAAGTTCAGTTTATGTTTTCCTAGAAGTCTGTTGCCCCTTACCCCTGACCTCCAGAATTCCTTTATGTCTATCCCATGCATTCTTAAATCCTCGTGATTGTTTCAGCCCCACCACTTCCTCTGACAGGGTGTTCCACTTGTCCACCACCCGTTCTGTGAAGAAATTCTTCCTCATGTTTCCTCTGAGATCGTCCTCCCTCCAACTTCATCCCATGCCCTCTGGTCCTGGAACATCTTTTTACGCTTAAAATAGTGTATTCCTGCACCCTGTTCCTCCCTGTGAGATACTTGTATGTCTCTATCATATCCCTCTCTCTCCTCCTCCTCCAGGGTAAACATGTTCAGTTCCTTCAACCTGTCTTCATAGGACTTGTGATGCAATCCATGCACCATCTTTGTTGCCCTCCTCTGAACCTTCTCTACCCTGTCTATGTCACGTAGGTATGGTCTCCAGAACTGTACACTGTACCTCCAGGTGGGGCCTCACTAGTGTCTTGTGTAAGGGTTATGACCTCCCTTTTCCTGCTGGTGATGCCCCTGCCTATACATCCCAGCATCCTATTTGCTTTACCTGCTGCCTTGTCACACTGTTTCCCTACCTTGGGGTCATCAGAGATGATAACCCCAAGATCCCTTTCCTGCTTGGTGCATGCTATATCCTCACCCCAACTGATATATTGTGCCAGGTTTTGTGCTCCATATGTATTATCTTGCCTTCTTTGCATTGAATTTCAACTGTAAACCCTTGACCAGTCTTCAAGTTTCTGCAGGTCCTTCTCTCATTCTGTCTCACCCTCTGGTGTGTCTACTCTGTTACAGAGCTTTGTGTCATCAGCGAACAGTGAAATTCTGCCTTCTAGGTCTCTGTGCAATGTCACTGATGAAGATGTTGGATCGAACCGGTCCCAGCACTGGTCCCTGTGGTACTTACTGGTCATTCTTCCCTCTGTGGACTGACATGCATTTACCACCACCTCTGTGCCTGCCACCCAGCCAGTTACCTACCCACCACACACACTGTCCTGCCCACACCCATATTCCCCAGTTTTGTGTAATGGTCTTCTATGTGGCACAGTGTCAAGGCCTTGCTGAAGTCCAGATAGGCTCATGTCCACTGCTCTCCCGATCCACCTCCCTAGTCACCCAGTCAAAAATTCAGGGGTTGGTCTGACATGACCTCCCTGGTGAAACCATGCTGCCTTGGGTCCTGTGGTCCATTTGACAGCCAGATGTTCCACCAGTCTCCTCCCGTCAGTAGTGCTTCTGATCTTCCCACTGCGAGGGTGAGGCTGACTGGTCTGTGGTTCCTCTTCCTCTTTGTTCCGCTTTTTGTATAAGGAGGCCTACATCTGCTGTCCTCCCAGTCTTTGGGTACCTCCCTGTTTCCAGTGATCGGCTAAACAGGATAGCCAGAGGTTCCAGCCACCACCTCTCTTAGTTCTTTTGAGGGACCCTGGGTGCACCCCATCTGGCCCCATTGCTTTATCAACTCTTATTACGTCGGTTCCTTCAGGACCCTTTCTCGTGTAAAGGGACTTTGTGCTGTCTACTCTGCACCATTCTCACCCTTGGCCTCCCTTCGGACCCATTACCCTCCTCTTCCCTCAGTAAGACATGAGCAGAAATACCTGTTCAATATGTCAGCTTTACTGTTGTCATCCTCCTTGTGCCCCCATCCTCCCCTTCAGTCTCACTATCCTCCTTTGTCTTTTTCTTTTTCACTTATGTACCTGTAAAGGTTTTGTCCCCTCTACCCACTGATTTTGCAATGTGTTCTTCTGTCAGACTCTGGCTTCCTTCCCCACCTCCTGCCTCCTTTTTGCTTCTCCTGGTGCTTCTCCCTATCCCCTTCTGCCTGTGTCTTTTGCTATTGCCCTGAATGCAATCTTTTTGGCTTTCACTTTCTTTGCTTACGTCTTTTGGAAACCATATGTGGTCTGTACCTCCTGGTAGGAGTGAGCCCCTCAGGCCTGGGGTTTCTCATGTCTTTCCCTGCTTCCCTCTCCTGTTCAAAGTGCTAGTCAAAATCAGATCTCAGCCCTGCAAGATGATCCTGATTGCTCCAGACTGGGCCAGACAGCCCTAGTATCCTCTCCTACTGTCCTTAGTCCATCTTCCCTGTGTCTTCCCAGGGTACAACCTGTTAACCTGTGCTTGGGGAGGGTTTGGTGCAGAACCTCAAATCTCTCAATCTCAGGAGCCTGGTTCTTGAAGAGTTAGAGTTTGCTGACTTACACCTCTCCCAGGGTGTAATGGATATCCTGAAGGCTTCTAGAAAACCTTCCACCAGGGCTACTTATAATTCTAAATGGAAAAGATTTTCCATATGGTGCTCTGGGAAGCATATTTCCCCAGAATCTGCTGATCTGCCCACAGTCCTTGATTATATGGTCCACTTAAATAGCTTGGGGCTGAGACCAGCTACACTGAAAGTGTATCTGGCAGCTGTGTCTGCTTTTATTTCAGCCCTGTTCTCTCTCAGCTCACCCTGTTTTTCCCAAGTTTTTCAAGGGATTGCTTCACACCAACCCTCCATTCAGGGACCCTGGCCCTGCCTGGGACCTCAATGTTTGCATTGCTCAGCTTATGCAACCTCCTTTTGAGCCTTTATCTTCAGCAGAGCTTAAGTACCTGACTTGGAAAACTGTGTTTCAAACAACATGAAGTCTTGCTATATTATGACAAGTGCAGTTTGTCCCACCACTAGAACTGCTCCGGTGAAAGAGTTAACTTCCATGCAGAGCATGGAGCTTAGACGCGAGCTCGGTTAAAGCTCTGTTAGGGTGGTTTCAAAGCGAAATCGTCAGATTTTTTACTCTCCTCACTGAACAGTCGCTCGGAGATTCCTCCTGCTGCTCGGTTCATTTCTCGGTTTAAAACGCTTTTCTCAGTTGAATTTAACCGCGATTTATTTATTTTAACCGCAAACCGATCGGTTCAAGCTCTGTCTATTGTATAGTAAGTAATAGATGGGTTTTTCTGTGTGGAACTTGTAAATTGTTATCGGTGTGGTTTGATCCGATCGAATTGTACTTAAACTTGGTTTTAAAGCCTTTTAAGGCTTGTTGGAGTGCGGTTCCCGGTTTTTATCGGTTCTAAAAAAAACGGATTTTATTACGGTTTTTCCACTTACTTCGTGACACGGTTGGGAACCGATCAGCAGTGTCTTAGCTGGCACTGCCATTAAAAGGCAAGTTTGTTGGTTAGGCTGGCATCATGTCTGAGAAACCCAAAAGAAAAACTGGGCCACTGGGTTTCAGCATTGTAAGTATCTATGGGAAGCCTTTGCCAAGGCTGACCCACACACTATATGTGTCTATTGTCTGGGGTTGACCACCTCAATTCAGACTGCCAGATTTGTAAAAATTTCCCTGCAGCCACCCTGGACAAGAGGATCTTTCTCCTCGATTGGGAAGAGTTCTTTATACTTCCCCTTCCCTCCTCCTGTCCAAAATACTAGTCAAAATCAGGTCCCAGGCCTGGGGACAGTCTGATTGGCCAGACCAGGCAGACCAACCCACCCACTCCTTCTGTCATGATCCATCAACTTCCCTGTGTCTCCCCAGGAACCACAATCTGTAACCTGTCTCAGGGAGGTTTGGTATCAGTCTCAAACCTCAACCTCAAGGCGGCTCTTGAGGTTAGGTTGCCGATCTGCAACTTTCTCAAAGTATTCTCAAAATCCTGAAGGCTGCTAGGAAGCCTTCAACAGAACTACCTATAACTCCAAGTGGAAAGGTTTCCATATGAAGTGTTCTGGGAAGATATTCCCCAGAATCTGCTGATCTACCCACTGTATTAGATATATGGTCCATCTTAATTCTTTGGGACTTAGACAGCTACTGAAGTGCACTTGGCAGCTGTCTCTGCCTTCATTTCAGCAGGAAGCCTCTTCTCTTTCTGCTCACCTATTTTTCCAAGTTTTTTAAGGGATAGCACCATACCAATCCTCATTCAGGACCTGCCTGGCTTGGGATCTTAATGTTTGCATTGTAATGATGCAACCCCCTTTGACCTCTGTCTTGACGAGCTTAAGTATTTATGGAAAACTGTATTTCTAGTGCAATCACTTCTGGGCGCATAGTAAGGAGCTTTAACAGTGAGACTGACTTTGTTCCTTTCAGAGATAAAGTAGTCCTCAGGACTAACAGGAAGTTTTACTAGGTGGTTTGGTTCCACAGCCAATCTATTTCTCTTCAGTGTTCTCACCATTCCTCCTCTGGTGAGGCTGCACAACAGATGTAAGAAGGCCTAAGTTACTACATAGGCGTACCAAAGGGTCAGGTTTGACTCCTCAACTATTTCTCACTTATGGTGAGGTTGGGAAGGAGACCTGCCACTAAGGATCTGCCAGGTGGATGTTCTTGTATCAATTTTGCTATCAAAAGCTGAGTGAATTCCCCCCTCGGCCTGAGGGCTCCTCTACCAGAGGTACAGCTGCATCTCTAGCTGCAGCTAGAGACATCTATCTTGGAGATATGTCAGCTACTTGGAAAACAACACACTTTCACCAGCATTACTCCTGGATATTCAGTCAGGAGGGATGCTCGGTTTAACTAGACGTTAACTGAGCCTATTCCTAAAGCGGTTCTGTCCCTCCTCCATGGAGGTACTGCTGTACAGTCTGCACTTGTATAATAGAAGACTTCATGTTGTTTGAAGAAAAATTACTCACCTTAGTAATGTTTCTTCTAATAGATCTTACTATATTCTAAGGACATCGATATGTTGTTCATCCACACTCATTGGAGTAACCTTGCCGCTTTAAATCTTGGAAGGTCTTCAGCTTGTCTCCACCACCAGATGGTATAACTCGGCTCAACCCCATGACGTAGATCTTCCTTACCGCTTGGGCTCAGGTTCCCTCATGCAACTCTGCATTTGAGACTGTTTAGCTACGTTTGCAGTTTAAAAATAAATTTCGAAAAGACTTCAGTCTTCTATCCTCAGGACTGCGATGGACAATAAACTCCCGGTTCGGAATGCCCATGCGGGCAGTGTCTCGGCGGATCCACCTCACGTGTGTCTATGAGCCCCTTGAAACACGACCATGAGCTTCGACCTGTGCTCATCACTCGACCTCGTCCCCCAAGACAGGCTGCCCGATGCAACTGGGCGACCGAAACGTTCCCTCGGTGAAGTCAGAGGCCGGTTGGCGGTGTCCGGCGGCGGGTTGGTGATCGCTCGGCGGATGGTAGCCCTCGAAGAAGGAAGCGGCGCGAACCGTATCTTCTCGGCCGCGGCATTATCCGCTCTGAAACCAACTACAAGGCTTCTTTTAAGGGCTGTCTGTCCCTCACTAAAGGGGCCTCGTCTGCGGACCTTATTCCGGTCAAAAAGAGGACAGGTAAGTCCCTCAGTAAAGCGCTCTTGGGGCCGGGAAAGGTCCCTCTCCCGGGTGCGACCGTGATGAACCGACCAGCTAAACCCGACCACTGGCCTCACGGTGTCCCCGTCGGTCAGTTGACGAGACTCCACCCGATGATCAGAGGCACTCGACCCATTGGGAATATGCCTTGGCAATTCCCCTCTCCCGGTTCCACGAGAGGTGAATCTCGTTGGCTCGCCTGTGCCTCGGTTCCGAGCCCTCGGATGGACCATCCGAGCCGGAAGAGTGCCGGTTCCGGCCGACACCTCCCAGCACCGACCTCGGAAATTCCGGGACTCTCGGTCTGGTCTGGGACCGCCAGCGGTCCAGCGGTCCCACGTCGCCGTGGTCCTCACCGGCACCAGCGGTAAACAACGTCGCCATCGTCCTCCTCCTCGGGCCGAGGAAGCGGCGTAAGTCGTGGGCAATGCGAGACCTTATGTTGCAGCAACTCCTCTGGCGGGGAGTAAGCCGACCCGTCGCCTTCCCGGCCATTAAATATGTCTGTCACCGGGCGGCGACACAACCTCTCGATTTATCCAAGGCCTATACCCAGGCGGTTGTTCGGCCAAAACCAGCCATCTACACGATTCCGGTTGGAACCTCTGCCTCCACAGCCACCAACTGGGGCTCCGACCACAGATTCTCGGTCGGCTAAGGGTCTACCCACTGCTGTCAGTCACCTCACTCCCGACCGACCTCGGCAGGTGAAGGGTGGCTCAGACCAGAGAGCAGCTCTTCGAGGACTCTTCCAGTCCGAAGATGATTCCTCCTTTTCTCAAGCGACTGGACTTGGAGTCTTCAGGAGGTCAGTCAATGGACGATAGCCGTCGTCCTTCCTAGGACTGCTTCGGCTCATCTCGAGTCCACGGGATGGAGCTTGAACCCACGTTTCAAATGGGCCAGGTATCCCCTCACGGAGATTCTGGACTGAGGATTCTCCGACTGGGGCCTTTCCGGTGGCGAGGCCATAGTAGGTCCGGCACTGGAGCTTTGGCAGCGCCCTGCTTCCTGCCCTCGCCCGGCCAGGATGGCCAGGAAGTATCTTGGTCTACAGTTCCTTGTCCAGTTTTGAACACCCTCTGCTGACGGGTTGGTTACCGACAGCGTTTTCCGGCGCACCGACAACGCCAGGGATGTGGACAAACCTCCTGACAAGAGTCCAAAATGGACTATGTCGGGCGAAAAAGTCTACGCTCGTCCTCTCTCGGCCTTCGTCAGGCCAGTTCGGCCGTCCTCATGGCATTTTCTCATGCCCTGTTGGGCTTCCTGGATGAGGTCATCCCTCATCTTCCCGCCGATCTGCAGACTACGGTTAAGCAGGTGCGGGACCAGGGCAGGGTCGGTGGCCAAACAGCAGCTCAGACTACTTTGGATATAGAGGACTCATGTGCCAGATCGGTGGCGGCCACAGTGGCTATCGTCGGGGAGCTGGCTGAGGATATCCACCTTTACTCGGATACCCAGCACAAGTTGGCGGATGTTCCTTTGAGGACTGACCTCTTGACCCTGGGGTGGAAGGTCACCTGCAGAGGATCGAGAAGTCAATGCTACCTTGGACTCGGTCTCTTCCGCTCAGAAGGACAAAGGCCGCCAACCACAGCCTAAGCCCTTTAGTCCTTCTGTGCCCCAGCAGCCCGGACCCAGCAACGTCAGGGCCAGCAGGCTCGACCTTGGCATCCCAAACCCAGGCACCGGCTTCACTCTAACAGGAGGCAGGAAGAAAAGGCCCAGGAGGTCCCTCGGCGGTCCCTCCTCCAAGCCTGCCCAGTGACGGGCTGAGGGGTGTCGCCCCATTCCGTCTGCCCCTAGGTCCCCGTGAGGACGGCTCCAGCACTTCCGTTCTGCCTGGTCCGCTGTTACCACGGACAGGTGGGTCTTGGAGGTGGTGGGAAGAGGCCTGCCTCTGGAATTCGAGCAGGCACCACCCTTCAGAGCCGTCGCCCCTCGGGGGGCTTCGGGATCCCCAGCCTCACTGGCGGCTCGTCGAGCCGACATCGCTCTCCTCCTCCAGAAGGAGGTGATAAGAGAGGTGGTGGACCCTCCTTCAGACCCAGGGTTTGTGTCCAGGTACTTCCTGGTTCCGAAGCGGACGGGGGGCTGGCGCCCCATTCTCGACCTACACGACTCAAACAAGTTCCTAAGGTCTCGAACCTTCAGGATGGTCACTCTGGCTCAGATAATACCATCCTTGGAGCGCCGATGGTTCTGCTCTCTGGACTTGCAGGACAGCGTTTTCACGTCCCTATCCGTCCGTCTCACCAGAGATTCCTTCGCTTCGGCGGAAGGATCCCTCTGAGTTCAAGCCATGCCCTTGACTTGTCTCCAGCTCCAGGGTCTTCACCAAATGCATGGCAGTGGTGACAGCATTCCTCTTGGCGCCGAGGGGTCGGGTGTACCCTTACCTGGACGACTGGCTGAGTAGCAGCTCCCTCCAGGAAGGAGGCGGAATGGTCCAGAGATCTGGCCCTCCAGGTCTGCTCTCAACTGGGTCTCCTTATCCAGAGGCCAAGTCGGAACTCGAGCGAGCATGGTGATTCTATTCATCGGGCGCAGCTCGACTCTCTTGACCAGGCCGGCTCAGCCGGACAGGGCCGAGGTTCTTTCCTCCTTTGCCCGATCATTTCTGGTTGGGCAATTCGCTCTGCCGGGACTTCCTCGCCTCCTGGGTCTCATGGCGGCCTGCACCAGCGTGGTCCGTTGGGCCCGCTGGAACATCGTCCCCTTCAGTGGGGACTGGCCAGCCAGTGGTCACAACGCTGCGATCCTTTGGACCAGCTTGTGCCGGTGACACAGGGATGTGGAGCAGCTCTCCAGTGGTGGACGTTCCAGATCTTTTGCAGGAGGGCATCCCGTTACATCCGCCCGAGCCGACGGTCTCTCTATCGACCGATGCCTCTCTGATGGGTTGGGGTGCCCATCTGGGGAACACCGGGCTCATGGCCTCTGGTCCCCGGGAGTCCGATGCCACATCAACCTGCTGGAGCTCCGGCGGTCCGCCTAGCTCTCACCGCCTTTGCTCCGTTCCTCCGGGGTCAAGTGGTCCGAGTCCAGGCGGACAATACCACGACCATGTACTATCTCAAACCGCCAGGGCGGGGCCGCGCTCCATGCTTCTATGCAAGGAAGCTCTCCGCATTTGGTCACTACGTGCGCAGCCTGGGCGGATCTCCTAGCCATTCACGTGGCAGGGGCCTCCAATACCTAGCCGATGCCCTGAGCCGGATAGGGGCTGCATCCCACGGTGGTCTCTCCTGCCGGAGGTAGTACAGCATCTGTTCTCCCATTGGGGCACACCTCAGGTGGACCTGTTTGCCTCAGGAGAGCAGGGCTGAGTCTGTTCCATGCCCGCCCCCCTCAGCAGGGCTCGCTGCAGGGGGATGCCTTCTCGAGGCAGTGGACCCCGGGCCTCTTTTACGCCTTTCCCCCATTTCCCTTGATCCACAAGGTGCTTCTCAAGGTGAGGAGGGACAAGGCGCAGGTGATTCTGATAGCCCCAGACTGGCCTCGCCAGTTCTGGTACCCAGATCTCCTCAGTCTCAGCTCCAGGACTCCGCGGCAGCTTCCAGCTCGCCCGGACCTGCTCTCAGTCAATCAGGGGAAGGTGTTCCATCCGGACCTTCAATCCCTGCACCTGACGGCCTGGTTCCTGAGCGGCTAGAGTTCCAGGCCTTGGGTCTTTCCGACGAGGTCCTCAATGTATTTGAGGCGTCCCGTAAGGAGTCGACCAGAAAATGCTATGCCTTCAAATGGAAAAGGTTTTCCATTTGGTGTCAGGGCAAGGGCTTGGACCCTTCCTCCTGTTCCTTGGCAAGCATCTTGGACTATTTATGGTCCCTTTCTAGTCAAGGGCTTAGGTCGGCGACCCTAAGGGTGCACCTGGCAGCCATCTCTGCTTACGGTAGCGGGCCGGGAAAGCAGCGGTAAGCGCAGGAGAAGGTGGTCTGGCGCTTTTCAAAGGCCTTGATCACATTTCCCTCCAGTGCGGGAACCCCACCTCCGTGGGATCTACTGCTGGTACTGGCAAGCTCATGGGCAAGCCATTCGACCTATGCACAGGTGTGCTCTCTCTCACCTGTCGTGGAAGACCGCCTTCTTGGTGCTATCCGTCAGCCAGAAGGATGGGAGAGCTCCAGGCGCTTCCATAGAGTCTCCTTACCTGGTCTTCCACAGGGACAAGGTTGTCCTCGCCCCCACCGAAATTCCTTCTGAAGGTGGTGTCGAGTTTCACCTTAACCAGGTGTTGACTCTGCCGGTGTTCTACCCCAATCACACCTCGGAGGCCGAATATAGGCTCCATACTCTGGACCCTAGAAGGGCGCTCGCTTATTATAAGGAGCGCACGGCTGAAATTCGGGGAGAGGTTCGCCAGCTGTTTGTCACCTACGCTGAAGCCGCATCTGGCAGACCTGCAGCCAAGCGGACGATAAGCAGGTGGGTCACTTCCTGCATAGATCTCTGCTATAAGTTGGCGGGCATGGAGCCTCCCAGAGGGATAAGAGCTCATTCACGCGCCATACTGCTGCAAGTGGCTGCTTCCAGGGGCGTCCCTATCCAGGAAATCTGCAGGGCTGCTACCTGGAAGTCAGCAAACACCTTCATTACCCATTACCACATCAACCTTGAGTCCGCCGGGATGCTGGTTTTGGGGCCTCGGTTCTCAGTCTCTCTTTCCCAAGTAAGTATTGGGGGTGTCGTCTTGCCTCCCTCCTCCCGGAGAACTGCTAGGAGTCTGCCAATGAGTGTGGATGAACAACATATCCATGTCCCTAGAAATACAGGTTACTCACCTGTAACAGGAGTTCTAGGAATGGTATATGTTGTTCATCCCTACATTTCCTACATCCCGGCCCGGCCGCACAACCTGAGCTTCCAGCGGGCCAGATCTGGCGTCATGGGGCGGGCCGAGTTATACCACCGGGTGGGTGGGAGGAGCAAGCTTGAAGACCTTCGGCAAGATTTAAGCGGCAAGGATACCTGCCAATGAGTGTGGATGAACAACATATACCATTCCTAGAACTCCTGTTACAGGTGAGTAACCTGTATTTATGACCTCCCCCCCAGCCTGCCCCTCTCAGAACTTCTACTTTGGGTATGGGGTGGGCAGTCCACTGTTGGCATTTATTGATGCCCTCTTTCATGTTTGGGTGTTGTGTTTATTTAGTTATTTATCTTATTTTTCTGGTCCACTGACTTGAGTCTTCGTGTTGGGACCAGGAAAATGTGTGAATATGTTAGTAGCCAGTTGGCTAGTGTAGGTTACAGCTTCCACACAGAACCTTAGTGAGTTTTTGCTCGTAAAGATCTGACGGTTTCGGTTTGAAACCACCCTAACAGAGCTTCTTTAACCAAGCTCGTGCTCTAAGCTCCATGCTCTGCATGGAAGTTAACTCTTTCACCTCCGGAGCAGTTCTAGTGGTGGGACAAACTGCACTTGTCATAATATAGCAAGACTCCATTAGAAGAAACAACATTACTAAGGTGAGTAATTTTTTCTTCTGGTAGCCATCACTTCTGCCAGATGCATAAGTGAATTACAAGCTTTGTCAGTGGAGCCTGATTTTATCTCCTTTCATAGAGATTAGGTGGTCCTCAGGACTAACAGGACGTTCTTGCCTAAGGTGGTTTCAGATTTCCACCTTAATCTATGTCTCTTCCTGTGTACTTCACTGACCATTCCTCCTCTGGAGAGAGGAGATTGCACAGTTTAGATGTCAAAAGAGCCCTTAGTTACTACATAGAGCGTACCAAGGGTCACAGGTTTGACTCCCTCCAACTGTTCCTCACTTGTGGCGAGGTTGGTAAAGGGAAACCTGCCACTAAAAGATCCATTGCCAGGTGGATTGTCTTCTGTATCCAATTGTGTTATGAAAAACTGGGTAAGGTTCCTCCCTCAGGACTGTGGGCTCACTCTACCAGAGGTACAGCTGCTTCCCTGGCGGCTGCCAGGAACATCCCTATTCTAGAGATATATCAAGCAGCTACCTGGAAAACAGTTCACACTTTTACCAAGCATTACTCCCTGGAATCCAGGCTAGGAGTGATGCTCGGTTTGGCACGGCTGTGCTTCAGAGCCTATTTCCTAAGTAGGTTCTGTCCCTCCTCCATTGAGGTACTGCTTGGTAGTCTGCATATGTCAGAATATAGCAAGACTTCATGTTGTTTGAAGAAAAAATTACTCACCTTAGTAATGTTGTTTCTTCTAATGGAGTCTTGCTATATTCTGACCTCCCCCTCTGCCTGCCCCTCTCAGAACCTCTGTTTTTGGGATGTAGGTGGGCAGTGCAGTGTTGGCACGTAGTAGGTGCCCACCCTTTTTGTTCACCCCTTCTTTTTGGGGGTGAGTGGGTGTTGTGTTTTCATTTTTGGGTCTCCTGACTTGAGTCTTTGTGTTGGGACCAAAAAAATATATATTTTTATGTTTAGTAGCCAGTTGGCTAGTGTAGGTTTACAGCTTCCACACAGGACCTTAGTGAGTTTTGCTCGTAAAGATCTGACGGTTTGAGTTTGAAGAACAATAGACAGAGTCTCAACTGAGCTCGAGGCCTGGCATGGAAAATTAACTCTTTCATCTCCGGGGCAGTTCGAAGGTTGGAACTCACTGCATATGTCAGAATATAGCAAGACTCCATTAGAAGAAACAACATTACTAAGGTGAGTAATTTTTTCTTGGCGTCTCTCCTAAGGTGGCCGAGATTCTGGTGGAGGCTAGAAAACCCTCCACTAGGTCTACCTACGCCATGAAATGGAAAAGATTTTCCATTTGGGCTGCCTCCAGGAACGTGGAGCCTTTCTCCTGTCCTGTGGCCATTCTGCTTGATTATCTGCGTCATCTTTTCGACCTGGGTCTCAGTCACTCCTTTTTGAAAGTCCACATTGCGGCTATTTCAACCTACCATGTTCCTTTCGCTGATAAGGCTTTTGCCCAACTGGAGGTATCCAAGACTTTTCTCAGAGGGGTCCTTCATCTTAGACCCCCTGTTCAGACTCCAGCTCCCCCCCGGGACTTGAACTTTGTTCTGGAGAAACTTACCCTTCCTCCCTTTGAGCCTGCGGCTTCCGCGAACTTGAAGTTCTTATCGTGGAAGGCGCTGATCTTCCTGGACATAAGTCTCCACCACTCATTCACACTAGTGGGATTAGCGCCGGAGGCACTAGGACCTATCGGGAGCAAACTTTTGCTGGAGAGTGCGGTCGCGAGGAGTTGGCGCCCTTGAGATACCCGAGCGCCCTTGAGCAGCGGCTCGGCGGTAATATGACTATCTCGGCGACGACCCTCCAACCGCCTCAGTTCCTTTTTTCCCGCCGTCGAGTGCGCTTCAGTGTCGGCGTCGCTCGCCTGTCGGGAGTCAAACTTCAAACTAGCGCATAGTTTTCAGTTTGTTTTTTTGTAACATTATCACGATAGTAGTATCGCTTAATTTTATCTATTTTCGTTAAATTTTTCTAATATTTTAAATTTAACTTACTTGAAGAAGTCTCGGCCTACTGGACGGAGTCGACCATGAGCAGGTCAGGTGACGGTAGGGAGACTTCGTATGAAAGCTGTTCAGTCAGCCGGGCTGGGTCCGGTCAGCCTCCTTCTCCTCAGCGGGGTTCCGACAACGGTCAGTCCGATGCCCGGGGGGATGGGCGGTCCCCCCGTCGGCATAAAAATAAACGGTCGCATTCTCGCACCGTTCGGCCTCAAGCTCTTCTTCGGCCCACAGGTCAAAAAAGAGAAGGCATCACTCGAGGTCGCCCTCTGGTATGTCTGCGCGTCGACGGTCGGTTATCGTTGCTAGTTGCTGGTCTCCTTCTTCGAAGTCGCCAACTTCCGGTGATCGTCGTCCTCGACATCGGAGCCCCTCCCCGCCTATAGGTAGGGCTCCAGATGAGCAGTTTCATCAGTGGGCCGCTCTTATGGAGCGATGGGCTCGGAGGTTGGTTCTTCTGCCTGGCTCGGTTGCCTCAGAGCCCTCGGGCTCCTCCTGCGATCAGGTAGGGCGGTTGGACCTTCCTAGTCGCGCAGCGCCTTCTTCGGTGCCAGCGACTCCATGCTTAGGTGTTTCCCCCCCTCACATGGCTGCGGCGCAGGGGGCCACACCGATGCCCTTATCTCCTGTTTTTTTTCTTCCTCTAGCTTTCCAGGTTCCTGGGGCTTTTCTGGCACCTTCCGCAGGGTCTGTTGGCTTGTCGGCGCGTTTTCGGTGCCGTGCTGGAGTCTTAATGGCGCCGTCGCGGCGCCGCGTGAATCTCGTGGCACCGCCAGCGGTGCACCGTTGCGTCTAGTCTGGCTGTGTGTGGTGGTGTCTTGGCGCTGCGTTCAGCCGGCGCCGTTGGCTTAGGCGGCCGTCCGCGCTTACCGCTGAGGGGTGCTTGCCGATTCCGTGTGCCTCTTTGGTGCCGTCGCCTCCTCGGTGCCGTTTTCAACCCGTTTGCCGTCTCGGCGGGGGCCCTCAGGGACTCTCCTTGTTTTCTGCTATTTCCACCTCTCCTAATTTTCTCTCCTTTCCTGTCCAAACAGTCCTTCCTGGACCATCGGAGATGATGTTGAGCCTGACCCAGACCTTGAGTTGGGTGATGAGTGGAGGAAACAGGATCTTTCTTTGCTACAGAGCCTGTGGTGAGGGACCTGTCCTTTAAGTCTCTGTTGAAGAACCTGAGATCCTCTTTCTCTCCAGACTACAGACATCGATCCTGGGAAGATATTAAGACTCCAGTATCTTCATGTTTTGAGATCCCTCGGTTTGACTCCTCGATCCAGCCTTCTTTCGAGGCCGTGTCTCAAATGGTATGGAATAATCCTGCTCTTATTCCTCAGTGGCTAAATCTATTGATAAAGTATTCAGCTCCCAAGGATCGTCCCTTTTGGCATCCCAAGCCTTTGCAGATCCTATTGTAGTCCTGGCAGAGAGAATGACAAGGTCGTTCTTCCTCAAACTACTACAGCTCGACCTATTAACAAAAGAGTCTCGTAAGATTGATACATTAGGTAGAGAGTCTTTGCTGCCTCCACTCTTAAGTATGCGTATTGCCAGTTATCAAGGCTATTTTTCTCAGTATGGTATATCCTGTGGCACTCTATGAAAAGAATGGTTGAAGCTCTTCCAGTTTCGGACTCCAAGTCAGAGCTTCTTCTGACCATTATTAAAGTATTGAGTCCAATAACCAACAGGTCAAAGCACGCCATGGGCCGCTTCGACACTGCTTCTCGCTCAGCAGCCGCGAGGTTTGTACTCTCGCCATTCCTGGCTGCGTTCTTCTGGCTTCACGAATGATGCTCAGCAGCAGGTAATGGCGCTGCCTTTTGATGGCTCCTATCTTTTGGCCCTCCGTGGAGCAAGCCTTAGAGCCACTCAGAAGACTAGATCAGCCATTAAATTGGCAGACCTCCGCCTGCCCCCTCTGGGGGCATGTGAACAAACGTCAGTTTCATAGTCGTCAGTCCTTTGAGGCAGAGGCAGGGAGCTTCCATAAAGCCAACCTGCCCAACCTCAAGAAGGCGCAGAAGAAGTGCAGGGGCCTAAAGCCCCCAGCACCACCCTTCTGAATTGCTGGCCCAAGTTCCATCCACTCTGCCGAGGTGGAACTTTCTCCTCCAGTGGGAGGGTCGTCTGATGTCTTCTACAACCAGTGGAAGTCCATAACTCGGACAAATGGGTCCTTCGGATAATTAGTGAGGTTATTCTCTCAGTTTCTTGGAAACCCGGTGTCCTCCCAGGCGACAACCAGGTTGTCGGCCTCTCAATCAGACCTCCTCACCGCCGAGATCCAGGGCCTTCTGAAACAACAGGGCAATAGAACTGGTGCCCCAGCATCTGAGAAACACAGGGTTCTACTCCCATTACTTTCTGGTTCCAAAAGAAATCTGGGGATCGCCCATTCTGAACCTCAGAAAGTTAAACAAATTTCTCCCAGGAAGAAATTCAAAATCATTCCCTAAGTACCCTGTTACCCTTGCTGCATCAGCACGACTGGCTGGCCTCCTGGATATGCAGGATGCTTACCAGCATATCCCGATCCACCCGACCCACACAAAGTTCCTCAGGTTTGTAGCTTTGGGTCAGCATTATCATTTCAGAGTCCTGCCCTTTGGGCTATCCTCGGCGCCACAAGTTTTACAAAGTGTTGTGCAGTTCTGCTAGCGCATCTCAGGAAGATGTCGGACTCCGGTGTTTCCCTACCTGGACGATTGGCTTCTAGCTAAGCCCTTCCAGCCAAGGGACTTTGGAAGCCATGCAAGCGACTATAGATCTTCTCATGTCCATGGGAGTTCTGCTGAATTTGAAAAATCTCAGCTGCAGCCCTCCCAGAGGCTCCTTTTCATGGGGCGGCTTCTAGACACCTCTTCGAAGGCTTTCCTTCCAGAGGACAGAAGACTGCGACATCCGCCGGATGGCCCGTTACATCGGGGAGAACCAATCGGTTACAGCTCTCTCGATGCAGCATGTTGGGTCCCATGGCGTCCTCGGTGTTCACTGTACCCTGGCCGGTTGCACATGAGAACCACCCAATGGATGCTCTCCACTCAGTGGTCTCGACCTCTCACCCCAGTCTTATCCCATCAAGGTGGCAGGCCCCTTGAGAAGGTCTCTCACCTGGTGGTCTCAAGAGAGCAGTCTCCTGGAAGGATTCCCCTTTGCTCCCCCGGATCATCAGATCTCCATCACCACAGACGCATCGCTAATGGGATGGGGAGCTCACTGTCACTCCCTCCACACTCAAGGTGTATGGACTCAGTTCGAATCTCATCTCCACATAAATGTCCTGGAGATGAGAGCGGTCCTCTATGCGATCCGAGCTCTGAAGAATGTCCTTTGTCACAAGAACATTCTCCTTCAAACGGACAACAAAGCTGTGATGTATTACATCAACAAGCAAGGCGGTGCTCATTCTTATCCCCTTTGCAGGGAAGCAATGAGGGTGTGGGAGTGGTGCTTGGAGCACAAGTCTTTGATTCAAGTGGTTTATCTGCCAGGTATACAAAACGTCCTAGCAGATCACCTCAGCAGAACAGAGGCAGACCCTCACGAGTGGTCTCTCGATCCAACCGTGCTTCGGTCTCTGTTCAAGAGTGGGGGACTCAGACCTGGACCTTTTGCATCCCCAATCAGCATAGAACTGCCTCTCTTCTGCTCCAGAAATCCAGGGCCTGGCATTTTCTGTCAGGATGCGTTCAGGCTGCGGTGGACAAAACGCTTTCTTTACGCCTTTCCACCGCTTCCTCTAATCCAGAGAGTACTCCTCAAGTTCGAGTCTCAGGGGATCAAAATGATTCTCATTGCTCCCTCCTGGCCTCGGCAACTATGGTTTCCCCTACTCAACAGTATGTTGGCAGCCTCTCCGAGACCACTTCCCTTGCAAATCAATCTTTTGACTCAGGGTTCGTTGGTCCATCCCAACCTGAAATCACTTCACCACTGTGCTTGGCTCCTGAAAAGGTGGAAGTAGATCGGTTCAACGTCTCTCGTAGAGTCTCAGACATCCTTCTGGCTGCTCATAAAGCCAACCACCCAACGTCACGCTTCCAAATGGAAGCGTTTTTCTCTCTGGTGTACAAAATCCTCTTGGAATCCCTTTTCCTGTCCTCCTGACAAGGTTCTGGAGTATCTTTTGGACCTATCAAACTCAGGTCTCAGTACTCCACAGTTAAAGTTCACCTTGAGTGCCATCTCAGCGTTCCATGAGCGGTTTCTTCCTTGACTCTGGATCAGTTACCTATAGTGAAGAGATTTCTTAAGGGATTCTTCATACCAGACCCCTGTTAAAGCGCCCAGATTGCAGCCTGGGACATTAACCTAGTGCTGGACATACTCACTCGGAAGCCTTTGAACCCTAGCTACCTGTGAGCTAAAATTTCTTACCTGGAAGACTGCCTTCCTGGTGGCCATTACCTCAGCCCTCAGGGTCTCTGAGATACATGCCCTAGTTCACGGACCCTCCGTATACTGTATTCCATAAAAGACAAGGTAGTTCTCCGTTACTCATCCTAGATTTCTTCCCAAGGTTGTGTCAGAATTCCATCTAAACCAACCTCTGGTGCTTCCTAGCTTAGCAGCTAATTTCCAAAATGAAGAGAGCAGGCTCTTCATTCCTTGGATATTAAAGAGCCTAGCAGTTCTATTTAGATAGAACCAAGGATGTTAGAAGACTCAGCAACTGTTTGTTTCTTTCAGCGACACCGGCTGGGTCAACCTGTAAGCTATCAGATGCATCTTATCATGGTTAGTGGCATGCCTTGACATTGCTATCCACATGGCTCAAGTTAAATTAGAAGGTAGAGTGTAAGAGCTCACTTTACTAGGAAGCGGTCGCGGCATCCCTAGCGAGGAAGTCGCAATGTTCCAATTGCAGATATCTGCAACGCCACCACCTGGAGCTCAGTGCATACCAGCCGTTAAGCATTATACTGGATGTTCATGCCAGGCGTCATTCTGCATTCGGCAGAACTATCCTTAATGGACTTCTGTCTTAGTGGCGTGAGCTCTGGCTCTCCTGCACGCCCTTTGGGAATTATCAACAGTACTCTCACTAGTGTGAATGAGTGGTGAGACTTATGTCCAGGAAGATATAAGTACGTACCTACGTAATTCTTGATCTTCTTGGACAGTCTCCACCACTCATTCTACCCGCCCCCCTCCATCCCGAGGCTCACCGCTGTGTTGGTCTTCACTCCCTCAAATCTTTAGGCCGTGAAGACTTCTTTGTTGACCCTTCTTACGGGAGCGATGCGTGGACTATCTTATGTCCGTTTTTAAGGTTAGATTTACTCTTTCGTTAATTCGCTGCACCTCCTTGGTAAAAAGGTACTGAGGCGGTTGGAGGGTCGTCGCCGAGATAGTCATTACCGCTCGAGCCGCTGCTCTCGGCGCCAACTCTCGCGCCGACCCTCCAGCAAAAAGTTTGCTCCCGATAGGTCCTAGTGCCTCCGGCGCTAATCCCACTAGTGTGAATGAGTGGTGGAGACTCATCCAAGAAGATCAAGAATTACGGTAGGTATGTAATTTTCATTTCTTGGTGGCCATTACTCCTGCTCGCAGAATTTCCGAGCTCCAGGCCCTTATGTGCAAAATCCCTTATCTGTGCTTTCACAAAGAAAGAGTAGCTCTTCGCACGAATCCTAAGTTTCTCCCAAAAGTGGTAGCGGAGTCTACCTTAAATCAGTCTATTGAATTACCTGCCTTTTTCACGAGTACTCCAATCAAGGAGAATACTTGCTCCATACCATGGATGTCCACAGGATTCTGAGATACTACACCGATAGGGCACGAAGGATCTCAGAAAGACTAATCAGTTGTTTGTCTCTTTTGCTCACAAAAGGGAAGGCAATGCTGTCTCCAAGCAATGCCTATCAAAGTGGTTGGCTCATTGCATCACTTTCTGTTATGACAAGTACAACAAGACCCTTCCGGGTCAAGTCAGAGGTCACTCCACTCGAAGAGTAGCAGCCTCTGCGGCTTGCTTCAAGAACGTGTCTGCGGCAGACATCTGTGCTGCCACCATTTGGACTTCTGTCCATCCATTTACTAAACATTACAGTTTGGACATTGCCTCTCACTGTAGAGCAGGCTTCGGGTTAGCTGTCTTGCAAGGCCTCCTATCTTGAGGTTTGCAAGGTGGTTTGCTACTTCTTAGAGTAGTTCCTTCTCCCGGTGCCTTTTCATTTGTTCCAGACTGCTTGGGATTCTGTCCTATAAGTAATTACCTACTGCAAGAGCCCTCTCGAAGTAAGATAGTACAGTTACGTAAGAACTTACCGTAACAGTAGATCTTCGAGAGAGGCTTTTGCAGTAGGTAATACCTTCCCGCCCTCCATCCCCCTAGGCTTTTTCAGCTCCTTCAAACAACATGAAGTCTTGCTATATTATGACATATGCAGTATAACCCCAGGTTAGAACTGCTCCAAAGGTGAAAGAGTTAACTTCCATGCAGGGCATGGAATCTTGAGCGCGAGCTCGGTTGAACACTCTGTCTGTTGAAGCTCAAACTTAAACTGTCAGATTCTTTACTCCGCCTCACTGAACGTAATAGCTCAGAGATTCCTCCTGCTGCTCGGTTTGTTTGTTGGTTTTAAAGTGTAATTCTTGGTTTATTTACCGAAATTTAACCACAATCGTCAGTTCAATCTCTGTCTGTGGTATTGTAAGTAATAGATAAACACTTTTTCAATTTTCTTCTGTGTGGAACTTGTAAGCGTCTTTTTGATCGGTTTGAACCGATCAGAATTAAAATTACTTTCTAGCACTTTAAGAGTCACGGTTCCGGTTCTTATCAGTTCTAAAAAAGCAGATTTTATTACGTTTTTCTCGACCAGTGACAAGGTTGGGAACCGATAAGAGAATCTTGCTTGGTGGATTGCAGGTTAGCAGACGCGTTTAGTTGGGCTGGCACTATGTCTGAAAACCCAAAGAAAAACCGGACCCACTGGGTTTCAACACTGTGGCCTCTGTGGGAAGCCTTTGCCAACGCGACCCACCACCATATTAGTATATTGTCTGGGGTTTGACCACCTCAATGCAGACTGCCAGATTTGTAAGAATTTTCCTGCTGCCACACGTGGAAAAGAGTTGGTAGGCTCAGGAAAGGGAGTCCAAAAAGTCCGCTGACCGGTTGGCCAGCCGGTTCGGTTCAACTGAACCTGAGGAGTGCCCTCTGACCAGGCGATGCTTCCTCGGGCAGCGAAGAGCCAGCTATGAGGCGGTTCCAACAAAAAGGCTAGAAGGTCAACTAGTTTGGGGCCAAAACTTCTTTCTCAACACGCTGAGGAAATAGCCAAAGCTATTCAAATTGTCGATCTCTTTCCCCAGTTCCGTTCGAACCCGCACCATTGGGTAGCGCCCGGTTCAGTCGGTTCCCTCAGTTCAAGATTATGATTTTGAAGATTTTTATGAACCAGGGAAGGAAGGGAGAATGCGAGGAGAGTGAGTGTGATTTTGACAGTCTGGATGTGCCTATTGAACCAGACATCTCTCAGACAGACCCTTCAGGAATATCCCTCCCAGGCTATCTAAGTCCTTCTCATTTTTGTTTTACGAAAGTTGCTGACACTCTGCAACTCCCTGTTGAGAGTAGCTGTTGATGATCAAGAAGAGCCTGATTTTGTGGAAATGATGGATATTCCAGAGTCTTGGAGACTCTATTCCCTTTGCATAAATCTTTTAGGAAACAGACAGTAAAAATTCTGAAAACTCCTCATTCTATCCTCCCTGTGGATAAAAGGATGGAGAAGAGGTATGCTTTATCAGGCTCTGATACGGAGTTTCTATCTCAGCAGTGCAGCCATGTAGGGGTAGTGCAGGCTGCAGCCTGTGACAAGGCTAATATTCCTCTAGCCTCTCACCCTCCTGAAAAGGATTCCAGGAGGATGGATGCCATGGCAAAAAGCAGTACATGGCAGCATCTTTGGGACTCAGACAGGCAAATTAGTAAACTTCGCAGCTAGGTACCAGAAATCCAGGTGGGATACTGTCCTGGCCCTAGCAAAACAGGCCCTGAGACAGCTTGCCAGGGAGCTGGAGCAGGTGGCTGCGGATGGTATTGAGGGCATCAAGGTGCAATTTCATGCTGCTGTAGACTCTAATGATGTTTCATCTAGAGTTATGGCTACATCTGTGTCTCTTCGCAGAATGGCCTGGCTCAGATGTACTGCCCTGTCTGGGATACCCAGTCTAAGGCTATGGATTTTTCCTGTTGTGGGAAATTCTCTGTTTGGGGAACAGACAGAGAATTATATGAAGAAAAAGGATGAGTATAGAGGACCACCTATAGGGTGCACAGGCCAAAGAAAGGCAAGTCCTCCTCAAAGGCAGCATGTCAGGGGGCAGGGGCAGGCCTTTTCATAGGCCATTTACAAGCCCAGGCCTCCTCTTCTGCTTATGCCCAGAGGGGTTCTTTAGAGGAAGGGGCAGAAGGGGTTCTAGTAAGCCTGCTTCTGCCCCTATGCCCAAAGCCCTGCAAAACAGGCTCCATGATGGGGTAGCCAGGGCCGATTCTCCACTACCGGTAGGGGCAGGCTAGCTTACTTTGTCCAGGACTGGAAGTCTTTAACATCAGACAAGTGGGTCCTGGAAGTAGTAAGCCAGGGACTGATATTCTCAACTTCAAAAAATTTCCGAAGATGAGGCCAGATCTTTCCACCTACAAACCCATGAGAGGCACTTGCCCTGGAAGCAGAAGTTTCTGCCCTCCTGGCTCTCAAGAGACGTGGAAAGGGTTCTACCCATACACCAGGGCAAAGGGTTGTACTCCAGGTACTTCCTTACCCCAAAAAGACAGGAGAATAGCAGCCCATCCTGGATCTCAGGTATCTAAACAAGCACCTTTTAGAACCAAAGTTCAAAATGGTGACCCTGGGGATTATTGTACCCTCTCTAAGGCCAGGGGACTGGCTAGCCTCCCTGGACCTCAAGGATGCCTACTTCCATGTTCTCATCCGAGCTCCCATAAAGTACCTCAGATTAGACTGCCCTCAGGCCATTACCAGTTCAAAGCAATGCCCTTGACCTCTCCTCGGCTCCAGGGTATTCACAAAATGCCTGGCAGTAGCAGTTGCTCATTATGAAGGCAAAGATTGCCATCTTCCCTTATCTAGACGACTGGCTCATTGTAGGCCAGTCTCCAGAGACAGGTCAAACTTCATTTGCAAAGTAACCCAGCAGCTGCTTGCATCTCTAGGTTTCCTTCTCAATCTTCAAAGTCAGTTCTGGAGCCTGTCCAGCTTCTCACCTTCATAGGCGCATGAGACTGAACACAAAAAGCCAGAGCCTTCCTTCCTCTGGAGAGAGCAAGGACCCTGGTGTCTCTGGCCTCCTCTTTCTCCCTGCAGGTCTCTCGACCAGCAAGGCATTTTCTACAGCTCCTGGGGCACATGGCTGCTTTCCAGCAGTAGTGCAGGGAGCGAGATTTCAGATGAGGGACATTCAGTTTCATTTGAGGCCTTTTGGTCTCAAAGGGCCGGATCCCCTAACCAAATTGATTCCAGTGACTTGAACCTGATCCAGGCCCTTCAGTGGTGGCAGGATCAGAACAATACTGAAACAGGGGTTCCCTTCACTCCCCAGTCTCATTCCTTGACCCTTACTACAGATGCATCCCTCTTGGGGTGGGGGCTCACATAGGCTGACCTTTCCACCCAAGGGCTGTGGTCCCCTCCAGGAATCCTGCTCCACATCAATTTACTGGAGCTCAGAGCAGTACCCTAGCACTTCGGGTTTTCTCACATCTGTCCAGAACAAGGTAGTTCAGGTCAGAACAGACAATACCACTACATGTGGTACATCAACAAACAAGGGGGCACTCGGTCCTACGGACCTTGTGCACAGGCGATAAGTTAGTGGTCTCACTAACTCTTTGAGCAGCCTCCCTTATGGCAGTTCACCTCCCGAGCAAGGACAATGTCCTAGCGGATGCTCTCAACAGGAGTTCCCAGGGCCATCCACGAATGGACACTGGATCCCCTAGTACTGAGTAATATTTGCCAGATGGGTCACTCCTTACAAAGAGATCTCTTTGCAGCCCCAGACAATCACCAACTTCCCTTTTACTACAGGCCCCAGTGTTGGGCTCAGTCCCTCTGGATGCCTTCCTTCTCAGTTGGGAAGGAAGTTTCTCTATGCTTTTTCCCCCTTCCCCTTCTTTTCAAAGTGCTAGTCGAAGTCAGATCTCAATCCTGCAAGATGATCCTGATTGCTTCAGATTAGGCAGGCAGCCTGGTACCCCTCCTCATGTCCTAGCAGTCCACCCTCCCCTATGCCTTCCAGGAATCACAACCTGTTAACCTGTGCCCGGGGAGAGTTTGGTATCTGAACCTCAAATCTCTCAATCTCCAAGGCTTGGCTCTTGAAGAGTTAGAGTTGCTGACCTACACCTTTCTCAGGGTTGTATTGGATATCTTGAAGGCCTCTAGGAAGCCTTCCACCAGGGCTACCTATAATTCAAAATGGAGAGAGTGCTTTCCATATGGTGTAACTGGTAAACATATGCCCCCAGAATCTGCTGCTGTGCCCACAATCCTGGATTATTTGATGCATTTGAATTCCTTGGGGCTGAGACCAGCTACCTAAAGAGTGCACTTGGCAGCTGTGTCTGTCTTCTTGTGCCAACAGTAACCCTCTTCTTTATCAGCTCACCCTGTGTTCTCCAAGTTTTTAAAGGGTTGCTTCACACAATCCCCGTTCGGGATCCTGCCCCTGCTTGGGATCTTAATATTTGCATTGCTCAGCTTATGCAACCCCCTTTTGAGCCATTGTCTTCCAGCAGAGCTGAAGTACTTGACTGGATAAACTGTGTTTCTGGTAGCCATCACCTCTGCCAGGCGCATAAGTGAGCTACAAGCCCGTCAGTGGAGCCTGATTTCATCTCCTTTCACTGAGATAAGGTAGTCCTCAGGACTAACAGGAAGTTTCTGCCTAAGGTGGTTTCAGACTTTCACCTTAATCAATCCATGTCTCTCCTGTGGCCTTCACTGACCATTCCTCCTGTGGTGAGGAAGATTGCACAGTTTAGACATCAAAAGAGCCCTTAGGTATTATATAGAGGCATTACCAAGGGTCACTGGTTGAATCCTCAATTGTTCCTCACCTATGGTGAGGTTGGTAAGGAAACCTGCCACTAAAAGATCCAATGCCAGGTGGATTGTCTCTTGTATCAATTCTGTTATGAAAAACTGGGTAAGGTTCCTCCCTCAGGCCTGAGGGCTCACTCTACAGAGGTACAGCTGCATCTCTGGCTGCTGCTAGGGACATTCCTATCCTGAGATATGTCAAGCAGCTACCTGGAAAACAGTTCACACTTTTACTAAGCATTACTCTTGGATATCCTGGCTAGGGTGATGCTCGATTCTAACACAGCTGTGCTTCGAGAACCTATTTCCCAAGTAGGTTCTGTCCCTCCTCCATGGAGTACTGCTGTGTAGTCTGCATATGTCATAATATAGCAAGACTTCATGTTGTTTGAAGAAAAAATTACTCACCTTAGTAATGTTGTTTCTTCTAATAGAGTCTTGCTATATTGTATTCTCCCCAACCTGCCCCTCTCAGAACCTCTGTTTTTTGGGATGTGGGTGGGCAGTGCAATGTTGCACTTCTTGATGCCCTTTATTTCACCTTCTAGGGTGCTTAGGTGTTATGCTTAAGTTTTCTTCTTGAATCCCGACTTGAGTCTTTGTGTTGGGATCAAGATCAAAAGATGTTTTGTAGTTAGTAGCCAGCGGCTAGTGTAGGTTTACAGCTTCCACAGAACCTTAGTGAGTTTTGCTGTGTAATGATCTGACAGTTTAAGTTTGAGCTTCAACAGTCAGAGTGTTCAACCGAGCTCGCGCTCAAGATTTCATGCCCTGCATGGAAGTTAACTCTTTTACCTCCGGAGCAGTTCTAACCTGGGGTTATGCTGCATATGTCATAATATAGCAAGACTCCATTAGATGAAACAACATTACTAAGGTGAGTAATTTTTTCTTTTCCATCGAGGGAAATATCTACTTCTCTCTCGTCAGGGCCTTCAGCGCCTGTGGCGGAAAGAACTGGGGAAGTCGTCTGGGACCGCCCCTTTATACCTGGCGATCATCTGGCGCTGGTCACCTGGCGTGGAGTCGGTCCCGCCAGGGACTGCTAGCTAGAAATGTTTCCAGGCAGGTCATGCCGCCTGCCCCGTCAGTCCTATATGTAATTACCTACTGCAGAGCCTCTCTAGAAGATCTGCTGTTACGGTGAGTTCTTACGTAACTGTACTTTTGTAGTTACTGGTTCTTATTGGTTCTAAAAAAACGTGTTTTGAAGCGTTTTTTTCCAAGGCCCGTGACACGGTTAGGAACCGATAAGGGAGTCTTGCCTGTTGGTTGCGGAAAAAAGGGTAAGTTTGGTTAGGTTGGCCATGTCTCAGAAACCCAAGAAAAAAACCAGGCACACTGGGTTTCAACACTGCAGTGAGTGTGGGGAGGTCTTTGCTAAGGCCGATCCCTACACCACCTGTTTTTATTTTCTGGGGTTTGACCACCTCGATTCATACTGCCAAATTTGCAAACATTTTCCCAAATCTACCCTGGAAAAGAGATTAGGTAGACTGAGAGAAAAAGAGGCTGAGAAGTCCGCTGACCTGGATGGCCAGCCCAGTTTGGTTCAGACTGAACTAGAAGGGGTGCCCTCTGACCAGGGAGAAACTTCTTTGGGCAAAAGGAGGGCCGATTCCGAGGGGTTGGTTCCGACTAAAAGAAAGTGCAAAGAAAAATTGTCTGGTTCGGATCCAGAAGTGCATGTTCTGACCGCCGAAGAAATAGCCAGAGCGATTCGGATTGTGGAATTGCTTTGCCCAGTTCCGACCGATCCGGCACCTTTTGGCAGAGGCTCGGTTCGGTCGGTTCCCCCGGTTCACGATTATACTTTGGAAGAATTTTATGAACCGGAGTTTGAGGAGGAAGGGAGTTCGAAGATGATGATGGTGATGGTGAAAGTCTAGATGTACCTGTGGAACTGGACATCTCCCCAGACAGACCTTCAATTGTATCCCTCCTAGGCTTTCTGAGTCCCTCCACTTTATGTTTCTACAGAAAGGTGGCTGAGACCCTCCAGCTTCCTATGGAAGGAGGCAATGGAGGATCTGGAGGAGCATTATTATGTAGAAATGATGGGCATCCCAGAGTCCCGGAGACTGTCTATTCCCCTCCACAAATCTTTTGGGAAACAGTACACAAAAAAATTCTGAAGTCTCCCAATTCTATACCTCCTGTGGACAGAAGAATAGACAAGAGGTATACACTCTTAGGCTCAGAAACTGAGTTTTTATACCACCAATGCAGCCATGTTGGGGTTGTGCAGGCTGCTCCTGTGATAAGGCAAGCATTCCCTTGGCTTTACACACCCCAGACAAAGACTCTAGGAAGGCTGATGCCATGGCAGAAAAGCTGTACATGGCATCTTCCCTGGGACTCAGACAGGCGAGTTATGTGGCCTATACAGCTAGGTACCAAAAGTCCAGGTGGGACACTGTACTGGCACTGGCTAAACAGGCCTCCCCCCAGCTAGACAAGGAGCTGAAGTCGGTGGGATTGAGGCATCTAAAGTTCACTCTAATGATGTGTCATCAAGAGTCATGGCTACATCTGTGGCTCTTCGGAGAATGACTTGGCTCAGATGTACTAGCCTCTTGCAGGATACCCAGGCTAAGGCCATGGATTTTCCTGTAGTGGGCAATTCTCTGTTTGGGGAGCAGACAGAGAATTACATGAAGAAAATGGATGAGTACAGGACCACCTACAGGAGTGCTGAGGCCAAGGAGAGGCAGGCAACTACTCAAAGGTAGCAGTCTAGGGGCAGGGCAGGCCCTTCAAATGCCTTTTTACCAAGCACAGGCCTCTTCTTCAAACAACATGAAGTCTTGCTGTATTCTGACATATGCAGTGATCACCAACCTTTGAACTGCCCCAGAGAACAAAGAGTTAACTTTCCATGCAGGGCATGGAACTCTGAGTTCGAGCTCGGTTGAAGCCTCTGTCTGCTGTTTAAACTCCAACCATCGGATTCTTTACTCCGCCTCACTGAACAGTCGCTCTGGAGATTTCTCCTTCGCTTGGTTCAAAAAAGTCAGTTAAAGTGTCATTTTTACGCTCGGTTTCAACCGAATTTCTGCTTCTGAACCTGTCGGTTCAAGTCTCTGTCTGTGGTACCATGAGTACTAGATAGGTTTTTCTATATTAGTTTCTGTGTGGAACATAAACATTGGATCGGTTCGGTTTGAACCAATCAGGTTTATTAAAAAACTTCTGTCTTTATTAGAGTGTAGTAACTGGTCCGTATCGGTTCTAAAAAATGGATTTCATTCGTTTTTTTCCAAGACCCGTAACACGGTCAGGAACCGATAGGGGTGTCTTGCCGGGCGGATTGCTGAAAAAGGGTAAGTTTTGGTTAGGACTGGCCATGTCTGAGAAACCCAGAAAAAAAAACAGGCCCACTGGTTTCCAACACTGTAGTGTGAGTGGGAAGCCTTTGCTAAGGCTGATCCCCACACCACCTGATGTTTATTGTCTGGGGTTTGACCACCTGAATTCAGACTGCCAAATGTGTAAAGTTTTCCCAAAGCTATCCTGGATACAGAGTAGTAGACTGAGGAAAGGGAGGCAGAAGTCCACTGACCCGGATGGCCAGCCTGGTTGAGTCAACCGAACCAGAAGGAGAATACCCTCTGACCAAGGCGAAACTTGCTTGAAGCAAGGAAACCCGATTCAGAGTGGTTCCAGTTAAAGAAAGAAAGGATAAATCATCCAGATTTGGATCACAAATTCTTTCTCAAACCGCTGATGAGAGATACCAAGCGATAAAGATAGTTCAATCACTAACCTCGGTTACGGTCGAACCGGCACCATCTGTCAGAGGCTCGGTTTAGTCGGTTCCCCCGGTTCCGGATTATGCTTTTGAAGAATCTTGTGAACCGGAGGGGAAGGAGGGAGGGAGAGTATGAAGATGATGATGGTGATTATGAAAGTCTGGATGTGCCTATTGACCCGGACATCTCCCCAGAGAGACCTTCAGGTGTTTCTCCTCCTAGGCTTTCTGAGTCCCTTCCCACTTTATGTTTTACAAGAAAGTGGCTGAAACCCTCAGCTCCTATGGAAGAAGCAGTAGAGGATCAGGAGGAGCCTGATTTTGTTGAGATGATGGACATCCCAGAGTCCAGGAGATTGTCTGTTCCCCTCCATAAATCTTTTGGGAAACAGACATTTAAAATTCTAAAAACTCCTAATTCCATACCTCCTGTGGACAGAAGAATGGACAAGAGGTATACTCTTTCAGGCTCAGACATGGAGTTCCTTTCCCAGCAATGCAGCCATATTGGGGTAGTACAGGCTGCTGCCTGTGATAAGGCAAATATTCCCTTGGCTTCACACTCCACAGATAAGGACTCCAGGAGGATTGATGCCATGGCAAAGAAGCAGTACATGGCAGCATCTTTGGCACTCAGGCAGGCTAACCATATGGCCTACACAGCAAGATACCAGAAGTCCAGGTGGGACACTGTGCTGGCTCCAGCTAAACAGGCCCCTGACCAGCTTGCCAAGGAGCTGGAGCAGGTGGCTGCGGATGGGATTGAGATATCCAAGGTGCAATTTCATGCTGCTGTGGACTCCAATGATGTTTCATCTAGAGTCATGGCTACATCTGTGGCCTTTGGAGGATGGCTTGGCTCAGATGTACTAGCCTATCACAGGATACCCAGGCTAAGGCCATGGACTTTCCTGTCATTAGTAAGTGTCTGTTTGGGGGCAGACAGAGAACTACATGAAGAAGATGGACAGTGGGACCACCTACAGGAGTGCTCAGGTCAAAAGGCAAGCCACTCCTCAGAGGCAGCATTCCAGGGGTAGGGGCAGACCCTTTCAAAGGTCTTTTTACCAAGCCCAGGCCTCCTCTTCTGCTTTTGCTCAGAGGGGGTTCTTTAGAGGGAGAGGCAGATGGGGTATGGGCAGGCCTGCTTCCACCCCTCATCCTAAAGCCCCTGCCAAGCAGATACCCTGATGAGTCTGCCCGGGCCGATTCTCCAATACCTGTAGGGGGCAGGCTGGCTTACTTCGTCCAGAACTTGAAGTCTTTAACATCAGACAAGTGGGTCCTGGAAGTAGTAAGCCAGGGACTGGTTCTCAGCTTAAAAAAATTTGAGAACCAGATCCTTACCACCTGCAAATCCATCAGAGGCCCTTGCCCTAGAGGCACAGGTTTCTTCCCTCTTGGCTCTCAGAGCCATAGAAAGGGTTTCTACCCTACACAGGGGCAAAGGATTGTACTCCGGGTACTTCCTAACCCCTAAAAAGACAGGAGAATGGCGGCCCATCCTGTATCAGAGATATCTAAACAAGCACTTTTTAAAGCTAAAATTCAGAATGGTGACTCTGAGAATAATTCTGCCCTCTCTAAGGCCAGGGGACTGGCTAGCCTCCCTGGACCTCAAAGATGCCTTTTTTCACATTCCCATCAGGTGCTCCCAGAGAAAGTACCTCGGTTCGAGTTGCCCTCAGGCCACTGTCAATTCAGAGCAATGCCCTTTGGTCTAACATCAGCCCCAAGGGTGTTCACAAAGTGCCTGGCAGTAGTGGTTGCTTTCTTAGGGAGAAAAAAGATCTCCATCTTTCCATACCTGGAATACTGGCTCATAGTGGGTCAGTCTCCGGACCAAGTCAAGTCACATCTTCAGATAACTCAGCAACTGCTCACTTCCTTATTATTCCTCCTAAACCTTCCAAAGTCAGTCCTGGAGCCGGTACAGCTCCTCATCTTTATAGGGGCAGAGCTGGATACAATAAGAGCAAAGGCCTTCCTTCCCCTCGACAGGACAAGGACACTAATAGAACTGGCCTCTTCTTTCACCCTTCAGGTGTCTTGACCAGCAAGGCACTTCTTGCAGCTCCTGGGCCACATGGCAGCCTCTACAGCAGTGGTCCAGGGGGCAAGATTTCAGATGAGGGACATTCAGTTCCATTTGAGAGTCTTCTGGTCCCAGAGAAAGGATTCCCTTACCAAACCAATCCCAGTGACTCGAACCCTGATCCAGGCTTTCCAATGGCGGCAGGATCTGGACAATTTAAAGACGAGTTGCTTTTGTCCTCAGTCTCATTCACTAATTCTCACCACAGGCGCCTCGGCTCTTGGGCTGGGGAGCCCCTTCAGGGATCTTACCACCCAAGGGCTGTAGTCCTCAAGAATCTCTGCTTCAGATCAGTTTCTTGGAACTCAGAGCAGTGTTTCTGGCACTAAAGCTTTTTCCAAGTCTGTTCAGAACAAGGTAGTCCAGATCAGAACAGACAATACCACCACAATGTGGTACATCAGCAAGCAAGGGGGCACTCGGTCTATGGCCTTGTGCACAGAAGCAATGAAGTTGTGGTCTCTGGTCTACTCCCTGCAGACTTCTCTGACAGCAGTTCACCTCCCAGGGAAGGACAATGTCCTAG
This sequence comes from Neoceratodus forsteri, assembly GCA_016271365.2. Classification (NCBI taxonomy): domain Eukaryota; kingdom Metazoa; phylum Chordata; order Ceratodontiformes; family Ceratodontidae; genus Neoceratodus; species Neoceratodus forsteri. The sequence goes on along the minus strand of CM028130.1, from coordinate 481,429,366 downwards.
CAGATGCTCTCAGCAGGATATCTCAGGGTCATCACTAATGGTCTCTAGATCCCCTAATTTTGAAAGTGATTTTCTCCAGGTGGGGCACTCCACAGATAGATCTTTTTGCAGCCCCAGACAATCATCAACTTCCTCTCTTTTGCTGCAGACCCCCAGTCTTGGGCTGAGTCCCCCTGGATGCTCTGGTTCTCAGTTGGAAAGGGAACTTCCTGTATGGTTTCCCCCTTCCTCTGCTGTTCAAGGTGCTGGTCAGATCAGGTCTCAATGCATCAAGTGATCCTGATCGGCTCCAGACTGAGCCAGACAGCCCTGAGTATCCACTGTTGTACTGTCCTTAGCAGTCCACCTTCCTATCTCTTTCCAGGAATTACAACCTGTTAACATCCTCTCAGGGAAGGATTTGGTATCCGAATCTCAAATCTCTCAGTCTCAAGGCCTGGCTCTTGAAGAGTTAGAGTTTGCTGATCTGCACCTCTCTCAAGGTGTTCTGGATATTCTTAGGGCTTCTCGAAAGCCTTCCACTAGAAAGACTTACAGCTCCAAATGGAAAAGGTTCACTATTTGGTGCTCTGGTAAGCATATTTCTCCAGAATCTGCTGGATTGCCTACAGTCCTGGACTATATGGTTCATCTCAATGGCTTGGGACTCAGACCAGCTACACTCAAAGCACATTTGGCAGCTGTTACTGCTTTTTTGTCAGTAGGCAAGCCCTCTTCTCTATCAGCCCATCCTGTATTTTGCAAATTCTTCAAGTGATTGTTGCACACCAATCTTCCCGTCAGGGACCCTGCTCCTGCTTGGGACCTTAATGTTTGCATTGCTCAGCTTATGCAATCCCCCTTTGAGCCTTTGTCCTCTGCAGAGCTTAAGTACTTGACTTGGAAAACTGTGTTTTTGGTAGCCATTTCCTCTGCCAGGTGCATCAGTGAATTGCAAGCCCTGTCAGTGGAGCCTGATTTCATCTCTTCCCATAGAGGTAAAGTGGTCCTAAGAACTAACAGGAAGTTTTTGCCCAAGGTGGTTTCAGACTTCCACCTTAATCAGTCTGTGTCTCTCCCTGTTTTCTTCACTGACCATTCCTCCTCTGGGGAGAGGAGGTTGCACAGCCTGGACGTAAAAAGAGCCCTTAGCTACTACATAGAGCGCACCAAGGGTCACAGGTTTGAGTCCCCACATTGTTCCTCACTTATGGGGGAGGTCGGTGAGGCAAACCCTGACTTTCAAAATCTATTGCCAGGTGGATTGTCTCTTGTATACACATTCTGCTATGAGAAATTGGGTAGAACCCCACCCTCAGGCCTGAGGGCTCACTCTACTAGAGGTACAGCTACTTCCCTGGCTGCTACCAGGGATATTCCTTTCTTAGAAATCTGTCAAGGAGCCACCTGGAAAACAGTCCATACATTCAGCAAGCATTACTCTCTGGATATCCAGGCTAGGAGTGATGCTCGGTTTGGCACAGCAGTACTTCAGAGCCTATTCCCAAAGTAGGTTCTGTCCCTCCTCCTTTCTAGGTACTGCTTGGTAGTCTGCATATGTCAGAATACAGCAAGAATTCATGTTGTTTGAAGAAAAAATTACTCACCTTAGTAATGTTGTTTCTTCTATTGGAATCTTGCTGTATTCTGACCTCCCCCCCTGCCTTTTGGGTGTGTGTTGTTTTTGTTTTTTGGGTTTCCTGACTTGAGTCTTTGCTTTGAAACCAAAAAACCTTTTTTAACAAATTTAGTTGCCAGTTGACTAGTGTGAGTTTACAGTTTCCACACAGAATGCCTAGTGAGTATAGCTCGTAAAGATCTGACAGTTGGAGTTTAAACAACAGCAGACAGAGGCTTCAACCGAGCTCGAGCTCAGCATTCCATGCCCTGCATGGAAAGTTAACTCTTTGTTCTTTGGGGCAGTTCAAAGGTTGATGATCACTGCATATGTCAGAATACAGCAAGACTCCAATAGAAGAAACAACATTACTAAGGTGAGTAATTTTTTCTTCCTTTTCACAGATGGGAATTCTTCAGAGGGAGAGGCAGAAGGGGGATGAGCAGGTCTGCATCCACTCCTCAGCTTAAGGCCCCTGCCAAGCAGACACCCTGATGGGCCTGCCCGGGTCAACTCTCCTATTCCAGTAGGGGGCAGGCTGGCTTACTTTGTCCAGGACTGGATGTCTGTTACATCAGACCAGTGGATCCTGGAAGTAGTAAGCCAGGGGCTGGTTCAAACAACATGAAGTCTTGCTATATTATGACAATTGCAGTATGACCGCAGGTTAGAACTGCTCCGGAGGTGAAATAGTTAACTTTCCATGCAGGCATGGAACTTACAGCGCGAGCTCGGTTGAAAACTCTGTCTGTTGTGCTTCAAAGGTAAACTGTCAGATTCTTTACTCCGCCTCACTGAACAGTCGCTCCGGAGATTTCTCCTTCTGCTGGGTTCCTTTTGTCGGTCTAAAAGTGTTATTTTTCAGTTTTTAGCCGAAATTAAACCACAACCGGTCGGTTCAAGCTCTGTCTGTAGTAATGTAAGTAACAGATAGGTTTTACATTAGTTTTTTCTGTGTGGAACTTGTAATTTGTTATCGGTTCGGTTTGAACTGATCAGGTTGTATTTAAATCTGCTAGCCCTTATTTAGAGTGTGGTTCTCGGTTCTAAAAAAAACGGATTTCATTATGGTTTTTTCCACGACCCGTGACACGGTTGGGAACCGATAAGGGTGTCTTGCTTGGTGGATTGCCATAAACGGGCAAGTTAGTTAGGCTGGCATTATGTCTGAGGAAACCCAAAAGAAAAACCGGACCCACTGGGTTTCAACACTGTAGTGTTTGTGGGGAAGCTTTTGCTAAAGCTGACCCACACACCACATGTGTCTATTGTCTGGGGTTTGACCACCTCAGTTCAGAGTGCCAGATTTGTCACAATTTCCCTGCTGCCACCATAGATAAGAGAGTTGGTAGGCTCAGGGAAAGGGAGGCCAAAAAGTCCGCTGACCTGGATGGCCAGCCCGGTTCAGTACCAACCGAACCGGAGGGAGTGCCCTCTGACCAGGGCGATACTTCCTCGGACAAACGAAGAGCTGGTTCTGAGGAGCCGGTTCCATCAAAAAGGGCTAGAAAGTCAGCTAGTTTAGAGCCAAAAGTTCTCTCCCCAACTGCTGAGGAAATAGCTAAAGCAATTAAAATTGTCCAGTCTCTCTCCGGTTCCGACCGAACCAACACCTTCTGGTAAGCGTTCGGTTCAGCCGGTTCCACCGGTTCAAGATTAAGATTTTGAGGATTTTTATGAACCGGGGGCGGGGGGGAGAGGAATATGAGGAGAGTAAATATGGTTTTGAAGATCTGGATGTGCCCATTGATCGGACATCTCTCCAGATAGACCCCTAGGGATTTCTCCTCCAAGACTTTCTGAGTCCCCTTCTCATTTCATGTTTTATAAAAGTTGCTGAAACTCTCCAGCTCCTGTTGAGGAAGCTGTTGATGACCAGGAGAAGCCAGACTATGTAGAAATGATGGATATTCCAGAGTCTAGGAGACTGTCTATTCCTTTGCATAAATCTTTTCGGAAACAGACAGTAAAAATTTTAAAAGCTCCTCACACTGTACCTCCTGTGGATAAAAGGATGGACAAGAGGTATACCTTATCAGGCTCTGACACTGATTTCCTCACTCAACAATGCAGCCATGTGGGGGTAGTGCAGGCTGCAGCCTGTGACAAGGCTAATATTCCCCTAGCTTCACACCCCCTGAGAAGGACTCCAGGAAGATTGATGCTATGGCAAAGAAACAGTACATGGCATCATCTTTGGGGCTCAGACAAGCAAATTGTATGGCTTATGCTGCTAGGTACCAGAAATCCAGATGGGATACTGTGCTGGCCCTAGCAAAACAAGTCCCTAACCAGCTTGCCAGGGAGCTGGAACAGGTGGCTATGGATGGTATTGAGGCATCCAAGGTGCAGTTTCATGCTGCAGTGGACTCTAATGATGTTTCATCAAGAGTCATGGCTACATCTGTGGCACTTCGCAGGATGGCTTGGCTGAGATGTACTACCCTGTCTCAGGACACCCAGTCCAAGGTCATGGATTTTCCTGTTGTGGGCAATTCTCTGTTTGGGGAGCAAACAGAGAATTACATGAAGAAAGTGGATGAATATAGGACCAACTATAGGAGTGCACAGGCCAAGGAAAGGCAGGCCACTCCTCAAAAGCAGCTTCCTAGAGGCAGGGGCAGGCCTTTTCATAGGTCTTTTTACCAAGTCCAAGCTTCCTCCTCCTCCGCCTATGCTCAGAGGGGGTTCTTTAGAGGAAGAGGCAGATGGGGTTTAAGCAGGTCTGCTTCCACCCCTCAGCCCAAAGCCCCAGCCAAACAGGCACCCTGATGGGATTGCCAGGGCCGATTCTCCTCTACCTGTAGGGGGCAGGCTGGCTTACTTTGTCCAGGACTGGAAGTCTTTAACATCAGACAAGTGGGCCCTGAAAGTAGTAAGCCAGGGACTGGTTCTCAGTTTCAAAAAATTTCCAAAGCTGAGAACCAGATCTTTTCCACCTGCAATTCCATCAGAGGCTCTTGCCTTAGAGGCAGAGGTCTCTACCCTCCTGGCTCTCAGAGCTGTGGAAAGGGTTCCTCCCCTACACTAGGGCAAAGGTTTGTACTCCAGGTACTTCCTTACCCCAAAAAAGACAGGAGAATGGCGGCCCATCCTGGATCTCAGATATTTAAACAAGCACCTTTTAAAGCCAAAGTTCAAAATGGTGACTCTGGGAATTATCCTACCCTCTCTAAGGCCAGGGGACTGGCTAGCTTCCCTGGACCTCAAGGATGCCTACTTCCATATTCCCATTAGAGGCTCCCATCGAAAGTACCTCAGGTTCGAGCTGCCCTCAGGCCACTACCAGTTCAGAGCAATGCCCTTCGGCCTCACTTCTGCCCCAAGGTATTTACAAATGTCTGGCAGTAGCAGTTGCCTACCTAAGAAGGCAAAAGATTGCCATCTTTCCTTACCTGGACGATTGGCTCATAGTAGGCCAGTCCCCAGAACAGGTCAAATTACATCTCCAGATAACGCAGCAACTGCTTACCTCTCTAGGTTTCCTTCTGAATCTCTCAAAGGCAGTTCTGGAGCCTGTCCAGCTTCTTACCTTCATAGGCGCAGAGCTGAACACACAGGAAGCCAGTGCTTTCCTTCCCCTAGGCAGGGCAAAGACCCTGGTCTCCCTGGCCTCCTCATTTACTTGCAGGTCTCCCGCCAGCAAGGCACTCTGCAGCTCCTAGGGTACAAGGCTGCTTCCACAGCGGTTGTGCAGGGAGCAAGATTTCAGATGAGGGACATCCAGTTCCATTTGAGAGCCTTTGGGTCTCAAAGAAAGGATCCTCTTACCAAGTTGATCCCAGTAACTCGAACCCTGATCCAAGCCCTACAGTGGTGGCAGGATTAGACCAACCTGAGACAAGGGGTTCCTTTTGTCACTCGGTCTCATTCTCTAATCCTTACTACAGATGTGTCCCTCTTGGGCTGGGGAGCTCACATGGGCGACCTCATCACCCAGGGTCTGTGGTCTCCCCAGGAATCCCTGCTCCACATCAACCTGTTGGAGCTCAGTGCAGTTTTTCTAGCACTTCAAGTTTTTTCCAAATCTGTTCGGAACAAGAGTATTCAGGTCAGAACAGACAACACCACTACAATGTGGTACATCAACTAAGCAAGGGCACTCGGTCCTACGGCCTTGTGCACCGGAGCGATGAGATTGATGGTCTCTGGCTACTCCTGAACTCCTCTCTTACAGCAGTTCACCTCCCAAGCAAGGACAATGTCCTTGCAGATGCTCTCAGCAGGATTTCCCAGGGCCACCACAAATGGTCACTGGAGCCCCTGGTCTTGGGAGTAGTATTTGCCAGATGGGGCACCCCGCAGATAGATCTTTTTGCAGCCCCAGACAATCACCAACTTCCTCTTTTTGCTGCAGGCCCCAGTGTTGGGCTCTCTCCCGCTGGATGCCTTAGCCCTCAATTGGGAGGGAAGTTTCTCTATGCCTTTCCCCCTTTCCTCCTGTTCAAAGTGCTAGTCAAATCAGATCCCAATCCTGCAAGGTCATTCTGATAGCTCAGATTGAGTCAGACAGCCCTGGTATCCTCCTGCTGTCCTTAGCAGTCCATCCTCCCCTGTGCCTTCCCAAGAATCACAATCTGTTAACCTGTGCCCAGGGAAGGGTCTGGTACCCGAATCTCAAATCTCTCAATCTTAAGGCTTGGCTCTTGAAGAGTTAAAGTTTGCTGATTTACACCTTTCCCAAGGTGTAATGGATATATTGAAGGCCTCAAGGAAGCCTTCCACCAGGGCTACTTACAATTGCAAATGGAAAAGGTTTTCCATATGGTGCTCAGAAAGCATATTTCCCAGTCTCTGCTGATCTACCCACAGTCCTGGATTATATGGTCCACCTGAATTCTTTGGGGCTGAGACCAGCTACCCTCAAGGTGCACTTGGCAGCTGTGTCTGCTTTTATTTCAGCAGGTAAATCCTCTTCTCTTTCAGCTCATCCGTATTTTCCAAGTTTTATAAGGGGTTGTTGCACATAACCCTCCATTCAGAGATCCTGCCCTGCCTGGGATCTTAATGTTTGCATTGCTCAGCTTATGCAACCCCTTCGAGCCCTTGTCTTCAGCTGAGCTCAAGTACTTGACTTGGAAAACTGTGTTTCTGGTAGCCATCACCTCTGCCAGAAGCATAAGTGAATTAAAGCGTTGTCAGTGGAGCAGGAGTTTATCTCTTTCCACAGAGATAAGGTGGTCCTTCGGACTAACAGAAAGTTCCTGCCTAAGGTGGTTTCAGATTTCCACCTTAATCAATCTATTTCTCTTCCAGTGTGCTTCACTGACCACTCCTCCTCTGGGAGAGGAGGCTGCACAACTAGATGTGAAGAGAGCCCTTAGTTACTACATAGAGCATACTAAGGGTCATAGGTTTGACTCCTCTAACTGTTCCTTACCTATGGCGAAGTTGGGAAAGGAAGCCAGCCACTAAAGATCCATTGCCAGGTGGATTGTCTCTTGTATCCAATTCTGCTCATGAGAAGTTGGGTAAGTTCCTCCTCAGGCCTGAGGCTCACTCTACCAGGCGTGCAGCTGCTTCTCTGGCTGCTGCCAGAACATTCCTATTCTAGAAATATGTCAAGCAGCTACCTGGAAAACAGTTCACACTTTGCAAGTGTAACCCCCTGCAAATGGGGGTTCCCAAAAGACTTCCAGGAGCTTGCTTGAATGCTCCAAGCCTGAATGGTGTTTGGCATTTAAGCCATTTATCAGTGAGTGTTTTAGAGCCTCTGGTACTGTCTCTTAAGAGCTGTCTGCTTGCAGACATAATTAGTTGTATGGGGGACTGTGTGCTTCTCTGAGTACCACTCGAGCTGCTGTCAATTCACTTCATTTTGCAGTCACTAGGAGTGCAAAGGAACCTATCTGAAAGATGTAACTGTTTGCCAGAAATTATTTAGATAATAATGAAATTACAGTTTGTCTAACCTGCTTCCTTTGCAGTCAGAACTGTGTCTGCTAGTTCCCCATTCTAGTTTTGAACTGCTGAACTGGACCAATCAGTATGGGGTAGCTAGCTCTAAAATGGTGCCTTGGACGAATCAGAACTTGGACTCATAATCTGAGCCAGCCACAAGAGGATTGTATGGGCAGAGACTCTGGGAGATGTGTTTAGACTTCAGTGCCTTTTGGACCAACAGCAGCAGTCTAGTGTGAGTGACAGCCAATCCAGTCAAGAACTGGGAGGAACTCAAAGGAAGTGCCGGTTTTGTCGGTTGGAGTTTCAGTTGAGCTTTGGCAGTGAAGAAGGAAGGAGCCCTGTGCTTTTTCAGTGTGCAGTTTAGTCAAAAAGCATGTGTAAGGCCCAGAGTTCGGTCTGCAGCTTGTGTAACAGCTTGTTAGGACTGAATCCATCCTGAAAAGAATCAAAGGATCTCTGAAGAGTAGAAACCAGGCTCACCCTGTAGAAGACTGGAAGAATTGCTGAAAATTGCACTCGGTCTGTCAGGAACTGAATCAGTGTGTGTTCTCCGGGTATTGTGCAGTAATTGCGATCGGGATACAGATGCAGCCTGCCTGGTATAGTGCTTTCTTTTATATGGATGTGTGAGAGGTTTGTGTACCTCAAGTGAGCCCTGCTGACATTGAAGGACCCTATCTTATTTGGAGGTCGTGAGTACTAATTCAGAGTTGCTCCTGTTGAATGCCACATTAAATCCAAATGGAATTACTGTACTGCTGACTGTTTAATTCTCCTTTTCTCTGTGTGAAGGGCCCCTACCAGCTGCCACGGTTTGGACTAGCCACTAGGGCTTGGGTACCCAGGGACAGTAACTGATGAGGATAGGCCTGTGCACAGAGCCATGATAATTATTAGGTGATAAGCTAATTAACCTGATTTCCCCTGTCCTTGTTATATCCCCTAAATAAATCAGAGCTGCTTGTTTCAGCAAAGTTATACTGCCTGAGGTATTTGTCTATGTTAAAGTACTGTACTGTGATTGTTGCACTGTATCTCATTTCCAGGAGGTCCCAGTGCCGGAACCAGACCAGGGGTAAGTGTATACTGTGAGGTAATTCTGATATATTGTGTGGGCCACTAGTGGGAAGAAAGGGGGGTTGCAGTGTCCCAGAGGGCTGTGACCAAGTTAGTTTAACTATTGCAAACCCTGACCTCTGGGTGGAGGCACCTGCCATTGGATCCAGGCCCCTCAACCTGTTAGTGGCAAATCAGGCAGGGGTAGTAGCCCCTGGGATAGCGCCATCTAGGGGTTACACAAGCATTACTCCTTGGACATCCAGGCTAGGAGTGATGCTCGGTTTGGCACAGCCGTGCTTCAGAGCCTATTTCCTAAGTAGGTTCTGTCCCTCCTCCATGGGGGTACTGCTGTGTAGTCTGCAATTGTCATAATATAGCAAGACTTCATGTTGTTTGAAGAAAAAATTACTCACCTTAGTAATGTTGTTTCTTCTAATGGAGTCTTGCTATATTATGACCTCCCTCCCTGCCTGCCCCTCTCAGAACCTGTGTTTTGGGATGTGGGTGGGCAGTACAGGGATAACACTTTTGATGCCCACCTTGGTGTTTTCACCTACCTTTTTGGGTGAATTGGTGTTGTGTTTGCATTTTTGGGTCTCCTGACTTGAGTCTTTGTTTAGACCAAAAATGAGTGTTTATATTAGTAGCCAGTTGGCTAGTGTAGGTTTACAGCTTCCACACAGAACCTTAGTGAGTTTTAGCTCGTAAAGATCTGACAGTTTACCTTGAAGCACAACAGACAGAGTTTTCAACGTAGCTCACACTCTAAGTTCCATGCCTGCATGGAAAGTTAACTATTTCACCTCTGGAGCAGTTCTAACCTGCGGTCATACTGCAATTGTCATAATATAGCATGACTCCATTAGAAGAAACAACATTACTAAGGTGAGTAATTTTTTCTTCTCAGCTTCAGAAAATTTCCAAAGATAAGAGACAGATGTTTTCCACCTGCAAATCTCTCGGAAACCCTTGCCTTAGAGGCAGAGGTTTCTTCTCTTCTGGCCTTAAGTGCCATAGAGAGAGTACCTACACTACACTGGGGCAAAGGGCTGTTCTCCAGGTACTTCCTGACCCCAAAAAAGATGGGGGAGTGGCGACCCATCTATACCTAAGATATCTAAACAAACATCTTTTAAAACCAAAGTTCAGGATGGTAACTCTGGGAATAATCCTTCCCTCTCTAAGGCCAGGGTACTGGTTAGCCTCCCTGGACCTCAAAGATGCCTACTTTCACATTCTCATCAGGTGCTCCCACAAAAAGTACCTCAGGTTCGAGTTGCCCTCAGGCCACTATCAGTTTAGAGCAATGCCCTTTGGCCTAATCTCAGCCTCAAAGGTTTTTAAAAAGTGTCTGGCAGTAGTAGTTGCCTTTCTAAGAAGGCAGAAGATTTCCATTTTTCCATATCTGGACGATTGGCTAATAGTGGGCTAATCTCCAGACCAAGTCAAGTCTCACCTGCAAGTGACCCAGCAAGTGCTCACTTCTCTAGGATTTCTTCTCAACCTTCCCTTGTCAGTTCTCGAACCATTCCAGCTTTTTACCTTTATAGGGGCAGAACTTGACACAGTCAGAGCAAGAGCCTTTCTTCTCCTAGAAAGGGCAAGGGTTCTTATGGAACTAGCTTCTTCCTTCAGCCTTCGGGTATTTCGACCAGCAAGGCATTTCCTCCAGCTCTTGGGCCACATGGCAGCTTCAACAGCAGTGGTCCAAGGGGCAAGATTCCAGATGAGGGATATTCAGTTCCATCTGAGAGCTTTTTGGTCTCGGAGGAAGGATTCCCTTACCAAACTGATCCCAGTGACTCTGACCTTGATCCAAGCCCTCCAATGGAGGCAGGATCAGGACAATTTAAGACAAGGTGTTCCTTTTGCCACTCAGCCTTGTTCAGTGGTCCTTACCACAGATGATTCTCTTTTGGGCTGGGGAGCCCATCTGGGACCCCTCACTGCCATGGGGCTGTGGTCCCCCCAAGAATCCCTTCTCCATATCAACCTCCTAGAACTCAGGGCAGTTTTTCTGACCCTGAAAGCTTTCTCTCAGTCAGTACAGAACAAGGTGGTTCAGGTCAAAACGGACAATACTACAGCCATGTACATCATCAAGCAGGGAGGCACTCGGTCCACGGCCTTGTGCATGGAAGCCGTGAAATTGTGGTCCCTGGCTTATTCCCTGCACACCTCTCTGGTAGCAGTTCACCTTCCAGGCAAGGACAATGTGCTAGCAGATGCACTGAACAGGATTTCTCAGGGCCATCATGATTGGTCCCTGGACCCTCAGGTGTTGAAAGTGATTTTTTCAAGGTGGGGCACTCCAGAGATAGATCTCTTTGCAGCCCCAGACAATCACCAACTCCCTCTCTTTTGTTGCAGACTTGCAGTTTTGGGTTCTGTCCCCTGGACGCCCTGATTCTGAATTGGGAAGGGAAGTTTCTGTATGCCTTTCTTCCCTTCCCACTCCTGTTCAAAATTTTAGTCAAAACAAGGTCTCAACCTTGCAAAGTGATTCCGATTGCTCCAGATTGGGCCAGACAGCCCTGGTACCCCCTGTTGCTGTCCCTAGCAGTCCATCTTCCCCTGTCTCTTCCCAGGAATTAGAACCTGTTAACATCCTCTCAGGGGAGGATTTGGTACCCAAATCTTCAGTCTCTCAATGTCAAGGCATGGCTCTTGAGGGGTTAGTTTGCAGATCTGCATCTTTCCTAAGGGGTTCTGGATATTCTCAAAGCTTCTCAAAAGCCCTCCCTCAGAAAGACTTATAACTCCAAATGGAAGAGATTCAGCATTTGGTGTTCTAAGAAGCATATTTCTCCAGATACTGCTGGATTGCCTACGGTTCTGGATTATGTGGTCCATCTTAATGGCCTAGGCCTCAGACCAGCTACTCTCAAGGTACTCTTGTCAGCTGTTTCTGCGTATCTGTCTGTGGGGAAGCCTTCATCAGTATCTTCCCTTCCTGTGTTCTGTAAATTTTTTAAAGGATTGCCTCACACCAATCCTCCTTTTAGAGACTCTGCCCCTGCCTGGGATTTGAATGTTTGCATTGCTCAACTTATGCAACCCCCTTTTGAGCGTATGTCATCATCTGAGCTTAAGTACTTGACTTGGAAAACTGTGTTCTTGGTAGACATTACTTCTGCCAGGCGTACCAGTGAATTGCAAGCCCTGTCAGTGGAACCTAATTTTATCTCCTTTCAGAGGGATAAAGTGGTCCTTAGAACCAATAGAAGGTTCTTGCCCAAAGTGGTTTCAGACTTCCATTTAAACCAGTCTATGTCTCTTCCTGTTTTCTTCACTGATCATTCTTCCTCAGGAAAGAGAGAGAGGAGGCTACACAGTTTAGATGTTAAAAGATCCCTTAGTTACTACATAGAGCGTACCAAGGGTCACTGGTTTGACTCCCTCCAGTTGTTCCTCTCTTATGGAGAAGTAGGAAAGGGAGACCCAGTCTCCGCAAGGACATAGACAAGATGGAAGCTGTCCAGAGGAGGGCAACTAAAATGGTGCAGGTTCTGCACCAGATGACATATGAAGAGAGACTAAAGGAGCTTAATATGTATAGCCTCGAGGAAAGGAGGGAGAGGGGGGACATGATAGAAACTTTCAAGTACCTCAAGGGAATCAACAAAGTCCAAGAGGGTAGCATCTTTCAAAAAAAGAGGTGTGCAAGAACAAGGGGGCACAAGTTGAAGATGGGGGGGGGCGGCTCAGAGGTAATGTAAGGAAGTATTTTTTCACAGAGATGGTTGTGGATGCATTGAACGACCTTCCGGAGGAGGTTGTGGAGCAGTGTTCCCATTAAGGCTGCAGATCTGGGGGTGCACTGCATGCTCTCCAACAAATTTTAAGGGTACAAAATAAATTATACGGGTTCGTTCTAGCATTTGTACAACATTTTTATGTGGTACATATACTTCAAACAGAATTATGGGGGTACAGTGTACCCCCTTCACACAAAAATGTACTTGAATTTCATAATTTGTATTTGAATCAAGTACAGATGGGGATAAATGGGAACAGTGTTGTGGAGTCAAAAACAGTGGTTGAATTCAGGCATGCACGGGACAGTCATAAGGCAATTCTAGGGGTTGGGGGTAGAAAGAAGTAGGCTGCTGCTTAACTAGGATCTGTAGCTTATCCATTAGGTAGGGAAATGGGCAGATTGGGTAGGCCAAGCGGTCCTTATCTGCCGTCAAATTCTATGTTTGTAAACCTGCCACCAAGAGATTTATTGCCAGGTGGATTGTGTCTTGTATACAGTTCTGCTATGAAGAACTGGGGAAAACTCCACCCTCAGGCCTGAGGGCTCATTCCACAAGTGGTACAGCTGCTTCCCTGGTTGCTGCCAGGGATATCCCTCTCTTAGAAATTTGTCAAGCAGCCACCTGGAAAACAGTCCATACCTTTACCAAACATTACTCTCTGGATATCAAGGCTAGGAGTGATGGTCGGTTTGGCAGAGCAGTACTTCAGAGCCTATTCCAAAAGTAGGTTCTGTCCCTCCTCCATGGAGGTACTGCTTGGTAGTTTTCACTTGTCAGAATATAGCAAGACTTCAAGTTGTTTGAAGAAAAAATTACTCACCTTAGTAATTATGTTTCTTCTATTGGAGTCTTGCAGTATTCCTGACCTCCCTCCCTACCTCCCCTCTCAGAACCTAGTTTTGGGAAGTGGGTGGGCATGTGCAATGTTGCACCTCAGGGATGCTCTTTTTTCACCCTCTTCTTGTGTGGGTGTTTATTTTGTTTTATTCCTGTTTGGTTTGGGTTTTGAGTTTTGGGTTTCCTGACTTGAGTCTTCTTTTGGTAGTCCCAAACTTTTTGTTGCCAGTTGACTAATAAAAATTTTGTTTTTACAATTTCCACATAGAATACTATTTGAGTGTTGCTCGTAAGAATCTGATGGTTAGCTTTCAAAGGGAAACAGACAGAGACATCAACTGAGCTCGAGCTCAGCATTCTGTGCTCTGCATGGAAAGGTTAACGCTTTGTTCTCCAGGGCAGTTTAAAGGCTGGGGCTAACTGCACTAGTCAGAATACAGCAAGACTCCAATAGAAGAAACATAGTTACTAAGGTGAGTAATTTTTTCTTCCAGACTACAAAATAGAGCAAGGCTTGCCCTGTGCTGAAAACACCTGAAAAAGGGAAAACAAAATACATTTTTTTCTTATAAATATCCCTTCCTTGCTGTATACGTGAAAAGAGATTATGTAAATAATTTACAACAGGAGGTGATCAAAGATAGCCAGAAAAGGAGTTTACCTGACAACTGTTTATGGGCTGCTTCAAGGAATTAACTCACTCAGCCCCGTAGCGCATATGTGCGTCATCAGGAAAATTCCTCTAGTCCCCACAGCGCATATGTGCATCAGGTGTTCACTTCATCTCATCCCCATAGCGCATATGTGCGTCCTGCACTTCGTATGCATTTTCTGGATCATCCAGTCAGGGATAAGGTTATTGGAAAGTGCTGGTCAGTAGGAAACATTCCTACCTACCAGAATACTGACTTTATATTAGACACATTTGCTACCTTTCAAATTTTTTTTAGTTTTAATTTGGGTTAAAAAGTGAAGAAAATGCTATTTTTCTCCATCGCTGGTACCGTTAAAAGAATTGTAAATGCTAGAAACGTGTGTTCCCTGATTTGAAAGCTCTTTTCATTGTGAAAAAAATAGTATGCTGGTGTCTGGGAGCTAGGAGGTGTACTTTTGTTTAGTTTTTTGGGGACACAAAAAGTGTACGAATTTGATTTTCCTCCATTTCAGGTACTGTAAAAAAAAAAAAAAAATGTAAATGCTAGAAACGTGTGTGACCTATCATTTGAAATGTCTCTTTAATGTGGACAGTTATCATGCTGGTGTCTGGGGTCTAGGAGGTGTGCGTTTTATGATGTAGGTTTTTATTTGGGACCAAAATGTAAAAAAATGCTCTTTTTTTATCATTATTTCAGGAACTGTAAAAAAATATGTGCAAATGCCACTAACATGAGTGACCCATCATTTTAAAGCTCTTGTTATTTTGAACATTTTCCGTGCAGGTGTCTAGGGGCTAGGAGGCATACTTTTTTAGTTGTTGTGGTTTGTGCTTGATGTTGAGCAGTTGTGCAGGGCATTATACCGAATTCAGTCGGTTTACTGGCGTTATGTGTTGGCACATGCCTTACTTTATGGTCTGTTTTATTACGTAAAACAGCTCAGAAATACTCTAAACTGAGGCAGTGTAATGAACAGATGTTGGTGTGATGGAAAACCATCATACAACAGACATTTGCCACTTCTAAGGTATTTTATTTTGAGTTTATTTAAAAAAAAGAAAAAAATTTAAATTTTCATTTTTATATGTCTGTAAAAAACCAAAAGGTTAATGCTACTACCATGTGTGACCCCCATTTTAAATATTTTTTTATTGTGAGCAAACTTTGTGCTGTAAGTTTTGTGACAGGATTTATACTTTTTTAGTTATTTATTCTCCAAGTCGGAGAGTTACCATTTTATTTCCAAACATTCTAACTGCTCAGTAATACAGCACTCACTCAAGATTCCATTCTAGGGCTGAGTGAGGTAAAAGGGGAGGTCTGCTTGCTAGCAGTTCTTGCAGCATAATGGGAGCCTCTATAGGGGGTCTGCGGCCCCTAATGGCTCATATTTAAAATAGATAAACTGCCAGTCAATTGTTGGAAAGCCTGATTGTTATTTAAAATCTCTTAAAAGAGTTTATTATGTATATAGAACCATTTAGGGGTTTTGTACATTTGTATTATTTATTTATTTAAGAGTTTAACCAGAAGGGCATACTGACCAGAGGTTGCTCAATTCCAGATGCATCCTGGGGGATAAGTCCCAATATTTAATACATCAACAGGTCACATTAGTTGTACATCACATGTGCTGGTAGTCCTGGGAATTACACACAATAATGGCAGTAATGCCTATAAATATTACTTTTTGGAATGTATAGAAAGAAATTACTTTGAAAAAGGAACACTGGGTCACCTGACCAAGGAGGCGGGTATATAAACCTTACCTCTCCCAGTTGTTAGTTAGATAGGGTCGGTTCCTCCCGATCTAGCTGGAGGAAAATTCCAGACAGTGAGTGAAGGAAAGTCCTGGGAAATTGCCATTGACTTGTTTGTTATTTTGTTGCTTTTGTTTGCAGTAATTATTTTTCTGTTACAGGTGCTGATCTTGTTTATGAAGTTAATAAACATCCCACCAAGCAAACAGTGGATTGCACCTGAATTGCTGCTTCTGTGTATGTTATTGTTTACCTGTAGATCCACCCGGTAACAGTCAGCTCGTGCATCCAAGACTCCGGACCCTGCACCTGCATGCATGGCTCCTGCAGACATAGCACTCTCTTGCTTCGGGGTCTCCACTCGAGTTGCTCAAGTTCTTGTTGAGGCTGGGAAGCCTTCTACCCGCTACAGTTATGCTATGAAATGGAAGCGTTTTTCCATTTGGGCAGCTTCCAAAGATTGAAACCCCTTTTCCTGCTCTGCCCCACAAGTCATGGAATACCTCCTCCATCTTTCAGATTTGGGCCTTTCTTATTTGTCTTTGAAAGTCCACCTCTCCGCTATCTCGGCATACCATGAGCTGGTGGATGACAAACCCATGGCTCAGTTGGAAGTCTCCACAACCTTTCTGAAAGGGATTCTCCATCTGAAACCCTCCATCCACAGCCCTACTGCCCCTTGGGATTTAAACTTTGTTTTGGAGAAGCTCACTCTCCCGCCTTTTGAACCAGCGATGAGCTGTGATTTACGCTTCCTTTCTTGGAAAGTGTTATTTTTAGTTGTGGTTACTTCTACTCGAAGGATTTCAGAGCTTCAGGCTCTAGTGTGTAAAAAGCCATATTTAATTTTCCATAGGAACCGAGCGGTCCTAAGGACAAATCCTAAGTTCCTACCCATGGTGGTGTCTGAGGTCACACTGAACCAATCTGTGAAGCTCCCCGTTTTCTTTCCATCCCCTGCAAATAAAGGTGAGGCACTTCTGCACACTATGGATGTGCATCATATCCTCCGCTGTTATACACACCGTACCAAAGAATTTCATAAGGATGACCAACTCTTTGTTTCTTTCACTCTCATATCCTTGGGCAAGGCTGTTTCCAAACAGAGTCTTTCCAAATGGTTGGGCAGTTGCGTCGTCAGAGGTCATTCTACCAGGGGCATGGCTGCTTCTGCAGCCTTTTTGCGTAACATGTCTGTGGTAGACATTTGTGCACCTGCCACTTGGAGTTCTGTCCATACCTTTACCAAGCATTACAGTCTGGACATTGCTTCTAGGCGGAGGGCAGGTTTTGGCCTAGCTGTGCTGCAGGGCCTTCTGTTCTAGGCTGGTTCCACTCTGTTTTTTCCCTTTTTTGTTGTTGGAGTTTTTCCTCCTCCTGTGTTTCTCTCGGTCTCTCCTAGGAGGGACTGCTTGGGATTGAGTCCTATATATGATGGCCTACTGAAGGAACCCTCTTGAAGTAAGATAGTACAGTTATGTAAGAACTTATCATAACAGTAGATCTTCGAGAGAGGTTCCTTCAATAGGTCATATTTTTCCCTCCCTTCTTCCCCCTTTTTTATTTAGGGACTCCAGACTCTGTTTCCTCCTGCTGTCAGGCCTCTTCCAGGCTCCAGCGGGAGAACTGGAGGGCGGGTGTGGGGACCTCCCACTATATAGAATCACACTGATATCAGTCATGTTATGTCGGGTGGGTGGTCCCCTGTCAGGTATTGCTGGAAAAGTCTGCTGTGCGGCCCAGACGCCAGATGGTGCTAGTCCTATATGTGATGACCTATTGAATGAACCTCTCTTGAAGATCTACTGTTATGGTAAGTTCTTACGTAACTGTACTTTTCAGTGCTTAATTTACTACCTTTTGCAAACTGAGAAACTCCTGCTTTGCTGGTATCCCTTCCCCCATTCATCCAGAGGTGTGAATTCCTTTGTTAGCCATTGGATGACCACAGCTGCAAAATGATTACATTTGTCTACAAGCACTGTCTTCTACACAAGACACAAGCAACTGAATCAACACACACACACACACACACACACAACCCTAAGCAGAACACAGCTGGATAAGGTACCAATATTTAGGAAAATTATTGCACTTGCCCAAAGACTAGCAGTGTGAGTCCTGGCTGCTGTGTGCTCACTGCAGTGGCTGAGCTGTAATAAAGACCATGTACTGTAACAAGACGCTGGCCTCCTGCAGGGGCTATTAGGCATCAGAGCAAGGGGCACTCTGGGAAGACTCTCTGGGACAAGATGCAATAAAAGAAACCTGAATGGCAGCCCCCAAGGGCCATAAAACAGCCAAGTTAGAAAAAACTCCTCTCACAGCCTGAGCAGGAAAAAAAAAAAACTGGGATGAAGTAAGTACACAAAAAATGTAATAATACATATATTGCCCTGATTTTAACATGCAGTATTCCTTTAATAATTCACAACAAGGTGTGGATTGGGCTGGGATTTACCCAGAGCTGGCAAGTGACCAACAATGTCAGGCATGCATATGTCCACACTGTGCAGTGGATTACTGTGATTGTACAACTGGTAGGAAGTAAAGAATTAAAAAAAAGTAATTAAAATACTCAATTTCTAGAGTGGAGCAAAAGAGCAAACGGGATGAGGTATTGGGCTTAGCTTTAGATGTCAGCTGTCCAGGCATATCCCTGTCTAAATCAGTCTTATCTTAAATCTAGGCAGTAGCCATTTCATAGAACCATGAAAATGAAACTGATTCTGCAGTTATTAAAGCTGTGCTGGGCAGCATATAGCTAGCTAAACTCTGGCATCAATTTCTGTCTCAGGGTTTTATGTAATGTCTTCTGCCTTTCTTTATTGCTTTGTTACAGAGATGTCAAAATTGATATTGCTGGACAGCTGACAGCTGGGTAGCCCTTCACACCTATATAAAAAATAATTTATAAGACATTACCTCCTGACTTATAGGGTTGTTATTCCTTTGGTTTCTTGCAAAAATGTGGCTCCTTATCTTAACAAATTTGAATTGAATAGACCAGAACCTTGATTTAATTTAAAGCAATTGTATGACCCAGGTTCATTACTTAGAAATCCTCAATGCAACACTAAATATAGAGAATACTGGATGGGCAACTACGCAGAGCCAGTGTCTTCTGCCACAGAGGGGTTCTGATTCCTCTGACCAGGAGAGTGAAGCTCGAGCAGTCCATGGGAATCAGAATCTCAAGGTGACAGAACAAATTGGTTATGAATTAAGTTGCTCATCCTGTATTTTTTGTAATGTATAGTAGTATTATGTGAACTGTGTCAATTGTTTTTTTCTCTCTTTCGTGATGAAACTGACTTGTGAAGTCTCTAGAGGTTCCACCACCCTTTCTGTGAAGAAGTACTTCCTCGAGGTACTCCTTAGTCTACCCCCCTTCCAACCTCATGTCATTCCCCCTCGTTCCTAGACATCTCCTTTTCTGAAAGATGCTACCCTCCAGCACCCAGTTTATGCCTTTAAGATATTTGAAGGTTTCTGTCATATCACCCCTGTCTCGTCTCGTCTCGTCTTCGTCTCTTCTCTTCTCTTCTCTTCTCTTCTCTTCTCTTCTCTTGGGTATACATATATTGAGGTCTCCCAATTTCTTCCTCATATGACTTTTAGTGCAGGCCCTGTACCATCTTTGTTGCCCTTCTTTACTGCCTCCACTCTGTCTGCATCCTTACAGAGATGCGGCCTCCAGAAGTGGACACTACTCCAAATGAGGCCTCATCAATGATCTGTACAGTGGCATCACTACCTTTTTCCTTCTGCTGGCGATACCTCTCCCTATGCACCCCAGCATCCCACTGGCTTTCCCCATAGCCTTGGATCATTGTTTAGCTACCCTTAAGTCATCCAGTATGATTACCCTCAAATCCCTTTCCTGTTTGGTGACCGTCAGTCCCCCCGTAATCCTCCCCTGGTTCCTGCAACCCAAAAAAAAATTATTCACCTTAGTAATGTTGTTTTTCTAATGGAGTCTTGCTATTTCTGACATATGCAGTGAGTCCCAACCTTGAACTGCTCCGGAGGTTAAAGAGTTAACTTTCCATGCCAGGCATGGAGCTGAGCCTCGAGCTCGGTTGAAACTCTGTCTGTTGTTCTTCAAACTCAAACCGTCAGATCTTTACGAGCTAAACTCACTGAGGTCCTGTGTGGAAGCTGTAAACCTACACTAGCCAACTGGCTACTAAACATAAGAACACATTTTGGGTCCCAAAACAAAGACTCAAGTCAGGAGACCCAAACAATGAAAAACACAACACCAATTCACCCCAAGAAAGGAGGGGTGAAAAACAACAAGGTGGGCACCTACTAAGTGCCAACACTGCACTGCCCACCCACATCCCAAAAACAGAGGTTCTGAGAGGGGCAGGCAGGGGGGTAGGTCAGGATATAGCAAGATTCCATTAGAAGAAACAACATTGCTAAGGTGAGTAATTTTTTCTTCAAACAACATGAAGTCTTGCTATATTCTGACATATGCAGACTACAAAGTAGTACCTCCATGGAGGAGGGACAGAACCTACTTAGGAAATAGACTCTGAAGCACAGCTGTGCCAAACCGAGCATCACTCCTAGCCTGGATGTCCTGGGAGTAATGCTTGGTAAAAGTGTGAACTGTTTTCCAAGTAGCTGCTTGACATATCTCTAGAATAGGGATGTCCCTGGCAGCAGCCAGGGAAGCTGCTGTACCTCTGGTAGAGTGAGCCCTCAGGCCTGAGGGAGGAACCTTACCCAGTTTTCATAGCAAAAGTGATACAGAGACAGTCCACCTGGCAGTGGATCTTTTAGTGGCAGGTTTCCCTTTACCAACCTCACCATAAGTGAGGAACAGTTAGAGGGAGTCAAACCTGTGACCCTTGGTTTGCTCTATGTAGTAACCAAGGCTCTCTTCACATCTGTTGTGCAGCCTCCTCCGCCAGAGAGAATGGTCAGTGAAGTACACTGGAAGAGATATAGATTGATTAAGGTGGAAATCTGAAACCACCTTAGGCAAGAACTTCCTGTTAGTCCTGAGGACCACCTTATCTCCATGAAAGGAGATAAAATCAGGCTCCACTGACAAAGCTAGTAATTCACTTATGCGTCTGGCAGAAGTGATGGCTACAAGAAACACAGTCTTCCAAGTCAAGTACTTAAGCTCTGCTGAAGACAAAGGCTCAAAGGGGGGTTGCATAAGCTGAGCAATGCAAACATTAAGATCCCAGGCGGAGGCAGGGTCCCTGAATGGAGGGTTGGTGTGAAGAAATCCCTTGAACAACTTGGAGAATACAGGGTGAGCTGAAAGAGAAGAGGGTTTACCTAATGAAATAAAAGCAGACACAGCTGTCAGATGCACTTTTAGGGTAGCTGGTCTCAGCCCCAAGGTATTTAAGTGGACCATATAATCCAGGACTGTGGGTAAATCAGCAGATTCTGGGGAAATATGCTTTCCAGAGCACCATATGGAAAACTTCTTCCATTTGGAATTATAAGTAGCCCTGGTGGAAGGTTTTCTAGAAGCCTTCAGGATATCCATTACACCTTGGGAGAGGTGTAAATCAGCAAACTCTAACTTTTCAAGAGCCAGGCCTTGAGATTGAGAGATTTGAGGTTCGGGTACCAAACCTTCCCCTGAGCACAGGTTAACAGGTTGTAATTCCTGGGAAGACACAGGGGAAGATGGACTGCTAAGGACAGTAGGAGTGAATACCAGGGTTGTCTGGCCCAATCTGGAGCAATCAGGATCATCTTGCAGGGTTGAGATCTGATTTTGACTAGCACTTTGAACAGGAGAGGGAGGGGAAAAGCATAGAGAAACTTCCCTTCCCAATTGAGAACTAAGGCATCCAGAGGGACTGAGCCCAACACTGGGGGCCTGCAGCAAAAAAGGGGAAGTTGGTGATTGTCTGGGGCTGCAAAAAGATCTATCTGTGAGGTGCCCCATCTGGCAAATATCACCTCCAAGACCAGGGGGTCCAGTGACCATTCGTGATGGCCCTGGGAAATCCTGCTGAGAGCATCTGCCAGGACATTGTCCTTGCCTGGGAGGTGAACTGCCGTAAGGGAGGTGTTCAGGAGTATGCCAGAGACCACAACTTGCTTGTGCACAAGGCCGTAGACCGAGTGCCCCCTTGCTTGTTGATGTACCACATTGTGGTGGTGTTGTCTGTTTTGACCTGTACAACTTTGTTCTGAACAGATATGGAAAAAGCTTGAAGTGCTAGAAAAACTGCTCTGAGTTCCAACAGATTGATGTGGAGCAGAGATTCCTGAGGGGACCACAACCCCTGGGTAGTGAGGTCGCCCATGTGAGCTCCCCACCCCAAGAGGGATGCATCTGTAGTAAGGAGTGAGGAGTGAGACTGAGTGACAAAAGGAACCCCTTGTCTCAGATTGCTCTGATCCTGCCACCACTGTAGGGCCTGGATCAGGGTTTGAGCCACTGGGATCATTTTGGTTAGAGGGTCTTTCCTTTGAGACCAAAAGTCTCTCAAATGGAACTGAATGTCCCTCATCTGAAATCTTGCTCCCTGCACTACTGCTGTAGAAGCAGCCATGTGCCCCAAGAGCTGTAGAAATGCCTCGAGACACCTGCAGGGTGAATGAGCAGGCCAGAGAGACCAGGGTCCTTGCCCTGTCCAAAGGAAGGAAGGCTCTGGCTTTCTCTGTGTTCAGCTCTGCGCCTATGAAGGTGAGGAGCTGGACAGGCTCTAGAACTGACTTTGAAAGATTTAGAAGGAAACCTAGAGAGGTGAGCAGTTGCTGAGTTATCTGTAGGTGTAACTTGACTTGGTCTGGGGACTGGCCTACTATGAGCCAGTCGTCCAGGTAAGGGAAGATGGCAGTTTTTTGCCTTCTTAGAAAAGCAGCTGCTACTGCCAGGCATTTTGTGAATACCCTTGGAGCAGAGGTGAGGCCAAAGGGCATTGCTCTGAACTGGTAATGGCCTGAGGGCAGCTCGAACCTGAGGTACTTTCGATGGGAGCTTCTGATGAGAATATGGAAGTAGGCATCCTTGAGGTCCAGGGATGCTAGCCAGTCCCCTGGCCTTACAGAGGGTAGAATAATTCCCAGAGTCACCATTTTGAATTTTGGTTTTAAAAGGTGCTTGTTTAAGTATCTGAGATCCAGGATGGGCCGCCATTCTCCTGTCTTTTTTGGGGTAAGGAAGTACCTGGAGTACAACCCTTTGCCCTGGTGTAGGGGTGGAACCCTTTCCACAGCTCTGAGAACCAGGAGGGAAGAGACATCTGCCTCTAGGGCAAGTGCCTCTGGTGGATTTGCAGGTGGGAAGGATCTGGTTCTCATCTTTGGAAACTTTTTGAAGCTGAGAACCAGTCCCTGGCTTACTACTTCCAGGACCCACTTGTCTGATGTCAGAGAGTCCCAGTCCTGGACAAAGTAAGCCAGCCTGCCCCTTACAGGTAGCTCAGAATCGGCCCTGGCAACCCCATCAGGGTGCCTGCTTGGCAGGGGCTTTGGGCTGGGGGGTGGAAGCAGGCCTGCTTGTACCCCATCCGCCTCTCCCTCTAAAGAACCCCCTCTGGGCATAAGCAGAAG
This sequence comes from Neoceratodus forsteri, assembly GCA_016271365.2. Lineage (NCBI taxonomy): Eukaryota > Metazoa > Chordata > Ceratodontiformes > Ceratodontidae > Neoceratodus > Neoceratodus forsteri. The sequence continues at coordinate 481,406,247 of CM028130.1, read as the reverse complement.
AGGAGGCCTGGGCTTGGTAAAAAGGCCTATGAAAAGGCCTGCCCCTTCTCCTGGGAAGCTGCCTTTGAGGAGTGACCTGCCTTTCCTTGGCCTATGCACTCCTATAGGTGGTCCTATACTCATCCATTTTCTTCATGTAATTCTCTGTCTGCTCCCCAAACAGGGAATTACCGACAACAGGAAAATCCATGGCCTTAGTCTGGGTATCCTGTGACAGGCAAGTACATCTGAGCCAAGCCATTCTGCGAAGTGCCACAGATGTAGCCATGACCCTTGATGACACATCATTTGAGTCCACTGCAGCATGGAATTGCACCTTGGATGCCTCAATACCATCAGCACACCTGCTTCAGCTCCTTGGCAAGCTGGCCAGGGACCTGTTTTGCTAGAGCCATAACAGTATCCCATCTGGATTTCTGATATCTAGCAACATAAGCCACATAATTTGCCTGTCTGAGTCCCAAGGATGCTGCCATGTACTGTTTCTTTGCCATGGCATCAATCCTGCTGGAGTCCTTGTCCGGGGGGTGTGAAGCCAAGGGAATATTTGCCTTGTCACAGGCTGCAGCCTGCACTACTCCAACATGGCTGCATTGTTGTGTAAGGAACTCCGTATCAGAGCCTGACAATGTGTACCTCTTGTCCATTCTCTTATCCACAGGAGGTATAGTGTGAGGAATTTTTAGAATTTTAAATGTCTGCTTCCCAAAAGATTTATGCAAGGGAATAGACAGTCTCCTAGACTCTGGGATAGCCATCATTTCCACATAGTCAGGCTCCTCTTGATCATCCACCGCTTCCTCCATAGGGAGCTGGAGGGTTTCAGCCACTTTTTTATAAAACATAAAATGAGAAGGGGACTCAGAAAGCCTAGGAGGAGACACTCCTGAAGGTCTGTCTGGGGAGATGTCCGGGTCAATGGGCACATCCAGACTTTCAAATCCACATTCACTCTCTTCATACTCCTCTTCCCCCTCCTCCAGTTCATAATATTCCTCTAAATCATACTCTTGAACCGGTGGAACCCCATGACGTTGCGCTTACCTGATAGTGCGAGGTTCGGTGGAACAGGAAGCGACGGACAATTTTAATCGCTTTGGCTATTTCTTCAGCGGTTGGAGAGGAAAGTTTTGGCTCCACACCAGCTGATTTCCTAGTCCTTTTTGCTGGAACCGACTCCTCCAGAGTCGGATCTCCTTTTGCCCGAGGAAATCTCGCCCTGGTCAGAGGGCACTCCCTCCGGTTCGGTTGGAACGGAACCGGGCTGGCAATCCGGTTCAGCTGACTTTTTTGCCTCCCTTTCCCTGAGCCTACCAACTCTCTTTTCCAGGGTAGCTGCAGGAAAGTTTTTACAAATCTGGCAGTCTGCATTGAGGTGGTCAAACCCCAGACAATAAACACAGGTGGTGTGGGGATCAACCTTGGCAAAGACTTCCCCACACACACTGCAGTGTTGAAACCCAGTGGGCCCGGGTTTTCTTTTGGGTTTCTCAGACATAGTGCCAGTCCTAACCAAACTTACCCGTTTATGGCAATCCTCGAGGTAAGACCCTCTTAACGGTTCCCAACCATGTCACGGGTCATGGACAAACCGTAATAAAATCTGTTTTTTTTAGAACCGATAAGAGCCGATAACCACACTCTAAATCACAGATTAAGATATTTTAAACAACCTGATCGGTTCAAACCGAACCGATAAACCTTTTACAAGTTCTACACAGAAGAGATTTAATGTAAAACCTATCTAGTACTCACAGATACCACAGACAGAGACTGAACCGACCGGTTGCAGTTTAAATTCGGTCGAAAACCGAGAAAAACAATACTTTAACCGACAAAATGAACCGAGCAGAAGGAGAAATCTCCAGAGCGACTGTTCAGTGAGGTGGAGTAAAGAATCTGACGGTTTGAGTTTGAAGAACAACAGACAGAGTTTCAACCGAGCTCGAGCTCAGCGTTCCATGCCTGGCATGGAAAGTTAACTCTTTCACCTCTGGAGCAGTTCGAAGGTTGGGACTCACTGCATATGTCAGAATATAGCAAGACTTCATGTTGTTTAAATGTATGATTTTGCACTTTTTTGCACTAAATCTCAGCTGCCACACTTCAGACCATTCCTCCAGTTTACCAAGGTCCCTCCTCATTTTTTCACCCTTCCCGGAGTGTTCACCCTGTTGCAGATCTTAGTGTTATTCGCAAAGAGGCACACTTTCCCCTCTTCCCCTCTGCAGTTTCAATTATTTCGACATTAAACAGGACTGGTCCCAGGACTGATCCCTGTGGTACACTGCTGGTTACACTCTTTTCCTTACATTGAGCACCATTTACTATGACTCTCTATCTTCTATCATTCAACCAGTTCCTAACACAGTTTACCACCTTGTGACCCACTCTCAGGCTGCCCAGCTTGTTCACAAGTCATATGTGGAACGGTATCGTTGGCCTTACTAAATGCAATTCATGTTTATGTTTAAGCCCATGAAACACCCTTCTCTAGTTAATGCATTTGCAGCCGTAGTGGCTGTACCAGAATTTGTTTTGATACAGCCATACACAGCATGAGCCAATGATTCAGGCCAATGTGATATCACAGGAGATCCCTGAGAGTGGGGCTGAGCTTAGTTTTCATGAATAACAAAGGGAATATTATTAACAGACACACAAACTCTTTTTTTTGTACTTTGGATGCTGCATTCAAACATAAAAGTACGTTTTTTTGGTTACAAAATCCTATAAACTATCAAAATCCACCCTCAATTCTGGCAAAATGTAACTTTTAAATGATCTTGGGTCATTGGCTCAGTTGGTAGCACACTCGCCTCTGAGGCTGGGAGATCAGAGGGCTGTGGGTTCAGTTCCCACATCTGGCACTTGGGTTAATATCCCAGTTACTGACACTGTAGTGCAGCATGAGAGGGGTGCTGCACTTCTGAGGTGCCGTCTTTCGGATGAGACTTTAAACCGAGGTCCCATCTGCCTGGATTGGTGGTAGTTTAGGTGGATGTTAAAGATCCCATGGCACTTATCGAAAAGAGTAGGGTAATTTCCCTGGTGTCCTGGCCAAATTTCCCTCATTCATTACAAATACTTCCAACAGCTTAATCTGGTTCAAGGTCAGTTGGCATTCATCTGTATCCCCCTCCCCAGGCTCGTGCCTGAAAATAGGCAGGATTTGGCTAGTGCACTTACCCAGTTAACAAAAAACTAAATAAATAAATAAATTAACTTGGAGAGCTGTAAATAGGCAGTATAGTGCAGTGGTTTAAGGCTTTGAGATGCAAATCTGGAGACCTGGGTTTGAATCCTACTGCTCCCATTTGCGTACTGTGTGACCCTGAGCAAGTCACTTAACTTCCCTGTGCTCCCAGTTCGCACCTGTAAACAAGCTTTCAGCTTGGTGTGCCACGCCTGGTTAAACAATTGGAAAAAAAAAGAGTGTGCCTCAGAGTGAATGGCATGTTATTGGAGATGGTGATAAACTTTTGAGCTGTGCTTGTTTGGAGGACTGTTTGGGCTGTTATTTAGACCAGGGAGATATTTTTTTCTTCTGTCAACAGGAACGTTGTGAGACAGTATAACTGCACTTACATATGAAAAAATCATTACCAGAGCTCCTTGCTGTAAAAAGAAACACCATTGTTTTTTTTTTTTCATTATATGAATGTGGTGTACTTGACAGCACTGTAAAGGAGATGGTCAGCTTGTTTTTTAATTAAATATATTTTATTAAAGTTTCAATAACCACATAAATGTATGACATGGCAAAGACAGGAGATGATGCAGTAACAGGTGCAGAGTATAAACAGTAGATACAACACCATCTGTACCCCACCACCACCTTATATCTACCCTTCATACCCTCTCTCTCCAGAGAGCCATAATATAGATGAAACCACATAGAAGTCTAAAACTCAAAGGGGCTATGGAGTGGTAAATGTGAACAAGAAGGGAGTGTTTAGTAGCTATTTAGGATGGATAGAGCTATCATTTGTTGGAGATACAGGGAAGAGAGGAAGCAAGAGATCTGCCCCCCCCCAGGCAGGAACTGCACTAAATCCTTAATCCTGAGGGAGCGCTATTAAGGTGTGCAGTTTCCCCCACCTAGTTCTGTATTTACCCAGGGAGCCTCGAAGCCTGGCAATGGATTTCTCCAACCTGAGAGTACATAACAACTCATTAACCCATTCCTTGTAGGATTCCACTGATTGGTCCTTCCAATGCCGCAATTCCACTTTTTTAACAGATAGGGATATAAGAACCATGTGATGCCACCTTTCTCTGGCAGTTATCGAGGAGTAATCCCCAACTATTTAGATTTGTGGCGTGAAGAGATTTTGGAGCCCCAACAGGGGGTCCATCTTAGCTTGTATGAGACCCCAGAGAGGGGCAATTCAAACAACATAAAGTCTTGCTGTATTCTGACAAGTGCAGTTAGCCCCAGCCTTTAAACTGCCCCGGAGAACAATGGGTTAACTTTTCTATGCAGGGCATAGAATGTTGATCTTGAGCGTGGTTGATGTCTCTGCCTGCTGTATTTTGAACTGCAACTGTCAGATTCAAACAACATGAAGTCTTGCTGTATTATGACAATTGCAGTTTGTCCCACCATTAGAACTGCTCCGGAGGTGAAAGAGTTAACTACCATTCTAAGAATGGAGTTTAGAGCGCGAGCTCGGTTAGAGAAGCTCTGTCTGGATAATTTCAAACTGAAACTGTCAGATTCTTTACTCCGCCTCACTGAACGGTCGCTCCAGAGATTTCTCCTACTGCTCGGTTCATTTCTCTGTTTAAACAGTATTTTCTTGGTTAAATTCAACTGCGAGTATTATTATTTTAACCTCAAACCGATCGGTTCAAGCTCTGTCTGTGGTATTGTAAGTAATAGACAGGTTTTTATTTCTGTGTGGAACTTGTAAATGTTTATCGGTTCGGTTCGAACCGATCAGGTTGGTTAAAACTTTAAAGTATAAGCATTTTAAAGCTTTTAGAGTGCGGTTCCCGGTTCTTATCGGTTCTAAAAAAACGGATTTCATTACGGTTTCTTCCACGACCCGTGACACGGTTGGGAACCGATAAGGGTGTCTTGCCTGGCACTGCCGTTAAAAGGGCAAGTTTGTTGGTTAGGCTGGCATCATGTCTGAGAAACCCAAAAGAAAAACCGGGCCCACTGGGTTTCAACACTGTAGTGTCTGTGGGGAAGCCTTTGCCAAGGCTGACCCACACACTACATGTGTTTATTGTCTGGGGTTTGACCACCTCAATTCAGACTGCCAGATTTGTAAAAATTTCCCTGCAGCCACCCTGGATAAGAGAGTGGGCAGGCTCAGGGAACGAGAGGCCAAAAAGTCCGCTGACCCGGATGGCCAGCCCGGTTCGGTGCCAACCGAACCGGAGGGAGTGCCCTCTGACCAGGGCGAGACTTCCTCGGGCAAACGTAAAGCTGGCTCTGAGGAGCCAGTCCCAGCAAAGAAAACTAAAAAATCAGCAGGTATGGAGTCCAAAAAAAAATACTGTGTTGGCACACTGGGAGCCCACCCCAGCGTACTAAATGGTCCTGAAAGAAAAAAAAAAGCCTCGCAATATTTTTTATTCTTCTACCCTGTAAAAAAACAGATGGTCCCTTGCCGTCTCCCTGCTCCCCTTCCACAACCTGCGCCCACCCACTGCGCACCCTGCCTCCCCAAACACCCCCTCACCCCATACTTACCTCCAGAGTCCGGCGTGACGATCTTCAGTGGACCGGGAACACCTCTGCACTCTTCAAAGCCGACCGCGAACTGAGGAAATGCCGGTAAGCCGTATAATGGAATAAATAGGGTTATTTCAACTTTGATGCATATCTCAGTCATTTTTTGCAATTTTGGCAGCACATTTTCAACATGGAATTTTTGGGACCCTCCTCATGAAATCTGCCACTGTCATGGCGTTAATAGGACCGAAAGGTGATTTTGTGGTCACTGCACAGAATCACCTTTGGGGACAGATTAACAACGACAAAACCAGTGTTCATGAGATGGAGCTCTCAAAAGCCTATGTTGCAAATTTATTTAAAAAGTCCAATAAAAGCACTGTTTCTGATGCGTTGCACAGTTGCACGCACGCCGTAACTCGATGAATGCAATATTTTCATGCCACGCTTTCAATATTGGCATTTTTACACACCTCCTTGTGAACAGTACAGCTGTCATTTTTCACCTCCTGGCCGAAATGTGTTTTCGCACTTCCGGCACAAAATAGCGCGGTTGCTGTGGGAAATCAGTGTTTGGGACAGATTACAAAAATGACAGTGACACTGTTCATGAGCAGAGGTCCTAAAATGCCTATGTTGAAAATTTGGTGCCGATACTCTATAAAATGACTGTGTTAAGAGCGTGCATTGCGCAGTTTGCACGCACGCCCGTAAGTTCGCAAATTTATAATATTTTCACTCCAGATTTTCCACATTGCCATTGTTCTGCACCTCCTTATGAACAGTAGAGCTGTCATTTTTCAGATCCTGGCCAAAATATGTTTTTGCAGTTCCAGCGCAGAATAACGCGGTCGCTGTGGGAAATCCGTGTTCAGGACACATTATGAAAATGACAGTGACACTGTTCATTAGCAGAGGTCCTAAAATGCCTATTATGTTGAAAATTTGCGGCGAAGTCCATAAATGAGGCCGCATGATGAAATGCAGTGTTGCGTAGTTTCCAAGCACGGTCGTACCGCGAACTTTGCAATATTTTCACTCCAGATTTTCAACATTGCCATTTTCCACACCTCCTTATGAACAGCGCAGCTGTTATTTTTCACATCCTGGCCGAAATGTGTTTTCGCTCTTCCGACGCACAATGGCGCGGTCGCTGCGTGAAATCAGTGTTCGGGACACATTAAGAAAATCACACTGACGCTGTTCATGAGCAGAGGTCCTAAGATGCCTATCTTAAAAAATTTTGTGATGAAACGCCATAACATGACTGTGTTACGAGCGTGCGTTGTGCAGTTTACACGCACCCTTGTAACTTTGCAAATTAATAATATTTTAACACCACATTTTCAACACTGGCATTTTTCCACACCTCCTTATGAACAGTACAGCTGTCATTTTTCACATCCTGGCTGAAATATGTTTCGGCACTTCCGGCGCAGAATACCGCAGTCACTGTCGGAAATCAGTGTTTGGGACAGATTAGAATCGAGCGAGTGATGGGGGGGAGTGACCGAGCTCAACTGAGCTCTGTCAGGACAGCTGCGGATTTCTTTGTGGGCAGGAAAAGGCGGCAACGCAGGCAGGAGCCCAGTACAGAAGGGCAGCCTGCAGCGCCGGGAGACACAGAATGAACGAGTGAGGGAGGGGGGTGAGTGAGCTCAACGGAGCTCTGTTGGGACTGCTGCAGATTTCTTTGTGGGCAGAAAAAGGCAGCAATGCATGCAGGGGCCCCAGTACAAAAGGGCAGCCTGCAACGGTGAAAGAAACAGGACGAGTGACTGAGAGAGGGGGGAGTGAGCGAGCTCAGCGAAGCTCTGTCGTGACTGCTGCAGATTTCTTTGTTGGCTGAAAAGGATGGCAATGCATGCAGGAGCCCCGTACAAAAGGGCAGCCTGCAGCACTGGCAGAAACGTAACAAGCGAGTGATGGGGGCAGTGAGTGAGGTCAACAGAGCTCTGTCGGACTGCTGCAGATTTCTGTGTGGGCAGAAAAAGGTGCCAACAGAGGCAGGAGCCCAGTACAGAAGGGCAGCCTGCAGCGCCAGGAGAAACAGAATGAACGCTTAAGACAGGGGGCGTGAGCGACCTCAACGGATCTTTCTCGGGACAGCGGTGGATTTATTTGTGGGCAGAGAAAGGTGACAACGCAGGCAGGAGCCCAGTACAAGAGGGCAGCCTGCAGCGTCGGGAGAAACACAACGAGTGAGTGAGAGAGGGGGAGTGAGCGAGCTCAACGGAGCACTATCGTGACTGCTGCCGAGTTGTTTGTGGGCAGGAAAAGGCGGCAGTGCAGGCAGGAGTCCAGTACAAAAGGCAGCCTGCAGCACCAGGAGAAACAGAATGAGTGAGCGAGACGGGGAGTGAGCGACCTCAACGGATCTCTGTCATAACTGCTGTGGATTTCTTTGTGGGCAGAAAAAAGTGGCAATGCAGGCAGGAGCCCAGTACAAAAGGCCAGCCTGCAGCGCCGGCAGAAACAGAATGAGCGAGTGAGAGACATGGAGTGAGCGAACTCAAAGGAGGTCTGTTGTGACTGCTGCAGATTTCTTTGTTGGACTGAAAAGGCGGCAACCCAGGTAGGAGCCCAGTACAAAATGCCAGCCTGCAGCGCCAGCAGAAACGGAATGAGCGCGTAACAGAGGGGGAGTGAGTGACCTCAACGGAGCTGTGTGAGGATTGCTGCAGATCTCTTTGTGGGCAGAAAAAGACACCAACGCAGGCAGGAACCCAGTACAAATGGGCAGCCTGCACCAGCGGGAGACACAGAAGGAGCCAGTGAGGGAGGGGGAGGGGGTGAGTGAGCTCACCAGAACTCTGATGAGACTGCTGCAGGTTTCTTTGTGGGCAGAAAAAGGCAGCAGTGCATGCAGCGGCCCAGTACAAATGGGAAGCCTGCTGCAGCGGGAGAAACAGAACAAACGAGTGAGAGAGGGGGAGTGAGTGAGTGAACTCAACGGAGCTCTGTCATGACTGCTACAGATTTCTTTGTGGGCAGAAGAAGGCGGCAGTGCAGGCAGGAGCCCAGTACAAAAGGGCAGTGTGCTGCACCGGCAGAAACAGAACAAGCAAGTGAGAGGGGGGAGTGAGCAAGCTCAACAGAGCTCTGTCGGGACTGCTGCAGATTTCTTTGTGGGCAGAATAAGGCAGCAATGCACCCAGGGGCCCAGTACAAAAGGGCAGCCTGCAGCGACAGGAGAGACAGAACAAGCGAGTGGGAGTGAGTGAGCTCAACAGAGCTCTATCATGACTGCTGTGGATTTCTTTGTGGGCAGAAAAAGGTGGCAATGCAGGCAGGAGCCCAATACAAAAGGTCAGCTTGCAGCGCCGGCAGACACGGAACGAGCGAGTTACAGAGGGGGAGTCAGCAAGCTCAACGGACCTGTGTTGGGACTACTGCAGATTTCTTTGTGGGCAGAACAAGCCACCAACAGAGGCAGGAGCCCAGTACAAAAGGCCATCCTGCAATACCAAGAGAAACAGAATGAGCGAGTCAGAGATGGGCAGTGACCCCACTCAACGGTGCTCTGTTGGGACAGCTGCGGATTTCTTTGTGGACAGAAAAGGGTGCCATCAAAGGCAGGAGCCCAGTACAAAACAGCAGCCTGTAGCACTGGGAGAAACACAACAAATGACTGACAGAGGGCCACTGAGCAAGCTCAACGGACTAACGCAATCAACATTCGGCACTGACAAATGCTTGTTCTTTTTTGCCACTCTAATACTTTGTTTCTCAGTCAAGGAATACTCCAATATTCCTAACTTTTATGCAGTATGCCTTTAAGCCAGATCTGCCCAAAAATGGAACGTTATGCTAATGAAGAAATCATTGGCATGTGCCACTTTTTCAAATGCTGCCACCTATCAACTGCCTACATTCTACCCTCAGATTTCTCTCTCCACTTGTCAAGACTAGTCGCTCAGAGATCATCTCCTCATCATCTCATCGTGAAACTTTAAAAAAATACATGTAAGTATTATTTTATTTTCATTTGCTGCCCTTATCTTTTACTTATAGTAAAACTGTTAGCTTATTTTAGTTAAATTACTAATTTTCTCGGTTTCTCACGGTTCGGTATAACTGGTGGGGAACCGTGGCTTTTTTTAGCCTTAGCGGAGTTTATTTTCTCTTTCAAATTCATTTATTTGAGGTAATTAGTTATTTAAATTTATTTTTTCGTAACCAATAATATTGGTTACTAAACTGCTAATCCTGGTTCTTTTTTCTTTTGGTTCACGGTTCCGATCGGTTCTTGAATCGGCCGCAACCAGTAAATTTGTTTCTAAAAGTTTAAATTAATTGTGGTTGCAATTTTTTTGAGTTTTTTGTTGAAATGTCTGAAAACCCTAAGAAAATGACCGGTGAACCCGGTTTCAGAAATTGTACAGAGTGTGGAGAAGTGTTTGCCAAGGCAGATAAACACATTTCCTGTGGTGTTTGCCTTGGTTATGATCATTTGAAGACAGATTGTGAAATCTGTGAGACCTTTCCTGAAAAAATGGAAGAAAAACGTTTGGAAAGGCTTAAAAAGAAATTGCCTCCACCTAAGGGTCCCTCTGGCTCTGACCAGCTGATATCCTCTGTGGCTGTGGGTGAAACCACAGGAGCCAGGCACACTTTCTACCCTTGTTACGGGTACAAAAAGGCTTGCTGAACCGGCTAACTCTCCGGTTCCTAGGGTAAAAGCTATGAAAACTAATCATACTGAACCCCCCCCCTCCGCTGGTCAGCCTATGGAGACTTCTGCTGTGTCTGTAACCATGCCTAGTGGTCTGGAAATTGCATAGGCATTTAAAGTTTTATAAGCCTTGCAGGGTCTGCTGCCTGCTGGACAGCAGTCTACAGTCCAGACCCTGGCTGAGTTTACCCAGTCCTTTCTGCATGAGGCATTTGATGACTATGGGGAATATATATATATATTATTTATTTACTTATTTATTTATTCATTCTCAAATTGACAATAACTTTGAGCACAGTATAGCTCATTTACAAAGGTTTCACATCGTAGAGTGAGAGGGTAAAACAAACAAGACCAAACAGACAAGGAAGGCAAAATGAAACAATTCAAAGTAACAACAAGCAGCAAAGTATCAAAAAATTGTAAATACATTCACAGATATGATTAAAGTCAAATTTGATGAAATAAATAGGGAGAGAAGGGGATGTAGGGGCAGAAGAAATAGGGCAAGAGAAGAAGTGAGGATGGTAGCAGCCCAGGGCTTTGTCGAGAGATGGCAAGTGGCAGGGGAGAAGGTGAGGGTAGAAAAGTGGGGAAGGATAAGAGGAGAATGAGCCAAAGGAGAAGAATCAAAGCTGGTGGCCAAGAGGGTTGAGGAGGAACCGATAAGGTTCAGCTGGGCAAAGCTGTTCTCAACTTAGGCAGTCACAGGTGCTCTGTAGCAGGATGTGTTGGCACAGAAGGCATTTAAACTTGGACATCCCAGTAAGGCTTGTTAGATCGTGGCCAAGGCCATTTAGCCAGATGGGGGCTCTGAAAAGGAAAGATAGTTGGCACTTTGTAGTTCGGAATCTTGGCACGAGTAGAAGCTCAGAGTCCGAAGTCTGGGTATGGCGGACCTTGAAGGCTCTGTGTAGAAGGCAAGAGGTTCTGGTAGGTAGATCTCCGCTAAGTGCTTTCCTTGCTAGTATACATGAGTGATACTTGATCCGACCTTGAAAATTGAGCTAGCTAGTTTCTGTGTAAAGATCACATGGGAGTGAAATGGTCTGAGTTCGTGATGAGCCTACAAGCTTTGTTAAGTTCAGCCTTTTTAAAGATGTGGGGTGGCTGCGCCATATATTGCTAGACCGTAGTCAATGGTGGATACTACTGAACTGCTGATTGCAAGTCTTAAGTGCTTCCGAGGTTAGATTCCTTCTATGCCTAAATAGGAGGCCTAGTTTCGCATTCACAGACTTGACAATGGTCTCAATGTGGGATACATAGGAGAGACAGCTGTCTAAGGTTATTTCAAGATATTTGAATTGTTGAACTTGTTCAAAGTGGGCTCCGAGGTTGTATTTTATTAACATAACATGCAACCTGTGCTTATGTCGGGGAGGAGGAGAACAGCACAAGCTTAGTTTTTTTTGTAGTTCAGGGCAGTCTGTGCATATGGAACCATTTTTCAACTTCAAGGAAACCTGTTTGAAGATTGTCCTCAAGCTCAGTGGGATCAGTGTTGTTTGTGTAGATGACGGCATCGTCGGCATAAAGGTGTGTCCTAAGTTGACAGGATTGGGGTAGGTTGTTTAGGAATATACTAAACAGGAGAGGGCCAAGGATGGACCCTTGAGGGACACCAGATCGGACAGATTGAAGTTCGGAGATATTAGATATTCAAACAACATGAAGTCTTGCTGTATTCTGACAATTGCAGTGACTCCCAACCTTTGAACTGCCCCGGAGAACAAAGAGTTAACTTTCTAGGCAGTGCATAGAATGCTGAGCTCGAATTCGGTTGAAGTCTCTGTCTGGAGTGTTTCAAACCTAAACCGTCAGATTCTTTACTCCGCCTCACTGAATGGTCGCTCCAGAGATTTCTCCTTCAGCTCAGTTCGAAAGTCGGTTAAAGTTTCAGTTTTCGTCGGTTTTTAAACCGAAAAAGTATCCGCATAGTCGGTTCAGTCTCTGTCTGTGGTGCCGTGAGTACTAGATAGGAATTGTTCTGTTTTTCCTGTGTGGAACTTGTAAAAGTGCGGCTCGGTTCGACTGAACCGGCCATTTACTTGGTTTACTTGGTTTTTAGGACAAAAGGAAGCCAACGGCCTATCGGTATTGTCCTCCACATTTGTGGATCATTTACCTGTATCCCATTCATTCATCCATTTATCAAGTTTGTATTTAAATGCTGTAATATTTTTGGAATCGATGCTTTCTTGAGGCAGTTTGTTCCATAATCTAGGTGACCTAATGGTAAAGAAGTTTAACCTTTTATTATTTTTAACTTTCTGTACTTCAAGTTGTCTATTATGGAGCCTTGGTACAATTTTTCTTTCAGAGTAAATGATGCCGCATTGTTCCATTTGTTCCGGAGTGTTGAGAATTTTGAATAGTTGTAAAAGGTCTCCTCTGGCTCGCCTACGTTCAAGAGAGTGTAATCCGGTTTCCCTCAGCTTGCTATTATAATCCAAGTGTGTTAAGTGAGGTATTGATTTAGTAACTCTATGTTGAATTTGTTCAATTTTATCTATGTCTGTTTTTAAATAAGGATTCCAGTATGGAGAACCGTAGTCCAAATATGGTCTAATATGAGACCTATACAGAGTTCGAAGACATTCTTCTGTTTTGGAGATGAATGTTTTATTTATTCTTCTTAGTAATGCATTTGTTTGATTCGCAATTTTTGAGCAGTGAGAAGATGAAGATAATTTGTCATTAATCATAATTCCCAGGTCTTTTTCCAATGAGGATATCCTAATAATGCTGTTGTTCAAGTGATATGTTTGTTTGGGATTATTCTTTCCAAAATGGAGGACCGCACACTTGGCCACATTAAAGTACATTTTGTTTACCCTGGCCCATTGTTCTATTTGTGCAAGATCCTGTACCAACTTATGACAGTTTTCAAGGGTGTTAACCTTACCTCCAAGTTTGGTATCGTCCGCAAATTTGACCATTATATTATTTGGTGAAACATACATATCACTGATAAATAAATTAAACAGCACCGGGCCCAGAACAGTACCCTGCAGCACACCACTGGTCATAGCTCCCACCTCCGACAGTTCGCCATTTACCCTAACCCTCTGTGTTCTATTACTCAACCAACTCCCTATCCACGATATAATGAGTGCAGAAAAACCAAGATGGTTAAGTTTATTGATCAAGATACTATGTGACACCTTGTCGAACGCTTTGCTGTAGTCCAACAGTATAACATCAGTGGGTATTTTATTATCCAAATTAAGACTAATGTAGTTGTAAAAAGTGATCAGGTTAGTTGTGCATGAGAAACCTGTTCGAAAGCCATGTTGATACTTGTCGTTTATTTTTAATGATAACATTTCTTTTTCCAACTGATTTTTTATTATTTTTTCCATGAGTTTACATGGTATTGAAGTGACGCTAATAGGTCTGTAGTTTTCGATTTTAGAATGAGAACCTTGTTTAAAGATTGGTGTGATAATGGCAGTACGCCAGTCCATTGGAACTGTGGATTCATAAAGTGATTTCTTAAAAATGATGGTTAGGGGGGGAATTATTGTGTCTTTTGTTTCCATAAGAAATCTAGAACTAAAGTTATCAGGTCCAGAACGAGTGTGTTGTTTTAGTGTGTTGAAGACCCATTGTATGTCTTGAAAGAGAATTTCAAATGGTTCAAAAGAAATTGATAGTAAAATTTTGTGTCTTTTACTTAGTGTGTGGTTACCGGTTCTTATCATTTCTAAAAAAAAACACATGTTTTAGTGCGTTTTTTTCCAATACCCGTGACATGGTTAGGAACCGATAAGGGAGTCTTGTCTGTTGGTTGCCATAAAAAGGGTAAGTTGGTTAGGTTGGCCATGTCTGAGAAATCCAAGAAAAAAAACGGACCCACTGGGTTTCAACACTGCCGTGAGTGTGGGGGGGTATTTGCTAAGGCCGATCCCCACACCACCTGTGTTTATTGTCTGGGGTTTGAGCACCTTGATTCAGACTGCCAAATATGTAAAAAATTTCCCAAATCTACCCTTGAGAAGAGATTAGGTAGAATGAGGGAAAAGGAGGCCGAGAAGTCCGCTGACCCGAATGGCCAGCCCGGTTCGGTTACCACCGAACCAGAAGGAGTGCCCTCTGACCAGGACGATACTTCTTCAGGCAAAAGGAGAGCTGATTCCGAGGATCGGTTCGACAAAAGCATAAAGACAAATCGACCGGTTCGGGTCCAGAGGTTCATGTTCATCAAGGGCGAAGCTAGAAACAATTCAGATTGTGGAATCAGCCGTCCGTTCCCAAAGATCCAGCTCCTTCTGGCAGGGGTTCAGTTCGGTTGGTTCCCCCGGTTCAAGATTATACCCTTGAAGATTTTTATGAACCGGAATTTGAAGAGGAAGGGGAATTTGAGGATGATGATGTAAGTGAAGGTCTGGATGTGCCTGTGGAAACGGACATCTCCCCAGACAGACCATCAGGTGTTTCCCCTCCTAGGCTTTCTGAGTCCCCCTTCTCACTTTATGTTTTACAGAAAGGTGACTGAAACCCTCCAGCTTCCTATGGAGGAGGCTGTGGAAGATCAAGAGGAGCCTGATTATGTAGAGATGATGGACATCCCAAAGTCCAGGAGACTGTCTATTCCCCTCCACAAATATTTTGGGAAACAGACACAAAAAATTCTAAAGTCTCCTAACACTATACCTCTTGTGGATAGAAGAATTGACAATAGGTATACACTTTCAGGCTCAGGCATGGAGTTCTTATATCAGCAATGCAGTCATGTTGGGGTAGTGCAGGCTGCTGCCTGTGACAAGGCAAATATTCCCTTGGCTTCACACCCCCCAGACAAGGACTCCAGGAAGATTGATGCCATGGCAAAGAAGCAGTACATGGCATCTTCTTTGGGACTCAGGCAAGCAAATGACATGGCCTATACAGCTAGGTACCAGAAGTCCAGGTGGGACACTGTACTGGCACTGGCTAAACAGGCCTCCCCCCAGCTAGCCAAGGAGCTGGAGGCAGTGGCTGCAGATGGGATTGAGGCATCTAAGGTTCAGTTTCATGCTGCTGTGGACTCTAATGATGTGTCATCAAGAGTCATGGCTACATCTGTGGCTCTTCGGAGGATGGCTTGGCTCAGATGAACTAGCCTCTCTCGGGACACCCAGGGTAAGGCCATAGATTTTCCTTGTGGGTAATTTCTGTTTGGGGAGCAGACAGAGAATTACATGAAGAAAATGGATGAGTACAGGACCACTTACAGGAGTGCTCAGGCCAAGGAAAGGCAGGCAACTCCTCGAAGGCAGCAGTCTAGGGGCAGGGGCAGGTCTTTTCAAAGGCCTTTTTACCAAGCACAGGCCTCCTCTTCTTTTTCTCAGAGGGGGTTCTTCAGAGGGAGAGGCAGAAGGGGGATGAGCAGGGCTGCATCCACTCCACAGCCTAAAGCCCCTGCCAAGCAGACACCCTGTTGGGCCTGCCCGGGTCGACTCTCTTATTCCAGTAGGGGGCAGGCTGGCTTACTTTGTCCAGGACTGGATGTCTGTTACATCAGACAAGTGGGTCCTGGAAGTAGTAAGCCAGGGACTGGTTCTCAGCTTCAAAAAATTTCCAAAGATGAGAGCCAGATCTTTTCCACCTGCAAATCTCTCAGAAACACTTGCCCTAGAGGCAGAGGTTTCTTCTCTCCTAGCTTTAAGAGCCTTAGAGAGAGTACCTACCCTACATTGGGGCAAAGTACTGTACTCCAGGTACTTCCTGACCCCCCAGAAAGACAGGGGAGTGTCGACCCATCCTAAACCTAAGATATCTAAACAAACATCTCTTAAAACCAAAGTTCAAGATGATAACTCTGGGAATAATCCTTCCCTCTCTGAGGCCAGGGGACTGGCTAGCCTCTCTGGACCTCAAAGATACCTACTTTCACATTCCCATCAGGTGCTCCCACAGAAAGTACCTCAGGTTCGAGTTGCCCTCAGGCCATTATCAGTTCAGAGCAATGCCCTTTGGCCTAACTTCAGCTCCAAGGGTTTTCACAAAGTGTCTGGCAGTAGTAGTTGCCTTTATACGAAGACCAAAGATTTCCATTTTTCCATATCTGGACGATTGGCTAATAGTGGGTCAGTCTCCAGACCAAGTCAAGTCTTACCTGCAAGTGACCCAGCAAGTGCTCACTTCTCTAGGATTTTTTCTCAACCTTCCCAAGTCAGTTCTTGAACCAGTCCAGCTTCTTACCTTTATAGGGGCAGAACTGGGCACACTCAGAGCAAGAGCCTTTCTTCCTCTAGAAAGGGCAAGGGTTCTTATGGAACTAGCTTCTTCTTTCTGCCTTCAGGTATCTCGACCAGCAAGGCATTTCCTCCAGCTCTTGGGCCACATGGCAGCTTCAACAGCAGTGGTCCAAGGGGCAAGATTCCAGATGAGGGATATTCAGTTCCACCTGAGAGCTTTTTGGTCTCGGAGGAAGGATTCCCTTACCAAACTGATCCCAGTGACTCTGACCTTGATCCAAGCCCTCCAGTGGTGGCAGGATCAGGACAATTTAAGACAAGGTGTTCTTTTTGTTACTCAGCCTTGTTCAGTGGTCCTTACCACGGATGCTTCAAACAACATGAAGTCTTACTGTATTCTGACATATGCAGTCATGTCCAACCTTTGAACTGCCCCGGAGATGAAAGAGTTAACTTTCCATGCCAGGCATGGAACACTGAGCTCAAGCTCGTTTGAGACTCTGTCTGTTGCTGTTTGAACTCAAACTGTCAGATTCTTTACTCCGCCTCACTGAACAGTCGCTCCGGAGATTTCTCCTTTGCTCGGTTCAATTTAGTCGGTTAAAGTGCCGTTTTCCTTGGTTTTCGACCGAATTTAATCCGTTAACCTGTCGGTTCAGTCTCTGTCTGTGGTATCGTGAGTACAAATAGGTTTATTTTCTTGTTCTTCTGTGTGGAACTAGTAAACGTGGGATCGGTTCGATTTGAACCGATCAGGTTTGTTCAAAAAGTTTATTCTACGAGTGTGGTAACCAGTCCTTATTGGTTCTAAAAAAAACGGATTTCATTACGTTTTTTTCCATGACCCGTAACACGGTCAGGAACCGATAAGGGTGTCTTGCCTGGCGGATTACCGAAAAAAGGGTAGTTTTGTTAGGACTGGCCATGTCTGAGAAACCCAAAAGAAAACCGGCCCACTGGGTTTCAACACTGTAGTGTGTGTGGGGAAGCTTTGCTAAGGCTGACCCCAAACCACCTGTGTTTATTGTCTGGGGTTTGACCACCTTGATTCAGACTGCCAGATTTGCAAGAATTTTCCTGCAGCTACCCTGGAAAAGAGAGTTGGTAGGCTTAGGAAAGGGAGGCCAAGAAGTCCAGCTGACCGGATGGCCAGCCGGTTCGGTTCCAACGAACCAGAAGAATGCCCTCTGACCGAGGCGAAACTTCTTGAGGGCAAAGGAGAACCGACTCTTGAGGAGTCGGTTCCGGTTAAAGGAAAAAGAAGGGATAAATCAGCCGGTGCAGATCCACAACTTCTTTCTCCGACTGCTGATGAAATTGCCAAAGCAATAAGGATTGTTCAGTCGCTAACCCCGGCTCCGACCGAACCGGCACCATCGGGTAGGGGCTTGGTTCGGTCGGTTCCCCTGGTTCCAGATTATAATTTAGAAGATTTTTATGAACCGGAGGAGGAGGAAGGTGAGTATGAGGATAGTGATGGTGATTCTGAAAGTCTGGATGTGCCCATTGACCCGGACATCTCCCCAGACAGACCTTCAGGGGTTTCTCCTCCTAGGCTTTCTGAGTCCCCTTCCCATTTTATGTTCTACAAAAAAGTGGCTGAAACTCTTCAGCTTCCTATGGAAGAAGCTGTAGACGATGAGGAGGAGCCTGACTATGTTGAGATGATGGATATCCCAGAGTCCAGGAGGCTGTCTATTCCCCTTCATAAGTCCTTTGGGAAACAGACAATAAAAATTTTAAAGACTCCTAATTCTATACCTCCTGTGGACAAGAGGTATACTCTGTCAGGCTCATATACAGAGTTCCTTACCCAGCAATGCAGCCATGTTGGGGTAGTGCAGGCTGCTGCCTGTGATAAGGGAAATATACCCTTGGCTTCACACACCCCAGATAAAGACTCCAGGAGGATTGATGCCATTGCAAAGAAACAGTACATGGCAGCATCCTTGGGACTCAGGCAGGCTAATTATATGGCCTATACAGCTAGATATCAGAAATCTAGATGGGACACAGTAATGGCTCTGGCTAAACAGGTCCCTGGCCAGCTTGCCAAGGAGCTGGAGCAGGTGGCTGCAGATGGTATTGAGGCATCCAGGTGCAGTTCCATGCTGCAGTGGACTCCAATGATGTTTCATCTAGAGTCATGGCTACATCTGTGGCCCTTGTGGATGGCTTGGCTCAGATGTACTAGCCTGTCTCAGGATACCCAGACTAAGGCCATGGATTTTCCTGTTGGGGTAATTCTCTGTTTGGGGAGCAAAAGAGAACTACATGAAGAAATGGATGAATACAGGACCACCTATAGGAGTGCTCAGGCCAAGGAAAGGCAAGCCACTCCCAGAGGCGATTCAGGGGCAGAGGGCAGGCCTTTCATAGGCCTTTCTACCAAGCCCAGGCCTCCTCTTCTGCTTATGCTCGTAGGGGTTCTTCAGAGGGAGGCAGGCGGGTACAAGCAGGCCTGCTTCCACCCTCAGCCTAAAGCCCCTGCCAAACAGGCACCCTGATGGGTTTGCCAGGCCGATTCTCCACCACCTGTGGGGCAGGCTGGCTTACTTTGTCCAGGACTGGATATCTTTAACATCAGACAAATGGGTCCTGGAAGTAGTAAGCCAGGACTGGTTCTCAGCTTCTAAAATTTCCCAAGATGAGAACCAGATCCTTTCCCCTGCAAGTCCTTCAGAGGCACTTGCCCTAGAGGCAGAGGTCTCTTCCCTCTTGGCTCTGAGAGCCACAGAGAGGGTTCCACCCCTACACAAGGGAAAAGGATTGTACTCCAGGTACTTCCTAACCCTTAAAAAGACAGGAGAATGGCGGCCCATCCTGGCTCTCAGATATTTAAACAAGCACCTTTTAAAGCCAAAGTTCAAAATGGTGACTCTGGGAATAATTCTACCTAAGGCCAGGGGACTGGCTAGTTTCCCTGGACCTCAAGGATGCCTATTTCCATATTCTCATCAGAAGCTCCCACCGAAAGTACCTCAGGTTCGAGTTGCCCTCAGGCCATTATCAATTCAGAGCAATGCCCTTCGGCCTAACTTCTGCTCCAAGGGTGTTCACAAAATGCCTGGAAGTAGTGGTTGCTTTCCTAAGGAGAAAAAAGATCTCCATCTTTCCATACCTGGATGACTGGCTCATAGTAGGCCAGTCTCCAGACCAAGTCAAGTCACACCTACAGATAACTCAGCAACTGCTCACTTCTCTAGGTTTCCTTCTGAATCTTTCAAAGTCAGTTCTAGAGCCTGTGCAAGTCCTCACCTTCATAGGGGCAGAGCTGGATACAGTAAAGGCAAGAGCCTTTCTTCCCCTGGATAGGCCAAGGACCCTTATCTCACTGGCCACTTCATTCACCCTCCAGGTGTCTCGACCAGCAAGGCATTTTCTGCAGCTCCTGGGACACATGGCTGCCTCTACAGCAGTGGTTCAGGGAGCAAGATTTCAGATGAGGGACATTCAGTTCCACTTGTGAGCCTTCTGGTGTCAGAAAAAGGATCCTCTGACCAAACTAATCCCAGTGACTCGAACCCTGATCCAGGCGTTGCAATGGTGGCAGGATCAGGACAATCTAAGACAGGTAGTTCCCTTTGTCACTCAGTCTCATTCTCTAATCCTTACTAAGATGCCTCCCTCTTGGGTTGGGGAGCCCACTTGGGAGACCTGACCACCCAAGGGTTGTGGTCTCCTCAGGAATCTCTGCTTCACATCAGTCTATTAGAACTCAGAGCAGTGTTTCTAGCACTTCAAGCTTTTTCCAAGTCTGTTCAGAACAAAGTAGTTCAGATCAGGACAGACAATACCACCACAATGTGGTATATTAACAAGCAAGGGGGCACTCGGTCTACGGCCTTGTGCACAGAGGCAATGAAGTTGTGGTCTCTGGCCTATTCTCTGAACCCTCTCTTACAGCAGTGCACCTCCCAGGAAGGACAATGTCCTGGCAGATGCTCTCAGCAGGATATCTCAGGGCCATCACGAATGGTCCCTGGATCCCCTGATTTTGAAGGTGATCTTCTCCAGATGGGGCACCCACCAGATAAAATCTTTTGCAGCCCCAGACAATCACTGACTTCTCTCTTTGCTGCAGGCCCCCAGTGTTGGGCTCAGTCCCCTGGATGCCCTGAGTTCTCAATTGGGAAGGGAAGTTCCTGATGCTTTCCCCTTCCTCTCCTGTTCAAGGTGCTAGTCAAAATCAGGTCTCAACCCTGCAAGGTAATTCTGATTGCTCCAGACTGGGCCAGACAGCCCTGGTACCCTCTCTTGTTGTCCTTAGCAGTCCACCTTCCCCTGTCTCTTCCCAGGAATTACAATCTGTTAACATGTGCTCAGGGGAGGGTTTGGTATCCGAATCTCAAATCTCTCAATCTCAAGGCCTGGCTCTTGAAGAGTTAGAGTTTGCTGATTTGCATCTCTCTCAAGGTGTTCTGGATATCTTAAAGGCTTGTCGAAAGCCTTCCACCAAGAAACATTTACAATTCCAAGTGGAAAATATTTACTATATGGTGCTCTGGGAAGCATATTTCTCCAGAGTCTGCTGGCCTGCTTACAGTCCTCGACTATATGGTTCATCTCAATAGCTTGGGACTCAGACCAGCTACACTAAGAGTGCATCTGGCAGCTGTCTCTGCCTTCCTCTCAGCAGGCAAACATTCTTCCCTTTCAGCTCATCCTGTATTTTGTAAATTTTTCAAGGGATTGCTGCATACCAATCCTCCCTTCAGGGACCCTGCCCTGCTTGGGACCTTAATGTTTGCATTGCTCAGCTTATACAACCCCCTTTTGAGCCTTTGTCCTCAGCAGAGCTTAAGTACTTGACTTGGAAAACTGTTTTCTTGGTGGCCATCACTTCTGCCAGACGCATAAGTGAGTTACAGGCCCTGTCAGTGGAGCCTGATTTTATCTCTTTCCATAGAAATAAGGTGGTCCTCAGCACTAATAGGAAGTTTTTGCCTAAGGTGGTTTCAGATTTCCACCTTAACCAGTCTATGTCTCTTCCTGTTTTCTTCATATGACCCATTCCTCCTCTGGGGAGAGGGAGGCTGCACAGTTTGGATGTGAAAAGGGCCCTTATCTACTACATAGAGAGCGCACCGAGGGTCACCAGGTTTGACTCCTCCAACTGTTCCTTACTTATGGTGAGGTTGGTAAGGGAAAACCTGCCACTAAGAGATCTGTTGCCAGGTGGATTGTCTCTTGCATTCAATTTTGCTGAAAAATTAGGTAGGATCCCATCCTCAGTCCTCAGGGGCTCCACTCACCAGAGGTACAGCTGCTTCCTGGCTGCTGCCAGGGATATTCCTATCTTAGAGATTTGTCAGCAGCCACCTGGAAAACAGTACATATTTTACCAAGCATTACTCTCTGGATATCCAGGCTAGAGTGATGCTCGGTTTAGCACAGCAGTGCTTCAGAGCCTATTTCCAAGTAGGTTCTGTCCCTCCTCCATGGAGGTACTGTTGGTAGTCTGCATATGTCAGAATACAGCAAGACTTCATGTTGTTTGAAGAAAATTACTCACCCTTAGTAATGTTGTTTCTTCTAATGGAGTCTTGCTGTATTCTGACCTCTCGCCTTCCCTCTCAGAACCTGGGTTTTGGGATGTGGGTGGGCAACAATGTTGGCACTCGGGAGGTGCCTCCTTCTTTCTCACCCCTTTAGTTTGGGTGTGTGGGTGTTGTGTTTGTTTTATGTTTTGGGTTTCTGACTTGAGTCTTTGCTTTGGGACAAAAATCTTTTATTATATTTAGTAGCCAGTTGGCTAGTGTAAGTTTACAGTTTCCACACAGGACACCCAGTGAGTATAGCTCAGAAAGATCTGATGGTTTGAGTTCAAACAGCAACAGACAGCTCTCAACCGAGCTCGAGCTCAGCGTTCCACATGCCTGGCATGGAAAGTTAACTCTTTCATCTCGGGGCAGTTCGAGGTTGGGACTCACTGCTACTGTCAGAATATAGCAAGATTCCATTAGAAGAAACAACATTATTAAGGTGAGTAATTTTTTCTTGTAGCAGTTCACCTTCCAGGCAAGGACAATGTGCTAGCAGATGCACTGAGCAGGATCTCTCAGGGCCACCACGAATGGTCCCTGGACCCTCAGGTGTTGAATGTGATTTTTTCAAGGTGGGGCACTCCAGCGATAGATCTCTTTGCAGCCTCAGACAATCACCAACTCCCTCTCTACTGTTGCAGACCTCCAGTCTTGTGCTCAGTCCCTCTGGACGCCCTGATCCTGAATTGGGAAGGGATGTTTCTGTATGCCTTTCCCCCCTTCCCACTCCTGTTCAAAGTTCTGGTAAAAATAAGGTCACAACCTTGCAAGGTGATTCTGATTGCTTCAGATTGGGCCAGACAGCCCTGGTACCACTGTTGCTGTCCCTAGCAGTTCATCTTCCCCTGTCTCTTCCCAGGAATTACAACCTGTTAACATCCTCTCAGGGAAGGGTTTGGTACCCCAATCTTCAGTCTCTCTATCTCAAAGCATGGCTCTTGAAGAGTTAGAGTTTGCAGATCTGCATCTTTTCCAAGGGGTTCTGGATTTCCTCAAGGCTTCTCGAAAGCCCTCTACCAGAATGACTTACAACTCCAAATGGAAAAGATTCAGTATTTGGTGTTCTAAGAAGCATATTTCTCCAGACACTGCTGAATTGCCTACGGTTCTGGATTATATGGTCCATCTTAATGGCCTAGGCCTCAGACCAGCTACTCTCAAAGTACACTTGTCAGCTGTTTCTGCGTTTCTGTCTGTGGGGAAGTCTTCCTCACTATCTTCCCATCCTGTGTTCTGTAAATTTTTTAAAGGATTGCTTCACACCAATTCTCCTTTTAGAGACCCTGCCCCTGCCTGGAATTTTTTTTTTATACTTCATCTTTTATTTAGTTCAAGTTAAAAGCAGTACATTATCAAAGGTGTATAATTTACAGTGTAGCCATTACATTTGATACAGGAAAATAAAATTGTATATCTTACTAAATATTATTATGTACTATTTGATTTAAGCACATTGTACCTTATACAGTGATATCGAAGGGTAACATAGCTGTTCGCAGTTTATGTGAAATTTGTAGCTATTACTAGCAGGTATTAAATCAGTCCTAGACTAGCTCCGACATAAGAATGGTAACCAGTGCAAATATTTAGGTACAAGAAGACATACATAGTAAAATATATGGAAACAATACATAACTTAAAAAATAAAACATTTGGCTTATCAGCTGTGTAGGGTATAAATTCTCTGGGATCAGCTTTACTATTAGTATCAAGGTGGAACTGATCTTTCTCTCAAAGTCTGGTCAGTAAGATAACGGGTCATTACCCTTGTTATGATGTTGTGGGTATCGGGGCCTCTGCTCAAGATCGTCCAGCTAAGAGCTGTCCAAGGTCATGTTTCTGGGATGTTCAAAATCCACCGATTTATATATAATGTTGGCTTATCTTGTAAATTATGTGAGATATTCTCAAAAGCCCTGACATGGTCCACTATGCCCCTCCATTCAGAGATGGTTGTGGGGGTTTCTTGAAGCCATTTCCTGGTTATTGCTTTGTAGGCCGCAGCCAGCATTACAGACCAGAGGTACTTCATATCTTTTTGCTTAAGGGATTCTGGTGGGATACCCAAGACTAAATTCCTTGCCGTCAAAGGTTCATCAAGGGTTAATATATTGGAAATATGCTGAATAGTTGCAGACCAGAAGGTTTGAAGCTTAGGGCAACTAAAGAATATATGTGCATGGGTTGCCCTTTCGGTATCACAAGCCCTCCAGCATTTGGATGGGAGGTTAGAATTTCTTTTAGCTAGTAGCTGGGGTGTTAAAAAAAATCTTGTTCGGACTTTGCAGACGTATTCACGCCAATTTGGGGATGAGGTAGTGGACCAAGTCATCCGCCATATCTTTGCCCATTGAGATTGAAGTATTGTAATTTGGAGGTCCTGTTCCCATTTAACTTTAAGGGGCTCCAACACATGCTCCTGCAAGGACACCAGATATTTGTATAAGTGAGATATTGCATGGTCTCCCCCCCTTAGCATTCAGAATTTGTAAATATGGAGATGTGTCCTCTAATATTTGGGAATGGGACTGACTAAGCCTATACTGAGAGTTTACATAATCTCTGATTTGAAAGTAACGTATTCTCTCTCCCTCCCCCCATTTAAATTTAGTTTTGGCTTCTTCAAAAGATATCATGGTATTTTGTCTCATGAGCTACCATGGGGCAAACATTCCTCTGTTTGCTTGGGTAGAGTACCAGGTAGGTTCTCCAGCCGGAGGGAAGTCCGGGTTTTTAATAAACCATTTGTACTTCCAAGCATGCTCCCTAGTAAGCTTCAAGGGGTGTCCCCTCCTCCAACCCTTCAAAACTGAACGTATGCTCCCTCGAGTGTCTAGTAGGGCTTGCCTCAATAGGGTTTCTGAGAATAAGGTAGCCGGTAGAAGGTATCTCAACTCTCTAGTTAGGTCTGTTTGTTTCCAGTGAGCTTCGTAATACTTATTGCCCCACAGCAACGCAAGTCTCATCTATGCTGAATTCCAATATGATGATAGGTTAGGGAATACAATTCTGCCCTGTGATTTAGGTAGATGTAGTGCCTGAACTTTAAGTCTAGGTTTCCTGCCTTGCCATATAAAGGCAGTGGATATTTGTTGCCAGGCCTTAAGGTCACGTGTGGGTATTGTACAAGGAACCGATTGGAACAGGTATAACAGGCGTGGCAGAACATTACGTTTTATTGCCTGATTCCTAGCATAAAAAGACAGCGGGATTATATTCCACCTTTGTATATTTCTTCTTATGTTATTAACCAGGGGGGTGTAGTTATTTGAGAATAATTGGCTGAGATCAGCTGGTATTTGAATTCCCAGATACTTTTGTGATGGGAGGTCCCACTTAAATAAGAACTGCTTGCGAATGAACATAGGTATTGGGTAATTAAGCAGTAGTGCTTCAGTTTTGGTCGTTTTCAGGGAATAGTCAGATAGGGCTAAGAACTTTTCAAGCTTGTGAAAAAGAGCAGAGAGGGTCTCAGTAGGGCTTGTTAAGTAGACTAATACATCATCGGCAAAAAGGGCCAATTTATGTTCTTGGCCCCCCAAAGTTATTCCCTGTATGTCTGTTGCTTGTCTAATATACTGGGCCAATGGTTCAATGTAGAGGGCAAACAAAAGGGGGGAAATTGGGCAACCCTGACGAGTCCCTCTGCGTAAGGGGAAGCTGCGAGAAGTATGACCATTTGAATGGATGTACGTCTGGGGGTTCGAATAAAATTTGAAGAGGAGGTCTACAAAATTTTGGGGGAAATCAAAGGCAGCAAGGACCCCCCTTAGAAATTGCCATCATACTCTGTCAAATGCTTTTTCAGCATCTAAACTTGTAAGGATTGCCGGTATCTTAAAATTGTGTATGTGTTCCATTAAATAAATGGTACGCCAGATATTATCCGAGACCTGGCGACCTGGGATAAACCCACACTGGCCCTGGTGCATTAGGCCAGAGACAAGGTGTTTTAGCCTCTGAGACAGCACTGAAGTAAATATTTTATAATCTGTATTTAGTACCGAGATAGGACGGTAGGAACTAGGTAAAGTTGGGTCCTTGCCTGCCTTTGGGATGACTGATATAATTGCTTGGTCCCAGGATAGGGGGGGTTTCCCTCGGCGCGGGGGATATTACCAAACAATCTTGAAAGGAGGGGAGTTACTACCACTTTAAGACATTTATAAAATTCTCCCGGGAGGCCATCCGTCCCTGGACACTTTAATGTTTTCAATCTCCCGATCTCAGCCTCGATTTCCTTAACTGTTATGGGGGCAACCAGGCCCAATCCCAGTTGTTTGGGTAGTTTCGGCAATCTGAGGGTGGACAAAAGTTTTATTTGTTCCTCTTTCTCCTGGGTTGGGGGGCAGCATACAATTGTGTATAGTACTGTACAAATGTATCAGAGATTTTCTCCATCGTATGACTAGGGGGATGTTGATGGGATCGCCTCAGGGTGGAAATTAGTGCCTTGGCTCTTTGTTGTCTGAGACGGCCAGCCAACAATTTCGGAGAGCGTGACCCTCCATCGTAGTACTTCTGCTTGAGAAACAGTAGTTTCTGCTCAATTCTAAGATCTAGTATGGCATTCAATTCTTGTTTTAGTTTTTTAATTTCTTTTGAAATCTTAGAGTTGGTCTGGAGTATCTGTTGAAGCTCTAACTTTTGTATTTGGGCAATCAGAGCACTACGTTTTTTGTTCTCTTTCTTGTTTATTTCTAGCTGATAGTTCGATAAATTTACCCCTGCAGATCGCCTTAATAGTATCCCATAAAATTGAGATATCCGTCCCAGGGCGATCATTTTCTCTTTCAGCCTGTTTGATTACCTCTTCCTTTGTGTGAATGGTATCCTTGCTACGAAGCAGTGAGAGGTTAAGCTTCCACATAGTATTTTTCCTAAAAGTATCAGAATCTAATCTAAAGAAAACTGGGGCATGATCAGATAGAATAAAGTCCCCCATCCAAGTCTTACCCACCAACTCTAGATGCTCTTGGGATATCAGCATATAATCAATTGTTGTATAACTCGAGTGGGCTTGTGAAAAAAAGGTGGCATGTTTGGCTGTTCCATCTAAGTATTTCCATGTGTCCATGTACCCCAGTTCCCTGAGCAGTTTTGATAGTTCCCTTGTTTTTTTCCCCACCGTCTTGCCCTCCGCCTCCTACCATCGAAGGTCAGTTAAAAGTCACCCCACATACCGCGTATACCCCGCCCATTGTAGACATGAGGAGGAAGAAAGCCCGCTAAGCCTTAAACTCAGTGGCTGGAGGGAAATATACTGAGGGAAAGGTGACAAGTCTACCATTTAGTTTCCCTTTGACCAATATATACCGCCCTTCTTTGTCACTTAGTTGATCTTGGCATTCGAATAGCACCCTAGATGGTATTAATATAGCTGTGCCTCTTCTGCATCCACCCTTAAAGGATGAAGAATAAACATGGGGGAACCCCAATCACTTAAACTTCTCGTGCTCCTCATGCAACAAGTGGGTCTCCTGGAGAAAAGATATATCGGTTCTTGAACGCTTTAGATATGAAAGTACCTTAGAGCGCTTAATCGGGCCCGATAGGCCACGAACATTATATGAGCAGATATTATAACCCATTACGGTTAAGTACTAGCAACATTCCCACATTAACATGAACTCTTTTTCCTTGTGCAAGATAGATCCCAGATACTGTTTCTGCTGACCCCATAAAAAAAAAAGAACATAAATCCTCATCATACATAGCTGATTGAAACAATAAACCAGAACCAGTTGTGCAAACAGTGCACTATCATAAACATTTTTAACTGACTTCCAAGGTAGGAGGTCTAACTTATACAGAGACCTCTTATCTCACCTAACAGATGGTATAGGTGGGGGGAAGAGTGCTACGAATTCCCTCAGACCATAAGGGGACTCTTTCTGGGCCCTTACATTAAAGGGCTCCTGTAATATAGTACTCACCTCAAAACCGGCCATCAGAGCTGTACTGCCCCGCCTGTTATTGATAATAAAAAAAGGTAGAACCTCCTTCCCCCATGCCCGTTTAATCTTTAATTCCTTCCCTTCCTTCTCCCCACCCATGAATGTCCTCATCCCCTCCCATCATTCCCCCACGCACAGAGGAATGCATGGAAGGAGATGAGATGGTATTCCCACTAGGCATCTCTCCTCGAAGTGCACCTTACCCGTATTAATTGATTAAGACCCACATATAGTATGGGAGCCCCACTGATTATTCCCTACATAGGATGCGTCGAAGGAGTACGATTTCCAGATGTATAAATGCATCCATTTGTTTGCAGGGAGCCATGTACTTGTGTATATATAGTCACCCACCTTGAGCCCCCAACAGGGGAGTTCACTTGCTACTATTGGGGAGATTCATATCTCGGGGCAAACTGATTAGCATAAACCCACTAATTAAGAAAAAAAAAAGCTCAGAAGTCTGCCTCCTCGCATGTAGCAGAGCACCTCTTCCCCAACCCGAATGCACTAGGCACTAGATGTTGCGCGCAGCCCAGGTGAGTAGATGTATGCCATACTGGCGAAATTGAAACTAATATACATCTCCTTGGGTGCTGCACAATGTTTCCTCCATAAATATGCAGTATGATTAGTTGTGCATTATGTCATATAGTCGGAGGGGGAGAGAGAAAGAAGAGGAAAAAATAGAGACTCCATAAGTTCTGGAAACTTCGCTTCTCTGAGTCCAACCATGCTGTAAGGAAACTGTTTCCTCACTTCACAGCAGGATCTCTCGCACTCTCATCTCCAATGCACTTGGGGGAAATGGAAAGTAAACCCCCACAAGAGAGCATCAGTGTGAACTTCAGGGGGGGCGTGAGATCGAGTTCAGCAACCTATAAATCCAGACCAGTTTCTGGTGAGTGTGTTCATCACTGTACTAAAGTCTACAAGGCCTGTGCAATGTCATCAATCCAGTCCCAGACCACAATCATAGGCTCGATCAGAAAACATAGGGGCCTCAAATTACTCTTTCTCGAGAAGGGCCATAGCATGCACGGGGTGGGGACATAGGTCAGATATTGTCAGCCTAGAATCCGGGCATTAAGGGGCATTTTACTTCAAGGATATATATATTTGGTAGGCGAACCAGTCCATTCCCGGTGCACAGCCCAGGCATCCAAAGAAGAGTTTATAGTTACAACTCTCACCCATCTGCATTCTCAAGGTCTGATTCCAAGATTCCAGGCAATTTCTTTATTAGTTCCTTGAATTCATGCAGGGTTGATGTAATTGCATTGCTACTCAGAACCCTATTTTTCCTCGGAGGGACAATATGCCAGTCCTCAGTAAGTTCCTTCCTTTTGAGCTGGGGGGGGGGCTTAGCAACAATTGGTACCTCGATTCCCCGCTTTTGCATAGCTTCACTGGCTTTCTGTGGGGTATCGTACAATTCAACACCCTCCTTCCAAAATATTCTCAGTTTCGCTGGGTAAGGAGTTTGAATTCGAAGTCGTTTGTTTCTCAAGAGTTTAATTAGTGGGATGTACTCCATACGTTGCTTCTGTATAACAGGCGGGTAATCTTGCTCAAAGAATAAACGGGAGTCAAGGTATTTGACCTCTTTCTTAGCCCATGCATGGCGGAGTATATCTTCCTTGGCGCGGTAACTTCAGAATTTAATAATTATTGATCTAGGTCTGGTGGACGGGTCTTTGGGTTTGGGGAGTAAGGCCCTGTGGGCAAGTTCGATCTTCAGCTTGTAACATAATGGCAGCTCGAGGACATCTTTCAATAAGTCAGTGACAAATTCAACCATGTCCCCTTCCTCAGCCCCCTCCTTCAGACCATAAAGGCGCAAGTTGTCCCATCTGGATCGACTTTCTAAGTCTCTGCACATCTGTTCAATTTGTATGGCATGATTGCAAAGGGCAAACACAACGCAGCCCAGATGCTGCAGGCCATCCTCCGCGTTTAAGATTCTATCCTCCGCTTCCGGAACACGACCCTCCACCATAGAAAGCTTCTGATTTAGTTGTTTAAATTCCGCTTTATTTTCTGCTCGCATTTCTTTGAGCTCCTTCATCAGGGACTCATATCGGTTTCTCGATAGGTGCTCCGCTTCGTCATCTGTCTCATAACTTTTTGGCAGCCATTGTGCCTCTAGATTGGCCTGAACTGCGTACTGGGGAACTTGGACGCAAATCTCCGCCTTCTCTTTCAAGTCTGGACTGCATTGCTTTAGACGTCCCTCCTCAATCTCTTTGCGAACCTCCTACAGACATTTTAAATTAATTTTGACTCTTTCAGCAAGTTTTTTGGGAGGTTTTAGAACAGGTGAGGCAGAGAGCTGTTCATCTAGCTGCTGCTACGGGCCGTGGTGAAACCGGAACCTGCCTGGGATTTGAATGTTTGCATTGCTCAACTTATGCAGCCCCCCTTTGAGCCTGTGTCTTCAGCAGAGCTTAAGCACTTGACTTGGAAAACTGTGTTCCTGGTAGCCATTACCTCTGCCAGGTGTATCAGTGAATTGCAAGCCCTGTCAGTGGAACCTGATTTTATCTCATTTCACAGGGATAAAGTGGTCCTTAGAACCAATAGAAGGTTCTTGCCCAAAGTGGTTTCAGACTTCTATTTAAACCAGTCTATGTCTCTTCCTGTTTTCTTCACTGATCCTTCTTCCTCAGGAGAAAGGAGGCTATGCAGTTTAGATGTCAAAAGAGCCCTTAGTTACTACATAGAGCGTATCAAGGGTCACGGGTTTGACTCCTTCCAGTTGTACCTCACTTATGGAGAAGTCAGAAAGGGCAAACCTGCCACCAAAAGATCTATTGCCAGGTGGATTGTGTCTTGTATACAATTCTGCTATGAAAAACTGGAAAAAACTCTACCCTCAGGCCTGAGGGCTCATTCCACAAGAGGTACAGCTGCTTCCCTGGATGCTGCCAAGGATATCCCTCTCTTAGAAATCTGTCAAGCAGCCACCTGGAAAACAGTCCATACCTTTACCAAGCATTACTCTCTGGATATCCAGGCTAGGAGTGATGCTTAGTTTGGCACAACAGTACTTCAGAGCCTATTCCCAAAGTAGGTTCTCTCCCTCTTCCTTGAAGGTACTGCTTGGTAGTCTGCAATTGTCAGAATACAGCAAGGCTTCATGTTGTTTGAAGAAAAAAATTACTCACCTTAGTAATTATGTTTCTTCTAATGGAGTCTTGCTGTATTCTGACCTCTCTCCCTACCTCCCCTCTCAGAACCTGTTTTGGGGAAGTGGGTGGGCAGGTGCAGTGTTGCACCCCATGGTGTTTTTTGCTTGCACCCTCCTCCTTTTTGTTTGGGTGCTGATTTATTATTATTTGTAGTAGATTGGTTTTTGGTTTTTTGGGTTTCCTGACTTGAGTCTTCCTTGGGAATCCAAAACTTTTTTTCAGCCAGTTGGCTAGTAGGAATTTTTACAATTTCCACATAGAATTTTTAGTTTAGTTGGGCTCGTAAGAATCTGGCGGTTTAGGTTTGAAACACTTCAGACAGAGACTTCAACCGAGCTCGAGCTCAGCATTCTATGCTCTGCATAGAAAGTTAACTCTTTGTTCTCTGGGGCAGTTCAAATGTTGGGAATCACTGCAATTGTCAGAATACAGCAAGACTCCATTAGAAGAAACATAATTACTAAGGAGAGTAATGTTTTCTTCAAACAACATGAAGTCTTGCTATATTATAGACATTAGCAGTTTGTTCCAGCTCTAGAACTGCCCCGGAGTGAAATGGTTAAAACCATTCCAAAATAGAATTTTGGCACGAGAGCAGCTCTATCTGTGTCATTTCAAACTTGAACTGTCAGATTCTTTACTCCGCCTCAGTGAACAGTCGCTCCGGAGATTTCTCCTTCTGCTGGTTCATTCTC
Organism: Neoceratodus forsteri; assembly: GCA_016271365.2. Lineage (NCBI taxonomy): Eukaryota > Metazoa > Chordata > Ceratodontiformes > Ceratodontidae > Neoceratodus > Neoceratodus forsteri. Next base: position 481,374,309 of record CM028130.1, on the reverse strand, counting down.
GGTTTAAAAGTGTTTTCTCGGTTGGATTTAACCGAGAATAGTTTTATTTTAACCATAAAACCGCTTGGTTCAAGCTCTATCTGTGGTAACCGTAAGTAAATGAAGTTTTTGTCTGTGTGAACTTGTAAGTTATCGGTTTGGTTTGAACCGATCAGTGGGTTTAAAACTCATTTAAAACTAAAAGTTACTATTTTAGAGTGCGGTTCCGGTTCTTATCGGTTCTAAAAAAACAGTTTATTACGTTTTTCCAATACCCGTGACACGGTTAGGAACCGATAAGGGTGTCTTGCCTAGCACTGCCGTTAAAAGGGCAAGTTTTTGGTTAGGCTGGCATTATGTCTGAGAAACCCAAAAGAAAAACCGGCCCCACTGGGTTTCAACACTGTGATGTTTGTGGGAAGTCTTTGCCAAGGCTGACCCACACACACATGTTTTATTGTCTGGGGTTTGACCACCTTCAGTCAGACTGCCAGGTAGTATAGAATTTCCTGCAGCCACCCTGGAGAAAAAGATTGGGCAGGCTCAGGAGCGAGGAGCCAAAAGTCCGCTGACCCAGATGGCCAGCCCGGTTCGGTGCCAACCGAACCAGAGGAAGTGCCCTCTGACCAGGGCCAGACTTCCTTGGGCAAAGAAAAGCTGGTTCTGAGGAACCAATTCCAGTAAAGAAAACAAGAAAATCAGCAGGTCTGGAGTCCAAAATTCTTCTCAACTGCTGCAGAGATAGCAAAAGCCATACAAATTGTCCAGTCACTGTCTCAGGGTCTGTCCGAACCACCACTATCTGGTAAAAGGTCGGTTCGTCCGGTCCCAGTGGTTCAGGATTATGATATTGAGGAATTTTATGAACCAGAGGAGGGGGAGGAGGATTATGAACAGTATGAATGTGGCTGGGAAGGTCTGGGTGTGCCCATTGAACCGACATCTCCCCAGACAGACCTTTAGAATCTCCCCCTATGCTGTCCGAGTCCCCATCTCATTTTATGTTTTATAAAAAAGTTGCTGAAACCCTCCATGTTCCTTTAGAAGAGGCTGTGGATGAGCAAGAGGAGCCTGATTTTGTAGAAATGATGGATATTCCAGAGTCTAGGAGATTGTCTATTCCTTTACGTAAGTCTTTTAGGAAACAAGCAATTAAAATTTTAAAAGCTCCTAATTCTGTGCCTCCTGTAGATAAAAAGATGGACAGAAGGTATACATTGTCAGGCCCTGATACAGAATTCCTTTCTCAGCAATGCAGTCATGTTGGGGTAGTTCAGGCTGCTGCCTGTGATAAAGCTAATATTCCCTTGGCTTCACATCCTCCTGACAAGGATTCCAGGAAGATTGATGCCATGGCAAAAAAAACAGTATATGGCAGCCTCTCTGGGACTCAGGCAAGCAAATTATATGGCTTATGTAGCTAGGTATCAGAAATCTAGATGGGATACTGTTATGCAATTGGTCAAGCAGGCCCATGGCCAGCTGGCTAGTGAACTAGAACAGGTGGCTGCTGATGGCATTGAAGCCTCTAAGGTTCAGTTTCATGCTGCTGTGGATGTTAATGATGTTTCCTGTAGGGTCATGGCCACATCTGTAGCTTTTCGTAGGTTGGCCTGGCTCAGGTGTACTAGTTTGTCACAGGATACCCAGACTAAGGCTATGGATTTTCCTGTGGTGGAAATTCTCTGTTTGGAGAGCAGACAGAGAATTACATGAAGAAGATGGATGAATATAGGACTACTTACAAGAGTGCCCAGGCTAAGGAGCGGTAAGCCACTCCTCAAAGGCATGCCCCAAGGGGTAGGGGTAGGCCTTTTCACAGGCCTTTCTACCAGACTCAGGCCTCCTCTGCCTTTGCTCAGAGGGGCTTCTTCAGAGGCAGGGGCAGACGGGTGGGCAGACCTGCTCCCACCCCCCAGCCTAAAGCTCCTGCGAAACAGGCACCCTGATGGGGTGCCCAGGGTCGATTCTCCTATACCAGTGGGGGGCAGGCTGGCTTACTTCAGTCAGAATTGGGCTTCTTTAACCTCAGACAAGTGGGTTCTGGAAGTAGTAGTGGAGGTCTGGTTCTCAGCTTCAAAAAGTTTCCCAAGTTGAGAAGCAGACTTTTCTACCTGCAAGTGCTTCAGAGACCCTCACTCTGGAAACAGAGGTCTCATCCCTGTTAGCTCTCAGAGCAGTAGAAGGGTTCCTCCCTGCATCAGGGCAGGGGTCTGTATTCAGATACTTCCTTACCCCAAAAGACAGGAGAATGGCGCCCATTTAGATCTCTGATATCTGAACAAGCATCTTTTGAAACCAAAGTTCAAAAATGGTAACTCTGGCAATGATTTTACCTTCCCTAAGGCCAGGGGACTGGCTAGCCTCCCTGGACCTCAAGGATGCCTATTTCCATGTCCTAATCAGAAGATCCATCAAAGTACCTCAAATTCGAACTGCCCTCAGGTCATTACCAGTTCAGAGCTATGCCCTTTGGCCTTACCTCTGCTCCAAGGGTATTCACAAAGTGTCTAGCAGTGGCAGTGGCCCACTTAAGGAGGCAGAGGATTGCTGTTTTTCCCTATCTAGACGACTGGCTCATTGTAGGCCAGTCCCCAGAACAGGTAAAATCTCACCTGCAGGTCACCCAGCAGCTTCTCACCTCCCTGGGTTTTCTGCTAAACCTACCAAAGTCGGTTCTGGAACCAGTCCAGGTACTCACCCTTATAGGGGCAGAATTGGACAAAAAGCTAGCCAGAGCCTTTCTTCCCCCAGAAAGGGTAAGGAATTTAGTGGCTCTGGCCTCTTCCTTCACTCTGCAGGTCTCTCGACCAGCAAGACACTTTCTGCAGCTCCTGGGGCACATGGCTGCATCCACAGCTGTTGTGCAGGGAGCCAGATTTCAGATGAGAGACATTCAGTTTCACTTGAGAACCTTTTGGTCTCAGAGAAGAGACCCCCTTTCCAAGTTGGTCTCAGTGACTCGAACCTTGATCCTAGCTCTCCAGTGGTGGCAGGATCAGAGCAATTTAAGAGCGGGGTCCCTTCATTTCCCCTTCTCACGACTTGACTCTCACTACAGATGCTTCCCTTCTGGGTTGGGGAGCCCACATGGGCGACCTTTCCACTCAGGGAGTTTGGTCCCCCCAGGAATCTCTGCTCCACATCAATTTGCTGGAACTCAGAGCTGTCTTTTTAGCTCTTCAAGCTTTTTCTGCATCTGTCCACGACAAGGTGATACAAGTCAGAACAGACAACACCACAACAATGTGGTACATCAACAAACAGGGGGACACTCGGTCTTCGGCCTTGTGCACCGAGACAATGAAGTTGTGGTCTCTGGCCTATTCTCTGAACACTTCCCTCATAACAGTTCATCTTCCAGGAAGGACAGTGTCCTAGCGGATGCCCTCAGCAGGATTTCCCAGGGCCATCACTGAATGGTCCCTGGATCCTCAAGTGCTGGGGATAGTTTTTGCCAGGTGGGGCATCCTCAGATAGATCTTTTGCAGCCCCAGACAATCACAAACTTCCTCTGTTCTGTTGCAGGCCTCCAGTGCTGGGCTCAGTTCCCTGGATGCCCTTCTTCTGGATTGGGAGGGAAGTTCCTCTGTGCCCCCTTCCTCTCCTATTCAAAGTACTAGTCAAAATCAGATCTCAGCCTTGCAGGGTGATTCTGATTGCCCCGGATGAGCCAGGCAGCCCTGGTACCCACTCCTTCTGTCTCTGACAGTCCATCTTCCCTGTGCCTCCCCAGGAATCACAATCTGTTGACTTGTGCCCAGGGAAGGGTTTGGTATCGGACCTCAAATCCCTCAACCTCAAGGCCTGGCTCTTGAGGAGTTAGAATTTGCTGATTTACACCTCTCTCAGGGTGTTCTTGAGATTCTAAGGCTTCCAGAAAGCCTTCCACTAGAGCTACTTATAGTTCTAAATGGAAAAGGTTTTCCATTTGGTGTGCTAGGAAAATATTTCCCCAGAATCTGCTGAATTGCCCATTTTGTTAGATTACACGGTACATCTTAATTCCTTGGGACTCAGACCAGCTACCCTGAGAGTTCATTTGGCAGCTGTCTCTGCTTTTGTGTCAGCAGGAAAGTCATCCCCTCTTTCCTCTCATCCTGTGTTTTCCAAGTTTTTTAAGGGGTTACTCCATACTAATCCTCCCTTTCGGGAACCGGCCCCTGCTTGGGACCTTAATGTTTGCATTGCCCAGTTAATGCAACCCTCTTTTGAACCTCTCTCTTCTGCAGAGCTTAAGTATCTAACTTGGAAAACTGTTTTTCTAGTGGCTATCACTTCTGCCAGAAGCATAAGTGAATTGCAAGCCTTGTCAGTGGAGACTGACTTTATTTCTTTCCACAGGAATAAGGTAGTCCTTAGGACTAATAGGAAGTTTTTGCCTAAGGTGGTTTCAGATTTCCATCTTAATCAATCTATCTCCTTCCAGTATTTTCACTGATCACTCCTCTTGGGTGAGAGGAGGTTGCACAGCCTGGATGTTAAGAGAGCTCTTAGTTATTATATAGAGCGTACCACAGGTCACAGGTTCGAATCCTTCCAACTTTTCCTTACCTATGGTGAAGTTGGGAAAGGCAAACCTGCCACTAAGAGATCAATAGCCAGGTGGATTGTCTCTTGTATCCAATTTTGTTATCAGAAAGTGGGCAGAGCCCCCGGTTTGAGGGCTCATTCTACCAGGGGCACAGCTGCGTCTCTAGCTGCTGCCAGAGATATCCCTTTATTAGAGATTTGCCAGGCTGCTACTTGGAAAACGGTACACACTTTTACCAAGCATTACTCCCTGGATGTCCAGGCCAGGAGAGATGCTCGGTTTGGCACAGCTGTTCTTCAGAGCCTATTCCTAAGTAGGTTCTGCCCTCCTCCATGGAGGTACTGCTGTGTATTCTGCTAATGTCTATAATATAGCAAGACTTCATGTTGTTTGAAGAAAAATTACTGCCTTAGTAATGTTGTTTCTTCTAATGGAGTCTTGCTATATTATAGACCTCCCCAACCTGCCCCTCTCAGAACCTCTACTTGGTGGGGTGCGGGCAACTTAGTGTGGGCACTACTTATGTCCTGTTAGCATTTTGTCCCTTTGGGACTTTGGGATAATGTGTATGCTGCGTGTGTGTTTTATTATACTTATGTTCTATTTTCATATTATTAGAATGGTGTTAGTATTTCTGGTCCCCTGACTTGAGTCTTGGGTGTTGGGACCATTAATGGTTGTTATTATTTAGGTAGCCATTTGGCTAGTGTAGGTTACAGCTTCCACACAGACCTTAGTGAGTTTGGCTCGTAAAGATCTGACAGTTCAAGTTTGAAATGACACAGATAGAGCTGCTCTCGTGCCAAAATTCTATTTTGGAATGGTTTTAACCGTTTCACTCCGGAGCAATTCTAGAGGTGGAACAAACTGCTAATGTCTATAATATAGCAAGACTCCATTAGAAGAAACAACATTACTAAGGTGAGTAATTTTTTCTTTTCACCCGCTGAGACCTATCAGCAAGGTAGCTTCCAAACCATTTCAGTTTGTTTTGTGAGACACCAACTGTGGCAAGTTGAGGAAGAAGCAGGTTGTTATTCAAGGTGTCGAAAGCTTTCTTAAGGTCGATTAACGCAGCGCCAACAATCTTGTTATTGTCGAAGGCCTGATGTATGTAGCTGGTGAATTCAAGCAAGGCTGTGGTAGTGCTGTGTTTTTTCCTGAAGTCATGTTCCTGGGGACATTGTAGGTCATACCTTTCAAGGTAATCAGCTATTTGATTGGAAACTATGCGTATGAGGAGGAGGATGAAGGAAAGCCTATAGAGCCTGAAGTCTCTCCTGAGCAGGAGTTTAGCTCTCCTCCCAAGTCATCAGAGGATTACTCATCTCATTTTTTTTTGTCAGAAAAAATGGTAGATGCACTGGATATCTCTACCACTGAGGAGATAGAGGATGAGGAGGAGGAGACAGAGTACTTAGAAATGATGGGGTTAACACCCACCAGAAAGCTGTTGTTCCCACAAAGTAAATTCTTTAAAAGGGATGCAAAAAAACCTCCTCCAAACATCTGGTTCTGTCCCACCTTTGGATAAAAGGCTGGACAAGAAGTATCAGCTTGACAGGGATGGGGCTGAATTTAGATTTTCCCACCTTGACCACCAGGGGGTGGTACAAGCTGCGGCCAGTGATAAGGCAAAGGTTCCTCTTGCTTCTCACCCCTCAGAGAAGTATTCAAGGAAAATAGACAGTAAGGCCAAAAAGGGCTATTTATCAGCTTCGTTGGCTATAAGACAGGCGAACTTCCAGGCCTATACAGTCCAGTACCAAAAATCCCTCTGGCATTCTGTCATGGCAGACAAGGCTCCTTCTAGTCTTTCAACAGACCTTACTGAAACTGCTAGATTTGGCTTGGAAGCTGCCAAATATCAGTTCCAGATGGCAGCAGACAGCAGTGACACTGCTGCTAGTGGATGGCAAATACAATTGCTCAGAGGAGATTTGCCTAGTTAAGAGCCACAAACCTTACCCAAGACACTCAGGATAAGGCTGTGGACTTCCCAGTCAAAGGGTAACTACCTCTTTGGAACTCACACAGAGGCCTACATGAAAAAAGTGGACGTGTACAAGGCCACTTATAGAAGTCACTCTGCCAGAGAGAAAGCTTCCCCGTCCACAAGGCCATATGAAAGGGGAGGCAGTGGCAGACCTTTCCACTCCGGGCCTTTTTATCAGGCTGTGGCCTTGCCCCAAGTACAGCAGTACCCTCAACAATGTACTTCAGAGGCAGGGGCAGAAGGGTTTCCAGGTGTGGTTCCCAGACTCAGCCCCATGCAAAGCAGGACCCCTGACTGACATGTCCTCCAAGGCCACCTTCCCACTTCCAGTAGGGGGCAGACTAACTCACTATTCCAGGCTTGGAAACAGATCACCACAGACAAGTGGATCCTGGAAGTAGTGAATCAGTGATTGTCCCTAAGCTTCAAATCCCTTCCCTCCCTAAGAACCAGAGTTTTCAAACCAGCCTCCATTTCAGAAAGAAAGATGCAGAAAAAGGAAGTTGAAACTCTATTGCTGTCAAAAGCAGTGGAACCTGTGCCTACACAGCAAAAGGAAAAAGGGTTTTGTTCAAGATACTTCCTAACAACAAAGAAAAATGGGGAGTGGCGGCCTATCCTAGACGTAAGGGTGCTAAACAGGCAACTAACAAAGCCAAGGTTCAAAATGGTAACCTTGTCACTGATTCTGCCAGCTCTCCATAAAGGAGATTGGCTGGCATCCCTGGACCTAAAAGATGCTTATTTCCACATCCGTATAAAGGAGTCTCACAGAAAATACCTCATGTTCAGACTCCCTTCAGGTCATTACCAGTTTTCAGCCCTGCCATTCGGTCTCACTTCATCTCCAAGAGTGTTCACAAAGTGCCTGGCAGTGGTTGTGGCACATCTGCGAAGGCAAGGTGTCACAGTGTTCCCCTATCTGGACGATTGTTTGGTGGTGGGAAAGTCATCACAACAGGTAAAAAACATCTGCAGCTCACCCAAGGACTCCTGGAGTCTCTGGGTTTTCTGGTAAATTTCAAAAAGTCAGTCCTAATCCCTGCACAAGTGCTGCAGTTCATAGGAGCAGAATTAAATACCCAGTAGGGCAGAGTTTACCTAGCTCTGAACAGAGTAAAATGTATCCTGCAATTGGCAGGCTCCTTCAGCCTCAGCAGACCAAAAACTGCAAGACCGTTTCTGCAGTTACTGGGCCACATGACAGCTGCCACTGGCACAGTTCTGGAGTCCTGGTTCCAGATGAGAGACATTCAGTCACACTTAAGAGCCCATTGGTGTCAAAAAAGGGTTCTCTATCAAGGATGGTCCCAGTAACAAAAATGTTACTCCTGGCCCTTCAGTGGTGGAAAGAGGAAGCCAACCTCAGAGAGGGTGTCCCCTTCCAAAAAGAGCCTCCATCAGTGATTTTCACAACAGATGCATCACTTCAAACAACATGAAGTCTTGCTGTATTCTGACATATGCAGTTAGGTCCTGCCTTTCAATTGCCCCGGAGAACAAAGAGTTAAACTTTCCATGGCCAGCATGGAATGTTCACCATGAGCTTGGTGGAAGCCCCTGTCTGCTGTTGTTTAAACTGCAACCATCAGATTCTTTACTCCGCCTCACTGAACAGTCGCTCCGGAGGTTTCTCCTGCTGCTCGGTTCAAAAAGTCGGTTGAAGTGTTGGTTTTTCGGTCAGTTTCTACCGAATTGCTGTTTCCTGCTTAGTCAGTTCAAGTCTCTGTCTGTGGTACTGTGAGTAGTAGTTTTTTTGTTTTGTTTCTGTGTTGAACTTGTAAATTCAAACACCATGAAGTCTTGCTATATTATGACTTAAGCAGTTAGCCACAGCACTTGAACTGCCCCGGAGAGGAAACAGTTAACTCCAGGGAGACTGGAGTTCTAAAGCGCGAGAGCGCTATGCCAAAGCTCTATCTGGCCAGTTTCAAATAAAACTGTCAGATTCTTTACTCCGCTTCATTGAACAGTCGCTCCGGAGATCAGCTCCTTCAGCTCGGTTCATTTCTCGGTTTAAGCGAGTATTTTTGGTTCATTTGAACCGGCAATAAGTATTTATTTTACCGCATTTCGGTTCAAAGCTCTATCTGGTAAACCGTAAGTACAGGATTTTAAAAGTCTGTGTGGAAATTAATTATCGTTTCGGTTTTGAACCGATCGGTTTGCTAAAAAAAGCATTTAAATCATATATTGGGCTTTTTAGAGTGCGGTTCCAGTTCTTATCGGTTCTAAAAACCTATTATTTTAGTGGTTTTTCAAATACCCGTGACACGGTTAGAACACGATAAGGGTGTCTTGCCTGGCACTGCCATCAAAAGGCAAGTTTTTGGATAGGCTGGCATTATGTCTGAGAAACCCAAAAGAAAACCGGGCCCACTGGGTTTCAACACTGTGATGTCTGTGGGGAAGCCTTTGCCAAGGCTGACCACACACCACTTGTGTTTATTGTCTGGGGGCTGACCACCTCCTGTCAGACTGCCAGGTGTGTAAAATTTTCCCTGCAGCCACCCTGGAGAAGAGATTGGGCCGGCTCAGGGAACGAGAGGCCAAAAAGTCCGCTGACCCGGATGGCCAGCCCGGTCCAGCTCCCACTGGACCAGAGGGAGTGCCCTCTGACCAGGGCGAGACTTCCTCGGGCAAAAGGAAGGCTGGTTCAGAGGAACCAGTCCCAGTAAAAAAGACAAAGAAATCAGCAGGTCTGGAGTCTAAAATTGCCTCTCCAACTGCTGCAGAGATAGCTAAAGCCATACAGATTGTCCAGTCACTGTCTCGGGGACCTGTCGAACCACCAACAATTGGCAAAAGGTTGGTTCGCTCGGTTCCAGTGGTTCAGGAGTATGATGTTGAGGAATTTTATGAACCACAGGAGGGAGGAGGAATTTGACCATTCGTATGTGGCTGGGAGGGTCTGGGCGTGCCCATTGAACCGGACATTTCTCCAGACAGACCTTTAGAATCTCCCCTATGCTGTCTAGTCCCTTCTCATTTTATGTTTTACAAAACGGTTGCAGAAACCCTCAGCTTCCTTTAGAAGAGGCTGTGGATGAGCAAGAGGAGCCTGATTATGTAGAAATGATGGATATACCAGAGTCTAGGAGGTTGTCTATTCCTTTGCATAAGTCATTTAGGAAGCAAACAACAAAAATTTTAAAAAATCCTCATTCTGTCCCTCCTGTAGATAAAAAAATGGACAGAAGGTATACTTTGTCAGGCCCTGATACAGACTTCCTCACTGAGCAGTGTAGTCATTTAGGTGTGGTACAAGCTGCAGCCTGTGACAAGGCTAATATTCCCCTGGCCTCACATCCTCCTGATAAGGATTCCAGGAAGATTGATGCCATGGCAAAAAAACAATATTTGGCAGCTTCTTTGGGACTCAGGCAGGCAAATTATATGGCTTATGTAGCTAGATATCAGAAATCTAGATGGGACACAGTATTGCAGTTAGCCAAGCAGGCCCATGGCCAGCTGGCTAGTGAGTTGGAACAGGTGGCTGCTGATGGCATTGAAGCCTCTAAAGTTCAATTTCATACTGCTGTAGATGTTAATGATGTTTCCTCTAGGGTCATGGCCACTTCTGTAGCTTCCGTAGGTTGGCATGGCTCAGATGCACTAATCTGTCCCAAGATACTCAGTCAAAGGCTATGGATTTTCCTGTAGTGGGAAATTCTCTGTTTGGGGAACAAACAGAAATTATATGAAAAAGATGGATGAATACAGAACTACCTACAAAAGTGCCCAGGCCAAGGAGAGGCATGCCACTCCACATAGGCACACTCCCAGAGGTAGGGGCAGGCCTTTCCACAGGCCTTTTTACCAATCTCAAGCCTCCTCTGCGTTTGCACAGAGGGTTTTTTTCAGAGGCAGAGGTAGACGGGGCGCAGGTAAACCGTCCCCCTCCCTTTAGCCTAAGGCTGCTGCCAAGCAGGCACCCTGATGGGGTGCCCAGAGCCGATTCTTCTGTACCGGTGGGAGGCAGGTTGGCTTATTTCAGCCAGAACTGGGTGTCCCTAACTTCGGACAAATGGGTTCTGGAAATAGTAAGCCAGGGTCTGGTTCTCAGCTTCAAACAGTTTCCAAAGATGAGAACCAGACATTTTCCACCTGCAAATCCTTCAGAAGCCCTTGCTTTGGCAGCAGAGGTTTCTTCTCTTCTAGACTGCAAAGCAGTGGAAAGGGTTCCTCCTTGCCATCAGGGCAAGGGGCTATACTCAAGATACTTTCTTACCCCAAAAAAGATAGGAGAATGGCGGCCCATTCTAGATTTAAGGTACCTGAACAAGCATCTTTTGAAACCAAAGTTCAAAATGTTAACTCTGGCAATGATTTTGCCCTCCCTGAGGCCAGGGGACTGGCTAGCCTCCCTGGACCTCAAGGATGCCTATTTTCATGTCCTGATCAGGCCTTCTCACCGAAAGTACCTCAGGTTCGAACTGCCCTCAGGCCACTACCAGTTCAGAGCAATGCCCTTCGCCCTCTGCTCCAGGGTATTCACAAAATGTCTAGCTGTGGTAGTGGCTCATTTAAGAAGGCAAGGGGTTGCTGTGTTTCCCTACCTGGACGACTGGCTCATTGTGGGTCAGTCTCCAGATCAGGTGAATCCACTTGCAAGTCACCCAGCAGCTTCTCACTTCCTGGGATTCTTTCTGAATTTACCAAAGTCAGTTCTGGAACCAGTTCAGGTACTAACTTTCATAGGTGCGGAATTGAACACAAAGTTGGCCAGGGCATTTCTCCCTCGGAAAGGGTAGAGACTTATTGCCCTGGCATCCTCCTTTACCCTCGGGTCTCTCGACCAGCAAGACATTTTCTGCAACTCCTAGGGCACATGGCTGCTTCCATAGCTGTAGTGCAGGAGCAAGATTCCAGATGAGGGACATCCAGTTCCATTTGAGGACCTATTGGTCTCAAAGGAGGGACCCCCTTACCAAGTTAGTCCCAGTGACCCAAACTCTGATCTTGGCTCTCCAGTGGTGGCAGGATCAAAGCAATCTAAGACAAGGGGTCCCCTTCATTCCCGTTTCCCACTCCCTCACCCTCACCACGGATGCCTCCTTGCTAGGGTGGGGGGCTCACTTGGGCGACCTTTCCACTCAGGGAGTGTGGTCCCCTCAGGAATCTCTGCTCCACATCTACCTTTTGGAACTTAGAGCTGTCTTTTTAGCTCTTCAGGTTTTTTCAGCATCTGTCCAGAACAAGGTAGTTCAAGTCAGGACAGACAACACCACGACAATGTGGTACATCAACAAGCAGGGGGGCACTCGGTCATCAGCCTTGTGCACCGAAGCAATGAAGTTGTGGTCTCTGGCTTACTCCCTGAACACCTCCCTGATAGCAGTTCACCTTCCAGGGAAAGACAGTGTCCTGGCGGATGCCCTCAGCAGGATTTCTCAAGGCCATCACGAATGGTCTCTGAATCCTCAGGTGCTGGGGTCAGTCTTTGCCAGATGGGGCACCCCTCAGATAGATCTTTTCGCAGCCCCAGACAACCACCAACTTCCTCTATTTTGTTGCAGGCCTCCAGTACTGGGCTCAGTCCCCCTGGACGCTTTTCTGTTGGATTGGAAGGGGAAGTTCCTATATGCCTTCCCCCTTCCCTCTTCTCTTCAGGGTATTAGTAAAAATCAGATCCCAGCCCTGCAAAGTGATCCTGATTGCTCCAGATTGGGCCAGACAGCCCTGGTACCCACTGCTTCTGTCCCTGGCAGTCCACCCTGCCCTGAGCCTGCCCAGAGTCCACGACTTGCTGGCCTGTGCCCAGGGGAGAGTGTGGTATCCGGACCTCAAATCCCTCCATCTCAAGGCTTGGCTCTTGAGAGTTAGAATTTGCTGATTTACACTTTCTCAAGGTGTCCTGGATATTTTAAAGGCTTCAAGGAAGCCTTCCACTAGGAACCACTTACAATTCCAAATGGAAGAGGTTTTCCATCTGGTGTTCTGAGAAGCAAATTGTCCCAGAATCTGCTGATTTGCCCATTTTACTGGACTATTTGGTCCATTTAAATTCCTTAGGCCTTAGGCCAGCTACCTTAAAGGTTCATCTGGCAGCTGTCTCTGCTTTTGTATCAGCAGGGAAGCCTGCCTCCCTTTCTTCTCACCCTGTGTTTTCCAAGTTTTTTAAGGGGTTACTTCACACTAACCCTCCCTTTCGGGAACCAGCTCCAGCCTGGGACCTGAATGTTTGCATTGCTCAGTTAATGCAACCCCCTTTTGAGCCTCTGTCTTCAGCAGATCTCAAGTTTCTAACTTGGAAAACTGTTTTCCTAGTGGCCATCACTTCTGCCAGATGCATAAGTGAATTACAAGCCCTGTCAGTGGAAAAGGATTTTATTTCTTTTCACAGAGATAAGGTAGTCCTCAGGACTAACAGAAAGTTTTTGCCTAAAGTGGTTTCAGATTTCCATCTGAACCAATCCATCTCCTTCCAGTATTTTTCACTGAGCATTCTTCCTCGGGTGAGAGGAGATTGCACAGCTGGGCGATCAAAAGAGCCTTAAGCTACTATTTGGAGCGCACCAAGGGTCACAGGTTGAATCCTCAACTCTTCCTTACCTATGGAGAGGTTGGCAAAGGGAGACCTGCCACTAAGAGGACAATTGCAAGGTGGATTGTCTCTTGTATCCAGTTCTGTTACCAAAAACTAGGTAGAGAACCCCCCTCAGGACTGAGGGCCCACTCCACCAGGGGTACAGCTGCATCTCTAGCGGCTGCTAGAGATATTCCCATTCTGGAAATTTGTCAAGTTGCTACCTGGAAAACAGTTCACACTTTTACCAAGCATTATTCCCTGGATGTCCAGTCCAGGAGAGATGCTCGTTTTGGCACAGCTGTGCTTCAGAGCCTATTTCCTAAGTAGGTTCTGACCCTCCTCCATGGAGGTACTGCTGTGTAATCTGCTTAAGTCATAATATAACAAGACTTCATGGTGTTTGAAGAAAAATTACTCACCTTAGTAATTGCTTTTCTTCTCATGGAGTCTTGCTATATATATTAACCCCCTAACCTGCCCTCTCAGAACTTCTACTTGGGTAGGGGTTGGTAATTTAGTGCAAGCACTGTGTCATGCCATTTAGTTCTTCCCTTTTCCCCTTTTATTTAGGGTTGGGAACTAGGTATTTCTGTTTTTAAGTAATATATGGCCCCTTCCTGGACTTGAGTCTTGTGGGGAAGGGGTCTAATAGTGCTTGTTAGGGGTGAAACTAATAATATTATTATCATTGTTATTATTATTATTGCTGTTGTTGTTGTTGTGTTTGTTGTTGTTATTCCTACTAGTAGGTAGCCACTTGGCTAGTGTAGAGCTTTCACACAGACTTGCTGCTTAGTGTTAGCTTGTAAAGATCTGACAGTTTCATTTGAAACTGGCCAGATGAAACTTTGCATAGCGCTCTCGCGCTTTAGAACTCCAGTCTCCCTGGAGTTAACTGTTTCCTCTCCGGGGCAGTTCAAGTGCTCTGGATAACTGCTTAAGTCATAATATAGCAAGACTCCATGAGAAGAAAAGCAATTACTAAGGTGAGTAATTTTTTCTTGTGGATCTTTTCGGCTGAACCGATCAGTTTGAAGTAAAAAAGTTTGTGCTTGATTTAGAGTGTAGTAACCGGTCCATATCGGTTCTAAAAAAACATGTTTTATTACTTTTTTTCCAAGACCCGTGAGACGGTCACGAACCGATAGGGGAGTCTTGCCTGGCGGATTGCCGAAAAAAGGGTAAGTTTTGGATAGGATTGGCCATGTCTGAGAAACCCAAGAAAAAAACTGGGCCCACTGGGTTTCAATACTGCAGTGTGCGTGGGGAAGTCTTTGCCAAGGCTCATCCCCACACCACCTGTGTTTATTGTCTGGGGTTTGACCACCTCGATTCAGACTGCCAAATTTGCAAGAATTTTCCCAAATCTACCCTGGAAAAGAGATTAGGTAGACTGAGGGAAACGGAGGCCGAGAAGTCTGCTGACCCGGATGGCCAGCCCAGTTTGGTTCCGACCGAACCAGAAGGAGAGCCCTCTGACCAGGGCGATACTTCTTCGGGCAAAAGGAGAGCCAATTCTGAGGAGTCGGTTCCGGTGAAAAGAAAGAGAAAAGATAAATTGTCCAGTTCGGACCCAGAGATTCATACTCCGACCGCCAATGAGATAGCCAAGGTGATAAGGATAGTGCAATTGCTTAGTTTGGTTCCGACCGAACCGGCACCATCTGGCAGGAGCTCAGTTCATTTGGTTCCCCCAGTTCCGGATTATACTTTGGAAGAATTTTATGAACCTGAGGAGGAGGAGGAGGGAGAGTATGAGGATGATTATGGTGATTATGAAAGTCTGGATGTGCCTATTGACCCGGACATCTCCCCAGACAGACCTTCAGGTGTTTCTCCTCCTAGGCTTTCTGAGTCCCCTTCTCACTATATGTTTTACAAAGAAGTGGCTGAGACCCTCCAGCTCCCTGTGGAGGAAGCAGTAGAGGATCAGGAGGAGCCCGATTATGTTGAGATGATGTAAATCCCAGAGTCCAGGAGACTGTCTATTCCCCTCCATAAATCCTTTGGGAAACAGAAACATAAAATCCTTAAGTCTCTTAATTCTATACGTCCTGTGGACAGACGAATGGACAAGAGGTGCACTCTGTCAGGCTCAGACACGGAGTTCCTTTCCCAGCAGTGCAACCATGTTGGGGTAGTGCAGGCTGCTGCCTGTGATAAGGCAAATATTCCCTTGGCATCACACCCCCCAGACAAGGACTCCAGGAAGATTGATGCCATGGCAAAGAAACAATACATGGCAGCATCTTTGGGACTCAGGCAGGCTAACTATATGGCCTATACAGCTAGATACCAGAAGTCCAGGTGGGACACTGTGCTGGCTCTGGCTAAACAGGCCTCTGACCAGCTTGCCATGGAGCTGGAGCAGGTGGCTGCAGATGGGACTGAGGCATCTAAAGTACAGTTTCATGCTGCTGTGGACTCCAGTGATTTTTCATCAAGAGTCATGGCTACTTCTGTGGCTCTTCGGAGGATGGCTTGGCTTAGATGTACTAGCCTCTCACAGGATACCCAAGCTAAAGCCATGGATTTTCCTGTAATTGGTAGTTCTCTGTTTGGGGAGCGGACAGAGAACTACATGAAAAAGATGGACGAGTACAGGACCACTTACAGAAGTGCTCAGGTCAAAGAAAGGCAAGCAACTCCTCAAAGGCAGCAGTCCAGGGGCAGGGGCAGGCCTTTCCAAAGGCCTTTTTACCAAGCCTAGGCTTCCTCTTCTTTTTCACAGAGGGGGTTCGTTAGAGGGAGAGGCAGACGGGGGATGAGCAGGCCTGCATCCACCCCTCAGCCTAAAGCCCCTGCCAAGCAGACACCCTGATGGATCTGCCCGGGCCGATTCTCCCATACCAGTAGGGGGCAGACTGGCTTACTTTGTCCAGGACTGGAAGTCTCTTACATCAGACAAGTGGGTCCTGGAGGTAGTAAGCCAGGGACTGGTTCTCAGCTTCAAAAACATTTTTCAAGATAAGAACCAGATCCTTTCCACCTGCAAATCTCTCAGAGACCCTTGCCCTAGAGGCAGAGGTTTCTTCTCTCTTAGCTCTCAGAGCTATAGAGAGGGTTCCCACCCTACACAAGGGCAAAGGATTGTACTCCAGGTACTTCCTAACCCCCAAAAAGACAGGAGAATGGCGGCCCATCCTGGACCTAAGATATCTGATCAAACACCTTTTAAAGCCAAAGTTCAAAATGGTGACTCTGGGAATTATCCTTCCCTTTCTTAGGCCAGGGGACTGGCTAGCCTCCCTGGACCTCAAAGATGCCTACTTTCACATTCCCATCAGGTGCTCCCACAGAAAGTACCTCAGGTTCGAGTTGCCCTCAGGCCACTATCAGTTCAGAGGAATGCCCTTTGGCCTAACCTCAGCTCCAAGGGTTTTCACAAAGTGCCTGGAAATAGTTGTTGCCTTCCTAAGAAGACAAAAGATCTCCATCTTCCCATACTTGGATGACTGGCTCATAGTAAGTCAGTCTCCAGACCAAGTCAAGTCAGACCTGCAAGTGACCCAGCAAGTGCTCACTTCCTTAGGATTCCTTCTCAACCTCCCAAAGTCAGTTCTCGAACCAGTGCAGCTTCTCACCTTCATAGGTGCAGAACTGGATACAGTAAAGGCAAGAGCCTTCCATCCCCTGGAAAGGGCAAGGACCTTTATGGAATTGGCCTCTTCATTCACCCTTCAGGTGCCTTGGCCAGCAAGGCACTTCCTTCAGCTACTGGGCCACATGGCAGCTTCCACAGCAGTGGTCCAAGGGGCAAGATTCCAGATGAGGGACATTCAGTTCCACTTAAGAGCCTTCTGGTCCCAAAGAAAGGATTCCCATTGCAAGCTAGTCCCAGTGACTAGAACCCTAATCCAAGCCTTGCAATGGTGGCAGAATCAGGACAATTTGAGACAAGGGGTTCCATTTGTCACTCAGTCTCATTCAGTGATACTCACCACAGATTCTTCTCTGCTGGTCTGGGGAGCCCATTTGGGGGCTCTTAACACCCAAGGACTGTGGTCACCTCAGGAATCTCTGCTTCACATCAGTCTCTTGGAACTCAGAGCAGTGTTTCTGGCACTGCAAGCTTTTTCCAAATCAATACAGAACAAGGTGGTTCAGGTCAGACAAGACAACACCACCACCGTGTGGTACATCAACAAGCAAGGAGGCACTCGGTCTACGGCCTTGCGCACAGAATCAATGAAGTTGTGGTCCCTGGCCTATTCCCTGCAGACTTCTCTGATAGCAGTTCACCTCCCAGGGAAGGACAATGTCCTAGCAGATGCACTGAGCAGAATATCCCAGGCCCATCACGAATAGACCCTAGATCCTCTAGTTTTGAAAGTGGTTTTCTCGAGATGGGGCACACCAGAGATGGATCTTTTTGCAGCCCCAGACAATCACCAACTTCCTGTCTTTTGTTGCAGACCCCTAGTCTTGGGCTCAGTCCCCCTGGATGCTCTGATTCTGAACTGGGAAGGGAAATTTCTGTATGCTTTCCCCCCTTCCCTCTCCTGTTCAAAGTGTTAGTCAAGATAAGGTCACAACCATGCAAAGTGATTCTGATTGTTCCAGACTGGGCCAGACAGCCCTGGTTCCCCCTATTGCTGTCCCTAGCAGTCCACCTTCCCCTGTCTCTTCCCAGGAATTACAACCTGTTGTCATCCTCTCAGGGGAGGATTTGGTACTCGAATCTTCAGTCTCTCAATCTCATGGCATGGCTCTTGAAGAGTTAGAGTTTGCAGATCTGCATTTTTACCAAGGGGTTCTGGATATCCTTAAGGCTTCTCGAAAGTCTACCACCAGAAAGACTTACCACTCCAAATGGAAAAGATTCAGCATTTGCTGTTCTAAGAAGAATATTTCTCCAGACTCTGCTGAATTGCCTACGGTTCTGGACTGTATGGTCCATCTTAATGGCCTAGGCCTCAGACCAGCTACCCTTAAGATACACTTGACAGCTGTTTCTGCTTTCTTATCTGTAGGCAAGCCTTCCTCTCTATCTTCCCATCCTGTATTTTGTAAGTTTTTCAAGGGATTGCTTGACACCAATCCCCCCTTTAGGGATCCTGCTCCTGCTTGGGACCTTAATGTTTGCATTGCTCAGCTTATGCAGCCCCCCTTTGAGCCTTTGTCCTCAGCAATGCTTAAGTACTTGACTTGGAAAACTGTGTTTTTGGTAGCCATTACTTCTGCCAGGCGTATCAGTGAATTGCAAGCCCTGTCAGTGGATTCTGATTTCACCTCTTTTCATAGAGATAAATTGGTCCTTAGAACTAACAGAAAGTTCTTACCTAAAGTGGTTTCAGATTTCCACCTCAACCAGTCTATATCTCTCCCTGTTTTCTTCGCTGACCATTCCTCCTCTGGAGAGAGGAGGCTACACAGCTTGGATGTTAAAAGAGCCCTTAGCTACTACATAGAGCATACCAAGGGTCACAGGTTTGAATCCCTCCAGTTGTTCCTTACGTATGGAGAAGTTGGTAAGGGCAAACCTGCCACTAAGAGATCGAGTGCCAGGTGGATTGTCTCTTGTATGCAGTTCTGCTATGAAAAACCGGGTAGAACTCCACCCTCAGGCCTGAGGGCTCACTCTACTAGAGGTACAACTGCTTCCCTGGCTGCTGCCAGGGATATTCCTATCTTAGAAATTTGTCAAGCAGCCACCTAGGAAAACAGTCCATACATTCACCCAGCATTACTCTCTGGATATCCAGGCTAGGAGTGATGCTCGGTTTGGCATAGCAGTACTTCAGAGCCTGTTTCCAAAGTAGGTTCTGTCCCTCCTCCATGGATGTACTGCTTGGTAGTCTGCATATGTCAGAATACAGCAAGACTTCATGTTGTTTTAAGAAAAAATTACTCACCTTAGTAATGTTGTTTCTTCTAATGGAGCCTTGCTGTATTCTGACCTCCCCCTGCCTCCCCTCTCAGAACCTAGATTTTGGGATGTGGGTGGGCAGGAGCAGTGTTGGCACCCTAGGGGTGCCCTTTTTTCACCCTCTTTTGGTTTGGGTGAGGGGTTATGTTTTCGGATGTGTTTTGTTTTTGGGTTTCCTGACTTGAGTCTTCCTTTTGAAATCAAAAACCCATTTATATAGATATATTTGCCAGTTGACTAGTAAGAGTTTTGCAGTTTCCACACAGAACTTCTAGTGAGTAATGCTCGTAAAGATCTGATGGTGTGCGCCCGTTCCGTTTTAGTCGGCTGTCAGTAAATGAGTACAGTGGACAGCCGGAGCACACAGAGGACTCCCACCACAGGGAAACAAACAACCGGTAAGTGCAGGGCTTCGGTGGACGAACAGAGGCGTGGCAGGCAGAAGCCCCCAATGAGAGAGAAAAAAAAATCTGACAGAGAGAAGGATGGGGCAGGAGGAAGCACAATGAGAAGGGAATGGGAGTGAGCAAGGTAATGGCGAGACAAGACAGGAGCAGGACGCAGGCAAGGAGGAAGGGGAGGGGCAGAGACCAGCCGTGCTGCCGAGAAGCGAGTGCGACTCTCTCTAAGCAGAGCAGCTGTAGACAGATAGTTTAAGTAGGTTGCGGGGGAGGAGCTCTTCCCCCCACATAACTACAGGCCTGCGCCTTTCCTTTACATTTTCACATAATGATTTGCATATTTTTTTTTAATCAGCAGATATGCAAGGGAGGAAAAGGCAAACAACAAGGGAAGACTGAGCGATAGCGAGAGGCAAAGAATTGCGAGACTGTCGGGGTGATCAAATCATAGGTCTCACAGGAAAATTTGGTTGCACAACTAGACAGACAGACAGGAAAGGAATAGAACAGAACAGATCCCTACATTCAAACTCTTTCCATAACAACTGGGACAGGGTCCTATTCCACCCTGTCACAGCCCCCTTGGGGACGACACCAGAACCTCCTCCAGCGTCAGACCTGATGTCGCCATGCCCTTCTAACCCTCCATCAGGCAGGCTGAGGGAGTTGAACATGTACTCCCTGGAGGAAAGGAGGGATGGGGGGGACATGATTTAAACCTTCAAGTATATGAAGTACATGAAGAGAATAAATAAGACGGGCATGGAAGGGCTTTTCAAATGAAGCAGGGGGATGGACACTCGTGTGCACGATCTAAGATTGGAAGGGGAAGGTTCAGGAGTTAAATGAGGAGTCACCTTTTTACAGAGAGGGTAGTGTCTGGGTAGAACGCATTGCCAAGGGAAGTGGTATCCTATAGAACAGTTGGCTGCTTCAAGAGGGGATGGGGCAGGGTGAGGGTAAGGGTCACTGGAGGGGGCGAGGGAGGGTCAGCTGCACTATAAGAGCTGCTAGCTGCACAGTCGAGCAGATCTGATAGACCATAAGGCCTTTATCTGCTGGCTATTTCATATGTTCCACTCCGGCCTGCATAGACCCTACTCTGAGATCCCTTTCCCCAGTGGAGTCTCGCCCCTCTACCTCGGGACAGACCTCATGTCCTACTGTGGTAGCCGGTATCAGGAGGGGCCTTATGGTCTCTCCGCAAGAGCTTCCGCTTCCACGGGTTCTGTCTTCAGACATAAGCCTATCGTCAGAATCAGACTCAGACTCCACTTACTCCTCTGCCTCGGGTTTTCAGACCCCCTCTCCGTAGGATCCAAAACCCAAATACTCTTCCCAAATCCCCTCTGGAGGACCTTTCTTTTACAGAGATTCTCTGGAAGATACAGGAGGCAAACGGGTGGAAAACGGAGGATCAGGATCCCCAACACAAGAGGTTGGTGGAACACCTGGATATGCCAGAACAGTCCCCTCTGCTCATTCCTTCATGAATTAGACCACATGAGGACCTGGCCTCCATGGTCTGGCAACAACCTTCGTCAGTGGCCATAGTTGCCAAGAAACCTGATAGACTGAATCGAGCTCCCGAGGGTAAAGACCACCTTAGTTCTCACCCTAAAGTGGACTCGGTAGTGATTAATGTGGCCCATGACCATACAGCTAAACCTAAACACATGAGCACCTCTCCTTCAGACAAGGAGTCACAGCAAATAGACCAGTTTGGATGCAAGACTTACTCCTCCTCCACTCTGGCTCTGAGCTTTGAACTACCTTTTACACATGATTGTTTACCAGAAATCTATCATGGGACAGTTAAAGTTGGAATTCGAGGCTTTGCCTGATTCCAAGGCTAAAACCAACATTTCCCAGACTGTCAGGACAGCAGAAATCTCCTGCCATTATTCCCTCAGAGCGACATATGATGCAGTAGATGCCTCCACCCGGAGTACTGCCATGGCTGTCAGCATATGCCGGTACTCTGGGCTGCGAGTCTTCAGATTGCCCCAAGATGTCCAGTTGGCCATCCAGGATGCCCCTTTCAGAGGACCAGTCCTTTTCAGATGCGATGTCAAGGACATAATTACTGAGCTCCAGGACAGTGGCAAGGCACTGCACTCTGTCCAGTCTATGTATTGCTTTAACACCAAGCCAAAACAGCCATTTAGTCGCCAGCAGCAGCGCCAGATTAGGAACAGTCAGCCCAACATCAGAACAAATGTTGGGCCCGGTTGGCAGGCACCCCCCCCCCCACAGCCAGCCAAGTCCCAAAGGGCTGCCGGGGAAGTGCTCCCCCACACCCTCTCCACCTCCTGACTTGTGGCAGGGCCTCCAGCCTCCACCACCAGCTCCGGAGGAACCAGTAGGGGCAGATTTGCCAACCACCTGGCCAGGTGGGAGGCGATCACTTCAGACACGTGGGTCCTTCAGCTTATCGGTCAAGGACACACCATCGAGTTCACAGAGAGCCCTCCAAGAAATCCTCTGTGTCTCTCTCACTACCCAGTAGGCCACATTCCTCTCGTGAGGAAAGAGATCCAGGCTCTTCTGACAAAATCAGCTATATGGCCCATTCCTTGGATCCAGGAAGGAAAGGGTTATTATTCCCACTTCTTCCTGGTCACTAAAAAGACAAGGGACCCCCGTCCAGTCCTGGACCTCTGCACGCTAATTCTGTACGTAGAGTGCAAGAGGTTTTGCATGCTGACCCTACCGGGTCTGCTGCTTCTTCTACACCAGGGTCACTGGCTTTGTGCTCTGTGTATGCAGGATGCATACCTGCATATCCCAATTTTTCCTTTCCACTGCCACTTCCTATGCTTTATCTTCCTCCTTGGGGGGGAACACTTCCAGTTCAAAGTGCTCCCCTTTGGCCTCTCCTCGGTACTCAAAGTGTTTACCAAGTGGTGGCGGTGGCTTTACACCGCCAGGGAATATATATATTCTAACCCCAGGAATCACTCATTATGATTAAACTGATGCAGTCAGCATCCTGTGTTGAACTGCCCGGAGAGAGAAGCTGGAATTTAGAACTGTATATAAATGATGAATCTCTCATTGCCTCATGCCAATTTCAAACTGCTGCCCTAGCAACTGCTACACTCTAGGTGCTGCAGATTCTTTTCTCCGCCTGCCAGTGAAGACGTCCTGGAGAGCTCTCCTTCAACTTACTTCTAAAACCTTAATTTGGTCGATAAGTACCGTTTTAATTACATATGTTTTGGATTGCTGCCCTTACAAGTTTAGTTAGACTAGTTATTTAGTGTTTTGTTTGTTTTTATTGGTTTTTAGCGGTTCCCTCATGATTCCGCGGAACTGAGGGATCCGCTATTTCTGAGAGGTTTTTACCTCAGTTTTTGTTTAAAAATGACTTTATTTGGCAGTTCCCTTACAGTTCAGTCTTCTGATTGTATTTTAAACACGTTTAGTGTTTTTTATGGTTCCCCTTTTTCTTCAGGGAACCGATTGACACAGTTCTCGGAACCAATGCGTTTGTTTTTAAATTACGGTTCAGGAACCGAATCTTTTAACTTAGCGATTATTACTGTAGCCTACTCAATGTCAGAGGTCCCTAGTGCTTGTCTAAAATATACACTAGATCCACAGGGTTTAGATATTGTGAGTCTTGTGGCCAGGTTATTGCTAAAGCTGACAAGCATTCCCTGTGTGTTTTTTTCCAGGGAACTAGCCATATTTTTTATCACTGTAAAATGGTAAGACTTTCTGTGCAAAGACACTTAAAAAGAGGTCTAAAAATTAGAAAAAATAGCTTCTACTTCTGCTAATGTATCAGAGGCAGCTCCCCCTCCCTCTGTGTCCAAAAGTGCAAGTCTGAAGACTCTGACAAGGGTCCTGATAAGCCTGATCATAATACAAAAAGGGCTGTGGAGACAGTGGCTGAGACTGACCCTTTAAAAAAAATTTATATATATATATATATATATATATAAAGAAAAGCATGATCTTATGATCTTCCTGGACTCAAGTCTCCACCACTCATTCACACTAATGGGAGTACGTTGGAGGCGCTAGGACCCCGTGGGAGCCAAAAATCTTCAGGAGGCCCGCGCCGGGATAGGATCACACACACACGACGCCGTGAGGCTAGCTCGCACCATATAGGCTATCTCGGCATCGACCCTCCAACCGCCTCAGTTCCTTTTCTCCCGCTGTTGAGTGTGCTTCGATGACGACGTCGCTCACCTGCCGGGAGTCTAGTCTTCGTCTATACAGTAGCAGCTATATAGCTGTTCAGTACTAAACAACGTACCATTTTTAGTATTCTTTTTTAAAAAGAAAAGGAAGAAAAAGTTATTCTCAGCCTGCCATCAGTGGAGCCAACCTTTGATGGTAGCGGTGGCCAACAGGGAGACTTTGTTTGAAGCTGTGATGGCAGTGGGGCTGTGTCCGGTGCGCCGCCCTTTTCGGAGGGGGAGTCTGACCATGGGCAGTCCGGTGCTCGGGGCAGTCCACCTGTAGCAGAAAGGTAGCAGTTCCGGGACCCAGCTCCACTTGACCTCGAGCTCTTCTTCCTCCTCCTGTCGGTGGAAGAAGGATCGGTATCTCTCGAGGTCGCCCTCTGGTATGTCTGCGCGTTGATCATCACTGGTTGAGAGTGGTAAGCCCGAACCGACTAGTGGGTTCCCCTGTGGCTCTGCTCTTCAAACAACATGAAGTCTTGCTGTATTCTGACATATTGCAGTGATGTCCAACCTTTGAACTGCCCCGGAGATGAAAGAGTTAACTTTCCATGCCAGGCATGGGACGCTGAGCTCGAGCTCGGTTGAGACTCTGTCTGTTGCTGTTTGAAGTCGAACCGTCGGATTCTTTACTCCGCCTCACTGAACAGTCGCTCCGGAGATTTCTCCTTTGCTCGGTTCAAGTTTGTCGGTTAAAGTACCATTTTTCTTGGTTTTCGACCAAATTTAATCCGTTACAGTGTTCCACACTGCGTGAAAATATAGAGCGGTGGTAATGGGGAGGAGCCACAGGGGGCGGGGTCACCAGGGGGCGGAGCTACCAGTGGGCGGAGTCAGTCGGGATGCAATAAATGCATAAGAAACAAGAGTAATATGATGATCTGAAGGCCTCTGTAGTGTGCAGTAGCAAAAGAAAATTGTGATAAAACATACTAGAAAACCTCTGCATTCTAGTTGCAGGCCAGGCAACAGTTTGTGAGAGTCTTGACATTTTGGTGCAGCCACACTACATCTCTTTACTAGTGCCTGCAAAGCCAAGATCTAATCTTCAGTTTCGCAGTCCTGCCCAATGAGCTGCAGCTTCCAAATAAGGGAAACTGTCTATATCAGGGCCCTCAATTGAGATAAGCATAAGTGCATTTAGCACACTGGCACTTAATCTATTTTGTTCTTGCGTTTTTATTCGATTCAGTGCAGAAAAACCCCTCTCACAATCTACAGTTGACATTGGTATTATCATTGCCAGTTCTGCCAAAGTAGATATGTTTGGATACAGGTCTACATACTTAGTAGTTAGAGCGTGCAGCACATCAGAAATAGTCTTAAAGGCCATCTTTTCCGTGAACATGAGACTACGCAGGGAAGCCCATTCCAGTGCAGAAGCACCTACATCCACAACAGTAGCATACTGACCAAGAATAATCTCAAGGCTATCACTACCATACTCTTCAATATCACCTTCCAGTATCATGCTGGGGTCAAAGATACTGAACGCATCCAAAAGTTCTGTGCTTGGAAACCTTTGCTCAATTTGAGCAGTTAGGGCCCTAATAAAGTTGTCATGCACTGAGGTTCTGAAATGATGTAACTGTGGTTCACTAAATGGCAAGTTCAGGCCATTATCATTCAGTAGTACTAGTTCAGGTGAAACGGAGGAGAAGTACTGACCAGGTACCAGTAGGCGTGCCCTAAGAATCTCTAAAGTGGAATGTAAATGTCTCTTTATATCAGTAAAATTCAGAGCTGATGTTTGAAAGCATTTAGATAAGATGCTAAGGTGTGGAAGTATGTCACATCATGCATAAAATAGAAAAACTCCCAGTTTTCCACCATTTTACTAGGCCCACAGCTTGGGGATCATGCCTTACAGGCCTCTCTATGCAAGGACGTAACAACGGATGGGAAAATCTTCCTTAGTGTGTCACATGCTGCATCATGGGACAACCACCTAACTGCTTTTGCCTGTTTAGGCTTTAAAACAGGGTTTTCCATTACCTGCTGAATTTCTTTCAGAGCAGCCATACGAACAGCAGAGTTTTCATAATATCTGTATAAGTGATCTAGTGTTTGATTAAACTTTTAATGCGTTCACTTCATTTGCTGCTGCCTTTACAGCCAAGGCCTCCCGGTGATCCATACAGTGATTTTCAACAAGAATTGGGCTGACTTCTTTCAGCTTTTTAGCCACCCCGTTTTGCCTGCCCAGCATAACGGCTGCTCCATCACTGCCTAACCCTGCAAGGTGATCAATCGAGATTTGATTGTTATCAGAGAACGCCAGCATTTTTTTAACAATTGTGTCTGCCTTTCCATCAATTAGTTCCTCAAGTCCCAGGAAAGAAACTCTGGGTTTCCCTTCTTTGCAGTACATACCATACAAAATGAGCTGCTTCATAACAGCAATATCAGTTGTTTCGTCCACCAAATATGAAAAAAATCTGGCAGCCTTCAAATCTGTAAGAACTGATCTCCTGACCACCTCACCCAGAGAGAGAACCATTTCTCTGACAGTTTGATCAGAACGATATTTAACAGCATCAGCAATATGTATATTGTCTAGGTATTTGCATCCAAATGATTTGGCGAGATCTAGCAGTGAGCCATATTTCGTTGTGTGAGGCAGCTCATTTTTTATTAGCCAGTACATGCAACGAAGGGATGCCACAAAAGCTTCTTGTTCCAGGGTCAGGGCCTGCTGCATTGCCTGCTCTATTCCACCTTTTGAAGCAGAAATTCTGCAGTTAGCTTCCAGTTCAGAAGCAACAACGTGAACTGAACTGTTCTGATGCCTTTTTATAGCATCTTCTCTGAATGTCTTACACCCACTGAGTACCCAAACTGTTCCTGATTTGGGCATCTGTTTATGTTTTATGCAAAATGCACAAAACATGCATTATTTTCTTTGTACTGTAACCAACAGTATTTGTTAAGCCAGCCAGTATAAAATCCTGTTGCTCTATGCTTAGAGGTGTTTTTCTGTATTACAGGAGGAAGAAGTGCAGGGAGTTTTTTGGACAATGACGTCGATATCAACTGGACCAATTGGCATTGTCCCAATCGACTCACAATTGTCATCTTGATCAGGATGTTTCCGTTTTTGAGTTAATTTGAAACCAAAGTTAGTTAGTTTCTGCATTGTGTACAATAAAGCTTTTTTTCCTAAGTGTTATCGTGTGTTTATTTGTCAATACAGAACGAGACTTTGGTAATGCTGGTTGAGCCCCAAATATTTTTTCTCACACAAATATTTTTTTGCTCCCGAATCAGGGTTCAGAACAAGTGACCACTGAAGCAAGACTAAGTGCACAACCTGACTAGTGGTGCAGACCCCTGAGGCACAGTTAAGGAGACCAGAATTTTTTTTCCCCACACAAATATTTTTTTGCTCCCTGAATCAGGGTTCAGAACAAGTGACCACTGACGAAGCAAGACTAAGTGCACAACCTGACTAGTGGTGCAGACCCCCTGTTGGCACAGTTAAGGAGACCAGAATTTTTTTTCCCCACACAAATATTTTTTTGCTCCCTGAATCAGGGTTCAGGACAAGTGACCACTGACGAAGCTTAGACTAAGTGCACAACCAGACTAGTGGTGCAGACCCCTGTTGGCACAGTTAAGGAGACCAGAATTTTTTTTCCCCACACAAATATTTTTTTGCTCCCTGAATTAGGGTTCAGAACAAGTGACCACTGACGAAGCAAGACTAAGTGCACAACCTGACTAGTGGTGCAGACCCAGTTAAGGAGACCAGAATTTTTTTTCCCACACAAATATTTTTTTGCTGGCTACAAAACAAATCTCTGGTGGTCAGGGCTGTAAAGTGCACCAAAACGTTGATCTTCTGTGCAGTCACAGGTTTTTTTTTCTTACTGCCAGTATTTTTTCCTACCCTTCAGCAGTTCAAATAAAACTGCTGCCCAGGTCCGCAGTGAAGACCACACAGTGATTCTGCTCCCCTCTCAAATCAAACCCAATAGTTCCCCCTCAAACCTTAAGATCTTTTTAAGTAAAATTGCCTACTCAGTCAGTTACTAAACACAGCCAACACTTCTCTTCATTGACTCACAGGCAATCTGTATTTTTTTTTTCAGTCACTGCAAATTATTTTTCAGCTACAATCAAATCAGCTGCTGCTCTGTGGAGTCCACACAATGATCTTTCCCTCCCCTGCCCACCTCACTCAGCCAACTTCAAAGCAGTAAGTTAGTAAAATAGTTTTCACTGTGATCAACACTGCTAGACTACAGAATACAGATTTATGTTTTTTTCTGGGGGGGATTAGCTGCCTGCTGTCACATCAGTATAGCCCCGACTTCCACATGTTACAAAACAAACGATCATCTCCTTAGAAGACACACAGTCACACTGGCAAAAACCCTTGAGTGGCAGCGGACTACTTTAGTGGGACTTACCCCTAAGTGTTGTAGCTGCTCCACTATAGGGCGTCTTAGCTGTCACTCTCCTGCTTCCTCCGTGATTGGTTCCACAATTTGGCGCCTTGCATGGTCTGCTGACTGCTAGACCAACAACCCTGTGATCACCGACTGTGTAAGTTCCTGACTGCGGTTGCGTGATGAATACCTCCGTGACTGCTCGAATCTGCTGCCTGCGTGTGCGCTCCTAACGTGCACACTCCTAGTGTGCGATCGCGAACATTTAAAGGGACAGTAGCGCTAAGCGCTACTAGGGCAGCACAAAGCAGGAAAGAGTGGCGGCAATACAAAATGAGAGGCGGGCATTCAAGATAGCATGGCGGCCCGCCTCTCATTTTTAATGAATGGGGATCACTGCGTTAACCTGTCGGTTCAGTCTCTGTCTGTGTTATCGTGAGTACTAGATAGATTTATTTTCTTTTTCTTCTGTTTGGGATCGGTTCGGTTTGAACCGATCAGGTTCTTCAAAAAAAGTTTATTCTACTTTTAGAGTGTGGTAACTGGTCCTTATCGGTTCTAAAAAAAACGGATTTCATTACGTTTTTCTCCACGACCCGTAACACGGTCAGGAATCGATAAGGGTGTCTTGCCTGGTGGATTGCTGAAAAAAGGGTACGTTTTTGTTAGGACTGGCCATGTCTGAGAAACCCAAAGAAAACCGGGCCGCTGGGTTTTCAGCATCAGTGTGCGTGGGAAGCCTTTCATAAGGCTGATCCCCACACCACCTGTGTTTATTGTCTGGGTTTGACCACCTCGATTCAGACTGCCAGATTTGCAAGAATTTTCTTGCAGCTACCCTGGAAAAGAGAGTTGGTAGGCTCAGGAAAAGGGAGGCCAAGAAGTCCGCTGACCCGGATGGCCAGCCCGGTTCGGTTCCAACCGAACCAGAAGGAGTGCCCTCTGACCAGGGCGAAACTTCTTCGGGCAAAAGGAGAACCTACTCCGAGGAGTCGGTTCCGGTTAAAAGAAAAAGAAGGGATAAATCAGCCGGTGCAGATCCACAAATTCTTTCTCCGACTGCTGATGAAATAGCCAAAGCGATAAGGATTGTTCAGTCGCTAATCCCAGTTCTGACCGAACTGGCACCATCAGGAAGGGGCTCGGTTCGGTCGGTTCCCCTGGTTCCAGATTATAATTTAAAAGATTTTTATGAACCGGAGGAGGAGGAAGGAGAGTATTAGGATAGTGATGATGATTACGAAAGTCTGGATGTGCCTATTGACCCGGACATCTCCCCAGACAGACCTTCAGACGTTTCTGCTCCTAGGCTTTCTGAGTCCCCTTCCCATTTTATGTTCTACAAAAAAGTGGCTGAAACTCTTCAGCTTCCTATGGAAGAAGCTGTGGACGACCAGGAGGAGCCTGACTATGTTGAAATGATGGATATCCCAGAGTCCAGGAGGCTGTCTATTCCCCTTCATAAGTCCTTAGGGAAACAGACAATGAAAATTTTAAAGACTCCTAATTCTATACCTCCTGTGGACAAAGAGAATGGACAAGAGGTATACTCTTGTCAGCTCAGAACTGGAGTTCCTTACCCAGCAATGCAGCCATGTTGGGGTAGTGCAGGCTGCTGCCTGTGATAAGGCAAATATACCCTTGGCTTCACATCCCCCAGATAAGAACTCCAGGAGAATTGATGCCATGGCAAAGAAACAGTACATGGCAGCATCCTTGGGACTCAGGCAGGCTAATTATATGGCCTATACAGCTAGATATCAGAAATCTAGATGTGACACTGTAATGGCTTTAGCTAAACAGGTCCCTGGCCAGCTTGCCAAGGAGCTGGAGCAGGTGGCTGCGGATGGTATTGAGGCATCTAAGGTGCAATTCCATGTTGCAGTGGACTCCAATGATGTTTCATCTAGAGTCATGGCTACATCTGTGGCCCTTCGTGGGATGGCTTGGCTCAGATGTACTAGCCTGTCTCAGGATACCCAGACTAAGACCATGGATTTTCCTGTTGTGGGTAATTCTCTGTTTGGGGAGCAGAGAACTACATGAAGAAACTGGATGAATACAGGACCACCTATAGGAGTGCTCAGGCCAAGGAAAGGCAAGCCACTCCCCAAAAGCAGCATTCCAGGGGCAGGGGCAGGCCTTTTCATAGGCCTTTCTACCAAGCCCAGGCCTCCTCTTCTGCTTTTGCTCATAGGGGGTTCTTCAGAGGGAGAGGCAGACGGGGTACAAGCAGGCCTGCTTCCACCCCTCAGCCTAAAGCCCCTGCCAAACAGGCACCCTGATGGGTTTGCCAGGGCCGATTCTCCACCACCAGTAGGGGGCAGGCTGGCTTACTTTGTCCAGGACTGGATGTCTTTAACATCAGACAATTGGATCCTGGAAGTAGTAAGCCAGGGACTGGTTCTCAGCTTCAAAAAATTTCCAAAGATGAGAACCAGATCCTTTCCACCTGCAAATCCTTCAGAGGCACTTGCCCTAGAGGCAGAGATCTCTTCCCTCTTGGCTCTCAGAGCCATAGAGAGGATCCCACCCCTACACAAAGGGAAAGGATTGTACTCCAGGTACTTCCTAACCCCCAAAAAGACAGGAGAATGGCGGCCCATCCTGGATCTCAGATATTTAAACAAGAACCTTTTAAAGCCAAAGTTCAAAATGGTGACTCTGGGAATAATTCTACCCTCTCTAAGGCCAGGGGACTGGCTAGTCTCCCTGGACCTCAAGGATGCCTATTTCCATATTCTCATCAGAAGCTCCCACCGAAAGTACCTCAGGTTCGAGCTGGCCTCAGGCCATTACCAGTTCAGAGCAATGCCCTTCGGCCTAACTTCTGCTCCCAAGGGTGTTCACAAAATGCCTGGCAGTAGTAGTTGCCTTCCTAAGGAGAAAAAGGATCTCCATCTTTCCATACCTGGACAACTGGCTCATAGTAGGCCAGTCTCCAGACCAAGTCAAGTTACACCTACAGATAACTCAGCAACTGCTCACTTCTCTAGGTTTCTTTCTGAATCTTTCAAAGTCAGTTCTAGAGCCTGTGCAGCTCCTCACCTTCATAGGGGCAGAGCTGGATACAGTAAAAGCAAGAGCCTTCCTTCCCCTGCACAGGGCAAGGACCCTTATCTCACTGGCCTCTTCATTCACCCTCCAGGTGTCTCGACCAGCAAGGCATTTTCTGCAGCTCCTGGGACACATGGATGCCTCTACAGCAGTGGTGCAGGGAGCAAGATTTCAAATGAGGGATATTCACTTCCACTTGAGAGCCTTCTGGTCTCACAAAAGGGACCCTCTGACCAAACTAATTCCAGTGACTTGAACCCTGATCCAGGCATTACAGTGCTGGCTGGATCAGGACAATCTAAGACAGGGAGTTCCTTTTGTCACTCAGTCTCATTCTCTAATCCTTACTACAGATGCCTCCCTCTTGGGGTGGGGAGCCCACTTGGGAGACCTGACCACCAAAGGGTTGTGGTCTCCTCAGTTATCTCTGCTTCACATCAATCTATTAGAACTCAGAGCAGTGTTTCTAGCACTTCAAGCTTTTTCCAAGTCTGTTCAGAACAAAGTAGTTCAGATCAGGACAGACAATACCACCACAATGTGGTATATCAGCAAGCAAGGGGGCACTCAGTCTATGGCCTTGTGCACAGAGACAATGAAGTTATGGTCTCTGGCCTATTCCCTGAGCACTTCTCTTACAGCAGTACACCTCCCAGGCAAGGACAATGTCCTGGCAGATACTCTCAGCAGGATATCTCAGGGCCATTACGAATGGTCCCTGGATCCCCTGGTTTTGAAGGTGATCTTCTCCAGATGGGGCACCCCATAGATAGATCTTTTTGCAGCCCCAGACAATCACCAACTTCCTCTCTTTTGCTGCAGGCCCCCAGTGTTGGGCTCAGTCCCCCTGGATGCCCTAGTTCTCAATTGGGAAGGGAAGTTCCTGTATGCTTTTCCCCCTTCCCTCTCCTGTTCGAGGTGTTAGTCAGAATCAGGTCTCAACCCTGCAAGGTGATTCTGATTGCTCCAGACTGGGCCAGACTGCCCTGGTACCCTCTCGTGTTGTCTTTAGCAGTCCACCTTCCCCTGTCTCTTCCCAGGAATTACAACCTGTTAACATGTGCTCAGGGAAGGGTTTGGTATCCGAATCTCAAATCTCTCAATCTCAAGGCCTGGCTCTTGAAGAGTTAGAGTTTTCTGATTTGCACCTCTCTCAAGGTGTTATGGATATCCTAAAGGCTTCTTGGAAGCCTTCCACCAGAAACACTTACAACTCCAAGTGGAAAAGATTTTCTATATGGTGCTCTAGGAAGCATATTTCTCCAGAGTCTGCTGGCCTGCCCACAGTCCTTGACTATATGGTTCATCTTAATAGCTTGGGACTCAGACCAGCTACACTAAGAGTGCATCTGGCAGCTGTCTGTGCCTTCCTTTCAGCAGGCAAGCACTCTTCCCTTTCAGGTCATCCTGTTTTTTCTAAATTTTTCAAGGGATTGCTTCATACCAATCCTCCCTTCAGGGCCCCTGCTTGGGACCTTAATGTTTGCATTGCTCAGCTTATGAAACCCCCTTTTGAGCCTTTGTCCTCAGCAGAGCTTAAGTACTTGATTTGGAAAACTGTTTTCTTGGTGGCCATCACTTCTGCCAGACGCATAAGTGAGTTACAGGCCCTGTCAGTGGAGCCAGATTTTATCTCTTTCCATAGAGATAAGGTGGTCCTCAGCAGTAATAGGACATTTTTGCCTAAGGTGGTTTCAGATTTCCACCTTAACCAGTCTATGTCTCTTCCTGTTTTCTTCACCGACCATTCCTCCTCTGGGGAGAGGAGACTGCACAGTTTGGATGTGAAAAGGGCCCTTAGCTACTACATAGAGCGCACCAAGGGTCACAGGTTTGACTCCCTCCAACTGTTCCTCACTTATCGTGAGGTTGGTAAGGGAAAACCTGCCACTAAGAGATCTATTGCCAGGTGGATTATCTCTTGCATTCAGTTTTGCTATGAAAAACTAGGTAGGTCTCCACCCTCAGGCCTGAGGGCTCACTCTACCAGAAGTAAAGCTGCTTCCCTGGCTGCTGCCAGGGATATTCCTATCTTAGAGATTTGTCAAGCAGCCACCTGGAAAACAGTACACACTTTTACCAAGCATTACTCTCTGGATATCCAGGCTAGGAATGATGCTCGGTTTGGCACAGCAGTGCTTCAGAGCCTATTTCCTAAGTAGGTTCTGTCCCTCCTCCATGGAGGTACTGCTTGGTAGTCTGCAATATGTCAGAATACAGTAAGACTCCATGTTGTTTGAAGAAAAAATTACTCACCTTAGTAATGTTGTTTCTTCTAATGGAGTCTTGCTGTATTCTGACCTCCCCCCCGCCTCCCCTCTCAGAACCTTGGTTTTTGGGATGTGGGTGGGCAGTAGCAGTGTTGGCACTCGGGAGGTGCCCCACCCCTTCTTTTCTCACCCCTTTAGTTTGGGTGTGTGGGTGTTGTGTTTTGTTTTATTTTTTGGGTTTCCTAACTTGAGTCTTTGTTTTGGGACCAAAAAATCTGTTTATTATATTTAGTAGCCATTTGGCTAGTGTAAGTTTACAGTTTCCACACAGGACACCCAGTGAGTATAGCTCGTAAAGATCTGACGGTTTGAGTTCAAACAGCAACAGACATAGTCTCAACCGAGCTCGAGCTCAGCGTTCCATGCCTGGCATGGAAAATTAACTCTTTCATCTCCGGGCAGTTCAAAGGTTGGACATCACTGCAATATGTCAGAATACAGCAAGACTCCATTAGAAGAAACAACATTACTAAGGTGAGTAATTTTTTCTTCACGGCTGTGATCTTTGACACTGGTTCCCATCTCTATCCTCAATGAGGTTCCGGTGAGCAGTTTCATCTTCATCTGCCCAGTTGTCCTGGCTAGTGGTCCTGGGTCTGGGTCTGCGGCTGGGTCGGCCAGGCTAGAATGTGCGTGGTGCTCTTTCTTATGAGAACGCCATCGACGCTGACTCCTTGTGCCTACCCCCCCCCTCTCGTTTTTCTCTTCAGGGGCCGGCATGGGTACCGCTTGCTTCTTCCCTTTACTTCAGGTCTAGGTTCAGTAGCGATTGTGGCATCATGTGTTGTGCCTGCTCCATGTGGGGCCATGTCTGGCGCTGGTGCTTGGGTGCTGCTGCCTTAGGCGGTGCCGTGTGGTGTGGTGTGGTGTCACCTTGTGGTGCCTGCACTGTCCATGGTGCTTTGTGCTGCTCTCAGCAGTGGTGTCGGCAGTGCTGTGTGGCGGCACCAGGCAGTGGCATCGGCAGTGCTGTGCGGTAGCATTGGTGACACCGGGTGGCGGCAGTAGCGCAGTCGTTAGGTGTGGTGCTGTGTGTTGCTGGCACCGTGGATAGCGCTAAACCCCTTCCCAGTCCAGGTGGTGGTGTCTGCCTGGTCCTGACCTGCCCTTTGGAGGTTATTTTGGGTAGAAGTGGATCTGAATGAGTCTCTCTCTCTCTTCTGCTTTGTCGAAGACGTAGTGGATGACTTATTTTATGGGCTGGAATGCAAACCCTCTGTATCAGTGTGATGGAAAATCATCTTCTTTCCAGTTCCTTTTCCTCAGGGATATGGGGTCCACCATAACATTTCAGTACTCATCTGTAGACCAAAGCAGATTCTTATGTCTTGAGTTCCTGCATTCCTCAGTACAAGAACACCTGTGGAACACACTTAATGCAATGGTCAAGAACCTCCCGAAATCTAATGCTCCATTGCTAGGGGCACATAGCCCAATAATCAGCTAAAGCTTTTATGGACACCTACATCTCTGCATCTAGGTGGGCTGCCACTGTCGGCAGGTGGTTAACGTCTCCTTGACTGTGCTTATCTGTTTGGCTAAAGGCCACTCAGAACAATAGGGCTGCCATTTAAACCACACGACATCCTCGTAACAAGCAGTCTGTCAAGGTAGTGGTCTAGGTGCCCTTTTCAGGAACCAACCCCTCAGCCATGAAGAGAACACCCTAGAGGGCACAGGATCCAAAAGCGCCCTATACTAACCTCTGTGGATCTAGCCCAAACCCCACCCAAGCTGTCTGGGAGGGTGCCTCTCGGTGGTAGGAGGGGTGTCTAATTTGGTTTTACAAACAATGGAAGTCCATTACAGCGGACCTATAGGTCATCAGGATTGTCCGAGAGGGATACTCTCCCAGTTTCACAGATTTCCCCAGACTTTCCACCCAGACAGCAGCCAGTCTGTCGGTCTCTCAGTCACACACTCACTGCATCTGAGATACAGGGCCTCTGCAGGTACTGGGCAGTAAAAATCATTCCACAGAGGAACAAAGCACAGGTTCCTATTTCCATTGCTTCTGGTTCCAAGTTAACAGACGGCATGCACACATTTGTCGACCTTAGAAGGTTAAACAAGTTCCTGTTCAGGGAACAGTTCCCTAAATCTTGGCGTTCTAGTCTTCACTTCCTGGACATTTGGCACCTAGCTAGTCCATCCAGTTAAGAGACACAGGAAGCAGTTGCCACAGCTCCTCAATTGTTCTCTCCAGGTTCATAGAAGGTGCCAGTTCATCTTCCCAATAGCTCCTCTTCTTAGGAGCCTTCCTAGATACCTCCAAGTCTTCAACTTCATTCCAGAGGACGGGAGAAATGACATCTTTAGATGGCTCATTACAATATGTAAAATGACTCTATTCGGCCTCCTTTTTAGTTGAGCGGATGCTGGAACTCAGGTCGTCTTCCGCAGCAAGCAGTGGTCTCCGACTGTGCATCCGCAGTCCTCCGTACAAGATGACAGAGCATCGGACAAAATCCATAGGGGATTCACTGCCAAGGCCTCCACACTCAGGTGTGGAGCCAGAAGAATCCTCATCTTGTCATAAATTTCTTTGAGATGAGAGTTATCTTTAAGCAAAGTCCTGGAATATGTCCCCTGCCATGAAGTGTTTCTACTTCGGAAGAATGACAAAGCTGTGATGTATTACATCAGCAAACAGGGTGGGGTGTCCCCCTACCCTCTCTGCAGTAGGGCCATGAGGTTGTGAGAGTGGTACCTCGAGTACGATGCGTCAGTTCAGATTTCGTGCAGTCGCTCTTGACGAATGGGGCAGTTCGGACCTGGTCATTTTGCGACCCCTCTCAATGCAAAACTGCCTCTATCCTGCTTCAGAAATCCTGACCCTAGTGTTTTCTGTCAGGATGTGTTCACTGCAATACTCAAGATGCTCCCTGTACGTTTTCCTCCTCTTCCCTTAATTCAGAGGGTGCTGATCAAGTTGTATGCACAGGGGGGCAGGATGATTCTGATCGTCCCAGACTGGCCTCGGCAGATTGATTTGCATTGATCTACAGTCTATCAGAAGTTCCCCCGAGGCAACTACCTCTACAAGCGGACCCTCTGACACAGGGACTTTAGTCCATCCTAGTCTGTGCTCCTATCATCTCCATGCCGGGCCAGGACGAGATGGAAGTGGGTAAGCTCTGATTTTTCCCAGACCATCGCAGATGTCTTCTAAGTCATGCATAGGCCTTCCACCAGGAAGGCTTACGTGGCTAAGTGGAAACCCTTTTCCATCTGGTGTGCAAGTCCTATCTGGACCCTTTGGTTGTCCACCAAGTAAGGTGTTGGAGTACCTCTTTGACCTGTCGAACGCAGATTGGCCATACTCGGCAGTGAAAGTACACCTGCGCGTTTTTGGTCTGTCTTGATCCAGTAGACATCTTGTCACTGGCTCAATTACCGTTAGTCAAGTTTTGCTTTGTTAAGTCCAGAAGGAAGGGGAGTGCTTCCTTCACTCTCTGCATGTTAGGATGGTTCTGTGATTCTTCATCGACAGAATGAAGAGATACACATCCGAGCAACTATTGTATCTTCAGCATGCCTCGGCTAGGTCAACCTCTTGCCATGAGATGTTTTTGGCTTGGTTAGTAGCATGTCTCCAACAGTACTAATCCATGTCACAGGCAAGTAGATAGGCTGGATTCACACCACTCTGTCAGAGTGGTTGCGGCTTCCTGGCGGAGATTTGTAATGTACCCATTACAGTCATCTGCAAGGTGGTGAGTTGGAGCTCAGTGCATACCTTTATAAAGCACTATGTTCTGGATGTCCATACCAGACAGCTCTCTTTTTTTGGCAGGACAGTCCTTATGGATTTCTGTTCTGAGTGAGCTCTATCTTTGACCGCCCTACTCGGTGGGAGGGGGTTGATTTTTAGCTTGGTACCTTCCCATTAGTGTGAATGAGTGGTGGAGACTTGAGTCCAGGAAGATATGGAAATTACGTACTTACCGTAATTCTTAATCTTCTTGGACGGAATATCCACCAATCATTCACACACCATTCTCTGAGGTCACCTGTTGTGTTTTTGGTCTTCACTACCTTGCTGAGAAGACATTGTTAAGTTGACCCTTCTTACATGGTTCATCCGGGCCTTCACATGCCTGGAGGTTAGGGTCAGGTTTTCTTCCATTAGTTGCGCTGCATCTCCTCAGTTGAAAAGGTACTGAGGCGGTTGGAGGGTCGAATCCAAGATAGCCCATACGGCGCACGCTAGTCTCGCAGGACCATGCATGCGTGGTCCTGTCCCGGCGCTGGCCCTCCTGAAGGTTTTTGACTCCCACGTGGTCCTAGTGCCTCTGGTGTACTCCCATTAGTGTGAATGAGTGGTGGAGACTCTGTCCAAGACGTAGCCGGAGGGAAGGGAGGGAGACCTGAGTTGCTGGGTCCCCCCCTCGCGCTTCACATTTGCTGCTTGGCCCGGGTTGAGGTGCAGGCTTAGCGACAAGCTCCGGCGGGCCTCCTCGGTGAAAAAATCGAGACACCTGGACTCAAGCCACCCCTGCTGGTGCAGGAGACACACAAGTGACCTTGGATTTGTTCTTTGTTCCTTACCTCCGTGTGGGAGCCCTGCCACGATCTCGGAAGCTGCTGGGGAATTTCAAACTTGGCGCCGTTTTTCTCTAAGACATTCCAATTGGCCCTTGCTGACTGTGACTTCACTAGCCCTCCTGCCTAAAGGAGAGCGCAACCCCGGGGACATTGCCACACGTGGCCGTGAGGGGCGGGGAGACCTGAGTTGGTGGTCCCCCCAGCTTCACATTTGCTGCCGATGGCAGTTGAGGTGCCGGCTTGTGACACAAGCTCTGGCGGCCTCGCCGTAAAAAATCGAGACACCTGGACCCAAGCCGCCCCTGCTGGTGCAGGTTTTTCCCTCCCACCCACCCGTTCCCTCCTCCCATTAAATCCACGCTTGCCCGCCTCCCGACCTTGCTGTGACCTATCAGATTGCAGGAGATGGTACTGTAAAGAGACTGCCTTATCACTACCAGTGAAAAGTAAAAGACCTGTTATGATTTTTGCTATTGGAAATGCCCTGGATTGCCCTGTTTTGCTCTATCTGTGATACTAGCCACTGTCAATGACCTGTATTGTCCCTTTCAGAACTACCTGCCCATATTGACCCCTCCTGACTACTGTGATACACTGTACAGTAATTTACTACTGTATACATTAGTCCCTAGATCTCCATAGGTTTACAGTTTACATATTGCCTATTATACTTTTGTACTTCCCCTCTTTACTTCCCCTCTGTCCATGACCCAGATGGTCCTGTATAACCTGTCTCTTGTGACCTCTCCTTACTACTGTATATACTGGATGGTAACTTACTACTGTATACATTAGTCCCTAGCTCTACACAGGTTATCGTTTATATATTGCCTATTATACTTTTGCACTTTTCCTCTTTTCCTCCCTAGGGTCCCTATTCAATACAGCCCCTTGAAGTGGGGATCCAGTGAACTGCAAGGTTCCACCTCTAGAATGGAGTCTCCCAAGGCCCCTAGGGGTATTGTCCCGCCCTCCCACTCCGTGGTCCTTGCTGGTCTCCTTCTGGGACTAGTTACCCTCCAAGTGGTAACTGCCCCTATCCTTACCACGGGTGAAGACCGCAAATGGACTTCCCCCTGTGAGGTGATTGACTTCACCTTCTCTAATCTCCTGGCAGATTCTGGGAGACCCTGCTATCTCACATGCGGACTGGTACCAAAACTCATACTGTATCGTACCAGGGTAAGGTGATGCCTAGCCCGCAAGCCCATGTCCAGGAGTTCCTCCTCCTCCAGAGGGCACCTCCTGTGGCTTTTCCTGCTGATCCTAGCCTTGGCCGGAGACATTGAGCTTAACCCTGGCCCCACCCCCCCCAGGCCTCTGCAATTCCTCAGGAATGGCGGCTGGGCAAGGGGTTAAAAGTGGCTCATCTCAACATTCGTAGCCTGCTTCCCAATCTGGACGAGCTTGTTGCATGGGTCGCACTCTACAAGCCTGATATCCTTGGTATAACGGAAACCTGGCTTAAGCCCTCGATTCCTGACTCAGTCTGTGCCCTACTAGGCTACGAGCTCATACGACTGGACAGGTCCTGTAACAAGAGGGGTGGAGGCATCCTGATATACTACAGGAGCCACCTTAAAGTATCTCTGGTGACTCACCAGACATCTCTGCTGTCTCCCTGTGAGCTGCTTCATGTTGTGCTCCTACTCGGCAACGCTAAACAATTACATGCTGTATGCACCTATAACCCCTCAAAGGGAGGGCTCCAGGGTCTCGCCCACCTCCCGGACACTGTTGGCCCTAGCACTGGAGACAACGAACTCCTAATCCTGGGTGATGCGAACTTAAACTGGACTGGTGGAAACGTAAAGCAGTTTGAGCCCTTACTTGCCAGTCTAACCCTGACGCAACTTGTACAGGAGCCTACCCGACGGTCAGCAAATGGAGCCTCCAGCTCCCTACTAGACTGGATCCTGTCTAATCGCCCCGAGAGGATCTCCTCAGCAGGAACCCTATCTGACTCCATCTCAGATCACTCCCCGGTCTTCTGCGTATGGAAAATCCTCTCCCCAAAGATTCCTCACAAAATCATCCACATCAGAAACTTCTCCAGGCTTGATCCGGATGCATTTATGGAGGACCTAAGGCTCATGGACTGGTCAGGGGTGTATAGAGCCCCCAACCCCTCTACAGCCGTAACCCAGTTTCTCAATTCCTTCGGGGCCCTGCAAGAAAGGCATGCCCCAACTATAAGATGAAGGGTCAGGGGGTCAACCACACAATGGCTGCACGGGAGCCTCCTTGCCCTTAAGTGGGCTGTCTAACCCTGACGCAACTTGTACAGGAGCCTACCCGACGGTCAGCAAATGGAGCCTCCAGCTCCCTACTAGACTGGATCCTGTCTAATCGCCCCGAGAGGATCTCCTCAGCAGGAACCCTATCTGACTCCATCTCAGATCACTCCCCGGTCTTCTGCGTATGGAAAATCCTCTCCCCAAAGATTCCTCACAAAATCATCCACATCAGAAACTTCTCCAGGCTTGATCCGGATGCATTTATGGAGGACCTAAGGCTCATGGACTGGTCAGGGGTGTATAGAGCCCCCAACCCCTCTACAGCCGTAACCCAGTTTCTCAATTCCTTCGGGGCCCTGCAAGAAAGGCATGCCCCAACTATAAGATGAAGGGTCAGGGGCTCAACCACACAATGGCTGCACGGGAGCCTCCTTGCCCTTAAGTGGGCGAGGGACAAGTGCTGAGCCCACTTCAAATGCTCCCTTGATCACACCCTGCTACAACAATATAGAAAACTCAGAAATGAGTGTAAAAAAGCCATCAGGGTAGCTAAAAGTGACTTCTGTAAGTCTGCCCTTCTCAGCTCTGCTAATGACCCAAGAAGGTTCTGGAGAAACATAAAAACTCTGGTTAGTGGTTCCTCTAACTCTGGAGTTACTGACATGATATTGGAGGAGCTTCCCACAACAACCCACATACGATTGCAAATGCTCTCAACTCCCACTTCACTGACCTATCTGCTCTCTCCCCACACGTCTCAACTGACAGGAGCGCCAACTATCCCTCACCCCCGGACTGGCAGGATCCCGGCCCCTTCAGACCTCCTTTCCTCCTAAGGGCAGTATCGGACAATGAGGTGCTGTCTCTTCTCTCTGGCCTCTCCCAGTACTCCAGCCCTGGCCTAGACAACCTGGAGCCCAAGCTTCTGAAACTTGGAGCCCCTCACATTGCCTCCCCGGTGGCCCACATTCTTAACCTGTCCCTTGCCACGGGGGAGATTCCCGATATCTGGAAGGTAGCTAGGGTTATCCCTGTGCTAAAGCAGGGCAACCCTAAAGTCCCTGACAACTATCGGCTGATCGCCATTCTTTCGGCTATCAGCAAGCTACTTGAAAAGGTAGTAGCTGAACAACTCTCTGAGTATTTCCAAACCCATGAACTGCTGCCCCCCGCCCAGCACGGCTTTCGAAAAGGGCACAGCACAACCACGGCCCTGATCTCTGTCTCTTCCAGTATCAGAGCAGCCATGGACCAGGGGAAACTCTCTGGAGCAGTGTTTATTGACTTGTCCAAGGCCTTTGACCTTGTTGACCACGACCTGCTCTGTACTCAGATGAGGTCCCTTGGCTTATCCCCTTCAGCTCTGAAATGGTTAACAGACTACCTGCATGGCAGAGTACAGCTAACCAAATTCAATAAAGTCCTCTCAGATCCCCTACCCGTGACCTCTGGCGTTCCTCAGGGCTCGGTCTTGGGACCCCTTCTCTTCTGTCTCTTTATTAACCATCTCCCTGCTGTAGTAACCAGTTGTAGGGTCACCCTGTATGCGGATGACATTGGTCCTCCTGACCCACTCCCGGGATACAGCCACCCTCAATCTCCACCTGTCTGAGGACTTCAAGAACATTCAGGCTTGGCTCATCCAACAGAAGTTGGTCCTCAACCTGAAAAAAAAGCAGGCCATGCTATTCGGCTCGTCAGCCAAAATACATGCCTCTCTAGTCCCTCTGCGTATCGACTGTGCAGACGGTACTCCCCGTCACACTGTGACCTCTCTCAAATATCTCGGGCTGACGCTCGACCCTCAACTGGACCTAGGGAGTCATATCCTCAATGTCTGCAGAGCCATGAACTGTAAGCTGGGACTGGCCTATAGGGCCAAATATAACCTAACCCCTGCTGCTCATCTGGCTCTTGCCAGGGGAGTACTACTCGCTTCCCTCAGCTATGGTCTCCACTTATTTGCACGTACCTTGAAAGCCCTTCTTACTCGGTGGCACACAACGTACAATAATATCTGCCATTTCGCTCTCGCCACCCCCTGCCTCACCCATCACTGTGAACTCTATGACAAGCTAGGTTGGCTTTCCCCAACCAATCACCTAAACTTTGGACTAGGGTGCCTTGTGAGCAAAGTGATCAGTACTGGCACCCCCCCCCCCCGGGGCTGGCTCAGCTCCTCTCTCCAGCTGACCGCTCATCCTACCCTCTCAGGTCCCAGAGTCCAGGGATACTAAAAGTACTCCCAATCTGCACCCTTATGGGGGACAGGGACTTCGCTGCATGTGTTCCTAGGTTCTGAAACACCTTTCCTGAGCAGGTTCGCACCGCCCTTTCACACAAACATCTTCAGAACTCCCTGTGGGGGCATCTGAAGCTGGCCTCATGCTGTGAGTGCCCAAATCCTCCCTAGCACAATGCCCTAAGTACCGTAACACAGCGGTACTCTGTTAATTGAAACTCAAACTGAATCAAATTGGTTGCTGATCTCGGTCCAGCTCTCCCTTATGCACTTGTCTATGCTACAGATGTTCAATGTTGTTTAATGTTTGCTCATTATGTATTCTATCATCTCCTGTCTTACATTATGATCCCTATACTGCCTGGTTGTTTTGTTGACTCAGTGTACTAAGTTACAATATGTACTTGTTTACCTGCTACCTGTATTGATGTATCTGTAATACCCGTTGTACTCTCCCGGGTTGTTCCTGAAAATAGGCATACAACTTGCCTAGTGTACCTACCTGGTTAACAAAAGCTAAATAAGAAGATCAAGAATTACGGTAAGTACATAATTTCCATTCGGTGCGTCTCTGGCTGAGAAGGCTATGGAGCTCCCAGCAGACAAACAGCAAACTGTGCCATCAGCAGAGGACATCGCCATGGCACTACACATTTTACAAACCTTGCAGGCTGTGGGTCCGGTTCCAGCCCAGGTCCCAGCATCCCAGGTGCCTCAGTTTATTTACGAGGACATTGAGGTTGAAGAAGAAGAAGAGGAGGAGGGGGAACTCATAGAGCCAGAGGTTTCCCCAGAGCAGGGGTTTGGCTCTCCTCCTAGGGCTCCTGAGGATTACACCTCACATTATGCCTTAGTCAAAAGTATGGTTGACACATTAAACCGCCCACTCCAAGAGACAGAGGAGGATGTGGAGGAAGCAGATTTTATGGAAATGATGGGGCTAACCTCAACAAATCATCTACTACTGCCTATGCATAAGACCCTGAGAAAATCTATATTGCAAATCTTAAAGACCCTGACCACTGTGCTGGGGGTAGACAAGAAAATTGTCAAGAAATATCAGCTGGATAGAATCACTGCTGATTTCCTTTTTACCCATCCTGACCACAAAGGTGTGGTATAGGCTGCAGCATGTCAAAAGTCCAGAATACTTCTGGCATCCCACTCCCGATAAGGACTCTAGGAAAATGGATGGGATATAAAAAAAAAAAAAGGGATTATATGGCTGCGTCACTCCATGTGAGACAGGTAAACTACATGGCCTATTCCATACAGTACCAGAAATCACTTTGGAATTCTGTTTTGGCTATGTCAGACAGAGTCCAGGGTGAAGTGATAGTAAATTAACAGGAAACTGCCTGGGCTGCCACCAAGTACCAGTTCCGTATTGCATTGGCGCAAACGGCACAGCAGCAAGACTTATGGCCTTTTCTGTTTCATTAAGATGATTTGCCTGGCTGAGGGCTACAAACTTGACCCCAGACACCCAGGCTAAGGCTATGGACTTCCCATGTGAGGGAAACTCATTATTTGGTGACAAAACAGAAGCCTACATGAAAAAAGTGGAGGAATACAAGGCTACATGTGGAAGTAATTCCAGGAAAAGA
Source organism: Neoceratodus forsteri (assembly GCA_016271365.2). Classification (NCBI taxonomy): domain Eukaryota; kingdom Metazoa; phylum Chordata; order Ceratodontiformes; family Ceratodontidae; genus Neoceratodus; species Neoceratodus forsteri. The sequence goes on along the minus strand of CM028130.1, from coordinate 481,330,447 downwards.
CCTTCTTCCTATTACAGGTCCCAGTACAGGAAAGTTAGGGGTATGGGTTCATACCCCAGGCCTTTCTTTCAGGCTCAGGCTACACAACCCTGCCAGCCACAGAGAGGTTATTACAGAGGGAGGGAGGGAGGGGCAGATGGTCCATGATAAGGCCATCTCCCTTCACACATCCCAGCCCACACAGAACCCCTGACGGGCTGGTCCAGGTCATTTGCCTTCTACCACCAGCACCACCCCCAGTAGGTGGCAGACTGGCTCACTATCTCCAAGTTTGGAACCCCCATCACCACAGACAAATGGGTCCTGGATGTAGTGAGCCAAGGACTGACACTCGGCTTCAAATCACCCCCAAGCTAAGAGCAAGAAACTTTGCCCCAGTCACCTCTGCAGACAGGATCCTCCTGGATGCAGAGTTAAAACACCTCCTAGCCATCAAAGCAGTGGAGACTGTATCCCTTGTACAAGAGGCAAAGGCTTCTAGTCAAGATATTTCTTACCAAAAAGAAAATGGGGACTGACGACTTATCCTGAATCTCAAGCTCTTAACACATTCTGAAGCCAAAAATTCAAAATGGTGACTGTGTCAATAAGAAAAAATTACTCACCTTAGTAATGTTTCTTCTAATGGAGTCGTGCTGTATTCTGACATATGCAGTGATGTCCAACCTTTGAACTGCCCCGGAGATGAAAGAGTCAACTTTCCATGCCAGGCATGGAACGCTGAGCTTGAGCTCGGTTGAGACTCTGTCTGTTGCTGTTTGAACTCAAACCGTCAGATCTTTTCGAGCTATACTCACTGGGTGTCCTGTGTGAAACTGTAAACTTACACTAGCCAACTGGCTACTAAATATAATAAAAAGATTTTTGGTCCCAAAGCAAAGACTCAAGTCAGAAACCAAAAATAAAACAAAACACAACACCCACACACCCAAACTAAAGGGGTGAAGAAAAGAAGGGTGGGGCACCTCCCAAGTGCCAACACTGCTGCTGTCCACCCACATCCCAAAAAACCCAGGTTCTGAGAGGAGGCGGAGATCAGAATACAGCAAGACTCCATTAGAAGAAACAACATTACTAAGGTGAGTAATTTTCTTCAAACAACATGAAGTCTTGCTGTATTCTGACATGCAGACTACCAAGCAGTACCTCCATGGAGGAGGGACAGAACCTACTTTGAAAATAGGCTCTGAAGCACTGCTGTGAGCAAGCATCACTCTAGCCTGGATATCCAGAGAGTAATGCTTGGTAAAATTATGTACTGTTTTCCAGGTGGCTGCTTGACAAATCTCCAAGATAGGAATATCCCTGGCAGCAGCCAGGGAAGCAGCTGTACCTCTGGTAGAGTGAGCCCTCAGGCCTGAGGGTGGGATCCTACCTAATTTTTCATAGCAAAATTGAAATGCAAGAGACAATCCACCTGGCAATAGATCTCTTAGTGGCAGGTTTTCCCTACCAACCTCACGATAAGTGAGGAACAGTTGGAGGGAGTCAAACCTGTGACCCTTGGTGCGCTCTATGTAGTAGCTAGGGCCCTTTTCACATCCAAACTGTCAGCCTCCTCTCCCCAGAGGAGGAATGGTCAGTGAAGAAAACAGGAAGAGACATAGACTGGTTAAGGTGGAAATCTGAAACCACCTTAGGCAAAAACTTCCTATTAGTCCTGAGGACCACCTTATCTCTATGGAAAGAGATAAAATCTGGCTTCACTGACAGGGCCTGTAACTCACTTATGCGTCTGGCAAGTAGTAGGCCACCAAGAAAACAGTTTCCAAGTCAAGTACTTAAGCTCTGCTGAGGACAAAGGCTCAAAAGGGGGTTGCATAAGCTGAGCAATGCAAACATTAAGGTCCCAAGCAGGGGCAGGGTCCCTGAAGGGAGGATTGGTATGAAGCAATCCCTTGAAAAATGTACAAAATACAGGATGAGCTGAAAGGGAAGAATGCTTGCCTGCTGAGAGGAAGGCAGAGACAGCTGCCAGATGCACTCTTAGTGTAGTTGGTCTGAGTCCCAAACTATTGAGATGAACCGTATAGTCGAGGACTGTGGGCAGGCCAGCAGACTCTGGAGAAATATGCTTCCCAGAGCACCATATAGTAAATCTTTTCCACTTGGAATTGTAAGTGTTTCTGGTAGAAGGCTTTCGAGAAGCCTTTAAGATATCCAGAACACCTTGAGAGAGATGCAAATCAGCAAACTCTAACTCTTCAAGAGCCAGGCCTTGAGATTGAGAGATTTGAGATTTGGATACCAAACCCTCCCCTGAGCACATGTTAACAGGTTGTAATTCCTGGGAAGAGACAGGGAAAGGTGGACTGCTAAGGACAACAAGAGAGGGTACCAGGGCTGTCTGGCCCAGTCTGGAGCAATCAGAATCACCTTGCAGGGTTGAGACCTGATTTTGACTAGCACCTTGAACAGGAGAGGGAAGGGGGGAAAAGCATACAGGAACCTCCCTTCCCAATTGCGAACTAGGGCATCCAGGGGGACTGAGGCCAACACTGGGGGCCTGCAGCAAAAGTGAGGAAGTTAGTGATTGTCTGGGGCTGCAAAAAGATCTATCTATGGGGTGCCCCATCTGGAGAAGATCACCTTCAAAATCAGGGGATCCAGGGACCATTAGTGATGGCCCTGAGATATCCTGCTGAGAGCATCTGCCAGGACATTGTCCTTCCCTGGGAGGTGCACTGCTGTAAGAGAGGCGTTCAGGGAATAGGTCAGAGACCACAACTTCATTGCCTCTGTGCACAAGGCCGTAGACCGAGTGCCCCCTTGCTTGTTGATATACCACATTGTGGTGATATTGTCTGTCCTGATCGGAACTACTTTGTTCTGAACAGACTTGGAAAAGGCTTGAAGTGCTAGAAACACTGCTCTGAGTTCTAATAGATTGATATGAAGCAGAGATTCCTGAGGAGACCACAACCCTTGGGTGGTCAGGTCCCCCAAGTGGGCTCCCCACCCCAAGAGGGAGGCATCTGTAGTAAGGATTAGAGAATGAGACTGAGTGACAAAAGGAACTCCCTGTCTTAGATTGTCCTGATCCTGCCACCACTGCAACGCCTGGATCAGGGTTAGAGTCACTAGGATTAGTTTGATCAGAGGATCCTTTTTCTGACACCAGAAGGCTCTCAAGTGGAACTGAATGTCCCTCATCTGAAATCTTGCTCCCTGAACCACTGCTGTAGAGGCAGCCATGTGTCCCAGGAGCTGCAGAAAATGTCTTGCTGGTCGAGACACCTGGAGGGTGAATGAAGAGGCCAGTGAGATAAGGGTCCTGCCCTGTCCAGGAAGGAAGGCTCTTGCCTTTACTGTATCCAGCTCTGCCCCTATGAAGGTGAGGAGCTGCAAGGCTCTAGAACTGACTTTGAAAGATTCAGAAGGAAACCTAGAGAAGTGAGCAGTTGCTGAGTTATCTGGAGGTGTGACTTGACTTGGTCTGGAGACTGGCCTACTATGAGCCAGTCGTCCAGGTATGAAAAGATGGAGATCTTTTTTCTCCTTAGGAAAGCAACCACTACTGCCAGGCATTTTGTGAACACCCTTGGAACAGAAGTTAGGCCGAAGGGCATTGCTCTGAATTGATAATGGCCTGAGGGCAGCTTGAACCTGAGGTACTTTCGGTGGGAGCTTCTGATGAGAATATGGAAATAGGCATCTTTGAGGTCCAGGAAACTAGCCAGTCCCTGGACTTAGAGAGTAGAATTATTCCCAAGTCACCATTTGAACTTTGGCTTTAAAGGTGCTTGTTTAAATATCTGAGAGCCAGGATGGGCCGCCATTCTCCTGTCTTTTTAGGGGTTAGGAAGTACCTGGAGTACAATCCTTTTCCCTTGTGTAGGGGCAGAACCCTCTCTATGGCTCTCAGAGCCAAGAGGGAAGAGACCTCTGCCTCCGGGGCAAGTGCCACTGAAGGACTTGCAGGTGGAAAGGATCTGGTTCTCATCTTTGGAAATTTTTTGAAGCTGAGAACCAGTCCCTGGCTTACTACTTCCAGGACCCATTTGTCTGATGTTAAATACATCCATTCCTGGACAAAGTAAGCCAGCCTGCCTCCTACAGGTGGTGAAGAATCGTCCCTGGCAAACCCATCAGGGTGCCTGTTTGGCAGGGGCTTTAGGCTGAGGGGGTGGAAGCAGGCCTGCTTGTACCCCGTCTGCTTCTCCCTCTGAAGAACCCCCTATGAGCATAAGCAGAAGAGGAGGCCTGGGCTTGGTAGAAAGGCCTATGAAAAGGCCTGCCCCTGCCCCTGGAATGCTGCCTCTGGGAGTGGCTTGCATTTCCTTGGCCTGAGCACTCCTATAGGTGGTCCTGTATTCATCCATTTTCTTCATGTAGTTCTCTGTCTGCTCCCCAAACAGAGAATTACCCACAACAGGAAAATCCATGGCCTTAGTCTGGGTATCCTGAGACAGGCTAGTACATCTGAGCCAAGCCATCCTACGAAGGGCACAGATGTAGCCATGACTCTAGATGAAACATCATTGGAGTCCACTGCAGCATGGAACTGCACCTTGGATGCCTCAATACCATCCGTAGCCACCTGCTCTAGCTCCTTGGCAAGCTGGCCAGGGACCTGTTTAGCCAGAGCCATTACAGTGTCCCATCTAGATTTCTGATATCCAGCTGTATAGGCCATATAATTAGCCTGCCTGAGTCCCAAGGATGCTGCCATGTACTGTTTCTTTGCCATGGCATAAATCCTCCTGGAGTCCTTATCTGGGGGGTGTGAAGCCAAGGGGATATTTGCCTTATCACAGGCAGCAGCCTGCACTACCCCAACATGGCTGCATTGCTGGGTAAGGAACTCTGTATCTGAGCCTGAGAGAGTATACCTCTTGTCCATTCTCTTGTCCACAGGAGGTATAGAATTAGGAGTCTTTAAAATTTTTATTGTCTGTTTCCCAAAGGACTTATGAAGGGGAATACACAGCCTCCTGAACTCTGGGATATCCATCATCTCAACATAGTCAGGCTCCTCCTGATCGTCTACAGCTTCTTCCATAGGAAGCTGAAGAGTTTCAACCACTTTTTGTAGAACATAAAATGGGAAGGGACTCAGAAAGCGTGGAGGAGAAACCCTGAAGGTCTGTCTGAGGAGATGTTGGTCAATGGGCACATCCAGACTTTCGTAATCACCATCACTATCCTCATACTCTCCTTCCTCCTCCTCTGGTTCATAAAAATCTTCTAAATTATAATCTGGAACGGGGAACTGCCAGCCGGACCGAGCCCCTACCCGATGGTGCCGGTTCGGTCGGAACCGGGGTTAGCGATTGAACAATCCTTATTGCTTTGACTATTTCATCAGCGGTCGGAGAAAGAAGTTGTGGATCCGCACCGGCTGATTTATCCCTTCTTTTTCTTTTAACCGGAACCGACTCCTCAGAGTCGGTTCTCCTTTTGCCCAAAGAAGTTTTGCCCTGGTCAGAGGGCACTCCTTCTGGTTCGGTTGGAACCAAACCGGGCTGGCCATCCGGGTCAGCGGACTTCTTGGCCTCCCTTTCCCTGAGCCTACCAACTCTCTTTTCCAGGGTAGCTGCAGGAAAATTCTTGCAAATCTGGCAGTCTGAATCGAGGTGGTCAAACCCCAGACAATAAACACAGATGGTGTGGGGGTCAGCCTTAGCAAAGGCTTCCCCACACACACTACAGTGTTGAAACCCAGTGGCCCGTTTTTCTTTTGGGTTTCTCAGACATGGCCAGTCGTAACAAAACTTACCCTTTTTCCGGCAGTCCGCCAGTCAAGACACCCTTATCGGTTCCTGACCGTGTTACGGGTCGTGGAAAAAAACGTAATGAAATCCGTTTTTTTTAGAATCGATAAGGACCGGTTATCACACTCTAAAAGTGGAATAAACTTTTTTGAACAAACCTGATTGGTTCAAACCGAACCGATCCCACGTTTACAAATTCCACACAGAAGAACAAGAAAATAAACCTATCTGGTACTCACGATACCACAGATAGAGACTGAACCAACAGGTTAACGGATTAAATTCGGTCGAAAACCGAGGAAAATGGCACTTTAACCGACAAAATTGAACCGAGCAAAGGAGAAATCTCCGGAGCGACTGTTCAGTGAGTCGGAGTAAAGAATCTAACGGTTTGAGTTCAAACAGCAACAGACAGAGTCTCAACCAAGCTCGAGCTCAGCGTTAAATGCCTGGCATGGAAAGTTAACTCTTTCATCTTCGGGGCAGTTCAAAGGTTGGACATCACTGCATATGTCAGAATACAGCAAGACTTCATGTTGTTTGAATCATCCCCACACTAGAAAAAGGGGATTGCCTGGCATCCCTGGTCCTCAGTGATGCTGCTTTCCACATTCCTATCAGGTTAACCCACAAAAGGTACCTGAGGTTCAGATTGGCCTCAGGCCACTACAGTGTTCCCCTATAGACGACTGACTAGTCATAAGTCAATCCTGCCAACATGCAAAGCAGTCACTGGCCCTCACAGGGTCTACTCTGGAGTCCCTGGGCTTCCTCATAAATGGCCAGAAGTCACAGCCGGAACCAGTATGGGTACTGAACTTTATTGGAGCAGATCTAGAGACCCGTCTAGGCAGAGCTTCCTGCCTCAGGACAGGGTTTACAGCATCCTGCAAGTAGCAAACTCTTTTACTCTGGGCAGGCCCAGACCTGCCAGAGAATTCCTCAGGCTATTGGGAAATATGACAGCTGCTACCACAGTAGTCCCAGGATCCAGATTCCAGATGCGAGACATTCAGTTTCACTTAGGGCAGTACTGGTCTCAAAGGACAGACCCACTATCCAAACTGAATCCAGTCACTCACAGCCTGATGCAGGCACTGCAATGGAGGCTGGATCTAGACAACCTCAGGGTAGGCTTGCCCTTCCTAAAGGAGCAGCCCTCCCTGGTCCTTACAATAAATGCCTCACTACTGGGCTGGGGGGATACACATGTTGGATCACACAGCAAGTGGCACATGGTCCCCCTAAGAATCACTGATGCACATCAGTCTGCTGGAGCTAAGGGCAGTGTATTTAGCCCTGCTAGCCTTTGCTCCTCATCTGCAAAACTAGGTAGTGCAAGTCAGGACGGACAATACCACAGCCATGTACTACATCAACCAGCAAGGAGGAAACAGGTCCACCCCTCTATGCTCAGAAGTGATAAGACTGTGGTCCCTGGCATGCTCTATGCAGGTAACACTAACAGCCATGCACCTTCCAGGGGAGAACAATGGTTTGGTAGACTCACTAAGCAGGATCAGTCAAGACCATCACAAATGGTCACTGAATCCCCAAGTACTCAGTTCAGTTTTTCAGAAGATGGGGCACCTCAGAGGTGGATTTGTTTGCCTCTGCAAAAAAACACCAGTTGACCCTTTTCTGTTGCAGGCCACCACACAAGGGGACAGTCCTTCTGGATGCAATGGCCTTGGAGTGGACAGGGAAGTTTCTATATGCTTTTCCTCCATTCCCAATGATGCTTAGGACCCTAGTAAAACTAAGGTCCCAACCAGCTGCAATGAATCTGGTGGCACCAGACTGGGCCGGATAGCCCTGGTACTCTCTTCTGCTAACTCTGTTGGTAGCCCAGCCAAATCACCTGCCCAGGAGGCACAACCTGCTGACAGCGTCCCAGGGCAGGATCCTGTATCCAAGCCTCAAGTCCTTGAGGCTCAAGGCCTGGCTCTTGAGGACCTAGAATTTGTTAGCCTTAAGCTGTCAGGAGAGTTACTGACCGTGCTTAGAGGCTCTAGGAAACCTTCCACTAGGAAAACATATTCCTCTAAATGGAAGAGGTTTTCCATGTGGTATTTAGGCAAGGGTACTGACCCTTCCAAGTCTGACACGTCTGTCCTTCTGGACTACTTGACACATTTGCACACACTGGGCCTGAGGTCATCCACCCTTAAGGTACACTTGGCTGCAGTCTTAACATACCTATCGGCTGGCAAGGAGAGGTCCATGACCTCTCATCTAGTATTCAGAAAATACTTTAAAGGACTGAATCACCTGCACCCTCCTTTGAGGGAGCCAGTCTTTGCTTGGAATATAAATATCTGCATTGCCAAGCTCATAGAGCCTCCATTTGAGCCCATGGCTACTGTAGATTTGAAGTATGTTACTCGGAAAACTGTGTTCCTAGTAGCTATCACATCTGCCAGGAGGATCAACGAATTACAGGCACTGTGCACAGATGTGGATTATATCTTATTCCACAGGGACAAGGTGATCCTCAGGACTAATAGAACATTTATTCCTAAGGTGGTATCTGACTTTCATCTGAATAGACTGTGACTCTACCCATTTTCTTCACAGAGATTACTAGTTCCCCTGAAAAGAAGCTTCATTGCTTGGATGTCAAAAGGGCTCTTAGCCACCATATTGTCAGAACCATGGCATACAGACCAGAACAGACTTAGCTCCTCTTTACTTATGGTGAAGTGGGCTAAGGAAGAACTGCCACGTAACTTACCATTGTTCACTGGATAATGGCATGCATACAGTTTTATGGGTAAACAAGCTCCCCTGGGCCATAGAGCTCATTTCACCAGGGGTACAGCTGCAATAGTGGCAGTATCAACGGATATCCCACTGTTGGAACTCTGCAAGGCAGTTACCTGGAAAATGGTGCACACCTTTACAAAGCACTACAGCCTGGATCTTCAATCCAGAAGTAATGCCAGGTTTGGCACAGCAGTTCTGCAGAACCTGTTTTCGAAATAGGCTCTCTGCCCAACCTCCAAAGGTACTGCTTGGTAGTCTGCATCAGTTTAATCATAATGAGTGATTCCTGGGGTTAGAAGAAACAGTTACTCACCATAGTAATCTTGTTTCTTCAAATGGATCACTCATTATGATTAAAGCACCCACCCTGCCTCCCCTACCAGAACCTTTAAAAAAAAAGCAAAAAAACACGTGCTAACAATAAGTAGAGGGAATTTTTTGTTCTGCATCTCTGCTTTAGCATAAGCCATTTCTGAGCACACATTTGAACCAGCTGGTGCCCAGTGAGCTCACCTTTTGAGTTTTGGCCTTCAGGGAAATGTGATTTCGGGGGTGGCTTAATTTACTTTTAATGATAAGATTAGCTAGAGGGTCTTACACCCTATTAGGCTTCACAAAGAATCTGAAGCACCTAGGGTACAGTAATTGCTAGGGCAGCAGTTTGAAACTGGTATGATCCAATGGGAGTTCCATCATTTACATATAGTTCAAATTCCATTCTCTCTCTGGGCAGTTCAACACAGGAGGCTGACTGCAACAGTTTAATCATAATGAGTGATCCCTTTGAAGAAACAAGATTACTATGGTGAGTAATTTTTTCTTCCCGTACCTCGATGACTGGCTCCTGTCAGCACCGTCAAGGGACAGCCTGGTGGCCTCCCTGACTACTACCCTGAATCTATTCAGGCAAGCGGGGATCACTATGAATTACCCCAAATCCCACCTTTTTCCTTCACAGCACCTCCAATTTATTGGGGAGGTGCTAGATACTGCTCAGGGTCAAGCTTTCCTCCCTTTGGATTGGTGGAAACCTGTGCTCAGCAGGGCTATCCAACTGGCAACCAGCTAATGGACTACGGTCCGTTCCATCGTACACCTTCTCGGACTGATGATGGTGGCTATTCCCACTGTCCCCCTAGCCAGGCTTCACATGCGGATTCCATAGTGGACCCTTCGGATCCAGTGGGACCAGAAATCAGACTGCCTGGATCACAGAATCTGTCCAGTCTCACCAGAGGGGTTCCTTTTCAGGCGCTTGCTCTGGCTCAGACCCTGACAAGGCATGCTTCCGGTCAGGGCTGGGGCGCCCATCTGGGCGACCACAGGACACTGGTATCCTGGTGTCAGCAGGAGTTATCTCTACACATCAATGTGCAAGAGATGAGGGCTGCATTATACGCACTTCAGGCTTTTCAGCACCTACTCCTCCCTGGCCCCTACTGGTACAGATGGACAACATGTGTGTGGTCTGGTACCTGAACAAACAGGGAGGCATGTGGTCGTATCCACTGTGCAGGGAAGCAATGCGCATATGGCATTGGGCAAGACAGTACAGTCTGCAGCTCACAGCAATGCATGTCCCAGGTGTTGAGAATGTCCTGACGGACACCCTCAGCTGCACTCAGGCAAGGGCACATGAGGGGAACTGAGGCAGTCAATAGTCAAAGACATCTTCAATCGATGGGGTCATCCAGATCTCAATCTGTTCGCCTCCCCATCCAAAGCAAAACTACCCAGTTTCTGCTCACTCTTTCCAGGGCATGGCGTTTTTTGTTGAGACGCTCTGTCTCTGTGTTGGACAGGGAGGTTCTTGTATGCCTTCCCTTCCTTTCCTCTGTTGCAGAGTGTGCTTCTGAAACTCCAGCAAGAAGGGACTTGAATGATTCTCATATCCCCTTACTGGCCTCACCAGGTGTGGTTTCCTCTGCTTCAGCAGTTGAGAGTGGAACCTCCGGTTCCCCTACCCCTCTGCCAGAATCTGCTGACTCAGGACCAGGGCAAGCTGGCCCAACTGGGCATCAAATCCCTTCACCTTCAGGCATGGCACATTCTGACGTAGCTGTTGCACGCTTTGGGGTCTCTCCCAGAGTGACTCAAGTCCTTGTGAAGGCCCATAAGCCATCCAGAAAAATCCACATATGCTATGAAATGGAAGAGGTTCTCCATTTGGGCAACCAACCAGGGATGGGACCCTTTCTCTTGCCCTGCCTCATAGGTCATGGAATACCTGCTGCATCTCTCTGACCGTGGCCTTAGCTATTCTTCGCTGAAGGTCCACTTGTCTGCCATTTCTGCCTACCACACACCGGTGGATGGCAAAACGTTGGTGTAGTTGGAGGTTTCCAAAACCTTTCTGAATGGAATTCTGTATCTGAAACCCCCGGTCAGGAACCCTGTTCCTCCATTGGATTTAAACTTCATCCTCGAGAAACTCACTTTGCCTCCCTTTGAACAAGCCGTGAGTTGCGACCTGCGCTTCCTTTTCTGGAAAGCGCCCTTTTTAGTTGCTATTACTTTGGCTTGAAGGATTTCAAGCTTCAGGCCCTGATGTGTGAGGAGCCTTATTTGATTTTCCACAGAGACCGAGTGGCTCTGCATACAAATCCTAAGTTTTTATCTAAGGTGGTGTCTGAATTTACTTTGAATCAGACCATACACTTGCCTGTGTATTACCCAGAGCATTCTAATCAAGGGGAGGCCGTTCTACACACACTTGATGTGCACAGAACCTTGCGTTATTATATGAACCAGACAAAGTCAGTCTGTAACATGCATTTGTCAATGCCGAATGTTTGCTTGTTGGCATTGGCATTGGTAGTGTAGGACTTACAGAGCTGCATAATAGGAATGGCAGTGAAGTATTGAACTGAAGCCAACCCCACCACCACCCTGCAGAGACTGACAGGCATTGGGGTGTGCCTTTGGGTCATCAGGCATAACAGCCACGCCATTTCACTCACCCTACCCTGCAGGCACCGACAAGTGTCACGGTGTGTCTTGGGGTCTTTGGCCCTTATGCGCACCCCATTCCATCAGGAAATACAGTGAGATGGGTGCGGTATAGGTAAATGGGGTGAACTTTGGGGCTGAAGAGTCCAAGGCACAACTCGATGCCTTTCACTGGCTGCAGGGTGTGGAATGGTATGAACATTACAGGCGTGAAAATCCCAAGTCACACCCCTGATGCCTGTCATTCTCTACAGGGTGGGGCGTTATGGTCGGAAACTCTTAACGCCTCAGGCATCCGTTGGTAGTTTCACCCCAAATTTTCAACATGTTTTTTTTATGACCCCCACCTCATGAACAGTGACAATATCAGTTTGTTAGCTAAAAGCTGCTTTTGCACAGCGACTGCGGCATTTAGCATCACAGGTGCAAAAACACATTCCGAACAGGATGTGAAAATGACAGCTGTACTGTTCATGGGGAGGTAAAAATGGCAATGTTGAAAATCTGCAGGAAAATAGAAAAAAAAAGTGGTCAATATGTGAGAAACTGTGCAACGCATACCAGTAATGTAATTAGTTTGGGGATTTTTTACAGCAGATTGTCAGCACAGGCATTCTAGGGACATGGATATGTTGTTCATCCACACTGTCTGGCAGGTATCCTTGCCGCTTTAAATCTTGCCAGAAGGTCTTCAAGCTGGCTCCTCCCACCCACCCGGGTGGTAAAACTCTCGGCTCCGCCCCATGACGCCAGATCTTCCTTACTGCTTGGAAGCTCAGATTCCCTCCTTAACGCTCTGCGTATAAGACTGGTTCCTAATTCTTCAGTTTTGCGAGTTTAAAAGTTTTTGCACTTAGAGACTTCGGTCTTCTATCCCTCGCGGCTGCGATGGACAAATCGACTCCCGGTTTTTGGAGATGCCCTTGCGGGTAGAAGATGTCTCGGACAGATCCGCACTCCTCGTGTCTACTGTTTGAGCCTTAGCACGACCCGCAGGCTTGCAACCTGTGCTCTTCCTTCTCAGCCTCGTCCTCCCGAAGACCCGTGCTGCCCGTTTAAAACTGGGGCATCCCGAGAAGCGTTTTCTCGGTAAAGTCAAAAGGGCCGGTCGGCGGTCTCCATGATGGCGGGCTGTGGATCAGCTAGAGCAGATGATCGCCCAAGAGGAGGCAGCGCTGGCCGATCCTCGGCCATGCATTTATCCCGGGCCTCCCTGGGTTCCTCTTATACAGCTTCTTTTAAGGAGCTTTGTCTGTTCCTCTCCACTAAGGGAGAGGGACCAACGTCTGCTGGACCTTCTTCTCGGTCCAAAAAGAAAGACAAGGGTAAGTCCCTCCGTCGACGCTCTTGAGAGCGGGAAAGGTCCCTCTCCTCGAGTTGTCGGCCATCGACTTCGGTCGATCATTCGGCTTCGGCCACTGGTCTCATGGTGTCCCCGTCAGGCCAGTTGACCGAGACTCCTATCGACGCAGTCAAGATTTTTCTCGACCCGTTGGACGGGTTGTCGCCAGGCGAAGCCGAGAATTCTCTCCTCGGCCTCCCGTGTGGGAGTTGAGGATCCCGTGGGCTTGCCAGTGCCTCCGGTTCCGGAGCCCTCGGGTGAACCCTCCGAGCCGAGGGGAGAGCCGGTTCCCCTCGTCCCTTCCCCGCACCGCCCTTGGAAAAGCCAAGGTTCTCGGTCTTGGACTTCTTCGCGGTCCAACCAATCCCGCCGTCATAGGCGGTCTCGGTCTCAGCACCGCGGTAAGCGGCGCCACCGCTTGTCCTCGGACGAGGGGAGGCTTCGACGTAAGCTACATCGACGGTACGAGGACCTCATGTGGCAACAGTTCCTTCTGACCGGGAACAAGCTGACGCCATCGCCTTCCCCGGCCATTAAGTGGCTGTCACCGGAGCAGCCGAAACAACCCTTGACTTACCCGAGGAGCCTGTTCCCAGGCCGGTTGTTCGGCCAAAACCAGCTGCTCCACCGATTCCGGTGGAACCTCCACCTCCACAGCCATTATTTGGGGCTCCGACCAAGAATTCTCGGTCGGCTCAGGGACTGCCCCATAGGCTGTCTGTCACCCTCACTCCCGATCGACCTCGGCAGGTGGAGGGTGGCTCAGGCCCGAGGCAGCTCTTTGCGGACTCTTCAGAGTCCAACGGCGATTCCTCCCTTTTCTCCAGGCGAGTAGACTTGGAATCCTCTGGAGGTCAGTCGATGGACGATAGCCCTTCGTCCTATCTGGGATTGCTTCGGCTCATCTCGGAGTTCACCGGGATGAAGCTCGCACCTGTGTCTAAGCGGGCCAGGTATCCCCTCACGGAGATACTGGACCCAGGGGATTTCCCTACGGAGGCTTTTCCGGTGGCCGAGGCCATAGAAGGCCCGGCCTTGGAGCTCTGGCAGCGCCCTGCTTCCTGTCCTGTGCCCTCGGCCAGGATGGCCAGGAAGTATGCGGTCCCTACCGGTTCCTTGTCCGGTTTTTCGGAACACCCCTCAGCCGAGGGGCTAGTTACCGACAGCATTTTCCGGCACACTGGGAATGCTAGGGACGTGGACAAACCTCCCGACAAGGAGTCCAAGAAATTGGACTATGCCGGGCGCAAAGTCTACGCTGTGTTCTCCCTCGGCCTTCGTCAGGCCAGTTCGGCCGTACTCATGGCACATTTCTCTCATGCTCTGTTGGGCTCCCTGGACAAGGTAGTTCCTCATCTTCCGGCGGACCTGCAGACCACGGTTAGGCAGGTGCGGGACCAGGGCAGGGCAGTGGCCAAACAGCAGCTTCAGACTGTTCTGGACATTGGAGACTCATGTGCCAGGTCAGTAGCGGCCGCAGTGGCTATGCGCCGTCGGGCATGGCTGAGACTATCCACCTTCACTTCGGATACCCAGCACAAGTTGGCGGATGTCCCCTTCCTGGGGACCGACCTCTTCGGCCCTGGGGTGGAAGGTCACCTGCAGAGGATCGAGAAGTCCAATGCTACCTTGGACTCGGTCTCATCCGTACAGAAGGACAAAGGCCGCAGACCATGGCCTAAGCCCTTTTGTCCCTCTGCGCCCGCGGCACGTCCGGCCCAGCAACGTCAGGGCCAGCAGGCTCGAGCTTGGCATCCCAAGCCCAAGCCCTCGGCTTCCTCCTCCAGAAGGCAGGGAGGTAAAGGCCCTGGAGGTCCCTCAGCCGGTCCTTCCTCCAAGTCTGCCCAGTGACGGATTGAGGGGTGTCGCCCCCAACCCCGTCGCCTCACCCCAGGTGCCCCCCGTGGGGGGGCGGCTTCGCCACTTTCTTTCCGCCTGGTCTGTTATCACCACAGACCGGTGGGTGTTGGAGGTGGTGGGAAAGGGCCTGCCTCTGGAGTTCGAGCAGGCCCCACCCTTCAGAGCTGTCGCACCTCGGGGGGCCTCGGGGTCTGAAGCCTCGCTGTCGGCTCGCCGAGCCGACATCGCTCTCCTCCTCGAGAAGGCGGTGATCAGAGAGGTGGCGGACCCTCCCTCAGACCCGGGGTTCGTGTCCAGGTACTTCCTGGTTCCGAAACGGACGGGGGGCTGGTGCCCCATTCTCGACTTACACGACCTAAACAAGTTCCTAAGGTCTCGAACCTTCAGGATGGTCACTCTGGCTCAGATAATACCATCCTTGGAACACGGCGTGTGGTTCTGCTCTCTGGACCTGCAGGACGCGTTCTTTCACGTCCCTATCCGTCCGTCACATCAGAGGTTCCTTCGCTTCGAGCGGAGGGATCCCTTTTCGAGTTCCAAGCCATGCCCTTTGGCTTATCTCCAGCTCCCAAGGTCTTCACCAAATGCATGGCAGTGGTGACAGCATTCCTGCGGCACCGAGGGGTCCGGGTTTACCCTTACCTGGACGATTGGCTGATAGCAGCCCCCTCCAGACAGGAGGTGGGGCGGTCAGAGATCTGGCCTCCAGGTTTGCTCTCAGGTCGGCTCCTCATCAATGAGGCCAAGTCAGAACTCGAGCCATGCAGGTGATTCTTTTCATCGGGGCAGAGCTCGACTCTCTTCGAGCTAGAGCACGAGAGGTTCTTTCCTCCTTTGCCCAATCATTTCTGGTTGGGCAATTGCGCCCTGCCCGGGACTTCCTGCGCCTCCTGGGTCTCATGGCGGCCTGTACCAGCGTGGTCCGTTGGGCCCGCTGGAACATGCGCCCCCTTCAGTGGGGGCTGGCCAGCCAGTGGTCCCAACGCTGCGATCCATTGGACCAGCTAGTGACGGTGACCCAGGGGATGTGGAACGCTCTCCAGTGGTGGACCGTTCCAGTTCATCTGCAGGAGGGCATCCCGTTTGTCCGCCCCGAGCCGACGGTCTCTCTATCGACCGATGCCTCTCTGATGGGTTGGGGTGCCCATCTGGGGGAACACCTGAGCGCACGGCCTCTGGTCCCCGCGGGAGTCCCGATGCCACATCAACCTGTTGGAGCTCGAGCGGTCCGCCTAGCTCTCACCGTCTTTCGTTCGCTTTTTTTCGGGTCAAGTGGTCCGGTCCAGACGGACAATACCACCACCATGTGTACTATCTAAACCGCCAGGGCGGGACGTGCTCCATGCTTCTATGCAAGGAAGCTCTCCAGACCTGGTCACTCATGCGCGCAGCCTGGAGGCGGATCTCCTAGCCATTCATGTGGCAGGAGCCTCCAACACCCTGGCCGATGCCCTAAGCCGGATAGGGGCTGCGTCCCACGAGTGGTCTCTCCTGCCGGAGGTAGTACAAGATCTATGCTCCCATTGGGGCACACCTCAGGTAGACCGGTTTGCCTCCAGGGAGAATGCAAAGCTGAGGCTGTTCCATGCCCGCCCCCCTCAGCAGGGCTCACTGCAGGGATGCCTTCTCGAGGCCGGACCCCGGCCTCTTACGCCTTTCTCCTGCTCCCTTGATGCACAAGGTGCTTCTCAAAGCAAGGAGGGACAAGGCGCAGGTGATTCTGATAGCCCCAGACTGGCCCCGCTAGTACTGGTACCCAGATCTCCTCAGCCTCAGCTCCAGGCTCCCGAGGCAGCTTCCAGCTCGCCCGGACCTGCTCTCAGTCAATCAGGGGAAGGTATTCCATCCGGACCTTCAATCCCTGCACCTAGCGGCCTGGTTCCTGGCGGCTAGAGTTCCAGGCCTTGGGTCTTTCCGGCGAGGTCCTCAAGCGTGGTTGGGCGTCCCGTAAGTCGACCAGAAAATGCTACCCCTTCAAATGGAAGAGATTTTCCATTTGGTGCCAGAACAGGGCCTGGACCCTTCCTCCTGTTCCTTGGTGAGCATATTGGACTACCTTTGGTCCCTTTCTCAGCAAGGGCTTAGGCTCGACCCACTTACAGTGCACCTGAGCCATCTCGCTCACTGGCGAGCTGGAAGCAGTCAGGCGAGGAGAAGGTGGTCTGTGCTCAAAGGCCTTGATCACATTCCTCCGGTGCAAGAACCTCCACCTCCGTGGGATTTACTGCTGGTACTGGCAAAGCTCATGGGCAAGCCATTTGAACCAATGCACAGGTGTGAACTCTCTCACCTGTCGTGGAAGACCGCCTTCTTTGTGGCTATCACGTCAGCCAGAAGGATGGGAGAGCTCCAGGTGCTCTGCATCGAGTCTCCTTACCTGGTCTTCCACAGGGACAAGGTTGTCCTGCGCCCCAACCCGAAACTCCTTCCGAAGGTGGTGTTGGAGTTTCACCTTAACCAGGTGTTGACTCTGCCGGTGTTCTACCCCAATCACACCTCGGAGGCCGAATACTCCATACTCCGAGAAGCTCCATACTCTGGACCCTAGAAGGGCGCTCGCTTACTATAAGGAGCGCACGGCTGAAATTCGGGGAGAGGTTCGCCAGCTGTTTGTCACCTACGCTGAAGCCGCACCTGGCAGACCTGCAGCCAAGCGGACGATAAGCAGGTGGGTCACCTCCGCATAGATCTCTGCTATAGGTTGGCGGGCATGGAGCCTCCAGAGGATAAGAGCTCATTCTACCTGCATCACTGCATTGGTGGCTGCTTCCTAGGACGCCCCTATCCAGGAAATCTGCAGGGCTGCTACCTGGAAGTCAGCACACACCTTCATCACCCACTACCACACGACCTTGAGTCACGCCGGGTTGCTGGTTTTGGGGCCTCGGTTCTCCAGTCTCTATTCCCAATTAGGTGGTGTGCGCTTGCCTCCTCCTTCCGGGAGAACTGCTAGAGTCTGCCAGACAGTGTGGATTAACAACATATCCATGTCCCTAGAAACACAGGTTCACATACCTGTAACAGGAGTTCTAGAATGGTATATGTTCATCCATATAACCCACCCGACCTCCCCGCTTCGACGCACAACCTGAGCTTCCAGCGGGCCAGATCTAGCGTCATGGGGCGGAGCCGAGAGTTTTACCACCCGGGTGGGTGGGAGGAGCCAGCTTGAAGACCTTCCGGCAAGATTTAAAGCGGCAAGGATACCTGCCAGACAGTGTGGATGAACAACCTATACCATTCCTAGAACTCCTGTTACAGGTGAGTAACCTGTATTTTTGGACCTCCGATCATGAACAGTGTCACTGTGATTTTCTTTATCTGTCCTGAACAATGATTTCCCACAGCGACCATGCATTTCTGCGCTGAAAATGTGAAAACACATTTCGGCCATGTTTTGCAAAATGACAGCTGTACTGCCCATAAGAAAGTGTGGAAGAATGCCACTGGTGAAAAGTCTGGACTGAAAATATTACAAAGTCATGAACTTATAAGGGTGCGTGGAAACTGCGCAATGCTCACTCGTAACACAGTCATTTTATGGACTTTTGTCACCAGATTTTCAACATAGCCATTTTAAAACCTCTGCTCATGAACAGTGTCACTGTGATTTTCTTAATCTGTCCCAAACATTGCTTTCGCATACCGACTGCACCATTGTGCACTACATGTGCAGACACACATTTTGGGCGAGTTGTGAAAAATGTCAGCTGTACTGCTCATAAGGAAGTATAATAAAATGGCAATGTTGAAAATCTGGCATGCAAATATTAAAGATTCGCAAACTTGTGAGTGTGCGTAGGAACTGCGCAACGTGCACTCCTAAAACAGTTCTTTTGGGGAATTTTTTCACCAGATTTTCAACATAGCCATTTTAAGACTTCTGCTCATGAACAGTGTCACTGTGATTTTCTTAATCTGTCCCAAACATTGATTGCGCACACCAACTGCGCCATTGTGCTCTACATGCAGGGAAACACATTTTGGGCGACATGTGAAAAATGACAGCTGTGCTGCTCATAAGGAGGTGTGGTAAAATGGCAGTGTTGAAAATCTGGAGTGCAGTTATTAATAATTCGCTAACTTACGAGCGTGCGCAGGAACTTCGCAATGCATGCTCGTAAAACAGTCATTTTCAGGAATTTTTTCACCAAATTTTCAACATAGCCATTTTGAGACCTCTGCTCATGAATAGTGTCACTGTGATTTTCTTTTTTTTTTGTAAACTTTCTTTATTTAACTTTTTGTTACAGTAGAACAGGACAGACAGTTCACAGGCAAACAGTTAACATGCACAATAATTTACAAGGTCTTCATGGGCAATACAATTATCTCATTTCATGAGTAGTATAATTGGCATATAGAGTTCAATACGTAGCAGAAGAGAATTTAGAGGACCTCAAAACCTGAATTAATGAAAGCTACACAAAGAGCAAATTCTATTGTTTAACAGTCAAGTTACCGCGAAGTAGCAAGTAACTATACTTTGTTTATAAGCACTGCATTTGACTTATAATGTGTTAGAGGCATGAGATATCTTAGCTTAAAAAAGAGACAATAACAGAGCAACTAATAGTTTTCTCTTGCCATCTTACTTAATTCTATATCCAAGGCTGTTTGCCTTGCTTGACCGCTTATATGTAAAAGAGGTGGAATGGAAGATTTATTACCTATCTGTTGGTCAACATGGAGAAATCAGAGGGAACTTAAATGTTATATTGAGAACCACTGTGCTTCATATGTCCTAGATCCTAGGATAAAGAATTTTAATTTAATAAATTTTACCTCCATTTCATCATGTAGTGAAATCAGATCTCACCTTCGCCATGTTTAAAACCCAATGCCTCTACAGAATCTCAAGCTGAGGGGCCCTTTTGTTAATGAGGACCGTTAGTGCCTCCATTCTGTCAAACTTGATCATGAGTTCTTGCCACATATTTAGTGTGATGGGCTTTTGAGACAACCCGTTATTAGATATTACTTTCCGAGCTGCTAGAAATTATCTTTTCAGAAGCTTAAGTGTAAAGGGGTCTCTGTATTCCTTTGGTAATTCCAAAAAAAAGTAGCAAGAGGGGGTCAGAACCAGGCCAGGGTCTATCATTGCCTTTAGGGCTAGATGTAGATCCTGAAAAAAGGGGGTCAGTACAGGGCAACCCCACAGTATATGTACAAATGCTGCTGAAGAGTGACCACAGTTTCTCCATCAAGTTGAGTAATCATTGCCTTGGTATTTCATCTGAATTGCTGGAGTCTGAAAGTACCTAACAAAGATCTTCCAAGAGAACTCCTGCCAGCTAATTGCTGATAGACCCCAATGGATCTTTGTTTGGGTCCAGGTCCAGAATTCCTCTGAGATCTGGGTCCCTAGATCTGATTCCCAAGCTTTTTTAATAGAGGAGGTAGTATCTCCTTTCCACGCAAGAAGGGCTTGATATAATTAGAAATAATGTGCGCTCTGACTCGTGCCCCCTCTAGTGCCTTCCTAAGAATGAATGCAATCTGTGGAGGTGTTGAGGCCCCAATTCCAGAACGCGCAATAAATCTTCTAGTATAGTTTCTAATCTGAAAGTATCTAAATCTGTCTTGCCAAGGGATTCCACGTTTGTTGACTAGTGCTTCAAATGAGACAATCTCTCCTCCCTCTAGGAGATGCCAAATCAAGTGTAGGCCCTTCTCTTCCCACTTCCTGAATCCCACATCCC
This sequence comes from Neoceratodus forsteri, assembly GCA_016271365.2. Classification (NCBI taxonomy): domain Eukaryota; kingdom Metazoa; phylum Chordata; order Ceratodontiformes; family Ceratodontidae; genus Neoceratodus; species Neoceratodus forsteri. The sequence goes on along the minus strand of CM028130.1, from coordinate 481,310,114 downwards.
ACGTGGCAGGAAAGAAGGTATTCAGGTATGGGATAGAGAACAAGAGGTCCCTCCATCCAGAAGCCCTTCTGTCCCTCAGAATTCCGAACCATACACTCAAGGTGGAGGCAGTATATGGATTGTCTTCTTGACAAGTATTCGATGTCTCTCTCTCTGCCTAAGAAGTGTGTCATTTAAATTTGTAAGAGCCCCTTCTTTTAATTCCAAGTTCTTCCATTTAGGCAGATGAACTTGGTCTAGCCAGTACATAATTGTCCTAAGCTGTGCTGACTGATGGTATAATTTAAAGTTTGGTAAGGACAGGCCTCCTTCTTTCTTCGGGATTTGGAGGGCCGGAGCCTGGGTCTATGTGGTCCCAACAGAAAGCGGGAGAGCACCCTATTAAGCGACATAAAGAAAGAATCCGGGATATGGACAGGGATTGTTTGAACCAGGTATAGAAACTTAGGGAGGATTACCATTTTTATCGCCGCCACTCTCTGCACCAAGGGGATGGGGGTAGGCGCCCACTGCTCTAGTTCCGTTTCAATGTTTTTTTAGAATTGGGGTAAAATTAAGGGTAAACAGTTGGTCTGTCTGAAAACCCAACTGAACTTCCAAGTATTTAATATGGGTTAGATTCCATCTAAAGGGGAATCCCTGTTGGATCCATTCCGGGGGCTCATATTGTACTTTTAAGACCTGCATCTTAGACGTGTTCAACCTGTATCCAGCCAGGAGACTAAATTCTGACAAGCATACCCACAGGTGCGCCAGTGACTGTTCTGGGTTTTGAAGATAAATAAACAGGTCGTCTGCATAAAGGGCCAACTTGTGCGTCTCCCCCCCAAAATCCCACCCCTATATTGTCTCATCCTGTCTCAACGCCTGAGCTAACGGTTCAAGGTGTAGGGCAAAAAGAAGGGGGGGAGAGGGGACAACCCTGCCTGGTACCACGCTGCAGGAAAATTGGGTGGGAAACTCTGCCATTGATCTTTACATAGGCTTTCGGGCTAGTGTAAATATTATTTATGATTTTAATAAAGGGTTCTGAAAAACCAAACCTACGTAGGGTTAGGCCCAAAAATTTCCATGCCACCCAGTCAAAGGCCTTCTCAGCATCCAGGCTCAGCATCATGCAAGGGGCCCTTGATCGGGCAGCATGGAACATCATATGCAGTGATCTCTTGATATTATCCTGAGTTTGTCTACCTAGAATAAAGCCTGTTTGATCGTAGTTAATTTGCTTAGGCAGAACCACTTCCAGGCATTTAGCCAGGATTGAGGCATATAGTTTATAGTCAATGTTTAGAACAGATATAGGGGGGAAGGAGCTACATTGTGTAATATCCTTCCCCGGTTTGGGGATGCTTGAAATAACTGCATAGTTCCAAGTGTCTGGGAGTACCTCCCCTAATTGTGCCACCCTACAGGCCCTCAACAGTGGATTATTTATCTCTTTTATAAAAAACTTCAAAAATTCTGGGGTATACCCATCAGGGCCGGGGAATTTTTTTTGTTTTTAGCCTTTTAATTGCAGAAGTCAATTATATATGGGTTATAGGGATATCAAGGGAATCCCTGATTTCCTGAGTCAATTTCGGTAGTCTTAGCTTAGCTAAGTATGTTCCTAGTTGTTCTCTGTCTGGAGAGTGTTCTAACCTGTATAAATTTGTATAGAACTCCCTAAAGCCAGATAAAATTCTTTCTGGGGATCTTAATAGCTGACCCATCCTGGGATCTCGGATCTTCGTGACCGTAGTCCTAGCAGTTTGATGTCTCAGCCAATGGGCTAAGAGGCGAGAAACCCGAGGTCCAGACTTGTAATACCTCTGACGTAAACGTTGTAGTGCCTGTTCCATCCTTACATCAATTATTTTCTGGATCTGTTGTTTAATTTTTTGAATGTCCAGCAGTACTGAGTTGTCCCCCTTTGCATGTTGGTTCTGTAGAACAAGCATTTGTCTTTGGAGATCTTCTAGTTGTTGGTTTTGTTGTCTTTTAAAATGGGCAGCATATTTAATAGTCTCCCCTAAATACTATCTTGATAGTGTCCCACAGCACAGTGTCAGAAACCTCAGGGGACTCATTGTCTTGCTGTATTTGAGCCAATCTGACAGTAGCCATATCCGTTAATTCCTTTAAATCTAGGAAATAGTTGTTGAATTTCCAGAGGGACTGACCATTCTTGACCTTCCAATTCAGCCTCAACAACAGTTGAGCATGATCAGAAAGAACAGACGGAACATGTCTACATTCCAACACCTGGTCTTGGTGTTCTCCAGTGATCAGCATATAGTCAATTCTGGCATATGAGCCGTGGGGAAATGAATAGTGTGTGTATTCTTTTTTATTTCTGTTCTGCTTTCTCCAGACATCTACCCAGAAGACCCCCTTTAAATGATCCCTGATTAGTCTGCTCGTCGGGTTCTGCCGGAAGGACTTTATTTTAGAGGTATCTATTTGTTCCCAGACCTGGTTCAAATCCCCACCCACTATTAACAACCCCCTTGTGATGCTCGGTAATTTTGTGTAGTAAAGAACGGGTAACCTCTTTTGTAGAGCCCGGAGGTATATACAAGGAGGCCAATGTAATTGAAGCACCTTCCAAGCTACCCGAAAGAATAGCCAAGTGGCCCTCTGGATCCAAGTAACTGGCTGTCTTTTGAAATTGGGTTCCTCTGGAGACCAATATAGCAGAGCCTCTTCTTTTCCCCTTCCCAAATGAGGCTGCTACCACCTGGTCATAACCAAATTTCCCCAACTTCTGGTGTTCAGATTTATTAAGATGAGTTTCTTGTAATAAAACAAAAGAGGGGCTTTGTCTTTTTATGGTAGATATGACCTTATGTCGTTTTACTGGATTGTTTAACCCATTAACATTATGGGAAATAATTCTAATACTATTATTATCCCCCAATTATGTAAATAGGACTATAAACCCTCCAATATCCAGAGTCAGACTCTCCAGCTCTCAGGATCTTCCCGCCGTTCTTCAATATATTCAAACACCATGAAGTCTTGCTATAATTAGGACCATTGCAGTTAGCCCCTGGCTCTGAACTGCCCCGGAGAGGAAACAGTTAACTCCAGAGAGATCTGGAGTTCCACAGCGTGAGGGCGCTGTTCAAAGCTCTATCTGGTCAGTTTCAAATGAAACTGCTAGATTCTTTACTCCGCTTTCACTGAACAGTCGCTCCGGAGATCAGCTCCTTCAGCTCGGTTCGTTTTCGGTTTATTCGGTTCATTTGAACCGGCAAATGTTTTAAAATTACCGCGGTTTCGGTTCAGAAGCTCTATCTGGTAACCGTAAGTACTAAAATTAAAGTCTGTGTGGAAATTCATTATCGGTTCAGTCTGAACCGATCGGTTTGCTTATTTTGACTTTACTGACTTTAGAAGTGCGGTTCCCGGTTCTTATCAGTTCTAAAAAACCCTTTAATTTTTGGTTTTTCCAATACCGTGATACGGTTAGGAACCGATAAAGGGTGTCTTGCCTGCTACGGCCGTTTAAAGGGCAAGTTTGTTGGTTAGGCTGGCATTATGTCTGAGAAACCCAAAAGAAAATCCGGGCCCACTGGGTTTCAACACTGTGATGTCTGTGGGGAAGCCTTTGCCAAGGCTGACCCACACACCACCTGTGTCTATTGTCTGGGGGCTGACCACCTCCTGTCAGACTGCCAGGTGTGTAAAAATTTCCCTGCAGCCACCCTGGAAAAGAGATTGGGCCCGGCTCAGGGAACGAGAGGCCATAAAGTCCGCTGACCCGGATGGCCAGCCCGGTCCAGCCCTCTGACCAGGGCGTGACTTCCTCGGGCAAAAGGAAGGCTGGTTCAGAAGAACCAGTCAAAGTAAAAAAGGCAAAGAAATCAGCAGGTCTGGAGTCCAATATTGTCTCTCCTACTGCTGCAGAGATAGCTAAAGCCATTCAGATTGTCCAGTCTTTGTCTCAGGGACTTGTCGAACCCCCTATAGTTGGGAAAAGGGGGGCTCGTTCAGGTCCAGTGGTTCAGGATTATGATGTTGGGGATTTTTATGAACCACAGGAGGGGGAGGAGGACCTTGATGAGTGTATTTGTGACTGGGAAGGTCTGGAAGTGCCCATAGAGCCGGACATTTCTCCAGACAGACCCTTTGAGTCTCCCCCTTTGCTGTCTGAGTCCCCTTCTCATTTCAGGTTTTATAAAAAAGGTGGCAGAAACCCTCCAGCTCCCTTTAGAGGAGGCTGTGGATGAGCAAGAGGAGCCTGATTATGTAGAAATGATGGATATTCCAGAGTCTAGAAGGTTGTCTATTCCTTTGCATAAGTCATTTAGGAAGCAAACAACGAAGATTTAAAAATCCTCATTCTGTCCCTCCTGTAGATAAAAAAATGGACAGAAGGTATACTTTATCAGGCCCTAATACAGACTTCCTCACTGAGCAGTGTAGTCATGTAGGTGTTGTTCAAGCTGCAGCCTGTGACAAGGTTAATATTCCCCTGGCCTCACATCCTCCTGATAAAGATTCCAGGAAGATTGATGCCATGGCGAAAAAGCAATATAAGGCAGCTTCGTTGGGACTCAGACAGGCTAATTATATGGCTTATGTTAGATATCAGAAATCTAGGTGGGACACTATATTGCAGTTGGCCAAGCAGGCCCAGGGCCAGCTGGCTAGTGAGTTGGAACAGGTGGCTGCTGATGGCATTGAAGCCTCTAAAGTTCAATTTCATACTGCTGTTGATGTTAATGATGTTTCTTCTAGGTCATGGCCACTTCTGTAGCTTCTCAGTAGGTTGGCATGGCTCAGATGCACTAATCTGTCCCAAGATACCCAGTCAAAGGCTATAGATTTTCCTGTGATAGGAAATTCTCTGTTTGGGGATCAAACGGAAAATTACATGAAAAAGATGGATGAATACAGAACTACCTACAAAAGTGCCCAAGCTAAGGAGAGGCATGCCACTCCTCAAAGGCATGCCCCCAGGGGTAGGGGCAGGCCTTACCACAGGCCTTTTTACCAATTTCAGGCCTCTTCAGCCTTTGCACAGAGGGTTTTTTTCAGAGGCAGAGGTAGACGGGGCACAGGCAGGCCCTCTCCTTCTCCTCAGCCTAAAGCTGCTGCTGCCAAGCAGACACCCTGACGGGGTGTCCAGGGCCGATTCTCCTGTACCGTCGGGGGGCAGGTTGGCTTATTTCAGCCAGAACTGGTTGTCCCTAACTTCGGACAAATGGGTTCTGGAAGTGGTAAGCCAAGGTCTGGTTCTCAGCTTCAAGCAGTTTCCAGAGATGAGAGCCAGACATTTTCCCCCCTCAAATCCTTCAGAAGCCCTTGCTTTGGAAGCAGAGGTTTCGTCTCTTCTGGACTGCAAAGCAGTGGAAGGGTTCCCCTTGCCATCAGGGCAAGGGGCTGTACTCGAGGTACTTCCTGACCCCAAAAAAGACAGGAGATTGGCGGCCCATTCTAGATTTAGATTCCTGAACAACACCTTTTGAAACCAAAGTTCAAAATGTTAACTCTGGCAATGATTTTGCCTTCCTTAAGGCCAGGGACTGGCTAGCTTCCTGGACCTCAAGGATGCCTATTTTCATATCTTAATCAGGCCTTCTCACCGAAAGTACCTCAGGTTCGAACTGCCCTCTGGCCACTACCAGTTCAGAGCAATGCCCTTCGGTCTCACTTCTGCTCCAAGGGTTTTCACAAAATGTCTAGCTGTGGTAGTGGCTCTTTTGAGAAGGCAAGGGGTAGCTGTGTTTCCCTACTTGGACGACTGGCTCATAGTGGGTCAGTCCCCAGAGCAGGTAAAATCCCACTTGCAAGTCACCCAGCAGCTTCTCATTTCTCTGGATTCCTGCTGAACTTTCCAAAGTCAGTTCTCGAACCAGTTCAGGTACTAACTTTATAGGTGCAGAGTTGAACACAAAGTCAGCCAGGCATTTCTTCCCTCGGAAAGAGTGGACAGAATCATTGCCCTGGCATCTTCCTTACCCTGCGGGTCTCTCGACCAGCAAGGCACTTTCTGCAACTCCTAGGGCACATGGCCGCTTCCACAGCTGTTGTGCCAGGAGCAAGATTTCAGATGAGGGACATCCAGTTCCACTTGAGGTCCTACTGGTCTCAAAGGAAGGACCCCGTTACCAAATTAGTCCCAGTGACCAAAACCCTGATCCTAGCCCTTCAGTGGTGGCAGGATCAAAGCAACCTAACCCAGGGGGTCCCATTCTTACCCGTTCTTCATTCCCTCACCCTCACCACGGATGCCTCCCTGTTAGGGTGGGGGGCTCACTTGGGCGACCTTTCCACTCAAGGAGTGTGGTCCCCTCAGGAATCTCTGCTCCACATCAACCTGTTGGAACTCAGAGCTGTTTTCTTAGCTGTCCAAGTTTTTTCAGATACTGTCCAGAACAAGGTAGTCCAAGTCAGGACAGACAACACCACAACAATGTGGTACATCAACAAGCAAGGGGGCACCCGGTCTTCAGCCTTGTGCACCGAAGCAATGAAGTTTGGTCCTGGCACTCCCTGAACACCTCCCTGATAGCAGTTCACCTTCCAGGAAGGACAATGTCCTGGCGGATGCCCTCAGCAGGATTTCTCAAGTCCATCACTAATGGGCTCTGAATCCTCAGGTGCTGGGGTCTAGTCTTTGCCAGGTGGGGCATCCCACAGATGGATCTTTCGCAGCCCCAGACAACCACCAACTTCCTCTGTTTTGTTGCAGGCCTCCAGTGCTGGGATCAGTCCTCTGGGCGCCTTTCAGTTGAATTGGGAAGGGAAGTTCCTGTATGCCTTCCCCCTTTCCCTCCTCTTCAGGGGTACTGGTAAAGATCAGAACTCAGCCCTGCAAAGTGATTCTGATTGCTCCAGACTGGGCCAGGCAGCCCTGGTACCCTCTTCTCCTGTCCCTCATTTCACCCTCCCCTGACCTTGCCCAGGACCCACGACCTGCTGACCTGTGCACAGGGGAGAGTGTGGTATCCGGACCTCAATTCCCTCCACCTCAAGGCCTGGTTCTTGAGGAGCTAGAATTTGCTGATTTACACCTTTCTCAAGGTGTCTTGGATATTTTGAAGGCTTCTAGGAAGCCTTCCACTAGAGCCACTTATAATTCCAAGTGGAAGAGGTTTTCCTTCTGGTGTTCTGAGAGGCAGATTGTACCAGAATCTGCTGACTTGGCTATTTTATTGGACTACTTGGTCCACTTAAATTCACTAGGCCTCAAACCAGCTACTTTGAGGGTTCATTTGGCAGCTGTTTCTGTTTCTGCAGGGAAACCAGTTTCCCTCTCTTCTCACCCTGTGTTTTCCAAGTTTTTCAAGGGGTTACTTCACACTAACCCTCCCTTTCGGGAACCAGCTCCTGCCTGGGACCTGAATGTTTGCATTGCTCAGCTAATGCAACCCCCTTTTGAGCCTCTATCTTCGGCAGATCTCAAGTTTTTAACTTGGAAGACTGTTTTTCTAGTGGCTATCACTTCTGCTAGGCGTATAAGTGAATTACAAGCCTTGTCAGTAGAAAAGGATTTTATTTCTTTCCACAGAGATAAAGTGGTCCTCAGGACTAACAGAAAGTTTTTACCTAAGGTGGTTTCAGATTTTCATCTTAACCAATCCATCTCTCTCCAGTATTTTTACTGAGCATTCTTCCTCTGGTGAGAGGAGATTGCACAGTTTGGACGTCAAAAGAGCTCTTAGTTACTATTTGGAACGTACCAAGGGTCATAGGTTCGAATCCCTCCAACTCTTCCTTACCTATGGAGAAGTGGGTAAGGGGAGACCGGCTACTAGGAGGACAATCGCAAGGTGGATTGTCTCTTGTATCCAGTTCTGTTACCAAAAACTAGGTAAAGAACCTCCCTCAGGACTGAGGGCTCACTCCACCAGGGGTACAGCTGCATCTCTAGCGGCCGCTAGAGATATTCCTATTTTAGAAATTTGTCAAGCTGCTACCTGGAAGACAGTCCACACTTTCACCAAGCATTATTCTCTGGACGTCCAGTCCAGGAAAGATGCTCGTTTTGGCACAGCTGTGCTTCAGAGCCTATTCCTAAGTAGGTTCTGGCCCTCCCATGGAGGTACTGCTGTATAATCTGCAATGGTCCTAATTATAGCAAGACTTCATGGTGTTTGAAGAAAAAATTACTCACCTTAGTAATTGCTTTTCTTCTCATGGAGTCTTGCTATATTAGGACAACCCCCCCTCCTACCCCTCTCAGAATTCCTACTTGGGTATGGGGTTGGCAATTTGGTGCAAGCACTGTGTCATGCCATTTTAGCCTTTCTAGTCCCCCTTGTTTCATTTGGGTTAGGGAACTAGGTAATTCTGTTTTTTGTTAAGTGGTAGATGGCCCCCTCTCTGGACTTGAGTTTTTTGGGGAGAGGGGGCCTATTAGTGCTTGTCAGGGGTGATCCTAACAATAATAGGTATATTGTTTTTATTCTGTGTTTGTTGTTGTTGTGTTTTGTTGTTCTACTACTAGTAGGTAGCCAATGGCTAGTGTAGGCTTTTTCCACACAGACTTGCTATGTTAGTTTAGCTTCATAAAGAACCTGGCAGTTTCATTTGAAACTGACCAGATAGAGCTTTGAACAGCGCCCTCGCGCTGTGGAACTCCAGATCTCTCTGGAGTTAACTGTTTCCTCTCCAGGGCAGTTCAGAGCCAGGGGCTAACTGCAATGGTCCTAATATAGCAAGACTCCATGAGAAGAAAAGCAATTACTAAGGTGAGTAATTTTTTCTTCTCTCCCATCCTTCCACGGAGTTATTCCAGGTTCTCCCTAAAGGTTGTAATAAACCAGGCCATCCCTTTTGCTGCACAGATGTAAGTTGCCCATGAAGAATTTTGTTTGAAACTTTAACAGGTAACCCAATAATGCCACAAACACAACATATAAACTTTAAATTCCCATTGGGAGGTGCTGACTGAGCAGTCTTCACCCAGGCGAAGAAAAATGTTTTTACAAGACGGCTCCCAAGGTAGGGGAACAAAGAAAGATGTTCCCTAAGTGTTCGAGTAATCAATACTCAAACGGGAGGAGAAGGGGCCAAAATGATGATTTGTTCCTCCTGGACCCTAAAACTAATGGGTCCTTGCCAGATGACATGGCTTGTTGTCACCAACACCATACCTGACAAGATGAATGATGCAAGGAGCACCACAGGACTACACATCCTTTGCAGTACTGCTGGAGCTCTGTCCCGCCTCCAACACCAAACCCAACAATATTTTACTCTACGATCCGAGATTCTAAAGTCTGTGTAGGCCCATGAAAGTTTCATAATTAATGACCTGCCTCTTTAAAAGTGGCGCTGGGTTGAGAATTCCCTATTCCCCCATTGGAGGGTGTCTGGTATCTGGTTTATGTACCTTTAGGCAATTTCCAGGGTTACACAGTCAGTAAAATTTCAAACCACTATTGCAATTGTTGAAACAGTTTAAAAATACAACAAGCTGAGAGTTTCAGTTCAGAGGAGAACCCCAGCTGCAGCCATTTGCGATCACTCATACATAACCCCATCTCAGTGGCCAATATTATCATGTCAGGACTACAGTGGGGGATAAAAAGGGGGGCATTAGGTTTACTTCAGTTTGCTGTAGCTTGGTGTCTAATCCAGCCAAGGAAGCCCTGCCCCTCTATGTGGACTGCCTGTTTCGTTACAAGGTTCCCTATGCAAACATGCATCAGTAGGAGGCCTCAGCAACGCAGCCCCCCTTCTCGTTCCACACAAAGGGAGTTGGAACTACATATGAGGCTATGAAAATCTTAACACAAGGGAAAATCTTCTCCAGTGCAGGGGATGTTAGTATTACTCCGGGAGGCTGCAGCATTGCTTCCCTGTTGCACGTCTATGCCTCTCGCTGGGTTATCTTAGGACCATTCAATTCTGTGCATTTTTCTCTACAGCATCAGCCCAGCATTACACCCCCTAAACATAATACGTGTATTAATGCAGATTTTTTACATCGCGAAGGAGTTGGTGATATCTGAGCGACCCACAGTTGCAGCAATAGGTGCTCCCCCCAACAGACAAGTTTAACCCTCTATGTAGAGGCCCGCCCCGCTGCCATGCTCTCTGTGGAAACGAATATCAGTGCGGAGCCTCAATAACATCGCCTGCTCACTTAATCCATATCAGTGTGGGTATAATCCCCCAGAGAACTCCTACATATGCAGCAACCCCTCATTATATCAGTAAAGTATTTGATACAGGATGACAGCCGCTCCACATTTAATCACAACCCCCCAGCTCAGCATTACCCAATCAAACCCAGTGCTGCGGCATAGGTCCTGAAGTACATCCAACCCAGCGTTAACCAGGGAACACTGTCTGTGGACTAGAGTGCAAGAAAGCCCCCAACGTCTGTGCGGTCCCCCAGTGCGATTACCAGCAGACTCGCAGGGAAGTCCTCAACCTCCTGGGGTATCCCCAAAACAAAAGCACACTATTTACTGCATGTCCCTAATAATCCCTGCCAAGCATCGTGTTCTTACCCATAACGTCACCCAGCGGGAAAGCACTCCTCCACACAATACGTGTACCCCCCTGTGGCACTCCTTCTAATTTTAGGCCACATCAAAGGGATTTAAGCCATGAAGCCTATCCCATTTGTCCGCTTCAGTGAACGAGGAAACCCAAATAGAAACTGCGGTGTATAGGCTGAATCCCCCAAGTGCGAAGAGGCAGCTCATCAAATTCCCCCTCCACCTTACCCAGGCTTTTACCAACCACCAGAAAGTCCCAGCTCACTGTTCTTTACATTTATCGGTATGAGTCTCAAAAGTTAAATATTTGATGCGTAGATCAGTACTCCCTTACGGAACAGGATTTATAGGAGGGAAGACCTGCACAACAATCGCAACCATCAGCTACTACTACTCCGTTTTCAGGTGTCCTCCAGCCTTTCGGACAGTGTCTCTTCGGAGCTTTGGGGGTGGGTAAGTTTGTAAAGCATGTTCTTAATGTCTTTCAGTGTGGTCGTAGCCACCTTCTTCCTGTTTTGGTTAGGATTCTGATGTTTAGACGTATGCCAGGGATTCTGTGAGGTGGTGGGTTGTTCTCTCCGACATGGGATCTCTGGAACTTCATGCCCCTTATTTTTCAAGGCCTGAAGGACCTCCTTGACCAAGTGATACATTTCTGTGCCAGAGTCCCAGTGTACCCGCAGGCGAGAAGGATAGGGCGTCTGGAATCTGATATTTAGTGATTTCAGTTTCCGAAGTATTGGTGCATAGGCCAGACACTGTTGTTGTATCACAGGGGGGTAGTCCTGATCGAAAAGCAGTCGGGCACCATTATATTCTACCTGACCCTGCTTCCATGCTGCTCTAAGGATCTTCTCTTTCTCACGAAAGCTTGAGAATTTGGCCACTATAGATCGGGGTCTGGCAGTTGCCGACATGGGTTTAGGCACCAGTGCTCGCTGCGCTGTCTCAATTGTGAACGAGAAGGCCTGAGGCAGGTCGAGCACATGTCGCAGTAGATCTTCTAAGAACTTGTTCATATCCCCGACCTCAGCTGATTCAGGTAAACCATATATTTTCAGGTTGTCTCGGCGTGATCGGGCTTCTAAGTCCAGGCAGTGGGCCGATGTAGTTTCTTGCTGCACTAAGTATTCGATCACTTTGGAGGTTTGAATAAGGTCATCTTTGGCATTTGATATGCAGTCCTCCATGGTAGATACTCAGGCATCTAGCTTATTCAAATCAGCGTGCAGCCTACTGAATTCGAGCTTCGTTTCTGTACTGAATTGTTTGATTTCTGAAAGCAACGTCTCAAATCTGGATCTTGACAGTGTGTCCATCTCCGACTCGGTGTCTCCTCCTGCCATGCTTACTGATGACTCTCTCCCACTTGCAGCCGAGCTTGCAGGGCTCAATCTGGGCTGATCTCGTTTTGTTTTTAGATTTTTCGAACGGGATCTTCTCACCTGAGCATTTCCACCTTGCAATTTATTCATATTTGAGTAAATTATCGAGGTCAGTGCTGAGTGGAATTAAAATCTAGTGTTGGTGAGGAGGAGAGCTCCTTGATTAGGCGGCCATGATGCTGATGACGTCACTGGAAGTCCCGTCACTGTGATTTTCTTAATGTGTCCCATACATTGATTTTGCACACTGACTGCGCCATTGTGTGCTACATGCTCGGAAACACATTTTGAGCAAGATGTGAAAAATGACAGCTGTACTGCTCATAAGGAGATGTGGTAAAATGGCAATGTTGAAAATCCGGAGTGCAAATATAAATAATTTGTGAATTTTCGAGCATGCGTAGGAACTGAGCAATGCACGCTGGCAAAACAGTCATTTTTAGGAATTTTTTCACCAAATTTGCAAACATAGGCTTTTTGAGAGCCCATCTTATGAATACTGGCACTGTCGTTATGTTAATCGGTCCCGAAAGGTGATTTCACGCAGTGACTGCGAAATCACCCTTCGGGCCCGATTAATGCCATGACAGTTCAAGACTTCATGTGGAGGGATCCCAAAAACCCCATGTTGAAAATTTGGTGCCAAAATTCCCAAAAATGCCTGAGATGTACATTAAAGTTGAAAAAAACACTATTTATTGCATTATACAACTTAACGGTATTTCCTCAGTCCGCGGTTGGCTTTGAAGAGTGCAGATGTGTTCCCGGTCCACCGAAGATCGTCGTGCCGAGCTCCAGAGGTAAGTGTAGGGTGGGGGTGTGGGGAGGCAGGGTCAAGTGGGTGGGTAGGGAGACCGGCGAGGGAAAGTTTTTTTTTACAGGTTTGTTTTTTTTTTTGCGCCTTCCTCTTCTTCCTTGCTGCCCACTCCTTCGGGTCTCTGTTGCACCTTCTGACTGCCAGCCTCGACTCCCACACTGGCTACCAACCTCATATGGCAGTCCCCCTGGGTAACCTGGCATATCCCTTTGCCGGGCGGGTCCCCCTCCGACGAGGGGGAAGGCACCGGTGGGGCGGCCACCAGACTATTTCATTGGCCCGGGGTACTGCTGAGGTGTGTCGGTCCTGGGATCGGCGGCAGCGGAGGACAGAGAGACTGTCATCCGGCCAGCCAGGAAGCATTTTCCTGGTTTTCTGTGGGGAGTGACATCCTGACGTCATGGCATACACCGACATCTGTCACTCCAATTGAGCATTGGACCCAGGCGTCACTGCTGTGCTCCCGGCCTCTGCCAGGAGCTAGTGTGTGCCGGTGTGGATCCCCACTCTCCCCCTGGAGAAGGAGAGCTGTCCCCAGACGCTCCATCCTTCTCTCCCAGGCCGGCCCTCCAGAGACCTGAGTCTGTTCCCGAACCCACAATCAGCTGTAGAGACGGAAACTAATCGCTGAAAATGACGGGTCAGCCAGGTTTTTTTTTTTTTTTTTTTTGGCGAAGACGACGCTGGACGCTTGCCATGCTGGGGTGGGCTCCCAGCATGGCAGCTGGAAGGCTGTTTTGTGGGGGGCCTGGAGCCGATTGGCAATTGGGCACCCCGCTGGACATGGACTTGTGCCACGCTGGGTGGGCTCCCAGCGTGGCAGCTGGAAGGCTGTTTGGGGAGGGCCGGAGCCGACGCGGGGATTGGGCACCCCGTCGGCCATAACAGTTTTACCACACTGGGGTGGGCTCCCACATCGTGGCACCTGGAAAGCTTTTTGGGGAGGGGCTTGGAACCGGCGGGGATTGGGCACCCCGTCGGCCATACAGTGTGTGCGTGGGGGAGCGATGACACGCAGTGTGCGTATGCAGGTGAATGGGGAGCTGCTCACTGAAGCGGAGCTCTCCCTTTCAACTGTAACGGCACTGCATTTTCAACTGCTGACATAGACAGCTGCAGCATTCATTGGAGAACTGCGGCTGCGCTTGCAAACACACTGACTGAATTGGAAGACTGGTGGCACACCTCTGAAAACTCGGATGATGGCACTATGTTTCTTGCACATGCGTGCAAGCAAATATAAAAAGGATAAACTTTTCATTTCCTTTGCGCCCAAAAGAGAGGGCATGACAGTTTGCAAACAATACTTATCCAAATGGGTAGCAAACTGCATTTTGTTCAATCAGAAGTATAACAAGCCCCTTCTGGGGGAAGTCAAGGGGCATTCAACCAGAGGCATGGCTGCATCTACTGCTTGTTTCCGGAATGTTTCTGTCGCGGACATTTGTGCGGCAGCTACTTGGAGCTCTGTCCACACCTTTACCAAACACTACAGCCTGGACATTACTGCTGGGCACAGGGCAGGCTTTGGACTTGCCGTCCTTTAGGGCCTCCTACCTTAATCTTGTACCTGCTGCAGACATTTCCTGCCTCCTGTGCTTCAGCGTTTGTCTGAATTTCACTGCTTGGGACTCAGTCCTAATGGTTAGTACCTACTGCAAGAGCCCTCTCAAAGTAAGATAGTACAATTATGTAAGAACTTACCGTAACAGTAGATCTTACTTCAAGAGGGCTCTTGCAGTAGGTAATTACATATAGGACTGACGCCGGCAGGCGGCAGGACCCCATGGAAAAATTTCTAGCTAGCAGTCCCTGGCGAGGGACCGCCCCCCACGTCAGGTGACTGGCGTCAGGAGACGTCGGTATAAAGGGGCGGTCCCGGACGCCCGCCTTCCAGTTCTTTCCCGCCGTTAGCTTGTGCAGTGCCTCGCGGAAAAGTTCGTGCTTCGTCAGCCCTACCTTTGTTGTTTTCTTTACCGAAAAATCGTATTTTTTCGACAATGTCAGTACTAACGTCGGTGTATGTCGTCTCCTACACCCTCCAAGCACAAGAACAAGTGCGATTCACGCGGCTCCCAACTACCACACAAGGATGGCCACTCCCTGTGCCTGTTCTGCCTAGGCCCGGATCATCAAGTCGAGAAGAATCAGCATTGCCTTAGCTTTAACGCGGCCACCCGAAAAAGACGGCAGCAATCCCTGGAGGCCCATATTCTTAAAAAGAAAATGAGCTCTATGGAGAAGGAGCTTAAAAAGCTAAGGCAGGCATCCACTTCCCCCGAAGGCCATCGAAAGAAGAAGGACAAGGAGAGGCACCAGGACAAAGGCTCCTCCACCGCGTCTCCATCAGGAGTCGCGGGCTTACAGGTAACATCCCCTCCGGGGGATCGCTCCTCAACGGCCGCCTTGGAGGTTTCTGAGGCGGCGTTGGCCCACCCGTCTGGCTCACGCTCGGGCCTTGCGGGCGCCTCCGGGCAGTTGGAGGCCTCCGCCCCTGGTTCAGCTGCAGGCTTGCGGCCTACCATTGCAGGCGACTCCGGTAAGCCGGGCGTCGGTTCCTTTGACGTCCACCTGGAGAGGGCTGGTAAGATGTCCGACCCTTCGGGGCGATGCACGGCTTCTTCCCCACCGGACCAGGCCGACCCTTCCTCTCGACCTTCCTCCGGGGAAGGCTCTCGTAAGTCGGACGTAGGCTCCTCCAGCGCCCGCTGAGAGCTTGCCTCTACACCTCACGTCAGCTCGTCCGACATCCAGCCGGCGAAGGAACCGATGACGGACCCCCATTCATCCGTCGTTCCCGGTTCACCGCAGGTTTTGCTGCCATCTGGGGAACCAGAGTCCCCCCATCCTGACCCCGGGAACTCCCCTTCCCCGGGCGCAGTTGGGGATCCTTTGCCTCCGTTAGTCCCTCCTCCATCTGGAGCAACGGACCTGACATCGGCTCCCCGGACGCCAGCTCCAACGCCGAACCCTTTGATGTCGGTACCTCCGGCATCAGGGCTTCCGCCGTCGGCCCTGACGTTGGCCTTACCAACTCAGGGAGAGTTCCTGCTCCCATCGGACCCTCCCTCCGGGCTGTCCACTACGGACCCACCCTCGAGGTTCCCAGCCGGGCCGTCTGCGCAGGCAGCTCTCGGCTTCCGGTGCCCGCCATCTTATTCGACACCGTGTACCCGGAACGTCGAGATCTGACGCTGGCTTCCCGACGCCGCAGTACTCGACGTCTCAATACCCGACGCCGGGTTACCCGCAGCTGGGTTTTGGATATGCTCCATATGGGTATAGCCCATATTCTTATCCCCCGCCTCCTCCACCGCCCTCGCAGCCGCCGGTGGACCTGCAGGAGACTCTGGCCTCCTGGTGGGCTGAGGCCAAGGCTCAGCTCACCAAAGAGGTCGAGAGCCGCCTTCCGGCGATGGTGCCGTCCGAGGTTCCTGTATGCCCCAGGTGGCACACTCCCTCACCACCTCCGGACTCCAGGGTTCTTCTGTCTGGGTCCAGAGAGGGGCAGGACACGCGTCCCTGGGGACTACCCAAGGGACCCGTTCCTCCCCCGGGTCGGGAAAGGGAGTCTTACTCTTCTTCTTCCTCCTCTTCACTCTTGGACTCCTCGGACTCTTCCGATGGCTGCTCCGAGAGAGACGACGAGCCTCGCTCTCCGTTGAAGCCCCGGCCGAGGACTCCTCTAAAGTCCCCTCCGGAGGATCCTTCTTTTACGGAGTTGCTTAGAAAAATCCAGGAGGTCCATCAGTGGCGCTCTTTGGAACCAGATCCTCAGCGTCTGAAACTCACTGAACATCTGGATCTGCCCGTGACAGCTCCTACACTAGTGCCACACTGGATAGAGCCTCACGCTGATCTTGTCACCACGATATGGAAACAGCCGTCGGCCTTAGCCCCACTTCCCAGGAAGTCGAGCAGGCTATATCAGGCTCCAGAGGGTGTTGATTTCCTAGATTCTCACCCTCGTGCCGACTCGGTTGTGATTAGCGCCGCTCACAGCCGGTCGGCGAACCCAAAGCATCTTAGATCGTCACCTCCTGATAAGGAATCTCACCTTCTGGACCAGTACAGGAGAAAGATTTATGCTTCCTCCACACTGGGGATTCGGGCCCTGAACTACATCGGCCACATGGGGGACTACCAGAAGGCCATCCTTACTCAGGTGGAAACTAAGCTGGACTCCTTGCCTGACTCCCAAGTGAAACAGGAGTTGGCTGATCTCGTCCGCTCTGCTCGTTCGGCCAGTCACCACATGCTACATGAGACATACGACGCAGTGGACATTGCTGGGCGGAACTCTGCTTTCACCGTAGGCCTACGGCGTCATGCTTGGCTCCGTGTGTCAGGTCTGGTCCGAGGTGCAATCTGCTATCCAGGAAACACCTTTCCGGGTCGGTTTTTGGGTGATGTCAAGGACATCATTACCGATTTGCAGAGAGAAGGGACGGCTTCTAAATCGTTGATTCTATGTGCCGTCCCCTATCAGCAGCAGCACCGTCTCCTCAGACAGGAATCGGGTCGGGTTAGCGGGTCATAAAAACGCTGGGCCCTCAAGGGCTGCTAAGCCCCTCCGCTTCAAAAGCAGCGGGTAGCTTCAGCTGCGGCGCTGCCCCACACTACCTGACTCCTTTCCTCTCCCACTGCCTCTGGACTCCCCGGAGGAACTGGTAGGAGGGAGGTTTTCCCTCCACCTTCCAGGATGGGAGAGGATAACCACGGATTCTTGGGTGCTCCAGCTTATAGCAGAAGGACACTCCATGGAGTTTCTTCAGAAACCACCCCGCCACCCTCCTCTGAAGTTGTCGTATTCACGGGAACACCTCCCTTTGGTCCAGGAGGAAATCTCGGCTCTTCTGGTGAAGCAAGCAATAGAGCCCGTCCCCCTTCATCTTCAGGGGACGGGTTACTATTCCCATTTCTTCCTGGTCCCAAAGATGACTGGAGATCTCAGACCGATTTTAGATCTCAGTTCCCTGAATCTTTATGTAGAGTACAAAAGGTTCAGGATACTCTCTCTGCAGAGCCTTCTGCCCCTCTCCGGCCGGGTCAATGGCTTTGTGCCCTGGATATGCAGGATGCTTATCTGCACATTCCCATTCGCCCCGCCCATCGCAAATACTTTCATTTTATGCTCCAGGGGGACCACTACCAGTTCAAGCGCACCTGTTTGGTCTATCCTCGGCCCCCCGAGTATTTACCAAATGCCTGGCAGTGGTGGCAGCCCACCTGCGTACCAAGGGAGTACAGGTGTTCCCTTACCTGGACTACTGGCTCCTTGTGGCCTTGTCCAGGGAGGAACTCCTGCGTTTCCTCTCCCTCACCCAGCAGGTTTTTGCCTGCCTGGGTATTACCATCAACCATTCCAAATCTCATCTGGACCCTTCCCAGAGGCTACAGTTCATAGGGGCGATCCTCGATATGACCATAGGCAAAGCCTTCCTGCCTCCGGACAGGGCGGCCTCCCTTCAGACCCAAATATGTCTGTTATCCGACCGCAGGATGGTATCGGCGAGGTCGGTTCTTCGCCTTGTCGGGCTCATGGTGGCCGCCATACCGACGGTCACCCGCGCTCAACTCCACATGAGGATCTCTCAGTGGACTCTACGCTCTCAGTGGGATCAACTAGTGGACAACCTAGATCATTCAGTTCTGATCTCATCGCCAATGATGCAAGACTTGCAATGGTGGATGGTTCGAGAGAATCTGTTTCGGGGGGTCCCTTTCTTTCATCCCCCAGACT
This sequence comes from Neoceratodus forsteri, assembly GCA_016271365.2. NCBI lineage: Eukaryota > Metazoa > Chordata > Ceratodontiformes > Ceratodontidae > Neoceratodus > Neoceratodus forsteri. The sequence goes on along the minus strand of CM028130.1, from coordinate 481,291,724 downwards.
CTAACCACAGACGCCTCAGGCGAAGGTTGGGGAGCCCATCTAGGCCCTCATCCGACCCAGGGCTCTTGGTCCAGGCTAGAACAGGCTCTTCACATCAATGTGCTTGAGCTTCGGGCAGTGTTGTACGCTCTCCAAGCCCTTCACCAGTACATCCTTCCCGGCCGCCTAGCCGTCCAGACGGACAACATGTGCGTAGTGTGGTACATCAACAAACAGGGAGGAACTCGTTTCTACCCTCTATGCAGGGAGGCAATGAGGATTTGGGATTGGGCAACACTACACAACCTTCACCTCATGGCGATTCACGTTCCAGGAGTCGACAACACCCTAGCAGACAGGCTAAGTCGCTCATCTGCTCTGACTCACGAGTGGGAACTGGACCAAGGGGTCCTAGATGATATCTTCCAACTTTGGGGAACACCACAGGCCGACCTGTTCATATCCCCCCAAAACGCAAAACTTCCCACCTTCTGCTCGCTCGTTCCAGAGCGAGGCGCTTTCTGGAACGATGCTCTGTCTCTAGACTGGAAGGACAGATTCGTCTATGCCTTTCCCCCAATTCCTCTTATCCCACGAGTCTTGCAGAAACTAGCTTCAGAAGGAGCGAGAATGATTCTGATTGCTCCTTTCTGGCGCAGGCAAATCTGGTTCTCTCTTCTACAACAATATTCAGAGGATCCTCCTCTTCCTCTTCCTCTATCTCGAGGTTTGTTGACCCAGGATCAGGGGACCCTGGTCCATCCAGACCTCAAATCCCTTCAACTGCATGCGTGGCTCCTGCAGACCTAGCCCAATCCTGTTTTGGTGTGCCTCCCAAAGTGGCGGAGATTTTAGTGGAGGCCAGAAAACCCTCCACCAGGTCCACTTATGCCATGAAGTGGAAAAAATTCACTATTTGGGCCACCTCCAAGAACGTGGAGCCTTTCTCCTGTTTAGCAGGGCTTCTGCTGGAGTATTTACGTCATCTGTTTGACCTGGGTCTCAGCCATTCCTCTTTGAAGGTACACATGGCGGCTATCTCAGCCTATCATGTTCCCTTCGCAGACAAAGCTTTCGCTCAACTGGAGGTCTCTAAGACCTTTCTCAGAGGGGTCCTCTATCTGAGGCCCCCCCATCCGTACTCCTGCTCCCCCTTGGGACTTGAATTTTGTTCTCAAGAAACTTACCCTTCCTCCCTTTGAACCTGCAGCTTCTGCAGATTTAAAGTTTCTTTCATGGAAGACACTCTTCTTGGTGGCCATTACTTTGGCTCGAAGAATCTCCGAGCTCCAGGCCCTGATGTGTAAAATCCCCTACTTGATTTTTCACAAGGAACGAGTTGCTCTTCGCACTGAATCCTAAGTTTCTACCTAAAGTAGTAGCAGAGTCTACCTTAAATCAGTCCATAGAGCTACCTGCCTTTTTTTCGCAGTACTCTAACCAAGGGGAATATTTACTCCATACTATGGATGTTCACCGGATTCTGAGATACTACATCAACAGGACGAAGTGTCTCAGAAAGACTGATCAGTTGTTCATCTCTTTTGCTCACAAAAGGGAAGGCAATGCTGTTTCCAAGCAATACCTGTCTAAGTGGTTGGCTCATTGCATCACTTTCTGTTATGACAAGTACCACAAGACCCTCCCGGGTCAAGTCAGAGGCCACTCCACAAGAGGAGTAGCTGCCTCTGCAGCTTGTTTCAAGAATGTGTCTGCGGCAGACATATGCGCTGCCGCCACCTGGACTTCCGTCCATACCTTTACAAAATACTACAGTTTGGATATTGCCTCTCGCCTTAGAGCAGGCTTCGGGCTAGCTGTTTTGCAAGGCCTCCTGTCTTGAGGCTTGCACGGCTAGAGCTATTTCATGGAGTAGCTTCCTCCTCCTGGTGCCTTTTATTTATTCCAGACTGCTTGGGATTCAGTCCTGTATGTAATTACCTACTGCAAGAGCCCTCTCGAAGTAAGATAGTACAGTTACGTAAGGACTTACCGTAACAGTAGATCTTCGAGAGAAGCTCTTGCAGTAGGTAATACCTTCCCGCCCTCCATCCCCCTATGCTTTTTCAGCTCCTTTTCCATATAGAGAAATATCCGCTTCTCTCTCATCTGGCCTCTTTTGGCCTGTGGTGGGAAAGAACTGGAAGGCGGGCATCCGGGACCACCCCTTTACACCGACGTCTCCTGACGCCGGTCACCTGACTTGGGGGCGGTCCCTCGCCAGGGACTGCTAGCTAGAAATGTTTCCGTGGGGTCCTGCCGCCTGCCGGCGTCAGTCCTATATGTAATTACCTACTGCAAGAGCCTCTCTCAAAGATCTACTCTTACGGTAAGTCCTTACGTAACTGTACTATCTTCGAGAGAGGCTCTTTCAGTAGGTACCTTTCCCCCTCCCACCTTCCCCCTGCCTCTCTGACTGCGTCTTTATAGGCTTTCTTTTGGCCCCAGGAGCCCACTCCTTTCTTCTGTCATAACTTCTTAGGTCTCCGGCAGGAGAACTGGAGGACGGACTTGGGGACTGCCCACTATATAGTGTCATGCTGATGTCCATCACGTGACGCTGGGTGGGCTGTCCCTTCCCACCTTCCCCCTGCTTCTTCAGCTACGTCTTTAAAGTCTTTCTTTTGGCTCCTTTCTCCTGTCATACCTTCTTAGGTCTCTGATGGGAGAACTGGAGGGCGGACATGGGTACCACCCACTATATAGTATCATGCTGCTGTCCATCACGTGACGCTGGGTGGGCTGTTCCTCGCCAGACACTGCTAGCTAAAGTTTTCCATGTGATCCTCGTGCCTAATGGCTCTAGTCCTAATGGTTAGTACCTACTGTAAAAACCTTTCTTGAAGATCTACTGTTACGATAAGTTCTTATGTAACTGTACTATCTTACTTCATGAAACAGCTCTTGCAGCAGGTTACACCATTAGGACTGAAGCCACCAGGTGCCAGGACCCCACAGAAATTTTCTAGCTAGCAGTATTCAGCGGGGACTGCCCCCAACGTCAGTCCTGCCCCCGTCAGGCATAGTATATAAGGTGGCGGCCCCCCAGAATCCCCAGTTCTTTTCCCGCCATCGACTCACCAGCATCGGCCTCTCGGTCTCTAACTAGTGCACGACGACTTAGAACTTCAAGAGTTTCAACATAACTAATGTCCTCTCGAACTCCTTCATTTGAGGGACACCTTTCAAAGTGTGCATGCGGAAAACAGATCCCTTTCAAGGATCCTCATTCTTCCTGCATGTGGAGCTTAGGCCTGGACCACGACACCAAGGCCTGCACCTTTTGCCAAGGGTTCAACAGCCGCACCAGGATCCACCATCAGAAGGCACTTCAGGCTTACCTGTTAGAGGATAAACTTAGTAGGATGGACAAAGAACCTTCCTCCAGGGGCGATTCTTCCTCCAAGGTCCAAAAACATCGGGACAAGCACCGGGAGAAGGCAAGGTCCAGATCCCTGAACTGGGCCTCAGATTCACGGAGCTGAGGCTCCATGCGATTGGACCGTTCTCCCTCCAGGGCTAGGTCTCAGCTCCGTCCGGTTAAAGTCCGGGCTTCCAGCGGTTCTTCGACTCTTCAGCCCATCAAGACTTCTAGGCCCTCGGCTTCCTCTACTCCCTCTCGGGCCGCTTCTAAGTCCTCCGAACACCACAAGTCTTCCTCTTCTACCCGACGTCAGGACCCCGACTCCAGGTCAGTCTCCCAGCCCCCTAGGGGCCCAGATCCACCACCCAGGAAGACGAAGGACCTGATGTCCCTCAAGCGGACGACGGACCTGACGTCAGCCAACCACCCGAAGTCGGCCAGGCGTTCGCCGGAACTGAGGACATCGGCCAAGCAGCAGACACCAACCAGGTGTTCACTGGACCTGAAGTCATCAGCCAAGCGACCGATGTCAGCTTCACCGGAGCTGAAGACCGCCCCACAGTCACCGGTGGACACCGGTCACAGGGATTCCACAGAGGAGGACATCGCGTTGCCTGAAGACCAGGTGGGCGACACCGAGGATGCGGGGCTTCCGAGGGAACCTTCGCCCACCCTGAAGACACCCGAGGACCCGAAGCCCGACCCCGGCGACAGACCACCAGCGCCAGGCCCGTCGTCGGGCATGAATATACAAGAAGTAAAGGATCTCTTTACTTTCTGGTGGGACACCATCTGTAAAGACGTGGTCCCAGTAAAGCCTCCTCCTCCTCCTACTCCTTCACCTCCTATGCCCCCTCCTCCACCACAGGGGCCAGCAGGACGACCACCAACCCCTAAGGAGCAGACTCCACCTCCCAGGGGTAGATCCCAGGATTGGAGAAGGCCTCCCTCAAGATCTCCATCAGGATCTCCCAGCCCCAAGCGACCCAGACGTCGGCGGTATACTCTGTCAGGGGAGGACTCCAGATCGGATACCTCGGATTACTCCAGATCTCCTTCTCCACTCAGCATTTCATCACCTGACCCACATGACCTTTCCAAGTCTCCTCCGGATGATCCCTCTTTGTCTGAGTTTATGAGGCACATCCAGGTCAACATGGGGTGTGATGCTGAAGACCTCGACCGCAATAGGGAGCGCCTTGCCCGTTATCTTTGGCAGAAAGACCCAAAGCCTGTGGTAGTGCCACCCTTGGTGGACACCTTTGCAGACGTCACCAAGGCTGCATGGAAGCTTCCGCACTTCACTCCTGCAGTGCCGCCTGTACAAGGCCCCAAGAGAGGACCCATACTTGGCTCAGCAATCTCTGGCAGACTCCCTGGTCATTACGGCCTCACAAGACCGGTCCCAAAGACCGCAACACATGAGCACACAGCCACCGGAACAGGAATCCAAACAATTGGATGCCCTGGGGAGACGTATGTATGCAGCTGCTACATGCTCCATCAGGTCCCTGAACTACCTAACGCACATGGTACAGTTTCAGAACACCCTATGGGAACAGGGCCAGGAACTGGTCGATAAGCTTCCGGATGGCGATCAGAAGGCAGCGCTCCTAAACCACCTCCGCACAGGGTCTGATGTGGGAACCCAAGTACTATGAGCCACATACGATTCTGCGGACTCATCTGCCAGAGCTGCAGCTTCAGGCGTCTGTCTTCGGCGACACTCTTGGCTCCGTGTCTCCGGCTTCATCCCGGATGTACAGAAGAACATTCTTAACGTCCCCTACAATGGCGAAGTACTCTTTGGTGAACCCTCGGAGAAGGTTACCGCCAAACTCCAGGATGCTGGGAAGGCAGTCAGGTCTGTACAGGCCATGTACAGATCCAGGCTCGGTTCCTTTCATAGGAACCAGAGCCGTGTTCGTAGCCGGCAACAAAGGCAGCAGCCACGTTCCGGCCAGCGACAAAGGGGCTCCTTTCAGCGGAAAGCCCAGGCTAAGTTGTCCCGAGACAGAGCCCAATGCTACACTAAACTGGCCCAGCCTGCAGGGACCAGTGCTGCCACAGCATGACTCCTTCTCGGCCCCCGCCCTTCCTCTGGATCAAAGGGCACAAAAGGTTGGGGGTCGCATCACTCGCCACTTTTCAGGGTGGCAGTCGATTACCACCGACAGGTGGGTTCTCCAGTTGGTCAAGAAGGGTCACTTCATAGAATTTCTCGACCACCCGCCGGCAAGAGCTCCACTGCTTTCCCGTTACTCGGGTCAGCACGCCCTGCTCATACAGCAGGAGTTGCTCGCGCTACTGGAAAAAGAAGCGATAGAGCACGTACCACGGAACCAGAGGAGTGCAGGGTATTATTCTCACTTCTTTCTGGTTCCCAAGAAAACAGGGGACCTTTGTCCGATACCGGACCTCAACGAGTTGGTCCTGTACAAACGCTTCCACATGGTGACCCTCCCAGGTCTGATTCCCATGCTCAAGCAGGGCGCCTTTCTAGCGTCCTTGGACATGCAGGATGCTTACCTGCATATTCCCATTGCTCAAGCGCACAGGAAGTTTCTGTGCTTCGAGTTCTAGGGCCACCATTATCAGTTCCGAGCCCTCCCCTTCGGACTGTCATCGGCACCTCGGGGATTCACGAAGTGTATGGCGGTCTTAGCGGTGGCTCTGAGGAGACAAGGCCACTACGTGTTCCCCTACCTGGACGACTGGCTTCTCATGGCACCCTCTCAGGAGGCCTTGATGTCCGCCATCCATTATACTCAGTCTCTGTTCGAGACGCTGGGCATCATGATCAATCACGAGAAGTCATGCCTGGTTCCGTCACAGACTCTGCAGTTCATAGGTGCAGTTCTGGACACCGTCCAGGGGAAAGCTTTTCTTCCCCAGGACAGAGTGGAACATATCAGATCCCTCATCAGGGACATTTTGGCAAAAAAGACAGTTCCTGCCAGATTGGTCCTTTGCCTGCTCAGACACATGGCTGCGGCCATTATAACAGTCCCGCTTGCTCGTCTCCACATGCGGGTCACCCAGTGGATGTTACGGGTCCAATGGGATCAAAAGCAAGACCATCTGCATCTTCCAATCTGGATCACGAAGACCGTAATCTGGGATTGGCAATGGTGGCTGGATCCGAAGAATCTATCGGCAGGGTTCCCCTTCATTGCGCCGTCTCTGATCGTGACACTCTCCACAGACGTCTTGGGGCTCGGATGGGGAGCACACCTCGACAGGTCCAATCTCAGGGCCTGTGGACAGCCCAAGAGACTCATCTCCACATAAATATCCTGGAAATGAGAGCAGTTCTTTACGCCCTGTGGGCCTTCCAGTCGGAGATTCCACTGGGTACCATTCTGTTACAAACAGACAATTCCACAGTGATGTATTACCTCAACAAACAAGGAGGCACCCATTCCTACATGCTTTGCAGGGAGGCCATGAGGGTGTGGGATTGGGCTTTGCAACACGGCGGAAACCTCATTGCTGTTCATGTCCCAGGAGTGGACAACATCACTGCAGATGGCCTGAGCTGCTCTCAGGCCAGAGTCCTCAAGTGGGAACTACTCCAGGAGGTAGTAGAGGATCTGTTTCAGAGATGGGGTACACCAGAATTAGACCTTTTCGTGTCCCCATCCAAAGCAAAACTGCCCAATTTTTGCTCGCTAGATCCAGGACCTGGTGTTTTCTGGCGAGACGCGTTGTCCCTCTCCTGGGCGGGCAGATTCCTCTATGCCTTCCCCCCTTTCTGTTGATCCAGAGGGTTCTTCTGAAACTCCGCAGAGAGCAAGCGACGCTGATACTCATCGCGCTGTTCTGGCCCAGACAGATCTGGTTCCCTCTACTACATCAGCTATCCTGGGAACCTCCGGTGCCTCTGCCAATCAGCTCTCACTTATTGTCTCAGGAGGAGGACTCCTTGGTCCATCCAGACCTTTGTTTGCTGAGCCTGCACACGCTTGGCTCCTAGAGACATAGCTATTTTGCGACACGGGGTCTCGCAAGAGGTAGGTGACGTTCTGGTGGCCTCGAGAAAACCGGTCACTCATGCTACGTACGCCATGAAATGGCACCGTTTTTGCCTATGGGCTCAAGCACTGGGGTTTTCGCCTCTAGACTGTCCAGAAAAGTCAGTCTTGGACTACCTCTTGTCTCTTTTCCGAACAGGCTTTGCCTACTCCTCGATGAAAAAAACACCTCTGTGCCATATCAGTCTATCATTATCCTATAGGCCAATGCACCATATCTCAGTTGGAACGGCACGAGCCTTCCTGAGAGGTATTCTCCACCTTAGAACTCCGATTAAGGATCCAATTCCACCATGGGATCTACCCTTTGTCCTGGAATAGCTTACATTGCCACCCTTTGAACCAGCCACGGATTGCGAGCTACATCTTCTCACTTGGAAGACTTTGTTTTTAGTTGCTGTTACCTTGGCCAGAAGAATTTCTGAACTCCATGCATTCATGTGCAAAGAGCCTTATTTGGTTTTTCACAAAGACAGGGTATCCCTATGGACTAATCCCAAATTTCTGCCTAAGGTGGTCTCAGCTCTCACCCTTAATCAGGACATTGATCTACCAGTGTACTTTCCCAACTATTCGAATCGAGGAGAGGCCTTGTTGCACACCCTAGATGTGCATAGGTGTCTCCGATACTAACTGACCAGAACCAAACACCAGCGAAAATCGGACCAGCTTTTTGTCTCCTTTGCCCACAGGATGATGGGAGCTCCTGTTTCTAAACAGTCACTGTCCAGGTGGCTCATTCAGTGTATCACGTTCTGTTACCAGAAGCGTAACAAACCCTTACCGGGCACGGTCAAGGGTCATTCCACAAGGGGAGTGGCTACCTCCTTTGCGGCCCTTAAGAATGTGTCCAACTTCGGCTATCTGTGCTGCAGCTACTTGGAGCCCGCGGTACACTTTCATCAGGTATTATAGCCTGGATATCGACGAGGCAAGAGCAGGTTTGGTCTAGCAGTCCTTCAAGGACTTCTGTCCTAGGCTTAGGTTCCATTAAGGATTTCTAACTTCCCTCCTTCCAATGGTGTGGGATTTCCATTATTGCTTGGGAATCAGTCCTAATGGTGTAACCTGCTGCAAGAGCTGTTTCTCGAAGTAAGATAGTACAGTTACGTAAGAACCTACCGTAACAGTAGATCTTCGAGAACAGCTCTTGCAGCAGGTACTTTCCCTCCCACCATCCCCGCTGGAGGTAGATTCCAGTTTCAACATCCTACTCCAAGGCTCAGGTGTCTCAGCATCTCTCTGACTGCCATTTGATGGTGGATCCTCAGTTTCCTCTTCTGATGTCATCCAGCGGCCAGGAGTCTCCGGCGGGAGAACTGGGGATTCTGGGGGACCGCCCCCTTATATACTGTGCCTGACATCGGGGGCAGGACCGATGTCGGGGGCTGTCCCCGCTGAATACTGCTAGCTAGAAAATTTCCATGGGGTCCTGGCGCCTGCCGGCTTCAGTCCTACCTGCTGCAAGAGCTGTTCTCGAAGAGCTACTGTTACAGTAAGTTCTTATGTAACTGTACTTTCTGTGTGCAGTGCCATGCATCTCCAGTCCCCTTAAGTTTTCACTCTCCCGTATGGCCCATGCCAAAGGTTCTAGATAAAGGGTAAAAAGCAGGGGAGACAATGGGCATCCTTTCCTGGTCCCCCTACTCAGTTGGAATGGGTAAGAGGAGTGCCTGTTGACTTTAACAGAGGCACTGGGGTCAGTATATATTTTCTGAAGAGCTGCCACAAATTTCTTCGAGAAACCCATCTTTTCCAGTACTGCATATAGAGAGGGCCAGGAGACTCTGTCAAATGCCTTTTCAGCATCTAGGCTGAGCATCACAGTAGTCTTCTGGGTGATGTGCATGTGGCTCATTATATGCAGTGTCCTGTGGATATTGTCTCCAGTCTGCCGGCCCCTTATAAAGCCCATTTTGTCTGGGCGTATCAGTCTAGAGAGTGTGTTTTCAAGTCTGTGAGGTAGTATTGCTGTAAAAAATTGGTAATCAGCATTAAGCAATGAGACTGGTTTATATGCTGTGCAATATATTGGATTTTCCCTGGTTTGGGGATTACAGAGATGGATGCTGTGCAATATATTGGATTTTCCCTGGTTTGGGGATTACAGAGATGGATGCATATTGCCAGGTTCTAACGATGTCTCCTTCTTGCAGCTCCTCATTACATACCCTAAGCAGTGGGGGCAGCAGGAGTTCTTTCTGAGTCTTATAAAATTGATTGATATACCCGTCTAGCCCTGGTGCTTTTTATGTTTTAGCTGTTTTAATTACCCTCTCCAGCGTCACCCTCAGTGATTGGGGTTGTAAGCTCCTCGGTCAGCTCGGGTGTTAGGGTCTTAAGTGTCAAGGTTCTCAAGAACTCTTTTGTACCTTCGGTCCTGTAGGGGTCTTCCGGGGTGTATAGTTTGGTGTAATATGCCTGAAAGGCCTCTACAATGTGTTCCGTCTCTCTTACCTCCAGTCCCGTCTCTGGGTGTTTTACCCTGATGACTGTAGCTCTGTTTTTTGTTTCCGCAGTTGACGCACAAGTACTCTTGTGGCCCTAGGCCCCGTTTTGTAATACTTGTATCTCAGGTACATGAGCACTATCTCTGTTTTATGTCGGAAAATGTTTTCAGTTTCCCCTTTGATTTTTGTCATCTGGGCCCTTACAGATCTGTCCCCTTTTTTATGGGCTTCTTAAAGGAAGTGATAGATGTATTGCAGTTTCTTCAAGTTTTTTTGTCTTTCTTTTTTCTTTCAAGATATGTATGCTATTATTTGCTCTCGAAGTACTGTCTTGAGTGTGTCCCAAATAGTCACGTCTGTGTGTTCCTCTCCTTGATTAAGTGTCAGCATATCCGGTATCTGTGTTTTCAAGAATTCTCTGAATTCTTCCAACCTCAAGTGGAAGATGTTTAATCTCCACTGGGTTTTCAGTTTAAAGTGGATTAATCTCAGATGTGTGCAGCCCTGTGCATGGTCTGATATTAAGATATCCCCACCTCAGTTTGTAATTCTCTGGGTGTATTCCACCTGCGTGTAACTGTAGTCTGTTCTGGTATACACCCCGTGGACAGCTGAGTAGTGTGTGTAGTTTTTAGCTGTCTTATGTAAGTCCCTCCAGATATCCATCCACTTCAGGTCCTTTCATGTGTTCGCACACTGCTTGTGTGGTGCTGGCTGTCTAGGTGGGTGTGGGTTTGAGGTGTCCCATCTGTTTGATCGTAACATATTTGAAATCCCCTGCAAGTAGTAGCATGCCAGTGACATTGGTCAGTATCAGGCCTAGCAATGTCTCGATCCTTGTCGTACCAGTACCCGGTGGAATGTAGACTGAGGCCATGGTCATCTCAACATTTTGCAGTAGGCCTTGCACCAGTACCAGTCTCCCTAGTTTTATCTCTAATCACCTTCCGTTCCTGAAAATCTGTCCGATGGGGGATCAGAACTGCTACGCCTCTACGTTTCCCCTTCTCTAATTCTGAGCTGTATACCTTCTTTTTTTTTTAAATGTATCTTTCAAACAACATGAAGTCTTGCTGTATTCTGACTATTGCAGTTAGGTCCTGCCCTTTAACTGCCCCGGAGAAGAAAGAGCTAACTTTCCATGGCCAGCATGGAACGTTCAGTGCGAGCTCGGTTGAAGCCCCTGTCTGCTGTTGTTTAAACTCCAACCGTCAGATTCTTTACTCTGCCTCACTGAACAGTCGCTCCGGAGATTTCTCCTTTGCTCGGTTCAAAAAAGTCGGTTAAAGTGTCGTTTTTCACTCGGTTTCTACCACCTAATCTGTTGGTTTAAGTCTCTGTCTGTGGTACCGTGAGTACTAGATAGGTTTTACATTTAGTTTCTGTGTGGAACTTGTAAATTTGGGATTGGTTCGGTTTGAACCGATCAGATTGGTCTTAAAAACTTTTGAATTTATTAGAGTGTGGTAACCGGTCCGTATTGGTTCTAAAAAAGACAGATTTAATTACGTTTTTTTCCCAAGACCTGTAACACGGTCAGGAACCGATAGGGGTGTCCTGCCTGGCAGATTGCCGAAAAAGGGTAAGTTTTGGATAGGATTGGCCATGTCTGAGAAACCCAAGAAAAAAACCGGGCCCACTGGGTTTCAACACTGCAGTGTGTGTGGGAAAGCCTTTACTAAGGCTGATCCCCACACCACCTGTGTTTATTGTCTGGGGTTTGACCGCCTCGAGTCAGACTGCCAAATTTGTAAAAGTTTTCCCAAAGCTACCCTGGATAAGAGAGTAGGTAGACTGAGGGAAAGGGAGGCCGAGAAGTCCGCTGACCCGGGTGGCCAGCCCGGTTTAGTTCCGACCGAACCAGAAGGCGTGCCCTCTGACCAGGGTGAAACTTCTTCGGGCAAAAGGAGAGCCGATTCTGAGGAGTCGGTTCTGGTTAAAAGAAAGAGAAGAGAAAAATCATCCGGTTCGGATCCACAAGTTCTTTCTCCGACCGCTGATGAAATAGCCAAAGCGATAAGGATAGGGCAATCGCTAACTTTGGTTCCGGCCGAACCGGCACCATCTGGCAGGGGCTCGGTTTGGTCGGTTCCCCTGGTTCCGGATTATACCTTAGAAGAATTTTATGAACCGGAGGAAGAGGAGGAGGAGGAGGGAGAGTATGAGGTTAATGATGATGATGGTGATTATGAAAGTCTGGATGTGCCTATTGACCCGGACATCTCCCCAGACGGACCTTCAGGTGTTTCCCCTCCTAGGCTTTCTGAGTCCCCTTCCCACTTTATGTTTTACAAGAAAGTGGCTAAAACCCTCCAGCTTCCAATGGAAGAAGCAGTAGAGGATCAGGAGGAGCCTGATTTTGTTGAAATGATGGACATCCCAGAGTCCAGGAGACTGTCTGTTCCCCTCCATAAATCCTTTGGCAAACAGACAATTAAAATTCTAAAGACTCCTAACTCCATAACTCCTGTGTACAGACGAATGGACAAGAGGTATAGCCTTTCAGGCTCGAACACGGAGTTCCTTTCTCAGCAATGCAGCCATGTTGGGGTAGTGCAGGCTGCTGCCTGTGATAAGGCAAATATTCCCTTGGCATCACAACCCCCAGATAAGGACTCCAGGAGGATTGATGCCATGGCAAAGAAGCAGTACATGGCAGCATCTTTGGGACTCAGGCAGGCTAACTATATGGCCTACACAGCTAGATACGAGAAGTCCAGGTGGGACACTGTGCTGGCTCTGGCTAAACAGGCCCCTGACCAGCTTGCCAAGGAGCTGTAGCAGGTGGCTGCGGATGGGATTGAGGCATCCAAGGTGCAATTTCATGCTGCTGTGGACTCCAGTGATATTTCATCTAGAGTCATGTCTACGTCTGTGGCCCTTCGGAGGATGGCTTGACTCAGATGTACTAGCCTATCACAGGATACCCAGGCTAAGGCCATGGATTTCCCTGTCATTGGTAATTCTCTGTTTGGGGAGCAGACAGAGAATTACATGAAAAAGATGGACGAGTACAGGACCACCTACAGGAGTGCTCAGGCCAAAGAAAGGCAAGCCACTCCTCAGAGACAGCACTCCAGGGGCAGGGGCAGGCCCATTCCAAGGCCTTTTTACCAAGCCCAGGGCTCTTCTTCTGCTTATGCTCAGAGGGGGTTCTTCAGAGGGAGAGGCAGACGGGGAATGAGCAGGCCTGCTTCCACCCCTCAGCCTAAAGCCCCTGCCAAGCAGACACCCTGATGGGTCTGCCTGGGCCGATTCTCCAGTACCTGTAGGGGGCAGGCTGGCTTACTTTGCCCAGGACTGGAAGTCTCTGACATCAGACAAGTGGGTCCTGGAAGTAGTAAGCCAGGGACTGGTTCTCTCCTTAAAAAAATTTCCCAAGATGAGAACCAGATCCTTTCCACCTGCAAATCCATCAGAGACCCTTGCCCTAGAGGCAGGGGTTTCTTCCTTCCTGGCTCTCAGAGCCATAGAAAGGGTTCCTACCCTACACAAGAGCAAAGGATTGTACTCCAGGTACTTCCTAACCCCCCAAAAAACAGGAGAATGGCGGCCCATCCTGGACCTAAGATATCTGAACAAGCACCTTTTAAAACCAAAGTTCAAAATGGTGACTCTGGGGATAATTCTGCCCTCTCTAAGGCCAGGGGACTGGCTAGCCTCCCTGGACCACAAAGATGCCTATTTTCACATTCCCATCAGGTGCTCCCACCGAAAGTACCTCAGGTTCGAGTTGCCCTCAGGCCACTATCAATTCAGAGCAATGCCCTTTGGCCTAACATCAGCCGCAAGGGTGTTCACAAAGTGCCTGGCAGTAGTGGTTGCTTTCCTAAGGAGAAAAAAGATCTCCATCTTTCCATACTTGGACGACTGGCTCATAGTGGGTCAGTCTCCAGACCAAGTCAAGTCACATCTGCAAATAACTTAGCAAGTGCTCACTTCCTTAGGATTCCTCCTCAACCTTCCAAAGTCAGTTCTCGAGCCAGTACAGCTCCTCATCTTCATAGGGGTGGAGCTGGATATAATAAGGGCAAGAGCCTTCCTTCCCCTGGACAGGGCAAGGACCCTCATGGAACTGGCCTCTTCATTCACCCTGCCGGTGTCTCGACCAGCAAGGCATTTCCTGCAGCTTCTGGGCCACTTGACAGCCTCTACAGCAGTGGTCCAGGGAGCAAGTTTTCAGATGAGGGACATTCAATTCCACTTAAGAGCCTTCTGGTCCCAAAGAAAGGATTCCCTTACCAAACTAGTCCCAGTGACTCGAACCCCGATCCAGGCTTTGCAGTGGTGGCAGGATCGGGACAATTTGAGACAAGGAGTTCCTTTTGTTACTCAGTCTCATTCAGTGATAGTCACCACAGATGCCTCCCTGCTGGGCTGGGAGCCCACCTGGGGGATCTTACTACCCAAGGGCTGTGGTCACCTCAAGAATCTCTGCTTCACATCAATCTCTTGGAACTCAGAGCAGTGTTTCTGGCACTGCAAGCCTTTTCCAAATCTGTGCAGAACAAGGTGGTCCATATCAGAACAGGCAATACCACCACAATGTTTTACATCAACAAGCAAGGAGGCACTCGGTCCATGGCCTTGTGCACAGAAGCAATGAAGTTGTGGTCCCTGGCCTATTCCCTGCAAACCTCTCTGATAGCAGTTCACCTCCCAGGGAAGGACAATGTCCTAGCAGATGCTCTCAGCAGGATATCTCAGGGCCATCACGAATGGATCCTATATCCCCTAGTTTCGAAAGTGATTTTCCGAGATGGGGCACTCCACAGATAGATCTTTTTGCAACCCCAGACAATCACCAACTTCCTCTCTTTTGTTGCAGACTCCTAGTCTTGGGCTCAGTCCCCCTGGATGCTCTGATTCTGAATTGGGAAGGAAAATTTCTGTATGCTTTTCCCCCCTTCCCTCTCCTGTTCAAAGTGTTAGTCAAGATCAGGTCTCAACCATGCAAAGTGATTCTGATTGCTCCAGACTCGGCCAGACAGCCCTGGTACCCACTGTTGCTGTCCTTAGCAGTCCACCTCCCCCTGTCTCTTCCCAGGAATTACAACCTGTTGTCATCCTCTCAGGGGACGATTTGGTATCCGAACCTCAAATCTCTCAATCTCAAGGCATGGCTCTTGAAGAGTTAGAGTTTGCTGATCTGCACCTTTCTCAAGGGGTTCTGGATGTCCTTAAGGCTTCTCAAAAGCCTTCCACCAGAAAGACTTACAGCTCCAAATGGAAAAGGTTCACTATTTGGTGCTCTAATAGGCATGTCTCTCCAGGATCTGCTGGGTTACCTACAGTCCTGGATTATATGGTTCATCTTAATGGCTTAGGACTTCGGCCAGCTACACTTAAACTGCATCTAGCAGCTATTTCTGCCTTCTTGTCAGTAGGCAAGCCCTCTCCTCTGTCAGCCCATCCTGTGTTTTGTAAGTTCTTCAAGGGATTGCTGCACACCAATCCCCCCTTTAGGGACCCTGCTCCTGCTTGGGATTTTAATGTTTGCATTGCTCAGCTTATGCAACCACCCTTTGAACCTTTGTCCTCTGCAGAGCTTAAGTACTTGACTTGGAAAACTGTGTTTTTGGTAGCCATTACCTCTGCCAGGCATGTCAGTGAATTGCAAGCCCTGTCAGTGGAGCCTGATTTCATCTCTTTCCACAGAGATAAAGTGGTCCTAAGAACTAACAGGAAGTTTTTGCCCAAGGTGGGGTCAGATTTCCACCTTAATCAGTCTATGTCTCTCCCTGTTTTCTTCACTGACCATTCCTCCTCTGGAGAGAGGAAGCTGCACAGCTTGGATGTTAAAAGGGCCCTCAGCTACTACATAGAGCGCACAAAGGGTCACAGGTTTGAGTCCCTCCAGTTGTTCCTCACATATGGAGAGGTCGGTAAGGGAAAACCTGCTACTAAGAGATCTATTGCCAGGTGGATTGTCTCTTGTATACATTTCTGCTATGAAAAGCTGGGTAGAACCCCACCCTCAGGCCTGAGGGCTCACTCTATTAGAGGTACAGCTGCTTCCCTGGCTACTGCCAGGGATATCCTTATCTTAGAAATTTGTCAAGCAGCCACCTGGAAAACAGTTCATACATTCACCAAGTATTACTCTCTGGATATCCAGGCTAGGAGTGATGCTTGGTTTGGCACAGCAGTACTTCAGAGCCTATTCCCAAAGTAGGTTCTGTCCCTCCTCCATGGAGGTACTGCTTGGTAGTCTGCAGTAGTCAGAATACAGCAAGACTTCATGTTGTGTGAAGAAAAAATTACTCACCTTAGTAATGTTGTTTCTTCTAATAGAGTCTTGCTGTATTCTGTCCTCCCCCTCTGCCTCCCCTCTCAGAACCTGGTTTTTGGGATGTGGGTGGGCAGGAGCAGTGTTGGCACCCTAGAGGTGCCCCCCTTTTTTCACCCTCCTTTACTTTGGGTGTGTGTTGTGTTTTATTTTTTGGGTTTCCTGACTTCAGTCTTTGATTTGAAACCAAAAAAAAACATTTTTTAATAAATTTAGTTGCCAGTTGGCTAGTGTGGCTAGTACAGTTTCCACACAGAACTTCTAGTGAGTATTGCTCGTAAAGATCTGACGGTTGGAGTTTAAACAACAGCAGACAGGGGCTTCAACCGAGCTTGCGTTGAACATTCCATGCTGGCCATGGAAAGTTTAACTCTTTGTTCTCCACGGCAGTTGAAAGGCAGGACCTAACTGGAATAGTCAGAATACAGCAAGACTCCATTAGAAGAAACAACATTACTAAGGTGAGTAATTTTTTCTTTATTGCTGTTGGGTGACACAGATAAGACATTGTGATACCTCATATGTATTTAAATCTGCATCAGAGAACAGTATTGACAATAGGAATAATAGAGCTCACATAATACATGAAAGATCTATATAATTCTTGTAAAACATTGCTGTACTAAACATGTATTATCACTTCAGGGTATCTGCATGGGGAAGGGGGAGCTGTTACATTATTAGTCTTAGTTTGGATATACAATTCCACCCAGAAGAAGCCGGAGGTACTGAAGGTATAGATTTGAAAGGTAGAGGAAAGGATTAATGTTCAGCATCCTCCCAGGGGGAAGATTCTAAGGGGAAGTATGGGAAGATTCTATGGGGAAGTATACCTTCTTAAGTAGTAGTAACATCTTGGGCATGTGTGATTTTGTATTTTCTTGGAACTTGGCTTCCCAGCCAAATGCCCTTTGGGGTAACCCTTGCCTCAGTGTTTGCACACAGAGGTTCTTTGTCTTTTAAATAGTAACATCTTTATTTTTCATCAGGAAAGGATGACATGCACCATTGGGACAAGTCCCATTTACAAGGTGCTCCTCAGTATCAGCTTAATTAAAAGTTTCAGTTCCATGACGTACAAACTTACTACAAATACAGTAAAACATCAAGACCACATATTCATAGGACAGAAATTGTAAAACATTTCATGTGTACATAAGTAAGTTCAGGACTCAGTCACAGCAACAACATCTAGTGGTCAATTCTTGCCTCAAGAATGTATTGAAGTGATTTCTGTTTTTGTGTAAATTTCTAGTTTGTAAAGTTAATTCATTCTAATATTTTATAGATGAGTATAAAAATGACAACTCTCCATATTTTGTTTGTGGGGTCCTAATATATAGATCTCTCATATATCCCTTTGCTCTAAGGTTATGTGTGTAATTTAACCTTAAAGCCAAACCTAGTGAGTTTTGCATGATCTGTCTTTGAGGGTGGAGCTTTTGCAGCAGGTAATACAATTAGGACTGAAGCCCACAGGCATCAGGACCCCACGGAGAAAACTTGTAGCTAGCAGTTTGAGGCAGAGGACCCCCAACATTGGCTCCGCCTGATTTTTTACATGGTATAAAGGCGATTCCCTAGTTCAACCCCAGTTCTTTTCCTGCCGTCGACCCGCGTGGTTCGGCTCCACGGACGTCTGTCTCTGCAGTCAACAGCTTCAAACACCAGAAAAGTCGTTTTTCTTTCTTAAATTAGTATAAATCTTCCTAACACCTCGTTTATGTCGTTGCCCTCACCACCGCGGTGAAAATCTAAGTTTGCCTGCGGGAAGCAGATTCCAATGAAAGACGGGCACACGGCCTGCCTCATCTGCCTAGGCCCGGAACACCAGCCTGACTCCTGTGGCCACTGCCAGAAATTCAACCAGAAGACGTGCACCGGGAGAGCCCACACCTTGAAAACCTTCCTCCTAGAGAAAAAGCTTGTGGCCATGCAGCGAGGTTTGGGGGCCAGCTCATCCTCTCCTGCTAGAGAATCCGCTTCCAAAGATAATGCCTCAGGGTGGAAGCATCACAAGGAGAAGGATCGGGCCAGGTCTGAATCCCGCCATCTGTTGCCAGCCAAACAGGCATCGTCATCTCTTTCTTCCAAAAGGTTGGGTTCGATTCCAGCAACCGACTCTTCCTGCTCTTCTAAGTCCGCCCCCCCCCAAGGGTTGCCACCAGGAGTCGGCATCAGCAGGACATAGCTCTTCTTCCCTGGCTCATTGACCTCATAAACCACAGGGTCAACCCAAGAAAGCATGCTCAGGGCTCTGGACAGGTCTGGCTCCTCGGAGAAGAGGAAACGTTCTGAGGAACATTCTGGTAGGCAGGGGGACGCCTGGGCTCGGATGCCTCCCCCCCAGGCTAAGGTGCACCCTCTGCCAGACATCTGGCCACCTAGCCGCTCGCCTACCCTGATGATCCGCTCCCCGATGCCAGACATGGGGCAGTCGCCGGACAAGGATCAGACGTCTGCCCCTACACCTACAGGTCAAACGCCAGCTGACACCAGTCACCGGCCTTTGGATGTCAGCCTACCGGACCCGACGCCTGCCATGCCAATAGAGATGCCTGATCCCCAGATGCTCATTCCCACAGTGGCGGATATAGGTAATTTATTTACCACCTGGTGGAATACCATCAAGGGGGACCTTCTATACAGACCACCAGACAAGGTCCCTACTCCACCTCCTTTGGGTCCTCCTCCTACCCCAGACAAGGGCCAACCAGATGAGCACCCAATTCCACGTCCAAAGGGGAAGCGAAACACACAGTCTCCATCCCTGTCTACTTCGTTCACCCCTGATCCGTTCTCCTCGGATGAGGTAGGCATCAGTTCGGGCTCTTCAGAGGACAGGTTCCTACCTCCTTCGCCAGGACCCAGGGACTCTCCACGGTCCCTTCCGGATGATCCCTCATTCCTTGACATCATGAGGCACATCCAGACTATTTACGAATGGGATACCGAGGCTCTAGACCCAGAATGGAAACGTCTAGCTAAGTTCCTGGGAGAAAAGGAACCAAAGCCCTTGGTCATCCCACCATTCGTAGAGCCCTTCCAGGACATTACTCGCCTTACTTGGCTTACACCGTCATCTATCCCAGCAGTTTCGAGGAAGACTGACAGACTCTACAAGCCTCCCAAATCGGAACCATTCCTGGCGGAACAACCTAAGGCTAATTCACTAGTTTTTACGGCTGCCCATGGATGGGGCGCCAACCAAAGCATCTAAGCTCCCAGCCCCCAGATTCTGTCTCGGAGAAACTGGACACCTGGGGACAAAAGGTTTTTTCCTTGGCTACCGGGTCCATCAGGTTGCTGAATTTCATGGCCCACATGATCTAATTCCAACAATCCCTGTGGAGAAAGACCATGGATTTGGTAAAGACTGGCCCTGACTCCGACTCCAAACAGGAGATTTTGGCCTGTGCTCATTCGGGCCTGGACGTGGAAAAGCATGCCCTCCGGTGTTCTTATGATGCCGTTGACATGGCCTCCAGGGCCTCGGCATCAGGCATGTTCATGAGACGGCAGTCCTGGCTCATACTTGCTAGTTTCCAGTAAGATCTTCAGGACTATATCCTGGATTCTCCCTTTCAGGGCCCAGTCTTGTTCGGCTCTGAGGTGGAACAGATGGTGAAACAACTGCAGGAATCAGGGAGAGCGGTGGCGGATGTACACCGGATGTACAAGTCCCAACCCCAAACAACTCGCTGACATCTTTTTCGTCAGCGTCAGACCCAAAAACAAACCGGCAAGCAATCCCTGGGAAAGGGATTTAAGAGACGGGGTAACCCTGTCCCTCAAGGTTCCCAGGATCCAAGCCCCTCCCACCCACTCTACCTGACTCCCATTTCTGCCCTCCTCCTCCTCTTGGGGACAAGCAGAACGAGCAGGTAGGAGGGCAGTTTGCGCCTTACCCGCTTGAGTGGTCCAGTTTCACTACCGACTAATAGGTATTGGATAGGGTACTCGATAAAATTCTCCACTATCCCACCAGACAACCCCCCCCACGTCCCATTGTCCACCACAGCAAAGTCTCCTCTTGGAAAGAGTGATCCAACAGCTCCTAGACAAAAGAGCGATCCAAAGGATCCCACCGGCCCAGCGAGGGAAAGGTTTCTACTCCTGATTCTTCCTCGTCCTGAAGAAGACAGGAGACCTTCGTCCCATTCTGGGCCTCAGCCAGTTTAACCTCTCAGTTAAATACCAGAGGTTCTGCACATGGTCACTCCTAGTCCTCTTCCCCTGCTCCAGCAAGGAGACTGGCTATGCTCTCTAGATATGCAGGACGCCTACCTGCACATCAAGGTCCTGAAGACCCACAGACGATTTCTGTGGTTCTGCTTCACAGACGAGCATTACCAATTCAGGGTTCTGCCCTTCGGCCTCTTGTCAGCACCCAGGGTATTCACCAAGTGCTTAGTGGTGGTAGCAGCGGCCCTTCGCAGGAGAGGCCTCTTTGTCTTCCCCTACCTGGACGATTGGCTCCTCTCCACTCAGTCAGAGGAGGAGCTTCTAATCGCCCTAACAGAAACGTGGGCTCTGTTTTCGTCCCTGGGCATCATAGTCAACTGGCCAAAGTTGCACCCCAGGCTGACGCAGTGGCTGCAGTTCATAGGAGCCATCCTGGACACCGAACGGGGAGGGATTTTCTGCCCCCGGACAGAGCAGAATGCCTTCAGGGGTTAGCCAGAAGCCTCCAGAAAAACCCCTCCTCCCCTGCGTGGGTGGTCCTGCAACTGCTGGGTCATATGGCGGTGGCCATTGCTACAGTTCCCTTAGCCAGGCTCCACATGAGGGCACTGCAGTGGCACCTCAGGGTACAGTGGGACCAGTCAGTGGACAGTCTGGATCTCCAGATCCGGATCTCTTGAGCAATTCATTGTTCTCTGGAATGGTGGCTCTGCATGGACAATCTCAGCGGTGGCGTTCCTTTCCGCAGACCTCGACCACTTCAGACCCTGACCACAGACGCCTCTCTGTCAGGATGGGGGGTTCATCTAGGGGATCACAGGACCTGGGGGTCCTGGTCTATCACCGAGTGCTCTCTTCATATCAGTGTCCTGGAAATGAGAGCGGTGCTGAATGCACTCTTGGCATTCAGAGACCAGCTTCTGCTGGGTCCTTTTCTGGTGCAGACAGACAACACCCCCCTCCCCCATCGTCTTCTACATCAGCAAACAAGGGGGAACTCACTTGTACCCCCTTTGCAGAGAAGCCATGAGAGTGTGGGACTGGGCAGTAGAACACATTCTTGACCTCACTGCAGTTCACCTGCCAAGGTTCCAGAACGTTCTTGCCGACATTGTCAGTCGCTCTTCCTCTCAGAATCACGAGTGAGAATTGCTCCAAGATGTCGCAGATGACCTCTTCAACAGATGGGGCCAGCCAGAGTTGGACCTCTTTGCGTCCCCGTGCAATGTCAAACTGCACAATTTCTGCTCGCTCGCTCCAGGGCCTGGTGTTTTCTGGCGAGACACATTGTCCCTCTCCTGGACAGGGAAGTTCCTTTATGCCTTCCCTCCTTTTTCCCTCATTTATTTATTTATTTATTTATAGAATTGGAATTACAACCCTTTGAGTCATAGACTCTTTTGCAAAGGCTCCATGTCTGTTAAAAGTAAACTACAAATACAGAGGAAAAACATATAGTTCATTCAGGGAGTACTGCTCAAATTGCAGTCAGAGGCAGCCAGAATGATTCTGGTGGCTCCTCTATGGCCTCTTCAAATTTGGTATCCGCTGCTCCAGCAACTGTCTCTGGAACCTCCAGTTCAGTTGTCACTCTCCACTCACTTGCTCTCTCAGGAACAGGGGACTCTCGTCCATCCTGCTCTTCGCTCTCTTCACTTATATGCTTGGCTCCTGCAGTCCTAGCGGAAAAGAGATTGAGTGTCAAGCGTAGTGGCTGAAATTGTGATGGCAGCCAGGAAGCCTTCTATCAGAGCCACATACGCTCTGAAATGGAAACACTTTTGCTTGTGGGTGTCTTCCCATTTCCTAGATCCCTTGGGTTGCCCAGTCATGTACATGTTAGAGTATCTCCGACACCTTTTGGACTTAGGGTTGAGTTACTCCTCAGTCACGGTGCATATGTGTGTGGTCTCTGCATATCATAACCCAGTCGGAGACAACACTCTGGCTTAGTTGAACTCCTGCAAGACTTTTCTTCTAGGGGTGTTACATAGCAGATCTCCCAAGAGGGACATCGTTCCTCCTTGGGAGCTCCTTTTTGTTCTGGAGAAACTCACACTTCCTCCCTTCAAACCGGCAGCCTTTTGCAAGCTGTGCTTCCTCTCTTGGAAGACTCTCCTCTTGGCCATTATCACAACCCCACTCAGCAGGTCAGGCCCTCTGCTCCCACAGTGCCAACCCCCGAGCGCAGTATTGTGAACAGTTAATGGAAGAGGGTAACCCTCCTGTCTGTTCTGTGGGTTCGAATCAACCTTTGGTCTCAAGTTCTGGAGGAATTCAAACTGCGAACCTCTTGCTAGTGTACCCAATATACAGGCTCAGATAATTCTGCTCTTCCGGGGGGCCAGATATCTTTCGTCTATGGGCACCTAACCAGGTGTACAAAATTAACCCTTAAAAACTCTGAAAGACATCAGAATAAATTCTTACCTTTTCCCAGTTTGGTAAAACCAGTAAGCTTTGTACAGTGTCAGCTTTAACCTTATATATGCTTCCCTTGTCAAAGAAAGCATTTCAAAGGCACACCAGGTAGTCTCTAAAAATAGAGGTTTACTTAAAATAGATAAAAATGAAAAATGTAAAACACAGAAATATATATTACAAAACATACAATATTTTAAAACAATAAGGTTTAAAAAGTGCAAATTCCTACCAGTAATACACTTAGACCTGTCTACCTAATGTATTCTTATCTTCTTATAGTGCTGTAGATGTTTCTTTTTTCAGAGTCCAAACGTGTGTCTGTAAAGGTCTGTTATAGCATAATTAAAACACTGTCTTGACCCTCCTTGTCTTCTCCATGATGTCACCCAGCTCCTTCTCTGTTTATTAAAAATTATACAATCAGGAGGTCTTGTGTCAGGAGGTAAATTAATAGGTGACTTCAGCAGAAAAAACTTGTTTCCTCATACGACTTCCCAGTTAAGTCTGTAATTTTCCAAGTCCTTTCTTTCATCCATGAGCAGCATCTTCTCTCAAGGACATCAAAGGACCTTTTATGACTTCGCACCACAGTGACATAACCTGTATTCTTTTTCTAAATGTCATTAAAGTTTATGATTTTCCAGCCTAGCAGCTGGCAGCTACAATTAGGCTAGATGTCACACAAGGGTCCATCCTCGGTCTGCTCCTTTTCTCACTTACTTGAACTCATTACAGTTGGCCTCCTCTGGGTGTCTTCTCCTTTATGCAGATGATGCTGTGATCTTGTCGGCACTCAGACCCCATGCACCTTCAAGAATCCTTGCAGGGCTCTTTCACTCAAGTTGAAACCTGGTTTTCCTCACACAAGCTCGTACTCAACACAAAAAAGACAAAAGTCATGCTATTCGCCCACCCACAACATAAGCACAGCACTACAAAATTATCTATACATAATGTGATGGGCACCACGCTGGAACCTGTTTCCAATTTTCAATATCTAGGGGTTACTCTAGACTCTCACTTACCTATCGTGAGCATATCGTCAACTTGCACCTCGGAAATAAACAAAAGAATCTATCTCCCAAAGGCCAAGGCCATGTCTACCTCCGGGAGGCTCTACAGTTAGCTATCTCCAGCTCCATCCTTTCCTGGTAGACTACGGCATAATCATCTATGGGGCCACCTCTGACACAGCACTGTCCAGCATTAAACGTGCCCTAAACAAAGCCTGCAGATTGGCCATAGGCTGTGATCGTCTCACGCATACCTGTGACCTCTGTCTACGGTCATCATGGCTGAACTTCCAGGGGCGACTAGTTTATCAGACCTGCCTACTGGCCAAAAAAATCCAGTTGGGCCTAGCCCCCCCCCCGGGCTGTCTTCAGCTCCTCCAAGAGAACCTACCGGCTCACACCACTCGACACTCTGACACTGCCACATTCCGTGTCCCCTTTGTGAAGACCACTGCTGGCCAAAGGTCCTTTTGCTATAGGGCCCCACTCTGGATGAACTGAATCCCTGACTTTATCTTATCAATCCCCAGGCTTGGGCCTTTTAAACCTGAGTTACTGAATCACATTATGTCTAACTCCCACTGTGACTGCAGATTAAACTTTAAAAAAATGTTAATGCACCATTACTTCACAATTACTGATGTTCCATGACTGTGTTTATATATTTTTTCTTTCACCTCTGTAGGTTACTGTCATTTTCTGTATTAGAGCTGTTGTCTAAATTGTATATTCCATATTATACTGTGTTCTAATCATTTTATGTAAGACGTGGAGCCTTTGCAAATGAGTCTCTGACTCAAAGGGTTGTAATTCCTAGACCTTAAATAAATAAATAAATAAACAGGAAATCCTTACTTTAAGTCTCTTCTAGCCTATAATTATCTCCTGGCTTTTATATTTTAGCTAAAACAGCATGTCTCATGAGAGACACTCAATAACACATTTTTATATTGCAAAAAGCATAGATTAATCAGAACCAGCTGTACAAGCGTCACAGTTCTCCCTACCTAGACTGAATTTGGGGTCTCTATCCCCTGCACGGGATAAGCTTCCCAAATCAGTTCACTCCTCATAGACGCGAGACAACCCATCCGAGTTCTGATTTTTTGTTCCAGCCCTATGTAGAATTGTCATGTCTTACCCTTGTAAACCAAGACTCTATCTTAGCAATCTACCATTGTTTTTTCCCATCTGCGTCAGCCAAACCAGGGGGTTGTGGTCAGTCTGTACCGCAAAATGCTGCCCAGACAAGTATGACTCCAACTTCTTTAGGGCCCACACTATGGCAAGACACTCCTTTCCACAGTAGAGTATGCCTGCTCCCTGGGAAGTAACTTTTTACTCAGATATGCTACAGGGTGATCTTTCCCTTGGCTGGATGTCTGACTCAGTACTGCCCCAATACCCACGTCTGAGACGTCAGTCTGAATTATAAAGGGTCTGCTATAGTCAGGACTTGTCAAAATAGGAGCACTGCACACTGCCTCTTTCAGTCTGGTAAAGGCCTCTTCACAGGCTGGTCCCCAGGTAATTTTCTGTGGCATCCTTTTCTTTACCAGGTCAGATAGGGGAGCAGCCAGGGTACTGTAATTGGGTACAAATTTTCTATAGTACCCTGCTGTCCCAAGAAAATTCCTGACCTGCTTCTGAGTTTCTGGTCTGGGCCACGCCTGGATTACCTCTATTTTTATTTGGTTAGGACGGAGCTGTCCTCGGCCTACCACATACCCGAGGTATGCCACTTCTCCCATGGTCCCTCTGCGCCCTCAGGACCCCCCACGGTGATTGCCTCCCCACTCAGTCCGCTACCCACCATACCGTCTCTTAACTCCTCCTCCCCCTGACTCTCCTCTAATGGACTCAAAATTGCCCACCTTAACATACGAAGCCTCCGACGCAACCTAACCGAGCTTACTGTGTGGGTTGCTCACCATAAGCCAGATATCCTGGGCCTCTCTGAAACCTGGCTTAAGCCCCACATCCCTGATGCCCAGTGCTCTCTCCCGGGCTATTACCTCCTCAGACGAGATCGACCGGGAAAAAAAAGGGGCGGCGGGGTGCTCCTCTGTTATAAGGCGCACCTAAACATGTCCCCCATCGACCACTCTCCTACCAGCCCTCCTGCATGTGAGTTCCTGCATGCTCTCCTCCTGCTGGGTCACACTAAGAAAATTCACCTGATATGCACTTACATCCCCCCCAAGAGTGGTCTGACTGGTCTCTCCTCCCTGCTTGACAGTATTGGCGTTAAAGTGGGTTGTAACGAAATCCTAGTAATAGGTGACCTCAGTTGGTTGGGTGCCAACTGCAAACTGTACGAGCCTCTGCTCTCTGGCCTTGCCCTGAGCCAAGTCATTACCGAACTCACCAGGCTTTCCTCACGGGGGAACAATGGCTCCCTTATCAACTGGATCTTGTCCAACAGGCCTACCAATATCACATTCTCTGGAATTCTCCCAGATGTCATCTCTGACCACTCACCTATCTTCTGCGTCTGGGGCATCTCACAGCCCAAAATCCCTAGTAAAGTGATCGAACTGAGGGGCTACTACAAATTCAATACCCAAAACTTCCTTTCTGACCTCCTAACAACTGACTGGTCAGGGGTCACTGCCTCCAACGACCCTTCACAAGCTCTGGACCTATTCCTAGCCAAGTTTGTCCCTCTTCAGAATAAACATGCCCCCCTCACTAGGAGAAGGGTGAGGGGCACCATCACCAAATGGCTTCACGGGGGCCTATTTTCCCTCATGAAGGCCAGGGACAAATGCTGGGCGACCTACAAGGCCTCCTACAACTATAATGATCTGATGGCCTATAAGCACCTCAGAAACTCCTGCAAAAGAGCCATCTGCTCAGCAAAAAGCGAGTTCTGTAAAGCTGCCTTACTCTCCTCCGCTAGCAACCCAAGGAGTTTCTGGCAAAATATTAAAAATGCTGTCGGGGGTCAGCCAGAGCACAGGTCACTGACCTGCTTGTTGGGGGGGTCAGCTGCAATAACCCTCTCACCATTGCAAACACCTTTAACTCCATGTTCTCTGAACTGCCTCCCTCCTCCCCACAGTCCTCAGCCCCCAATCCCGCCGGTGCCCCTCCTCCCGGACTTCACTCCCAGACCCCGTTCCAACTGAGACTAGTCTCACCAAAGGATACCCAGCTGCTGCTCGCCGGCCTCTCCCTCCACAGCGGCGCTGGTCACATCGGCCTCGAGACTAAGCTGCTCAGACTAGGGGCCCACCTCCTTGCCAGGCCCGTCTCACACTTATTTAACACCTCCATCACTACCGGGATCATCCCTGACCTGTGGAAAGTGGCCAAGGTCGTTCCCATCCTAAAACAGGGGAATCCCAAAGATCCTTGTAACTACCGACCTATTGCCATTCTGTCCGCCGCCAGCAAAGTCCTCGAGAAAGCTGTCGCCTCCCAGCTCTCCCTATATATACAGGACTGCAACATCCTCTCCCCTGCACAGTATGGCTTCAGGAAAGGGCACAGTATGTCCACCGCCCTTGCTGTAGTCACTTCCGTGATCAGGACTGCTGCTGACCAAGGCAGTCTCACTGGAGCCATTTTTGTGGACCTCTCCAAAGCCTTTGACAGGGTTGATCACTCCCTCCTCAGTTCCACGCTCCTATCCCTTGGGTTCTCTCCCTCCGCCCATGCTTGGTTCCTAAACTATCTCTCCAACTAACAGCAATACACCAACTTCAATTGGACACTCTCCAACCTCTCACCAGTCCACTGTGGGGTACCTCAAGGATCCGTCCTTGGTCTGACCCTATTCTCACTATTTATTAATGACCTACCGTCTGTCACTGCCCATGGTCACACCACCCTGTACGCGGATGACCTCGTCCTCTTGGCCAGCTCCCGGGACATCTCCACAATAAATTCCCAACTGAATACCGACTTCGAACGCATCCAAACTTGGCTAGGGGACCACAGGCTCACCCTCAATCTCAAGAAAACCCAAGCCATGCTGTTCGGGTCCCTGCACAAAATAAAATCCTGCCCCACCCCCTGCAAATCTTCGGGGCAGACGGCTCGCCTCTTGAGACAGTAACTGCCACCAAGTACCTGGGCGTCACCCTGGACCCACAGCTGGACCTTACCCTACACATCCGTAACGTTTGCAAGGCCACCAATGATAAGCTTGGCCTAGCCTATCGAGCCAAAAACTGCCTCACCCCTGCCGCTCGGCTGGCCATAGCCAGGGGGGTCCTCCTCCCTTCACTCTGCTACGGACTCGTAATGTTTGCCCCAGTTCCCAAAACTAGTCTCTCTAAATGGGACATGGCCTACAACAATGTTTGCCGCTTCGCGCTCTCTGCCCCTCCCCTCACCCACCGCTGTGACCTTTACAGCCCCCTGGAGTGGCTTCCTCCAGAGAAGCACCGCTCCTTCGTACTCGGAAACTTCATTGACAACATTATCCGCTCAGCCACCCCCTCAGCCCTCGCCCTTCCCCTCAAACTAGGCTACCTATCCTACCACCTAAGATCTGGGCTCAACCAGGAACGCCTGATTCCTAGGACCCGCACTCTTGCGGGGGATCGGGCCTTCAACACGTACGCCCCCAAACTCTGGAACTTGCTCCCTGAGCTTACTCGGTCTACCACCTCCCATCCTAGCTTTAAATCCTCCCTCTGGAACTTCTTGAAACCCTCCTCCCCCTGTCCCTGCACCTCGTAGCTATTTACCTGAGCCTTGCTCCTCCCCCTAGCCCGGTTGGGTTGGGGCCTCAGCGCTACCCACACTTACTTCTTCTATAATCCGGTCGTGAAGCTAGTACATGACCCCCTGCTTGCACCCCCCCCCCTTGCAGGCACTCATCATGGTCATTGTTTTGTCTACCCTGCTGCTCTCCTCCTAATTTTCATCCTGCATGTATCATCTTAATGTATTGCACTGTGCCAACCTATTGTTGAGCTGGCCTTAAAATGTCTGTTATTTCTTATGTATTTTCTTGATTCCTCAACTGTACATGTAAGAATTTTTACCTGTAACTCTCCCGGGTCGCACCTGAAAATAGGCACTTGGCTGTCTAGTGTGCTTATCCGGTTAACAAAAGCAAATAAAATACCTGGCACTTCCCGGCTTTGACAGTGAGCCCAGCCCTCTGTATCCTGCACAGCACTTCCCCAAGGTGGGATCGGTGTTCCTCCCAGCTGGTACTAAAGATGGCAATGTCAATGTCATCCAGGCACGCCACGGCGTACTCCTCAGCACCATTTAACACCTGGCTCACCAACCTTTGGAAAGTGGCCGGGGCAGTCTTCATTCTGAAAGGCACTACTTTAAATTCAAATAAGCCTATCGGAGTGATGAAGGCTGACCTCCCTGTAGCTCTATCCGTCAACTCTACCTGCCAGTACCCCTTGGTCAGGTCAGTGGTCGTAAGGTAGGTTGCCCTCACAACTTGCCCAGGAGTTCGTCCATCCAGGGCATCGGGTGGCCGTCTGACTTTGTGGCTGCATTCAGTCCACTATAGTCCGCACAGAAATGAGTAGAGCCATCTGGCTTGGGCACAAGGACTACGGGTGAGGCCCAGGGGCTGTGAGATCTCTGGATTATCCCTAAATCTAACATTTCCTCCACCTCCTTCCTAATGTCCTTTTGGACAGCCTCTGACACCAGATATGCTGTCCGCCATATGGGCGTCTGTGTCCCTGTCTCCACATCATGAGTCGCTAAGGGGGTTAGTCCAGGCTTGGCTCTAAACAATGGGGCAAAGTCTGCTAAAACCTCCCTTACTTCCTGGATCTTGTCCAGGGTCAGCTGCGGAGACAATTTAACTGCTTCCACAGAGGACTCCTGCTTACTTTCTTCCAGCAAGTCCAGAAGGGGGTCTCCTTTGTTCGTCCCCTCCCCAGGACTACACACTGCAAACACCATATCAGCCCTATTTGCATATGGCTTCATCATGTTGACATGGTATATCCTTTCTGTCTGTCTTCTGTCAGGCAACTTTACAATATAGTTCACATCATTTACCTTCCTAACCACTTTGTACGGTCCTGCCCACTCAGCCTGCAGCTTGTCTTTCTGGACTGGAATAAGGACCATGACTTCCTGACCAACCATGTACGAATAAGCTGTGGTTCTGCGGTCATACCACACTTTCTGTTGCTGTTGGGCAGCTGCCAGGTTGCTCTGGGCTGTCCCCTTAAGCTCCTTCAACCTTTCTCTTAACTTAAGGACGTCATCCACTATGGGAGTTCCCTGGGTGGCATGCTTACCTTCCCTGTCCTCCCAGATCAAGTTTTGGGGCCCACGTACCCTGCGTTCATATAAGAGTTCGAAGGGAGAAAATCCTGTCGACTCTTGGGGCACCTCCCTGTATGCAAACAACAGGTGGGGAAAGTATTTCTCCCAGTCCCTCCCATGCTGTTCAGCAAACGCCCGGAGCATTTACTTTAGGGTACCATTGAATCTTTCTACAAGCCCACTGGCTTGTGGGTGATATGGTGTCGTGCATCTCTGCACCACCCCACACTTCTCCCATAAACATTTCATCAGGTCCGTCATGAAGGAACCCCTTTGATCAGTGATAACCTCCTGCGGAAACCCAACACGGGAGAAAATCCCAAGTAAGGCATCTGCCACTTTGTCTGTCCTCAGTTAGGATACAGCGACTGCCTTTGGGTACCGGCTGACATAATCCACCACAGTCAGGATGAATCTCTTCCCTGAGGAGCTAGGGGTATTTAAGGGCCCCACAATGTCCATTTCCACCCTCTGAAATGGCTCCACCACTATGGGCAATGGAATCTGGGTGGCTTGGGTTTTCTGGCCCACCTTCCCTATTTCTTGGCACTGGTGACAAGACCTGCAGTACTCTTTCACTTGCTGGGTGAAGTTGGGCCAATGAAAATTCTGGGCCAACCGCTGCATAGTGCGAGTGATTCCCAGATGACCAGACAAAGGAATATCATGTGCAATCTTGAGTAACTGCTCATGACACCCCTGGGGAACGACAAACTGCCTGCCTAGCACCCCTCCCTCTGTCTGCGCAGCCTGAGCATCAGTTCATTTTCCCAATAAACCTTATGTTTACCGTCACCTCCCTGTGCCCCGTCAGAGTCTGCCCAAGCCCTCAGCTTCTGTAGACTAGGGTCACTTCTTTGAGCACCTGCAAACCCCTCACACATTCCCAAGGCATGGGACAGGTCCCATTCAGTCACTAAACTAAGGTCCCTAGCACTAGCGTCGGGGCACTCAGGATCACTGTCAATCCCAACCCTCTGACAATGGATCACTGCTCCCTCCTCAGAGCAAGCCTCTGTAGCTGTGTTGTTACTTGCTACTGGGGAAATTTCTACCCCCTTTTCGTTAGTCTCCATATTTGGAGACATAGGCTGGGGAACCAGCCTCTCAGTGATTTCCACAATGGCTTCTGTGGGATCCAGGGAACTACAATTTTCCCTGGCCGCTTGGCTACGGGTAACTGCACACACCATCCCCTGTTTTATATTGTTGCCCAGGATCACATCCACTGCTAAGGTTTTGGCTACAGCCACCTGTTGCGCAGTCTCCCCTGTTTCACACCAGTGCAGGAGAACACTGGCCAGTGGCAATGTTTTCTCTTCACCAGTGAACCCTTGTACAGTGACGTATTTATTGGGTATAAGCTGACCAGGCTGTACCAGATCCCCTTTTACCAATGTCAGGGATGCCCCTGTGTCCCTTAACCCTTGCGTCTGTACACCATTCACCATGACTGGATGCATGTGTTCCCTCATGTTCACCTTCATGCTTCCAGGGACACACAAACAACCCACTTCCTTCCTAGGCCCCCTGTTGTGTATTGCTCGCCTTTTTGGGACACTGTCTGGCAATATGCCCAGTTTCTTTACACAACCAACATTCATTTCTTTTGTCAGAGAAATCTTTTCTCTGAAACCTGGGGCTAACTGGTTTTGGTGGAGGCAGTGAGGATTTTAGCTGCCCTGAAGGCGCGCTTTTCCCTTTCTGCGCTGCCACGCCCATCCCATTCGCTCTCAAAGCAGGTCTGCTCTTGGCATAGCAGTCTGAGAGTTCAGCAGCCTCTTGCGCTGCTTTGGGATCTCGGTCCTCCAGCCAGGTTTTCAGCGTTTTAAAAACTGACGTTGTTTCATGGCTAGCTCCTCATAGCTCATGTCAGAGCTTCTCCTGAGCTTACTGAATTTAGCTCTGTATGATTCAGCATTTAATTTAGATTTCTTTAACAGTGCAGCTTTAAGTTTGCTGTAATCATCACTGTCCTCATTGTCCATTTGACCCAATGCATCCCGAGCTTTCCCAGTAAGTAGCGGGGATAGCTGGAAGCTCCAGGACTCCCTAAGAATTTTAGCCTGAATACAAACTTTTTCAAAAGAATTTAAAAAGGCATCCATATCCTCCCCCTCTTTAAATTCGGCTATCAATTTGGAAGTCAATTTGTAACCCAGTCCTGTAGTCCCAGTTAAACCCAAGCCGCTTACCTGCTCTGGTGCCGCTGATTGGAGTCTTAGCTTCTCTAGTTCATGTTGCCTCTGGCGCTCACGCTCCTCACAGTCAGTGTCTCGCTGATCATGCTTTGCCTCTCAGCGTTCTCACTCGGCCTCCCTCTGTTCTTGTTCCCTCTTCTCCTCTGCATCTCACTGGCACTCATGCTCCCCACGCTCAGC
Source organism: Neoceratodus forsteri (assembly GCA_016271365.2). Classification (NCBI taxonomy): domain Eukaryota; kingdom Metazoa; phylum Chordata; order Ceratodontiformes; family Ceratodontidae; genus Neoceratodus; species Neoceratodus forsteri. Next base: position 481,259,338 of record CM028130.1, on the reverse strand, counting down.
CTCCCGCTGTTCCCACTCTGCCGCTCGTCTCTCTCGTTCTCTCTCTTCTCCTGGAACTCTAGCTCCATTCGACGCAACTCAGTCTTCATTCTGAGTACTTCTGGATCCAGGATTCTGGTGACCTTTCCCTGCCGCTGTGGCCCTTTGCTGGCAGTGGCCCTGTTGCCCTCCTCATCGGATCTGGACAGTGCACTGGCCGCTAGCCCTGCCACATTCAAGGTTCGTTCCTTTTCAGTCACTGTCTGTGACTCGATGCTCTGGGTATCTGCTACCATCGGGGTATCCACGAGGTTCTGTTTGGTGGCTTTCACCTCGAACAGGACTCCTCTGTCCTCACACAACTGCTTTAAGTAGTCTACAGTGTGCCTGCTGTAGTTGGAAGCCATCTTCTTCCATAACTACGGCTACTCTGACTTGCAGTTTAGAAAAAAAAATAAAACAAGTAGGAACTTGACTGTATGCCAAGTGATATAGTTCTGTCTCCTTTCTGAAAATAAATCACTGCCTTTTTCTTTCTTTGCAAGTGAGCTGACTGTCTCAAGCTGACACACTGAACAATAAAGCTTGTAATACCAAACTTATGCACACCGCTGCCAACCAATCTGTCACAACCCCACTCAGCAGGTCAGGCCCTCTGCTCCCACAGTGCCAACCTCCGAGTGCAGTATTGTGAACAGTTAACAGAACAGGGTAACCCTCCTGTCTGTTTTGTGGGTTCGAATCAACCTTTGGTCTCAAGGTCTGGAGGGATTCAAACTGTGAACCTCTTGCTAGCGTACCCAGTGTACAGGCTCAGATAATTCTGCTCTTGGGGGGGCCAGATATCTTTCGCCTATGGGCACCTAACCAGGTGTACAAAATGAACCCTTAAGAACTCTGAAAGACCCCAGAATAAACTCTTACCTTGTCCCAGTTTGGTAAAACCAGTAAGCTTTGTACAGTGTCAGCTTTAACCATATACAGTGGCGTGAAAAAGTATTGGCCCCCTTCCTGATTTTCTCTATTATTGCATATTTGTCACACTGGATGTTTTCAGGTCTTTAGACAAAATATAATATTAGATAAAGGGAACCTGAGTGAACAAATAACACTTTTTTTTTTTACTTATTTCATTTATTTAATGAAAAAGTTAACCAACACCAACTGGCACTGTGTGAAAAGTAATTGCCCCCTAGTTAAATCAACCAATTAAAGGGATAATTAGAGTCAGCTGATTGAACACAGCCAGGCTTGATTACAGCCAGCCCTGCTCAATATAAACCTCACTTATTTTGGCCCTTACCATCAGAGTCACGTTGCCAGCACAAGATTCAGCAAGCACATTATGCCATGATCAAAGGGAAGTTCCTAGAAAGATCAGAAAAAAATTTGTTGCCCTCTATCAGTCTGGAAAGGGTTACAAAGCTATTTCTAAGGCTCTGGGACTCCATCGAACCACAGTGAGACCATAATCTCCAAATGGAGCACACTTGGAACAGTAGTGAACCTTCCCAGGAGTGGGCGGCCTGCCAAAATTACTCCAAGGCGCAGTGTAAAATCATCCAAGAAGTCTCAAAGGATCCTAAAACAACATCCAAAGAACTGCAGGCTTCTCTTGCCTCAGCTAAGGTCAGTGTTCATGACTCCACAATCAGAAAGAGACTGGGCAAAATGGGCTTCATGTGAGAGTAGCAAGGCGGAAACCACTGCTAACCAAGAAGAACATAAATGCTCGTCTCTCATTTGCCAAGAAGCACCTGGATGATCCACAAGCCTTTTGGGAAAATGTTCTATGGACAGATGAGTCCAAAGTGGAACTTTTTGGACAACATGGATCCCATAATGTCTCGCGTAAAGCAAACACAGCATTCCACAGTAAGAACACCATACCAACAGTCAAACATGGTGGTGGTAGTGTGATGGTGTGGGGATGCTTTGCTGCCTAAGGACCTGGATGACTTGCCATAATTAAAGGAACCATGAATTCTGCTCTGTACCAGAAAATTCTTAAGGAGAATGTCCAGTCATCCTTCCGTCAGCTGAAGCTGAAGCGTAGTTGGGTCATGCAGCAAGACAATGATCCAAAACACAAAAGCAAGTCCACATTAGAATTGCTAAAAGAAGTAAAATTAAAGTTTTGGGTGGCTAGTCAAAGTCCAGACTTAAACCCAATAGAGATGCTGTGGCAGGACCTGAAACAAGCAGTTCATGCTCGAAAACCTACCAAATGTTACTGAATTAAAGCAGTTCTCGAGGAAGAGTGGGTTAAAATTCCTCCACAGTGATGTGAAAGACTGATATTGAATTATAGGAAGTGTTTGGTTGCAGTCATTGCAGCTAAATGTGGCATAACCAGTTATTAAGTGTAAGGGGGCAATTACTTTTTCACACAGTACCAGTTGGTGTTGGTTAATTTTTTTTCATTAAATAAGTGAAATAAAAAAAAAAACAAGTGTTATTTGTTCACTCAGGTTCCCTTTATCTAATATTACATTTTCTCTAAAGACCTGAAAACATCCAGTGTGACAAATATGCAATAATAGAGAAAATCAGAAAGGGGGCAAATACTTTTTCACGCCACTGTATGTTTCCCTTGTCAAAGAAAGCATTTCAAAGGCACACCAGGTAGTCTCTAAGAATAGAAGTTTACTTAAAATATATAAAAATGTAAAATGTAAAACACAGAACCATATATAACAAAACATACAATCTTTTAAAACAGTAAGGTTTAGAAAGTGCAAATTCCTACCAATAATACACTTAGACCTGTCTACCTAATGTATTCTTATCTTCTTATAGTGCTGTAGATGTTTCTTTTTTCAGAGTCCAAACATGTTTGTCTGTAAAGGTCTGTTACTGCATAATTAAAACACTGTCATGACCCTGCCTTCTCCATGATGTCATCCAGCTCCCCCTCTGTTTATTAAAAAAATATACAATCAGTAGGTCTTGTGTCAGGTGAATTAATAGGTGACATCAACAGAAAAAACGTGTTTCCCCCATATGACTTCCCAATTAAGTCTGTAATTTTCCAAGTCCTTTCTTTCATCCATGAGCAGCATCCTCTCTCAAGGACATCAAAGGACATTTGATGACTGCACATCACAGTGACATAACCTGTATTCTTTTTCTAAACGTCATTAAAGTTTATGATTTTCCAGCCTAGCAGCTGGCAGCTACAATTAAGCTAGATAAACAGGAGATCCTTACTTTAAGTCTCTTTTAGCCTGTAATTATCTCCTGGCTTTTATCTTTTAGCTGAAACAGCATGTCTCATGAGAGACACTCGATAACACATTTTTATATTACAAAAAGCATAGATTAATCAGAACCAGCAGTACAAGCGTCACAGCCATCACTTCCGCTCGAAAGGTTTTGGAACTCTAGGCTCTGATGTGCAAAGAACCGTACATAGTCTTTCGGAGGGACAGGGTGAATCTGTGCACGAACCCCAAATTTATGCTGAAGGTGGTATCCGTACTGACCCTGAACCAGGATATCAACCTTCCGGTATACTACCCTAACTCTTCCCACAAGGGTGAAGCACTGTTGCACACCCTTGATGTTCATCTCATTTTGAGATATTATCTCCACAGGACTCACTCCTCTGGGAAATCGGACCAGTTGTTCATTCCTTTCGCGAAGTGAATGTTAGGAGCTCCAGTTTCCAAGCAGACACTAGCCCGTTGACTGGTGCATTGCATTACATTCTGTTATCAGCACCACGACAGACCTCTCCCGGGTGCTGTTAGGGGTCATTCCACCAGAGCGGTGGCATCTTCATTTGCAGCCCTGAAGAATGTTTCTTCAGCCGATATTTGTGCTGCTGCCACGTTATCCTCCGTCCACACTTTTATCAGGCATTACAGCCAGGACATCGCTTCCATAAGGAGAGCAGGTTTCGGACTAGCAGTCTTGCAAGGCCTTCTCTTGTAGATGTGTGCTCTATCTTCCAATATATCCCCATCTGCCCTATCAGACCTTGGCCTATCTTTGGGTACTGCTTGGGACTCAGTCTTAATGGCAGGGCCCTGTGTTTTCTGCGATTCTGCGGTTGCAGTAGTAGCCGCAGAATTAGGGCTGACTGCAGAAATCAGTGCTTGCCACAGAAATCAGGAAAACCAGCCATACAGTTGCAGAAATGCTAACTATGCTATGTGATCACACAAGGCAAGGGTGTGGCTACTGATATGTTATGTATGCCATGGCATTCATGCTCATTAGAAGGAGCAGCAAACTGATGCCGTCCACTACAAAGCCGAAAAGCTAGTGTCCACATGGCATCTTGACTTGTACTGACTCTTGTTACATAACTCCATCCATCCAGTATTGGGGGTGGGGTTGGGGGGATGAAGCAAGAGTAGCAGAGCTTGATTAGGTCCACTGCAGTTATGATTTGCTGCTGTGTAGGTGTGGCTAGCTCAGCCATGTTAATTTCTCATTGTTAAGCTGCTCATGGGGCACACTGAATCCTTGGAACATAAATATGGAAGGCGAGCAGTAGTCAAGGAGTGAGAAGATTCAGAAGTGGAATCGATCTTGGTGTGATGACAGGTATCGGAGGAGGAGCTGATTGCAGAAACATAAGGCTGGCAGCAGACTGAGCACAAGGCTTGATCCCTACTAGTGGACATCGATCACAGTTGTGATTTGTAGGCTGTAGATCTGTACCTGCAAGTGTGACAGTAATTTCTTGGCAGATTTGAACCTGCTGCCCAAGTGGTGACATCAAGCTCAATTCTTAAGGAGGGGCCAGTTTCCCAGCTGCAGCAGAGTTGGGAACCAGGGTATACTAGAACTGGAGCAAGCAGGTATGGAAGTAAATTGGAATGGAGAGTTTGATTGCTGCTATACATAAGTGAAAAGAGAGTCACTGACTGAAGAACACCATGACCCCCTGAGTTGCGAGGAGACGAGGACATGCTAACCAAGGTTACTGCAGCTTAATAAGAATGACGTGCTTGCATTTTTTTAGTGTGTCCCCCAAAACAAAAATCAGGAGTCAACAAATCCTACAGACACTGTAAGTTACACCCTCCTTCACTGTTATAGGAAGACAATCTCAACCCTCCCCCCAAACACACAGATTTGCACACTGCACTCAACATGTTTGTTGCAAGATAGTTGGGGTATTCCTAGTTTAAAAAAATAATAATCTAAAAGAACATTGATCAAAATCAGAAAAAAATGGCTTTCAAGTTGGAGTCTCTCTTTATACCTACTAACTGTAAGTATAAACCAGAAGAAATCCAAGCAGGTTTTGCCTTCTGTGTAGTTTTAGTTAAGTGTGTATGTTCACCTCTGATTATAATCTAGAAAAACAGCAAAGGCCATCAATTTCCAGAATAAGAACATGTGTACTTTCAGATTCGGGGTGGGAGAGAAAATTCATTAAAAGAGAACACTGATGGCCCATGGCTGCATCAGGTTTGGGTTATTGCAGTTTAATATTTGTGATAAGAAGACTACATACTTTTAAATGGCCTGTTATTCCACTTTCAGTGTTGCAGAGTGGTTGCATGAAGGCAGTCAAAGGGACAACTAAAACTTAATCCCATTGAAAGTATGCTGTTTAACCACAATTTATATGCTGCAGAATGGCCGCAGATTCAGCAGTTGTTCTGTCACAGAAAGTATGAGGTCCTGCCGCAGAATGTAGGTCCACTTTGCCACAGTAAACACGGGGCCCTGCCTAATGGTATTACCTGCTGCAAGAGCTTCACCCTCGAAGACAGTACAGTTACGTAAGAACTTACCGTAACAGTAGATTTTTGAGAGGAGCTCTTGCAGCAGGTGGCTTTCCCATCCTCCTTCCCCCAGGATAGCGTAGGGCATTATGATTACTATTATTATTATTCTTGGTTTCCATCCAATCAGGATGCAGACTTTTTGCTACCTGGTTCTCCAAATTCTATCTAGCCGGGTCTCCGGTCGGAGAACTGGGGTGACACCAGGGGACCGCCCCCTTTATACCACGTAGGACGGCAGGTGGAGCTGACTTTGGGGGCGGTCCCCTGCCTCAGACTGCTAGCTACAAGTTTTCCATGGGATCCTGACGCCTGCTGGCTTCAGTCCTAATGGAATTACCTACTGCAAGAGCTCCTCTCGAAGATCTACTGTTACGGTAAGTTCTTACATAACTGTACTTTCTATAGTGTTCAGATGTGTCTCGTAGAACTATCAAATCTGGACATTCTTTCTTAATTCTCGCTAGGGTGTGGGTTCTCTTTATCGGATTATTTAGACCGTTTACATTCAACGAATACCAGTATAGATCAGACACATTTTCTCTTGTTTCTAATTGTTCTTTTATATCCCTTAACTCCATAAGTTCTGACCCTCTAGTCTCTGTGTCTGTGTCTCTGCATTTTTAATAAATACAACAGTAACAAGTAAACTTTCAATCATCTCGTAACTGTACTTTGACATAACCCTCTGCCAACTGGCCTTCCGGATCTACATGGCAAAAACTTTGGCTTCCGTGGTAGGAGCCTCCATTGTGGGCTCTAATTCATGGGTTCTAACCTGTGAGTGAGGTAGTCTCTCACCTAGTGAAGAGGCCTCAATAGCTCTTGAGCTATAAGGGATGGGTGGTGGGGAACTGACATCTCTCTGTGTGGGGAACCTCATACCCCTAAGATATATGTTTGTTGTTACAGGTATCTAGGCTGGGTCACTCCCCATTCTACACTTCCCACTTAGGGGGTCAGAATTTATTACGTGTGTCTGGAGAGAAGAATATCTTCCCTCCCACTATAGGTGCATGAAAAGGTGAAGGGGGGGCCCAATATCCCAGGGGGCTGCGGGTCCACATTGTTGGTAGGCATGCTTCCATTTCCTTAAAGAGGGCTGTTGCCACCTGCCCAAACCATGAGTTCCCTGTATGGGCATGCCAGTGAGTAAAGTTACCCTTGTTGCCTTCAAAGTCCAGTCCCACTCTCCCCACCCCCCCAACTCCATCATTGTACCCATGTTCTTGTTCACCCCTGCATTCATCGGCATTAATTCATATTCTGCAAGCATCACATGGTAAAGTTCTATCCCTGAGTCTGTCTTTTGATAGGTTTGTTTATTAAACTAGTTTCTAGCCGCATCTTTGACTATATAGTGCCCGGTGTGTACAGGTTCCTAATGGGATCCCCATCAGCCGTGCACTCACAGGGGTTCCTGTTGCTACTTTCTAGAGGGAGAAGGAGTAAGCCGGACAGAAGAGTATAGGGGGTGGGAGAGGAAGAGACAGTGGGAGTCATCTGTTGTCGGACAGACTCTGTAATATAGGGGTACTTCCCCTGTATCCTTTGTGTTTAGCTCTTATAATGCTCATTGTGTCGGCTGTACCCCCCCACCATCATGCCTATAGAGCATTGGCTTCGGAGGCCCGGGAGCCCTTCGATGTCCCCAGTTTATTAATATTTATTCTGTATACAACTTTGGTTCACTATATGGTGCCCCACTGGTCTCCTCACCCAATCCTCCCGATATCACTGTGCTGCTTTCTCTCCTGTTTGTGTATTTATTTATTTATGTAGACTGTTTCATTAGATGGGGATACTGGCTGGCCCGTTGGTGCAGCGGGAGCACTACTGCTTGTGATGCTGGTGACCCAGGTTCGGTAGCGAGTCCGGGTCATCAGAGGGTTGGCCAGTGGGAGAATGATTCAGCGCCCGACGGGCCACTCTCCTTCTCTGGGTGGGGTGGGGAGCACTCCTCGCCACAGTACCGCCACCATCTGGGTGACCATGGGTGGTGACGTTGCAGCTGAGGAGGCAGGAAAATAAAGGAGGGGCAGACGTCGACCAAGGACTGGAGCGGAGGTACGTCTCCACATGCCTCCAGCTCATTGGTCCTCCCTGCGTGCAGATGTCTGGGGACAGGGAGAACAAGGAAAAACAACCCACGACCGCACTGATAGACAGGTCTCCGACACCGCAGCTTCAGTGCACGCTTCCTCCTGTGGTAGGGGGGAGTAAGTAGGGGCTCCCCCACGCCATCCGGGGGATAATCTGGGGGCTCATGAATCCATGGGAGGTGGGGCAGCAATAGGAGCTGGCGTGGGTGCAAGAAGACTCCGAAGAGAGGAGCAGTCTTGGAGAGAAGGGAGCATAAAGAGTATGTTAAAAAAAAAAAAAAGATGGGGATACTGAGTCATGATTTGTTTCCAAGTGTGACCTAGGGGAGAGTGGGGGGAACAACCCAGCAATAAGAGGAGAGAGGGAAAAAAAGCAAAGAGAATGAACTTATACTATCCCTGCCTCCCCCACTAGCACCACCAATATTTAAGATCCTGTAGTAAATTACTCTGGTATATCCCTACCATCGAATCTATGTCTGCTAGAAGGAGGTGAGGTTAAGTGGGGGGACGGTGGTCCAGCGAGAGCAATTTCTACACGTGCACTCTTACAAATGGGGGCCGCCTGTGCTTCCCTAGGCCTCTACCATGAAGTGCAGAGGCCCACACTCCCCCCCGAACCCCCAGCTCCTCTAAATTATGAGGGTTGTAGATGAAAGATACAAGAAAAGCACTAATGGGAAGCAACAAGTGTACAATTATGTGGCTTAAAACAACAGCCCCGGCCTAAGGTATGGTCAAACTTAACCCCCATTCAGATGTCAAGCTGCAATCAGTTTCCGGGTCATATCTCCATCTTCTGTGCTCAGCAGTGTGTGTTCTTGGCATCCGCTGACTGCTAGTTATTCTTGGTGTCTGCACGCTTTTGGTTATCTGTCAGTCTCTGATTTGTTGCATTGTCTCTTGGACCTGTCTTTTTGCCTCCACTGTAGTCCATGATTTTTGGGCAATTCTGGATGCCAGGGATTCCTCAGTCTCAGCTGCTCTTCCTCCCTGTGGGTTCTCCAGTAGTCCCTTCCTTTTCAGTGCCTCTTTTGCCTCCGTGGCACGTATTATATGTCTTGGGGCCTTCTGGGAAATTAATTGTTAGCTTGGCTGGGTATGGGGTAAAAATATGAAGACTGTGGGCTTGCAGTATTTTAAAGAAGAGGAGGTATGCTTTCCTTCTTATCTGTACAACTGTTGGGTAGTCAATATTGAAAAAATTATTTGCTTACCATATTGTGCCACTTTTTTCTTCCAGGCAGCTAGCAGTACCTCGAGTTTTTCATTATATCTGAGGAATTTTGCTATTATTGATCTCGGTCTGGCATCTGGGGATGAGGGTTGCGGGCCTAACACTCTGTGCGCTTGCTCAGTTTCAGGGGTATTGCTGGCATTGAGTTCAAGGCTGATCTGAGGAACTTTTGTAGAAATGGGGTAATGGCTGCACCCTCCTCGCCTTCCAGTATTCCTTAGATTCAGAGATTACTCCACCTGTAGAGGCTTTTAGCGTTCTTCCATCTGCTGCTTCAGTTTTTGTATCTTGTTTGTAAGTTGGAGGAAGGTGTTTTCTAGCCCATCTACCCTGCGATCTGTTTTTGTAAGCTGCTCCTCCTGTTCAGTTCCGGTTCTTCAGCTTCATAATGTCTGTTCGGAGAGCCGTGGTGGTTAATCTTATTTCTTTTCTGAAATCCCATAACTCGGCCATCAAGTCCATCTTTTTGTTAAGTTGGTCCATTGGTGTCTGTTTCCCTCTCTGTCTACTGCCAGCCCTCCCAGAGTTTCCACTATGGCTCAACTTAACTGAAGAGACAGAAACTTGTGAGATATCACTGTCGTAGGCCTACTCTCATAATCTGTCCTCATCCTCCATCGCTGACGTGTTTTTGACCCAGCCGATTCCTGCTGGCGAATCTTGTAGATTCTCTCCTGCGTGTTTGAGTACGATTTATTTTAGGAAAATGTTTAACAGAAGACTTTCTGGGGTATTGCCCTCACCACGTGCTCAAGCAGCCATCTTGAGGGTGACATCACCAGAAGTCCCGAGTATGTAACCAGTTTTGCCCTCTGCATAAGTTTTTCCCTAAGCACTCTGAATCAGGCCTGAATTACTTCTACCCTGTATCCTGCCAGGTCATTTCTGCTGAGGTGGATGACCAGATAGTTTATCACCTCCCCTTGAGTAAGTGAGTGTATTATAGGTATGATTTTTTTCAGCTGTCACACGTGGAAGGAAAGCTGCTCTCCTTTGGTGTGGGCCTTTGTCCCCCTCAGCCACGCCCTTCCTCTTATTACAGAGTCCTCTAAGGACTCTGCTTTCTCCTTCCCATTTGTTGCAGCACCCCCATAGTAGATTGTAAAGCCCTGGGCCCTTCCCCCTAACCCTTAACATTATTTGGGTTAGTGTTGCTGCTTCTCTAGCCCTAACCTCTTGAAATAGTGTGGCGTGGTTTTCTATCATCCCTTCCCCTCCACCATCCCTTTATGGGTGAGGTGCCCCACCCCATTTACACCTCCATGGCTCATTATCTGCCTGTTCTGTAATCCCTTCTCCTTCCCTTCCCTTACGCTGTCCTGTTGTGCACCTTCCCATTTCAAACAACATGAAGTCTTGCTTTATTCTGACAATTGCAGTGATTCCCAACCTTTGAACTGCCCCGGAAAACTAAGGGTTAACTTTCCATGCAGGGCATGGAACGCTGAGCTCGGACTTGGTTGAAGTCTCTACCTGGAGTGTTTTGAACTCAAACCGTCAGATTCTTTACTCCGCCTCTCTGAACGGTCGCTCTGGAGATTTCTCCTTCAGCTCGGTTCGAAAGTTGGTTAAAGTTTCAGTTTTCTTCGGTTTTTAAACCGAAAAAGTATCCGCATAGTCGTTTCAGTCTCTGTTTGTGGTGCCATCAGTACTAGATAGGAATTGTTCTGTTTTTCTGTGTGGAACTTGTAAAAGTGCGTCTTGGTTAGCCTGAACCGGCCATTTGTTAGTGAAATTTGTGTGTTTTACTTAGTGTGTGGTTACCGGTTCTTAGTTCTAAAAATAAAAGTGTTTTAACCATTTTTTTCCAATACCCGTGACACGGTTAGGAACCGATAAGGGAGTCTTGCCTGGCGGTTGGCGAAAAAAAGGTAAGTTTGGTTAGGTTGGCCATGTCTGAGAAACCCAAGAAAAAACCCGGGCCCACTGGGTTTCAACATTGCAGTGAGTGTGGGGAGGTCTTTGCCAAGGCCGATCCCCACACCACCTGTGTTTATTGTCTGGGGTTTGACCACCTCGATTCAGACTGCCAAATATGTAAACATTTTCCCAAGTCTACCCTTGAGAATAGATTAGGTAGACTGAGGAAAAAGGAGACCGAGAAGTCCGCTGACCCGGATGGCCAGCCCGGTTCAGTTTCGACCGAACCAGAAGGAGTGCCCTCTGACCAGGGTGATACTTCTTCGGGCAAAAGGAGAGCCGATTCTGAGGGATCGGTTCCAACAAAAAGAAAGTGCAAAGATAAATCAACTGGTTCGGATCCAGAGGTTCATGTTCCGACCGCCAAAGAGATAGCCAGAGGGATTCAGATTGTGGAATCACTCCATCCGATTCCGACCGATCCGGCTCCTTCTGGCAGGGGTTCGGTTCAGTTGGTGCCCCCTGTTCAAGAGTATACCCTTGAAGATTTTAATGAAGTGGAGTTTGAAGAAGAAGGGGAATTTTAGGATTATGATGTAAGTGAAGGTCTGGATGTGCCTGTGGAACCGGACATCTCCCCAGACAGACCATCAGGTGTTTCCCCTCCTAGGCTTTCTGAGTCCCCTTCCCATTTTATGTTTTACAGAAAAGTGGCTGAAACCCTCCAGCTTCCTATGGAGGAGGCTGTGGAAGATCAAAAGAAGAGCCTGATTGTGTAGAGATGATGGATATCCCAGAGTCCAGGAGACTGTCTATTCCCCTCCATAAATCTTTTGGGAAACAGACACAAAAAATCTTAAAGTCTCCTAACACTATACCTCCTGTGGATAGAAGAATGGACAAGAGGTATACACTTTCAGGCTCAGACACGGAGTTCTTATATCAGCAATGCAGCCATGTTGGGGTAATGCAGGCTGCTGCCTGTGACAAGGCAAATATTCCCTTGGCTTCACACTCCCCTGACAAGGACTCCAGGAAGATTGATGCCATGGCAAAGAAGCAGTACATGGCATCTTCTTTGGGACTCAGGCAGGCGAATTGCATGGCCTATACAGCCAGGTACCAGAAGTCCAGGTGGGACACTGTACTGGCACTGGCTAAACAGGCTTCCCCCCAGCTAGCCAAGGAGCTGGAGGCGGTGGCTGCAGATAGGATTGAGGCACCTAAGGTTCAGTTTCATGCTGCTGTGGACTCTAATGATGTGTCATCAAGAGTCATGGCTACATCTGTGGCTCTTTGGGGGATGGCTTGGCTTAGATGTACTAGCCTGTCGCAGGATTTTCCTGTAGTGGGTGATTCTCTGGGGAGCAGACAGAGAACTACATGAAGAAAATGGACGAGTACAGGACCACTGATAGGAGTGCTCAGGCCAAGGAAGGGCAGGCAACTCCTCAAAGGTAGCAGTCTAGGGGCAGAGGCAGGCCTTTTCAAAGGCCTTTTTACCAAGTACAGGCCTCTTCTTCCTTTTCGCAGAGGGGGTTCTTCAGAGGGAGAGGCAGAAGGGGGATGAGCAGGCCTACATCCACGCCCTCAACCTAAAGCCCCTGCCAAGCAGACATCCTGATGGGTCTGCCTGGGTCGACTCTCCGATTCCAGTAGGGGGCAGGCTGGCTTACTTTGTCCAGGACTGGATGTCTGTTACATTAGACAAGTGGGTCCTGGAGGTAGTAAGCCAGAGGTTGGTTCTCGGCTTCAAAAAATTTCCAAAGATGAGAGCCAGATCTTTTTCACCTGCAAATCTTTCAGAAACCCTTGCCCTAGAGGCGGATGTTTCTTCTCTGCTAGCTCTAAGAGCTGTAGAGAGAGTACCTACCCTACGCTGGGGCAAAGGACTGTACTCCAGGTACTTCCTGGCCCCCAAAAAGACAGGAGAATGGCTACCCATCCTGGACTTAAGATATCTGAACAAACATCTTTTAAAGCCAAAGTTCAAGATGATAACTCTGGGAATAATCCTTCCCTCTCTAAGGCCAGGGGACTGGATAGCTCAGCTTATGCAACCCCCCTTGGAGCCCATGTCTTCAGCAGAGCTTAAGTACTTGACTTGGAAAACTGTGTTCTTGGTAGCCATTACCTCTGCCAGGCGTATCAGTGAATTGCAAGCCCTGTCAGTGGAACCTGATTTTATCTCCTTTCATAGGGATAAAGTGGTCCTTAGAACCAGTAGAAGGTTCTTGCCCAAAGTGGTTTCAGACTTCCATTTAAACCAGTCTGTGTCTCTCCCTGTTTTCTTCACTGATCGTTCTTCCTCAGGAGAGAGGAGGCTACACAGTTTAGATGTCAAAAGAGCCCTTAGTTACTACATAGATCATACCAAGGGTCACAGGTTTGACTCCCTCCAGTTGTTTCTCACTTATGGAGAAGTGGGAAATGGCAAACCTGCCTCCAAAAGATCTATTGCCAGGTGGATTGTGTCTTGTATACAATTCTGCTATGAAAAACTAGGAAAAACTCCACCCTCAGGCCTGAGGGCTCATTCCACAAGAGGTACAGCTGCTTCCCTGGCTGCGGCCAGGGATATCCCTCTCCTAGAAGTTTGTCAAGCAGCCACCCGGAAAACAGTCCATACCTTCACCAAGCATTACTCTCTGGATATCCAGGCTAGGAGTGATGCTCGGTTTAGCACAGCAGTACTTCAGAGCCTATTCCCAAAGTAGGTTCTGTCCCTTCTCCATGGAGGTACTGCTTGGTAGTCTGCAATTGTCAGAATACAGCAAGACTACATGTTGTTTGAAGAAAAAATTACTCACCTTAGTAATTATATTTCTTCTAATGGAGTCTTGCTGTATTCTGACCTCCTTCCCTGCCTCCCCTCTCAGAACCTGTTTTTGGGAAGTGGGTGGGCAGGTGCAGTGTTGCACCCCAGGGGTCTATTTGTTTGCACCCTCCTCCCTTTTTGTTTGGGTGCTTATTTTTTTATTGTTATTTTTGGGTACATTGGGTTTAGTTTTTGGATTTCCTGACTTGAGTCTTCCTTGGGAATCCAGAACTTTTCAGCCAGTTGGCTAGTAGAATTTTTACAATTTCCACGTATAATTTTTAGTGTAGTTGGCTCGTAAGAATCTGACGGTTTGAGTTCAAAACACTCCAGACAGAGACTTCAGCCGAGCTTGAGCTCAGCGTTCCATGCCCTGCATGGAAAGTTAACCCTTAGTTCCACGGGGCAGTTCAAAGGTTGGGAATCACTGCAATTGTCAGAATACAGCAAGACTCCATTAGAAGAAATGTAATTACTAAGGTGAGTAATTTTTTCTTACCTCACTGTCCTGCATCTTTCTCTACTATTGCACTTTTCTTCTCTTGGCAAATCCTTAAACTGCCTCTGTTCTCCTTCACTGAGGTTCGGGGGGACAGTGGAGGAGGGGGAACAAAAGAAAAAAAGGGTGAAGTTGCATGGAAAGAGCTAACAAAATCTGGAAAGGCCATGTGTGCTAATGGTAGAAGTCTGGGAAATAAGATCCCAGACCTAGAGGCCACCTTGGCGAAGGCCGACCTGGATATTGTGGCCATTATTGAGTCATGATGCACTGAGAGCCATGGCTGGGATGTGGTCATACCAGGCTACACAATGTTGAGAAAGGACAAGGTAGGAAGAAAAGGAGGGGGATGTGATGCTTTATTTGAAAGAAAGCATAAAAGCAACAGAAATACAGGGAATTCTTGGGTAGGTGGGGGGCAAAGTTGATCTTCCAAAGATCAATCTTCACCATTCATCACAGGCGGGTTCTGTCCGGAGGCACAGGACTCCACGGGTGTCCTGTGCCTCAGACAGAACCCACCTGTGATGAATGGTGAAGACTGATATTTGAAAGATCACTTAAATATTTAGGGGAGGGGAGGAGGAGCCAGAATCAAGGACGGTGCCACCCATATGGCCGACGTGCTCTGTGGCACTCGCGGACTGGCCAGTAACCGACACCAGCTCCCCCACATCCCCAGTTCTGTTTTTCCTGCTGTCGGGGCTGCAGCTGCTTCACTCAGTGGGAGCAGAAGAGTTTCGTGTGCCTCATTGGTTCTGGACTGATTACTTGATGCTGTGCTTCAGTACTCGCGATCCGTTTATCGCTTTGTTGTTTTACTGTTGTCTTAGTATAGCGCCAAATCTTTTTCTGTCATTTTTGTTGTTTTTCTCATCACCATTCATGTAGGCTTTGGGGCCTAAAAAGGTGGGTCCTCCCCCTATGCATCAGTGCCTCTGCGGAAGGAATATGTCGACCGCCACGACCGGTGTCTTTTTCCTGCTTGGTTCGACACCATGACATGGATTCCTGTGACGCTTGCTTCTCCATGGACTACCACACCTTGGAAAACTGGGATGGGACCCCCTAACCTTTGGAGGGCAGTGTCACCCATGGGACTTCAGGTCCAGGTTTCTGGGCTCTTCCTCCAAGCCCTTCCCCGGTACTGTGCATACCGAGGGAGCCCAGGCCTCCACTGCACCTCATCTTGCGGGGACGGGAGGCCTGACTGAAGAGTCAGAGGGACAGCTGGCCTCCTCTGGGCAGTGAGTTGTGCACTCTTCACAGTCCAGTGCCCTTTCGAGGCCCGGGACACCCCTAGTGGCGGTTATAGGGCTACAAGCCTGGCCTGTGCCAGTGGCTTCATCGGCACCATGGTCACATGCTGTCTTGACTCCTAGCATCTTAGTTTCAGCCAGTGAGTGGGACAATTCTGACTGCATGGCTGGGTCTCCTCCTGCTGCTGCTTACAGCACTGTGAGAGGAAGCGTCTTGGGCATGGCCACCGTGGCAATCTCCCTGATCTTATCCTCTGGCTTGGAGGATGAGGATTGAGATGATCCTGAGTGGCACCTCGGTTCTGTGGAGTTGCAAGGCCCTTCTAGGCCCAGTTCGAGTCCTTTGGTGTTGGAGGAACCTGAAAGTCGTCTTCTTGATGCCACCGCAGTGCTGCCTCCACGGCATCCGACAGTGCTACTTGCAGTGCCGAGGATGACTCTGGTACTGTCTCCGGCACCAGAATGGTGGGCATTGCAGTGGTTGGTGCCGGGCTGGGCTCCTAGTGCTGTTTGCAGCGTTGGGCCCAACTCTTGTGCTGTCGGCGGTGCTGGGGGGAGGGGGTCGACGTCGCTTCCGCTGCCTACCCTCTCCTTTTCTGCTCCCCTGGTACTCTAGCAACTGTTGGGCCTGTTACAAGGGTCAGGTCCTCTTCTGGTGGGGTGAGGATGGTGCGGGCTGAGTTCGCGCTGCGTTCCATGGTTAAAGAATCTGGGGTCTCAGTCAGTAGCTGTAGCGTGGATCCTGTCTCTCTCTCTCTCTCTCTCTCTCTCTCTCTCTCTCCTTGCCTGACTGGACTGGGTCTGCAACAAATGTGGACAGAGGCTGCCCTTCAGGACCTGCGCAGCTCCAGTCTCCCCGCTAGGGGTCCCCCAAGGGCCCCACCCTATCTGCCAATCTATGCTTGGGCACTCAGGAGTGGTTGAGATGTGTAGCTCCCTCCCTCAGGAGCGGCCTCCTAGCCACTCTCGAAGTCCTGGCAGGGAACCTACCTTGGCTCACCAAAATCTTCCTCCTCCTCCTCTTCCTTCTCTCCTCCAGGTATTTTTGGCCCTTCAGGGCCTCGGCGAATGCGCTCCCCATGTACCTTAAGGGCCATGTACCAGCTCATCTTTAGACCAGAGCTTCCTCCTCCGCTGTCCACTGAAAGCAGCTCCTCAGTATCCTCATTTCCCTTCTCTGAGGGAGAAGACTCTTCAGTCCACTTTTCCTCAGATGCTGACCTCTCTAATTATCAGCAGTTCATCACAAGGATGCTGCAGGACCTGCACCTAGATAATTTTGCCATGCACAATCCTGCCTGATCGATGCTGTCTCTTCTTGGAGAGTACAGTGGTGACACTACTGTCAACCTTCCATGGCCCCAGCCATTTATGGAAGAGTCACGGAATGTCTGGTGCTGTCCTTCTGCACCCTCTCCAGCCCAGAGGGACATCCAGCACAGGCATTGCGTACCCCTTGAGTCTCCAGGAGCCATGCCCCACCCAACCTCTGGTGAGGAGCTCCTGGATGCCCCATCTGGGCATTGACACCCAGAGCGGGACCATCCCCCTGACTCAGACTCAGCCAAGTTTGACCGCTGGGGTCGCAGAGTCTTTAAGGTGGTGTGCTCTCTATTGTGTATTGCAACACAGGAAGCCCACATGGCTGCTAATAGCAGATTATTGTGATCGATGCTGGGACAACTCATAGCATCCATAACAGACTGTGAGGTGACCAGGCAAGCCACTTGCCTTTCTGACCGGTGCCTGGAGTTAGCAAGACACCACTCAAGGGTGTCATCTAATGCCAGTGAGGTGGCTTCCAGGTTGGCAGGAACAGAGGTCTGCATTAGGCGGATGGCATGGCTTCACCTTTCCAGGTTGTCACCCCTGGCCTGGTGTAGGGTGATTGCCTTGCAATACCATGGGGCCCATTTTTTTTTCCTGCAGGTCCAGGCATGAGCTTCAAGCTCCAGGAAATCTTTACTGTATTCTGACATATGCATAGCCTTCACCATTCAATTGCCCTAGAGAGAAATTAGTTAACAGAACCTATGCTAATAGTGGAAGGTTGATACGGTCAAGTTCGGTTTTCAAACCACTGTCCCTGGTGCATTCTATGCAACCATCAGATTCTTTACTCCACCTGCCTAGTAAGACACCTGGGAGACTTCTCTTTCAGCTTTCTTGAAGATTTTTCTTTTTTTTTTTTCTCGGTTTTCGTAGTTACCAATTAATTTCTTAAAGTTTTCGAAGCACTGTCCTTGGTTACAGGTAAACTAGTCTAGATTTAGCATCATTTTAGTAAGTTTCACGGTTCCTTGTCAGTTTCTGGCAACCAGGAAGGAACTGGCCTTTCTTTGTTTTTCTGAGGTAAAGTTTATATATTTTGGTAATTTTTCTTCAGTTCTCTGTTGGCTGGATTTCTCCTGTTAACTGGGTTTTTCTCGGTTTGCTGAACTGACCTCAAAAAAATATGTTTTTTTAAAAAGAGAGCAAAACAAAACACAGAGAACTTTTGGTTTTTTTAGTGTGTTACTTTCAGAACCCACATATTTAGTGTCTTGGATTATGTCGCAGAAACCTAAAAAGAGAACCGGCCCTTCTGGATTCCAACACTGCACCGAGTGTGGTGAGCCATTTGCTATGGCCGACCCAAACTTAATTTGTGTAGCCTGTCTAGGGTTTGACCACCTGAAAACACACTGTGAGATCTGTAAGAAATATCCTCAGACCATGCTAGATCGGCAATTAAATAGACTAAAAGAAAAAATGTCTGAAAAAGTTGCTAACCCAGCTTCAGGACATACGGTTCCTTCACAGAGCAAAGATAAACCGAAGGAACTGGAGGGGAAGCCTTCTGACAAGGACAAAACTCTCCCAAGTGCAAAGAGAAGCGCAGAACCGGCTGCTAAGAGGAAAAAGAAAAGCATACAGCACAAGAACCGTAACTGAAAGAACCGAGAGATTCTAACCGCTGAAGAGATTGCAGACGCGTTTAGGGTTATTCAGCTGTTGCAATCCAGTACTCCAATTCCTCAGAAGGAACCACAATTGGCTCAAACTTCGGCTGTTTCTGCTCTTTCCGGTTCGTTTGAAAATGACTTATTTTGAGGAGGAGGAAGAAAAGGAAGTAGAAGACTATGAGGAACCTATTGAACCAGAGGGTTTCCCAGAGAGAGAGGAGTTTGAATCCCCTCCCAGACATCCTGAAGATTCATGAGGCAAGAGGTTGAGAGGTATGCCTCACACTTTTCCTTTATGAAAAAGGTGGCAGAGACTCTGGAACTCCCCACTCAGGAGACCACTGAGGAGGAGGAGGAGCCGGATTACATAGAGATGATTGGATGTACCAGCAACTAAGATACTGCTTCTCCCCATCCACAAATCCCTGAAAAGGCAAGCCACCAAGATTCTGCTGAGTCCCACTTCTATCCTTCCTGTGGACAAGAAGATGGAGAGAAAGTACCTGGTAGCCAGAGGAGGAGATGAATTTCTCCTAGACCATCCCAGCCATGATGGGGTGGTTGCAGGCAGCTGCCTGTGATAAAGCAGGCATACCCCTGTCCTTCCATCCTCCTGATAAGGATTCCAAAAGGATGGACTCCATGGCCAAAAGGGCCCATTTGGGAACTTCCCTGGCCATTAGACAAGCTTCCTATATGGCTTATGCTTCCGGGTATCAAAAGAACCTGTGGAATTCTGTGCTGGAGAAGGCTAAGGCATCTCCTTCTCCACTGGCAAATTATCTTATGGAAGCTTCCAAGTACCATTTCCACATGGCAGTGGATTCTAATGATACTGTGGCCAGGGTAATGGCAACCTCAGTGTTCCTGAGGAGGTTTGCCTGGCTCAGGGCTATGAACCTGTCCCAGGACACACAGACTAAGGCCCTGGACTTTCCTTGTGAGCCAACCTCTTTGTTTGGTGAACAGACAGAGGCCTACATGAAGAAGATGGATGAATACAAAGTAGCCTGTAAGAGTCCGGCTGCTAAAGAGAGGGCATCCACATCCCAGACACATCAAAGCAGGGGAGGTAGAGGAAGGCCTTATCCCAGGCCTTTCTACCAGACCCAGGTTTTCCCAGCCTACCAGCAGTAGAGAGGATACTTCAGAGGCAGGGGAGGAAGGGGCAGCAACCATTCTGGACCCAGTCCCCAGCCCAGTGCACAAGAAGCAAAATAGAACCCCTGATGTGCTTTTCAGGGTTGCCTCCCCAGTTCCAGTAAGGGTCGGGCTGGCTTACCACTTCCAGGCATGGCAAAACATCACCACAGAGAAGTGGCTCCTGGAAGTTGTAAGCCAGGGCCTTGTTCTCAGCTTCAAGGTTATACCAAGGTTGAGGGCGAGTCTATTCAGACCCGCTACCCCAACAGAAAAAGTACTGCTAGAATCAGAAGCAACTAGCCTTCTCCTCGAGAAGGCAGTGGAACATGTCCCCCTGGCTCAAAGGGGAAAAGGTCTGTGCTCAAGGTACTTCCTGACATTAAAGAAAACTGTGGAGTGGTGACCCATACTAGAACTCAGACACTTGAATAGACACCTTACAAAGCCAAAATTCAAGGCAATCACTCTGGCAGCTATTCTCCCAGTACTCAGGCAGGGAGACTGACTGGCATCTCTAGTCCTCAAAGATGCATACTTTCATATTTCTATCTGGCAATCCCACAGAAAGCATCTCAGATTCAGATAGCCATCAAGACATTTCCAGTCCAGAGCCCTGTCCTTCGGCCTAACCTCTGCCCCAAGTGTGTTCACAAAGTTCCTGACAGTGGTGGTGGCACACTTCTGCTTGGGCCCGGAGCACAAGACAGAGGATTGTGAGGCCTGCCTGAGCTTCAACCAGGCCACACAGAAGAGCTGCTGGCAAGCCCTTGAGGCCCACCTGCTAAAAAAAGAAGATGGCCATGGTGGACAAAGAGCTGCAGAAGCTGAGGAGTGCTTCATCCTCACCTATGGACTCTCACAAGTACAAGTAAAAGAGGAATTAGGAGAAGCACCAGAACCAGGACAGGCCCCCTCTCACCCACGGCTGCCCTCGGGTGATCAGCGGCCCTTTTACTCCGGGAGGACCACTGCTGCTCCCAAGTCTGCCCCACCTTCCCAGGAATAGCCCTTGGTTTTCCCGCTGCCACTGGTCACGGTGGTCACGGGTGACTCGGCTAAGTCCGAGGCCTCTGCTACTCTTAGACCCATCTCCACCGTGTGGTCTAAGCAGTTAGGCGGGGCTGATAACCCGCTCTTTGGACCCCCCAGTGGATGCCCGGCCCGGGCTGATGAGTCAGGCACCTGGGACTCCAGTGTCTGCATAGCCAAGATTGATAAGTCGGTCGTCGGATCCTCCAACAACTGCCTGACCGACACGCTCACGTCGGGTTCCATTGCGGGACCTGACAATGTCCAGCGAGACGAGAGCCAGCTGCTGGTCTTGACGCAGCCTTTACCGATTGGGTCTCCCCACTGGGTTATTCCCTCCTCTCCCTACATGGAGCCTCCTTCGCTGTCCCCAGATCAACGAGAGATGGGGGTTGTCCATCTGGTGACATTATTGCTGGGTCATCTCAGGACCTCACGTCGGACCTCTCAGGCAACCTTTCGGACCCCTTCCAACCGGTTCTTCCGGCGGTGTCGTTGGCATCAACGCCAGGCTTCCCATCCATTGGTCCCGTGCCTGACCCTGATCTTCTGGGTCCATCTGGGCCGAGTTTCAGGCCCTTCAGGGTCCCCCATCGAGTCCCATGGCACTGCCATCAGGTCCTCTGTCGGGCTACCCTCCACTCGATTACCTGGCACTTCATTACACACCGAGTTACTCTCTGCCAGGGCTTTACGACGCCAGGGTATGCGCCTACCTACTCCTTGTCAGGTTGCCCGACTCCCAGGTACCATACATCAGGGTACCTGACGCCAGGGTTCTCTTTGGGGTTTCAGCCTGTCTATCAGCCCTCTCCACTCCCTCCACCTCCTCGTCAACCACAGGCAGATTTCCGGGCCATCATCCAGTCCTGGTGTCTGAGACCAAGTCACAGCTCATCTCGAAGCTGGACAGCCAGCACCCGGCGAGAGCCTGTACTGTGGTTCACCTGGATCGGACTCCCATGTCCTTCTGTCCGCTGGACCCACGCCAGCCTACGTTGGGCCTGAGGGAAGGTCCTTCAACTGAACCAGTGACAGATAGTATTCCTCCTAGGTCTCAGGAGGTTTCACATCTTGTTGTCAGGTCTTCAGATTCCTCGGATTCAGAATCTGAGTCCAGGTCCTCCTCCTCAGTTTCCGGTTTTGAGACTCCCTCTTCTCCAAAGGAGCCCAAGTGGAAGGAGTCCCCTAAATCACCTCTGGAGGACCCTTCGTTCGCAGACCTCCTGAGTAAGATAGCTGAGGCTTATGAGTGGAAGACTGATGCACAGGATCCCAAGTGTCAGAGACTAGATGAGCACCTGGATATACAAGAGACAGCACCCGTCCTTACGCACCCGTTGTTAGAGCCTCATGAAGATCTTGCTTCTACCATTTGGATGCCTTCCTGCATCTTGGCGGTGGCAAAAAAGGCCAACAGGACACCAGAGGGGAAGGATCACCTCAGTGTCCACCCAAAGGCAGACTCAGTGGTCATTATAGTGCTTCATGACAGGTCCACCAAGCTGAGACACATGAGCACCTCCCCTTCTGACAAAGAGTTGAGGCAGCAGAACCAATTTGGGAGGAAATTCTATTCAAGCAACAGGAAGTCTTGCTGTATTCTGACTATATGCAGTTAGCCCCAGCACTTGAACTGCTCCAGAGAGTAAAGGGTTAACGCTGTGCAAAGGCATAGAACGTTGAGGTTGAGCTCGGTTTTCAAACCTCTGTCTGTGGTACTCTGGAGTCTAACCGTCAGATTCTTTACTCCGCCTAACTGTGAAGTCGCTCCGGAGATCCCTTCTGCGCTCCGGTTCGGTAAAAATTTGAATCTTCTCTGTCTCGGTAACAGTTAAAGAAGGAGATTTTGTAGGCCTAGATGAGCCAGTAGAGCCTGACATCTCCCCAGACAGGCCATCCAGTGTTTCTTCTCCCAGGCTTTCTAAGTCCCTTCCCACTTCTTGTTTTACAAGAAGGTGGCTGAGACTCTTCAGCGTCCTATGGAAGAGGCTGATCAGGAAGAACCTGATTATGTGGAGATGATGGATGTTCCAGAGTCAAGGAGAGTGTCTATCCCTCTGCATAAATCCCTGGGGAAACAGACACAGAAACTTTTGCAATTTCCCACATCCATACGTCTTGTAGATAAAAGAATGGACAGGAGGTATGCCTTATCAGGTCCTGGCACGGAATTCCTTTCAGTGCGTAGCAGTCATGTTGGGGTAGTGCAAGCTGCAGTCTGTGACAAGGCTAATGTTTCCCTGGCATCTCACCCCCCAGATAAGGATTCCAGGAAAGTGAATGCCGTGGCCAAGAAACAGTACTTGGCATCCTCTTTGGGGCTCAGGTAATCAAACTACATGGCATTTACAGCCAGGTACCAGAAATCTACGTAGGATATGGTTTTGGAGCTGGCTAAGAATGCCCTACCCAGCTAGCCAAGGAGCTGGAGCATGTGGCTGTGAATGGTATAGAGGCATCCAAAGTGCAATTTCATGCTGCTGTGGACTCGAATGATGTCCATTCTAGAGTCATGGCTACATCTATCTCTGAGAAGGTTTACTTAGCTTAGATGTACCAACCTTTCGCAGGATACCCAGACTAAGGCCATGGATTTTCCTATTACAGGTAATTCTCAGTTTGCGGAGCAAACAGAGAACTACATGAAGAAGATGGATGAGTATAGGACCACCTATAGGAGTGCTGCAGCCAAGGAAAAGCAGACTACTCCTCAGAGGCAGCAATTGAAGGCTGGCAGGGGCAGGCCTTTTCAAAGGCCTTTCTACCAAGCTCAGGCCTCCTCCTCTTCTTTTCAGCAGAGGGGGTTCTTTAGGGGAAGAGGCAGGCGTGGGATGACCAGGACTCCGTCATCCACGCAGTCTAAGTCCCTTGCCAAACAGACACCCAGAGGTGTCAGTCAGGGTCACCTCCTCAGCTGCAGTAGGGGGCAGGTTGGCTCACTACTCCCAGGCCTGGGAGTCTGTTACTTCAGACAAATGTGTCCTGGAAGTAGTGAGCCAGGGACTTGTTCTCAGTTTCAAAAGGTTCCCAAAACAGAGCAAGGTCCTTTAGTCCTCCCTGTCCCTTGGAGACAAAGGCCTTAGAGGCAGAAGTCTCCCCTCTTCTGCTTCTGCAAGCAGTGGAGAAGGTACCTCTTTGTCACAGGGGAAAAGGACTGTATTCCAGATACTTCCTTACCCCAAAAAAGACAGGGGAATGGCGGCCCAGCCTAGATTTATGGTACCTGAACAAACATATGACAAAACCAAAATTCAAAATGGTGACTCTGGGAGTAATTCTTCCCTCTCTGAGACCAGGAGACTGGCTAGCTTCTCTGGATCTCAAGGATGCACACTTCCACATACCTATCAGACATTCCCACAGAAAGTACCTCAGGTTCGAATTGCCCTCAGGCCATTACCAGTTCAGAGCTATGCTATTCGGCTTAACATCAGCTCCAAGGGTGTTCACCAAGTGTCTTGCAGTAGTGGTGGCATTCCTCTGGAGACAGGGTATACTTCTGTTCCCATACCTGGATGATTG
The DNA here is from genome assembly GCA_016271365.2 of Neoceratodus forsteri. Classification (NCBI taxonomy): domain Eukaryota; kingdom Metazoa; phylum Chordata; order Ceratodontiformes; family Ceratodontidae; genus Neoceratodus; species Neoceratodus forsteri. Next base: position 481,235,195 of record CM028130.1, on the reverse strand, counting down.
GCTCCTAGTGGGCCAGTCCTCAGATCAAGTCAATTCATCCTTAGAGGTCACCCAAAGACTTCTGGAATCATTGGGCTTTATTCTGAACCTAGAAAGGTCTGTTCTAGAACCAGCCCAGCTTCTCACCTTCATGGGGTAGAAATAGACACTATTCAGGCTAGGGAATTTCTCCCTCACTCAAGGGTCCAGTCTCTGTTCAATCTGGCTTCCTCCTTTCGTCCTCTAGTTTCTCGTCCAGCCAGACACTTTCTACAGTTGCTGGGCCACATGGCAGCTTCCACAGCTGTGGTCCAGGGAGCAAGGTTTCAGATGAGAGATATCGAGTTTCATCTCAGATCGTATTGGTCTCAGAAAAGAGACCCTCTCTCCAAATTGGTTCCAGTGTCTCAAACTCTAGCTCAGGCCCTCCAGTGGTGGCTAGAGTAGGGCAATCTGCGACAAGGTGTCCCATTTATCAGTCAGGCTCCTTCAGTGACTCTCACCACAGATGCCTCCCTACTAGGTTGGGGGGCTCACCTAGATCAGCTTACAGCTCAGGGAACCTGGTCACACCAGGAGACCCTTCTACACATAAACCTTCTCGAATTGAGAGCTGTCTTTCTAGCACTTCAGACATTCTCTGCTGTTATTCAAGGAAAGGTGGTGCAGATCAGGACAGACAATACCACAACCATGTGGTACATCAGCAAGCAGGGAGGCACTCGGTCCTTGGCCTTGTGCACAGAGGCCATGAAAGTATGGCCTCTAGCCTATTCTCCTTCAGGTTTTCCTGATGGCTGTGCATCTCCCAAGGAGGGACAACATTCTAGCAGATGCTTTCAGCAGGATTTCCCAGGGTCACCATGAATGGACCCTGAACTCTCTAGTTCTTCAGGTCATCTTCAAGAGATGGGGCACTCCAGAGATAGATCTCTCTGCAGCCCTGGACAATCATCAGATTCATCTCTTTTGTTGCAGACCACCTCTTCTGGGCCCTGTCCTTCAGGATGCTCTCTTGCTGAACTGGACAAGCAGGTTTCTGTATGCATTCCCTCCTTTTCCTCTGATATTCAGGGTCCTGATCAAGATCAGGTCCCAACCCTTCAAGGTGATTCTAGTGGCTCCAGACTGGGCCAGACAGCCTTGGTACCCGCTTCTTATGTTACTGTCAGTAACAATGCCTCTGTGTCTTCCCAGACAGTTCAATCTTCTTACCTCCTCACAGGGAAGGATCCTGTACACCAGTCTTCAGACTCTCAGGCTCAAGACCTGGCTCTTGAAGAGCTAGAGTATGCAAGCCTACACCTGTCTTAATCAGTCTTGAGCATTTTAAAGGTTAGTAGGAAACCTGCTACCAGAAAGACTTACAACTCCAAATGGAAAATATTTGGGTTTTGGTGTTCACAAAGACATGTTCAGCCAGACTTGGCTGTCATTGCCACTGCACTGGACTAGGTACATCTTAATAGTTTAGGCCTCCGGCCTACTACTCTCAAGGTACATTTGGCAGCTGTGTCTGCCTTCCTTTCGGCTGGTAGCTTCTCATCCAAGTTTCAAGAATCTTTTCAAGGGTTTAGTACATGTTAATCCTCCCTTTAGGGAACCTACCCCTTCTTGGGATCTGAATATCTGTATAGCACAGCTTATGCAGCCTCCTTTTGAGCCTTTATCCTCAGCTGAGCTGAAGTACTTGACTTGGAAAATGGTGTTCCTGGTAGCTATTACCTCTGCCAGGAGAATCAGTGCACTTCAGGCTTTATCAGTGGACCCTAATGTCATTTCATTTCACAGGGATAAGGTGGTCCTTCGCACCAATAGAAAGTTTCTTCCTAAGATGGTATCAGACTTTCACTTGAATCAGTATATGTCATTGCCTGTATTTTTCACTGACCACTCTTCCTCTGGAGAGAGATTACACAGTCTTGATGTAAAGAGGGCTGTTAGTTACTATCTGGAGCATACTAAGGCCCATAGGAATGACTGTTCTCAGTTGTTTCTCACTTATGGAGAAGTGGGAAAGGGCAAACCTGCTACCAAGACAACAATTGCCAGGTGGATTGTCTCCTGCATCCAGTTCTGCTATTCAGAGTTTGGGAAAAGGCCTTCCTCAGGCCTGAGGGCTGATTCTACCAGAGGTACAGCTGCTTCGGTTGCAGCAGCTAGAGATATAGCTTTAGTGGACATCTGTAAAGCAGCCACCTGGAAATCTGTTCACACATTTACCAAGCATTACTCTCTGGACTTTCAGCCACAAAGTGATGCTAGGTTTGGCACGGCTGTGCTGCAGTGTTTGTTCCCAAAATAGGTTTTGTGACTCCCTCCTCCAAGGAGGTACTGCTTGGTAGTCTACATATAGTCAGAATACAGCAAGACTTCATGTTGTTTGAAGAAAAATTTTTCACCATAATAATGTTGTTTCTTCTAATGGAGTCTTGTTGTATTCTGACCTCCTTCCCTGCCTCCCCTCCTGGAACCTAGTAGTTCTGGGATGTGGTGGGGTAGGCAGTGCTGCACCCAGAGGTGTATTTGGCATGCCTCTATCTTATTAAGGTTTTTTTCTGTTTTTTTATTATGAATGTTTTTGGGTTGTTTCACTACCTGCTTATATTCTTTTAGGGGTTCTCGACTTGAGTCCTTTTGACCCTAAAAATCTGTTATTGCCACTTGGCACAAAAGTTTAGAAACAGTGTCTACCTATTAAATGAGTTAGTTTAGTGCTCATAAGAATCTGACGGTTACACTTCAGAGTACCGCAGACAGAGGTTTGAAAACCGAGCTCGAGCTCAACGTTCTATGCCTTTGCATAGAGTTAACCCTTAACTCTCTGGAGCAGTTCAAATGCTGTGGCTAACTGCATAAAGTCAGAAGACAGCACAACTCCATTAGAAGAAACAACATTACTATGGTGAGTAATATATTCTTCTTCCTCCACACTGGCCATGCGCCCCCTAAATTACGTAGCGCACATGCTTGTCTGGCAGAAGTCTCTGTTTCGTTTACTGGAGCCTGTCATTGACGTCATGCCAGACTCCGAGTCCAAGACTGTTCTGGCAGACACGGTCAGGTCCACTAAGATCACCTGTTGCCACTCACTAAGGGCAACATATGATGTGGTGGACTTCTTGGCCAGGGGCACTGCTATGGCGGTTTGCCTCGGGAGATATTCCTGCCTAAGGGTGTCAGGCTTGGCACCTGATGTCCAGGCGGACATTCAGTATGCCTCCTTCCGGGGTTCTGTCCTCTTCAGGGGTGATGCCAGATCATAATCACCAGCCTTCAGGACAAGGGCAAAGCCTTACGGTCAGTCCATAGTATGTGCCACCCCAGATTTAAGGTCAAACAATCCTTCCATCGCCACACCAAGTGGCAGACGAAATAACAGCATACAGCCAGACGCCAGACCAAACATCGGGCACTTTCAGCCGCAGCCACCCCTCCAGTCAAAGCTCAGAGAGCCTCGGGGTCGCTCTCCCCAACCCTCTGTCCACCTCTTGACTCATGGCCTGCCCCCGCCTCTTCCGTCGGGGAGCCGGTGGGCAGAAGGTTAACCAGTCACTTGCTGGGGTGGAAGGCAGTCACCACAGATTCATGGGTGCTTCAGCTGGTGAGTCAAGGCCACACATCAGAACGTCTGGAGAGACCCCCAATCCAGCCTCCGGGGTATCTCACTATCCAAAGGCACACATCCCCCTCATAAAGGAGGAAATTGAAACCCTTCTGCAAAAAGAAGCCATAGGTAGGAAAGGGGTACTACTACCGCTGCTTCCTGGTGCCAAAAAAGACAGAAGATTTGCATCCAATTCTAGAACTCAGCACTTTAAACCTGTATATAGAGTACAAATGGTTTCATATGCTGATTCCAACAACATGAAGTCTTGCTGTATTCTGACATGTGAAGTTAGGTCCTGCCTTTCAACTGCCCCGGAGAACAAACAGTTAAACTTTCCATGGCCAGCATGGAATGTTCTCCACGAGCTCGGTTGAAGCCCCTGTCTGCTGTTGTTCAAACTGCAACCGTCAGATTCTTTACTCCGCCTCACTGAACAGTCGCTCCGGAGATTTCTCCTGCTGCTTGGTTCAAAAAGTCGGTTGAAGTGTCAATTTTTCGGTCGATTTCTACCGAATTCCTGTTACTGCTTAGTCGGTTCAAGTCTCTGTCTGTTGTACCGTGAGTACTAGATAGGTTTTTTGTTTGGTTTCTGTGTGGAACTTGTAAATTGTGTATTGGTTCGGCTGAACCGATCAGTTTGAGGTAAAAAAAGCTTGTGCTTGATTTAGAGTGTGGTAACCGGTTCGTATCTGTTCTAAAAAAAACTAGATTTTATTATTTTTTTTTCTAAGATCCGTGAGACGGTCAGGAACCGATAGGGGAGTCTTGCCTGGCGGATTGCCGAAAAAAGGGTAAGTTCTGGATAGGATTGGCCATGTCTGAGAAACCCAAGAAAAAAACCGGGCCCACTGGGTTTCAACACTGCAGTGTGTGGGGAAGTCTTTGCCAAGGCTGATCCCCACACCACCTGTATTTATTGTCTGGAGTTTGACCACCTCGATTCAGACTGCCAAATTTGCAAGAATTTTCCCAAATCTACCCTGGAAAAGAGATTAGGCAGACTGAGGGAAAGGGAGGCCGAGAAGTCCGCTGACCCGGATGGCCAGCCTGGTTTGGTTCCGACCGAACCAGAAGGAGTGCCCTCTGACCGGTGCGATACTTCTTCGGGCAAAAGGAGAGCCAATTCTGAGGAGTCTGTTCCGGTGAAAAGAAAGAGAAAAGATAAATCATCCGGTTAGGACCCAGAAATTCATACTCTGACCGCCGATGAGATAGCCAAGGCAATAAGGATAGTGCAATTGCTTAGTTTGGTTCCGACCGAACCGGCACCATCTGGCAGGGGCTCGGTTCGGTCGGTTTCCTCAGTTCCGGATTATACTTTGGAAGAATTTTATGAACCGGAGGAGGAAGAGGAGGGAGAGTATGGGGATGATCATGGTGATTATGAAAGTCTGGATGTGCCTATTGACCTGGACATCTCCCCAGACAGACCTTCAGGTGTTTCTCCTCCTAGGCTTTCTGAGTCCCCTTCTCACTATATGTTTTACAAAAAAGTGGCTGAGACCCTCCGGCTTCCTGTGGAGGAAGCAGTAGAGGATCAGGAGGAGCCTGATTATGTTGAGATGATGGACATCCCAGAGTTCAGGAGACTGTCTGTTCCCCTCCACAAATCCTTTGGGAAACAGACACATAAAATTCTTAAGTCTCCTATTTCTATACCTCCTGTGGACAGACGAATGGACAAGAGGTACACTCTCTCAAGCTCAGACATGGAGTTCCTTTTCCAGCAATGCAGCCATGTTGGGGTAGTGCAGGCTGCTGCCTGTGATAAGGCAAATATTCCCTTGGCATCACACCCCCCAGACAAGGACTCCAGGAAGACTGATACCATGGCAAAGAAACAATACATGGCAGCATCTTTGGCACTCAGGCAGGCTAACTATAGGCCTATACAGCTAGATACCAGAAGTCTAGGTGGGACACTGTGCTGGCTCTGGCTAAACAGGCCCCTGACCAGCTTGCTGAGGAGCTGTAGCAGGTGGCTGCGGATGGGATTGAGGCATCTAAAGTACAGTTTCATGCTGCTGTGGACTCCAGTGATGTTTCATCAAGAGCCATGGCTACATCTCTGGCTCTTTGGAGGATGGCTTGGCTCAGATGTACTAGCCTCTCACAGGATACCCAGGCTAAGGCCATGGATTTTCCTGTAATTGGTAATTCTCTGTTTGGGGAGCAGACCAAGAACGACATGAAAAAGATGGATGAGTACAGGACCACTTACAGGAGTGCTCAGGCCAAAGAAAGGCAAGCAACTCCTCAAAGTCAGCAGTCCAGGGGCAGGGGCAGGCCTTTCCAAAGGCCTTTTTACCAAGCCCATGCCTCCTCTTCTTTTTCACAAAGGTGGTTCTTTAGAGGGAGAGGCAGACGGGGGATGAGCAGGCCTGCTTCCACCCCTCAGCCTAAAGCCCCTGCCAAGCAGACACCCTGATGGGTCTGCCCAGGACGATTCTCCCATACCAGTAGGGGGCAGGCTGGCTTACTTTGTCCAGGACTGCAAGTCTCTTACATCAGACAAGTGGGTCCTGGAGGTAGTAAGCCAGGTACTGGTTCTCAGCTTCAAGAAATCTCCTAAGATGAGAACCAGATCCTTTCCACGTGCAAATCTCTCAGAGACCCTTGCCCTAGAGGCAGAGGTTTCTTCTCTCCTAGCTCTCAGAGCTATAGAGAGGTTTCCAACCCTACACAAGGGCAAAGGATTGTACTCCAGGTACTTCCTACCCCCCCCCAAAAAAAAAATGGAGAATGGCGGCCCATCCTGGACCTAAGATATCTGAACAAACACCTTTTAAAGTCAAAGTTCAGAATGGTGACTCTGGGAATTATCCTTCCCTCTCTAAGGCCAGGGGACTGGCTAGTCTCCCTGGACCTCAAAGATGCCTACTTTCACATTCCCATCAGGTGCTCCCACAGAAAGTACCTCAGGGTTTGAGTTGCCCTCAGGCCACTATCAATTCAGAGCAATGGCCTTTGGCCTAACATCAGCCCCAAGGGTTTTCACAAAGTGCCTGGCAGTAGTTGTTGCCTTCCTAAGAAGACAAAAGATCTCCATCTTCCCATACTTGGACGACTGGCTCATAGTAGGTCAGTCTCCAGACCAAGTCAAGTCACATCTGCAAGTGACCCAGCAAGAGCTCACTTCCTTAGGATTTCTTCTCAACCTCCCAAAGTCAGTTCTCGAACCAGTACAGCTCCTCACCTTCATAGGTGCAGAACTGGATACAGTAAAGGCAAGAGCCTTCCTTCCCCCTGTAAAGGGCAAGGACCCTTATGGAATTGGCCTCTTCATTCACCCTTCAGGTGTCTCGACCAGCAAGGCATTTCCTACAGCTACTGGGCCCCATGGCAGCTTCCACAGCAGTGGTCCAAGGGGGCAAGATTCCAGATGAGGGACATTCAGTTCCACTTAAGAGCCTTCTGGTCCCAAAGAAAGGATTCCCTTACCAAACTAGTCCCAGTGACTCGCACCCTAATCCAAGCCTTGCAATGGTGGCAGGATCAGGACAATTTGAGACAAGGGGTTCCATTTGTCACTCAGTCTCATTCAGTGATACCACAGATGCTTCCCTGCTAGGCTGGGGAGCCCATTTGGGGGATCTTACCACCCAAGGACTGTGGTCACCGCAGGAATCTCTGCTTCACATCAATCTCTTGGAACTCAGAGCAGTGTTTCTGGCACTGCAGGCTTTTTCCAAATCTGTACAGAACAAGGTGGTTCATGTTCAGGTCAGAACAGACAACACCACCACCATGTGGTACATCAACAAGCAAGGAGGCACTCGGTCTGCAGCCTTGTGCATACGCAATGAAGTTGTGGTCCCTGGCCTATTCCCTGCAAACCTCTCTGATAGCAGTTCACCTCCCAGAGAAGGACAATGTCCTAGCAGATGCACTGAGCAGAATATCCCAGGGCCATCACGAATGGGCCCTAGATCTTCTAGTTTTGAAAGTGATTTTCTCGAGATGGGGCACTCCAGAGATATATCTTTTTGCAGCCCCAGACAATCACCAACTTCCTCTCTTTTATTGCAGACCCCCAGTCTTGGGCTCAGTCCCCCTGGATGCTCTGATTCTGAACTGGGAAGGGAAATTTCTGTATGCTTTTCCCCCCTTCTCTCTCCTGTTCAAAGTGTTAGTCAAGATAAGGTCACAACCATGTAAAGTGATTCTGATTGCTCCAGACTGGGCCAGACAGCCCTGGTACCCCCTGTTGCTGTCCCTAGCAGTCCACCTTCCCCTGTCTCTTCCCAGGAATTACAACCTGTTGACATCCTCTCAGGGGAGGATTTGGTACCCGAATCTCCAGTCTCTCAATCTCAAGGCATGGCTCTTGAAGAGTTAGAGTTTGCAGATATGCATCTTTCCCAAGGGGTACTGGATATCCTTAAGACTTCTCGAAAGCCTTCCACCAGAAAGACTTACAACTCCAAATGGAAAAGATTCAGTATTTGGTGTTCTAAGAAAAATATTTCTCCAGACTTTGCTGAGTTGCCTACGGTTCTGAACTATACGGTCCATCTTAATGGCCTAGACCTCAGACCAGCTACCCTTAAGGTTCACTTGGCAGCTGTTTCTGCTTTCTTGTCAGTAGGCAAGCCTTCATCTCTATCATCCCATCCTGTATTTTGTAAGTTTTTCAAGGGATTGCTTCACACCAATCTCCCCTTTAGGGATCCTGCTCCTGTTTGGGACTTTAATGTTTGCATTGCTCAGCTTATGCAAGCACCCTTTGAGCCTTTGTCCTCAGCAGAGCTTAAGTACTTGACTTGGAAAACTGTGTTTTTGGTAGCCATTACTTCTGCCAGGCGTATCAGTGAATTGCAAGCCCTGTCAGTGGAATCTGATTACATCTCTTTCCATAGAGATAAAGTGGTCCTTAGAACTAACAGAAAGTTCTTACCTAAAGTGGTTTCAGAGTTCCACCTCAACCAGTCTATATCTCTCCCTGTTGCCTTCACTGACCATTCCTCCTCTGGAGAGAGGAGGCTACTCAGCTTGGATATTAAAAGAGCCCTTAGCTACTGCATAGAGTGTACCAAGGGTCACAGGGTTGAATCCCTCCAGTTGTTCCTTACGTATGGAGAAGTTGGTAAGGGCAAACCTGCCACTAAGAGATCTATTGCCAGGTGGATTGTTTCTTGTATACAATTCTGCTATGAAAAAAACTGGGTAGAACTCCACCCTCAGGCCTGAGGGCTCATTCCACTAGAGGTACAGCTGCTTTCCTGGCTGCTGCCAGGGATATTCCTCTCTTAGAAATTTGTCAAGCAGCCACCTGGAAAACAGTCCATACTTTCACCAAGCATTACTCTCTGGATATCCAGGCTAGGAATGATGCTCGGCTTGGCACAGCAGTACTTCAGAGCCTGTTTCCAAAGTAGCGTCTGTCTCTTCTCCTTGGAGGTACTGCTTGGTAGTCTGCATATGTCAGAATACAGCAAGATTTCATGTTGTTTGAAGAAAAAATTACTCACCTTAGTGATGTTGTTTCTCCTCATGGAGTCTTGCTATATTCTGACCTCCTCCCTGCCTCGCCTCTCAGAACCTAGATTTTGGGATGTGGGTGGGCAGGAGCAGTGTTGGCACCCTAGGGGTGTCATTTTTTCACCCTCTTTTGGTTTGGGTGAAGGGTTGTGTTTTTGGATGTGTTTTGTTTTTGGGTTTCCTGACTTGAGTCTTCCTTTTGAAACCAGAAGCCCTTTTATATAGATATAGTTGCCAGTTGTCTAGTAAGAGTTTTACAGTTTCCACACAGAACTTCTAGTGAGTATTGCTCGTAAAGATCTGATGGTTGCAGTTTAAGCAACAGCAGACAGGGGCTTCAACCGAGGTCGTGGTGAACATTCCATGCTGGCCATGGAAAGTTTAACTCTTTGTTCTCCGGGGCAGTTGAAAGGCAGGACCTAACTGCATATGTCAGAATACAGCAAGACTCCATTAGAAGAAACAACATTACTAAGGTGAGTAATTTTTTTCTTCTCCCAGATCTGCTGTCCCTCCTGCACAAGGGACAGTGGCTCTGTGCCCTGGACATGCAGGATGCCTTCCTGCATATCCCAATTTTTCAGGCCCATCGCCACTACCTCAGGTTCTCCTTTCAGGAGGAATATTATCAGTTCAAGGCCCTCTCCTTCGGGCTGTCCTCAGCACCCCGGGTTTTTGTCTAGTGCCTTGCGGTAGTGGAGGCGGCCCTGAGATGCCAGGGCTACTGTGCATTCCCCTACCTCGGCGACTGGCTTCTGTCAGCTTCGTTGAGGGAGCAGCTGGAACTTTCCCGTTCCGCTACCGTGACCTTTTTTACACAAGTGGGGATTACAGTCAACTACCCCAAGTCCCAACTTGTCCTCTCCCAGCGTCTCCAGTTCATTGTAGCAGTGCTGGATACAGCCCAGGGTATGGCTTTCCTCCCTCAGGACAGGGCAGAAACCTTACAGAAGCAGGTTCACCTGATAGCCCCCAGCAGGTAGGTTTTGGCCAGGTTGGTTCTCTGGCTTCTTGGCCTTATGGCAGTGGCCATCCCCACTGTCTCTTTGGCCAGGCTTCACATGTGTGTTTTGCAGTGGATGCTCAGGGTGCAGTGGGATCAGAGGTCGGACGACCTAGACCACATGGTCATGGTCTCCAATTTGATGCAATGGGATCGCCTGTGGTGGCAGGTGTGACACTCAGACAGCTGGTTCTGATTAATCTATGATTTTCTGTAATATAAAAATGTGTTATTGAGTGTCTTTCATGAGACATGCTGAAACAGCCTATGGAATGACACCCCTCCTCCCAGGTTTTAGCTACAAGGTGTGACCTGGAAGGCCAAGCGATAATTACAGGCTAGAAGATGCCTAAATTAAGGATCTCCTGTTTATCTAACTTAATTGTAGCTTGCCAGCTGATACGATAGAAAATATCCATTTTATGACGTTTAGAGGAGGAAAACCAGGTTATGTCACACTGGTGCGAACACATAAATGTTCCTCTGATGTCTGTAAAAGCAGGATGTTGCTCATGGATGAAAGAAGGACTTAGAAATTAACCTTATTTAATTTATCTTCTGAGTGATGACATCCTGGTTATATAATTTTTGTATTCTGACAGGGAGGAGCTAGGTGACCTCATGCAAAGAGGTTGGCAAAGCCAGTTTTGAAACTGTAGCCTATATTACCTTTTGACACACATGTTGGACTCTGAAAAAGCAACATCAGGCACTGCTAGAAGAATACATTAGATTAGACAAGTCTAAGAGTACTGTGGTAGAAAATTTTGTATTTAAAACCTTATTTTAAGTGATTGTATGTTTTTGTGATATATGGTTCTGTATTTACATTTTACATTTTTATCTATTTTTAAGTAAATCTCTACTTTAGAGACTACTTGGTGTGCCTTTGAAATTCTTTATCTTACAAGTGGAGCATATATGTTAAAGTTGACACCATGCAAAGCTTACTGGTACAGTTGGCGCCACTTAAACGGGACCTGCTTCCAGGGCACCGATTTAGAGCCCATGATATCCTATATATGCTCATTCCCTTTAATCGGGACCCTGGAGTAGCTTAATTGGGACGATTTTCTTCTGTGGTGCCTGATACTCTCATCATTAACTGCCATTAGCGCTCGTTAACACCTCATTACATAAACAGTGACTGTTAACTATTGTTCCCGGTGTAACCCCCCTGCAAATGGGGGTTCCCAAAAGACTTCCAGGAGCTTGCTTGAATGTTCCAAGCCTGAATGGTGTTTGGCATTTAAGCCATTTATCAGTGAGTGTTTTTAGAGCCTCTGGTACTGTCTCTTTAAGAGCTGTCTGCTTGCAGACATAATTAGTTTATATGGGGGACTGTGTGTTTCTTTGATTGAGTACCACTCGAGCTGCTGCCAATTCACTTCATTTTTGCAGTCACTAGGAGTGCAAAGGGAACCTATCTGAAAGATGTAACTGTTTGCCAGAAATTATTTAGAGTAATAATGAAATTACAGTTTGTCTAACCTGCTTTCTTTGCAGTCAGAACTGTGTCTGCTAGTTCCCATTCTAGTTTTGAACTGCTGAACTGGACCAATCAGTGTGGGTAAGCTAGCTCTAAAATGGTGCCTTGGACGAATCAGAACTTGGACTCATAATTTGAGCCAGCCACAAGAGGATTGTATGGGCAGTGACTCTGGGAGATGTAGTTTAGACTTCAGTGCCTTTTGGACCAACAGCAGCAGTCTATTGTGAGTGACAGCCAATCCAGTCAAGAACTGGGAGGAACTCAAAGGAAGTGCCGGTTTTGTCGGTTGGAGTTTGAGTTGAGCTTTGGCAGTGAAGAAGGAAGGGCCCTGTGCTTTTCAGTGTGCAGTTTTAGTCAAAAACGTGTGTAAGGCCCAGAGTTCGGTCTGCAGCTTGTGTAACAGCTTGTTAGGACTGAATCCGTCCTGTGAAAAGAATCAAAGGATCTCTGAAGAGTAGAAACCAGGCTCACCCTGTAGAAGACTGGAGGAATTGCTGAAAATTGCACTCTGTCTGTCAGGAACTGAATCTGCTGTGTGTTCTCCCGGTATTGTGCAGTAATGCTCGGGATACAGATGCAGCCTGCCTGGTATAGTGCTTTCTTTTATATGGATGTGTGAAGAGGTTTGTGTACCTCAAGTGAGCCCTGCTGACATTGAAGGACCCTATCTTATTTGGAGGTCGTGAGTACTAATTCAGGGTCGCTCCCTGTTGAATTGCCACATTAAATCCAAATGGAATTACTGTACTGCTGACTGTTTAATTCTCCTTTTCTCTGTGTGAAAGGGCCCCTACCAGCTGCCACGGTTTGGACTAGCCACTAGGGCTTGGGTACCCAGGACAGTAACTGATAGGGATAGGCCTGTGCACAGAGCCATAGGTAGATTATTAGAGTGATAAGCTAATTAACCTGATTTCCCCTGTCCTTGTTATATCCCCTAAATAAATCAGAGCTGCTTGTTTCAGCAAAGTTATACTGCCTGAGGTATTTGTCTATGTTAAAGTACTGTACTGTGATTGCTGCACTGTATCTCATTTCACAGGAGGTCCCAGTGCCAGAACCAGACCTGGGGTAAGTGTATACTGTGAAGGTAATTCTGATATATTGTGTGGGCCACTAGTGGGAAGAAAGGGGTTGCAGTGTCCCAGAGGGCTGTGACCAAGTTAGTTTAACTATTGCAAACCCTGACCTCTGGGTGGAGGCACCCGCCATTGGATCCAGGCCCCTCAACCTGTTAGTGGCAAATCAGGCAGGGGTAGTAGCCCCTGGGATAGCGCCATCTAGGGGTTACACCAGTTTTGAAAAACTGTTGTTTGTTGTACTGTAGCTCCACAGTGGCATCCACTAAAACAGTAGACCTCCCTCTGTCGGAAAAGATTAAGGTGCTGGAATGCCTTCAGCAACCGAACTCCTCCCTTGCAAAGACTGCTATGCTGTTTGGTATTTCCAAGAGCCAGGCTGGGAGGATTAGCCAAAACAGGGATTCTTTAATGGCTGAATGGCAACAAAATAGTAACCCCACATGCAAACGAAAAAGGGAAGGCAAGGATAGTGAGGTTGAGGATGGCTTACTGACAAGGTTTAATCATGCCATTAGTAGAGGTGCTCAACTCACTGGTCCTGTGCTAAAGCAGAAGGCCGAAGAGATAGCCAGACATCTTGGTCATGACAGCTTTGAAGCGACTAATGGCTGGCTTACGTGCTGGAAGAACCGGAACAGCAGTGTGTGGAAGCATGAGCAGGGTGAACGGCTTGATGCTGATGCTCCCTCTGCTTGTGTGTTGGTAAAAAATGTGCTCCCTGGTCTGCTTGCCAAGTACCCACCAGTTGACATCTTTAACGCTGATGAAACTGTTTTTTTTACCATGGGTACCCGGACCATGGGCATACACTCAAGGCCACTGAGCTCATTGGAGGAAAGAAGGCAAAAGATTGTGTCTCCCTCCTGTGCTGTGCGAATATTGCTGGGAATGAAAAACTGCATCTTTTAGTGTTGGGGAAGAGCAAGCGCCCCAGATGTCTACCAAAGGATCTTGCTTCTCTCCCGGTCACGTAAAGCAACTCAGCAAATGCCTGTATTACTTCAAGTTTGTTCCACAAGTGGCTTTCTGCATGGAACAACAAGCTTCGAAGGCGCCGTAGGAGAGTGCTGCTTTTTCTTGACAACTACAGCGCCCACCCTACCTCCTTTGTTGACAAGTTCAGGCAGATAAGGTTACATTTTCTACCACCTAACACCACTCGTCTTATCCAACCACTGGACATGGGTGTGATTAGGAATTTCAAAGGCCATTACCACTCCCTTCTCACTGCTCGCATAGTCGGTGTCATTGACAGTGGCTCCTCTGCTTTAGCCACCGAGATTGCAAAAGCAGTAAATTTACTGAATGCAATCTATATGCTGGCCAAGGCATGGGCTGCTGTCAAGGAATCTACAGTAGCAAACTGCTTCAGAAAAGCAGGGTTTTCCATGGACATACCATCTGACAGTCATAGCACGCTCGAGACAGGAGAAGATCCAGAAGTGGGCGACCCTCTATCTGATGTGCCAATCCCTGATGGGATGTTACATGACGAGTTTCTGGCGTTTGTGGCGGTAGATGATGATGAAGTCAGAGAAGGTGAGCTTTCTATGGATGACCTGTGGTCCTCGTTATGTGATGACAGTGAGTGCGCGTCGGTATCTACTGATGATGATGAAGATGCTCCACCAGTCAATGTCACCAGCAAGGAAGCTCTTCTACATGCCAGCTCTCTTAGAGACTGGTGCTTACGGAACAACAAAATGGATTATTGGGAGCACATTTTCAAGCTTGAAGCGATTGTTCACCGCCAGCTAGCATCAGAGAAGAAGCAAAGCAAAATTACAGATTTCTTTGCCCCCACCGAGTAAAGTGAGTGAAGAGCTTGGAGACAAACAAGCAGATGAGTTTTTAAGTTGTTATAATGGTACTGCAATGTATGGCGCTATAAATAAAGATGCTTTTAAAAAAAAAAAGGCACAACAAACACAAATTCAAAAAAGAGCTGTAAATCACTGATTTGTGTTGTTGTCTGTTGCTACTTTGTGTTTAGTATTTGTAATGGCATTTTTAGCGGTAGTGCGGTAGTCAGGAAGGCAGATACATTTTTAAAAATACGTGCTTCCTTTATTCAGGACAGCCGCTTAAAGGGGGCATTTTGCGCGCCACGGAGGCGTCCCCATTAAGCGGCTTCAACTGTAATACCAGACTGGAAAAGGTAAGAATATATTCTGAGGTCTTTAATAGAGTTTTTAAGGGTTCATTTTGTACACCTGGTTAAGTACCAGTAGGCGAAAGATATCTGGCCCCTCCGAAGAGCAGAATTATCTGAGCCTGTACATTGGGAATGCTAGCAAGAGGTTCACAGTTTGAATCCCTCCAGAACTTGAGACCAAAGTTTGATTCGAACCCACAAAACAGACAGGAGGGTTACCCTGTTCTGTTAACTGTTCACAAGACTGCACTCGGATGTTGGCACTGTGGGAGCAGAGGGCCTGACCTGCTGAGTGGGTTTGTGACAGATTGGTTAGCAGTGGTGCGATAATTTTGGTATTACAAGCTTTTATTGTTCAGTGTGTCAGCTTGAGATGTCGTCTCACTTGCAAAGAAAGGAAAAGGCAGTAATTTATTTTTTAAGAAGGTGACAGAACTATATCACTTGGCATACAGTCAAGTTCCTACTCGTTTTATTTTTTTTTCTAAAGTGCAAGTCAGAGTAGCCGTAGTTAGGGAAGAATATGGCTTCCAACTACAGCAGGCACACTGTAGACTACTTAAAGCAGTTGTGCGGGGACAGAGGAGTCCCGTTCGAGGTGAAAGCCACCAAACAGAACCTCATGGATGCCCTGATGGTAGCAGATACCCAGAGCATCGAGTCACAGACAGTGACTGAAAAGGACCGAACCTTCAGCGTGGCAGGGCTAGCAGCCAGTGAAGTGTCCAGATCTGATGAGGACAACAGGGCCACTGCCAGCGAAGGGCCACAGCAGCAGGGGAAGAGCACCAGTATCCTGGATCCAGAAGTACTCAGGGTGCAAACTGAGTTGCGCAGAATGGAGCTGGAGTTCCAGAGGGAGAGGGACCGTGAACAGCGGGAGGCGGACTGTGAGGCAGAGCGAGAATAGAGAGACTCGGACTGTGAGGAGCGTGAGCACCAGAGGCAACACGAACTGGAGAAGCTACAACTCCAACCAGCAGCACCAGAGCAGGTAAGTGGCTTGGGTTTAACTGGGACTACAGGACTGGGTTACTAATTGAATTTCAAATTGATAGCCAAATTTAAAGAGGGGGAGGATATGGATGCCTTTTTAAATTCTTTTGAAAAAGTTTGTATTCAGGCTAAAATTCCTAGGGAGTCCTGGAGCTTCCAGATATCCCCGCTACTTACCGGGAAAGCTTGGGATGCATTGGGTCAAATGGACAATGAGGACAGTGATGATTACAGCAAACTTAAAACTGCACTGTTAAAGAAATTTGAATTAACTGCTGAATCATACAGAGCTAATTTCAGTAAGCCCAGGAGAAGCCCTGGCATGAGCTACGAGGAGCTAGTCATGAAACAACGTCAGTTTTTAAAACGTTGGTGGGAAGGAATTGAAGCAAACTCTGTTGATAAAATTGAAAATGTGATTTTGTTAGAACAGTTTTTCTGGGCATGCCCAGTAAAGCTGAAAACCTGACTGGAGGACCGAGATCCCAAAACAGTGCAAGAGGCTGCTGAACTCTCGGATCGCTATGCCAAGAGCAGACTTGCTCTGAGAGCGAATGGGGTGGGTGTGGCAGTGCAGATAGGGAAAAGCGCGCCTTCAGGGCAGCTAAAACCCTCACTGCCTCGACCAAAATCAGTTAGCCCCAGGTTTCAGAGAAAAGATTTCTCTGAGAAAAGAAATAAATGTTGATTGTGTAAAGAAACGGGGCATATTGCCAGACAGCGTCCCAAAAAGGCGAGAAATACACAACAGGGGGCTAGGAAGGAAGTGGGTTGTTTGTGTGTCCCTGGAAGCCTGCCTGTGAACATGAGGGAACACATACACCCAATCATGGTGAATGGTGTACAGATGCAAGGGTTAAGGGACACTAGGGCATCCCTGACATTGGTAAAAGGGGATCTAGTAGAGCCGGGTCAGCTTATACCCAATAAATATATCATTGTACAGGACTTTACTGGTGAAGAGAAAACATTGCCCCTCGCTAGTGTTCTCCTAGACTGGGATGAAACAGGGGAAACTGTGTAACAAGTGGCTGTAGCCCAGACCTTAGCAGTAGATGTGATCCTGGGCAACAATCTCAAACAGGAGATGGTGTGTGCAGTTCCCCGTAGCCAAGCAGCAAGGGAAAATTGTAGTTTTCTGAACCCCACAAAAGCCATTATGAAAACCATTGAGATGCTGGTTCCCCAGCCTGTATCTCCAGATGGGGAGATGAATGAAAAGGGGCTAGAAATTTCCCGTGTAGCAGTTAACCACACAGCTATGGAGGGTTACTTTGAAGAGGGAGGAGTGATTCATTGTCAGAGGGTTGGAATTGACAGTGATCCTGAGTGCCCTGATGCTAGTGCTAGGGACCCTAGTTTAGCTACTGAAGGGGACCTGTCCCATGCCTTGGGAATGTGTGGGGGGTTTGCAGGTGCTCAGAGAAGTGACCCTAGTCTAGAGAAGCTGAGGGCTTGGGCAAACTCTTGACGGGGCACAGGGAGGTGATGGCAGACATAAGGTTTATTTGGAAAATGGACTTATGTACACTCAGGGTGTGCAAACAGAGGGAGGGGTGCTAGGTAGGCAGCTTGTCATTCCCCAGGGGTATCGTGAGCAGTTGCTCAAGATTGCACATGATATTTCCTTGTCTAGTCATCTGGGAATCGTGCACACTATGCAGTGGTTGGCCCAGAATTTCTTTTGGCCTAACTTCACACAGCAGGTGAAGGAGTATTGCAGGTCTTGTCACCGGTGCCAAGAAATAGGGAGGGCGGGCAAGATAACCCAAGCCACCCTGAGTCCATTACCCCTAGTGGAAGAGCCATTCCAGAGGGTGGGAATGGATATTGTGGGGCCTTTAAATACCCCCAGCTCCTCAGGGAAGAGATTCATTCTGACTGTGGTGGATTATGCTACCCGGTACCCAGAGTCAGTCGCCCCATCCTCACTGAGGACAGACAAAATGGCAGATGCCCTACTTGGGATTTTCTCCCGTGTTGGGTTTCCACAGGAGGTTATCACCAATCGAGGGGGTTCCCTCATGTCAGACCTGATGAAATGTTTATGGGAGAAGTGTAGGGTGGTGCAGATATGCACAACACCGTATCACCCACAAGCCAATGGGCTTGTGGAAAGATTCAGTGGTACCCTGAAGTCAATGCTCCGGCCTTTTGCTGAACAGCATGGGAGGGACTGGGAGAAATACTTTCTCCACCTGTTGTTTGCATAGAGGGAGGTACCCCAAGAGTCGACAGGATTTTCCCCCCTCAAACTCTTGTATGGATGCCAGGTACATGGGCCCATAGACTTGATCCCGGGAGGACTGGGAAGGCAAGCATGCCACCCAGGGAACTCCCATAGTGGATTATGTCCTTAAGTTTAGGGAAAGGCTGAAGGAGCTTATGGGGACAGCCCAGAGCAACCTGGCAGCTTCCCAACAGAAACAAAAAGTGTGGTACGACCACAGAACCAGAGCTCACTCGTACAAGGTGGGTCAGGAAGTCATGATCCTTATTCCGGTCCAGAAAGACAAGCTGCAGGCTGAGTGGGCAGGACCGTACAAAGTGGTTAGGAAGGTAAATGATATGAACTATGTCTATATTATAGAGTTACCTGACCGAAGACAGGAAGGATGTACCATGTCAACATGATGAAGCCATATGCAAATAGGGCTGATACGGTGTTTGCAGTGTGTAGTCCTGGGGCGGGGACGGACGAAGGAGACCCCCTTCTGGACTTGCTGGAAGAAAGTAAGCAGGAGTCCTCTGTGGAGGCAGTTAAATTGTCTCCACAGCTGACCCTGGACAAGATCCAGGAAGTGAGGGATGTTTTAGCAGACTTTGCCCCATTGTTTAGCGCTGAGCCTGGACTAACCCCCTTAGCGACTCACGATGTGGAGACAGGGACACAGATGCCCATACGGCAGACAGCATATCGGGTGTCAGAGGCTATCCACATTGACATTAGGAGGGAAGTGGAGGAGATGCTGTATTTAGGGGTAATCCAGAGATCCCACAGCCCCTGGGCCTCACCTGTAGTCCTTGTGCCCAAGCCAGATGGCTCTACTTGTTTCTCTATGGACTGTCGTGGACTGAATGCAGTCACAAAGTGAGACACCCACCCGATGCCCCCGGATGGACGAACTCCTGGACAAGTTGGGAGGGGCGACCTACCTTACGACCATTGACCTGACAAATGGGTTTGGCAGGTTGAGTTGACAGACAGAGCTAGGGAGGGGTCGGCCTTCATCACTCTGATAGGCTTATTTGAATTCAAAGTAATGCCTTTCGGAATGAAGAACGCCCTGGCCACTTGCCAAAGGTTGGTGAACCAGGTGTTAAATGGTACTGAGGAGTACGCTGTGGCGTACCTGGATGACATTGCCATCTTTAGCACCAGCTGGGGAGGAACACCTATCCCACCTTAGGGAAATGCTGGGAAGGATAAAGAGGTTCGGGTACACTGTCAAAGTTGGGAAGTGCCAGTTGGCCGTGGGAGAAGTGGCATACCTCAGGCATGTGGTAGGCCGAGGACAGCTCTGTCCTAACTAAATGAAAATAGAGGTAATCCAGGCGTGGCTCAGACCAGAAACGCAGAAGCAGGTCAGAAGTTTTCTTGGAACAGCAGGGTACTATAGAAAATTTGTACCCAATTACAGTGCCCTGGCTGCTCCTCTGTCTGACCTGATAAAGAAAAGGATGCCAAAGAAAATTACCTGGGAACCAGCCTGTGAAGAAGTCTTTACCAGACTGAAGGAGGCACTGTGCAGTGCTCCTGTTTTGTCAAGTCCTGACTATAGCAACCCCTTTATAGTTCAGACTGACGCCTCAGACTTGGGTATTGGGGCAGTACAGAGTCAGACATCTAGCCAAGGGAGAGATCTCCCAATAGCATACCTGAGTAAAAAGTTACTTCCCAGGGAGCAGGCATACTCCACTGTGGAAAATGAGTGTCTTGCCATAGTGTGGGCCCTAAAGAAGTTAGAACCATACTTATGTGGGTAACATTTTGTGGTACAGACTGACCACAACCCCCTGGTTTGGCTGACGCAGATGGGAAAGAACAATGGTAGATTGCTAAGATGGAGTTTTGCTTTGCAAGGGTGTGACATGACCATTCTACATAGGGCTGGAGCCAAAAATCAGAACTCAGATGGTTTGCCTGTGTCTATGAGGAGTGAACTGATTTGGGAAGCTCATCCCATGCAGTGGATAGAGCTTCCAAATTCAGTCTAGGTGGGGAGGAATTGTGACACTCAGACAGCTGGTTCTGATTAATCTATGATTTTTTGTAATATAAAAATTGTTATTGAGTGTCTCTCATGAGACATGCTGAAACAGCCCGTGGAATGACACCCCCTTCCCCCAGGTTTTAGCTACAAGGTGTGACCTGGAAGGCCAAGAGATAAGTGCAGGCTAGAAGATACCGAAATTAAGGATCTCCTGTTTATCTAGCTTAATTGTAGCTTGCCAGCTGACAGGATGGGTTGGGGGCTCATCTGGAGACCCACAGGATTTGAGGGCTGTGGTCTCAGTCAGAACTCTCCCTACGCACAAATATATTGGAGATGAGGGTAGTGCTGTATGCTCTTCAAGCCTTCCTGCACTTACTGTGCCAGGGCCCACTATTAGTCCAGTTGGACAATATGTGTTTAGTCTGGTACCTAAACAAGCAAGGGGGCACTCGCTTGTATCCCCTCTGCAGGGAGGCGATGCAGGTTTGGAATTGGGCAATTTGGCAACAAATACACCTCATAGCTGTTCAAGTTCCAGGCGCACAAAATGTCTTGGCAGACAGTCTCAGCCACACTAGAGTAAGAGCCCACAAATGAGAGCTCAAGCAAGCGGTGGTTGAAGACATATTCAACCTCTGCAAGAGAAGCCGTACGAGGAGAGACTTAAGGAGCTTAATATGTACACCGCTGAGGAAAGAAGGGAAAGGGGGGACATGATAGAAATTTTTAAGTAACTCAGTGGAATCAACAAAGTCCAAGAGGGTAGCATCTTTCAGAAAAGAGACGTGCAAGAACAAGGGGACACAATTTAAAGTTGAGAGGCGGTTCAACGGCAATGTGAGGAAGTATGTTTTCACAGAGAGGGTAGTGGATGCATGGAACAGCCTTCCCAGGTAGGTTGTGGGGTCTAAAACTGTGGGAGAATTCAAGAATGCGTGGGACAGACATAAGGCAATTCTTGTGGGGGGGGTAGGAAGAAATAGGCTGTTGGTTAACTAGGATCTGCAGCCTATCCTGTAGGTAGGGAAATGGGCAGACTAGATGGGCCAAGTGGTCCTTATCTGCCATCAAAGTCTGTGTTTCTATGTACCTTTGTAACCTATGGGGTCATCCAGACCTGGATCTGTTTGCCTCCCCATACAACGCAAAATTACCCAGGTTTTGCTCGCTCACTCCCGGGCATGGTGCTTTCTGGTGAGATGCGCCATCTCTTTGGTGGACAGGAAGGTTTTCGTATGCCTTCCCTCACTTTTCAGTTCTGCAGAGGGTACTGCTCAAGCTTCAAGCTGAGGGGGCTCACATGATTCTGATTGTCCCGTATTGGCCTCACCAGATATGGTTTCTGCTTCTCCATCAGCTTGCAGTGGAACCTCCGATCTCCTGACTCAGGAGAGAGGCACACTGGTCCATCCAGGGCTGAAGTCCCTTCACCTTCACGCGTGGCACTTTCTGACATAGCTGCTTCACGCTTGGGAGTCTCCTCCAGAGTGGCTCGAGTCCTTGTGGAGGCTAGAAGGCCTTCCGCAAGGACAACCTATGGTATGGAATGGAAGTGTTTCTCCATTTGGGCCACTTCAAAGCGTTGGGACCCTTTCTTGTGCCCTGTTCCTCAGGTCATGGAGTACTTGCTGCATCTCTCCGACCTGGGTCTGAGTTACTCTTTACTGAAGGTTTACCTGTCTGCTATCTCTGCCTACCACACCTTGGTGTAGGGCACAACTGTGGCACAGCTGGAGGTCTCCCAAACCTTTCTGAAAGGGATCCTTCACTTGAAATCCCCGGTGCACAGTCCAGCACCACTTTGGGATCTAAATTTTATTTTAGAGAAACTTACCCTGTCTCCTTTTGAACTGGCTGGTAGTTGCGATATGTGCTATTTGTATTGGAAGGTGCTCTTTTTAGTTGCAGTTACTTCCACCTGAAGGATTTCCAAGCCTCAGGCCCTGTGGTGTAAGGAGCCTTATTTGATTTTTCACAGAGACTAGGTGGCTCTACGTACCGATCCTCAGTTTTTTACCAAAAGTGGTTTCTGAGTTCACGTTGAATCAGCCTAGTCAACTGCTGGTATATTACCCTGAGTATTCCAATCAGGGGGAGGCAGTTCTGCATACTTTTTTTTTTTTGCAGTATTTCTTAATGCCCCTACGAGCTCCAGAACCTGCCGTCGGACTGCCATGGTCTCTGACAACCTCTACTACTCCCACGAGCCTCCTTACTTCATAGTGCAACCTTCCCCGGTGTAACCCTTCGCCGGGTGGGTTCCTCTCCTCCGAAGGGGAAGACACCGGGGGCAGGCATCCAGTATACTCTGTTTGGCCTCAGGGCGCTGCTGAGGTGGACATGGCTCCATTGGGAGTTTTGGAGGTGTCAGCAGACCGGCAGCCGTCATCCGGCCAATCCCTAGAGTGTTTTCTGCTCTTTTGGTGCTTCCTCTATTGCAGCTATCATGCAGTGCTTCTGGTCTCCACCGGGGGCTGATGCAGAGCAATGTGGCCCTGCTTCCCACCCCAGTAGAGGAGAGCAGGCCTACGGACGGTCGATCCTCTCCTCTCCTGCCAACCCGGAGCGACCCGAGTCTGTTCCCGAACCTGGCTCGCCGGCTGTTCTGCATACTTTGGATGTTCACAGAAGTTTGCGTTACTACACTAACTATACTAAGTCTGTCTGAAAATTGGATTCGCTTTTTATTTCTTTTGCACCCAAAAGAGAGGGTGCAGCAGTTTCCAAACAGTGTTTATCCAAGTGGTTGGCAAACTGTATTGTATTCTGTTACCAGAGGTATGGTAAAACCCTCCCAGGGGAGGTTAAGGGGTATTCTACCAGAGGCATGGCTGCTTCTACTGCTTGTTTCAGGAATGTGTCCACAGTGGACATCTGTGCAGTGGCCATTTGGAGCTCCATCCACACTTTCACCAAGCATTACAGTCTGGACATTGCCTCTAGGCGCAGGGCTGGCTTTGGACTAGCTGTCCTCCAAGGCCGTTTGTCCTAAACTCTCTACCTTTCTACAGACCTTTCCTGCCTCCCATGTTTCAGTTCCTTCTGCTTACACTGCTTGGGACTCAGTCCTCAAGGTTATTACCTACTGCAAGAGCCCTCTCGAAGTAAGATAGTACAGTTACGTAAGACTTACCGTAACAATAGATCTTCGAGAGAGGCTCTTGCAGTAAGTAACCTTTTTCCCTCCCCCCTTCTCCGAACTTCTGCTGCTCTTCCTCTTTGAGCATATTTTGGCTCCAGGAGCCTCTTTTCCATTCTCCTGTTGCTCCGTTTGGAGGTCTCTGGCGGGAGAACTGGAAGGCGTGTGTGGGGACCGCCCACGATATAATGTCATGCTGATGTCGGTCATGTGACGTTGGATGTGCGGTCCCCCACCAAACACTGCTAGTTAAAGGTTCCATGTGTTCCTGATGTCAGGGGGCGCAGTCCTCTAGGTTATTACCTACTGCAAGAGCCTCTGGAAGATCTATTGTTATGGTAAGTTCTCATGTAACTACTTTCCGTTATGCCTTCCCACCATTGCCTCTGCTGCCCAGGGTACTGAACAAACTCAGGACTCAGCCATCAACAATGATCCTCACAACACCACTCTGGGCTAGGCAGACTTGGTACTCGCTGCTTCTGTCCCTGTCAATCTCCAGCCCGATTTACCTCCCCAGGAGGCACAGCCTGCTGACATCCTCCAAAGGGAGGATCCTTTACTCCAACCTTGGGTCCCTCAGTTTCAGGGCCTGGCTCTTCAGGACCTAGAGTATGCTAGTTTGCAACTCTCTGAGGGGTCCTGGAGGTTCTAGGAGTCTCTAGCAAACCCTCTACCAAGAAGACTTACACTTACAAGTGGAAGAGGTTCTCCATTTGGTGCCAACAAACGGACATAGATCCTCATCAGGCTGGTCTGTCAGTCTTGTTGGACCACTTGGCTCATCTCCATTCCCTTGGTCTGAAGCCATCTACCCTCAAGGTATACCTGGCAGCAGTTTCAGCCTATCTTTCGGCAGGGAAGGACTCCTCCCTGGCCTCCTATCCAATTTTCAGGAAGTGTTTTAAGGGACTGCTGCATTTGCACCCCCACACAAGGAACCAACCCCATCATGGGTCCTGAATATATGCATTGAACAGGTGATGCAGCCCCCCTTTGAGCCCATGTCTTCAGCAGAGCTCAAGTATGTGGCTTGGAAAACAGTGATCTTTGTAGCAGTCACTTCAGCCAGGAGGATCAGTGAACTGCAGGCCTTGTCCATATAACCTAACTACATTTCAGTCCACAGGGACAAGGTAGTGCTCCGGACCAATAGGAAGTTCCTCCCCAAGGTGGTTTCTGACTTCCATCTTAACCAGTCCATTACCCTGCCTGTCTTCTTTACTGATCATTTCAGTTCAGGGGAACGTAGGTTACATAGCCTTGATGTCAAGAGGGCTATTAGTTACTACTTGGATCAAAGAAAAACCCATAGGCAGGATAAAACTCAGCTTTTCCCGTCCTTTGGGGAAGTGGGAAAGGGCAAACCAGCTTCAAAGAGGACTACTGCATGCTGGATTGTTGCCTGTATTCAGTTTTGCTACAGCAAATTGGGCAAGGACCCCCCTGTGGGCCTAAGAGCCCACTGTACCAGGGGTACAGCTGCCTCTATAGCAGCTGCCAGAGATATTCCTTTGTTAGAAATCTGTAAAGCAGCTATCTGGAAAACCGTTCACACATTTACTAAGCACCATTTCCCGGACACCCAGGCTAGAAGTGATGCCAGATTTGGCACAGCAGTACTGCAGAGCTTGTTTCCTAAGTAGGTTCTCTGCCTGCCTTCAAAGGTACTGCTTTTGTAGTCTGCATATGTCAGAATACGGTAAAGATTTCCTGGGGCTTGAAGAAAAAATGACTTACCATAGTAATCTTTCCAAAGGAATCTTCACTGTATTCTGAGCTCCCACCCTAACTCCCCTACTAGAACCTACTGGGCACTGCACTCCAGCTGTTCATGTTGCTGATGAAACCTGTTTAAATTGGTTGTTTTAGGCATCTGTGACTTGAATCTTTAGGATGCCACCTTATATGGGGGGGGGGGACTATTTGTTGTGGGTCAAAATTGTTGTGGGTCAATTTATTTTCTCTAGAATAGTATAGTTAATATTTTTCATACATGCTTCATAAGAATCTGATGGTTGCATAGACTGCATCAGGGAAAGTGGTTTAAAAACTGAGCTCGAGCCTATCAACGTTCCACTATTAGCATAGGTTCTATTAACTAACTTCTTTCTGGGGCAGTTGAATGGTGAAGGCTAACTGCACATGTCAGAATACAGTAAAGATTCCCTTAAAAGAAACAAGATTACTATGGTAAGTGATTTTTTCTTGCGGTGTGCCTTCCTGCTTCCAGGCCAAGGGAGCCTCCTCCTGTCCCTGATCAATCTCAGGTCTCGCCAGACCTGTAAGGGGTCCCAGCCTGTGTTTTCTCCCGCAGGCGGCTGAGGGAACTCCCATTTTCCTCAGGGTCTGCCAACACCACCTCTGGTGGTGGCTTGTTACTCACCCGCTTGTGATGAATGGTGAAGATTGATCTTTTGACGATATGACAATTATGTAATCACCGTAATTCTTAATCTTCCAAGATAACTTCACCATTCCTCACAGCTGCCTGCCCACCATCCTCGCATGACCAGACTTTTCGGCAATGTCTCCCCCCTCTTGTCTTTCCACTTTTCTTCTCAAACTGGAGCGCTAGCTGGTGGCTACACTGCCTGAGGGAAATTAGCTACTGTAAACCAAAAAACAAGCAAAAAAAAGGGCGAGCTCTATCCTCCTGCAGTGTTTTCCTTTGTTCTGGGGGGGGAAGGCAACTGTGCTAACACTTTGTCTTATTTCTCCTTACCAAGAAGAGGTCCTTTCCCCTGTTTATCTATCTACTGCCTTGGTTAGACACCTTCTTCTGGACTGCTGGTCCTGAAAAGCAAACACAAAACAATACAAGTCTCTCAGGAGAAAGTCCTTCTTGTGGAGGACTGATCCTTGCCGGAGAGAGAGAGACACACACACAACAGGAGGGATCCTCTTAGCCTCAGGTCTTTTCCCTCCCTCCCCTCGCTAGTGTCACTTAGAAGAGTGCTTGATGTTTTGGGGCTGTTGTCCCCTGAGGTCTTGTTTTGTGCTCCTCAAGTTCTGTGCGGTTCCCACCTCTTTTCTGTAGACTGGTCAGTCCCACTGACCTACAGGCTGTTCTCACCAGCCTCCAGTTGGTGCCCACCTTGAGGACCAGTCTTAGGGAGGGAAAACACCTATCAATTGTTTGCTCACGGGATCCCAGTCCTGGTCTGGCTACAAGTACTTCTCCCCGTCTGCTTCTGCAGTCAAATCTTTCTCCCACTGCCCTGGCTGTCCTTATGTTAAGCTGGTAAATAACCTCCTTAGTTGGTCACGTAGGATACTTTACCCTGACCTGCTCATCAGAGGGGCAATCCGGGCAACCCAGCTCAGTGTACAAGACTCAACTCCTAAAGTTTCTATGGGTGGAGAAGTGCTTCTCCTTGCAATCTCTCATTAAGCCACGCCCTTTGGCTTTGGCCTAGCTTGCTTTTTTCTTGAGCTTGCAAATCCCATCAAGTCCTCCATTTCTAGCTTGAGATGTGGGAAGACTAGTTTCTCCCACACACCATGTCCGACCCCAAGGATCCTCTGGGTGGGTGGGTGTGTCAGTATATGTGTGTGTATATGTCTCTCTCTCTTACTATCTTTTTCTGTTCCTTAACCTGCCCAGGGGCTCTAGTCACCCCTGTCGTGTAGTTCCCCGCCCAGAATTCTTTACCTGCTCATTTGTGGTAGCCTTATTTTGGTTTTTTATATCCTTTCCTTTTCCCTATCCCTTAGGCTACCTTATTCCACTCATCCCTTTCTCTTTCTTTGTTTCATCCTCTCCTGCAGACAGAACCAAGGAGGTGGGGGAGCTGGCGCTGGTTACTGGCCAGTCTGTGAGCACTGCGTAGTACGTTGGCCTTGTGGGTGGCGCCCTCCCGATACTGCCCCCAAAAAAAATGGTTATACACTCCCTGCGGAGTCCTGTGCCTTGGGACAGAACCCACATGTGATGAAGGGCAAAGATATCTTGGAAGATCAAGAATTATGGTGATTAGATAATTTTCATTTCTAGGGACATGGATATGTTGTTCATCCACACTGTCTGGTAGGTATCCTTGCCGCTTTAAATCTTGCCGGAAGGTCTTCAAGCTGGCTCCTCCCACCCACCCGGGTGGTAAAACTCTCGGCTCCGCCCCATGACGCCAGATCTTCCTTACCGCTTGGAAGCTCAGGTTCCCTCCTTAACGCTCTGCGTATAAGACTGGTTCCTAATTCTTCAGTTTTGCGAATTTAAAAGTTTTTGCACTTCTAGACTTCGGTCTTCTATCCCTCTCGGCTGCGATGGACAAATTGACTCCCGGTTTTCGGAGATGCCCTTGCAGGCAGAAGATGTCTCGGACAGATCCGCACTCCTCGTGTGTCTACTGTTTAGGCCTTGAGCACGACCCGCAGGCTTGCGACCTGTGCTCTTCCTTTTCAGCCTACGTCCTCAAAGACCGTGCTGCCCGTTTACAACTGGGGCGTCCCGAGAAACGTTTTCCTCCGGTAAAGTCAAAAGAGGCCCGGTTGGCGGTCTCTGCGGCAGCGGGCTCGGCGGATCAGCTAGAGCAGATGATCGCCCTCGAAGAGGAGGCGGCGCGGGCCGCATCTTTCTCGGCCGTGGCATTTATCCCGCTCTCCCTGGGTTCCTCTTATACAGCTTCTTTTAAGGAGCTTTGTCTGTCCCTCTCCACTAGGGGAGAGGGACCAACGTCTGCTGGACCTTCTTCTCGGTCCAAAAGAAAGACAAGGGTAAGTCCCTCCGTTGACGTGCTTGGGAGCGGGAAAGGTCCCTCTCCCCGAGTTGTTGGCCATCAACTTTGGTCGATCGTTCGGCTTCGGCCACTGGTTTCACGGTGTCCCAGTCAGGCCAGTTGACCGAGACTCCCGTCGACGCAGTCGAGATTTTTCTCAACCCGTTGGACGGGTTGTCGCCAGGCGAAGCCGAGAATCCTCTCTCCCTGGTTCCCGTGGTGGGAGTTGAGGATCCGTGGGCTTGCCAGTGCCTCGGTTCCGGAGCCCTCGGGTGAACCCTCCGGGCGAGGGAGGCGGTTCCCCATCCCTTCCCGCGCCCCTCGGAAAAGCGAGGTCCTCGGTCTCGGACTTCTTCGCGGTCCAGCCGATCCCGCCGTCATAGGCGGTCTCGGTCGCGGCACCGCAGTAAGCGGCACCGCCGCTCGTCCTTGTCCTCCTCCTCGGACAAGGGAAGGCTTCGATGTAAGCTACGTCGACGGTACGAGGATCTCATGTGGCAACAGCTCCTTCTGACCGGGAACAAGCCGACGCCGTCGCCTTCCCCGGCCATTAAGTGGCTGTCACTGGAACGGCCGAAACAACCCCTCGACTTACCCGAGGAGCCTGTTCCCAGGCCGGTTGTTCGGCCAAAACCAGCTGCTCCACCGATTCCGGTGGAACCTCCACCTCCACAGCCATTATTTGGGGCTCCGACCAAGAATTCTCGGTCGGCTTAGAGACTGCCCCATAGGCTGTCTGTCACCCTCACTCCCGATCGACCTCGGCAGGTGGAGGGTGGCTCAGACCCGAGGCAGCTCTTTGCGAACTCTTCAGCATCCGACGGCGATTCCTCCCTTTTCTCCAGGCAAGTAGACTTGGAGCCCTCTGGAGGTCAGTCGATGGATGATAGCCCTTCGTCCTATCTGGGATTGCTTCGGCTCATCTCGGAGTCCACCGGGATGAAGCTCGAATCTGTGTCTAAGCGGGCCAGGTATCCCCTCACGGAGATACTGGACCGAGGGGATTCCCCTACGGAAGCTTTTCCGGTGGCCGAGGCCATAGTGGGCCCGGCCTTGGAGCTCTGGCAGCGCCCTGCTTCCTGTCCTGCGCCCTCGGCCAGGATGGCCAGGAAGTATGCGGTCCCTACCAGTTCCTTGTCCGGTTTTTCAGAACACCCCTCAGCCGAGGGGCTAGTTACCGACAGCGTTTTCCGGCACGCTGGGAACGCTAGGGACGTGGACAAACCTCCCGACAAGGAGTCCAAGAAATTGGACTATGCCGGGCGCAAAGCTTACGCTGCGTCCTCCCTCGGCCTTCGTCAGGCCAGTTCGGCCGTACTCATGGCACATTTCTCTCATGCCCTGTTGGGCTCCCTGGACGAGGTAGTTCCTCATCTTCCGGCGGACCTGCAGACCACGGTTAGGCAGGTGCGGGACCAGGGCAGGGCAGTGGCCAAACAGCAGCTTCAGACTGCTCTGGACATTGGAGACTCATGTGCCAGGTCAGTAGCGGCCGCAGTGGCTATGCGCCGTCGGGCATGGCTGAGACTATCCACCTTCACTTTGGATACCCAGCACAAGTTGGCGGATGTCCCCTTCCTGGGGACTGACCTCTTCAGCCCTGGGGTGGAAGGTCACCTGCAGAGGATCGAGAAGTCCAGTGCTACCTTGGACTTGGTCTCATCCGCACAGAAGGACAAAGGCCACAGACCACAGCCTAAGCCCTTTCGTCCCTCTGCGCCCGCGGCACGTCCGGCCCAGCAACGTCAGGGTCAGCAGGCTCGAGCTTGGCATCCCAAGCCCAAGCCCTCGGCTTCCTCCTCCAGGAAGCAGGGAGGTAAAGGCCCTGGAGGTCCCTTGGCCGGTCCTTCCTCCAAGCCTGCCCAGTGACGGATTGAGGGGTGTCGCCCCCAACCCCGTCGCCTCATCCCAGGTGCCCCCCATGGGGGGGCTGCTTCGCCACTTTCTTTCCGCCTGGTCTGTTATCACCACAGACCGGTGGGTATTGGAGGTGGTGGGAAAGGGCCTGCCTCTGGAGTTCGAGCAGGCCCCACACTTCAGAGCCGTAGCACCTTGGGGGGCCGCGGGGTCCGAAGACTCGCCATGGGCTCGCCGAGCTAACACGCCTCCCTCCTCGAGAAGGAGGATCAGAGAGGTGCGGACCTCCTCAGACCCGGGTTCGGGTCCAGGTACCTCCTGGTTCGAACGGACGGGGGCTGGGCCCCATTCTCGACCTACACAACCTAAACAAGTTCCTAAGGTCTCGAACCTTCAGGATGGTCACTCTGGCTCAGATAATACCATCCTTGGAACACGGCGTGTGGTTCTGCTCTCTGGACCTGCAGGAGCGCTTTCACGCCCCTATCCGGTCTGGCCACATCAGAGGTTCCTTCGCTGAGCGGAGGGAACCCTTTCGAGTTCCAAGCCATGTCCTTCGCTTATCTTCAGCTCCCAGGGTCTTCACCAAATGCATGGCAGTGGTGACAGCATTCCTGCGGCGCCGAGGGGTCCGGGTTTACCCTTACCTGGATGATTGGCTGATAGCAGCCCCCTCCAGACAGGAGGTGGAGCGGTCCAGAGATCTGGCCCTCCAGGTTTGCTCTCAGGTCGGCCTCCTCATCAACGAGGCCAAGTCGGAACTCGAGCCGAAGCAGGTGATTCTTTTCATCGGGGCAGAGCTCGACTCTCTTCGAGCCAGAGCACGGCTCCCGGCGGACAGGGCCGAGGTTCTTTCCTCCTTTGCCCAATCATTTCTGGTTGGGCAATTGCGCCCTGCCCGGGACTTCTCGCCTCCTGGGTCTCATGGTGGCCTGTACCAGCGTGGTCGCTGGGCCCGCTGAAACATGCGCCCCTTCAGTGGGGCTGGCCAGCCAGTGGTCCCAACGCCTGCGATCCATTGAACCAGCTAGTGACGGTGACCCAGGGATGTGGAACGCCTCCGGTTGTGGACCGCTCCAGTTCATCTGCAGGAGAGCATCCCGCTTTGTCCGTCCCGGCCGATACAGTCTCTATCGACCGATGCCCTCTAATGGGTTGGGGTGCCCATCTGGGGAACACCGAGCACACGGCCTCTGGTCCCAGCGGAGTCCCGATGCCACATCAACCTGCTGGAGCTCCGAGCGGTCCGCTCAGCTCTCACCGCCTTTGCTCGTTCTTTGGGCTCAGTGGTCCGGGTCCAGACGGACAATACCACGACCATGTACTATCTAAACCGCCAGGGCGGGACGCGCCCATGCTTCTATGCAAGGAAGCTCTCCGCATCTGGTCACACTGCTGCGCAGCCTGGAGGCGGATCTCCTAGCCATTCATGTGGCAGGAGCCTCCAACACCCTGGCCGATGCCCTAAGCCGGATAGGGGCTGCGTCCCACGAGTGGTCTCTCCTGCCGGAGGTAGTACAAGATCTATTCTCCCATTGGGGCACACCTCAGGTGGAACTGTTTGCCTCCAGGGAGAATGCGAAGCTGAGGCTGTTCCATGCCCGCCCCCCTCAGCAGGGCTCACTGCAGGGGGATGCCTTCTCGAGGCCGTGGACCCCGGGCCTCTTCTACACCTTTCCCTCGCTCCCCTTGATGCACAAGGTGCTTCCAAAGCAAGGAGGGACAAGGCGAGGTGATTCTGATAGCCCCAGACTGGCCCCGCCAGTACTGGTACCCAGATCTCCTCAGCCTCAGCTCCAGGCTCCTGAGGCAGCTTCCAGCTCGCCCGGACCTGCTGTCAGTCAATCAGGGGAAGGTATTCCATCCGGACCTTCAATCCCTGCACCTGATGGCCTGGTTCCTGAGCGGCTAGAGTTTCAGGCCTTGGGTCTTTCCGACGAGGTCCTCAACATAGTTGAGGCGTCCCGTAAGGAGTCGATCAGAAAATGCTACGCCTTCAAATGGAAGAGATTTTCCATTTGGTGCCAGGCAAGGCCTGGACCCTTCCTCCTGTTCCTTGGCGAGCATATTGGACTACCTGGTCCTTTCTCAGCAAGGGCTTAGGTCGACGACCCTTAAGGTGCACTGAGCCATCTCGCTTACCGGGCGCGGGCCGGAAGCAGTCGATGGCGCAGGAGAAGGTGGTCTGGCGCTTTTTCAAAGGCCTTCATCACATTTCCGCTCCGGTGCGAGAACCTCCACCTCTGTGGGATTTACTACTGGTACTGGCAAAGCTCATGAGCAAGCCATTCGAACCAATGCACAGGTGTGAACTCTCTCACCTGTCGTGGAAGACCGCCTTCTTGGTGGCTATCACGTCAGCCAGATGGATGGGAGAGCTCCAGGCGCTCTGCATCGAGTCTCCTTACCTGGTCTTCCACAGGGACAAGGTTGTCCTGCGTCCCCACCCGAAATTCCTTCCGAAGGTGGTGTCGGAGTTTCACCTTAACCAGGTGTTGACTCTGCCGGTGTTCTACCCCAATCACACCTCGGAGGCCGAATATAGGCTCCATACTCTGGACCCTAGAAGGGCACTCAATTACTATAAGGAGCGCACGGCTGAAATTCGGGGAGAGGTTTGCCAGCTGTTTGTCACCTATGCTGAAGCCGCACCTGGCAGACCTGCAGCCAAGCAGACGATAAGCAGGTGGGTCACCTCCTGCATAGATCTCTGCTATAGGTTGGCGGGCATGGAGCCTCCCAGAGGGATAAGAGCTCATTCTACCCGCCATACTGCTGCATCGGTGGCTGCTTCCAGGGACGTCCCTATCCAGGAAATCTGCAGGGCTGCTACCTGGAAGTCAGCACACACCTTCATCACCCACTACCACATCGACCTTGAGTCATGCCGGGATGCTGGTTTTGGGGCCTCGGTTCTCCAGTCTCTATTCCCTAAGTAGGGGGTGTGCGCCTTGGCCTCCTCCCCCGGAGAACTGCTAGAGTCTGTTAGATAATGTGGATGAACAACATATCCATGTCCTAGAAATACAGGTTACTCACCTGTAACAGGAGTTCTAGAATGGTATATGTTGTTCATCCACTCAACCCACCCGACTTCCCCGGCTTCGATGCACAACCTGAGCTTCCAGTGGGCCAGATCTAGCGTCATGGGGCGGAGCCGAGAGTTTTACCACCCGGTTGGGTGGGTTGAGCCAGCTTGAAGACCTTCCGGCAAGATTTAAAGCGGCAAGGATACCTGCCAGACAGTGTGGATGAACAACATATACCATTCCTAGAATTCCTGTTACAGGTGAGTAACCTGTATTTGTGGGTCACCCTCAAGTTTGGAAACAGAGCCACTATTCTGACAGATGTGATCTACAGGCCTCAGTTACAGGGGAAGTACTTAGATAAGGAAATATTAAAAGTAACTTGCAAAATGGCTGAAAAGGGGGGAAGTGTTGGTGGTGGGGGACTTCAGTGTGCCAGATGTAGATTGGAGTCTCCCAGCTGCGACTTTGGCTAGAAGCAGGGACATCCTGGACTCCCTGCAGGGGGTGTTCCTCAGGTAGCTAGTGAGTGAACCCACTTATGATGAGCAGTATTGGACCTTTTGCTTACTGACAGGGACATTATTAAGAACATCATGGTGGGAAGCTATCTGGGGTTCAGTGATCATCGTACAGAGTGGTTCAACATAAGAACACTTGCAGAATCCAACCACACAATGGCAGGAGTCCTGGTCTTCAGAAGTGCTATTTTATAAAGATGGGTGAATGCCTCAGGAATGACCCAGCAAGGAGGGATGATGGGGGGCAGAGGAACAGTGGTCCAAACTAAAAGAAGGCATAGTGAAGGCAACAAACCTCAATGTTAAGCAGGTAAGAAAGAGCAAAAGTAAGAGGAGACCACTGTGGTTCTCAAAAGATATGGCAGAAAAGGTAAAGGCTAAAGAAGTAGCATTCAGAATGTCTAAAAAGACCCAGAGAGGGGAAAATAGGAAAGTGTATCAGGAAAAACAGAGGGAGGCAGGGAAAACAGTAAGGAGCGCGAAGATGTAAACTGAAAGAATAGCTCAGGCAGTTTAAAAGGGGGACAAGATATTTTTAGGTATGTTAGGGAAAAAAGGAAGACAAAGGGTGGAATTGCATTGTTAAAGAGGGAGGGATAGACTGTACAGAGAGGGATCAAGAAAAGGCAGACATCTTGAAGAAATATTTCTGCTCAGTGTTCACATTAGAAGGGGAAGGGGAGGGACCACGAAAAGACATCAGAAGCTTTGATGGGAGGGAAATGTACACTAGTCCTTTTTCTATGGCGAGAGTCAGGAAAGCACTCATTAACCTGAAGGTGACAAAGCTATGGGGCCAGACGGTGTGTATCCAAGAATGCTGAGGGAGCTCAGGGAGGTACTAGCAGCACCTCTAAGAACCCTATTTAACAGATTACTGGAGACTGGAGTGGTCCTGGAGGACTGGAGAAGGGCAGTAGTAGTTCCACTTCACAAAGAAGAGGCGGGCAATTATAGGCCTGTCAGCCTGACTTCAGTGGTGGGTAAGTTAATGGAAACACCACTGAAGGAAAGGATTGCAGAATATCTTGAATCTATTGGTTTACAGGATTCGAGGCAGCATAGATTCACAGGGGGAAAGTCATGCCAAACATATCTGATAGATTTCTTTCACTGGATGACCAAAGAGTTAGATCAGAGTGGTGGATGTGGCCTACCTGGACTTCAGCCAGGCTTTCGACACTGTTCCACGTAGGAGACTGTAAGCAAGTTGGGTAGCTTGGGGGTGAGCAATAAGGTGGTAACCTGGGTACGAAAGTGGTAGGGGATAGGAGACAGAGGGGAGTGGTAAACTGAGTTTGATCTCAGTAAGAGAGGATGACTAGCCGGGTACCTCAGGTCAGTGGTGGGACTGGTCCTCTTTAATCTCTTTATAAGTGACATAGCAGAAGAGCTGGATGGGAAGGTCTGTCTCTTTGCGGATGACATCAAGATCTGCAACAGAGTGGGCATTCTTTGGGGGGTTCGAAAGGATGGACAAGGATCTGAGAAAACTGGAGATGTAGTCAAGGGTATGACAGCTGGGTTTTAATATGAAAAAGTGCAAAATAGTACACTTAGGCCATTGAAACACGAGGGCAGAGTACAAAGTGGGGGGAGTGATACTGACAATGACCAAGCAGGAATGAGACCTGTGGGTAATCGTATCGGATGACCTAAAGGTTCCCAAGCAGTGTGAAGAGGCAGTTGGGAGGTCTAGTGGGATGTTAGGGTGCATAGGTAGGGGCATCATCAGCAGGAAGAGGGAGGTGGTGTTGCCTCTATAAGGATCACTGGTAAGACCCCACCTTGACTACTGTGTCCAGTTCTGGAGACCACATCTCAGGAAATACATAGCGTGGAGGTGGTCTGGAAGAGGGCTACCAAAATGGTGCAGGGTCTTCATCAAAAGCCCTGTAAGGAGATGTTAAAGGAGCTTAACATGTACACCCTGGAAGAGAGGAGGGAGAGGGGGTATATGATAGAAACCTTGAAATTAGGGATGGGCAAACTGGTTCTTCGAAAATCGAACTGACCGTACATGCCAAAGTGTTCAGAAATGAATGGCTTCTGAACATTTTGGCTATTCGGATCGGTTCGGATGGTTCCTATCATGGGAACTGCAGCGCGAGAAGTGCCAGAGCAGGAGGAACCCACAGGAGGGACCAGAGACAAGACTCTGGTCCTTCGTTGGATGGCCGAGAGCTGTCCATCTCTCTGAGGTGGCACCTGATTGGGTTGCTGCTCTAGCAGTCCACGTGGTCCACCTTAGAGTTACACAAAGGAATTAGGAGGATGGAGAAGGAGCAGCAGCTTCTCTTGGCTACTTCTTGTGTTGCGATTCGCCAAATCGATTGTTTTCTTCCATGCTTATGCTGCTTACGTTTTTATTTTTGCTCCTTGAGCAAGCGAAGAAGTCCACTGCCAGTCTGCCACTCCTAAAAAGAAACCAAAAGCGAATTTTTTAAACTGAAAGAACAACTTAAGGGAAGAAGGGATTGGGAACTTGGGGGAGTTGGGGGTTGGGAGTCTGGGACTCGGGAGGGGATGGCCAGCAAGGACTGGGTGTGGGACTCAGGAGGGAGTTAGGGATTGGAGTGTGGACTGGACAGGGGATCTTCATGAACATGAACACTCAATGATGAGCCAGGATGGAATGTGGAGAGAGACTGAGGGTACCTTGTGAGAACTAGAGTGCTGTGTGTATAAAATCTGCCAGCCAGTCATCAGTGCACTAGTGTCACTTCTTGCATACTGTCTGTATGATGTCCCCCCTTCTGTGTCAGAGAGGGTTAGGCCACACAGGGTCCTCCAGAATCTCTGTGGGTATACTAGCAGCAGTGCCTGCAGCATCACCCTTAGTGTAGGTGGTGTGTGAAATGAAATCTGCCAAGACTGTCAGCCAGTCATCAGTGCGCCATTGCCACCTCTTGTATACTGTCTGTGTGCCCCCCTCCAAGAAGTCAGTCATAGAAACATAGAATCTGACGGCAGATAAGGACCGCTTGGCCCACCTAGTCTGCGCATTTTCCTACCTAATGGATAAGCTGCAGATCCTAGTTAACCAACAGCCTACTTCCTCGAACTGCCTTATGTCTGTCCAGTGCATTCTTGAATTCCCCCACTGTTTTTGACTCCACTACCTCCTCAGAAAGGCCATTCCATGTATCCACAACCCTCTCCATGAAAAAATACTTCCTCACATTACCTCTGAGCCGTCCCCCCTCTATCTTCAAATCGTGCCCCCTTGTTCTTGCACATCTCTTTTTCTAAAATATGCTACCCTCTTGAACTTTGTTGATTCCATTGAGGTACTTGAAAGTTTCTACCATGTTCCCCCTTTCCCTCCTTTCCTCGAGGGTATACATATTAAGCTCCTTTATTTATTTATTTTTTTACACTCTTTTTCTGGCTCCGCTTGACCCCAGAGAACTCTCTCGGGCATCTGCACACCCTCAGCTCTACCTCCGAGCCTGAAACCCCCCACTCCCGGCACCAGCCTGGCTATCCCCTCGGCTCTGAGCCCTCCCGAGGTGGGGCTGCCTTATTCGCCCAGGGTGCTCTATCTTGCAATTCAGACCAGGCTGGGCTTGGCCCAGGAGCTGGGTAAGTCCAGCTAGTGAAGTGTGGTCGAGTGAGCAGTGCAGTTGCCTTTCTCTGGGAGCGGGAATTTTTCCTGGCTATGTTGCTGTCTCCCATCCATACCCCCCCGGCGGAGCTCGGTCGTGCAATGGCACCAGGCACATGTGACGCAGCTCCACCTCCCCTTTAGCAAACCCTATGCATTGCAGTGCCTTCAGTTGCCACTGCTGGCTGCTGCAAGCTGGTATGGCCTGGTCCCCACGAGAGGAGAGCAGTCCTCCAGATACTCGATCCTGTCTCTCCCTGCCGACCCTCGGGGGCCTGGGCTCGTTCCCAAACTCGGGTCGCCAGCGTGGCGCGAGGTGTGGCATCTAGCGCCTCAACCCTCAGCGCTATCGTGCCGGCTATATTAAGCTCCTTTAATCTCTCTTCATATCTCTTCTGGTGCAGGTCCTGCACCATTTTAGTTGCCCTCTTCTGGACAGCCTCCATCCTGTCTATGTCCTTGCGGAGATGGGGTCTCCAGAACTGCACACAGTACTCCAGATGGGGTCTCACCAACTGTCTGTACAGAGGGATAACAACTTCCTGTTTTCTACTGGTGATACCTCTCCCTATGCATCCCAGTAGCCCCTCAGCCCTCCTTACTGCCGTCTCACATTGCTTGCCTACCTTTTGGTCATCTAATGTGACTACCCCCAGGTCCCTTTCCATTTTTGTTGTTAGTATCTCATCCCCCCAACTGCGTACTCTTCCCCAGGGTTTTTGTTTCCTAGGTGTATTACATTGCACTTCTTTGCACTGAATCTAAGCTGCCATTCCTCTAACCTTGCCAAGTCCTTTCTCACCCTTTCCACCCCACCTTCTGTATCGACCCTGTTGCAGATCTTTGTGTCGTTTGCAAAGAGACATACTTTTCCTTCCAGTCCCTCCGTAA
The DNA here is from genome assembly GCA_016271365.2 of Neoceratodus forsteri. Classification (NCBI taxonomy): domain Eukaryota; kingdom Metazoa; phylum Chordata; order Ceratodontiformes; family Ceratodontidae; genus Neoceratodus; species Neoceratodus forsteri. Next base: position 481,197,418 of record CM028130.1, on the reverse strand, counting down.
TGTCTCTTATAAAGACATTAAAGAAGACCGGTCCCAGTACTGAACCCTGTGGTACTCTGCTAGTAACCCCCCCTTTCTTCAGAGTGGACTCTGTTTACTATTACCCTCTGCGTCCTGTTGTCCAGCCAATTTTTTACTCAGGCTCCCACCTTGGGACCCACTCCAAGGCTGGCTAACTTGTATATTAATCTTTTGTGTGGGACTATGTCAAATGCCTTGCTAAAGTCTAGGTAGGCCATATCCACAGCCCCTGGTCACTCAGTCAAAGAAATCTTCTAGATTCGTCTGACGACCTTCCCGATGTGAATCCATGCTGCCTCGGGTTCTGTGCCCCACTGGCCTCTGTGACACTTGGACGGTTGGTTCTGATTAATCTATGCTTTTTGTAATACGAAAATGTGTTATTGAGTGTCTCTCATGAGGCATGCTGAGATAGCCTGTGGGTTAACATCCCCCAGGTTTAAAATGAAAGCCAAGGGATAATTACAGGCTAGAAGAGACTTAAAATTAAGGATCTCCTGTTTATGTGACTAATTGCAGCTTGCCAGCTGTCAAGATAGATCATAAACTTTTATGACGTTCAGAGAAAACACAGTTAATTTCACATGGTGATACAAAGCATGTTCACCTCCATGAGGTATGGCAGAGAGTCATAATAAGTCCTTTGATGTCCTGGAAAGGGGAAGCTGCTCATAAGATCAAAGAAAGTCATTTGAAAAAAAAAAAAAAGAGTTTTGCTGAGGTCACAGAATTTTAATTTACGTTCTGAATAAGACATCCTGTTGATATGATGTTTTTATATTCTGACAGGGAGGAGCTAGGTGACCTCAGGCAAAGAGGTTAGCAAAGCCAGTTTTTAAACAGTATTCTGTTTTCCACTTAGACACACACATGTTTCGACTCTAAAAACTACAACATGCTAGCAGCACTGTAAGAGATACATTAGATAGATCAAATCTAATTGTCTGGTGGTAGGAAATTGCACTTTTAAAATCTTTTTTTTTTTTAAGTGATTGTATGTTTTTGTGTTATATGGTTCTGTAGTTACACTTTACATTTGTATCTATTTTTTAAGTAAACATCTCATTTTTTAATAGACTATTTGTGTCTTCCAAGTCCTTCTGTTTTTGCCTGTGATGCGTGGATGGTTAAGAGTGTGACAACACTGTGCATGAGCTTATATGGTAATACCAAACTGGGAGAAGGGAAGAGAAATCTGAGGTCTTTATTAGAGTTTTTAAGGGTTCATTTTCTACACCTGGTTAGGTGCCCGTAGGCGAAAGATATCTGGCCCCCCCAAGAGCAGAATTATCAGCCTGTACATTGGGTACGCTAGCAAGAGGTTCACAGTATGAATCCCTCCAGAACTGAGACCAAAGGTTGATTCGAACATACGAAACAGACAGGAGGGTTACCCTGTTCTGTTAACTGTTCACAATTCTACACTCGGAGGTTGGCACTGTGGGAGCAGAGGGCCTGACCTGCTGAGTGGGGTTGTGACAGATTGGTTGGCAGCAGTGCAAAAAATGTTGGTATTATAAGCTCTGATTGTTCAGTGTGTCAGCTTAAGACTGTCAGCTCACTTGCAAAAAAAAGGGCAGTAATATTTTTTTAAAATAGGAGACAGAACTATATCACTTGGCGTACAGTCAAGTTCCTACCCATTTTATTTTAAATGCAAGTCAAGGGCCGGCCCGGTGGCACTGAGGGTTGAGGTGCTGGAAGCCACAGCTTGCCGCCGGCGACCGGGGAACGAGCACGGGTTGGCAGGGGGAGGGAGGGAGGATTAAGCATCCCAATGGATGCTCTCCTCCGTCTGGGGTGGGATACCAGGGGTGCAGTACGCACCCGACGTCCTGAGAAAGTGCTGGTGGAAACTGGGCTCTCGAGGGGTTGGTGGCTCCGTTTAACAGAGTCAGGAAGGGGGGACATCTGTAGGCGCTTGAGAGGGACGTGCGTCATCACGTCTCTTCTCAGGATGCTTGCGTCCTTGCGCTGGCATGTCAGGGGGCTGGGACAGGGGAAACCACAGGAAAAATGGAAAATACCCCTTGGTAGTCCTAGATAACGACCGCTCCTGGCCATCCAAGACCACTGATTCTGGACAGACCCCGCTGAGCAGGAGGAAAGTAATAGGTGAGGCACTCTAGGGGCAGATCTGGAGTAGAGGGCAGAGATGGTGATGAGCGGCCTGAAGGAGTGGGCACCAAGGGTAGACAGGAGCAGATAAACAGAAAGTATTAAAAAAAAAAAGTGCAAGTCAGAGTAGCTGTAGTTAGGGAAGAAGATGGCTCAACTACAGCAGACACACTGTGGACTACTTAAAGCAGTTGTGCAGGGACAGAGGAGTCCCATTCGAGGTGAAAGCCACCAAACAGAACCTTGTAGATGCCCTAATGGTAGCAAATACCCAGAGCATCGAGTCACAGACGGTGACTGAAAAGGACTGAACCTTGAGTGTGGCAGGGCTAGTGGACAGTGCAGTGTCCAGATCCGGTGAGGATGACAGCAGGGCCAGTGTCAGTGAAGGGCCACAGCAGCAGGGGAAGGTCACCAGTATCCTGGATCCAGAAATACTCAGGCTGCAAACTGAGTTGTGCAGAATGGAGCTGGAGTTCCAGGGGGAGAGGGACTGTGAACAGAGGGAGGCAGAGCGAGAACGACAAGAGGCAGAGTGAGAACAGAGAAGACACAGAGCGTGAGGAGTGTGAGCGCCAGCGAGCTGCAGAAGAGAAGAGGGCACAAGAACGGCGAGAGGCGGACTGTGAGGAGCGTGAGCGCCAGAGGTAACATGAAATGGAGAAGCTACAACTTCAACCAGCGGCACCAGAGCAGGCAGTGGCTTGGGTTTAACTAGGACTGCAGGACTGGGTTACAAATTGAACTCCAAATTGATCGCCGAATTTAAAGATGGGGAGGATATGGATGCCTTTTTAAATTTTTTTGAAAAGTTTGTATTCAGGCTAAAATTCCTAGAAAGTCCTGGAGCTTCTAGCTATCCCCGCTACTTATCGGGAAAGCTCGGGATGCATTGGGTCAAGTGGACAATGAGGACAGTGATGATAACAGCAAACTTAAAGCTGCACTGTTAAAGAAATTTGAATTAACTGCTGAATCATACAGAGCTAAATTCCGTAAACTCAGGAGAAGCCCTGACATGAGCTATGAGGAGCTAGCCATGAAACAACATCAATTTTTAAAACGTTGGTGGGAAGGAATTGAAGCAAACTCTGTTGATAAAATTGAAAATGTGATTTTGTTAGAACAGTTTTTCTGGGCATGCTCAGCAGAGCTGAAAACCTAGCTGGATGACCGAGATCCCAAAACAGTGCAAGAGGCTGCTGGACTGTCGGACCGCTATGCCAAGATCGGACCTGCTCTGAGAGTGAATGGGGCGGACATGGCAGAAAGGGAAAAACGTGCCTTCAGGGCAGCTAAAACCCTCACTGCCTCCACCGAAACCAGTTAGCCCCAGGTTTCAGAGAAAAGATTTCTCTGAAAAGAGAAGTGAATGTTGGTTGTGTAAAGAAACTGGGCATATTGCCAGACAGTGTCCCACAAGGGAGAGCAATAATACGCAGAATCGTACTAGAAAAGAAGTGGGTTGTTTGTGTGTCCCTGGAAGCATGCCTGTGAACATGAGGGAACACATGCACCCAGTCATGGTGAATGGTGTACAGATGCAAGGGTTAAGGGACACAGGGGCATCCCTGACACTGGTGAAAGGGCATCTAGTAGAGCCTAGTCGGCTTATACCCAATAAATACGTCACTGTACAGGATTTTACTGGTGAAGAGAAAACATTGCCACTGGCCAGTGTTCTCCTGGGCTAGGGTGAAACAGGGGGAACTGTGCAACAGGTGACTGTAGCCAAAACGTTAGCAGTGGATGTGATCCTGGGCAACAATCTCAAACGGGATGGTATGTGCAGTTACCCGCAGCCAAGCGGCAAGGGAAAATTGTAGTTCCCTGAACCCCACAGAAGCCATTGTGGAAACCACTGGGAGGCTGGTTCCCCAGCCTGTGTCTCCTGATATGGAGATTAATGAAAAGGGGGTAGAAATTTCCCCAGTAACAAGTAACCACACTGCTACAGAGGGTTGCTCCAAGAAGGGAGGGGCAACCCATTGTCAGAGGGATAGAAATGACAGTGATCCTGAGTGCCCTGACGCTAGTTCTAGGGACCCTAGTTTAGTGACTGAAGGGGACCTGTCCATGCCTTGGGAATGTGTGAGGGGTTTGCAGCTGCTCAGAGAAGTGACCCTAGTCTGGAGAAGCTGAGGGCTTGGGCAGACTCCGACGGCGCACGGGGAGGTGACGACAGACATAAGGTTTATTGGGAAAATGGACTCATGTATACTTAGACTGTACAGACAGAGGGAGGGGTGCTAGGCAGGCAGCTTGTCATTCCCCAGGGGTATCTTAAGCAGTTGCTCAAGATTGCACATGATATTCCCTTGTCTGGTCATCTGGGAATAGCACGCACTACGCAGTGGTTGGCCCAGAATTATTGCTGTCCTGACTTCACCCAGCAGGTGAAGGAGTATTGCAGGTCTTGTCACTGGTGCCAAGAAATAGGGAGGGCGGGCAAGAAAACCCAAGCTGTCCTGGTTCCATTGCCCATAATAGAGGAGCCATTCCGGAGGGTGGGAATGGATATTGTGGGGCCTTTAAATACCCCCAGCTCCTCAGGGAAGAGATTCATCCTGACTGTGGTGGATTATGCCACCCGGTACCCAGAGGCAGTCGCCCTATCCTCTCTGAGGACAGACAAAGTGGCAGATGCCTTACTTGGGATTTTCTCCCATGTAGGGTTTCCACAGGAGGTTATCACCGATCAAGGGGGTTCCTTCATGTCGGACCTGATGAAATGTTTATAGGAGAAATGTGAGGTGGTGCAGAGATGCATGACACCATATCACCCACAAGCCAATGGGCTTGTGGAAAGATTCAGTGGTACCCTGAAGTCAGTGCTTCGGGCATTTGCTGAACAGCATGGGAGGGACTGGGAGAAATACCTTCCCCACCTGTTGTTTGCATACAGGGAGTTGCCCCAAGAGATGACAGGATTTTCCCCCTTCGAACTCTGATATGGACGCCGGGTATGTGGGCCCCTTGACCTGATCTGGGAAGGCAAGCATGCTGCCCAGGGAACTTCTATAGTGGATTATGTCCTTAGGTTTAGGGAAAAGGTGAAGGAGCTTATGGGGACAGCCCAGAGCAACCTGGCAGCTTCCCAACAGAAACAAAAAGTGTGGTATGACCGCAGAGCCAGAGCTAGAGCTTGCTCGTACATGGTGGGTCAGGAAGTCATGGTCCTTATTCCGGTCTGGAAAGACAAGCTGCAGGCTGAGTAGGCAGGATCATAGAAAGTGGGTTAGGAAGGTGAATGACGTGAACTACATTATAGAGTTACCTGACAGAAGACAGACAGAAAGGGTGTACTATGTCAACATGATGAAGCCATATGCAAATAGGGCTGACATGGTGTTTGCAGTGTGTAGTCCTGGGGAGGGGACGGACGAAGGAGACCCCCTTCTGGACTTGCTGGAAGAAAGTAAGCGGGAGTCCTCTGTGGAGGCAGTAAAATTGTCTCCCCAGCTGGCCCTGGACATGGTTTTAGCAGACATTGCCCCATTGTTTAGCATCAAGCCTGGACTAACTCCCTTGGTGATGCACGATGTGGAGACAGGGACACAGATGCCCGTACGGCGGACAGCATATCTGGTATCAGAGGCTGTCCAAAAGGACATTAGGAGAGAAGTGGAGGAGATGCTGTATTTAGGGGTAATCCAGAGATCCCACAGCCCCTGGGTCTCACCCGTAGTCTTTGTGCCCAAGCCAGATGGCTCTACTTGTTTCTCTGTGGACTATCGTTGACTGAATGCAGTCATGAAGTCAGATACCCACTTGATGCCCTGGACAGACGAACTCCTGGACAAGCTGGAAGGGGGGACCTACCTTACGACCATTGACCTGACCAAGGGGTATTGGCAGGTAGAGTTGATGGACAGAGCTAGGGAGAGGTTGGCCTTCATCACTCTGATAGGCTTATTTGAATTTAAAGTAATGCCTTTCAGAATGAAGAATGCCCCAGCCACTGTCCAAAGGTTGGTGAACCAGGTGTTAAATGGTGCTGAGGAATACGCCGTGGCGTACCTAGATGACATTGCCATCTTTAGTGCCAGCTGGGAGGAACACCTGTTCCACCTTAGGGAAGTGCTGAGCAGGATACAGAGGGCCGGGCTCACTGTCAAAGCCGAGAAGTGCCAGGTGGCCATGGGAGAAGTGGCATACCTCAGGCGTGTGGTAGGCCGGGGACAGCTCGGTCCTAACCAAATAAAAATAGAGGTAATCCAGGCGTGGCCCTGACCAGAAATGCAGAAGCAGGTCAGGAGTTTTCTAGGGACAGCAGGGTACTACAGGAAATTTGTACCCAATTACAGTGCCCTCGCTGCTCCCCTATCTGACCTGACAAAGAAAAGGATGCCAAAGAAAATTACCTGGGGCCTAGCCTGTGAGGAAGCCTTTTCCAAACTAAAGGAGGCACTGTGCAGTGCTTCTGTTTTGACAAGTCCTGACTATAGCAGACCCTTTATAGTTCAGACTGATGCCTCAGATGTGGGTATTGAGGCAGTACTGAGTCAGACATCCAGCCAAGGGAAGGATCACCCAGTAGTGTACCTGAGTAGGAAGTTACTTCCCAGGGAGCAGGCATACTCTACAGTGGAAAAAGAATGTCTTGCCATAGTGTGGGCCCTAAAGAAGTTGTAGCCATTCTTATATGGGCAGCATTTTGTGGTGCAGACTGACCACAACCCCATGGCTTGGCTGACGCAGATGGGAAAAAACAATGGTAGACTGCTAAGATGGAGTCTTGCTTTGCAAGGGTATGATATGACAATTCTACATAGGGCTGGAGCCAAAAATCAGAACTCAGATGGGCTGTCTCGTGTGTACGAGGAGTGAACTGATTTGAGAAGCTCATCCCAGGCAGGGGATAGAGCCCCCAAATTCAATCTAGGTGGGGAGGATTGTGACACTTGGACAGCTGGTTCTGATTAATCTGTGCTTTTCATAATATGAAAATGTGTTATTGAGTGCCTCTCATGCTGAGATAGCCTGTGGGTTAACATCCCCCCAGGTTTAAGATGAAAGCCAATAGATAATTATAGGCTAGAAGAGACTTAAAATTAAGGCTTCCCTATTTATGTGACTAATTGCAGCTTGCCAACTGCCAGGATAGATCTTAAACTTTTATGATGTTCAGAGGAAACACAGTTAATTTCACAGGGTAATACAAAGCATGTTGCATCTCCCTGAGATCTGGCAGAGAGTTATAACAAGTCCTTTGATGTCTTGGAAAGGGAAAGCTGTTCATAAGATCAAAGAAAGTCATTTAAAAAAAAAGAGTTTTGCTGAGGTCACAGAATTTTAATTTACCTTCTGAATAAGACATCCTGTTGGTATGATTTTTTATATTCTGACATGGAGGAGCTAGGTGACCTCACACAAAGAGGTTGGCAAAGCCAGTTTTTAACAGTATTCTGTTTTCCATTTAGATACACATGTTTGGACTCTGAAAGCTAAAATATGCTAGCAGCACTGTAAGAGATGATAGATCAAGTTTAATTGTCTGGTGGTAGGAAATTGCATTTTTAAAATCTTGTTCTTTTTTAAGTGATTGTGTGTTTTTGTGATATATGGTTCTGTATTTACACTTTAAATTTTTATCTATTTTTAAGTAAACATCTCATTTTTTAATAGACTATTTGTGTCTTCCAAGTCCTTTTGTTTTTGCCTGTGATGCAAGGATGGTTAAGAGTGTGACAACACTGTGCATGAGCTTATGTGGTAATACCAAACTGGGAAAAGGTAAGAGAAATCTGAGGTCTTTATTAGAGTTTTTTTTAATGATTAATTTTTATTGCCTTTTTTGAACCACACTGTTACAGAGAAAAGAATAAAGACATTTTCCTGTAGAACCAGTTATCTCAATTCGATACTAGTCCGTCAGGTTAGGTTACAAATTCATGAGGAAATAAAAACTTTACATCTTTAGATTCATTTCAGGTCACCAGTAATAGATTAAATATCATTAGTAAGGGCAGAGATCCATCTCTTGCGACAGCCTCACTCTCAATTTAATTAACCTCTCTGAAAACCCAGCCCTTCCCCCCACTTTCGATATACTGATCCTGGATAGCTCATGTGGAACATCCAAAGCCACCACAATATTTCTTTAATCTTGCTCAAGGGCAGAGGGTAGACTCAAATAGCTCAATAGCTGACCCAACTCTGCCATTTATGCACCGGAGATGAACCTCTACTCAAGATCTCAATGTTGAATTGTTCTGTGGTGTATATCTCTGACATTATATTTCTCCATTCTTGTATTGTTGGGATGTGGGCCGACATCCAGCATCGGGTGACTGCCTTTTTGCCTGCCAGGAGCCAAACTGGTAATATAGAATCCCTCCAAGAAGGAGCGTGGTCCGGAAAAATCCCCAATAAAAATTATTCTGGAGTAAGTTCAGTGGGCTTGTTAAACAGGGTGGAGAGTTTGTTTTGAAGAGAGAGCATATAGGGCATGAGATATGGGCATAACCAGAATACATGGCCCAGAGAGGCCAACCTACATCCACAAAGTTTCCAGCAATGCCCATACTGTTGGGGAAGGAACTTAGCCAGACCAGCCGGGGCCGTAAAAAATCGGGATCGGCACCTCCTCGCGAATTCCCTCCAGTGGAGGGACAAGGTTGATTTAGCCTCTGTCAGAGCGAGCCCATCCATGACTCCATGGGGATCTCCAGATCTAGGTCTTTATTCCATTCATTGAGGATAGATCTAGTTAATTCCAATCCACCGTTTCAAACAACATGAAGTCTTGCTGTATTCTGACATATGCAGTTAGGTCCTGCCTTTCAACTGCCCCGGAGAATAAAGAGTTAAACTTTCCAGGGCCAGCATGGAATGTTCATCATGAGCTCGGTTGTAGCCCCTGTCTGCTGTTGTTTAAACTGCAACCATCAGATTCTTTACTCTGCCTCACTGAACAGTCGCTCCGGAGATTTCTCCTGTTGCTCGGTTCAAAAAAGTCGGTTGAAGTGTCGTTTTTTCGGTCTGTTTCTACCGAATTGCTGTTACCGCTTAGTCGGTTCAAGTCTGTCTGTGGTACCGTGAGTACTAAATAGGTTTTTTGTTTTGTTTCTGTATGGAACTTATAAATTGTGGATCGGTTCGGCTGAACCGATCAGTCTGAGGTAAAAAAGGCTTGTGCTTGATTTAGAGTGTGGTAACCGGTCTGTATCGGTTCTAAAAAAAACGGATTTTATTATGTTTTTTTCCAAGACCCATGAGACGGTCAGGAACCGATAGGGGAGTCTTGCCTGGCGGATTGCCGAAAAAAGGGTAAATTTTGGATAGGATTGGCCATGTCTGAGAAACCCAAGGAAAGAACCAGGCCCACTGGGTTTCAACACTGCAGTGTGTGTGGGGAAGTCTTTGCCAAGGCTGATCCCCACAGCACCTGTGTTTATTGTCTGGAGTTTGACCACCTCGATTCAGACTGCCAAATTTGCAAGAATTTTCCCAAATCTACCCTGGAAAAGAGATTAGGTAGACTGAGGGAAAGGGAGGCCGAGAAGTCCGCTGACCCGGATGGCCAGCCCGGTTCGGTTCCGACTGAACCAGAAGGAGTGCCCTCTGACCAGGGTGATACTTCTTCGGGCAAAAGGAGAGCTGATTCTGAGGAGTCGGTTCCGGTGAAAAGAAAGAGAAAAGATAAATTGTCCGGTTCGGACCCAGAAATTCATACTCCGACCGCTGATGAGATAGCCAAGTCGATAAGGATAGTGCAATCGCTTAGTTTGGTTCCGACCGAACCAGCACCATCTGGCAGGAGTTCAGTTCGGTCGGTTCCCCCGGTTCCGGATTATACTTTGGAAGAATTTTATGAACTGGAGGAGGAGGAAGGACAGTATGAGGATGATTATGGTGATTATAAAAGTCTGGATGTGCCTATTGACCCAGACATCTCCCCAGATAGACCTTCAGGTGTTTCTCCTCCTAGGCTTTCTGAGTCCCTTTCTCACTATATGTTTTACAAAAAAGTGGCTGAGACCCTCCAGCTTCCTGTAGAGGAAGCAGTAGAGGATCAGGAGGATCCTGATTATGTTGAGATGATGGACATCCCAGAGTCCAGGAGACTGTCTGTTCCCCTCCACAAATCTTTTGGGAAACAGACACATAAAATTCTTAAGTCTCCTAATTCTATACCTCCTGCAGACAGACGAATGGACAAGAGGTACACTCTCTCAGGCTCGGACACAGAGTTCCTTTTCCAGCAATGCAACCATGTTGGGGTAGTGCAGGCTGCTGCCTGTGATAAGGCAACTATTCCCTTGGCATCACACCCCCCAGACAAGGACTCCAGGAAGATTGATGCCATGGCAAAGAAACAATACATGGCAGCATCTTTGGGACTCAGGCAGGCTAACTGTATGGCCTATACAGCTAGATACCAGAAGTCCAGGTGGGACACTGTGCTGGCTCTGGCTAAACAGACCCCCGACCAGCTTGCCAAGGAGCTGGAACAGGTGACTGTATATGGGATTGAGGCATCTAAAGTACAGTTTCATGCTGCTGTGGACTCCAGTGATGTTTCATCAAGAGTCATGGCTACATCTGTGGCTCTTCGGAGGATGGCTTGGCTCAGATGTTCTAGCCTCTCACAGGATACCCAGGCTAAGGCCATGGATTTTCCTGTAATTGGTAATTCTCTGTTTGGGGATCAGACAGAGAACTACATGAAAAAGATGGACGAGTACAGGACCACTTACAGGAGTACTCAGGCCAAAGAAAGGCAAGCAACTTCTCAAATGCAGCAGTCCAGGGGCAGGGGCAGGCCTTTCCAAAGGCCTTTTTACCAAGCTCAGGCCTCCTCTTCTTTTCACAGATTGGGTTCTTTAGAGGGAGAGGCAGACGGGGAACGAGCAGGCCTGCATCCACTCCTCAGCCTAAAGCCCCTGCCAAGCAGACACCCTGATGGGTCTGCCCGGGCCGATTCTCCCATACCAGTAGGGGGCAGGCTGGTTTACTTTGTCCAGGACTGGAAGTCTCTTACATCAGACAAGTGGGTCCTGGAAAAGTAAGCCAGGGACTGGTTCTCAGCATCCAAAAATTTCCCAAGATGAGAACCAGATCCTTTCCACCTGCAAATCTCTCAGAGACCCTTGCTCTAGAGGCAGAGGTTTCTTCTCTCCTAGTTCTCAGAGCTATAGAGATGGTTCCTGCCCTACACAAGGGCAAAGGATTGTACTCCAGGTACTTCCTAACCCCCAAAAAGACAGGAGAATGGCGGCCCATCCTGGACCTAAGATATCTGAACAAACACCTTTTGTCCTCCGTCGCCCGTGAACCGCGAAGGGCTGAATTTTGAATTTCTCCAGCAGCCCTCCCTTCATACACTGAAGCCAGCTTTCCCTGGAGAGGTCGCGAGGGGCTTCATAAGCTGCCCTCCCTCACAAGAAGTCCTCCGTCGCCCGTGAACCGCGAAGGGCTGAATTTTGAATTTCTCCAGCAGCCCTCCCTTCATACACTGAAGCCAGCTTTCCCTGGAGAGGTCGCGAGGGGCTTCATAAGCTGCCCTCCCTCACAAGAAGTCCTCCGTCGCCCGTGAACCGCGAAGGGCTGAATTTTGAATTTCTCCAGCAGCCCTCCCTTCATACACTGAAGCCAGCTTTTCCTGGAGAGGCCTTAGGGCTTCATAAGCTGCCCTCCTCACAAGAAGTCCTCCGTCGCCGTGAACCGCGAAGGGCTGAATTTTGAATTTCTCAGCAGCCTCCTTCATACACTGAAGCCAGCTTTTCTGGAGAGGTCGCGAGGCTTCATAAGCTGCCCTCCTCACAAGAAGTCCTCCCGCCTGTGAACCGCAAGGGCTGAATTTTAATTCTCCAGCAGCCCTCCTTCATACACTGAAGCCAGCTTCCCTGGAGAGGTCGCGAGGGCTTCATAAGCTGCCCTCCTCACAAGAAGTCCTCCGTCGCCTCGTGAACCCTGAAGGGCTGAATTTTGAATTTCTCCAGCAGCCCTCCTTCATACACTGAAGCCAGGGTACTGAATCACTGACTCAAGGGCATCGCTGCCCAGCCTGCCTTCCTGTAGTACCAGTTTGCTTCCAGCACAGATTGGTCCCTCACATTGGGAAAAATTTGCTTTATTGCTTTATTGTGTTTTATTTTTACCTTTTTCTCTATATTGTTGCTTAAGTCCTGCTACCTTAACCACGATTTGTGAACTCAATTATAGTAGAGGTAGGGGCTACTCTGTTAGCTTAGAACTTTTAGGCGCCAAACTGTCTTTTGAAAAAAAATAAATAAATAAAAGGTGGGGTTTCCTAAAGCAAATGCAACGCCTATTTGTTAAGCATTTCTGTAACCTGCCGCTCCAATCAGTATTTCCACAGGCACTTAATCCCAATTTCTCACTGTTTGTACCCTCCCCTCAGCCTACCTTTATAATTATTCCCTCTCTCCCTTGTCCACAGCTTTCCCTGGAGAGGTCGCGAGGGGCTTCATAAGCTGCCCTCCCTCACAAGAAGTCCTCCGTCGCCCGTGAACCGCGAAGGGCTGAATTTTGAATTTCTCCAGCAGCCCTCCTTCATACACTGAAGCCAGGTACGAATCGAATCGGCCTCGCGGCGCATCGCTCAGCCTAGCCTTCCTGTAGTACCAGTTTGCTTCCAGCACATTGTCCCTCGTGCCGCGCTGTGCTACTGCCTCATCGCTTCTACCACCACCCTTGGTCGACATCTGATCTTATAGTGTAGACCACGTGCGGTGCTAAACCAATCAGCCCACTTTGCCATTTGCAGCTTATACTGCAGCACCACAAGAGGGCTCCCTCTCTTTTCACTCATCCCAGACCTTTCATCTTCAACAATATGAACACCCTCTATTGTATCCCACAACCTTCTATTTTAATATTGATATTTGCTTCTCACTCCCTGCTTACCCTGTGGTTGCCTAAACCTACCTGGGACCCTACTGCTTGCCCCTCTACCTATCTCTCTGGAAACACAGCAGTATCAAAGCACCTACAACCAGGCTCATTAGCCTTTCTCAGCCAAAACTGTACCCCTAGTTTTAGCTGCACCATTAGTGGATACTTGCTTGCCCTACACCCTCCCCTGCAGACTCCCACCATCTAGCACATACCCTCAGTAAATCTAACTATCTTAACCCACCTGATATACACCTCCCTATACCTACAAGGCCTGCCAAATCGACTACCTATCCTGGTACTTGCTGCAATACAAACAAGTTGTTTAGGATGCTCGCTCCCGGCATACTCTCCTTCTCCTCCTCCTAATATCCGCAATGTCCATCCCAACCCAGGTCCTCCTATGCCAAATTGCAGTAAGAAGGGCAAATAATGGCCTCTTCCTGCCACACCTCAATATCTGCAGTCTACAAAAAATTTACCCTGCTGCAGGCATGGCTTACAACACCCATAGACATCCTTACCTTATCAGAAACCTGGCTCTCAAAAGGTCCCTGATGCCTCGGTCCCCTCAGGATTTTACCCTTTTAGGGCTGACAGGATAGGCAAGGGGTGGGGATGTGCCATATGCTAAAACATCCCTCAAACCTCTCTTAGTCCTCTTCCTAAGCCTGAACATGGAGCTCAGGCCATCACCATCAAAGTTACCCTTGGTACTCCTGGCAAACCACTCTATATTATGGCAGTCTATATCCCCCAGCAAACCAGAAGCTAGCGTTTGATTCCATCCTATCTGCAATCACTTATCTTCCACCAAAAGTGAACTGGTTATTATGGGTGATTTTAATTGAACTGGCAGTCTGCGTGCGCGCTCCTTACAAAGAGGCAGCTAATGCCTATGACCTTACCAAGTAGTACTGACACCCACTAGGCAGGTTCCTCGGACAGGCTCCTCCACTCTTATAGACCTAATCCTACAAACCTCCCTAACCACCTCTCCAATGTCAGTGTGCTTCCTGATGTACTTAGCGACCACTCCCTGTCACATGCCGGTGGACAAATAAAAATGCTCCAAACAAACCTAAAATTTGCTCCAAAGGCACCTCAAAAAGGTGCCCTCTCTCGCCTCAGAGTGTACCTCGCCACCTGTGACTGGGATACTGTCCATAATGCCCAATCTTTAGACGCTACGCTCACTGCATTTATTACTATTTTCAACGCTGCCTGTGACATATTTGCCCCCTTCACAAAAAAGATAATAAAAACCTGGGACACCCCTTGGATAACTCAGTCCCTCTTACAACTTATGCAACATAGGGATAACCTCTGGCACAGGGCCCTATCTTCCCAGCTGCCCCATGATAGACAGCTCTACAGAGAGGCAAGAAATAAATGCACGAGGGCTATCCGCAAGCCAAGGCCACTCACTATCATCAAGCTTTACCGCTACTTGGAGCTCTGGAAATCTTTCTGGAACAATATCAAGAACTCATGGGAAATCCACTAACTCAGAACCTACCTAACTCCTAGTGCAGGGCACCCTCTCTAGACCCTCCGTCATATCCAATACCCTAAACACCACTTTCTCCGACCTTAGTCATGTCCTCCTAAAACTTTTTGACCCCATTTCCTCACGCCTACTGATACACCTTGTCCCCCACACCCCTCCTTTCAGGCTACGTGTTGTCACCTGCAATGAACCAAGCGCTACCTCTTAAAGCCCTTCAAAATTCGGCGTTATAGCAGTGACTCCAGTGACCTGAAAATTCTTCGGCTTACCCTTAATGAGACTGCACGCATCTCACCAAACTCCTCAACTACTCGCTATGCCTTGGCCAAGTCCCTACACTATGGAAAAGGGTATTATCACACCCATCCTAAAAAGGGTGATCCAACAACCCCAGGCAACTATAGCCCATTACGATCCTTCCCCTCTCAAAAGCACTAGAAAAATTGTATCTGACCAACTACGGAATACCTAGACAAACATGGATTTCTCTGTCAAGAGCAACATGGTTTCAGAAAAGGGCACAGTACTACCACGGCACTACTAGAATTTACATCTTACATTCATGAAGCTCTTGAACAAAGTAGGCTGTTGGGGCAATCTATGTTGATTTGACCAAGGCATTTGACACTGTCAATCATGAGCTTCTACTCCGTGCCCTACGTCCCTCCATGTTGCTCCTGAAACTATCTCCTGGTTCAAAAACTATCTGACCGACAGAACACAGCAAGTAAAAATTTGTAACACACTCTCCTCCAAACAACCAGTTCGCTCTGGCGTCCCTCAAGGGTCAATACTTGGCCCTCTATTGTTCACTCTCTTCCTGAACTCACTCCCCAAAGCCTGCACTGGAAAGCTCCTGCTATATGCTGACGATGCAGTGTTATATTGGAAGCACACCAACCTCATCCAACTCCAAAGTGCCCTCCAAGGCTGTTTTAGTGAGCTTGAACTCTGGTTCTCTGACCATCGGCTAATACTAACTATGACAAACTAAATCCATGTTGTTTGCCCATCGCCAAAACCCTCAGTAACTCCCAGCTATCCATCTCAATCTCACAGGGTACCCACATTGAACAGGTCACTCACTTTAAATATCTAGGCATCACTCTGGACACATCCTTACATACCATCATCACATCTCTCTCCTCCTCAGTCAATACCCAGATTGGCATTCTTTACAGGCACAAACACTGCCTTACCCCTCAGGCTGCTACGGTTGCTCGTACAAGCTCAGTCCTCTCACTGGTCGATTATGGAATAACCATTTACGGCGCTGCTGGACAAATCGGCGCTTAGCAGCATCAATATAGCACTCAACAAAGCCTGCCGCTTGGTCACTAACAATGTAATAGACAAACTCACATCTGTTTGCTCTATTATCATGCAGATTGGCTAACCCTAGAAGGAGGCTTAAGTACCAAACCTGCCTCCAAGCCAAAAGATCCTTATGAAACTAACACCAACTGGACTCCACCACCTCGTCCTTCCTGCCCATCACAGGGCACCTCTAGACGACTTGCTGGTACCGCCTATACAGTTCCCCACTGTAGGACATCTCTAGGGCAAAGATCCTTCCGGTATCGAGCTCCTCTGGCTAAACAATCTACCATCCTCTGTCTCACTTGCCTCTAATCTAAGTCTATTCAAAGCTGGGATCAAGAAGTTTCTTCTTAACCCTGAGACCTGTACCTGTTCTCCTCTTTTCCCTTAGGTGGTCGGTCACTGGGGCCACCTCACCGTTAGGAGCATCACTATCCTCAGATCTTGCTAGCCTAGGCAATATCTTACACGTGATTGTTTGCACCATTTTAATGTCCTGTTGTTGAAATTTCTGTATAATCCCATTTCTCTGTGTACTCTCTAGTACAACTGACGTGTAGCCTTACTCATGCTATGATATCAACTTTTGTCGGAATGTAATATCACTGTTTTGCCTCTATGTAATGTTGTTTTGGCACTGACATGTGGCATTGCCTATGCTGTGAGTTTGAACATTTTGTCAAAATGTAATGTCACTGTCTTGAAAACTTTGTACATTTCAGTCTTGTCCTTACGTTCTGATGTATTTGACGTGGAGCCTTTGCAAAGGAGTCCTTGACTCAAAGGTTGTAATTCCGAAATTTTCAATAAACAAACAATAAATAAACAATAAACAAAGCCAGAGTTCAAAATGGTGACTCTGGGAATTATCCTTCCCTCTCTAAGGCCAGGGGACTGGCTAGCCTCCCTGGACCTCAAAGATGCCTACTTTCACATTCCCATCAAGTGCTCCCACAGAAAGTACCTCAGGTTGAGTTTCCCTCAGGCCACTATCAATTCAGAGCAATGTCCTTTGGCCTAACATCAGCCCCAAGGTTTTTCACAAAGTGCCTGGCAGTAGTTGTTGCTTTCCTAAGAAGAAAAAAGATCTCCATCTTCCCATACTTGGACGACTGGCTCGTAGTTGGTCCGTTCTCCAGACCAAGTCAAGTCACATTTGCAAGTGACCCAGCAAGTGTTCACTTTCTTAGGATTCCTTCTCAACCTTCTGAAATCAGTTCTCGAACCAGTACAGCTCCTCACTTTCATAGGTGCAGAACTGGATACAGTAAATGCAAGAGGCTTCCTTCCCCTGGAAAGGGCAAGGACTCTCATGGAACTGGCCTCTTCATTCACCCTTCAGGTGTCTCAACCAGCAAGGCATTTCCTTCAGCTACTGGGCCACATGGCAGCTTCCACAGCAGTGGTCCAAGGGGCAGGATTCCAGATGAGGGACATTCAGTTCCACTTGAGAGCCTTCTGGTCCCAAAGAAAGGATTCCCTTACCAAACTAGTCCCAGTGACTCGAACCCTAATCCAAGCCTTGCAATGGTGGCAGGATCAGGACAATTTGAGACAAGGGGTTCCTTTTGTCACTCAGTCTCATTCAGTGATACTCACCACAGATGCTTCCCTGCTGGGCTGGGGAGCCCATTTGGGGGGATCTTACCACCCAAGGACTGTGGTCACCTCAGGAATCTCTGTTTCACATCAATCTCTTGGAACTCAGAGCAGTGTTTCTGGCACTGCAAGCTTTTTCCAAATCTGTACAGAACAAGGTGGTCCAGGTCAGAACAGACAACACCACCACCATATGGTACATTCAACAAGCAAGGAGGCACTTGGTCTACGGCCTTGTGCACGGAAGCAATGAAGTTGTGGTCCCTGGCCTATTCCCTGCAAACCTCTCTGATAGCAGTTCACCTCCCAGGGAAGGACAATGTTCTAGCAGATGCACTGAGCAGAATATCCCAGGGTCATCACGAATGGGCCCTAGATCCTCTAGTTTTGAAAGTGATTTTCTCGAGATGGGGCACACCAGAGATAGATCTTTTGCAGCCCCAGACAATCACCAACTTCTCTCTTTTGTTGCAGACCCCAGTCTTGGGCTCAGTCCCCCTGGATGCTCTGATTCTGAACTGGGAAGGGAAATTTATGTATGCTTCTCCCCTTCTTCCCTCTCCTGTTCAAAGTGTTAGTCAAGATAAGGTCACAACCATGCAGAGTGATTCTGATTGCTCCAGACAGCCCTAGTACCCCCTGTTGCTGTCCCTAGCAGTCCACCTTCCCCTGTCTCTTCCCAGGAATTAGAACCTGTTGACATCCTCTCAGGGGAGGATTTAGTACCCGAATCTTCGGTCTCTCAATCTCAAGGCATGGCTCTTTGCAGATCTGCATCTTTCCCAAGGGGTTCTGGATAATATCCTTAAGGCTTCTCGAAAGCCTTCCACCAGAAAGACTTACAACTCCAAATGGAAAAGATTCAGCATTTGGTGTTCTAAGAAGAATATTTCTCCAGACTCTGCTGAATTGCCTATGGTTCTGGACTATATAGTCCATCTTAATGGCCTAGGTCTCAGACCAGCTACCCTTAAAGTACACTTGGCAGCTGTTTCTGCTTTCTTGTCAGTAGGAAAGCCTTTCTCTCTATCTTCCCATCCTGTGTTTTGTAAGTTTTTCAAGGGATTGCTTCACACCAATCCCCCCTTTAGGGCTCCTGCTTGGGACCTTAATGTTTGCATTGCTCAGCTTATGCAACCCCCCTTTGAGCCTTTGTCCTCAGCAGAGCTTAAGTACCTGACTTGGAAAACTGTGTTTTTGGTAGCCATTACGTCTGCCAGGCGTATCAGTGAATTGCAAGCCCTGTCAGTGGAATCTAATTTCATCTCTTTCCATAGAGATAAAAGTGGTCCTAAGAACTAACAGAAAGTTCTTACCTAAAGTCGTTTCAGATTTCCACCTCAACCAATCTATATCTCTCCCTGTTTTCTTCACTGACTATTCCTCCTCTGGAGAGAGGAGGCTACACAGCTTGGATGTTGAAAGAGCCCTTAGCTACTACATAGAGCGTACCAAGGGTCACAGGTTTGAATTCCTCCAGTTGTTCCTTACGTATGGGGAAGTTGGTAAGGGCAAACCTGCCACTAAGAGATCTAATGCCAGGTGGATTGTTTTTTGTATACAGTTTTGCTATGAAAAACTGGGTAGAACTCCACCCTCAGGCCTGAGGGCTCATTCCAGTAGAGGTACAGATGCTTCCCTGGCTGCTGCCAGGGATATTCCGCTCTTAGAAATTTGTCAAGCAGCCACCTGGAAAACAGTCCATACTTTCACCAAGCATTACTCTCTGGATATCTAGGCTAAGAGTGATGCTCGGTTTGGCACAGCAGTACTTCAGAGCCTGTTTCCAAAGTAGGTTCTGTCCCTCCTCGATGGAGGTACTGCTTGGTAGTCTGCATATGTCAGAATACAGGAAGACTTCATGTTGTTTGAAGAAAAAATTACTCACCTTAGTAATGTTGTTTCTTCTAATGGAGTCTTGCTGTATTCTGACCCCCCCACCTCCCCTCTCAGAACCTAGATTTCGGTACGCGGGTGGACAGGAGGAGTGTTGGCACCCTAGGGGTGTCCTTTTTTTCACCCTCTTTTAGTTTGGATGAGTGATTGTGTTTGGGATGTGTTTTGTTTTTGGGTTTCCTGGCTTGAGTCTTCCTTTTGAAACCAAAAACCCTTTTATATACAGTAGATATAGTTGCCAGTTGGATAATATGAGTTTTACAGTTTCCACACAGAACTTCTAGTGAGTATTGCTCGTAAAGATCTGACGGTTGCATTTTAAACAACAGCAGACAGGGGTTCAACCGAGTTCGTGGTGAACATTCCATGCTGGCCATGGAAAGTTTAACTGTTTGTTCTCTGGGGCAGTTGAAAGGCAGGGCCTAACTGCATAGGTCAGAATACAGCAGGACTCCATTAGAAGAAACAACATTCCTAAGGTGAGTAGTTTTTTCTTCTCAGCTCTTTGTATATCTTACCACTGATATGCAATCCCAAATTGCCTTTGATTGATTCAATAAAGAGTTTTAATTGGTTAGGGGTGGGGACGGGCATTATGGGTGAGATGATTTTGTTGCGAAGGATGTGGTTTCGAACCTGAAAGTATCTGAATAGATTGTAGGTTTGAAGTGAAAATTGGGACTGTAACTTATCTAAGGAAATGATGCCCTGAGGTGAGTCGACTTGGAAAACATGTGAAAGCCAAAGTCCCCTCCACAAGACAAAGGCTTGATCCTGGAAGTTAGGAACAAAGGTTTCATCTTGGGATATAAGCGTGCAATATTCATAAATCTTTAAAATAGGATCTTTCTTTCTCAACCGTCTCCATATTTTGTAGGGTTGGGCTGTTATATTTGTTAGGTCCGAGGGTGGGATAGACCTCTCGTCTGAAGAGAAAAGGCTCTTTTTGATATCAAAGAGGTCATTTAGATGGAATTCTATAGTCTTCCAGGGGGAGCAGTATGTCTCGGTTAACCACTGTATCAGTGTTCTTAAGAAAGTTGCTTTTATTAGAGTTTTTAAGGATTCATTTTGTACACCTGGTTAGGTGCCCATAGGCCAAAGTTATCTGGTCCCCACTAAGAGCAGAATTATCTGAGCCGCTAGCAAGCGGTTCACAGTTTGAATCCCTCCAGAACTGAGATCAAAGGTTGATTCGAACCCACAAAACAGACAGGAGGGTTACCCTGTTCTGTTAACTGTTCACAGTACCACGCTCGGAGGTTGGCAGTGTGGGAGCAGAGGGTCTGACCTGCTGAGTGGGGTTGTGACAGCCTCTAGGTATTCAACAGTTCTTTCCTTCGGAAGTGATTCCATCATTTTCCCTACCACTGCGGTCAAACTAACAGGTCTGTAGTTTCCTGTCTCTGCCTTGCTCCCACTTTTGTGAAGTGGAATCACATCCGCCCTCCTGCAGTCCTCAGGTACCACCCCATCCTCCCATGATTTGTTAAAGAGGGTAGTCAGTGGTGTCACTAGTTCTACCCTTAGTTCTTTTAGAATTCTTGGGTGAATTCCGTCAGGCACCATTGCTTTGTCCACCTTCAGTTTTAAGAGTTCTTTCAGAACCCTTTCTTCTGTGAATGGACTGGTATTGACCCCCCTATCCAGAGTGTTTCTATTGTTTGGTTTGGATACCTCCCCCTCCTCTTCTTTTGTGAATACTGTGCAGAAGTATTTGTTCAGTATCCCTGCTTTTTCACTGTCACCCTCTGCCCACATTCCCTCCCCTTTATTAAGCCTCAGTATCCCTCCCTTGGTCTTTCTTCGCTCCATAATGTACCTATAAAAGGTTTTATCCCCCTTCTTAACAGAGTTGGCTGTCTTTGTCAGTTTGGGCCTTTCCTATTCTGACTGCCTTCCCTGCCTGCTTCTGCTTTAACTGATATAGTTCTCTGTCCTGCTCCTTCTGTGTTTCCTTATATTTCCTGAATGCTATCCTTTTGTGCTTACTCTTCCCTGCCACCTCTTTTGAGTACCATAGTGGCTTTTTCCTTCATTTTGTATTGTTGATGTGCTTTACACGAAGGCTTATTGCCTCTGTGATGGCAGTTTTGATTTTTCACCATTGTTCTTATATCCCTTCCAGTCATCTGTCATCTTCCTCCCTGTGCTAGCTCAGCGGGGTATAAGCTTTGGCTCAGTGGGCAGGGTATTCTGTCACATCACCTGGAATAAATAAAACATTTTTTAAAAATCCTTGAAGGGGAGATGTACTGTGTCAGAGAGGGTTAGGCCAGGCAGGGTCCCCCAGAATCCCTGTGGGTATACTAGCAGCAGTACCTGCAGCATCGCCCTCAGTGTAGGTAGTGTGTGAAATAAATTCTGTGCGTGAAATAAAATCAGCCAAGGCTGTCCGCCAGTCATCAGTGCACCAATGCCACTTCTTGCATACTCTCTGTGTGAACCCCTCCTCCCAAGAAGTCAGTCATCTGTCATCTTCATCCCTGTGCTCACTCTGTGGGGTATAAGCTTTGGCTGAGTGGGCAGGGCATTCTGTCACATCACGTGGAATAATGAATACATAAATAATTCCTTGACGGGAAACAGTACTGTGTCCGAGTGGGTTAGGCCATGCAGGTTCCACCAGAATCTTTGTGGGTATACTAACAGCAATGACTGCAGCATTGTCCATAGCATAGGTGGTGTGAAATGAACTCTGTGTATGAAATATAATCTGCCAGCCAGTCGTCAGTGCACCAGTGCCACTTCTTGTATGCTATCTGTGTACCCCCCAGAAGTCAGTCATCTTCCTCCGTGTGCTTACTCAATGAGATATAAGCTTTGGCTCAGTGGGCAGGGCATTCTGTCACATCACATGGAATAATAAATAAAAAAAAATTCCTTGAAGGGAAAAAGTACTGTCAGAGAGGGTTAGGCCAGGCAGGGTCCTCCAGAATCGCTGTGGGTATACTAGCAGCAGTGCCTGCAGCATCACCGTTAGCATAGGTGGTGTGTGAAATAAAATCTACCAAGACTGCCAGCCAGTTGTCAGTGCACCAGTGCCACTTCTTGTAAATTGTCTCTGGACTCCCCCCCCCCCCCAATAAGTCAGGCATCTATCATCTTCCTCCTGTGCTTGCTCCAAGCGGTATAAGCTTTGGCTCAGTGGGCTGGGCATTTCGTCACATCATGTGGAAAAAGGAAAAAAAATCCTTGACAGGGAAAAGTACTGTGTCAGAGAGGGTTAGACTACCTCCCCAAGAAGTCAGGCATCTGTCATCTTCCTCTCTGTGCTTGCTCAGTGGGGTATAAGCTTTGGCTCAATGGGCAGGGTATGCTGTCACATCACGTGGAATAAAGAAAACAAATTAAAAAATCCTTGAAGGGGAAAAGAACTGTATCAGAGAGGGTTAGACCCCCCCCCCCAAGAAGTCATGCATCTGTTGCTCAGTGGGGTATAAGCTTTGGCTCAGTGGGCAGGATTCCATCACATCACATAGAATAAAGAAAAGAAATAAAAAAAAAATCCTTGAAGGGGAAAAGTACTGTGTCACAGAGGGTTAGGCCAGGCAGGGTCCCCGCCTAATCCTCTGTGACACTTAGCATAGGTGCTGTGTGAAATAAATTCTGTGTGTGATGTAACGCCCCTGCAAATGGGGGTTCCCAAAAGACTTCCAGGAGCTTGCTTGAATGCTCCAAGCCTGAATGGTGTTTGGCGTTTAAGCCATTTATCAGTGAGTGTTTTTAGAGCCTCTGGTACTGTCTCTTTAAGAGCTGTCTGCTTGCAGACATAATTAGTTTGTATGGGGGGACTGTGTGCTTCTCTGTTTGAGTACCACTCGAGCTGCTGCCAATTCCTCCATTTTTGCAGTCACTAGGAGTGCAAAGAGAACCTATCTGAAAGATGTAACTGTTTGCCAGAAATCATTTACAGTAATAATGAAATTACAGTTTGTCTAACCTGCTTTCTTTGCAGTCAGAACTGTGTCTGCCTAGTTCCCCATTCTGGTTTTGAACTGCTGAACTGGACCAATCAGTGTGGGGTAAGCTAGCTCTAAAATGGTGCCTTGGACCGAATCAGAACTTGGACTCATAATCTGAGCCAGCCACAAGAGGATTGTATGGGCAGTGACTCTGGGAGATGTAGTTTAGACTTCGGCGCCTTTTTGGACCAACAGCAGCAGTCTATTGTGAGTGACAGCCAATCCAGTCAAGAACTGGGAGGAACTCAAAGGAAGTGCCCGGTTTTGTCTGTTGGAGTTTCAGTTTAGCTCTGGCAGTGAAGGGGAAAGGAACCCTGTGCTCCTTCATTGCACAGTTTTAGTCAAAAAAACATGTGTAAGTTCCAGAGTTCCGGTCTGCAGCTTGTGTAACTGCTTGTTAGGACTGAATCCGTCCTGTGAAGAGAATCAAAGGATATCTGAAGAGTAGAAACCAGGCTCACCCTGTAGAAGACTGGAGAAATTGCTGAATTGCACTCGATCTGTCAGGAACTGAATCTGCTGTGTGTTCTCCCGGGTATTGTGCAGTAATTGCGATCAGGATAGAGAAGCAGCCTGCCTGGTATAGTACTTTCTTTTTTACCATATAAATGTGTGAGGAGGCTTGTGTACCTCAAGTGAATCCTGCTGCCATTAAGTGACTTTTGCCTGTGACTGTTTACCATATAAGTGTGTGAGGAGTCTCTTGGAGCTCAAGAGTTGCCCTGCTGACGTTGAAGGACCCTATCTTGTTTGGAGGTCGTGAGTACTAATTCAGGGTCGCTCCCTGTTGAATTGCCACATTAAATCCAAATGGAATCACTGTACTGCTGACTGTTTAAACTAATTTTTCTTTTCTCTGTGTGAAAGGGCCCCTACCAGCTGCCACGGTTTGGACTAGCCACTAGGGCTTGGGTACCCAGGGACAGTAACTGGTAGGGATAGGCCTGTGCACAGAGCCATAGATAGATGAATAAAGTGATAAGCTAATTAACCTGATTTCCCCCTGTCCTTGTTATATCCCCTAAATAAATCAGAGCTGCTTGTTTCAGCAAAGTTATACTGCCTGAGGTATTTGTCTATGTTAAAGTACTGTACTGTGATTGTTGCACTGTATCTTATTTCACAGGACGTCCCAGTGCCGGAACCAGTCCTGGGGGTAAGTGTATACTGTAAAGGTAATTCTGATATATTGTGTGGGCCACTAGTGGGAAGAAAGGGGGGTTGCAGTGTCCCAGAGGGCTGTGACCAAGTAAGTTTAACTATTGCAAACCCTGACCTCTGGGTGGAGGCACCCGCCATTGGATCCAGGCCCCTCAACCTGTTAGTGGCAAATCAGGCAGGGGTAGTAGCCCCTGGGATAGCGCCATCTAGGGGTTACAGTGAAATAAAGTCTGCCAAGACTGCCAGCCAGTTGTCAGTGCACCAGTGCCACTTCTTGCATACTGTCTGTGTGACCCCCCCCCCCCCAAGAAGCCAGTCATCTATCATCGTCTTTCCCGTGCTCGCTCAGAGGGGTATGAGGTTTGGCTCAGTGGGCATGGCATTCCTCACATCTCATGAAATAAAGAAAAAAAATTTAAAAAAAAAATCCTTGAAGGGGGGAAAAGTACTGTGTTAGAGAGGGTTAGGCCAGGCAGGGTTCTCCAGAATCTCTGTGGGGATACTAGCTGCAGTGCCTGCAGCATCACCCTTAGCGTAGGTGGTGAGTGAAAGAAATTCTATGCATGAAATAAAATCTGCCAAGACTGCCAGCCAGTCGTCAGTGCACCAGTGCCTCTTCTTGGATACTGTCTGTGTGACCCCTCCCCAAGAAGCCAGTCATCTGTCATCTTCCTCCCTGTGCTCGCTCAGTGGGGTACAGGCTTTGGCTCAGTGGGCAGGACATTCCATAACATCACCTGGAATAATCCTTTAAGGGGAAAAAGTACTGTGTTGGAGAGGGTTATGCCAGGCTGGGTCCCCCAGAATGTCTGTGGGTATACTAGCAGCAGTGCCTGCAGCATCGCCCTTAGCATTGGTGTTGTGTGAAATAAATTCTATGTCTGAGATAAAATCTGTCAACCAGTTGTCAGTGCACCAGGTCCACTTCTTGCATACTGTCTGTGACCCCCCAAGAAGTCAGTCATTAGTCATCTTCCTCCCTGTGCTTGCTCAGTGGGGTAAAAACTTTCAGTGGGCAGGGCATTCTGTCACATCCTGTTGAATAATAAATAAAATAAATTCCTCGAAGGGGAAAAAGTACTGTGTCAGAGAGGGTTAGGCCAGGCAGGGTCCTCCAGAACCTCTGTGGGTATACTAGTAGTAATGCCTGCAGCATCACCGTTAGCGTAGGTAGTGTGTGAAATAAATTTTGCGTCTGAAATAAAATCTACCAAGACTGCCAGTCAGTCATCAGTGCACCAGTGCCACTTCTTGCATACTGACTGTGACCCCCCCCCCCCCAAGAAGTCAGTCATCTTCCTCCGTGTGCTTACTCAATGAGATATAAGCTTTGGCTCAGTGGGCAGGGCATTTTGTCACATCACATGGAATAATAAATAAAAATTCCTTGAAGGAAAAAGTACTGTGTCAGAGAGGTTAGGCCAGGCAGGGTCCTCCAGAATCTCTGTGGGTATACTAGCAGCAGTGCCTGCAGCATCACCGTTAGCATAGGTGGTGTGTGAAATAAAATCTACCAAGACTGCCAGCCAGTTGTCAGTGCACCAGTGCCACTTCTTGTAAATTGTCTCTGTGACTCCCCAATAAGTCAGGCATCTATCATCTTCCTCCCTGTGCTTGCTCAAGCGGGGTATAAGCTTTGGCTCAGTGGGCTGGGCATTTCGTCACATCATGTGGAAAAAAGAAAAAAAAATCCTTGACAGGGAAAAGTCCTGTGTCAGAGAGGGTTAGACTACCTCCTCAAGAAGTCGGGCATCTGTCATCTTCCTCTCTGTGCTTGCTCAGTGGGGTATAAGCTTTGGCTCAATGGGCAGGGTATTCTGTCACATCACATGGAATAAAGAAAACAAATTAAAAAATCCTTGAAGGGGAAAAGAACTGTATCAGAGAGGGTTAGACCCCCCAAGAAGTCATGCGTCTGTTGCTCAGTGGAGTATAAGCTTTGGCTCAGTGGGCAGGATTCCATCACATCACATGGAATAAAGAAAACAAATAAAAAAAAAATCCTTGAAAGGGAAAAGTACTGTGTCACAGAGGGTTAGGCCAGGCAGGGTCCCCGCCTAATCCTCTGTGACACTTAGCATAGGTGCTGTGTGAAATAAATTCTGTGTGTGAAATAAAGTCTGCCAAGACTGCCAGCCAGTTGTCAGTGCACCAGTTCCACTTCAAACAACATGAAGTCTTGCTATATTATGACAATTGCAGTTTGTCCCAGCCTTAGAACTGCTCCGGAGGTGAAAGAGTTAACTTCCATGCCATGCATGGAACTTAGAGCGCGAGCTCGGTTAGAAAAGCTCTGTCTGGATCATTTCAAACTGAAACTGTCAGATTCTTTACTCTGCCTCACTGAACAGTCGCTCCGGAGATTCCTCCTACTGCTCGGTTCATTTCTCGGTTTAAAAGTGTTTTCTCGGTTAAATTCAACCACGATTATAATTATTTTAACCGCAAACCGATCGGTTCAAGCTCTGTCTGTGGTATTGTAAGTAATAGACAGGTTTATTTCTGTGTGGAACTTGTAAATGTTTATCGGTTCGGTTTGAACCAATCAGGTTGTTTTAAAACTTCTTTCTAAATTCATTTAAAGCTATTTAGAGTGCGGTTCCCGGTTCTTATCAGTTCTAAAAAAAATGGATTTCATTACGTTTTTCCACGACCCGTGTTACCGGTTGGGAACGATAAGGGTGTCTTGCTGGCATTTGGCCGGAAAAGGGCAAGTTTTTGGTTAGGCTGGCATTATGTCTGAGAAACCCAAAAGAAAAACCGTCCCACTGGCTCAACACTGTAATGTTCAGTGGGGAAGCCTTGCCAAGGCTGACCCACACACCACATGTGTTTATTCTCTGGGGTTTGACCACCTCAATGCAGACTGCCAGATTTGCAAGAATTTCCCTACAGCTACCCTAGATAAGAGAGTTGGTAGGCTCAGGGAATGAGAGGCCAAAAAGTCCGCTGACACGGATGGCCAGCCCGGTTCGGTGCCAACCGAACCGGAGGGAGTGCCCTCTGACCAGGGCGAGACTTCCTCGGGCAAACGAAAAGCTGACTCAGTGGAGCCAGTTCCAGCAAAGAGAACTAGAAAATCAGCAGGTGTGGAGTCCAAAATTCCTTCTCCAACTGCTGCAGAGATAGCCAAAGCGATCCAAATTGTCCAGTCGCTTTCCCCGGTTCCGTCCAAACCGCCACTATCTGGCAAAAGGTTGGTTCGGCCGGTTCCACCGGTTCAAGAATATGATATAGAGGAGTTTTATGAACCAGAGGAGGGGGAGGATGATTATGAACAGTGTGAATGTGATTTTGAAAGTCTGGATGTGCCCATTGAACCGGACATCTCCCCAGACAGACCTTTAGGAGAGTCTCCCCCTAGGCTTTCTGAGTCCCCTTCTCATTTTCTGTTTTATAAAAAAGTTGCTGAAACCCTCCAGCTCCCTTTGGAGGAAGCTGTGGATGAGCAAGAGGAGCCTGACTTTGTGGAGATGATGGATATCCCAGAGTCCAGGAGATTGTCTATTCCTTTACATAAATCCTTCAGGAAACAAACAATAAAAATGTTAAAAGCTCCTAATTCTGTGCCTGCTGTGGATAAAAAGATGGACAGGAGGTACACCTTGTCAGGTCCTGATACAGAATTTCTTTCACAGCAATGCAGCCATGTTGGGGTAATTCAGGCTGCAGCCTGTGATAAGGCTAATATTCCCCTGGCTTCACATCCTCCTGACAATGACTCCAGGAAGATTGATGCCATGGTTAAAAAACAATACATGGCAGCATCCTTGGGACTCAGACAGGCAAATTATATGGCCTATGTTGCAAGATACCAGAAATCTAGATGGGATACTGTCATGACCTTAGCCAGACAGGCCCCTGGCCAGCTTGCCAAGGAGCTGTAACAGGTGGCTGCTGATGGTATTGAGGCATCTAAGGTGCAATTCCATGCTGCAGTGGATTCTAATGATGTATCCTCTAGAGTCATGGCTACATCTGTGGCTTTTTGTAGATTGGTATGGCTCAGGTGTACTAGTCTGTCACAGGATACCCAGGCTAAGGCCATGGATTTTCCTGTGGTGGGAAATTCTCTGTTTGGAGAGCAGACAGAGAATTATATGAAGAAAATGGATGAATATAGAACCACTTATAGGAGTGCACAAGCCAAGGAGCGGCAAGCCACTCCTCAGAGGCAGCCCTCCAGGGGTAGAGGCAGGCCTTTTCACAGACCTTTTTACCAAACCCAGGCCTCCTCTTCAGCTTACATTCAGAGGGGGTTCTTCAGAGGGAGAGGCAGACGGGGTATGAGCAGGCCTGCTCCCACCCCTCAGCCTAAAGCCCCTGCCAAACAGGCACCCTGATGGGATGCCCAGGGCCGATTCTATATTACCTGTAGGGGGCAGGCTGGCTTACTTCGTCCAGGACTGGGAGTCTTTAACTTCAGACAAGTGGGTCCTGGAAGTAGTAAGCCAGGGTCTGGTTCTCAGCTTCAAAAAATTTCCAAAGATAAGAATCAGATCTTTTCCACCATGCAAATCCTCTAGAGACTCTTGCTTTGGAAACAGAAGTCTCAACGCTCCTGGCTCTCAGAGCGGTAGAAAGGGTTTCTCCCCTACACCAGGGCAAGGGACTGTACTCCAGGTACTTCCTTACCCCCAAAAAGACAGGAGAATTGCGGCCCATCCTGGACCTAAGATATCTGAACAAGCACCTTTTAAAACCAAAATTCAAAATGGTGACTCTGGGAATGATTTTACCCTCCCTAAGGCCAGGGGACTGGCTAGCTTCCCTGGACCTCAAGGATGCCTACTTCCATGTTCTTATCAGAAGCTCCCACTGAAAGTACCTCAGATTCGAACTGCCCTCAGGCCATTATCAGTTCAGAGCAATGCCCTTCGGCCTTACCTCTGCCCCAAGGGTATTCACAAAATGCCTGGCGGTAGCAGTTGCTCATTTAAGAAGGCAAAAGATTGCCATCTTTCCCTACCTAGACGACTGGCTCATTGTGGGTTAGTCTCCAGACCAGGTCAGATCACACCTGCAGGTTACCCAGCAGCTGCTTACCTCTCTAGGTTTTCTTCTCAATCTTCCAAAGTCAGTTTTAGAACCTGTCCTGGTACTCACCTTCATAGGTGCAGAACTGGACACAAAGCAGGCCAGAGCCTTCCTTCCCCTAGAAAGGGTAAGGACCCTGGTGGGCCTGGCCTCCTCCGTCACCCTGCAGGTCTCTCGACCAGCAAGGCATTTTCTACAGCTCCTAGGACACATGGCTGCTTCCACAGCCGTAGTGCAAGGAGCAAGATTTCAGATGAGGGACATTCAGTTCCATTTGAGAGCCTTTTGGTCTCAAAGAAGAGATCCCCTATCCAAGTTGATCCCAGTAACTCGAACCTTGATCCAGGCCCTTCAGTGGTGGCAGGATCAGAGCAATCTGAGACAAGGGGTTCCTTTCATCCCTCTATCTCACTCCTTGACCCTTACTACAGATGTGTCCCTTTTGGGATGGGGAGCTCACATGGGCGACCTCTCCACCCAGGGATTGTGGTCCCCTCAGGAATCTCTGCTCCACATCAATCTGTTGGAACTCAGAGCTGTTTTTCTAGCACTTCAGGTTTTTTCTGCATCTGTTCAGAACAAAGTGGTACAGGTCAGAACAGACAACACCACTACAATGTGGTACATCAACAAACAAGGGGGCACTCTGTCTTCGGCCTTATGCACCGAGACAATGAAGTTGTGGTCTCTAGCTTATTCCCTGAACACCTCCCTCATAGCAGTTCACCTCCCTGGCAAGGACAATGCCCTGGCAGATGCTCTCAGCAGGATTTCCCAGGGCCATCACGAATGGTCATTGGATTCTCGAGTACTGGGGATAGTTTTTGCCAGGTGGGGCACCCCTCAGATAGATCTTTTTGCAGCCCCAGACAATCATCAACTTCCACTTTTTTGTTGCAGGCCCCCAGTGTTGGGCTCAGTCCCCCTGGATGCCTTCCTCCTCGATTGGGAGGGGAAGTTTCTCTATGCCTTCCCCCACCTCCCTCTCCTGTTCAAGGTGCTAGTCAAAATCAGATCTCAACCCTGCAAGATGAATCTGATTGCTCCAGACTGGGCCAGACAGCCCTGGTACCCTCTCCTTCTGTCCTTAGCAGTCCATCTTCCCCTATGTCTCCCCAGGAACCACAATCTGTTAACCTGTGCCCAGGGGAGAGTTTGGTATCCGAATCTCAAATCCCTCAACCTCAAGGCCTGGCTCTTGAGGAGTTAGAGTTTGCTGACCTACACCTTTCTCAAGGTGTTCTCGGTACATGAAAGCTTCTAGGAAGCCTTCCACTAGGGCTACTTATAACTCTAAATGGAAAAGGTTTTCCATATGGTGCTCTGGGAAGCATATTTCCCCGGAATCTGCTGATTTGCCCACTGTTTTGGACTATATGGTCCATCTTAATTCTTTGAGACTGAGACCAGCTACCCTGAAAGTGCATTTGGCAGCTGTCTCTGCTTTTATTTCAGCAGGGAAGCCCTCTTCTCTCTCTGCTCACCCTGTATTTTCCAAGTTTTTCAGGGGATTGCTTCATACCAATCCACCATTCAGGGACCCTGCCCCTGCCTGGGATCGTAATGTTTGCATTGCTCAGCTGATGCAACCCCCCTTTGAACCTCTGTCTTCAGCAGAGCTTAAGTACTTGACTTGGAAAACTGTGTTTCTAGTAGCCATCACTTCTGCCAGGCGCATAAGTGAGTTGCAAGCTTTGTCAGTGGAGAATGACTTTATTTCCTTTCACAGGAATAAGGTAGTCCTCAGGACTAACAGGAAGTTTTTGCCTAAGGTGGTTTCAGATTTCCACCTTAATCAATCTATTTCTCTTCCAGTGTTCTTCACTGACCATTCCTCCTCTGGTGAGAGGAGGCTGCACAGCTTAGATGTTAAGAGGGCCCTTAGTTACTACATAGAGGCTACCAAGGGTCACAGGGTTTGACTCCTCCAACTCTTTCTCACTTATGGTGAGGTTGGGAAAGGGAAACCTGCCACTAAGAGAATCCATTGCCAGGTGGATTGTCTCTTGTATCCAATTTTGCTATCAAAAACTGGGTAAGGTTCCCCCTTCAGGCCTGAGGGCTCACTCTACCAGAGGTACAGCTGCGTCCCTAGCTGCGGCCAGGGACATCCCTATCTTAGAGATATGTCAAGCAGCTACTTGGAAAACAGTACATACTTTCACTAAGCATTACTACTTGGACATTCAGGCCAGGAGGGGTGCTCGATTTGGCACAGCTGTGCTTCAGAGCCTATTTCCTAAGTAGGTTCTGTCCCTCCTTCATGGAGGTACTGCTGTGTAGTCTGCAATTGTCATAATATAGCAAGACTTCATGTTGTTTGAAGAAAAAATTACTCACCTTAGTAATGTTGTTTCTTCTAATGGAGTCTTGCTATATTATGTCCTCCCCCCCAGCCTGCCTCTCTCAGAACTTCTACTTTAGGGATGGGGTGGGCAGTCCAGTATTGGCACTTATTGATGCCCATCTTGTGTTTTCCACCCCTTCTTTTTGGGGTGTTTGGGTGTTGAGTTTTATTTTATCTTATCTTATTTTCTGGTCCCCTGACTTGAGTCTTGGTGTTGGGACCAGGAAATTGTGTTAATACTTAAGTAGTCAGTTGGCTAGTGTAGGTTACAGCTTCCACACAGAACCTTAGTGAGTTTTGCGTGTAAAGATCTGACAGTTTCAGTTTGAAATGATCCAGACAGAGCTTTTCTAACCGAGCTCGTGCTCTAAGTTCCATGCATGGCATGGAAGTTAACTCTTTCACCTCCGGAGCAGTTCTAAGGCTGGGACAAATTGCAATTGTCATAATATAGCAAGACTCCATTAGAAGAAACAACATTACTAAGGTGAGTAATTTTTTCTTCTTGCATACTGTCTGTGTGACCCCAAGAAGCCAGTCATCTATCATCGTCTTCCCTGTGCTCGCTCAGAGGGGTATGAGGTTTGGCTCAGTGGGCATGGCATTCCTCACATCTCGTGAAATAAAGAAAAACAATTTTTAAAAAAATCCTTGAAGGGGGAAAAGTACTGTGTTAGAGAGGGTTAGGCCAGGCAGGGTTCTCCAGAATCTCTGTGGGGATACTAGCTGCAGTGCCTGCAGCATCGCCCTTAGCGTAGGTGGTGAGTGAAAGAAATTCTGTGCGTGAAATAAAATCTGCCAAGACTGCCAGCCAGTCGTCAGTGCACCAGTGCCTCTTCTTGGATACTGTCTGTGTGACCCTTCCCCAAGAAGCCAGTTATCTGTCATCTTCCTCCCTGTGCTCGCTCAGTGGGGTACAAGCTTTGGCTCAGTGGGCAGGACATTCCGTAACATCATGTGGAATAATCCTTTAAGGGAAGAAGTACTGTGTTAGAGAGGGTTATGCCAGGCAGGGTCCCCCAGAATGTCTGTGGGTATACTAGCAGCAGTGCCTGCAGCATCGCCCTTAGCATTGGTGTTGTGTGAAATAAATTCTATGTCTGAGATAAAATCTGTCAACCAGTTGTCAGTGCACCAGGTCCACTTCTTGCATACTGTCTGTGACCCCCCAAGAAGTCAGTCATTAGTCATCTTCCTCCCAGTGCTTGCTCAGTGGGGTAAAAGCTTTCAGTGGGCAGGGCATTCTGTCACATCCTGTGGAATAATAAATAAAAAAAATTCCTCAAAGGGGAAAAAGTACTGTGTCAGAGAGGGTTAGGCCAGGCAGGGTCCTCCAGAACCTCTGTGGGTATACTAGTAGTAATGCCTGCAGCATCACCGTTAGCATAGGTAGTGTGTGAAATAAATTTTGTGTGTGAAATAAAATCTACCAAGACTGCCAGTCAGTCATCAGTGCACCAGTGCCACTTCTTGCATACTGACTGTGTGACCCCCAGAAGTCAGACATCTGTCATCTTCCTCCCTGTGCTCGCTCAAGCGGGGTATAAGCTTTGACTCAGCGGGAGGGCATTTTGTCACCATGTGGAAAAAGAAAAAAATCCTTGAAGGGAAAAAGAACTGTGTCAGAGAGGTTAGACCCCCAAGAAGTCAGGCATCTGTTGCTCAATGGGGTATAAGCTTTGGCTCAGTGGGCAGGGTATTCCATTACATCACGTAGAATACAGAAATAAAATCTTTGAAAGGGAAAAGTACTATGTCAGAGAGGATTAGGCTGGGCAGGGTCCCCTAGGATCTCTGTGGGTATAATTTAGCAGCAGTGCCTGCAGCATTGCCTTTAGTGCAGGTGGACAGGGCATTTCGTCACATCATGTGGAATAAAGAAAAAAAATTAAAAAAATCTTTGAAGGGGAAAAGTACTGTGTCAGAGAGAGTTAGACCAGGCAAGGTCCCCCAGAATCTCTGTGGGTATACTAGGAGCAGTGCTTGTAGCATTGCCCTTAGCATAGGTGGTGTGTGAAACAAATTCTGTGTCTGAAATAAAATCTGCCAAGTGCCACTTCTTGCATACTGTCTGTTTGATCTCCCCCAACAAGAAGTCAGTCATCTGTCATCTTCCTCCCTGTGCTCATTCAGTGGGGTATAAACTTTGGCTCAGTGGGCATGGTATTCCATTACATCACGTGGAATAAAGAAATAAATTCTTTGAAAGGGAAAAGTACTGTGTCAGAGAGGATTAGGGTCCCCTAGGATCTCTGTAGGTATAATTTAGCAGCAGTGCCTGCAGCATTGCCTTTAGTGCAGTTAGTATGTGAAATAAATGCTATGTGTGAAAATCTGCGAAGACTGCCAGCCAGTCGTCAGTGCACCAGTGCCATTTCTTACTTACTGTCTAGGTGCCCCCGGAAGTTCATCATCCGTTATTTTCCTCCCTGTGCTCGCTCGGTGGGGTATAAGCTTTGGCTCAGTGGGCAGGGCATTCCGTCACATCGCGTGGAATAGTAAATAAAAAAAAAATTAATTGAAGGAAAAAAGTACAGTGTCAGAGTGGGTTAGGCCAGGCAGTCTGCCAGAATCGCTGTGGGTATACTAGCAGCAGTGCATACAGCATCGCCCTTAGTGTAGGTGACGTGTGAAGTAAATTCTGTGTGTGAAATAAAATCTGCCAAGACTGCCAGCCAGTCGTCAGTGCACCAATGCCACTTCTTGCATACTGTCTGTGTGACTCCCCTCTTCCCCTCAAGAAGTCAGTCATCTGTCATCTTTCTATCTGTGCTTGCTCAGCGAGGTATAAGGTTTGGCTCAGTGGGCAGGGCATTCCGTCACATCACGGGGAATAATAAATAAAAAAAATTCTTTGAAGGGAAACAGTACTGTGTCAGAGAGAGTTATGCCAGTTAGGGTCACCCAGAATCTCTGTGGGTGAAATAAAATCTGCCAGACAGTCATCAGTGCTACTTCTTGCATACTGTTTGTGTGACCCCCACCAAGAAGTCAGTCATATTTCATCTTCCAAAATAATAAATAAAATCCAGCACTCCAGAGCCATAATTCAGGGAAAGTATTCTTTTTATTTTTACAAAAAATTATTTAAAGTGTAAGCTTCAAAATTAATACTTACATACAACAGACTATGCATAAAGGAGTAAATGTGAATAAATCTAGGGCTCCACAACCCTTCCAGCCTCGGCGCTTCAGGGCACTGCTACCCATTCGTCAGAAGTGTAAGTGGTATGTGAAATAAATTCTGCGTCTGAAATAAAAATCTGCCAAGACTGCCAGCCAGTCATCATTGCACCAGTGCCACTTGTTGCATACTGTCTGTGTGACTCCGCCCCCCCCCCCCGAAGTCAGGCATCTTTCATCTTCCTCCCTGTGCTTGCTCAGTGAGCATGAGATTCCATCACATCATGTGGAATAATTAAAAAAAAATTCCTTGAAGGGAAAAAGGACTGTGTCAGAGAGGGTTAAATTAGGCAGGGTGCGCCAGAATCTCTGTGGGTATACTAAATCCTTTAAAATTCATGTCGGCAATGAACAGTTGGAATATTAGAACCTATAGTTTTCCAAAAATTATATTACTAAGTATGCGGACAGTGCTAAGTTATGTGGCCCCTGTGAAACCACAGAACAAATAAATGCAATACAAAATGACTTGGATAAAATTGTTGAATGGTCACAATGGGGTATGTCATTAAATACTGTAATGATAAATGTGGTGTCCTCCATATAGGGCAGCATAACCCAAATGCCCAGTATTACATAAATAAGTGGGCACTCCAATCGAAGTTGGTAGAGAGAGATTTGGGTATTCTGGTGGATATTAAACTCAGTTTTAAAGAATAAAGTGTGAACTTAGTGGCAAAAGCAAGTAGAACTATCGGGGCAATAAAGAAAAATATAAAAAGTAGAAGTAGTGAGGTACTGATGCCACTGTATCTGTCTTATGTCAGGCCACTTCTTGACTATGGCAGTCAACTTTGGAGTCCTTATAATAGAAGAGATATAAATAGGATTGAAAGAGTCCAGCATAGATATACGAAATCTATAAAACATTTAACTGATCTTTCATATACATCTAGGCTCAATAGTTTAAATCTTCATAGTCTTGAAATTAGACATAAAAGGGTAGACATGCTTTTCTGTTTATATATATGCATATATGTGTGTGTGTGTGTGTGTGTAACCCCTAGGTGGCGCTATCCCAAGGGATACTACCCCTGCCTGCTTAACTACTAACAGGTCGAGGGGCCTAGGTCCAATGGGCGGGTGCCTCCACCCAGAGGTCAGGGTTTGCAGTAGTTAAACTAACTTGGTCACAGCCCTCTGGGACACTGTAACCCCCCTTTCTTCCCACTAGTGGCCCACACAATACATTAGGAATATCTTCACAGTGTACAGTTACCCCCAGGACTGGCTCCATCGACTGGACCCCGGGGACCCCCTGCAAAACAAGATGATACAGTGCAAAAACCACAGTACAATACTTTAACATAAACGAATACCTCAGCCAGTGTAACTTTGCTGAAACCAGCAGATCTGATTTATTTAAGCAGCTGTAACAAGGAAGGGAGAAATCAGGTTAATTAGGTTAAACACATTAATAATCACAGTACTGTGCGCATATTCAGAGTCCCAAATTGTCACTTTCACTGGGTACCCAGGATGGGGGGGGGGGCTAGCCAGGATCAGTGCAGCTGGTTGGGGCCCTGTGATGGAAAAACACTTGCACAATACCCAAATTGTAATCCGGAGCTGGTTGGCTCAGTTCGTGAAGAAATGAAAAAAAAAACCCAGCAATTAGATGACACACTTGCAATTCGATAAACAGATGGCAGGGAGCTACCCTGCTTTGTACTCACAAACTCAGTGCTGGGAACTGGAAGGCAGATTGTCCTGGATTGCCAGGAGGAGCAGGCCATGTGGACAAGGTCCTTGTGACTGGACCCCACTGCAGTTTAGAGCAAATTGAAGTAGTCTGGATTAAGCTGGGGTTTACTTCCAGCTTCATGCATTCAATTCACTGTACAGGGGATTTGAAACACGATTCCCCACAAGCACTACACACATTTATATGTAAAAGGGAAAGTACTATACCAGGCAGGCTGCTTCTCTATCCCGATCGCAATTACTGCACAATACCCGGGAGAACACACGGCAGATTCAGTTCCTGACGGACCAAGCGCAATTCAGCAATTTCTCCAGTCTTCTACAGGGTGAGCCTGGTTTCTACTCTTCAGATCTCCTTGATTCTCTTCACAGGTCGGATTCAGTCTGAACAGGCGCTTGCATAGGCTGCAGACCGAAAACTCAGGGCCTTACACACACTTCCTGCACTAAAACTTTACACCGAAGAGCACAGGGCTCCCTGTCTCTTCACTGCCAAAACTGATCTGATCTTTCCAGTAGACAGAGCCGGGCATTTCCTATGAGTTCCTCCCAGTTCTGTTGGCTGGTTTTCTGTCACTCTCAGTAAACTCCCCCTGTTGGTGGAAAAAAGGCGCCGAAGTCAAAACTACATTTCCCAGAATCACTGCCCTTACAGTCCCCTTACAGCAGGTTCCAGAGTAGAGTCCAAGTTCTGACTCGCCCAGAGCAGGCTCCATTTTAAAGGATCCCCACCATGATTGGTCCAATTCAGCAGTTCAGAATCAACATGAGGGAGCTACTCTGCACTGTCCTTGCTGCAAGAAAGCAGGTTTCAATCAAACTGCATTTTCATTATTACTCTAACAGGTTACAAGCAAACAATTACATCTTTGAAGAGTGCTCCTTCTGCCCACTTAGTGATGGCAGAAACGAAGCGATTTGGTAGTAGCTCGAGCGGGACTCAAGCAGGAAAACACACAGTCCCCCCATACAAACTAATTATGTAAGCAGACAGCTCTTAAAGAGACAGCACCAGAGGCTCTAAAAGCACTCACAGATAAACGGCTTAAACGCCAAACACCATTCAGGCTTGGAGCATTCAAGCAAGCTCCTGGAAGACATTTTGGGAACCCCCATCTGCAGGGTTACATATATATATATATATATATATATATATATATATATATATATATAATGAACAATTTGATTTTAACAACATAATTAGAAATAAGATTATAAAGATTCTAACTCAGTCACAAGAGGTCATTTATTGCAGGTTTTATTTATTTGCTTTTGTTAACCGGGTAAGCACACTAGACAGCCAAGTGCCTATTTTCAGGTACGACCCGGGAGATTACAAAGTACATTACAAGGTATGTACATGAACATCAGGCAAATACAAGTGGAGGATTACATTACATAGAATTAGCACAACAGGGACTTTACAAGTATCAGATTTCATCAGGCTAATAGTAGTGAAGAGTTACTATAAAGAGACCGGAACACAGGGACATTGTAAGACAATAATACCAAAAACAGGTATTACAATACAGTATTAAACATTGCAGTCAGTAGGAAGAAGTGCAGTGTGAATTCATCGCTCCAGGCAGCAAGTTGTAAGGCTAGCAGTTAGAATAAGGAGGAGTCACAGTTGGGATAGAGTGGGCCCAGTGCGAAAGAAAGGAGTGCACAGTTATAGTGCTCACCCTGTTTTGCCGGTGGGCCTAAATATTCCATTTTTATATATGCTGTGAGAACAGGAGGAGTATGAGCACAGTTGTGCTGTGCCCAAGTCGTAATGTTTAGGTAGCATCTCAGTTAGTTGGGGCATCTCAAGCTGAGAAGGTTTGTCTAGTGCAGAGACAGGTGGCAGCCGTTTTGAGAAAACCCCAGAGGGAGGCTCTAAAGCTCTGGTGCGAGGGAGAGGAGCGAGTGCTAGTTGGAAGAGAGTTCCAAACCCTGGGCGTATACGCATCGAAGGCTCAGTCACCCATTTGTGTGCGGGTTTTAGGTACCAGGAGGGCATGGGAGCCGCTGGATCACAGGTTGTAGGAGGGTGTAGCAAGAACAAGGGTCTCAGCAAGGTTTTGAGGGGTGGCAGTTCTGACAATATTGTCAATGAAGTTGCCCACGACATAAGAGTGGTGAGTTTCCGGTGGGAGCCACTCAAGCCGGGTATAAAGCTCACAGCAGTGAGTGAGGCAGGGGTCTGAGAGCGCAAAATGGCATATGTTGTTGTACTCTGAGTTCCACTTTACTAGACTAGTTTTTGCAACGTGGCAGAGGTGATTAGTCTGTAGCAAAGCGTGGGTAGGAGGACTCCCCTGGCTAGAGCAAGACGGGCAGCTGGAGTTAGACAGCTTTTTGCTCTGTAAGCCTGACCCAACTTGCAGTTTGAGGCCTTGCATGTATTTCGTATGTGCAGGTGCGGGTCAAGGGTTACCCCCAGGTACTTGACCGAGCCTGCGACAGTCAGCGTTGACCTATCAGTCCCAGAGATCTGTAGTGAATCTGGGGCGGCTTTTAACTTGGCTGCTAAGCCAAGTAGCATGGCCTGCGTCTTCTGTAGGTTAATAACAAGTTTATGGTCCTGCAACCAAGTTTGGATGTGGTCGAAGTCTGAGTTTAGTTTGGTGTTAATGGTGGCGATGTCCTGGGATTTGGCCATGATGACTAGGTCATCTGCGGACAGCACTGAGGACCCTAGAGCCGGAGCCAAGGGTAGCTCATTTATGAAGAGAGAGGACAGGATAGGCCCCAGAACAGAGCCCTGGGGGACTCCGCAGTTAACCTGGGCAGGCTCAGACAGGACCTCGTTGAATTTGGTGTACTGATGCCTGCCAGTGAGGTAATTACTGATCCATGCAAGAGCTGGGGTGGAGAAGCCAAGTGACAGGAGAGAGGAGCACTGTAATGTGTGGTTAACCTGATCAAAGGCTTTTGAGAGATCAGCAAAGATGGCCCTGGTCAGTTCACCTCGGTCAGCAGCAGACCTGATCTCCGAGGTAACAACTGCTAGGGCCGTGGAGGTGCTATGCCCCTTTCTAAACCCATGTTGTGCAGGGGAAAGAAGGTTGTGGGTCTGTAGGTAGTGGGTGACCTGAGAGGCGACTACCTTTTCCAGGAGCTTGCTGAATGCTGATAGGATTGCAATGGGATGGTAGTTCTTGAGGTCTTTTGTGTCCCCTTGCTTGGGTACAGGTATCACGTTGGCCATCTTCCAGATGTCCGGGACTATGCCTGAGGTGAGCGACGCGTTGAAGACATGGGCTATGGGCCGGGCTAGTACTGATGCCCCTAGCCTCAGCAGCTTGGGCTCTAGGCAGTCATGCCCAGCTCCAGTGTATGGGAATAGACCAGCAAGGAGCTTCTGGGCCTCTATGTCTGTTACTGACTGCCTTGAGGTAAAAGGGCAGTAGGAAGGTTGTCCCTCTGGGTGAGGAGGCCTGGCCAGCAGGGTAGTGCGGCAGTTTGGGTAAAGCAGGCAAGTCTGTGAACTAAACGTTGAAGGCATTGGCAATAGTGAGGGGGTTGCTGCAGTTAACCCTGTCAATGAGCATGTCAGTGACCTGCGCTCTCATGGCCCCACCCACTACTTTCTTAATGCTCTGCCAGAAAGTCATAGAAACATAGATTTTGACGGCAGATAAGGACCGCTTGGCCCACCCAGTCTGCCCATTTCCCTACCTATTGGATAAGCTGCAGATCCTAGTTAACCAGCGGCCTACTTCTTCCTACCCCCACCCCCTAGAATTGCCTTATGACTGTCCCATGCATGCTTGAATTCCACCACTGTTTTTGACTCCACAACCTCCTCCGGAAGGCCATTCCATGCATCCACAACCCTCTCTGTGAAAAAATACTTCCTTAAATTACCTCTGAGCCGCCCCTTCTATCTTCAAATTGTGCCCCCTTGTTCTTGCACACCTCTTTTTTTGAAAGATGCTACCCTCTTGGACTTTGTTGATTCCCTTGAGATACTTGAAAGTTTCTATCATGTCCCCTCTCTCTCCTTTCCTCGAGGCTATACATATTCAGCTCCTTAAGTCTCTCTTCATATGTCTTCCAGTGCAGACCCTGCACCATTTAATTGCCCTCTCTGGACAGCCTCCATCCTGTCTATGTCCTCGTGAGATTGGGTCTCCAGAACTGCAGTACTCCAAATGGGGTCTCACCAACTGTCTGTACAAAGGGATAATAACTTCCTGTTTTCTGCTGGTGATGCCTCTCCTATGCATCCAGTATCCCCAGCCCTCCTTGCTGCCCTCTCACATTGCTTGCCCACCTTTAGGTCATCTGCTATGACTACCCCCAGGTCCCTTTTCAATTTTGTTGTTGTTAGTATCTCACCCCATTGTGTACTCTTCCTGGGTTTTGTTTCCATGTGCATTACCTTGCACTTCTTAGCATTGAATCTAAGCTGCCATACATTTGACCATTCCTCTAACCTTGCAAGTCCCTTCTCATCTTTTCCACCCACCTTGTGCATCAACTCTGTTGCAGATCTTTGTGTCATCTGCAAAGAGACATACTCTCCTTCCAATCTCTCTGCAATATAACTTATAAAGACATTGAAGAGGACCGGTCTTAATACTGAACCCTGCGGTACCCCACTAGTAACCCCCCTTTCTTCAGAGTGGACTCCATTTACTATTACTCTCTGTGTCCTATTCTCCAGCCAATTCTTTACCCAGGCTGCCATCTTGGGACCCACTCCCAGGCTGGCTAACTTGTATATTAATCCTTTGTGTGGGACTGTGTCAAATGCCTTGCTAAAGTCTAGGTAGGCCATGTCCACAGCCCCTCCCTGATCTACTACTTTGGTCACCCAGTCAAAGAAATCTATCAGATTTGTCAGGCATGACCTTCCTGCTGTGAATCCATGCTGCCTTGGGTCCTGAGCCCCTCTGGCCTCTAGATACTCAACAATTCTTTCCTTCAGAAGTGATTCCATCATTTTCCCTACCACTGAGGTTAAACTAACAGGTCTGTAGTTTTCTGCTTCTGCCTTGCTCCCACTTTTGTGAAAGGGAATCACATCTGCCCTTCTCCAGTCCTCGGGTACCACCCCATCCTCCCATGATTTGTTAAAGAGGGTAGTCAGTGGTGTCACTAGTTCTACCCTTAGTTCTTTTAGAATTCTGGGATGAATCCCATCAAGCCCCATTGCTTTGTCCACCTTCAGTTTTAAGAGTTCTTTCAGAACCCTTTCTTCTGTAAATCGGCTGGTATCAACTTCTGTATCAGAGGTGTTTCTACTGTTTGTTTTAGGTCCTCCCCACTTCCTTTGTAAATACTGAGCAAAAATATTTGTTTAGTATCTCTGTCTTTTCACAGTCACCCTCTGCCCACCCTCCCTCCCTCCTCTTTATTAAGCCTCACTTGCCCTCCCTTGGTCATCCTTCGCCCCTGATGTACCTATAAAATGTTTTATCCCCCTTCTTAACAGAGTTGGCTATCTTTTCCTCAGTTTGGGCCTTTGCTGTTCTGAGTGCCTTCCAGCTTCCTTTTGCTTTAACTGATACAGTTCCTGTCCTGCTCCTTTGTGATTCCTTGTACTTCCTGAATGCTTTCTTTCTCTTGAACCTTCACTGCCACTTCCTTTGAGAACCATAGTGGTTTCTTACATCGTTCGTTTTGTTAATTTGCTTCACACAAAGGCTTGTTACCTCTGTGATGGCAGTTTTTATTATTCCCCATTGTTCTTCCACCCCTCCTTCCTGCCCATTTGCTAGTGCATTCCTTAGGTACTCACCCATTTTGGCAAAGTCAGCCCTCCTAAAGTCCAGTACTTTTGCTTTTGTATGGCTTGACTCTATTGCTGTGTTTATTGTGAACCATACTGTTCGATGGTCGCTAGTTCCCAGATGGCTGCCCAGTTCTACTCCTCGGATTTTTGGCTGTGCAGAGCAGGATGGACTGACAGTATTCACTTTTTGCTGAGCGAATGGCTCTCTTGCATGAGTTCCTCAGCTGCCTGTAATTCTGGAGATCCGTGCTGTACAGTGAGCTCTTATACCTCGCCCAGCATTTATCCCTTTGCCTCATGAGAGTGTACGGCCTCCATGGAGCCATTTAGTTGCAGTGCCCCTCACTCTCCTTCTTGTGAGGGGGGCATGCCTGTCTTGAAGTGGGGTAAACGCTTTTAGAAAATTGTCAAGGGCCATTGAGGGGTCATTGGTGGCCATGACCTGAGACCAGTCAGTATGCCTCAGGTCTTCAAGGAGGTCTTTAGCATTGAGTTTGGAGTAATCCCTCATTTGAATCACCTTGTACGGGATTTTGGGAGGGGCGTTGCCCCATACGCAGAAGGTGGGAGAATTATCCGATATAGCATCAGGTAGAATGCCACAGGAGATAATTTTCTCCATTCTGTTGCTTAGTACCCAGTCGATGACGGAGCCCTTGTCACCTCTGAGAGAGGGCCTAGTGGGTTCAGAGATGAGCTGGCTTAGGGCCAGTCCAGCCAACAGTGGTTCGTATTGCTGGGCACAACGACCTGCCCAGTTAAGGTTGAAGTCCCCCTGGACTAGTAACTCATTTGAGCCAACCTTTGGGCTGAGACTGTCTAGGAGGTAGGAGAGCCCAGACACACCACCCTTGGGAGGGTTGTAGGCACATATCACATGCACCTTTTTGGTGTTCCCTAGCAGGAGGAGGATGTGTAGGAACTCACAGAGCTGCGATGCAGATTGCGAGTGTCCTATGACTGAGACATTTAAGTGCGTCTTGTAGTATATGAGTACTCCGCCCCCTCTTGTTCTGGGGCCTGTCCAACCTAATGAGGTTGTAGCCTGGAAGGTCACAAACT
Organism: Neoceratodus forsteri; assembly: GCA_016271365.2. Lineage (NCBI taxonomy): Eukaryota > Metazoa > Chordata > Ceratodontiformes > Ceratodontidae > Neoceratodus > Neoceratodus forsteri. Next base: position 481,153,904 of record CM028130.1, on the reverse strand, counting down.
GAGTCAGATACTTGTGGCTTAAGTCATGTCTCAGTGATCCCTATAATGTCCGGATTATAGTGGGCCACCCAAGCTGTTAGCTCAGTAAGGTTTGGTAGAAGGCTGCGTATATTTAAGTGCACGAGCCTCAAGCCTTTGGCCGATAGCCAGGAGGAGGGTGGTTCCGGGTAGGGTCTAGCGTTCATCGAGCCCATAATTTGAATAGGGGCCCCAGCCCGTCCGTGCCGCCCAGGACAACCTCTCAGTGGAGGCATCCTCTCAAGCCGCCGGGGTGTCAGGCACAGAAGGGAGACAGGGGCAGTGAGGGGACTGAGTTGATTAGCAGAGGGGGAAGAGGAGCAGGGAGGAGGGAGAGTGGGCAGTAAAGAGAGGAGGTACTGGAGAGAGAGTATCCAATAGGAAACGAAAGGGCGATTCCATAGGCAGAAGTGGGCGGAGCTAAGGCCTATTTAATTAAGGTGGGGGATGGGGGTGGGGAAAATTTTCTTCCGAAACCCACTGAAGTCTATGGGCGCAGAGCCCAGCAAAACAGTTTGAATCAGTCAAGATTGCAGGGCCAATCAGTGGCCACGCGGAGCACAAGAGGAGATGGAAGCAACAGGCAGCAGCCAATGGGAGCCTTTCAGCACTTCCAAGTTCAGCCTGGGAGCTTACCAGCAAGAGGAGGGTTCCTTGGCCGTGAGCAGTGGTGGTGTGGACAGCTGGCCCAGGTAGCCCCGGCCGCTCAGATGTTTCCCTGATCAGGGGCTGAGAGATCTGAGGAAAGGAAAAGAGCAACAGATTGTGAGTCACAGTAATAACAAAAGGTGACACTGGAGAGTAAATCAGGGGCATGTGCAATGAAGACAGAGAGGGGAATTTGGCAGAGGGGTTAAAAGGTTAAAACCAAAAGATTTTGCTCCAAAAAAAGGAAATACTTCTATACGCAGAGAGCAGCAAATCTTTGGAATAGGCTTACAGAGAATATAATTATCAATGAAAGTATAGACATTTTTAAAAAATGGTTAGATAAATACATCACAAATGAGGGGAAATATGGATTATTACTGTTTCTTTTAGATAGCTGATTTTGGGCCTTGGCCTTTTTTTTGCTCCTTAGATCATAAGTGTCATGCTAGCAGCAGTGCCTGCAGCATTGCCAGTAACGTAGGTGGTACCAGCCAGTCGTCGGTGCACCAGTGCCACTTCTTGCATACTGTCTGTGTGACATCCCCCCCCAAGAATTCAGTCATCTGTCATCTTCCTCCCTGTGCTTGCTTGCTTGCTCAGCAGGGTATAAGCTTTGGCTCAGTGGGCTGGGCACTCCTTCACATCACATGGAATAAATAAATAAATAAAGTCACATTCACGGTCACGAATTTCACATTTGGTAACTATTTCTGGAAGCTCTGTTCCATTCAGTATCTGAAGCTCTGGGAATTGCTGCCACTGTAACATGACTCCTCATCCTTATGACGAATCTTGTTCATGGTCATCATGGTCATGAAGAAGCTTAGTTCCATCCAGTATCTGAAGCTCTGGGAAGCGCTGCCACTGTTACACAATTCCCCATCCTCATGACAAATCACATTCACAGTCATCACGGTCATGATCACGCTCACATTCATCACTGTCACGATTTTCACATTTGCCAACTATTCCGGGGTGCTTGTTTTAGTACAATACCACAGCAGCAGCAAACCCTTCCAGTAGGGATAGTATCCTCAGCTCTGAGATACAAAACACTTAAATTTTGTCTTCTTCAGAAAGAGAAAACATGCATCATTACAACTCTTTGATTTTTTGTTGTTCCATTTGGGATATTACAAAGAAACTATCCATTCTTTAAACACATACTGTGTTTTGTTCTGTTCTCATAAAAGAGATGTTACAGTAGAAGCCACTTAAAGGGGTCATCCGCTTAAAGGGGACATCCGCTTAATTGGGATGATCCCCTGGGTACCGATTTTTGTCTAATGTTATTCATTGGGACCAGCTTCTGTTTAATTGGGACGGTCCTGTCACTTAATTGGGACGATTATCTAGTCACAGGTGAGGGAAAAGTTTCTCAAAATTTAATCGCACCTTGTTAAGTGCTCATTAAGTACCCTGCATTTAAGCTGCTTCACATCCTCACCTGCTTAGCGTCTCTCTGGAGTGTGTTTAGCATCTCTCTAGAATGTGTTTGGTTTGCAGGATGGCATCTACAAGCAACAACAAAATAGTCAACCTCCCACCGAGTGAGAAAATAAAAGTTATCCAGGCTTTACAGCTGCCCAACTCCTCTCTCTCAAAGTTGCTAAGTGAAGCTAAGTGATTTTAATTAAAGTTCAGTGTGTTGCTTTTACCAATTAAAGATTAAATTAAGAACCAAACCAAACACTTTTACAAAAAGGAGCTGTAATCATAAAAAGTACTGGTATCCAGTACTTTTTGATGTTTTGTTTGTTTTCTCTATTTTGTTCGTTACTGTAACGTGTGTATCCCATGAGCAATGTCTTTTCCAATTGTGATGGGAAAAAAGGCTGCTTCTGATAAATGGGACAGCTGCTTAAAGGGGACGATAGGGCATCCACCGAGGTGTCCCCTTTAAGAGGCTTCTACTGTACTAAGAAAGTATCTAAAGGCTGCATAACAAAGTTTACCTCTGGTTGTACTGACCTAGAACTCCTACAAAAATACACCTACAGTACCTGTTCCACACTTCATGATTACAGAAGAAACAACTTTTTTTTTGGTGTAACCATGTTTTGTGTTTTTTTTAATCTTCAGTTTTATCACGAATCAGGACACCCAGTTATCATGTCACGTCACTCAAAAGCCTTGGTCCAGTATAATGTTTCTGTTAGTGTTCACGTTCTGCATGATGCCCTACTAGCAGATGGGCTCAAATATTTTCCTTACAAGCTGGTAGTACTTAATCTAGTAGCTATAATCTTGGAGTGAACATTGTTTGTAGCATGTGTGTTTCTCAGTCAGACAGTTCAGAGAAGTACAGCCGTAGGTATTTCAAATTTATTTCAATGGCAGCTATTTGTGGAAGGTCAGTTCCATCCAGTTTCTGGTGCTCTGAGAAGCAGTGCCCGTGCCAGCACAACTCACATCGTGTCACGACGAATCACGTTCACGATCATCACAAATCAGACCACTTCAGCTTTTTTTTTGGTGCAACCCTGAAATTTTTTTTTTTTTTTTTAATCTTTGTTTTCATCACAAACCAGTACATCCAGTTATCATGTCACGCCACTTACGAGCCTTGGTCCAGTACGATACTTCTATTAGTGATCACATTCTGCAGGATGCCCTACCTGTTGTGTTCCATACCAAGAGCTGTTGCTGAACATAATTGTGACATACATTACAAACACATTGTCCCCTTCTACAAAAAGTCAGACTCAGGAGACTGTTTTTTTTAAAAAAAATAGAGATCTGGGACTTACCTGCCTTTGGAACATATCATCGTCATCCTTCAGTAGGCACATCCACAGTCACAATATTCACTCCTCATCTCATTTCACTACTCATGCATTTTAGTACTACTGAACAATGGTTTAATTGCTTTTTTCTATAGATATGTTGAATAAAAGCTGTTTAAAATAACTTCTCACATACTGTTATCATAAAATAATAAAGAGGGATGCCTGGATATCATAGCAGTCACAGAAACATGGTACACAGAGAACCATGACTGGGATGTTAACATACTAGGGTACATAACCTACAGGAGAGACAGGCAGGGGAGAAGGGGGGGGAGGAGTAGCTCTCTATGTAAAGGAAGGGATAAAAGCAGCTGAACAAAAGAGTAAACAGGGAGGAGAAGAGGCACTGTGGGTCACCTTCGAGCCTGGAAAGGGCACCACAATCTGCACAGGGGTTGTGTACAGACCCCCATGTCGGGGAGGGAATGGACAAGGATATGATAGAAGGCATTCTTAGAATGGCAGAGAAAGGGGAGATACTGTTGATGGGAGACCTGAATATGCCAGATGTTAACTGGAGCACATTTGCAGCCACATCCAGAGCAGGGCCATTCTTGATGCTCTGGGTGGCAGGCCTCAGACAGCTAGTTTCAGAACCCACTTGTGAGGGAGCAATCTTAGACCTCGTACTCTCAAACGGGGGCAGTGAGAGGATCTCAGATCTAGAAGTGGGTTGCCATCTGGGAACAAGTGACCATCAAACAGTGTGGTTCACATCAAACTCAGCTACAGAGTCAAGCCTTACAAAAGTGAGGGTACTGGACTTCAGGAGGGCTGACTTTGGCAAGATGGGAGAGTTCCTCAGAAAAGCACTAGTAAACAGGCTAGAAGGAGGTGTGGAGCAACAATGGGGAATCATCAAAACGGCCATCACAAGAGGCAACAAGCCTGTATGTGAAGCAAATAAACAAATCAAAACGAAAGAAAAAGCCACCATGGTTCTCAAAAGAGGTGGCTGTGAAAGTCAGGAGGAAGAAAAAGATAGCATTCCGGAAGTATAAGGAAACACAGAAGGAGCAGGACAGAGAGCTGTACCAGTTAAGGCAGAAGGAAGCAGGGAGGGAAGTCAGAATAGCAAAGGCCCAAACTAAGGAAAGGATAGCCAACTCGGTTAAGAAGGGGGATAAAACCTTTTATAGGTACATCAGCTGAAGAAAGTCAAAGGAGGGATAGTGAGGCTGAATAGAATGAGCGTGGGTGGGCAGAGGGGACAGTGAAAAGCAGGGATACTGAATGAATATTTTGCTCAGTATTCACAAAGAGGAGGAAGTGCCTAATCCAATTAACAGAAGCACTCTTGATAGGGGCCGATCCCAGTCCTTTCACAGAAGAAAGGGTTCTGCATGAACTCCTAAAACTGAAGGTGGACAAAGCAATGGGGCCTGATGGAATTCACCCCGGAATTCTAAAAGAATTAAGGGGGGAACTAGTGAAACCACTGGCTACTCTTTTTAATAAATCATGGGAGGATGGTGTGGTACCCGAGGACTGGAAGAAGGTGGATGTGATTTTGCTCAGTATTTACAAAGGAAGTGGGGGAGGTACCTAAAACAAACAGTAGAAACACTCTGGATACAGAAGTTGATACCAGCCCATTTACAGAAGAAAGGGTTCTGAAAGAACTCTTAAAACTGAAGGTGGACAAAGCAATGGGGCCTGATGGGATTCATCCCAGAATTCTAAAAGAACTAAGGGTAGAACTAGTGACACCACTGACTACCCTCTTTAACAAATCATGGGAGGATGGGGTGGTACCCGAGGACTGGAGAAGGGCAGATGTGATTCCTCTTCACAAAAGTGGGAGCAAGGCAGAAGCAGAAAACTACAGACCTGTTAGTTTAACCTCAGTGGTAGGGAAAGTGATGGAGTCACTTCTGAAGGAAAGAATAGTTGAGTACCTAGAGGCCAGAGGGGCACAGGACCCAAGGCAGCATGGGTTCACAGCAGGAAGGTCATGTCAGACGAATCTAATAGATTTCTTTGACTGGGTGACCAAAGTAGTAGACCAGAGAGGGGCTGTGGACATGGCCTACCTAGACTTTAGCAAGGCATTTGACACAGTCCCACACAAAAGATTAATAGTCAAATTAACCAGTCTGGGAGTGGGTCCAGGGTGGTAGCCTGGGTAAAACATTGGCTGGACAACAGGACACAGAAGGTAATTGTAAATGGAGTCCACTCTGAAGAAAGAGGGGTTACTAGTGGGGTACCGCAGGGTTCAGATTAGGGTCCAGTCCTTTTTAATGTCTTCATAAGTGACATTGCAGAGGGACTGGAAGGAAAAATATGCCTCTTTGCAGATGACACAAAGATCTGCAACAGGGTTGATACACAAAGAGGTGTGGAAAGGATGAGAAGGGACTTGGCAAGGTTGGAGGAATGGTCAGAAATATGGCAGCTAGGATTCAATGCAAAGAGTGAAAATAATGCACCTGGGAAACAAGAACCCAGGAAAAATACACAATGGGGGAGGTAGTAACAACAACAAAAAGGAAAGGGACCTGGGGATAATCATATCAGATGACATTAAGGTTAGCAAGCAATGTGAGGAAAGGCAGTAGGGAGGGCTGGGGTATACTGGGATGCATAGGGAGAGGCATCAGCAGCAGAAAACAGGAAGTTGTTATCCCTCTGTACAGACAGTTGGTGAGACCCCATCTGAGTACTGTGTCCAGTTCTGAGACCCCATCTCTGCAAGGACATAGACAGGATGGAGGCAGTCAGAGGGGCAACTAAAATGGTGCAGGGTCTGCAAGAGAAGTCGTATGAGGAGAGACTAAAAGAGCTTTATATGTATACCCTTGAGGAAAGAAGGGAGAGGGGGGACATGATAGAAACTTTTAAGTACCTCAGTGGAATCAACAAAGTCCAAGAGGGCAGCATCTTTCAGAATAGAGACGTGCAAGAACAAGGGGACACAATTTAAAGATAGAGGGGGGGCAGTTCAGGGGCAATGTGAGGAAGTATTATTTCACAGGGAGGGTAGTGGATGCATGAAACAGCCTTCCTGAGGAGGTTGTGGGGTCTAAAACTGTAGGAGAATTCAAGAATGCATGGGACAAACATAAGGCAATTCTTGTGGGGGTTAGGAAGAAATAGGCTGTTGGTTAACTAGGATCTGCGGCCTATCCTGTAGGTAGGGGAAATGGGCAGACTAGGTGGGCCAAGCGGTCCTTATCTGCCGTCAAAGTCTATGTTTCTGTGTTATAAAAGGTTCGGATTAACATCCAAACTTTTTTTGTATTGTATTCTTTGCAGGAAGTGTGCAGCTATTTACATTGCGGAAACTGGTAGACGCCTTCCCGACCGTTTCAGGGAACACTATAGGGCAGTCAGGAATGGAGACACTGATAAACCCATTGTATCCCACTTTATCTCCAGGGACCACATTATCAGTGATCTTTCTGTTCGGGTCCTTCAGCAGGGCTTCTGGGATTCTGACCATAGAAAAAACATGGAAACCAAGCTGATCATCTGCCTTGGCTCCCAGCAGCCCTCCGGTTTAAATGATAGGCTTATTTTCAACTAGTATCTTTCAGCCACCCCTTCTTTTCCCTAAAGTCTGTTTGTATCTGTACACATCTGTTTTCTTTTTCCACAAATGTCTCCATCTATGTCTCCTTCCCCCACATTTGTCACCTTTCAGCCTTCTTACTAGGCCCTGTTAATTAGTCCCCACCTGGGGACTTCTCTAGCTCATTCACTGCTATTATGCCTTGTCACTCCCATCATCACATTTTTGTTTTCCATATTCTTCATCTTGCCATTTATAACGTTTTCTCTCAGAGCCTCCCCCTTTTTTCTTTCCCCACATATATAAATTCCTTATTTTACCTCTCCTTTACACTAGCTTTGCTTTTTATCCTTTAGATATTTCCTGAAGAAGACCTATGGTCGAAACATCGATTTTTAACTCTATTTTCTAGTTTCAGTGTGCATTTAATATAACCATTTTGTTTTGCTTTCAGACCACATGCTGACACAGCACCTTGTTTTTGTTCAAACCTTTTTTGCTTATCAGTACCTTTTAGAACCTCAGAACCTTTTGAGGTTCTCCCATCCCTACTGAAAATACCTCACGGGGATTAATAATGTACAAGCGGTGGGTATTTTTCAGAGAAAAAGGTGCTTTAGAACAAGGGGAGATGCTATGCTGTAGAGAGGTGGATTCCGGAGCGATGTGAGGAACTACTTCTGTGGGAATAATGGATGGACCTTGGCAGTGGTTGCAGTCCTACCTGGGGCTGCACTCAAAGAGTTTCGTGCTGGGATGTATGTCACCTAGCAGAGTCATCACGAGGGGAGTGCCTCAGAGGTCCATTTTAGGACCCCTGTTATTCCTAGTATTTATTTATTTTTTATTTATTTATTTATTAAATTCTTGGATTACATAGAAACATAGAATTTGACGGCAGATAAGGACCGCGTGACCCACCCAGTCTGCCCATTTCCCTACCTGATGGATAAGCTGCAGATCCTAGTTAACCAGCAGCCTACTTCTTCCTACCCCCACCCCCTAGAATTGCCTTATGACTGTCCCATGCATGCTTGAATTCCACCACTGTTTTGACTCCACAACCTCCTCTGGAAGGCTGTTCCATACATCCACAACCCTCTGTGAAAAAATACTTCCTTAAATTACCTCGAGAGCCCCTTCTATCTTCAAATTGTGCCTCCTTGTTCTTGCACACCTCTTTTTTTGAAAGATGCTACCCTCTTGGACTTTGTTGATTCCCTTGAGGTACTTGAAAGTTTCTATCATGTCCCCCCTCTCCTTCCTTTCCTTGAGGCTATACATATTAAGCTCCTTAAGTCTCTCTTCATATGTCTTCTGGTGCAGACCCTGCACCATTTTAGTTGCCCTCCTCTGGACAGCTTCCATCCTATGTCTTTGCGGAGATTGGGTCTCCAGAACTGCACGCAGTACTCCAGATGTGGTCTCACCAGCTGTCTAATACCTTTGAGTAGAAACTGCTCGTTTACAAAGGTTCCACGTCAAAGGATGAGGGTCAACATTCATACAGAGGTAGTAAAAGAATGCACAATAAACAACCAAAACAACTAAAAGAAAAAATAAAGATACTCAGTTATAACATACTTTGAGATAATATTCTTATAACGAGCAGCTTGAGTAGGCAGCTGGCTGCGGTAACAATAAGAGATAGAGGGTACCATAGGCAGTTAGTATTGCAGGTGTGCAACCGGGAGAGGAAGTTGGCAGGCTAATGGGCCACTGTTCGATGGTGGTGGAAAATGTCTTGTACCAGTGGAGATGCGAAGCAGGAAAGGAGTCACAAGGAAGACCCCGTGCCAGAGGGAGTGAGACTGAGAAAGGGCGGGCTGTGAGACATGAGTGAGCTGGGAGGTGTTCAGAGAGATCTCTGTTCAGAGAAGCAGTCACATTGAGTGGTAGAGGTGAGGTAAAGTTTGAGATTCCTTTTGAAGGGTCCAAGTGTAGTAGAGGAAAGTGCTTCTTTCTTGAGGGAATTGAACCATGGAGCAGCTCTATAGATAAAGGACCGCTGACCCATGGAGGTACGACATCTGGGAACCTGAAAGGTTAGAGATTGGGCACCACGTGTTTGTTGAGTGCTACTATAGGTAGTAAGGAGTGAGCTAACACCAGGTGGCATGAGACCGAGTATAATCTTTTTGGTAAGTAAGCAGGTCTGGTATTGTATTCTGCTGCGTAGGGGTAGCCAATTGGCTTGTGCATAGAGGTCACATGTGTGAGCGCTTGTCGGGCTGCACCCAAGTAGTAGTCTACAGGCTTTGTTGAGAGAAACTGAGATCCCATGGAGGGCACTGTTGAGGCAGAGCCATAGATGGCAAGGCCATAGTCAATGATAGAGGTGACAGAACTGTAGATGGCTAGTTTAAGGGCATCCATGAGGCATACAGTGCTTGTGTTTGTGTAGTAGTCCAATCCGATATTGGAGGTCTTGGCAACAGTGTCAATATGCCGAGTGTAGGAGAGGGTACTATCCAGGGTATTACCAAGGTACTTGAACCCTTGACATGTTCAAGTGGGTTCCCAGCGTGGTTCTTGATGGTGAGGGACAGAGAGTTGTGTCTGCTCCGTCGGTTACAGAAGGACATGGCTTTAGTCTTGCTGTGGTTCAGGACAAGTTTATGAGAATTGAACCAGTCTTCAATGCGCTTGAAGTCGAGCTGCAGCTGGGATTCAAGGACTGTAATGTCATGGTATTTAGTAACAGCTTACCACAGTTAGTGCGGCACTCCCAGGTGAGACTGCATGGAGATGACACTGCCCTTATAGTGACAGATCACAGTGTCCAGGAGCTTCAGGTAAAGATGCAGACTGATTTTGATAGCTTGAGGGAGTGGTTCACCAGGTCAGGATTCATTATGAACCCCCCAAAAAGCAAAGTTGCTGCACTTTGTTCTTAAGCAAAAAAAAACGTGCTCAAATTAAAATAAAAATAGATAATGAACAGTGCCTAGAACAGGTAAACCAATATTGCTATTTAGGGGTTACTTTTGATGCTCATATGTCTTTTAAGGAACACGTAACTCTAACAGAAAGGGTTAATAAAAGAGTAGGTGCTGTATGCCAAACAACTAAATGCCTAAGCAGGAATGATCAAAAACGAGTAGCAGAGCAACTAATAATCCCAGTTTTAACATATGTTGAATTGATATATCGAACTGCAAACAGACAATTGTTAAATATACTGGATAGGACATATTACAAAATCGCAAGGTATGTACTGCAATTGTACCTTGCTGTCTACACTGAAATGGCAGCTCTTAGACATGAACCATAAAAGAATTTGGCAAAAAAGTGTTTATAGATATCAAGCTTTTTATCCAAATCACTACATTAATACAGCATTGTTCAACAGAGACTTAAGTGATAGCTGGAGAAAATAAAAGGTCAGTTCATGTAAATAAAATTACTCTCCCAGTTATTAGAGACAAGCACGGAGAAAGAACATTGTGTTTCCAGGCTGCTAGACATTGGAATGTATTACCATACACTGCCCGAATATCTCCATCATTTAAACAATTTGTTCAGGAGATAAATGGTTTGAACCAATTTCATTGTCAATGTAGCTAGAATAATGCCTTTTAATTCATACTTGACTGTTAATAGTAATTTTGTCCATCTCAGGACCAATTTGATAATTTTAGGTTTATTTCTTTGAATTTTGTAATTTTGCATTTTGTACAGTATTTAGAACTCGGTAGTTGGTAACCTATTATGTTGATTGTCTCTCTTGTCAGTTAATATACGTATATGTATGGGTAACTTGGATCCAAACAGTGCTGTCTTGAAAACTGTGTTGCATAACCTAAATGACATGTCTACCTGTATAAAAATAAAGTGTTTACTACTGCTACTTTTACTACTCGCAGAATGGGCGGTGGATTTCTGGAACAGTCTTCCAGCAGAGGTAGTGAGGGTAAAAACAGTGGTGGGGTTCAAGAATGGATAGAATAAGGAATTATTACGGTTGGGGGGGGGGTGCCATAGTTCAAGTAGGTTCTGCAACAAAAATGAAGCCCTTAAAAATGGGCAGACTGGGTGGGCCTAGTGGTCTTTATCTTCAGGGCCAGATTAAGGCAACCTGGGGCCCTGGTCCTAAGAAGAATCTGGGGCCACCTCGCCACGACTGACTAACACACACACACACGCACACATGCTCACGGAAACCACCAAACATATATTCATAAAAATTACCTCCAGTTGAATCAGATTCAGCAATCTCCAATGTTGCTCAGTGGCATATTGCTAAATCAGATTCGTTAAGTTAAAGTAAGTGGTGCAACACTGAATGTAATGTTCAGGAATAAAGGCCAAAACCAATGCAGTAGCAAAATGCATGGAAGACACTATGTTAAGCAGACCAGGTACTCAAGTCACACAAGCTGAAACAGAGGGTATGCATGTGATCTTAAGCAGTAGGTTGCCACATCACCAGTTTAATTAATTGTACTTGTTCTTTTCACGTGGTCTAGCAGCAGAGATTAAATTTTAAACAAAATATTGAACCTCTGAGTAGAAGTTTAATATAGAAGCCCAGTCACACATTTAGTGTATTTGTTTTAAGAGCAGCTGATGCCTTCAGGATGACTTAAAACATAATATTTAAACACAGTTCAGTTTTTATTTCATATTAGTTCTGTATTTTTCCTTCCCATTATTTATTACTGAGGCTACTTGCATGAAAACAGGACCTCTGCTCTTAAAGAGTTCATCTATATCTGTTGCTTTCACCCCACCTGAGGTTATAATGCACTGCTTGTGACATCACAATTACTCCTATGGCAACAGGGTGTGATGTAACAGCAGAGCATTATGACTTGAAGTAAGGAGTAAGCTATGGAGGCAGATGAACTCTAACAGGTAAAGATCATGTATTCATGCAAATGTCCTCTTTAATAAAAGATGGGTAGGAGAAATCTTTGGAATGTAAGCTGAATTGTATCTGATTATGTTTTTCTTTGAGGCGTCAGCAGCTCTTTAATTAACATGAAGTGTGGACTGAACTATAGGCACAGGGGCTAGCAATTACAAAAAACTGTTTTATGTCCATTCACTGGGTCTCCTTTTCAGTCCCTTTTCCTTCATTTTAATTTCAAATATAAACTAAATGTATAATTTGGCTTCTTGATTAAACAGAAAAAGCAAATGCTGGTGGGTTTGGCTGAAATGCAGACACAGTGGCTGCAGGCAATTAAAGAAAATGTACCTCCTACATTTGGCTCCGATCCGAATATGATTCACTAGCGTTAACTCCAAACTCAAGTAGCAGACAGTCACACAGTAATTTATTTCAATGAGATGAGGGACTGACTGAATCATACAAATGATGAATCAAAAAATATACCTCTTGTCTCTTCTAGTCCTTCTTGGCTCTTGTGCTGTTGCTTGGCCCTGTTCTTTTCCCTGGTGCTACACACTAGTGCCTGCAGCCGGCCCTGACTTGTGTACCACTCTGCTGGAGCTGTGTGATGGGTAGGTGGCGGTCCCTAAACACCGTTCTCCTTTTATCTCCACCTACAACTTGCAGCGCCGCACGCTCCTCACTCCACTGACTGGTCCCAGCGGTCTCACTCCCCGATCAAAAAGAAGAAAGCAAAGCTTTCAACTTACTCTCCACAGACAATTGACTTGGCACTGCCACCTCACGGTATAGCCAATATTTTCTCTTGTGGTCCTACTCCAAAACCTAGGGGAAGTGATAATGCAGCCTCCTGAGTCCTGGCTGCTGGCTCCGAACACAGAACTTTGATCCTGGCTCTGACTGATTCTCCAGCTAGTGGAATCCCCCAAATGCACAAAGTTCACAAGCAGGCAGATGACTACAGGGGCCCCCTATTTGAGTTTGGCACCAGCCATACCCCCTCCTCCCAAGCAGGCACACCAATGAGGTCCATGAAACTATCCGTGGACCTGATTGAGGGCAGCTTTCCCAACACTTCTCCCGCACGCAGGATATGCGCTTAGACTGTGCATGCATCCAGTTAAAAGAAAACACAAGCAGCTCACTCAAGCAGAGATATTCTGCCTCGTGTCTGAGGGGCTGAGAATTTAAAAATTCTTTTGGAATTTTTGGGATCCCCCTGGCAGGCATGGGCCCTTGGTCCAGGTCTACGTGGCCTATGCCTTAATCCGGCCTTGCTCATTTTCTGTAAGTTTCAGTTTCTATGTGTTTTTGCGGTTTCCCCACTTCAAACAACATGAAGTCTTGCTGTATTCTGACTATTGCAGTTAGGTCCTGCCTTTCAACTGCCCCGGAGAACAAAGGGTTAACTTTTCTGTGCCTTGCATAGAACGTTCATCATGAGCTCGGTTGAAGCCCCTGTCTGTTGTTGTTCAAACTGCAACCGTCAGATTCTTTACTCTGCCTCACTGAACAGTCGCTCCGGAGATTTCTCCTGCTGCTCGGTTCAAAAGTTGGTTGAAGTGTAGGTTTTTGGTCGGTTTCTACCGAATTGATGTTTCCGCATAGTCGGTTCAAGTCTCTGTCTGTGGTACCGTGAGTACTAGATAGGTTTTTGTTCTGTTTTCTGTGTGGAACTTGTAAACTGTGGATCGGTTCGGCTGAACCGATCAATTTGAGGTAAAAACTTGTGCTTTACTTTAGAGTGTGGTTACCGGTCCGTATCGGTTCTTAAAAAAATGGATTTTAATTAAGTTTTTTTCCAAGACCCATGACACGGTCAGGAACTGATAGGGGAGTCTTGCCTGGCGGATTGCCGAAAAAAGGGTACGGTTTTGGTTCGGTTGGCCATGTCTGAGAAACCCAAGAAAAAAACCGGGCCCACTGGGTTTCAACACTGCACAGCCAGGTACCAGAAGTCCAGGTGGGACACTGTACTGGCACTGGCTAAACAGGCTCCCGCCCAGCTTGCCAAGGAGCTGGAGCAGGTGGCTGCAGATGGGATTGAGGCATCGAAAGTACAGTTTCATGCTGCAGTGGACTCCAGTGATGTATCATCAAGAGTCACAGCTACATCTGTGGCTCATCGGAGAATGGCTTGGCTCAGATGTACTAGCCTCTCACAGGATACCCAGGCTAAGGCCATGGATTTTCCTGTAATTGGTAATTCTCTGTTTGGGGAGCAGACAGAGAACTACATGAAGAAAATGGATGAATACAGGACCACTTACAGGAGTGCTCAGGCCAAAGAAAGGCAAGCAACTCCTTAAAGGCAGCAGGGCAGGGGCAGGCCTTTCTAAAGGCCTTTTTACCAAGCGGAGGCCTCCTCTTTTCCCTTTTCGCAGAGGGGGTTCTTTAGAGGGAGAGGCAGAAGGGGGATGAGCAGGCCTGCATCCACCCCTCAACCTAAAGCCCCTGCCAAGCAGATACCCTGATGGGTCTGCCCGGGTCGATTCTCCTATACCAGTAGGGGGCAGACTGGTTTACTTTATCCAGGACTGGATGTCTCTTACATCAGACAAGTGGGTCCTGGAAGTAGTAAGCCAGGGACTGGTTCTCAGCTTCAAAAAATTTCCCAAGATGAGAGCCAGATCTTTTCCGCCTGCAAGTCTCTCAGAGACCCTTGCCCTAGAGGCAGAGGTTTCTTCTCTCCTAGCTCTCAGAGCTATAGAGAGAGAGTTCCAACCCTACACGGGGGCAAAGGATTGTACTCCAGATACTTCCTAATCCCCAAAAAGACAGGAGAGTGGTGACCCATCCTGGACCTAAGATATCTGAACAAACATCTTTTAAAGCCAAAGTTCAAAATGGTAACTCTGGGAATTATCCTTCCCTCTCTAAGGCCAGGGGACTGGCTAGCCTCCCTGGACCTCAAAGAAGCCTACTTTCACATTCCCATCAGGTGCTCCCACAGAAAGTACCTCAGGTTCGAGTTGCCCTCAGGCCACTGTCAATTCAGAGCAAAGCCCTTTGGCCTAACCTCAGCCCCAAGGGTCTTCACAAAGTGCCTGGCAGTAGTTGTTGCCTTCCTAAGAAGACAAAAGATTTCCATTTTCCCATACTTGGACGACTGGCTCATAGTGGGTCAGTCTCCAGACCAAGTCAAGTCACATCTGCAAGTGACCCAGCAAGTACTCACTTCTTTAGAATTCCTTCTCAACCTACCAAAGTCAGTTCTTGAACCAGTGCAGCTCCTCACCTTCCTAGGTGCAGAACTGGATACTGTAAAGGCAAGAGCCTTCCTTCCCCTGGAAAGGGCAAGGACCCTCATGGAACTGGCCTCTTCTTTCACCCTTCGGGTGTCTCGACCAGCAAGGCATTTCCTTCAGCTACTGGGCCGCATAGCAGCCTCCTCAGCAGTGGTCCAGGGAGCAAGATTCCAAATGAGGGACATTCAGTTCCACTTAAGATCCTTTTGGTCCCAAAGAAAGGATTCCCTTACCAAACTAATCCTAGTGACTCGAACCCTGATCCAAGCCTTGCAATGGTGACAGGATCAGGACAATTTGAGACAAAGGGTTCCATTTGTCACTCAGTCTCATTCAGTGATACTCACCACAGATGTTTCCCTGCTGGGCTGGGGAGCCCATTTGGGGGATCTTACCACCCAAGGACTGTGGTCACCTCAGGAATCTCTGTTTCACATCAGTCTCTTGTAACTCAGAGCAGTGTTTCTGGCACTGCAAGCTTTTTCCAAATTTATGCAGAACAAGGTGGTTCAGGTCAGAACAGACAACACCACCACCATGTGGTACATTCAACAAGCAAGGAGGCACTCAGTCTACGGTCTTGTGCACAGAAGCAATGAAATTGTGGTCCCTGGCCCATTTCCTGCAAACCTCTCTGATAGCAGTTCACCTCCCAGGGAAGGACAGTGTCCTAGCAGATGCACTGAGCAGAATATCCCAGGGCCATCACGAATGGGCCCTAGATCCTCTGGTTTTGAAAGTGATTTTCTTGAGATGGGGCACTCCAGAGATAAATCTCTTTGCAGCCCCAGACAATCACCAACTTCCTCTCTTTTGTTGCAGACCCCCAGTCTTGGGCTCAGTCTCCTGGATGCTCTGATTCCGAACTGGGAAGGGAAATTTCTGTATGCTTTCCCCCCTTCCCTCTCCTGTTCAGGGTGTTAGTCAAGATAAGGTCACAACCATGCAAAGTGATTCTGATTGCTCCAGACTGGGCCAGAGAGCCATGGTATCCCTTGTTGCTGTTCCTAACAGTCCACCTTCCCCTGTCTCTTCCCAGGAATTACAACCTGTTAACATCCTCTCAGGGGAGGATTTCGTATCCAAATCTTCAGTCTCTCAATCTCAAGGCTTGGCTCTTGAAGAGTTAGAGTTTGCAGATCTGCATCTTTCCCAAGGGGTTCTGGATATCTTTAAGGCTTCTCGAAAGCCTTCCACCAGAAAGACTTACAACTCCAAATGGAAAAGATTCAGCATTTGGTGTTCTAAGAAGAATATTTCTCCAGACTCTGCTGAATTGCCTATGGTTCTGGATTATATGGTCCATCTTAATGGCCTAGGCCTCAGACCAGCTACCCTCAAGGTACACTTGGCAGCTGTTTCTGCTTTCCTGTCGGTAGGCAAGTCTTCCTCTCCGTCATCCCATCCTGTATTCTGTAAGTTTTTCAAGGGATTGCTTCACACCAATCCCCCCTTTAGGGATCCTGCACCTGCTTGGGAGCTTAATGTTTGCATTGTTCAGCTTATGCAACCCCCCTCTGAGCCTCTGTCCTCAGCAGAGCTTAAGTACTTGTTGCTGTCCCTAACAGTCCATCTTCCCCTGTCTCTTCCCAGGAATTACAACCTGTTAACATCCTCTCAGGGGAGGATTTGGTACCCGAGTCTTCAGTCTCTCAATCTCATGGCTTGGCTCTTGAAGAGTTAGAGTTTGCAGATCTGCATCTTTCCCAAGGGGTTCTGGATATCTTTAAGGCTTCTCGAAAGCCTTCCACCAGAAAGACTTACAACTCCAGATGGAAAAAGATTCAGCATCGCCACCTTAAATATCTGTAGCCTCCTTCCAAAACTGGCATCCCTTCACGTCTTTGCCAGTCAACACAGTCCCGACATACTAGCCATTGTTGAAACCTGGCTGACACCAAGCACTCCGGACCATGCCATCTCACTACAAGGCTACAATATTTTCAGACTGGACAGAACTAATAAAAGGGGGTGGGGGTTGTGCTATTTACATTGAGGACAACCTCTCTAGCCACCCTGTCTGCTTTTCCACCACTAACTCCTCTGTGCAGTTTCTCCCTGTCAAGCTACTACTTGGTGCCCAAAATAAAGTGCTTACTGTGGCAGCTGTCTGTATCCCTCCTAAAGATCCAGGGTCCAGCCTCCAGACTGTTCTTGAATTTGTAAGATCGCAACCACCTGACACCGAGCTCCGTCTCCTTGGTGACTTTAATGTAAATTGGCTCGAATCAGATGTTGGGTCCCTCAAGGATGCTATCCTAGCAGCTAACCTAACGCAGATGGTGAGCTCCCCCACTAGAAAAAACTGCAAAACTGGAACTTGCACTCTCATTGACTGGATCCTTGCTAGCCACCCAGCCCACATAAAAAACACAGTTGTTCTCCCGGACTCTCTCAGTGACTACTCCCCTGTGATCTGTACCTGGATAAATAAGTTCCAAAAACCACCTCCAAAAATCATCTCAAGCAGAGTGCTACCCCATGGAAACCTTACTAAGCTCAAGATCTGTCTTTTACAGCAAGACTGGTCCCCAATATACAATACTCTAGATGTTGACGCAGCCCTAATTATTTTATCACAACTTTCAGCACTGCCTGTGACACCTACGCACCAGTAAAAAAGCGTAAAATCAAAGCGCTCTCAAATCCCTGGCTCACGGCCAAACTACTGGCCCAACTCAAAGCTCGGGACCACCTCTGGGCCATAGCCAGAGCCACAGACTCCTTGACGGATATCCAGAAGTATAAACAGGCACAAAACCAATGTACCAAACAAATCCGACTAATGAAGAGCTCCTATTTCAAAAATGCCCTCACAGACTCCTGGGGTGACGGGAGATCATTCTGGGACAACATCAGAAATATCACGGGTAAGCAGTCCAAATCCTCTCCCACTATAATGACTGTCGATGGAACCACTACCCTAGACCCAATGGTCATGGCAAAGACCTTAAATAAAATTCTCACTGACCCCAGTGGGCCTTCCCGCCGGACTTCTTCTCTGACATGGACTCGCCAAAACCAACATCTCCTACTGCCTCACCTGACCAACCGCTTTTCCACTTCAAAATAGTTAAGGCACATGAAGTGTACAAATATATAAAAAAGGCTATCTCTAAATCCAGAGCAAGCAGTGATACTATTGATCTTAAAATTCTGTCCCGTACCCTGGAAGAGGTGGTACACCCACTCACCAAAATTTTCAATCTCTCCCTCTGCCTTAGTCAATTTCCCAGCAAATGGAAATCTGCTATAGTCACACCAGTGTTCAGAAGTGGCGACAAGTCCCTATCAGGAAACTATCAGCCTATATCTATACTTCCACCCCTCTCCAAGGCCCTCGAACGCATTGTGGCTGACCAACTCTCAGACTACCTGCATAAGTATAACATACTGTGCTTGTAGCAACATGGATTTAGGAATGGACACAGTACGTCGACCGCCCTACTGGAATTCTCAGGAGAAATTCACACTGCCTTGGACAAAGGATATCAAACCGGAGCTGTTTTCATTGACCTAACAAAGGCGTTTGATACTGTTCACCATGGCTTACTTATCACACAACTACACAGTCTTGGGCTCTCAGAAGGACCAGGTGCCTGGGTTAAAAGTTACCTGGCCCAACGCTCTCAATCAGTAAAAATCTCAGAAGTTCTCTCAGACTCAAAACCGGTCCTCTCAGGTGTTCCACAGGGGTCAATCCTAGGCCCCCTCCTTTTCAGCCTTTTCCTAAACTCTCTCCCCAAATCCTGCCCAGAACAAATAATCCTTTATGCTGACGATGCCGTGATTCTCTCCTCTCATAAGGACCCGAAACCCTTACTCAAGAGCCTGCAACTTGCTTTCTCCAATGTTGAAAAGTGGTTCCTAGATCACAAGCTGGTCCTAAATCACAAAAAAAACTAAATCCATGCTTGTCTCCAGTCCACAAAACAGAAAAAGACAAATTCCACTTACTATCAAAACATACCCAGGAAATACCCTTGAAGAAGTGTCAACATTTAAATACCTTGGAATCACCTTTGATCAAGGTCTTCCCTGCCTACGACCCACATTGATAACACAGAAAACAGTGAACCAGCGCATTGGTATCCTGTTCGAAACCGCAATTCCTTACCCAAGCTGCGCTGAGGATTTGCTATCAAAGCTCTGTCATCTCAATCATAGACTATTGAAGCAATTATCCTATGGCTCTGCCACTACCACCGCACTAAGGCGCATCACAACCACCCTAAACAAGGCCTGTCGGCTGCTCACTGGAGCGCAAAGATGTACTCATACATGTGAGCTCTACACTGAAACAGGATGGTTGCACCTCTCAAATCGCATAAGGTACCTCACATGCTTGATGGCAAAAAAATCCATCTTGGGCCGCACTCCGCCGTGTATCCAAGACCTACTTTGCCCGAATACCAGCATCCGTCCCACCAGAAGATCGGAACAAGCCTCTCAGGTCCCCAGATGCCAGACCCACAGGGCCAAGATCTTTGCCTATTGTGCCTCTAGTTGGTACAATGCCCTGAGCTCACTCATTACATCCTCCATGTCACTAGGAGCTTTCAAATCTATGCTTTACTCTCACCTCTCAGCCTCTAGCTCCTGTGACTGCCTTGACTAATGATTCTTCCCTCATGGCTATTTTTACTGTTTTTCATCCTCCTCCTCCTCTGTTCCTTTCTTGACAAAGGCATCGGAGTACCTCTAACAACTCTAAGTCTGCTCCCCTCCCCAAATCCCCTCCTACCCTTCCAACCTTGACCATTCCTCCAATGTTTTGTTTTTTTCCTGTGATGTACTGTATTATACTAGCTTATTGAAACCTTTATAATTTGCTGACCATTCTATGTAACATGTTTTGTTTGTTTGTACATTGATGACGTGGAACCTTTGTAAAAGAGCCATTGGCTCAAAGGTAATAATTCCTAGAACAATAAACTAAACTAAACTAAACTTGACTTGGAAAACTGTGTTTTTGGTGGCCATTACTTCTGCCAGATGTATCAGAGAATTGCAAGCCCTGTCAGTGGAATCTGATTTCATCTCTTTTCACAGAGATAAAGTGGTCCTTAGAACTAACAGAAAGTTCTTACCTAAAGTGGTTTCAGATTTCCACCTCAACCAGTCTGTATCTCTCCCCGTTTTCTTCACTGACCATTCCTCCTCGGGAGAGAGGAGGCTACACAGTATGGATGTCAAAGAGCCCTTAGCTACTACATAGAGCGTACCAAGGGTCACAGGTTTGAATCCCTCCAGTTGTTCCTCACTTATGGAGAAGCTGGTAAAGGCAAGGCAAACCTGCCACTAAGAGATCCATTGCCAGGTGGATTGTTTCTTGTATACAATTCTGCTATGAAAAACTGGGTAGAACTCCACCCTCAGGCCTGAAGGCTCATTCCACAAGAGGTACAGCTGCTTCCCTGGCTGCTGCCAGGGATATTCCTCTCTTAGAAATTTGTCAAGCAGCCACCTAGGAAAACAGTCCATACATTCACCCAGCATTACTCTCTGGATATCCAGGCTAGGAGTGATGCTCGGTTTGGCACAGCAGTACTTCAGAGCCTGTTTCCAAAGTAGGTTCTGTCCCTCCTCCATGGAGGTACTGCTTGGTAGTCTGCATATGTCAGAATACAGCAAGACTTCATGTTGTTTGAAGAAAAAATTACTCACCTTAGTACTGTTGTTTCTTCTAATGGAGCCTTGCTGTATTCTGATCTCCCACCCTGCCTCCCCTCTCAGAACCTAGGTTTTGGTATGTGGGTGGGCAGGAGCAGTGTTGGCACCCTAGGGTGTCCTTTTTTTCACCCTCTTTTAGTTTGGGTGAGTGGTTGTGTTTGGGATGTGTTTTGTTTTTGGGTTTCCTAACTTGAGTCTTCCTTTTGAAATCAAAAACCCTTTTATATAGATATAGTTGCCAGTTGGCTAGTATGAGTTTTACAGTTTCCACACAGAACTTCTAGTGAGTATTGCTCGTAAAGATCTGACGGTTGCAATTTAAACAACTGCAGACAGGGGCTTCAACCGAGCTTGTGGTGAACATTTCATGCTGGCCATGGAAAGTTTAACTCTTTGTTCTTCGGGGCAGTTGAAAGGCAGGACCTAACTGCATATGTCAGAATACAGCAAGACTCCATTAGAAGAAACAACATTACTTAGGTGAGTAATTTTTTCTTCTTTTCTTTCCTCCAGTGAGTACATATTTCATTCCCCCAAGTCTTTCCTCGTAGAGCTTCTGATACAGGCCATGCACCATATTAGTTGCCCTTCTCTGTACTGCTTCCACCCGGTCTATTATCCGTCTTGAGATGAATCCTCCAGAACTGGACACAGTACTCCAAGTGTGGCCTCACTATTGATCTATATAGAGAATACTGGCTGAGTAAGCATGCAGAACAAGTGTATTCTGCCACAGAGTGATTCTGATTCCCACAGACCTCGAGAGTGAAGCTCAATAGGTCTCAGGGAATCAGAATCATGAGGTGGCAGAACACAACGAGTTCTGTTATGCTTACGTAGCCAGTATTTTTTATAGTGTATATTATAGGTGACAGTCAATAGGAAAATAACATTAAATAAATAATTAACACTAAAAGTCGCAATTTATTTAGCTGTAATCACACAGAAAGGTTCAATATGCTTGTCTTCAAAAGCTTAAATATTTTTCTAATCAAAATTGCAAGCTTTTTATGACCGTTTTCTATTTGGCTCCAGGGCCTCTCTCTCTGATACCTGCAGAACGAGAAGAACAAAAAAAAAAGAGATACACATTACCTTCAGTTTTACTTTGGCTTTCAAATTCATACTTTTCAACAATTTCAGTGGACCTCCGCTGAACAGCCGCACGATTGACGCCTAAATATGCTCTTTGATCTATGACCTAGATTCGTGACTGGTTGACATTTGAACTGTCATGGATTACACTAGAGGTCATGTCTGAGTAAACCTGCCCTCCCAATACCCACACAGAGACCCCATCAGTTAGGTTACTTTGCTTGTTTTCAAACAACATGAAGTCTTGCTGTATTCTGACAGTTTGCATTTACCTCCAGCTCTTGAACTACCCCGGAGAGTGAAGGGTTAAATTCTAGGGACATGGATATGTTGTTCATCCACACTCATTGGCAGTATCCTTGCCGCTTTAAATCTTGCCGGAAGGTCTTCAAGCTTGCTCCTCCCACCCACCCGGGTGGTATAACTCTCGGCTCCGCCCCATGACGCCAGATCTTCCTTACCGCTTGGAAGCTCAGGTTCCCTCCTTAACGCTCTGCGTTTGTGACTGGTTCCTATTTCTCCGTTTGCGGATTTAAAAATAAATTTTGCAAAAGACTTCAGTCTTCTATCCCTCGCGGCTGCGATGGACAAATCGACTCCCGGATTTCGGAGATGCCCATGCGGTCAGAAGATGTCTCGGACGGATCCACACTCCACGTGTGTCTACTGCTTAGGCCTTGAGCACGACCCGCGGGCTTGCGACCTGTGCTCATCTTTCTCGGCCCTCGTCCTCGAGACCAGTGCTGCCGATTGCAACTGGGCCGTCCAGAAGCGTTCCCTCGGTGAAGTCCAAGGAGGCCGGTTGGCGGTGTCATGGCGGCAGCGGATCAGCTCTCGAGCGGATGGTCGCCTCGAAGAGGAGGCGCGGCCGATCTTTCCTCGGCGCGCATTTATCCCGCCTCTCTGGGTTCTTCCTACACGGCTTCTTTTAGGAGCTTTGTCTGTCCCTCTCCACTAAAGGAGAAGGGCTCATCTGCTGGACCTTATTCTCGGTCAAAAGAGGGACAGGGTAGAATCCCTCCATCGGCGCTCTTGGGAGGAAAGGTCCCTCTCCCAGCCGTCGACCGTCGGCTTGATCGACCGCTCGGCTTCGCCACTGGCCTCCCGGTGTCCCCGTCCAGGTCAGTTGACCGGACTCCCACCGATGAAGTCGAGATTTTCTCGACCCATTGGACGGCTGTCGCCTTTTAGCAGCCGAGATTCCCTCCCCGGTTCCCCGGAGGAGTTGAGGATCCTGGGCTCGCCTGTGCCTCGGTTCCGGAGCCTCGGATGGACCATCCGAGCCGAAGGAGTGCGGTTCCGGCCGACACCTCCCTCGCACCGACCTCGGAAATTCCGGGACTCTGGTCTCGGTCTCGGACCTCTTCGGTCCAGCCGATCCCACCGTCATGGCGGTCGGTCGACACCACGGCGGTAAGCGTCGCCGCTCGTCTCGTCCTCCTCCTCGGATGAGGGGAGGCTTCGGCGTAAATTACGTCGACGGTACGAGGACCTTATGTTGCAACAGCTCCTCCTGGCCGGGAATAAGCCAACCCCGTCGCCTTCCCCGGCCATTAAGTGGCTGTCACCGGAACGGCCGACACAACCCCTCGACTTATCCGAGGAGCCTATACCCAGGCGGTTAGCGGCTAAAACCAGCTGCTCCACCGATTCCGGTGGAACCTCCGCCTCCACAGCCACCAATTGGGGCTCCGACCAAGGATTCTCGGTCGGCTAAGGGTCTACCCCATCGGCTGTCAGTTACCCTCACTCCCGACCGACCTCGGCAGGTGAAGGGTGGCTCAGGCCAGAGGCAGCTCTTCGAGGACTCTTCCGAGTCCGAAGATGATTCCTCCTTTTTCTCCAAGCGACTGGACTTGGAGTCTTCAGGAGGTCAGTCAATGGACGATAGCCCATCGTCCTTCCTAGGACTGCTTCGGCTCATCTCGGAGTCTACCGGGATGGAGCTCGAACCCGTTTCCAAACGGGCCAGGTATCCCCTCACGGAGATTCTGGACCGAGGGGATTCTCCGACGGAGGCCTTTCCGGTGGCCGAGGCCATAGTGGGTCCGGCACTGGAGCTTTGGCAGCGCCCTGCTTCCTGCCCTGCGCCTTCGGCCAGGATGGCCAGGAAGTATGCGGTCCCTACCGGTTCCTTGTCCGGTTTTTCGGAACACCCCTCTGCTGAGGGGTTGGTTACCGACAGCGTTTTCCGGCGCACCGGTAACGCCAGGGATGTGGACAAACCTCCTGACAAGGGTCAAAGAATTGGACTATGTCGGGCGAAAAGTCTCGCTCGTCCTCTCTCGCCGCCGTCAGGCCAGTTCGGCCGTCCTCATGGCACATTTTTCTCATGCCCTGTTGGGGTCCCTGGAGGAGGTCATCCCTCATCTTCCCGCCGATCTGCAGACTACGGTTAAGCAGGTGCGGGACCAGGGCAGGGCAGTGGCCAAACAGCAGCTCCAGACTGCTTTGGATATAGGGGACTCATGTGCCAGATCGGTGGCGGCCGTGAGTGGCTATGTGGTCAGGGCTTGGCTGAGGATATCCACCTTTACTTCGGATACCCAGCACAAGTTGGCGGATGTTCCTTTTGGGGACTGACCTCTTGACCCTGGGGTGGAAGGTCACCTGCAGAGGATCGAGAAGTCCAATGCTACCTTGGACTCGGTCTCTTCCGCTCAGAAGGACAAAGGCCGCCAAACCACAGCCTAAGCCCTTTTGTCCTTCTGTGCCCCCGGCGCGCCCGGCCCAGCAACGTCAGGGCCAGCAGGCTCGGCCTTGGCATCCCAAACCCAAGCCGCCGGCTTCCTCTAACAGGAGGCAGGGAGGAAAGGGCCCAGGAGGTCCCTCGGCCGGTCCCTCCTCCAAGCCTGCCCAGTGACGGGCTGAGGGGTGTCGCCCCCATCCCCGTCACCTTACCCCTGGGTCCCCCCGTGGGGGGACGGCTCCGGCACTTCCGTTCCGCCTGGTCCGCTGTTACCACGGACAGGTGGGTCTTGGAGGTGGTGGGAAGAGGCCTGCCTCTGGAATTCGAGCAGGCACCACCCTTCAGAGCCGTCGCCCCTCGGGGGCTCGGGATCCCCAGCCTCACTGGCGGCTCGTCGAGCCGACATCGGTCTCCTCCTCCAGAAGGAGGTGGTAAGAGAGGTGGTGGACCCTCCTTCAGACCCAGGTTTGTGTCCAGGTACTTCCTGGTTCCGAAGCAGACGGGGGCTGGCGCCCCATTCCGCAAACCTACGGCCTAAACAAGTTCCTAAGGTCTCGAACCTTCAGGATGGTCTTACCTGGCTCAGATAATACCATCCTTGGAGCAGCGCGTGTGGTTCTGCTCTCTGGACTTGCAGGACGCGTTTTTTCACGTCCCTATCCGTCCGTCTCACCAGAGATTCCTTCGCTTCTGAGCGGAAGGATCCCTCTTCGAGTTCCAAGCCATGCCCTTCGGCTTGTCTCCAGCTCCCAGGGTCTTCACCAAATGCATGGCAGTGGTGACAGCATTCCTGCGGCGCCGGAGGGTCCGGGTGTACCCTTACCTGGACGACTGGCTGATAGCAGCTCCCTCCAGGAAGGAGGCGGAGTGGTCCAGAGATCTGGCCCTCCAGGTCTGCTCTCAACTGGGCCTCCTTATCAACGAGGCCAAGTCGGAACTCGAGCGAGCAGGTGATTCTATTCATCGGGCGCAGCTCGACTCTCTGAGCCAGGCGGCTGCCCAGCGGACAGGGCCGAGGTTCTTTCCTCCTTTGCCCGATCATTTCTGGTTGGGCAATTGCGCCCTGCCGGGACTTCCTGCGCCCCCTGGGTCTCATGGCGGCCTGCACCAGCGTGGTCCGTTGGGCCCGCTGGAACATGCGTCCCCTTCAGTGGGGACTGGCCAGCCAGTGGTCACAACGCTGCGATCCCTTGGACCAGCTTGTGTCGGTGACACAGGGGATTTGGGCAGCTCTCAGTGGTGGACCGTTCCAGATCATTTGCAGGAGGGCATCCTGTTCGATTCCCCGAGCCGACGGCTCTCTATCGACCGATGCCTCTCTGATGGGTTGGGGTGCCCATCTGGGGGAACACCGGGCTCATGGCCTCTGGTCCCCGCGGGAGTCCCGATGCCACATCAACCTGCTGGAGCTCCGAGCGGTCCGCCTAGCTCTCACCGCCTTTGCTCCGTTCCTCCGGGGTCAAGTGGGTCCGGTCCAGACGGACAATACCACGACCATGTACTATCTAAACCTGCCAGGGCGGGGCGCTGCCCATGCTTCTATGCAAGGAAGCTCTCCGCATTTGGTCACTCGCGCGAGCCTGGAGGGATCTCCTAGCCATTCACGTGGCAGGAGCCTCCAACACCCTGGCCGATGCCCTGAGCCGGATAGGGGCTGCATCCCACGAGTGGTCTCTCCTGCCGGAGGTAGTACAGCATCTGTTCTCCCTTTGGGGCACACCTCAGGTGGACCTGTTTGCCTCCATGGAGAACGCGAAGCTGAGTCTGTTCCATGCCCGCCCCCCTCAGCAGGGCTCGCTGCAGGGGGATGCCTTCTCGAGGCAATGGACCCCGTGCCTCTTTTACGCCTTTCCCCCATTTCCCTTGATCCACAAGGTGCTTCTCAAGGCGAGGAGGGACAAGGCGCAGGTGATTCTGATAGCCCCAGACTGGCCTCGCCAGTTCTGGTACCCAGATCTCCTCAGTCTCAGCTCCAGGACTCCGCGGCAGCTTCCAGCTCGCCCGGACCTGCTCTCAGTCAATCAGGGGAAGGTGTTCCATCCGGACCTTCAATCCTGCACTTGACGGCCTGGTTCCTGAGCGGCTAGAGTTCCAGGCCTTGGGTCTTTCCGACGAGGTCCTCAATGTAGTTGAGGCGCGTACAGAGTCGACCAGAAAATGCTATGCCTTCAAATGGAAAAGGTTTTCCATTTGGTGTCAGGAACAAGGGCTTGGACCCTTCCTCCTGTTCCTTGGCAAGCATCTTGGACTATTTATGGTCCCTTCTAGTCAAGGGCTTAGGTCGTGACCCTAAGGGTGCACCTGGCAGCCATCTCTCGCTTACAGGCGGCGGGGGGAAGCAGTCGATGGCGCAGGAGAAGGTGGTCTGGCGCTTTTTCAAAGGCCTTGATCACATTTCCCTCCAGTGCGGGAACCCCACCTCCGTGGGATCTACTGCTGGTACTGGCAAAGCTCATGGGCAAGCCATTCGAACCTATGCACAGGTGTGCTCTCTCACCTGTCGTGGAAGACCGCCTTCTTGGTGGCTATCACGTCAGCCAGAAGGATGGGAGAGCTCCAGGCGCTTTCCATCGAGTCTCCTTACCTGGTCTTCCACAGGGACAAGGTTGTCCTGCGCCCCCACCCGAAATTCCTTCCGAAGGTGGTGTCGGAGTTTCACCTTAACCAGGTGTTGACTCTGCCGGTGTTCTACCCCAATCACACCTCGGAGGCCGAATATAGGCTCCATACTCTGGACCCTAGAAGGGCGCTCGCTTATTATGAGGAGCGCACGGCTGAAATTCGGGGAGAGAGGTTCGCCAGCTGTTTGTCACCTACGCTGAAGCCGCATCTGGCAGACCTGCAGCCAAGCAGACGATAAGCAGGTGGGTAACCTCCTGCATAGATCTCTAGCTATAAGTTGGCGGGCATGGAGCCTCCCAGAGGGATAAGAGCTCATTCTACCCGCCATACTGCTGCAACGGTGGCTGCTTCCAGGGACGTCCCTATCCAGGAAATCTGCAGGGCTGCTACCTGGAAGTCAGCAAACACCTTCATTACCCACTACCACATCGACCTTGAGTCACGCCGGGATGCTGGTTTTGGGGCCTCGGTTCTCCAGTCTCTCTTTCCCAAGTAAGTATATGGGGGTGTGCGTCTTGCCTCCCTCCTCCCGGAGAACTGCTAGGAGTCTGCCAATGAGTGTGGATGAACAACATATCCATGTCCCTAGAATACAGGTTACTCACCTGTAACAGGAGTTCTAGGAATGGTATATGTTGTTCATCCATTTCTGACTCCCTGGACTCCTCGGCTTCGGCCTAACCTGAGCTTCCAGCGGGCCAGATCTGGCGTCATGGGGCGGAGCCGAGAGTTATACCACCCGGGTGGGTGGGAGGAGCAAGCTTGAAGACCTTCCGGCAAGATTTAAAGCGGCAAGGATACTGCCAATGAGTGTGGATGAACAACATATACCATTCCTAGAACTCCTGTTACAGGTGAGTAACCTGTATTTCTATGCCAGGCATAGAACGTTGGGCTTGAGCTCGATTGAAAACTCTGTCTGTGTCCTTTCAAACCCAAACTGTCAGATTCTTTACTGAACAGTCGCCCCGGAGATTTCTCCTTCTGCTCAGTTCTTCGCGGTTAAAGTTTTGGTTTTAGTCCGATTTTCGTTCTGTTTTTCGGTTCGAGACTATATCTGTGGTACCATAAGTACTTAGATTAGTAGCATTTTCTGCAGCTTCTGGGCCACATGGCAGCTTCCACAGCAGTGGTTCAAGGGGCCAGGTTTCAGATGAGGGACATTCAGTTCCATCTGAGAACCTTTTGGTCCCAAAGGAAAGATCCTCTTACCAAGGTAGTTCCTGTTACTCAGGCCTTAATTCAGACCCTTCAGTGGTGGCAGGACCCGGACAATCAGAGGCAGGGTGTTCCATTTGTCTCTCAGACTCACTGTGTGGTTCTTACTGCAGATGCTTCCCTTTTGGGGTGGGGAGCCCATCTGGGGGCTCTCACTGCCCAGGGACTGTGGTCCCCTCAGCAGTCCCTTCTTCACATCAACCTTCTGGAGCTCAGAGCAGTAGTTCTTGCCCTATAAGCTTTCTCTCAGTCAGTATAGAACAAGGTGGTTCAGGTCAGTACAGACAACACTACCACCATGTGGTATAGCAACAAGCAGGGAGGCACTCAGTCCACGGCCTTGTGCACGGAGGCCATTAAATATGGTCCCTGGCTTATTCCCTACAGACCTCTCTGGTAGCAGTCCACCTCCCAGGAAAGGACAAAGTGCTAGCAGATGGATTGAGCAGGATTTCCCAGGGCCATCACGAATGGTCTCTGGATCCTTTGGTATTGAAGGTGATTTTCTCAAGGTGGGGCACTCCAGAAATAGATTTCTTTTTAGCCCCAGACAATCACCAACTTCCTCTGTTTCGTTGCAGACCCTCAGTTTTGGGCTCAGTCCCTCTGGATGCTCTGATTTTGAACTGGGAAGGGAAATTTCTTTATGCCTTCCCTCCGTCCCTTCCCTCTGCTGTTCAAGGTTTTAGTCAAGGTAAGGTCACAACCTTGCAAAGTGATTCTGATTGCTCCAGACTGGGCCAGGCAGCCTTGGTACCCCCGTTGATGTCCCTAGCAGTCCATCTTCCCCTGTCTCTTCCCAGGAATTACAACCTGTTACCTCCTCTCAGCAGAGGATTTGGTACCCCAATCTTCGGTCACTCAGTCTTAAGGCATGGCTCTTGAAGAGTTAGAGTATGCAGACTTGCATCTGTCCCAAGGGATTCTGGATATTCTCAAAGCTTCTCGAAAGCCTGCCACCAGAAAAAACTTACAACTCCAAATGGAAAAGGTTCAGCATTTGGTGTTCCAAGAATCATATATCCCCAGACACTGCTGAGTTGTCTACAGTCCTGGATTATGTGGTTCACCTTAATGGCCTAGGCCTCAAACCAGCTTCTCTCAAAGTTCATTTGTCAGCTGTTTCTGCTTTCCTGTCAGTGGGGAAGTCTTCCTCTCTGTCATCTCACCCTGTATTCTGTAAAGTTTTCAAAGGATTGCTTTATACCAGTCCCCCTTTTAGGGATCCTGCTCGGGATTTGAATATCTGCATTGCTCAGTTTATGCAACCCCGCTTTGAGCCTATGTCCTCAGCAGAGCTCAAGTACTTGATTTGGAAAACTGTATTTTTGGTTGCTGTTACCTCTGCCAGACGTATCAGTGAATTGCAAGCCCTGTCAGTGGAGCCTGACTTCCTCTCTTTCCATAGAGATAAGGTGGTCCTTAGAACCAGTAGAAGGTTCCTACCTAAAGTGGTTTCTGATTTCCACTTAAACCAATCTGTGTCTGTTCCTGTGTTCTTCACTGATCACACCTCCTCAGGGGAACGGAGGCTACACAGTTTAGATGTTAAAAGGGCCCTTAGTTACTACATAGAATGTACAAAGGGTCACAGGTTTGACTCCCTTCAGTTGTTCCTCACTTATGGGGAAGTGGGTAAGGGAAAACCTGCCACCAAGAGAACCATTGCCAGGTGGATTGTGTCCTATATTCAGTTCTGCTATGAAAAACTGGGAAAATCTGCGCCCTCAGGCCTGAGGGCTTATTCCACTAGAGGTACAGCTGCATCTCTGGCTGCAGCTAGGGATATCCTCTTATTAGAAATCTATCAAGCAGCCACCTGGAAAACAGTTCATACCTTCACCAAGCACTATCTCTGGATATCCAGGCTAGGGGTGATGCTAGGTTTGTCACAGCAGTACTTCAGAGCCTATTCGCAAAGTAGGTTCTGTCCCTTCTCCTTGGAGGTACTGCTTGGTAGTCTGCAAATTATCAGAATACAGCAAGACTTCATGTTGTTTGAAGAAAAAATTACTCACCTTAGTAATTGTATTTCTTCTAATGGAGTCTTGCTGTATTCTGACCTCCCTCCCTGCCTCCCCTCTCAGAACCTGTTTTTGGGAAGTGGGTGGGCAGGTGCAGTGTTGCACCCTAGGGGTGTCTTTACCCCACTCCTGTGGTGTTGAGTGCTTTGTATTTGTTTAATTAAGAGTTTTTTTTAGTTCTCATTACCTGGTTTTGGTTCTTTGGGTTTCCTGACTTGAGTCTTTTGGGGAATCCAAAGTCTTTGTTGCCAGTTGGCTACTATTAGTTTTCACAATTTCCACTTTTAGTCAGTGAGTTTTAGCTCATAAGAATCTGACAGTTTGGGTTTGAAAGGACACAGACAGAGTTTTCAACCGAGCTCGAGCCCAACATTCTGTGACTGGCATAAAATGTAACCCTTCACTCTCCTGGGGCAGTTCAAGAGCTGGAGCTAACTGCAAATTGTCAGAATACAGCAAGACTCCATTAGAAGAAATATAATTACTAAGGTGAGTAATTTTTTTTTCTTTTCTCTGACCTTATTCACTGTCTGAGGAGGAATCCAGCACATGAATGCGGCGTCGTTTTTGTGGTTCCATGGTTTTGAAAAAATTGATGTGTACACTCTGTTGGAAGATGCAGTTACTGCCAAACAAGGTTAGTCCACACAGAAAATCTGGGGGAGTAGTATGAGGGTGCAGTATATTTTTTGTTAGTGTTGGGGTTGAAGACGTTTTCTCTGCCTGTATCACAGAAAAAGTCTTTGAAAGGCTAGGACCAGGGGTGCTTTTTACATCAGAACTGTTCCCAGCAAACAGTAAGGAATTTCTTCGTTGCTTTGCTTCAGTCATTACTGAGTAGTTGTTAATGGAGAGGCTAGATTTCTGTGTCCAGATTCTGGGGCCACTTCTGTTGGTGGCACATTGCCATCAATTAGTCGTTGTATACAGGTTTTCCTGGTGGAGTGACTGGTGATTTTTTTTTTTCTTCAGGGAGACCTGCAGCAACCTTCATTTCATTCATCATTGCCTGTATTTTGTTATGGCCAGCTGTCATGCTATGGTACCATAGCGATCCTTGGTTGCCGGGCACATAGTTTATGTTGGTGGCCAGGTAAAATGGGGATTGGGGATTTGCATTTTAGGTGGCCGCTGTGCGGCATATGCTGTGTAGGCAGCAATTGGATCCCTATCTGGATTTTTTTTGTTTTCATACATTCATGGTTTTATGGGGCGGACATCGCTGGTGTTTTCACCCTTTCTTGTCTTGGTCTGCCACTCACTGTACTGGATGTGGCACTCTCCTAAGAATCTGTGCATAGCTCTAGGTCTCCCCACTTAAGGCAGCAGTGCTCACTGGTACCCAGACCGAAATATGGACTGATACTGAAAAATACCATGTTTAGCAATGAGGTAGGGTTATGTAGACCTATGGTACCAGTTGAATACAGTATGTCTATATCCTTGTCAGTCAGGGCTTCAGTTTTGTTAGGTTTATTACCCTTGCCCTGCTGTTTCAGGTGCTTTTGTTTGGCTTTCAGTGTTTTTAGTGTCTCCTGAAACTCTGTCGTATTTCTGTGAAATATGTAGTGCCCATAGTTATTTTTAAGTAGGTGCCTATTGATGCTACTCAGGAAACCTTGTAGGCTACTAGGCTCATATTCAGAGCCATTGATCGTTTGTATTTTGAAAATGAATTTGGCTACTAACTTTTCCAGCTCTGTGTGTGTGGTATTTCTGTTATGGGTCTGTGCTCGTCGTTATCATGGAGGAACGAATTCAGCAAGTGGATGTCCTATGTTGTCTTTTTGTTAGTTTGTTTATTCTCGTTCTCGAGAATAAATTATTCCTGTTCAGATAATTGTTTTTAAAAAACTGCTGCGGCCATCTTTGTAGACACATTCAGGGAACTGTTTAATGGTTGCGCGGCACCTGATTCTGAATTAGAAAAAAAACACCTTCATGCTTGCATTTGCTGTGGAACATTGTTCTACCCCAGAAGGGTTGAACAGCATTCTAGGGATTTAGCTTCTGTGGTAGTACAACTTTTTACTATGGATAAAAAAAAGAGGTGAACAACATTGTAACATACACTATATAGGGGTAACACTACCTCCCTTTTTCTGCTGGTGATACACCTTCCTATGCACCCCAGTATCCTACTAGCCTTTCCTACTGCTTTGCTATCTTCAGGTCATCAGATATGATGACCCCCAGATCCCTTTCCTGTTTTGTTGAGGTTAACACCTCCCCCAAAAAAGATACGTTACCCCTTGGGTTTCTGTACCCCATGTGCATAGTTTTACATGTTTTGGCATTGAAGACCAGTTGCTAAAACCCTTGACCAGTCTTCCAATTTTTTTAGATCTTCCTTCATTTTCTCCACCCTCTGGTGGGTCCACTCTGCTGCAGATTTTTGTGTCCTCCACGAGCAGGCATACCTTTCCTTCCAGCCCCTCTGCGATATCACTAATGAAGACATTGAAGAGAACTGGTCCCACTACTGACCCCTGTGGCACCCCGCTGGTTACCTTACCTTCCTCCGAGTGAACTTCATTTACTACTACCCTCTGACTTCTGTTACTTAGCCAACTTTGTACCCATTTTACTATCTTTGAATCCACTCTCATGATGCCTAACTTATATACCAATCTTCTGTGTAGAACAGTGTTGAAGGCCTTACTGGAATCCAGGTAGGCCACATCCACCACTCCTCCCTGATCCACCTCCCTGGTAACCCAGTCAAAAAACTATCAGGTTTGTTTAGCAAGATCTACCCCCTGTGAATCTATGCTGCCACGGATCCTGCAATACCAGCTGGATAAGTGTGGGGCTGAGTACCTCTGCACTCATCCAGACCATGAAAGGGTGGTCCAGGCAGCTGACGGTTGCAAGGTTAAGGTTTCCCTTTCTACCTAGCCTCCAGTCCAGGATTCCAGGAACCTGTACAGCAAGGGTAAGAAGGTCTGTACTACAGCTTCCTTGCTATTGAGACAGGCAGCTTACATGGCCTGTAACGCCCAGTACCAGAAAGCCTCTAGAACTCTGTGCTGGCCATGAGCAGAAAGGCCTCAGTGGGCCTGGCTCTAGATTTGGCAGGTACAGCCTAATCTGCTTTGAATGCAGTTCCATATAGCCTTGGGTGCCAATGACACTACTTCCAGGGTCATGGCCTGCTCTACTTCCTTTAGGAGGTTTCCCTATCTCAGACCCACTGACCTGTCCTAAAATATCTAGGGAAAAGACATGGATCAGTTCTCTCTTCAGTGACACAACCAAGGCATAATGAAAAAGAGTGGAGGAGTTCAAGGCCACCTTTAAAGCAGTTCTGATAAGGAAAAGGCCTCCACTTCCTACAGGCCTTATGGAAGGGGCGGTAGAATTATGGGTTACTTTACCCATGCCTTCATGCTCAGATGAGAGGCTTCTTTAGAGGCAGAGGCAGAAGAGCTTCCATGTGGGCTGCTCCAGCTCCAGCACCCAAGGTCAGCCCAGGCAGAACCCCTGACAAGTCTACCCAGGTTGCCTGTCCACTGCCAGTGGGAGGAAGCTGGCTCACTTCTTTCAGGAC
Organism: Neoceratodus forsteri; assembly: GCA_016271365.2. Classification (NCBI taxonomy): domain Eukaryota; kingdom Metazoa; phylum Chordata; order Ceratodontiformes; family Ceratodontidae; genus Neoceratodus; species Neoceratodus forsteri. The sequence goes on along the minus strand of CM028130.1, from coordinate 481,119,955 downwards.
TGGAAAAATAAGTGGGTCCTGAAAGTAGTAAGCCAGGGGCTCACACTGCAGTTCAAAATGTTTCCCAGACTGCAGGTTTGCAGAAACTTGAAACCCTCTGCTCCAACAGTGAGGATTTTACTGGAGTTGGAGGTCAGAAAGTTGCTGCAAGCAAGTGCCGCAGAAAGAGTTCCTCCCTCACAGTCGGGGAAAAGGGCCTCTACTCAAGGTGCTTTCTCACACACAAGGAAAATGGGGAGTGGCGACCCAATTTTGATCTCAGGTTTATGGACAAACACCTGAGGAAAGACAAATTCAAAATGATCACTTTCCACAGTGATTCTATCCTTGCAGCAGGGAGGCTGGTTGGGGTCCCTGGACCTGAAAGATGCATATTGCCACATTTCAGTCAGGTCCAATCACAGGACACACCTATGGTTCAAACTGCCTTCTGGTCAGTACTAGTTCACAGCCCTTCCCTTTGGTCTCTGTTCCGCTCCCAGGGTTTTCACAAAGTGCTTGACTGTGGTTGCAGCATCTCTCAGAAGTCAGGGGGTCATGGGTTTTCCCTTCCTGGACTGCTGGCTAGTCACAGGAAAGTCACAACAGCAAGTCAGGGACTCCCCCCAGCTAACCAGAAGCACCCTAGAGACCCTGGGATTTTTCTCATAATTGTTCAAAATCCCAAACAGAACCAGTAGAAGTGCTGGAGTTCACTGGAGCAGAGCTGGATACTGTTCAGGAAAGGCATTCCACTTCAAGAGAAAGTGGAAAGTCTTCTGGATCTGGAAAATTCCTTCGTCTTGGGCCAACTCAGGCCAGCAATACACTTCCTTCAGCTTCTGGGCCATATGGTCTCTACCACAGCTGTGGTGCCAGGGGTCAGATTCCAAATGAGAGAGATAAAGTATCACTTAAGGACCCACTGGTCCCAAATGAGGCACTCCCTCTCAAAATTTGTGCCTGTGCCAAAAACCCTCTTGCAAACTTTGGATTAGTGGAAAGAAAGAGACAGCCTCAGAAAAGGAATGCCCTGTCAGCAGCAGTCTCCCTCAGTCATGCTGATGACAGATCCTTTCTTCTAGCCTGGGGCGCCCACCTGGTGACCAGACAATGAATGGAGTGTGGACTCCGGAGTTTTTAAGGGCAGTGTTTCTAGCCCTCCAGTTAAGAGGTTCGTCAGTTCAAATCAGGACGGTTAACACCACCACCATGTATTACATCGACAATCAGGGAGGCACAAGATCCTCAAAGCTGTGCACAGGAGCTATGAGGTTCTGGTCCCTAGTTTACTCTTTGGAGATTAAGCTATCAGCAATTTACCTTTCAGGAAAGGACAATGTCCTTGTGGATTCCCTCAGCAGGATCAGCCAGGGGACCATGAATGGTCTCTAAATAAGTAGATGTTAGCCACAATCTCCAGGAGAGGGGGCACCCCAGAAATAGATACGTTCATATCTGAAGAGAATCACCAGCTTCCTCTCTGTTGTTGCAGGCCTTCAGCAGTGGGCTCAGTCCCAATGGATGCCCTGACTTTGGACCGGTCGGGGAAGTTCCTGTATGTCTTTCCCCCATTTCCTCTTTGTTGCGAGTCCTTCTGAAGCTAAGGAGCCAGCCCGGAACCATAACACTAGTGGCTCCAGGCGGGGCTAGACAGCCTTGGTACTCCCTGCTTCTGACCTTCTCCCCTAAGCAGCCTATTCACCGTCCACAGAGACACAATCTACTGACCATGACTCAGGGCAGAGTAGCCTTTCCAAACCTCTGGTCACTGCATCTCAAGACTTGGCTCTTGAGGAGCTAGAGTACTCTGATTTTCAATTTCAGATGAGGTCCTCAAGGTTTCTAGGAAACCTACTGCCAGGAAGACCTATGCTTCTAAATGGAAGAGGTTTTTACCTGTGACGTGTCCCTAAGCAGCTCAGTTCTTTACATGCAGACCTGTCTACACTTCTGGACTACTCGATTCACTTGCAGTCCTTGGGTCTCAGTCCTCCCACTCTTAACGTACAGCTTCACAACCCTATGTAACTCCTCCCCCCAGGTCGCACAGTGAGACGAGCAGCTTGTTGTTCTGTGTGCCCTCCTGGTGGAACATTTCAATAAATAAATACAAATATTTTCAGCAGACAAGGAGAAAATGGTGGCTTCACACCCAATTTTTAAGAAATCCCTTAAAGGCCTACTACACCTGCACCCCTCCTGTTCGGGAACCAGTCTCTCCATGGGATATGAACCTGTGCATAGCCAAGCTCATGGAACCACCCTTCAAGCCTATGACTAGAGCCCTGTGTTTTTCTTAAATAGGAAATAACAAAAAAGAAAAAGAAAATCTAGATATAAAATGAAAACAAACACATGAAAAAGGTTACAAAATTGCTTGTTTTTTGGCAAAAACTAAATAAATGCTTGCAGCAGTTGTTGTTTAGTCTCAGTTGTTACCACAGAGATGATCCACAAGGAAGCAGCAGTGGAACTGCCTGATTCACAAAATCTTTCAAGACCATTGCATAATGCTGCTTAATATGATGTAGTATACTAGAAATGTGATTTCTAGTGTGTATATTGTCATTTTGAGGTATTTTATTAATGTAAATGTGATAACAAGAAATACAACTAAATTTTCAATGAATAAAAAGAAATAACATGAAATTCCAGAAAAATAAAAATTATAAAAAATAAAAAGAATTGCATGGGACTCTACCTATGACTACTGTGGGTTTGAAGTACGTCACCTGAAAGTCGGTCTTCCTAGTGGCCATAACTTTTGTCAAGAGGGGATGTGAGCTGCTGGCTCTTTGCACAGGTCCTGATTACATTACCTTCCACAGGGACATGGTACTTCTGAAGACCAACAGGAAATTTCTTCTTAAGGTGATGTCTGAATTTCATTTGAATCAATCCATCACCCTTCCTGTGTCTTTTACAGCAAAGTCCAGCTCTGGGGAGCAGAAGTTCCATAGTTTGCATGTTAAAAGATCACTCAGTTCTATCTGGACAGCACAAAGGACATCAGATTTTCCCACTTACAGCTGTTTCTCACATATAGTAAGGTGGCCAAGGGCAGGCCAGCTTCTAAAAGGACGATTGCCAACTGGATAGTATCTTGCATCCAGTTCTGCTACACTAAAGCTGGCAAGCAGCCACTGCAAGGCCTCGGCACATTCCATACGGGGCATTGCTGCCTCTGTGGCAGCTGCAAGGGATACTCCCATATTGGAAATTTGTAAAGCAGCTACCTGGAAATCTGTACACACCTTTACAAAGCATTGTTGTCTGGGTGTGCAGTCCAGAAGGGATGCCAGGCTTGGCACTGCTGTCTTGCAGAACCAGGTTCTGTACCCAGCCTCCCAAGGTACTGCTTTATAGTCTGCATACATCAAGCATAGTGAGGGATTCCTGGGGTTTGAAGAAAAACATGACTTATCTTAGTAATATTGTTTCTTTCGAGGGATTCCTCACTGTGCTTGAATCTCCCACCCTGTCTTCCCTTTCAGAACCTGGAAAAGGTTCCACAAGAATCAGTGTCCGTCTATCATTCACTTGTTTGAGCCTTACTTGTTGCTATGCACAACCAGTTTTTCAAGGCTTTTTTGTTTGGTCTGGCATAGCTTGGCCTGGGAAGCCAATCTTTATTACTTTGATAGTGTTTTCATTTTAGGTGTAGCTAGGATAGGTTAGTGAATGTCATAACTGTTGGTCAGTTGGCTTTGAAATAAATCTGACATTAGGCTGCAGAATGTAGTGCCACCATGAGGAAGAGATTTTGAATTGAGTTCTGAGTTCCATGAATAACATACATTCTACTCTCTCCAGGGCAGTTGAACCCAGCAGGCTAACTGCATACATCAAGCACAGTAGGGATCCCTTGGGAGAAACAATATTACTCTGGTTCCACTCTCTCCGGGGCAGTTGAATCCAGCAGGCTAACTGCATACATCTAACATAGTGAGGGATCCCTTGGAAGAAACAATATTACTATGGTACGTTATTATCTGACTTTAGGGATCTCTCTCGCAGCAGGCCACTCCTATGGAACTACCGCCGGGTAGTTTCCAGGTGATCCTAGTGCCTGGCAGTTGTAGTTCCATAAGTGTGGCCTGTGGCAAGAGATCCCCTCGCAGATTTACTGTTACGTAAGTTCTTACGTAACTGTATTTTTCATTCAGTAGGAGGTAGTTGGGGCTGGTAGCACTGTTTATGATGTTGGGGCGCATGGCACTGTGCCCAGTACTGTGTACATGTACATGGTGCATGCCAGCCCCAAAAAGTCTAACTTCTGCAGGGTCCTACTTCCTTAGGCCTTTAGATCAGAGTGTGATGCTATATGGAGGAGATATTCTTGAAGATCTGAAGTTATGGCAAGGAACTTTCTATTCCCTTGAGGTCCTTGTGCCTCCAGCCCTTGGACCAAAGAGTATGGCTCTAAGGAGAAAATAATCAGAAGATCAAGAGTTATAGTAAATAACTTTCTGTTCCTGTAGTTTATAGTGGGAAACCTCATGGAAGGCAGGCTTGAGGATAATATTATATAGATAGTGAGACAGTTAAGGACAGACGAGGATTTTTACCTGTTTAATTTGTCCTTTACTAAATGTTTACCAATTTGTCTTTGGAGTGAACCTTTCTGTCATAGGGATGGAATCATAACCCATGTGTAATAGATCTTTCAAACAACATGAAGTCTTGCTATATTATAGACATTAGCAGTTTGTTCCAGCTCTAGAACTGCCCCGGAGTGAAATGGTTAAAACCATTCCAAAATAGAATTTTGGCACGAGAGCAGCTCTGTCTGTGTCCTTTCAAACTTGATCTGTCAGATTCTTTACTCTGCCTCAGTGAACAGTCGCTCCGGAGATTTCTCTTTCTGCTCGGTTCATTTCTCGGTTTAAAAAGTGTTTTCTCGGTTGGATTTAACCGAGAATAGTTTTATTTTAACCCGCAAAACCGTTCGGTTCAAGCTCTATCTGTGGTAACCGTAAGTAAATGAAGGTTTTGTCTGTGTGGAACTTGTAAGTTATCGGTTCGGTTTTGAACCGATCAGTGGGTTTAAAACTCATTTAAAACTAAAAGTTACTATTTTAGAGTGCGGTTCCCGGTTCTTATCGGTTCTAAAAAAAACGGATTTATTACGGTTTTTTCCAATACCCGTGACACGGTTAGGAACCGATAAGGGTGTCTTGCCTGGCACTGCCGTTAAAAGGGCAAGTTTTTGGTTAGGCTGGCATTATGTCTGAGAAACCCAAAGAAAACCTGGCCCACTGGGTTTCAACACTGTGATGTTTGTGGGAAGTCTTTGCCAAGGCTGACCCACACACCACATGTGTTTATTGTCTGGGGTTTGACCACCTCCAGTCAGACTGCCAGGTATGTAGAATTTCCCTGCAGCCACCGGGAAAAAGATTGGGCAGGCTCAGGAACGAGAGGCAAAAGTCCGCTGACCCGATGGCCAGCCGGTCTGTGCCAACCACCAGAAGGTGAGTGCCTCTGACCAGGGCCAGACTTCCTCGGCAAAAGAAAAGCTGGTTCTGAGGAACTAATTCCAGTAAAGAAAACAAGAAAATCAGCAGGTCTGGAGTCCAAAATTCTTCTCCAACTGCTGCAGAGATAGCAAAAGCCATACAAATTGTCCAGTCACTGTCTCAGGGTCCGTCGAACCACCACTATCTGGTAAAAGGTCGGTTCGTCCGGTCCCAGTGGTTCAGGATTATGATATTGAGAATTTTATGAACCAGAGGAGGGGAGGAGGATTATGAACAGTATGAATGTGGCTGGGAAGGTCTGGGTGTGCCCATTGAACCGGACATCTCCCCAGACAGACCTTTAGAATCTCCCCCTATGCTGTCTGAGTCCCCATCTCATTTTATGTTTTATAAAAAAGTTGCTGAAACCCTCCAGCTTCCTTAGAAGAGGCTGTGGATGAGCAAGAGGAGCCTGATTTTGTAGAAAATGATGGATATTCCAGAGTCTAGGAGATTGTCTGTTCCTTTACATAAGTCTTTTAGGAAACAAACAATTAAAATTTTAAAAGCTCCTAATTCTGTGCCTCCTGTAGATAAAAAGATGGACAGAAGGTATACATTGTCAGGCCCTGATACAGAATTCCTTTCTCAGCAATGCAGTCATGTTGGGGTAGGTCAGGCTGCTGCCTGTGATAAAGCTAATATTCCCTTGGCTTCACATCCTCCTGACAAGGATTCTAGGAAAATTGATGCCATGGCAAAAAAACAGTATATGGCAGCCTCTCTGGGACTCAGGCAAGCAAATTATATGGCTTATGTAGCTAGGTATCAGAAGTCTAGATGGGATACTGTTATGCAATTGGCCAAGCAGGCCCATGGCCAGCTGGCTAGTGAACTAGAACAGGTGGCTGCTGATGGCATTGAAGCCTCTAAGGTTCAGTTTCATGCTGCTGTGGATGTTAATGATGTTTCCTCTAGGGTCATGGCCACATCTGTAGCTTTTCGTAGGTTGGCCTGGCTCAGGTGTACTAGTTTGTCACAGGATACCCAGACTAAGGCTATGGATTTTCCTGTGGTGGGAAATTCTCTGTTTGGAGAGCAGACAGAGAATTACATGAAGAAGATGGATGAATATAGGACTACTTACAAGAGTGCCCAGGCTAAGGAGCGGCAAGCCACTCCTCAAAGGCATGCCCCCAGGGGTAGGGGTAGGCCTTTTCACAGGCCTTTCTACCAGACTCAGGCCTCCTCTGCCTTTGCTCAGAGGGGCTTCTTCAGAGGCATGGGCAGACGAGGGGTGGGCAGACCTGCTCCCACCCCCCAGCCTAAAGCTCCTGCGAAACAGGCACCCTGATGGGGTGCCCAGGGCCGATTCTCCTGTACCAGTGGGGGGCAGGCTGGCTTACTTCAGTCAGAATTGGGCTTCTTTAACCTCCGACAAGTGGGTTCTGGAAGTAGTAAGCAAGGGTCTGGTTCTCAACTTCAAAAAGTTTCCCAAGTTGAGAAGCAGACTTTTTCTACCTGCAAGTGCTTCAGAGACCCTCGCTCTGGAAACAGAGGTCTCATCCCTGTTAGCTCTCAGAGCAGTAGAAAGGGTTCCTCCCCTGCATCAGGGCAGGGGTCTGTATTCCAGATACTTCCTTACCCCAAAAAAGACAGGAGAATGGCGGCCCATTTTAGATCTCAGATATCTGAACAAGCATCTTTTGAAACCAAAGTTCAAAATGGTAACTCTGCAATGATTTTACCTTCCCTAAGGCCAGGGGACTGGCTAGCCTCCCTGGACCTCAAGGATGCCTATTTCCATGTCCTAATCAGAAGATCCCATCGAAAGTACCTCAGATTCGAACTGCCCTCAGGCAATGAAGTTGTGGTCTCTGGCCTATTCCCTGAACACTTCCCTCATAGCAGTTCATCTTCCAGGGAAGGACAATGTCCTAGCGGATACCCTCAGCAGGATTTCCCAGGGCCATCACGAATGGTCCCTGGATCCTCAAGTGCTGGGGATAGTTTTTGCCAGGTGGGCATCCCTCAGATAGATCTTTTGCAGCCCCAGACAATCACAAACTTCCTCTGTTCTGTTGCAGGCCTCCAGTGCTGGGCTCAGTTCCCTGGATGCCCTTCTTCTGGATTGGGAGGAAGTTCCTCTATGCTTTCCCTTTCTCTCCTATTCAAAGTACTAGTCAAAATCAGATCTCAGCCTTGCAGGGTGATTCTGATTGCCCGGATTGGCCAGGCAGCCCTGGTACCCACTCCTTCTGTCTCTGACAGTCCATCTTCCCTGTGCCTCCCAGGAATCACAATCTGTTGACTTGTGCCCAGGGAAGGGTGTGGTATCCGGACCTCAAATCCCTCAACCTCAAGGCCTGGCTCTTGAGGAGTTAGAGTTTGCTGATTTACACCTCTCTCAGGGTTGTTCTTGAGATCCTAAAGGCTTCCAAAGCCTTCCACTAGGGTACTTATAGTTCTAAATGGAAAAGGTTTTCCATTTGGTGTGCTGGGAAAATATTTCCCCAGAATCTGCTGATTGCCCTTTTGTTAGATTACATGGTACATCTTAATTCCTTGGGTCTCAGACCAGCTACCCTGAGAGTTCATTTGGCAGCAGTGTCTGCTTTTGTGTCAGCAGGAAAGTCATCCCTCTTCCTCTCATCCTGTGTTTTCCAAGTTTTGAGGGGTTACTCCGTACTAATCCTCCCTTTGGGAACCGGCCCTGCTTGGGACCTTAATGTTTGCATTGCCCAGTTAATGCAACCCCTTTTGAACCTGTGTCTTCTGCAGAGCTTAAGTACCTAACTTGGAAAACTGTTTTCTAGTGGCTATCACTTCTGCCAGACATAATAGTGAATTTAAGCCTTGTCAGTGGAGACTGACTTTATTTCTTTCCACAGGGATAAGGTAGTCCTTAGGACTAATAGGAAGTTTTTGCCTAAGGTGGTTTCAGATTTCCATCTTAATCAATCTATCTCCCTTCCAGTATTTTTCACTGATCACTCCTCTTCGGGTGAGAGGAGGTTGCACAGCCTGGATGTTAAGAGAGCTCTTAGTTATTATATAGAGCGTACCAAAGGTCACAGGTTTGAATCCCTCCAACTTTTCCTTACCTATGGTGAAGTTGGGAAGGGCAAACCTGCCACTAAGAGATCAGTAGCCAGGTGGATTGTCTCTTGTATCCAATTTTGTTATCAGAAAGTGGGCAGAGTGCCCCCTGGTTTGAGGGCTCATTCTACCAGGGGTACAGCTGTGTCTCTAGCTGCTGCCAGAGATATCCCTTTATTAGAGATTTGCCAGGCTGCTACTTGGAAAACGGTACACACTTTTACCAAGCATTACTCCCTGGATGTCCAGGCCAGGAGAGATGCTCGGTTTGGCACAGCTGTTCTTCAGAGCCTATTCCCTAAGTAGGTTCTGCCCCTCCTCCATGGAGGTACTGCTGTGTATTCTGCTAATGTCTATAATATAGCAAGACTTTGTTGTTTGAAGAAAAAATTACTCACCTTAGTAATGTTGTTTCTTCTAATGGAGTCTTGCTATATTATAGACCTCCCCAACCTGCCCTCTCAGAACCTCTACTTGGTGGGGTGCGGGCAACTTAGTGTGGGCACTACTTATGTCCTGTTAGCATTTTGTCCCTTTGGGACTTTGGGGTGTGTATATGTACGCTGTGTGTGTTTTATTATACTTATGTTCCATTTTCATATTATTAGAATGGTGTTAGTATTTCTGGTCCCCTGACTTGAGTCTTGGGTGTTGGGACCATCAATGGTTGTTATTATTTAGGTAGCCATTTGGCTAGTGTAGGTTACAGCTTCCATACAGACCTTAGTGAGTTTGGCTCGTAAAGATCTGACAGATCAAGTTTGAAAGGACACAGATAGAGCTGCTCTCGTGCCAAAATTCTATTTTGGAATAGTTTTAAAACATTTCACTCCGGGGCAGTTCTAGAGCTGGAACAAACTGCTAATGTCTATAATATAGCAAGACTCCATTAGAAGAAACAACATTACTAAGGTGAGTAATTTTTTCTTCAGTGACAATGTTGGAACTGCTGTAAATGAAAAATAAATCATTGTAAGTTGGGTTTTATTTTCTTCTCTTTTCCTTCCTGTGTCTCTCTTCTAGGTATTCTCTGGTTTGTACTCCCTCTCAGTCCAGTCAGGAAAGGATATGCAAAGATGCATTTACTTGGGTAGTGTTACTTGAGAGTAGTAAGTTGTTGTTTTTTCCATAATTACTGTAGTTGTTTTTATTTGTGGGGTATTTATTCCTAACCTGTCTACTGTCAAAGTTAACTTCATGCCCTTTGCAGTGGCTATTTTGAATTATCGGAGAAGTTGATGTTAAAACAAATGTTTTTGTCATCATTATTCATTCCTACGCAATCCCCGATGTTGCTCATCTAAATTTTGATATTGTACCACATTGTTAATTTTCTGTTTTTCCAGTGTTAAAGCTTATAGTATATTTTTTTAATCTGTGGTTAAAAAGGTTAGGAATTAGTGTCTGTTGCATGTTAGTACTTCTAACCCCAGGAATTCTTCAATATGATTAACTCTTGCAGTCAGCCTCCTGTGTTGAATTCCTCCAGAGAAATGGAACTTAAGCAAATGATGGAACATCCATTGGCTCGTGCCACCATTCAAACTGCTGCCCTTACCAACTGCTGTGTTCCATAACGCTCAGATTTCATTCTCTGCCTGCCTAGTAAAACATCTCAGAGACCGCTCCTCAGAGTAACTGTATTTACATTTATTTTTCGTGAAAAAAAAGTAAACCATACTATTTTTACTTTATCTTGAGTTTATATTGTTTAGCACTAGTTTTAGTTTAACTTTATTCCAGTTTGTAGTTCCTCAGCTGTTCTGAGTAACCGTCTAGGAACAAAAATTAGCTCTATATTTCTTTAACATTGTTTACTTTTTGGTGTGTATTACTTAAGCCTGGACCCGTTCCATAATTTTTATGTTGATTTCAGTTAAATTTCTGTTTAAAAATGTCTGGAAGTGTGGAGAGATGTTTGCTAACGCGGACAAGCACGATTTGTTCTTATTGGGCCTTATTCACAAAGGGTGCAGATGGGATATACGCTGCGTAACCCAAGCGCATAGCCCACCCACACCTGGCCACGCACACTGCACCCCATCCGTGCGATGCATGAAGCAGGGCCTCCCCAGCCTATGTGCCCGATCCGCGGCTGATCCCTGGCTGTGCGTGCAGCTCCGCACTGGGGAGGGGTGGGGGCCATGGCAGCACTCTGTGCAATGCACGAACTTGTGGAGTGCTGCACACGGTGGCTGGCAGCTATGCATTTTGAAAGCGGCCTTAAACCCGGACGTCAGGTTACACGCCTCCCCCGGGGATGGAACCACCGGCCACAGCGGTCACGGCAGGGGGCTTCGGCACCCCCAATATGGATGCCCCTGCCTTTGGGGCACACTGGGTGGGTTGGGGCGGTTGGCCAGTGACTTCGGCCTCAACATCATGCCTGGCACTCTGCACGCTGGGACAAACATGGCGCCCTGTGGGTGCAAGGGATCCACTCCAGGACCCAGTCTGGGCAGCTGATTGGCTGCGTGGCTGGGTCTGCAGCCCCACACCGGACCACCCCTTGAACCTGTGCACCAAGCGCTGTTCGTGAATGTGGTCCCCACGCAGATCTCCTGCGGTATGCGGGGGGAGGATGAATGCAATTCGCGCATACCCCCACCCGCTTTCATGAATAGTGCCCATTGTGTTTAGGTGAATTCAACTTTCAAGCAGACTGTGAAATTTGCAAAATATTCCCAACCAAAACCATTGAAAAAAAGGTTGGAACATTTTAAAAAGACAATGACCACTCCCTTGGTTTCAGAGGATCAGATCACAGATCAACTGAGCCCCTCTTCTTCCAAGAAGGAAAAAGTTAAGGAGCCAGAACCGACCGCTATCTACAAAGGTGAGTCCTGTAAGCTGAAGCGTACTGGGGAACCGACTGGTGACTCGGTTCCCGCAAAGAAAAAACATAAACCAAAATACACCGCACCTCCTACTGAAAAAGCAAAGGAGCTGTTGGTGCACAAACCGACCATGCCAGTGGCTGAAGCATTTGCTCAGGTTCTGCAGGTGCTCCAAGCCTTGCGAACTGCTGCTTTACATGGTCTGATCCCGTTTCCAGTGCACCCAGTGCACCAGCAGATCCAACGGTTCTGGCATTGATTCAGTCATCGGGTCCTTGATAGGATTCGTGCTCAGTTCCACTCACTCAGGACCCTTCCTACAAAGAATATGACACAGAGGAGATGGAAGACGATGGGGAACCAATAGAACCAGAGGTTTCTCTGGATCAAGAGTTTGATTCCAGCTCCCAGGCTACCGGAGGATTATTCCTCCCACTATACCTTTGTGAAGCAAATTGTAGAAGCCTCTGATCTTGCCACAAATGAAACCATGGAAGATAAAGAGGAGGCAGAATCTTTGGACATGATGGGTTTGGCACCCACTAAAAGGCTATTGCTCCCTATAAATAAGTCTTTAAGGAAGCAAGTTATGAAGGTTTTAGAAAACCCAAATTATGTCCTGCCCAAAGATAAGAAAGCTGACAAGAAGTATTAGCTGGCTAGATCAGGGGCTGAGTTTTTCTTTTCTCACCCTGATCATGAAAGGATAGTACAAGCTGCAGCTTGTGACAGGGCTAGTATACTACTGGCATCCCATCCATCTGAGAAAGATTCCAGAAAAATAGACAGCATGGCAAAGAAAGGCTACTTGGCTGCTTCTTTGGCCATTAGACAGGCAAATTATATGGCTTATGCTGCTCAATACCAAAAAACACTGGCACTCAGTGATGGCAGTGGTGGATAAGGCACCTGCAGGATTGGCTACTGATCTGGCAGACAGCCAGGTGTAGACTGGGGGCTACAAAGTGCCAGTTTCACATGGCAGTGGATGCCAATGACATTGCTGCCAGATGGATGGCACTTACAGTGGCTCAGAGAAAGTTTGCTTGTCTTAGAACCAAAAACCACTCTCAGGATACCCAAACCAAAGCCATGTTTGTTCTATGTGAAAACAGTTCCCTGCTTAGTGATAAAATAGAGGCTTACATGAAAAAGGTGGATGAGTACAAAACCACCTATAAGAGTAATGCCACAAAGAAGAAACCCTTCACCTCATACAGGCCACAGGGAAGGGGAGGTAGAGGTAGGTCAGCATATTGCATACCATTTTTCCAGGCACAGGCCAGTCCAGAATATCCACAACAGAGAGGTTATTTCAGGGGAAGGGGCAGAGGGGTTTCAGACGTGGGGATCAAGCCTTCCAGGCTAAATCCCAACCCAAGCAGAATCCCTGATATGTTTGCCAGGGTCGCCTCCCTATTTCCAGTAGGGGGCAGACTAACTCACTTCTTCCAGGCTTGGAGAAACATCACCACAGACAAGTGGGTCCTGGAAGTAGTTGGTCAGGGCCTGGCCCTCTGTTTCAGATCACTTCTCAAGTTAAGGTCAAGACTTTTCAGACCAGCTTCCACTACCGAAAGGACACTTCTGGAAGCAGAAGTGTCCAACCTTCTGCAGTCAAAGGCAGTAGAACTGGTTCTAACCCCAAGGAATTCTTTGATGTGCTTAACTCTTGCAGTCGGCCTCCAGTGTTGAATTACCCAGAGAGTGGAGCTTATGCAAATGATGGCACACTCATTGGCTCATGCCACCATTCAAACTGCTGCCCTTACCAACTGCTGCGTTCTGTAATGCTCAGATTTCATTCTCTGCCTGCCTAGTCAAGACGCCTCAGAGATCTCTCCTCAGAAGTGACTGTCCTTCATTGTTTTTTCCTGAAAAAACAAGTAAACACTTTATTTTTATTTTCATTTTCTCTGCTGCCTTTATCTTCTTCCGTATAGTTTAGCATTAGTTTAGTTTTAATTTTTCTTCAGTTTTGCGGTTCCTCTTTGGGTGTGAGAAACCATTGAGAAACTGGCATTTGTCTTTCATTTATCTAACTTTTTATTTTTATATTTAATTATGTTGTGTTAACCGGAACCGTTCCATTATTTTCTGTATGCTTTTATTTTAAAGTGTGTTTTTTTCCCTTTGAGATCCGACCGTGTTTACACTCAGAGTGTTTTTTCAGGAACCAGTACTTGTGTATTTTTATACATAGTTTGTGGTTCAGGATCCGAGTTAAAACCCTTTTTTGTGGGTTTCTTAAATATGTCAGAGAGGCCAAACAAGAAAATAGGGCCCACTGGTTTTAAGAACTGTACAAAGTGTGAAGACTTATCCGCTAGGGCTGACAAACACGATTTGTGTTTGTTCTGCTTAGGTGAGTCCCACCAAAAACAGTTGAAAAAAGGTTGGAAAGGTTTAAGAAAAAGACAGCTTCTTCAACGTTTCCGGGGCATCAGGGTTGTGACCAACCCAGCTCTCCTTGTACTACTACTACTAAAAAAGATAATCTAATGAAACCAAACTGACTGCTTCTCATAAAGGAGAGCCCCCTAAAGCAAAACAAACCAGGGATCTGGCTGGTGAACTGGTTCCGCCAAAAAAGAAGCATAAATTAATGCATACAGACCCTCCAGCTGAAAAAGCAAAGGTGCCTTCTGTACCAAAATCAGCTATGCCTACAGCTGAGGCAGTTGTTCAAGCTTTGCAAGTCCTCCAGGCTTTGCAAACTATGGCTAATCAAGGGCTTTTACCTGTTCCAGTTCAACCAGTATCGGTAAGTTCTGTGGTTCTGTCTACTGTTCTGCAACCGATACCCACATCGGTTCCAGGACCGGTTCCTTCTATCCAGGAACCGGTCTATGAAGAATATGATGATGATGATGAGGAGGATGAAAGGGAACCTATTAAGCCAGAGGTATCCCCTGACCAAGAATCTGAATCCCCTCCTAGGTTGCCTCTAAAGGGGAAAGGGTTCTATTCCAGGTACTTCTTGACCTTAAAGAAAAATGGGACATGGCCACCCATTTTACACCTAAGAGCTCTGAACAAACACTTGGCAAAACCAAGATTCATAATGGTAACCTTAGCAATGATCCTTCCCACGCTTCAGCAAGGAAACTGGCTGGCATCATTGGATTTAAAAGATGCCTATTTCCACATTCCAATAAGGGAGTCCCGCAGAAGGTACCTAAAGTTCAGATTACCATCGTGTCTGTACCAGTTTTCAGCTCTGCCATTCGGGCTAACCTCAATTCCCAGTGCATTCACAAAGTGCTTGGCAGTGGTGGTGGCATACCTAAGAAGGCAGGGCATCACAGTATTTCCCCTACCTAGATGACTGGCTAGTCATGGGAAAATCACCACAGCAGGTAAAGTCTGCTGTCAGGTCCGGGTACCCTAGAGTCCCTGAGGTTCCTGGCCAGTGCCCAAAAGTCGGTTCTTCAGTCTGTCCAGGTACTGAACTTCAAAGTTGCAGGTTGGATACCCTGAAGGGAAGGGCCTTCCTTCTTCAAGAAAGGGTGGACAGCATTCTACATGTAACCCCCCTGCAAATGGGGGTTCCCAAAAGACTTCCAGGAGCTTGCTTGAATGCTCCAAGCCTGAATGGTGTTTGGCATTTAAGCCATTTATCAGTGAGTGTTTTTAGAACCTCTGGTACTGTCTCTTTAAGAGCTGTCTGCTTGCAGACATAATTAGTTTGTATGGGGGACTGTGTGTTTCTTTGATTGAGTACCACTCAAGCTGCTGCCAATTCACTTCATTTTTGCAGTCACTAGGGAGTGCAAAGGGAACCTATCTGAAAGATGTAACTGTTTGCCAGAAATTATTTAGCGTAATAATGAAATTACAGTTTGTCTAACCTGCTTTCTTTGCAGTCAGAACTGTGTCTGCTAGTTCCCCATTCTAGTTTTGAACTGCTGAACTGGACCAATCAGTGTGGGGTAAGCTAGCTCTAAAATGGTGCCTTGGACGAATCAGAACTTGACTCATAATCTGAGCCAGCCACAAGAGGATTGTATGGGCAGTGACTCTGGGAGATGTAGTTTAGACTTCAGTGCCTTTTTGACCAACAGCAGCAGTCTATTGTGAGTGACAGCCAATCCAGTCAAGAACTGGGAGGAACTCAAAGGAAGTGCCCGTTTTGTCGGTTGGAGTTTCAGTTGAGCTTTGGCAGTGAAGAAGGAAGGAGCCCTGTGTTTTTCAGTGTGCAGTTTTAGTCAAAAACGTGTGTAAGGCCCAGAGTTCGGTCTGCAGCTTGTGTAACAGCTTGTTAGGACTGAATCCGTCCTGTGAAAAGAATCAAAGGATCTCTGAAGAGTAGAAACCAGGCTCACCCTGTAGAAGACTGGAGGAATTGCTGAAAATTGCACTCGGTCTGTCAGGAACTGAATCTGCTGTGTGTTCTCCCGGTATTGTGCAGTAATTGCGATCGGGATACAGATGCAGCCTGCCTGGTATAGTGCTTTTTATATGGATGTGTGAAGAGGTTTGTGTACCTCAAGTGAGCCCTGCTGACATTGAAGGACCCTATCTTATTTGGAGGTCGTGAGTACTAATTCAGGTCGCTCCTGTTGAATTGCCACATTAAATCCAAATGGAATTACTGTACTGCTGACTGTTTAATTCTCCTTTTCTCTGTGAAAGGGCCCCTACCAGCTGCCACTGGTTTGGACTAGCCCACTGGGGCTTGGGTACCCAGGGACAGTAACTGATAGGGATAGGCCTGTGCACAGAGCCATAGGTAGATTATTAGAGTGATAAGCTAATTAACCTGATTTCCCTGTCCTTGTTATATCCCCTAAATAAATCAGAGCTGCTTGTTTCAGCAAAGTTATACTGCCTGAGGTATTTGTCTATGTTAAAGTACTGTACTGTGATTGTTGCACTGTATTCTCATTTCAGGAGGTCCCAGTGCCGGACCCAGACCTGGGGTAAGTGTATACTGTGAAGGTAATTCTGATATATTGTGTGGGCCACTAGTGGGAAGAAAGGGGGGTTGCAGTGTCCCAGAGGGCTGTGACCAAGTTAGTTTAACTATTGCAAACCCTGACCTCTGGGTGGAGGCACCCGCCATTGGATCCAGGCCCCTCAACCTGTTAGTGGCAAATCAGGCAGGGGTAGTAGCCCCTGGGATAGCGCCATCTAGGGGTTACATACAGATTACTGAGACATTCTGTCTCAGCTCACCAAGGTCAGCAAGGCATTTCATGCAGTTATTGGGCCACATGGCTGCAGCCACAGGAACAGCCATGGGTTCCAGATTTCAAATGAGAGACATTCGGTTCCACCTCAGGGCACATTGGTGCCAGAGGAGGGATTCTTTCACAAAAATGGTACCAGTAACAAGAACTCTACTGCAGGCCTTGCAATGGTGGCAGAACAGGGAAAACTTCAGAGAAGAAGTCCCATTCCAGCAGGAGTCACCCTCATTAGTGCTCACAACAGATGCTTCCCTACTGGGTTGGGCTACATATCTGGAAGAACACACAGTGTACGGCACCTGGTCCACTGCAGAATCACTCCTGCACAAAAATCTGCTAGAGCTCAGGGCAGTGCTCTTTGCACTGCAGGCATTCGCATCCTTGGTACAGGGAAAGGTGGTACAAGTCAAGACAAATAACACCACCATGTACTACATCACCAAGCAGGGAGGGAAAAGGTCCAACCCTTTGTGTACAGAAGCAATGGAAGTGTGGAGTCTGGCCTGTTCATTGCAGGTGGCCTTGCTGGCCATTCATTTACCAGGGAAGGGCAACAAACACTCTAGCGGATGCTCTCAGCAGAATCAACCAAAACCACCTCAAGTGGTCCATAAACACACAGGTACCAGAGGTGGTGTTCAGGAGGTGGGGCACTCCAGAGATAGATCTCTTTGCTTCACAGGATAACCATCAGCTACCCAAATTCAAACAAAATGAAGTCTTGCTGTATTCTGACTATTGCAGTTAGGTCCTGTCTTTCAACTGCCCCGGAGAACAAAGAGTTAACTTTCCATGGCCAGCATGAAATGTTTAGCGCGAGCTTGGTTGAAGCCCCTGTCTGCTGTTGTTTAAACTCCAACCGTCAGATTCTTTACTCCGCCTCACTGAACAGTCGCTCCGGAGATTTCTCCTTTGCTCGGTTCAAAAAAGTCGGTTAAAGTTTCGTTTTTCACTCGGTTTCTACCGAATTTCTGCTACCGAATCTGTCCGTTTAAGTCTCTGTCTGTGGTACCGTGACTACTAGATAGGTTTTACATTTAGTTTCTGTGTGGAACTTGTAAATTTTGGATCAGTTCGGTTTGAACCAATCAGTTTGGTCTAAAAAAGTTTTGAATTTGTTTAGAGTGTGGTAACCGGTCCATATCGGTTCTAAAAAAACCTGATTAATTATGTTTTTTTCCATGACCCGTAACACGGTTAGTAACCGATAGGGGAGTCTTGCCTGGTGGATTGCCGAAAAAAGGGTAAGTTTTAGATAGGATAATAATAATAATAATACAATTTATTTAATTGAGCGCCTTTCAAAATTTCAAGGCGCTGTACAGCAAAAACAAACATAAAACATATTCAATACATTTAATAAACTCAACTATGAACATATATTCCAATACAACAGTATAAAATCAGAACAAAAAAGGAAACGCCTTTTCCCATTAAAAGGTCTTTAGTGCCTGTTTAAAACTCCCCACCGTCCCACACTCCCGGAGCTGACGGGGCAGAGAATTCCAGAGGGTAGGTGCAGCAAATCCAAACGCACGGGCACCAGATGACTTCAGATTTACCCTCGGAATCTCCAGCAACCCCTCGTCAGCCGAGCGGAGCTGTCGCAGAGCGGTGTAAGGCACCAGGAGTTCTTTCAAGTAGTCGGGACCCAGACCGTGTAGGGCTTTGTAGGTCAAAAGACCCACTTTAAAGGTGATCCGCCACTGTATTGGCAGCCAGTGCAGAGCAGCAGCACAGGGGTAATAAGAGAACTTCTAGAGGCCCCAGTCAACAAACGTGCTGCCGCGTTCTACTCTAGCTGCAAGCGGCGGATATCAACCCCAGGAAGTCCTAGGTAAAGGGAGTTACAGTAATCAAGGCGAGATGTCACAAAGGCATGGACCAAGACCGGCAGGTCACTGGATGGAACAAGATGCCTAATCCTGGCAATGTTCCTAAGATGGAAAAAGTCCAGCTTGACAACTGCAGACACCTGATGACGGAGGGTCAAACCAGCGCCAAGCTCCACTCCCAGGTTACGCTACCTATTCAGAGGTGAGGATCTGGTCCACCCCAGGATTAATCCAGAGGGAGACCAGTCCTCAACTCCTCTACCCTGCAACCCGGGTCCACAACCATAACCTCAGTCTTTCCTGGGTTCAACTTTAAACCACTGAAATTCATCCAGTCTTGGATGTCTGCGAGGTAGTTGTTCAGTACCGAGATAGCACTAACCTGGTCAGGTGCAAAAGACAGGTAGAGCTGGGTATCATCAGCATAACAGTGAAACCTCAGCTCATACCGTCTTACACTGTCTCCGAGGGGTAGCATATATACTGCGAATAACATGGGGGAAAGCACCGAGCCCTGAGGCACCCCACAAGGCAGAGAGAAGGCCCCGGATGAAAACAAACCCGAGACCACTCTCTGCGTTCTCCCTTCGAGGAACGATGAAAACCATCTGAGGACTGTACTCGATAGCCCACAAATGGACCTCAGGCGTACGAGCAGAACCCCATGATCCACAGTATCAAAAGCTGATGATAGATAAAGAAGAACCAAGATAGAACGGTGTCTCCGATCTCTCGCCATCAGAAGATCATTGAGCACCCGAACCAAAGCAGTCTCGGTACTATGCCTCATGTGAAAACCAGACTGGAGAGGTTTGTATAAACTATGGATGGCCAAATGGTTATCCAATTGAGCCGCGACAACTTTCTCAATAACCTTCCCCACAAAAGGGGGGTTAGAGATTGGCCTGTAGTTTGCTAGGTCATCCGGTTCTAAAGAAGCTTTCTTCAGACCGGGAGTCACCACCCCTTCCTTCAGAGAGCTAGGAAAAACTCCCATATCTAAAGAACACCGGATAATCCGAGCTAAGACCGGGCCGATGATCTCACTACAACCCAAAATCAGGGAGGTAGGGCCAGGGTCTAAACTGCAGCATGTGGGAAGCAACTCATGGACAGTCCTCCTAGTGTCTACGAGATCCGGCAGGTCAAAGGCACTCCAGGAAACTCCAGGCTCTGCGACAGGACACCGATCAACTGCAACATCCTTGGAATGTGGTTGGAGACATCCCCTCCTGATGTCTTCAACCTTATTCGCAAAGAATCAAGTGATCTCCTCACAGTCAGTTTGAGTAAAGACTCGACAGATCTGCTGACAGGCTGGGTTGCACAGGATTGGCCATGTCTGAGAAACTCAAGAAAAAACCGGGCCCACTGGGTTTCAACATTGCAGTGTGTGTGGGGAAGCCTTTGCGAAGGCTGATCCCCACACCACCTGTGTTTATTGTCTGGGGTTTGACCACCTCGATTCAGACTGCCAAATTTGTAAGAGTTTTCCCAAAGCTACCCTGGATTAGAGAGTAGGTAGACTGAGAGAAAGGGAGGCCGAGAAGTCCGCTGACCCGGATGGCCAGCCCGGTTCAGTTCTGACTGAACCAGAAGGAGTGCCCTCTGACCAGGGCGAAACTTCTTCGGGCAAAAGGAGAGCCGATTCTGAGGAGTTGTTCCGGTTAAAAGAAAGAGAAGAGAAAAATCATCCGGTTCGGATCCACAATTTCTTTCTCTGACCGCTGATGAAATAGCCAAAGCGATAAGGATAGTGCAATCGCTAACTTCGGTTCCGGCCAAACCGGCACCATCTGGCAAGGGCTCGGTTCGGTCGGTTCCGGATTATACTTTAGAAGAATTTTATGAACCAGAGGAGGAGTATGATGAGGATGATGATGATTATGAAAGTCTGGATGTGCCTGTTGACCCGGACATCTCCCCAGACAGACCTTCAGGTGTTTCTCCTCCTAGGCTTTCTGAGTCCCCTTCCCACTGTATGTTTTACAAGAAAGTGGCTGAAACCCTCCAGCTTCCAATGGAAGAAGCAGTAGAGGATCAGGAGGAGCCTGGTTTTGTTGAAATGATGGACATCCCAGAGTCCAGGAGGCTGTCTATTCCCCTCCACAAATCTTTTGAGAAACAGACATTTAAAATTCTAAAGACTCCTAACGCCATACATCCTGTGGACAGACGAATGGACAAGAGGTATACCTTTTCAGGCTAAGACACGGAGTTCCTTTCTCAGCAGTGCAGCCATGTTGGGGTAGTGCAGGTTGCTGCCTGTGATAAGTCAAGTATTCCCTTGGCATCACACCCCCCAGATAAGGACTCCAGGAGGATTGATGCCATGGCAAAGAAGCAGTACATTACAGCATCTTTGGGACTCAGGCAGGCTAACTATATGGCCTACACAGCTAGGTACGAGAAGTCCAGGTGGGACACTGTGCTGGGTCTGGCTAAACAGGCCCCTGACCAGCTTGCCAAGGAGCTGGAACAGGTGGCTGCGGATGGGATTGAGGCATCCAAGGTGCAATTTCATGCTGCTGTGGACTCCAGTGATGTTTCATCTAGAGTCATGGCTACATCTATGGCCCTTCAGAGGATGGTTTGGCTCAGATGTACTAGTCTATCACAGGATACCCAGGCTAAGGCCATGGATTTCCCTGTCATTGGTAATTCTCTGTTTGGAGAGCAGACAGAGAACTACATGAAATAGATGGATGAGTACAGGACCACCTACAGGAGTGCTCAGGCCAAAGAAAGGCAAGCCACTCCTCAAAGGCAGCACTCCATGGGCAGGGGCAGGCCCTTTCAATGGCCTTTTTTACCAAGCCCAGGCCTCCTCTTCTGCTTATGCTCAGAGGGGGTTCTTCAGAGGGAGAGGCAGACGGGGAATGAGCAGGCCTGCTTCCACCCCTCAGCCTAAAGCCCCTGCCAAGCAGACACCCTGATGGGTCTGCCCGGCCGATTCTCCAATACCTGTAGGGGGCAGGCTGGCTTACTTTGTCCAGGACTGGAAGTCTCTGACATCAGACAAGTGGGTCCTGGAAGTAGTAAGCCAGGGACTGGTTCTCAGCTTCAAAACATTTCCCAAGATGAGAACCAGATCCTTTCCACCTGCAAATCCATCAGAGACCCTTGCCCTAGAGGCAGAGGTTTCTTCCCTCTTGGCTGTCAGAGCCATAGAAAGGGTTCCTACCCTACACAAGGGCAAAGGATTGTACTCCAGGTATTTCTTAACCCCCAAAAAAACAGGCGGCCCGTCCTGGATCTAAGATATCTGAACAAGCACCTTTTAAAACCAAAGTTCAAAATGGTGACTCTGGGAATAATTCTGCCTCTCTAAGGCCAGGGACTGGCTAGCCTCCTGGACCTCAAAGATGCCTACTTTCACATTCCCATCAGGTGCTCCCACAGAAAGTACCTAAGGTCTGAGTTGCCCTCAGGCCACTATCAATTCAGAGCAATGCCCTTTGGCCTAACATCAGCCCCAAGGGTGTTCACAAAGTGCCTGGCAGTAGTGGTTTCCTTCCTAAGGAGAAAAAAGGTTTCCATCTTTCCATATCTGGACGACTGGCTCATAGTGGGTCAGTCTCCAGACCAAGTCAAGTCACATCTGCAAGTAGCTGAGCAAGTGCTCACTTCCTTAGGATTCTTCCTCAGCCTTCCAAAGTCAGTTCTCGAGCCAGTACAGCTCCTCACCTTAATAGGGGTGGAACTGGATACAGTAAGGGCAAGAGCCTTCCTTCCCGGGACAGGGCAAGGACCCTATGGAACTGGCTCTTCATTCACCCTACAGGTGTCTCTACCAGCAAGGCATTTCCTTCAGCTTCTGGGCCACATGGCAGCTTCCACAGCAGTGGTCCAGGGAGCAAGATTCCAGATGAGGGACATTCAGTTCCATTTAAGAGCCTTCTGGTCCCAAAGAAAGGATTCCCTTACCAAACTAGTCCCAGTGACCCGAACCCTGATCCAGGCTTTGTAATGGTGGCGGGATCAGGACAATTTGAGACAAGGAGTTCCTTTTGTCACTCAGTCTCATTCAGTGATACTCACCACAGATGCTTCCCTGCTCGGCTGGGGAGCTCACCTGGGGGAATCTTACCACCCAGGGACTGTGGTCACCTCAAGAATCTCTGCTTCACATTAATCTCTTGGAATTCAGAGCAGTGTTTCTGGCACTGCAAGCCTTTTCCAAATCTGTACAGAACAAGGTGGTCCAGATCAGAACAGACACCAGCACCACCATGTGGTACATCAACAAGCAGGGAGGCACTCAGTCTACGGCCTTGTGCACAGAGGCAATGAAGTTGTGGTCCCTGGCCTATTCCCTGCAAACTTATCTGATAGCAGTTCACCTTCCAGGGAAGGACAATGTCTTAGCAGATGCTCTCAGCAGGATATCCCAGGGCCATCACGAATGGACCCTAGATCCTCTAGTTTTGAAGGTGATTTTCTCGAGATGGGGCACTCCACAGATAGATCTTTTTGCAGCCCCAGACAATCACCAACTTCCTCTCTTTTTTTGCAGACCCCGAGTCTTGGGTTCAGTCCCCCTGGATGCCCTGATTCTGAATTGGGAAGGAAAATTTCTGTATGCTTTTCCCCCCTTCCCTCTCCTGTTCAAAGTGTTAGTCAAGATCAGGTCTCAACCATGCAAAGTGATTCTGATTGCTCCAGACTGGGCCAGACAGCCCTGGTACCCACTGTTGCTGTCCTTAGCAGTCCACCTTCCCCTGTCTCTTCCCAGGAATTACAACCTGTTGACATCCTCTCAGGGGAGGATTTGGTATCCAAACCTCAAATCTCTCAATCTCAAGGCATGGCTCTTGAAGAGTTAGAGTTTGCTGATCTGCACCTTTCAAACAACATGAAGTCTTGCTGTATTCTGACAATAGCAGTGAGTCCCAACCTTCAAACTGCCCCGGAGATGAAAGAGTTAACGTTCCATGCCAAGCATGGAATGCTGAGCTCGAGCTCGGTTGTTACTCTGTCTGTTGCTGTTTAAACTCAAACCGTCAGATTCTTTACTCCGCCTCACTGAACAGTCGCTCCAGAGATTTCTCCTTCTGCTCGGTTCAATTTGTCTGTTAAAGTACCGCTTTTCTCGGTTTTCGGGCGAATTTAAACTGTAACCTGATGGTTCAGTCTCTGTCTGTGGTATTTGTGAGTACTAGATAGGTTTATATTATTTTCTGTTCTGTGTGGAACTTGTAAATGGTTCATCGGTTCGGTTTCAACCGATCAAGTTGTTAAAAAAATCTTTATTTGTACTTTTAGAGTGTGGTTACCGGTTCTTATCGGTTCTAAAAACGGATTTTATTATGTTTTTTTCCACGACCTGTAACACGGTCAGGAACCAATAAGAGGGTCTTGCCTGGCAGATTGCCATTAAAAGGGTAAGTTTGGTTAGGACTGGCACAATGTCTGAGAAACCCAAAAGAAAAACTGGGCCCACTGGGTTTCAACACTGCAGTGTGTGTGGGGAAGTCTTTGCTAAGGCTGACCCCCACACCACCTGTGTTTATTGTCTGGGGTTTGACCTCCTCAATGCAGACTGCCAGATTTGTAAAAATGTTCCTGCAGCTACCCTAGAAAAGAGAGTTGGTAGGCTCAGGGAAAGGGAGGCCAAAAAGTCAGCTGAACTGGATGGCCAGCCCGATTCGGTTCAAACTGAACCAGAAGGAGTGCCCTCTGACCAGGGCGAGACTTCTTCGGGCAAAAGGAGAGCCGGTTCTGAAGAGTCGGTTCCGGCTAAGAGAACAAGAAAGGAAAAATCAGCTGGTGTGGATCCAAAACTTTCTTTTCCACCCGCTGAAGAAATAGCCAAAGCGATAAAAATTGTGCAGTCGCTTTCCCCGGTTCCGACCGAACCGGCACCATCAGGGAGGCGCTCGGTTTGGCCGGTTCCACCGGTTCAAGATTATGATTTAGAGGAATATTATGAACCGGAGGAGGAGGAGGAGGAAGAGGAAGAGGAGTATGAGGAAAGTGAATGTGGTTGTGAAAGTTTGGATGTGCCCATTGACCCGGACATCTCCCCAGACAGACCTTCACGAGTGTCTCCTCCTAGGCTTTCTGTGTCCCCCTCCCATTTCATGTTTTATAAGAAAGTGGCAGAAACCCTCCAGCTTCCTATGGAAGAAGCTGTGGACGACCAGGAGGAGCCTGACTATGTGGAAACGATTGATATCCCAGAGTCTAGGAGACTGTCTATTCCCTTACACAAATATTTTGAGAAACAGACATTTAAGATTTTAAAGACTCCTAATACAATACATCCTGTGGATAAAAGAATGAACAAGAGGTATACATTGTCAGGCTCAGATATGGAGTTCCTTACACAACAATGCAGCCATGTTGGGGTAGTACAGGCTGCAGCCTGTGATAAGGCAAATATTCCCTTGGCTTCACACCCCCCAGACAAGGACTCCAGGAGGATTGATGCCATGGCAAAGAAACAGTACATGGCAGCATCCTTGGGACTCAGACAGGCCAACTATATGGCCTACACTGCAAGGTATCTAAAATCCAGATGGGACACTGTCATGGCTTTAGCAAAACAGGTCCCTGGCCAGCTTGCCAGGAGCTGGAGCAGGTGGCTGCTGATGGTATGAGGCATCCAAGGTGCAGTTCCATGCTGCAGTGGACTCCAGTGATGTGTCATCTAGAGTCATGGCTACATCTGTGGCACTGTAGAATGGCTTGGCTCAGATGTACTAGCCTGTCACAGGATACCCAGACTAAGGCCATGGATTTTCCTTGTTAGGTAATTCTCTGTTTGGGGAGCAAACAGAGAATTACATGAAGAAAATGGACTAATATAGGATTCACCCATAGGAGTGCACAGGCCAAGGAAAGGCAGTCCACCCTCAGAGGCAGCACCCCAGGGCAGGGCAGGCCTTTCATAGGCCTTCTACCAAGCCCAGGCCTCCTCTTCTGCCTATGCTCAGAGGGGGTTCTTTAGAGGGAGAGGCAGAAGGGCCAAGCAGACCTGCTTCCACCCTCAGCCAAAACCCCCCAAACTGACACCCTGATGGGTTTGCCAGGGCCGATTCTCCACTACTCAGCAGGCTGGCTTACTTTGTCCAGGACTGGGAGTCTCTAACATCAGACAAGTGGGTCCTGGAAGTAGTAAGTTAGGGACTGGCTCTCAGCTTCAAAAATTTCCAAAGCTGAGAACCAGATCCTTTCCACCTGCAAATCCTCAGAGGCACTTGCCATAGAGGCAGAGGTCTCTTCCTCCTGGCTCTCAGAGCTGTGAAAGGGTTCCACCTCACACTAGGGCAAAGGATTGTACTCCAGGTACTTCCTTACCCAAAAGACAGGAGAATGGTGGCCCATCCTGGATCTCAGATACTTAAACAAGCACCTTTTAAAACCAAAATTCAAAATGGTGACTCTGGGAATTATTCTACCCTCTCTAAGGCCAGGGGGCTGGCTAGTTTCCCTGGACCTCAAGGGTGCCTATTTCCATATTCTCATCAGAAGCTCCCATCGAAAGTACCTCAGGCTCGAGCTGCCCTCAGGCCATTACCAGTTCAGAGCAATGCCCTTCGGTCTAACCTCTGCTCCAAGGGTGTTCACAAAATGTCTGGCAGTAGTAGTTGCTTCTCTAAGAAGGCAAAGGATTGCCATCTTCCCATATCTGGACGACTGGCTCATAGTAGGCCAGTCCCCAGACCAAGTCAAGTTACACCTACAGATAACTCAGCAACTGCTCACCTCTTTGGGTTTCCTTATGAATCTTTCAAAGTCAGTTCTAGAGCCTGTTCATCTCCTCACCTTCATAAGCGCAGAGCGAGATATAGAAAAGGCCAGAGCTTTCCTTCTCCTGGACAGGGCAAGGACCCTTATCACACTGGCCTCTTCATTCACCCTGCAGGTGTTTCGATCAGCAAAGCATTTTCTGCAGCTACTGGGGCACATGGCTGCTTCCACAGCAGTGGTGCAGGGAGCAAGATTTCAGATGAGGAACATTCAGTTCCATTTGAGAGCCTTTTGGTCTCAAAAGAAGGACCCTCTGACCAAATTGATCCCAGTGACTCGAACCCTGATCCAGGCCTTACAGTGGTGGCAGGATCAGAACAATCTAAGACAGGGAGTTCCCTTTGTCACTCAGTCCCACTGTTTAATCCTTACTACAGATGCCTCCCTCTTGGGGTGGGGGGCTCACTTGAGCGACCTGACTACCCAGGGGTTGTGGTCCCCTCAGGAATCTCTGCTTCACATCAATCTTTTGGAAATCAGAGCAGTATTTCTAGCACTTCAAGCTTTTTCCAAATCTGTTCAGAACAAAGTTATTCAGGTCAGAACAGACAATACCACCACAATGTGGTACTTCAACAAGCAAGGAGGCACTCGGTCTACGGCCTTGTGAACAGAAGCAATGTAGTTGTGGTCTCTGGCTTATTCCCTGAACACCTCCCTCACAGCAGTACACCTCCCATGCAAGGACAATGTCCTGGCAGATGCTCTCAGCAGGATATCTCAGGGCCATCACGAATGGTCACTGGATCCCCTGGTCTTGGAGGTGATATTCTCCAGATGGGGCACCCCACAGATAGATCTTTTTGCAGCCCCAGACAATCACCAACTTCCCGTTTTTTGCTGCAGGCCCCCAGTGTTGGCTCATTCCCCCTGGATGCCTTAGTTCTCAGCTGGGAAGGGAAATTCCTGTATGCTTCCCCCCCCTTCCCTCTCCTGTTCAAAGTGCTACTCAAAATCAGGTCTCAACCCTGCAAGGTGATCCTGATTGCTCCAGACTGGGCCAGACAGCCCTGGTATCCTCTCCTGTTGTCCTTAGCAGTCCATCTTCCCCTGTCTCTTCCCAGGAATTACAACCTGTTAACCTCTGCTCAGGGGAGGATTTGTTACCCTAATCTCAAATCTCTCAATCTCAAGGCCTGGCTCTTGAAGAGTTAGAGTTTGCTGATTTACACCTCTCCCAAGGTGTAATGGATATTCTGAAGGCTTCTAGGAAACCTTCCACCAGGACTACTTATAATTCCAAGTGGAAAAGATTTTCCATATGGTGCTCTGGAAGGCGTATTTCACCAGAGTCTGCTGATCTGCCCACAGTCCTTGATTATGTGGTCCATTTGAATAGCTTGGGGCTTAGGAGTGGTCAGAGTGCTCCTGCTGGGGGATTCTATGATCAGGGGTATCAAATGGGATAGGGAGGGAGAAGCCTGGCCAGTTAGAACAAGATGCTTCCCTGGACTAACGGTGCACAGGGCTAAGCATGAGGTATATCAGCTGGCAAAGGATTGTGGGGGTTCCCCAGACATACTGGTCCACCTGGGTACAAATGACATTGAGGGAAATAGCAAGCTAGAGATACAGGCAAGATTCAGGGAGCTCGCCAGGGTCTGTCATGACATAGGATGCACAGTTTCCTCTCTGAAATCCTGCCAGTGCCAAGGGCTAGTGGGAACACAAAAGAAAAATTAGGAGATAAACCAGTGGCTCAGGGAGTGGTGTGAGGCCAGAGGGTATGGGTTGATGGGGATTGGGGGGAGACCTGGGAGGATAAGGAGCTGTATGCTAGAGATAGACTACATCTCAATTTGGAGGGAAGGGGAATCCTTAAGTTGAAAATAGAGGGGTTCATTGGTGAAAAGTGGGGTTTAAACTTGTGAAGGGGGTGGGATGGGAGAAAAGGCTGTCAAGGGGGTGCCGATAAAGGAGGGACTCTGTCTCCACCCCCCTGGGGACCAGGAGGATTGCAAGAAAAGGCCAACTGGCAAAGTGCAGACCAGGGGAAAACAGAATCCCCATGGGAACATGAGCAGGGGAAATGGAACTATAGGGAAAGGGTGGAAGGTAGTCCTGCTAAATGCCAGGAGCTTGGGCAATAAAATGCCTGAGCTCCAGGCGATGCTAACTGAGGGAGCAGTGGATGTGGCAGCGGTCACTGAGACTTGGGCCACTGCAAGACATGACTGGGACCTGAACCTGGAGGGATACACTATGTTCAGGAAGGACAGGGGAGAGGGAAGGGGAGGAGGGGTAGCAATGATAGTCAAAAACTGCATTGGCATAGGGGGAGTAGAGGAGGCAGAGGGAACCGTGGATGCGATTTGGGTCACGTTGATAACAAGGGGGGGCAAGAGAGTAAAAATAGGAGTGGTGTATAGACCCCCTGCCCTGGCGGAGGAGCTGGAGGACAGTCTGGTGGCAGATGTTAGGAGACACTGCAGACTGGGCAGAGGAACGTGGTGGTGTTGGGGACTTAAACATGCCAGGAACAGACTGGGAGATTATGACATCCTCTGTGACCAGGGAACAGAGGTTGTTGGATGTCTTTCAAGACGCTGCCCTAACTCAGCAGGTGAGGGAACCGACTAGGGAGGCACGGGTACTGGATGTGGTCCTGGCAGACAGTGACCAGATTGGGGGCCTGGAGGTAAGGGACCCATTGCCGGGGAGTGACCATGCCACGGTCTGGTTCTGGCTGGACCTAGGAGGGGTAGAAGGCTGCACAAAGACGGAAGTAACCGACTTCAGGGGGGTGGATTTTAAGGAAATGGGAAGGATCCTTAAGGAGCATTTGGATGGGATTGGGTCAGACATGGACGCTGATAGTAGGTGGGAAATCATCAGGAGAGGGGTGCAGGATGCTACCAGCACCTGTGCAAGAGTAAGACGAAAATGCGGTAGGGCCCAAAAACCCTGTTGGTGGACCAGGGAGGTCCAGGAGGTGATGCGGGGAAAGAAAGCAGCCTATAAGCAATTCAAGTCCTCAAGGAGTGAAAGGGATCGAGGGGAGTACGAGCTGATGGCTAGAAGGGCCACTAGAGTGGTGAGGGCGGCTAAGGCAAGGAAGGAGCAGAACCTGGCCAGGGAAATTAGGAGAGGGAACAAGGGGTTCTTTAGATACATTGGGGAAAACGAAGGGTGAAGGGCAGATTAGCAGGATTAAATCAGGGAGAGATGGGCACAAGACCGGGGAGCAGGCTGAGGTACTAAATGAGTACTTCACCCTCAGTTTTACCAGGGAAAATGGGGGTGCTGCATCATACATGGGAGGAGACAGAGATACTGAGGAGGGGGGACCCTCACCGATCGGCAGGTCTGGGGAGAGGGAGGCATCACTGGCAGGTGGGGGAGGGCTAAGCAGGAGACGGGCACCGGAAGTGGAAATCACAGCAGAGAGTGAGGGAAGCCTCAGCCCTTAAGACGGAGAAAGCACCGGGCCGATAAATTACATCCCAGAGTGTTGAAGGAACTTGCAGATGTCCTGGCAAAACCCCTGGCAGAGCTTTTCACCTATCTCTGAGGACAGGGTGGGTGCCCTAAGATTGGAAGGTGGCACATATAGTGCCTATCTACAAGGGGGGATCAAGGGAGGTGGCAGGGAACTACAGGCCTGTCAGCCTGACCTCGGTGGTGGGCAAGGTGATGGAGGGCATTGTCAAGGAGAGGCTAGGGGGGGACCTGGATAAGTCAGGGTGCCTGATAAAGACAGCATGGATTTATCCCAGGGAAGTCGTGTCAGACAAACCCGGTGAGTTCTATGACTGGGTGACAAGTGCCTTGGACCTGTAGACCAGTGGATGTCCTTTCTAGATTTCAGCAAGGCATTTGACTCTGTTCCTCATGGGCCTGTTGGATAAGCTGGGAGAAATGGGGTGGGGAACCAGATGATCAGATGGATAGGCAATTGGCTCCAGGACCGGACCCAGAGGGTCGAGTTGGTGGGATAGTCTCATCCCAAGGAGGGTCATTAGTGGGGTCCCACAGGATCAGTCCTTGGGCCCTTCTGTTCAACGCCCACGATCTCGACATAAGGACAGGAATCAGGAGTGAGATGAGTCTCTATGGATGACTCAAACTGGGGCGGTGGATGGGGAGGAGGGAGGTGGCCCTACAGGGGACCTGGAGGCTCTGGAAGATGGTCTAGAAAGTGGAAGCTGAGGTTCAATGCAGGAAATGCAAGGTACTCCACCTGGGGCTAGAAACCCAGGTCAAGTGTACACCCTGGGGAAATGCTACAAGTCCGGCGGCTGAGAGGGACCTGGGAGTGGTGGTGATGTCAAGATGAACAACTCTGAGACTTGTGGAGGGCAGCAGCCAAGGCCAACAGGATGCTGGGATGCATTGCTAGGGGATCACCTCAGAAGGAGGGAAGTGATGCTCCTCTGTATAACTGCTTGGTGAGGCTGCACCTGGAGTACTGCGGCAGTTTTGGAGGCCACACTAAAGCGGGACATTAACCTCCTGGAGAGGGTCCAGAGGAGGTAACCAAATGATTTGGGGCTTGGAGGACAGGACCTATGAGGAGAGGCTCGAAGAGCTAAATATGTACACATTGGAAGAGAGAAGGACCGGGGACATGATAGAGGTCTTTAGGTACATGAAGAGGGTAAATAGGGAGGAACAGTCGGGTGCTTCAAGGAAGGAGGAAGGCCACTAGAGGGCATGGCTGGAAGCTGGAGGGGGAAGATTCAGGGAGAAAGGAGGAGGTGCTACTTCACTGAGAGGGTGGTGGAGCTATGGAATGCACTGCCTAGGGGGGCTGGTGGAGGCAGAGACAGTGGAGGGGTTCAAGAGGGGGTGGGACAGGTACAGGGGAAGGGTTCTGGAAGCAAAATCCAGTGCAGCAAGAATATCCGGAACTGGGAAGGGAGAAGCCAGAGAAGGCGAGGGGGACAGCAAGGTCAGCACCCAGGTTGGGGACTGACCAAACGAGCAGACACGAAAGACCATTAGGCCTATTCTGCTGGCATTTTAGTATGTTAGTATGTTAGACCGGCTACACTAAAGGTGCATCTGGCAGTTGTTTCTGCTTTCAGTTCAGCAGGTAAGCTCTCTTCTCTTTCAGCTCACCCTCTATTCTTCAAGTTTTTTAAGGGATTGCTGCATACCAACCCTCCATTCAGGGACCCTGCCCCTGCTTGGGACCTTAACGTTTGCATTGCTCAGCTTATGCAACCCCCTTTTGAGCCTTTGTCTTCAGCAGAGCTTAAGTACTTGACTTGGAAAACTGTGTTCCTGGTAGCCATCACTTCTGCCAGACGCGTAAGTGAGTTACAAGCCCTGTCAGTGGAGCCTGATTTTATCTCCTTCCATAGAGATAAGGTGGTCCTCAGGACTAACAGGAAGTTTTTACCTAAGGTGGTTTCAGATTTCCACCTTAACCAATCTGTGTCTCTTCCTGTGTACTTCACTGACCATTCCTCCTCTGGTGAGAGGAGGCTGCACAGTTTAGATGTCTTGTCTCTTGTATTCAATTTTGTTATGAAAAACTGGGTAAGGTTCCACCCTCAGGCCTGAGGGCTCACTCTACCAGAGGTACAGCTGCTTCCCTGGCTGCTGCCAGGGATATTCCTATTCTAGAGATATGTCAAGCAGTTACCTGGAAAACAGTTCACACTTTTGCCAAGCATTGCTCCCTGGATATCCAGGCTAGGAGTGATGCTCGGTTTGGTACAGTTGTGCTTCAGAGCCTATTTCCTAAGTAGGTTCTGTCCCTCCTCCATGGAAGTACTGCTTGGTAGTCTGCTATTGTCAGAATACAGCAAGTCTTCATGTTGTTTGAAAGAAAAATTACTCACCTTAGTAATGTTGTTTCTTCTAATGGAGTCTTGCTGTATTCTGACCTCCCCCCTGCCTTCCCCTCTCAGAACCTATGTTTTTGGGATGTGGGTGGGCAGGCAGTGTTGGCACTCAGGAGGTGCCCCAGCTTGTTGTTTTCACCCCTTTTTTTTCTTGGGTGAGTGGGTGTTGTGTTTTTCATTTTTTGGGTCTCCTGACTTGAGTCTTTGTTTTGGGACCAACAAATCTGTTTTTATGTTTAGTAGCCAGTTGGCTAGTGTAGGTTTACAGCTTCCACCCAGGACCTTAGTGAGTTTAGCTCGTAAAGATCTGACGGTTTGAGTTTAAACAGCAACAAACAGAGTCTCAACCGAGCTCGAGCTTAGCATTCCATGCCTTGCATGGAAAGTTAACTCTTTCACCTCCGGGGCAGTTCGAAGGTTGGCACTCACTGCTATTGTCAGAATACAGCAAGACTCCATTAGAAGAAACAACATTACTAAGGTGAGTAATTTTTTCTTCTCAAGGAGTTCTGGATATCTTAAGGCTTCTCGAAAGCCTTCCACTAGAAAGACTTACAACTCCAAATGGAAAAGGTTCACTATTTGGTGCTCTAATAAGCATATTTCTCCAGAATCTGCTGGGTTGCCTACAGTTCTGGACTATATGGTCCATCTTAATGGCTTAGGACTTAGGCCAGCTACACTTAAAGTGCATCTGGCAGCTGTTTCTGCCTTCTAGTCAGTAGGCAAGCCCTCTCCTCTGTCAGCCCATCCTGTGTTTTGTAAGTTCTTCAAGGGATTGCTGCACACTAATCCCCCCTTTAGGGACCCTGCTCCTGCTTGGGACCTTAATGTTTGCATTGCTTAGCTTATGCAACCACCCTTGAGCCTTTGTCCTCTGCAGAGCTTAAGTACTTGACTTGAAAACTGTGTTTTCAGCCATTACCTCTGCCAGGCGTATCAGTGAATTGCAAGCCCTTTCAGTGGAGCCTGATTTCATCTCTTTCCATAGAGATAAAGTTGTCCTAAGAACTAAGAGGAAGTTTTTGCCTAAGGTGGTTTTAGATTTCCACCTTAATCAGTCTATGTCTCTCCCTGTTTTCTTCACTGACCATTCCTCCTCTGGAGAGAGGAGGCTGCACAGCTTGGATGTTAAAAGGGCCATCAGCTACTACATAGAGTGCACCAAGGGTCACAGGTTTGAGTCCCTCCAGTTGTTCCTCACATATGGAGAGGTCAGTAAGGGCAAACCTGCTACTAAGAGATCTATTGCCAGGTGGAGTGTCTCTTGTATACAGTTCCGCTATGAAAAACTGGGTAGAACCCCACCCTCAGGCCTGAGGGCTCACTCTACTAGAGGTACAGCTGCTTCCCTGGCTACTGCCAGGGATATTCCTATCTTAGAAATTTGTCAAGCAACCACCTGGAAAACATACATTCACCAAGCATTACTCTCTGGATACCCAGGCTAGTAGTGATGCTCGGTTTGGCACAGCAGTACTTCAGAGCCTATTCCCAAAGTAGGTTCTGTCCCTCCTCCATGGATGTACTGCTTGGTAGTCTGCA
This sequence comes from Neoceratodus forsteri, assembly GCA_016271365.2. Lineage (NCBI taxonomy): Eukaryota > Metazoa > Chordata > Ceratodontiformes > Ceratodontidae > Neoceratodus > Neoceratodus forsteri. The sequence continues at coordinate 481,086,459 of CM028130.1, read as the reverse complement.
GTAGCCAGAATACAGCAAGACTTCATGTTGTTTGAAGAAAAAATTACTCACCTTAGTACTGTTGTTTCTTCTAATGGAGCCTTGCTGTATTCTGACCTCCCGCCTCCCTCTCAGAACCTGATTTTTGGGATGTGGGTGGGCAGGAGCAGTGTTGGCACCCTTGGGGTGCCCCTTTTTCACCCTCCTTTACTTTGGGTGTGTGTTGTGTTTTGTTTTTTGGGTTTCCTGACTTGAGTCTTTGCTTTGAAACCAGAAAATCCTTTTTAATAAATTTAGTTGCCAGTTGGCTAATGTGAGTTTTACAGTTTCCACACAGAACTTCTAGTGAGCATTGCTCATAAAGATCTGACGGTTGGAGTTTAAACAGCAGCAGACAGGGGCTTCAACCGAGCTTGCACTGAACGTTCCATGCTGGCCATGGAAAGTTAACTCTTTGTTCTCCAGGGCAGTTGAAAGGCAGGACCTAACTGCAATAGACAGAATACAGCAAGACTTCATTAGAAGAAACAACATTACTAAGGTGAATATTTTTTCTTCTGCTGCAGGCCACCAACAACAGGGACAACTCCCCTGGATGCCTTAGTGCTGGATTGGTCAGGGAGGAACCTATACCCTTCCCCTTCCTGCTCAGGGTCCTGATCAAGCTCAGGTCCCAGTCAGGCACAATGATTCTGCTAGCTCCAGATTGAGCCATGCAGCCTTGGTATGCACTGCTGCTTTCCCTGTCAGTAGCCCTACCCATACACCTCCCTCAGAGGCACAACCTCCTAGCCTAACAAGGGAGGATCCTGTATCCAAACCTCAGGTCCCTCAGACTGAAGGCTTGGCTCTTGGAGACTGTGAAAAGGGTCATCCCCCTCCCCCTTTTCTTTTGAATCCCCTTTCCTATTGCCAAATACATTATTTTATTGTCTCTAATGGGAGGTTAGTGAACTCTAGGCAATGTCTTGTTATTTGTACTGTCTGTATTTTGTGTTCGTTGGGCTGGCCACCCACTTTGTGCAAAACAATAAAAACATACTTGTTTGTCCTGTCTTGTGTCTTAATGTTTGTCTAGAGATCCTAAAATACCCAGTTTTGGAGGGAACTGAAATAATGTTTATCTTGGCGACCTGTATATTGTTGCCTTTGTAGAGCGTGTTGCTCTGGGTTTGTTTATGACAGAAGTTCAAACCCTTTTCGCCCCTTTTATTTGTTGTGACAGTTCATTGAAACCCCTTAATTGGAGCTGTGTGCTCCGTGGGGTTTTATTTCTGCATATGACATATTCTTAATTTATTAATTTTGGTTAAAAGTTCTCCATAAACAATAAAAGGCTTCCCTAGGTTCTGTTACATTGCTGGAATACAGACTCATACTAGTAAAATACTCCTATGTTAGTGACTAACAGAAAAGCATGTGCAGCCAGTTACCTAAAAACTTTAGAAGCCCAAACTAGAAAGAAATAGCCATTGCAAATCTTGAAATGCATGGTATTATGCCTCGCGACTGTTGAGAGCGCCGATTTGCGGCTCCTGCTCGAACACGCGCACAGTCGCGATGGTGTTTTAACAAGAATTCAGCCCAAAACGTAATAAGAAGTTCAAAAGACAACTTGTAGACAGAGTGCTTACTGAATAGGGTTGATTTCGTGCTTCGCTGGTGTTAAATTGTCATTTTGGCGATTTTGTTAAAACGAGGAGAGTCCTGCTGTTGTGTGGTCTTCTCAGAACACCACACACACCCTTCCCTTTCACTGCAGCATTCCCTAATAGCCGGCTGGCCTCTCTCCTGCCATTTTTATGTTGTCAATGAAAGGGGAGGTGCTTCTGAGGCTGTATATCATCATGAAAGATGTTAAAAAAGCATAGTTTTTGTGCTTTAGGGTCGCAATGAAATGATAAAGTGTCTGAAAGGGACATAGACATTGTAAATAAAATAACATGTATTAAAACTTTTGAATTAGAAATACAATAGGGAGGTGGAGTTATATGTCTCATGTTTCCCTCAAAAGTATTTAAGGCTTAGTTTGTGCATTGTGAGTCAGATGTTACCTGGAATGCTGCTGTAGAGGACATGCTGTTATAATCTACAGTTTGAATGAGAGCTGAGACCATTGTATGCTCCCAAATAGCCAGTAATTTTTAGCCTGCTTTTGCATTATTCTCTTGGAATTTTATTTGTTGTTTTGTTGTATACAGTCAGATTTAATTTTCCTTATAAAACAAATATTTATGTTTCCGCTGCATTTTGCCTCTGTGGTCCATCTGTGCTCGAACCTGCGACAGACGGTGTGAAAAGTGGGATATCGAGGTTGAATTTGATTTCCAAATTCTGAATGGTCCCACATGCAAGAAGAGGCAGCAGAGGTGACCGGTGCCACTACAAGGTCCATTGCAAAGAAGCTACAATTACCATTATTACCTGGTTTGGACCCTGTAGTACGAAGAAAAACGGACAGAAGACCCATGGAGAATTTGCTTGTGGAAGACAAGAAACCAGTAGAGGGATGTCGGGCAGCCGAACTAGAGGTAGAGGTGCCACCTGATGATCCACAGGACTTGCTTCGCTGGTTATGTATTCGACAAATGGAAATGGACAGGGAGAGGGAACGAGAGAGGAGAGAAAATCAAGCCTGATGGGAGGAAAATCAGGCCTGATGGGCAGATACTCTCCGTGCCATACAGACTATAGGTACTGGTAGACCCCTCTCACCAATGAACTTACAGAAAGATATTAAATTGGTAAAACTTGCCTCATCCGATGATATTGAGGCCTTTTTATTAACTTTTGAGAGAGTGGCAACCGCATGTGCCTGGCCAAGAGACCAATGGGTAATCCGGTTAGCCCCATATTTGACTGATAAATCTCAATTGGCCTATAGCCATGTGAACATTATGCATGCCAATGATTATGACCACGTAAAACAAGCGATCTTGAAAATATATGATATCAGTACGGAGACCTATCGCCAATGATTTCGATCCTACAAATTCCACCATAATGATACCCAAGAAGATGCCTATACTCAGTTAAAGGATTTATGTAACAAATGGTTACAACCTACAACACGAACAGTTATCCAGATAATGGAAAGCATAGTTTTAGAACAGTTTGTCAAGATATTGCCACAGGATGTCCAACTATGGGTCAAAGAACATCGACCGGAATCAGCAGACGCTGCCATTAGGGTTGGCAGAGGACTATATAGCAGCGCGTCCTCATAGACACCGACCCTTAGGAGGTTCTACTACAACGGGCCCTATGGTAAGACAGCCTTTATTGACTCCTCACCCCCCCGCCTAGTAATATCACTGGAAATAAACAGAATTATAGACCTGGAAAGGGGTACAATGCAGACATCGTTTGTCACCATTGTAATGGTAAAGGGCATATAGCAAGGTTTTGCCCCAAAAAGAAAACTGAAGATACTCACTTAGCTTTGGCCAACTGGGGACATTATGTGATACGTGTTCAAGTTGGACACAAGGTAGTAACTGGATTGATAGGCTTAGGAAATAAACAAACATTGATTCAAACAACATGAACTCTTGCTATATTATGACATATGCAGTTTGTCCCAGCCTTAGAACTGCTCCGGAGGTGAAAGAGTTAACTTCCATGCCAGGCATGGAATCTTGAGCGCGAGCTCGGTTGAAAAAACTGTTTGTTGATCTTCAAACTGAAACTGTCAGATTCTTTACTCCGCATCACTGAACAGTCGCTCCGGAGATTTCTCCTACTGCTCAGTTCATTTGTCGGTTAAAAAAGTGTTATTTCTCGGTTTTCTAAACACATTGTATATTAAAACCGCAACCGGTCGGTTCAAGCTCTGTCTGTGGTATTGTAAGTAATAGATAGGTTTTACTTTTCTCTGTGTGGAACTTGCAAACGTTGTTATCGGTTCAGTTTGAACCGATCAGGTTGTTGTTAAAATTTGTTAAACTACATTTAGAGTGCAGTTCCCGATTCTTATCGGTTCTAAAAAAAAAACGGATTTCATTACTTTTTTCCACAACCCGTGACACGGTTGGGAACCGATAAGGGTGTCTTGCTTGGCGATTTGCCGGAAAAGGGCAAGTTTTTGGTTAGGCTGGCATTATGTCTGAGAAACCCAAAAGAAAAACCGTGCCCACTGGGTTTCAACACTCTAGTGTCTGTGGGGAAGCCTTTGCCAAGGCTGACCCACACACTACATGTGTTTATTGTCTGGGGTTTGACCACCTCAATGCAGACTGCCAGATTTGCAAGAATTTCCCTGCAGCTACCCTGGATAAGAGAGTTGGTAGGCTCAGGGAACGAGAGGCCAAAAAGTCCGTTGACCCGGATGGCCGGCACCGAACCGGAGGGAGTGCCCTCTGACCAGGGCGATACTTCCTCGGGCAAACGAAGAGCTGACTCGGAGGAGCCAGTTCCAGCAAAGAGGACTAGAAAATCAGCAGGTGTGGAGCCAAAATGTCCTCCTCCAACCGCTGCAGAGATAGCCAAAGCGATCCAAATTGTCCAGTCGCTTTCCCCGGTTCCGTCCGAACCGGCACCATCAGGTAAACGGTCGGTTCCACCGGTTCAAGAATATGATATAGAAGAATTTTATGAACCAGAGGAGGGGGAGGAGGATTATGAAGAGAGTGAATGTGATTTTGAAAGTCTGGATGTGCCCATTGAACCGGACATCTCCCCAGACAGACCTTCAGGGGTGTCTCCCACTAGGCTTTCTGAGTCCCCTTCTCATTTTCTGTTTTATAAAAAAGTTGCTGAAACCCTCCAGCTTCCTTTGGAAGAAGCTGTGGATGAACAAGAGGAGCCTGACTATGTGGAAATGATGGATATCCCAGAGTCCAGGAGATTGTCTATTCCTTTACATAAATCTTTTAGGAAACAGACAATAAAGATTTTAAAAGCTCCTAATTCTTTACCTCCTGTGGATAAAAAGATGGACAGGAGGTACACATTGTCAGGCTCTGATATGGAGTTCCTTTCACAACAATGCAGCCATGTTGGGGTAGTGCAGGCTGCAGCCTGTGATAAGGCAAATATTCCCTTGGCTTCACACCCCTGACAAGGACTCCAGGAGGATTGATGCCATGGCAAAGAAACAATACATGGCAGCATCCTTGGGACTCAGACAGGCAAATTATATGGCCTATGTTGCAAGATACCAGAAATCCAGATGGGATACTGTTATGGCTTTAGCGAAACAGGTCCCTGGCCAGCTTGCCAAGGAGCTGGAACAGGTGGCTGCTGATGGTATTGAGGCATCCATGGTGAAATTCCATGCTGCAGTGGACTCTAATGATGTATCTTCAAGAGTGATGGCTACATCTGTGGCTTTTCGTAGAATGGCTTGGCTCTGGTGTACTAGCCTGTCACAGGATACCCAGGCTAAGGCCATGGATTTCCCTGTTGTGGGTAATTCTCTGTTTGGGGAGCAGACAGAGAATTACATGAAGAAAATGGATGAATATAGGACCAGTTATAGGAGTGCACAGGCCAAAGAGAGGCAAGCCACTCCTCAGAGGCAGCTTTCCAGGGGCAGGCCTTTTCACAGGCCTTTTACCAAGCCAAGGCCTCTCTTCAGCTTATGCCCAGAGGGGTTCTTCAGAGAGAGGCAGACGGGCACGCAGCAGCCTGCTCCCACCCCTCAGCCTAAAGCCCTGCCAAACAGGCACCCTGATGGGATGCCCAGGGCCGATTCTCCATTACCTGTGGGGGCAGGCTGGCTTACTTAGTCCAGGACTGGGAGTCTTTAACATAAGACAAGTGGGTCCTGGAAGTGGTAAGCCAGGACTGGTTCTCAGCTTCAAAAATTTCCAAAGATGAGAACCAGATCCTTTCCACCTGCAAATCCATCAGAGGCTCTTGCTTTGGAAACAGAAGTCTCAACCTCCTGGCTCTCAGAGCTGTAGAAAGGGTTCCTCCCCTACACCAGGGCAAAGGACTGTACTCCAGATACTTCCTTACCCCAAAAAAGACAGGAGAATGGCGGCCCATCCTGGATCTAAGATACCTAAACAAGCACCTTTTAAAACCAAAATTCAAAATGGTGACTCTGGGAATTATTTTACCCTCCCTAAGGCCAGGGGACTGGCTGGCGTCCCTGGACCTCAAGGATGCCTACTTCCATGTTCTCATCAGAAGCTCCCACCGAAAGTACCTCAGATTGGAACTGCCCTCAGGCCATTACCAGTTCAGAGCAATGCCCTTCGGCCTCACCTCTGCCCCAAGGGTATTCACCAAATGCCTGGCAGTAGCAGTTGCTCACTTAAGAAGGCAAAATATTGCCATCTTTCCTTACCTGGACTACTGGCTCATAGTGGGTCAGTCTCCAGACCAAGTCAAATCACACCTTCAGGTTACCCAGCAGCTCCTTACATCTCTAGGTTTTCTTGTCAATCTTCCAAAGTCAGTTCTAGAGCCTGCTCAGCTACTCACCTTCATAGGCGCAGGACTGGACACAAAGCAGGCCAGAGCTTTCCTTCCTCTAGAAAGAGTAAAGACCCTGGTGGCTCTGGCCTCCTCCTTCACTCTGCAGGTCTCTCGACCAGCAAGGCACTTTACACAGCTCCTTGGCCACAGCTGTAGTGCAAGGAGCAAGATTTCAAATGAGGGACATCCAGTTCCATTTGAGAGCCTTCTGGTCTCAAAGGAGAGATCCCTTAACCAAATTGATCCCAGTAACTCGAACCCTGATCCAGGCCCTGCAGTGGTGGCAGGATCAGAGCAATCTGAGGCAGGGAGTTCCTTTCATCCCTCAATCTCACTCCTTGACCCTTACTACAGATGCGTCCCTCTTGGGATGGGGAGCTCACATGGGCGACCTCACCACCCAGGGATTGTGGTCCCTCAGGAATCTCTGCTCCACATCCATCTGTTGGAACTCAGAGCTGTTTTCTAGCACTTCAGGTTTTTCTGCATCTGTTCAGAACAAAGTGGTACAGGTCAGAACAGACAACACCACTACAATGTGGTACATCAACAAGCAAGGGGCACTCAGTCTTGGCCTTGTGCACCGAGGCAATGAGTTGTGGTCTCTGGCTTATTCCTGAACACCTCCCTCATGGCAGTTCACCTCCCAGGCAGGACAATGTCCTGGCAGATGCTCTCAGCAGGATTTCCCAGGGCCATCACGAATGGTCACTGGATCCCCTAGTACTGGGGTTAGTATTTGCCAGGTGGGGCACCCTTAGATAGATCTTTTGCAGCCCCAGACAATCACCAACTTCCGTTTTTGTTGCAGGCCCCAGTGTTGGGCTCAGTCCCTCTGGATGCCTTCCTCCTAGATTGGGAAGGAAGTTCCTCTATGCCTCCCTTCCTCTCTTTTCAAGGTGCTAGTCAAAATCAGATCTCAACCTTGCAAGATGATTCTGATTGCTCCAGATTGCCAGACAGCCCTGGTATCCACTCCTTTTGTCCTTAGCAGTCCACCTTCCCTGTGTCTCCCCAGGAATCACAATCTGTTAACCTGTGCCCAGGAGAGTTTGGTATCCAATCTCAAATCCTCAACATTAAGGCCTGGCTCTTGAGGAGTTAGAGTTTGCTGACCTACACCTTTCTCAAGGTGTACTCGATATCTTAAGCTTCTAGGAAGCCTTCCACCAGGGCTACTTATAATTCTAAATGGAAAAGGTTTTCCATATGGTGCTCTGAAAGCATATTTCCCAGAATCTGCTGACTTGCCTAAGTCCTGGACTATATGGTCCATCTAAATACTTTGGGGCTGAGGCCAGCTACCCTGAAAGTGCATTTGGCAGCTGTCTCTGCTTTTATTTCAGCAGGAAAGTCCTGCCTCTTTTCTGCTCACTCTGTATTCTCCAAGTTTTCAAGGGATTGCTTCACCAACCCTCCATTCAGGGACCCTGCTCCTGCCTGGGATCTTAATGTTTGCATTGCTCAGCTAATGCAACCCCCCTTTGAGCCTTTGTCTTCAGCAGAGCTTAAGTACTTGACTTGGAAAACTGTGTTTCTAGTAGCCATCACTTCTGCTAGGCGCATAAGTGAATTATAAGCTTTGTCAGTGGAGCCTGATTTTATCTCCTTTCACAGAGATAAGGTAGTCCTCAGGACTAACAGGAAATTCTTGCCTAAGGTGGTTTCAGATTTCCACGTTAATCAATCTATATCTCTTCCAGTGTACTTCACTGACCATTCCTCCTCTGGCGAGAGGAGGCTGCACAGTTTAGATGTAAAGAGAGCCCTTAGTTACTACATAGAGCGTACCAAGGGTCACAGGTTTGACTCCCTCCAACTGTTCCTCACTTAAGGTGAGGTTGGTAAAGGGAAACCTGCCACTAAAAGATCCATTGCCAGGTGGATTGTCTCTTGTATCCAATTTTGCTATCAAAAACTGGGTAAGGTTCCCCCTTCAGGCCTGAGGGCTCACTCTACCAGAGGTACAGCTGCGTCCCTAGCTGTGGCCAGGGACATCCCTATCTTAGAGATATGTCAAGCAACTACCTGGAAAACAGTTCACACTTTCACCAAGCATTACTCCCTGGACATCCAGGCTAGGAGTGATGCTCTGTTTAGCACAGCTGTGCTTCAGAGCCTATTTCCTAAGTAGGTTCTGTCCCTCCTCCATGGAGGTACTGCTGTGTAGTCTGCATATGTCATAATATAGCAAGACTTCATGTTGTTTGAAGAAAAAATTACTCAGCTTAGTAATGTTATTTCTTCTAATGGAGTCTTGCTATATTATGACCTCCCCCACTGCCTGCCCCTCTCAGAACCTCGGCTCTTGGGATGTGGGTGGGCAGTGCAGTGTTGGCACTTAATATGCCCACCTTGTGTTTTCACCCCTCTTTTTGGGGTGTTTGGGTGTTGTATTTTATTTTATTTTATTTTTTGGATCCCCTGACTTGAGTCTTGGTTTTGGGACCAGAAAAATGTGTTAATATTTTAGTAGCCAGTTGGCTAGTGTAGGTTTACAGCTTCCACACAGAACCTTAGTGAATTTTGCTCGTAAAGATCTGACAGTTTCAGTTTGAAGATCAACAGACAGAGTTTTTTCAACCGAGCTCGTGCTCAAGATTCCATGCCTGGCATGGAAGTTAACTCTTTCACCTCCGGAGCAGTTCTAAGGCTGGGACAAACTGCATATGTCATAATATAGCAAGACTCCATTAGAAGAAACAACATTACTAAGGTGAGTAATTTTTTCTTCATGCTTCTTTACTTGAGACACCAAAGTATAAGACAGGTTCAACTACTGGGGTTGTTTGCATCCATGGAGATGTACCCCAATATCCACTAAATGACATTACAATAACAGTAGGGGGACATATCCAAAAGATGAGGGCGGGTGTAGTACCACACCTTCCAGTACCAATAGTCTTTGGACATAATTTCCCCCACTTTGAGACTATATTGATGTCTAATATCAGTGCTGTCACCACCAGAGCACAAACCAACCTAGAAGAGACGTTGGGACAGATGTTTCCTTTTCAAGAATATCTATATGGGATCAATGGGAAAGATAGAAAATTACGAAGTCAGAAAAGAAAGGAGAAGAAACAATGGACTTATAAAAATGAGATAAATGGTGTACCAAACAGTAACATTGACTCTGTTTCTATCCCACCCTATATTATCAATAATTTAGACTTTAAAGAAGCACAAAAAAAGGTTGATTCTCTAACACCTTTTTTTCCACAGGTTGGGAAAACCGAAGAATCCAAACGACATGTTTTTGAACTTAAAAATGAATTATTATATAGGGTGTGTACTAACGTAAAAACGGGAGACAGTAGAACAATTAATGGTACCTCAAAAATATCGAACCCAGTTACTTCATTTAGCATATGATATCCCTATGGCTGGGCATTTAGGTAGAGATCGCACTTTGAGCCGCCTTCTGTATCGTTTTTTTTGGCCTGGCATTCATGAAAATGTAACAGAGTATTGTAAGAGCTGTGAGGAATGCCAGAAGGTGGTTAAGACAAGTTGTAAAGATAGAGTACCCCTATTACCATTGCCATTAGTGTGCACTCCCTTCGAAAGAATAGCAATGGATATTGTTGGTCCATTACCAAAAAGTTCCAAGGGAAACAGGTTTATTCTAGTACTGGTAGATTATGCTACAAAATACCCCGAAGCTATACCTTTAAGGACTGTTACAGCCCCTAAAATAGCTGACGAGTTGATTAAAGTCTTCAGTAGGGTAGGAATTCCCAAAGAAATCCTGACAGACAGAGAAACAAACTTTTGCTCTGTATTGCTTAAACGTTTACTTGGTTTACTTGGTTTACTTGGTTTATGGGACAAAAGAAGGCAATTGCCTATAAGTGTTGTCTTCCACATAAGTGGATTATTGTAGATGGCCTTGTTCGGTCAACCATTTATCCAGTTTAGATTTAAAAATCGAAAATGAGGGAGAGACTACAATGTCCTGGGGAAGAGTATTCCATAGTCTCGGGTTCTTATTGAAAAAAAATTTTTGTCTATTATTAGTTTTACATTTAGCAATATTAAGCTGTCTATTATTAAGTCTAGAACCAGTTTTCCTATTTGCGAACGAAATACCACCTTGTTTCATTAAAATAGGATTTTGGATAATCTTGAAAGTTGAAGTAGGTCGCCCCGTGTTCTTCTTAATTTAAGCGAGTGCAGACCTGTTTTATGAAGTCTAGTATTATAATCTTCATGAGCTAAGTGTGGAATAGATTTTGTAACTTTTCTTTGAATCTTCTCCAACCTATCCACATCTCCACGAAGATATGGACTCCAAAATGGAGAACCATAGTCCATATAGGGTCTAATGTGTGATCTATAAAGTGGGAGAATACATTGCTCAGTTCTAGAAATGAAAATATTTTTTATTCTACGAAAAAGTGAATTTGCTTGATTTGCAATTTTATTACAGTGAGACACTTGAGTCAACTTATTATTTACTAGAATCCCCAAATCTTTTTCAAAACAAGAGGTTTTAATAACAGAATTATTCAACGAATATTCTTGTTGGGGGTTGTTTATAAAAGCCTTGCTGAAGTCTAACAGAATAACATCAGAAGGGATATTTAAATCAAGGTTAAGACTAATAAAGTTGTAAAATGATAATAAATTAGTAGTGCATGAGAAACCTGTTCTAAATCCGTGTTGTGTAACATCTGTAAGATTAAGGGATGTTATTTCTTCTCCAATAATGATTTGATTACTCTTTCAAGCAATTTACAGGAATGGAAGTTAAACTTATAGGGACGATAATTGTTAACTAAGGAATAGGAACCTTGTTTATGAATAGGAGTCACTATGGCCTTACGTAATCAGCAGGAACTTCAGATACACATAGAGATTTATTGAAAATAATTGATAAGGGGAGAGTAATTTTATCTATAGTACCTAAGAGGAATTTTGGGTGAATTCCATCCGGTCCCGGACTGGTAGTTTTCTTAAGAGATAACAATAGATTATAGATGTCCTTTTGTTGGACAAATTTCTCATTACCAAATAGGGGTGAAATGATTGTTGTGGATTTTGAGGGATCTTGGGTAAATACTGAAATGAAATAGTTGTTTAATGTAGAGGCTATAACAGAATCAGAATTTATTATTTTATTTTCGAACATAAGGGGGCCAATTTTTTTATGGTTTCCTTTCTTACTATTTAAATAGGCATATAAAGATTTATGCGTATCCTTTGTATGTGCTATACGAAATTCTAAATTTCTTTTTGCTGTTACTATTAATTTTTTGAGTAATCTCACTGAATCTCTGTATTGTAGAAGTAACTCATTATTATTACTCGAGAGTAAGTTACTATTTTTCAAACGTGCAAACAATGTATGCTTACGTCGTATTTGTTTTTAATAGAGAATTAAACCATAAAGGTATTTTTCCTTTATGGTTATAAATACATTTATTAGGAACATATTTCTGCTCAACTGTGAGTATCTGTGTCATTAAAAAATCCCACGCCTCAAAGGTATTGAGGGGTGCTAAGACGTTTTCCCAGTCAATATTATCTAAGTAGGTATTTATTTTATTGAAATCGGCCATATCATAATGTTTAATTGTTTTATTTATGGGTGGCATATGACAAGAAACAGATATGGAAAGGAATATAGATTTATGATCACTGTTACCCAAGGGATCAGATAAATATAGATTACTAACCGGAATATCATGACTGGTTAAGACTAGGTCTAAAATGTTATTGCCCCTAGTGGGTTCTTTAACTAGTTGAAACAAACCCAAATCGATTATAGTAGTAAGGAAACTTTTTTCATTGTTATTGGAGCCCATTAATGTATCCCAGTTAATATTTGGAAAATTAAAGTCTCCTAAAAGGAGGACTGACCCCTTACTGGTGAACTGAGTTATGTCTTCTAGTAATTTTGCATTCTGTAAACTATCAAGTGAGGGGGCACGGTAACAAGTACCTGCCAAAATTTGGGGGATGCCTATGGGTTGGATATAAACCCAAACGCTCTCAGTATTATATTCAATAGGAGATTGGAATGATGGAATATTGTCTTTGACATAGATACTGACTCCACCTCCAGACTTAGTGTCTGGTCTATTTTTAAAATAGTGTTTGAACCCTGGAATCTCAGCAGAACAGTTTTTGTAGGAATTTCCCCAGGTTTCAGTAACTGCAATAATTGACAGGTCCAAGAGATGTGCTTTAAGTTCCAATTCAGCTTTTTTAACTGCATTCAAAGATCGTGCATTAAGGATAGGATGTTTAAATGAGATTTTAGTGGTTTAAACCCCTTATCAAGAGTTTGAGACAATTTACCAAACTCCCCCTTCCCTAATAGTTTAAATGAGAGTTTATGTATGAGACAATTTTCTTCCCAAGTATGATACTGCCTCTTCTACTGAGGTGAAGGCCATCCCAGCAGAAGAGGGAAGGGTTAAGATGGTAATCCTCCCAATGGGTTAGACACAAAATACCTTGTCTTAGGCACCACTTCCTCAGCCATTCATTTATGGCTTTGATTTTAGAGTTAACAAATTCACTAGCTCTTGGGATAGGTAATATTTCAGAAAGGCAGATATCATAACCCCTATCTACCAATAGGTTGCAGAGGGAAACAAAGTCCTGTTTTATATCTTGCAGAGATTGCTTGGTAATGTCATTTGTTCCCACATGAACTACAACCAAAGGGTTTTCTCCTGCAGATTTTAGAATAGGTTTAAGCATAGAGGTAATATTGGAGATTCTTGCTCCCCGGTAGCTTAGACTTGAACGATTTTCCTTGTCGGGGTTACAAACAGTCCGGTCTATGTACTTAGTAATAGAGTCTCCAAGTATGTAAATTTCTTTCTGATTTTTTAGTGTGCCTAACGGAGGGGAAGAGTGATGAGGGGGGTGGAGTGTGGAAGCGTCCGGTGAAGTAGTGGAAGATTTAAGACCTGTTGAACTATTCTCAGTGGTTCTGCTAAGTTTCGGGCTAATTTCTATTGAGCCTTCAGTAAGGTTGGACAGTAGCTCAAATGAATTATGTGTAGGAATATCAAATAAAACCGGGGGGGTTAAGATATCTGATACTACATTAAGTTTAGCTCTGGGTTTTTTAGACCGAAGATTGATCCTACTAGTTGCAGACTGATGGTCAGATGAAATCATAGGAGTTGAAGTGGAGGATGGTTGTCCTTGTGTTGATTCATAATCAGATTTAAGCTTCATGACTACAACCTCACCTGTTGTTGCAGTAGGTTCAAGAACAGCTTCTACCATATTTACTGCAAGCGAAGTATTGGCCTCAACTAATATTGACATTTGGTCAATATAGTCTTCCAGGCTTTAATCTCAGATTTAGCTTTACGGTTTAGGTTGGAGTCTCTCAATTTCGTTTTTAATTCATTTACTAGAATGCACTTATCACATTTAAAATCAACTATGTGTTTACCCATAGCATACGTCTTACAAGAGGTGCAATATTTATTAGCCTTTTCATTATTGTACTATATACTCACTGTGATCCACTAAAAAAAGAAAATAAAAAGTTTTATGTGTCACCTTAATGTCCCCTTGTCCCACGATGGACACGATAGACATACGCAAGGCAGCAGCATGTCTCTGTGACCAGCACGCTACAAGCTTCGCTACGGCGACGGGTGTTCAAGAGGTCTCAAACCGGAAGTGCTATCGCGCACTACTTCCGGTTTCGCTAGAGCCCCAGCAGTGTTTAAAAAACAGAGAAAAGCCTTTAAAAAGGCTAGCCAAAGTATATTTGTGAAGTGCTTGAGTGTGTGAGTAACCCTGGTGTAAGAAACACACTCGTTAATTAAATGTACTGGGGGGTCAGAAGGTGTACAGGACAGACCTCCAATACCCCACAATCCCCTGCAAGCAGTCACTGACTCACTGCTGCTGGAGAAAGTACCCCTGTGGCTCAGTTTGATAAACAACAACAGAAACACAGCAATAAATTCTGTAAAACACAGTTAAGGTATATAATTTCAAGAGTGAGCTTTAAAACCTCTCTCCAGAGGTAGGCAAGTGTTCAAACAGTTATCTGGGCATTCCGTTCGCTAGAGCGGCTGTTTAAGAGGTCCGAAACCGAAGTGCTATCACGACTACTCCTGTTCTAGAGCCCCAGCAGTGTTTAAAAATGAGAGAAAAGCCTTTAAAAAGGCTAGCCAAAGCATATTTGTAATGCTTGAGTGTGTGAGTAACTTGGTGTAAGAAACACACTCGTAATTAAATGTACTGGGGCTGAAGGTGTACAGGACAGACCTCCAATACCCCACAATCCCCTGCAAGCAGTCACTGACTCACTGCTGCTGGAGAAAGTACCCCTGTGGCTCAGTTTGATAAACAACAACAGAAACACAGCAATAAATTCTGTAAAACACAGTTAAGGTATATAATTTCAAGAGTGAGCTTTAAAACCTCTCTCCAGAGGTAGGCAAGTGTTCAAACAGTTATCAGGCTTTGAGCATTGAGGCATTATTCACTACCCCTTACCATCCCCATACAGACGGGCTAGTGGAGCACTTTAACCAAACAATGAAGCAAATGCTAAAAAAAATTGTGGTGGATGAGGGTAGGAACTGGGACACTTATTTACCATACCTTATGTTTGCATATAGGGAGGTTCCACAAGCATCCACAGGTTTTTTCCCATTCGAATTACTATATGGACAAAACCCAAGGGAACCCCTTGACATAGTAAAAGAGGAATGGGAGGAACACAAGCAGCCTGGAAAAAGTGTACCCCTATAATACTGGCAGCAATTGCGACAACACTTAAGGACATATATACAGAAAGCACACAGTACTAATTTACAACAACAGGCAAAACAGAAGGAATATTACGATAAGGGTACTGGTTGCAAAGAATTTAATGAGGGGGATAAGGAACTATTGTTGTTACCTTCTTCCGATCAAAAGCTTTTGATGAAATGGCAAGGACCTTATATAATTACTCAAAGAACAGGACCAGTGACCTATGAGATTGAGATGCCAGACAAGAAAAGAGCTAAGCGTATTTATCACATAAACCTGTTAAAGGCTTGGGTCGAAAGGCCAGAACCTTTTGCAGGTTATGTAACGCCTGAAACCGACAATGAACTAGAATCGGTATATGGACGCTTAGACAATATGGGCCAAATGACTGATTTACAGATTAATCAGACCCTAACAGAGGAACAGTGAAAGGAGTTAGATATTATTCTGAATAAATTTAAAACTACATTTACAGGTACACCAGGGAAAATCAAGCATGCCACTCACCATATACGTGTCTTAAATACCCAACCTTTGAGACAGAAACCTTATAGACTTCCTGAAAGCATTCGAACAGATGTAATTCAGGAAGTTAGGAAAATGCAGGAAATGGGTATTATTGAACCATGGCATAGTGAATGGTGTTTTCCCATGGTGGTAGTACCCAAGAAAGAAGGAGGCATACGCATATGCCTAGACTTCAGGAGACTAAATGCAGTATCTCAATTTGACAGGTATCCAATGCCTCGCATTGATGACATTCTTGACCATTTAGGGAGGGCCAAATATAGTAGTACCTTTGATTTAACAAAAGGTTATTGGCAAATACCTTTAGACCCCTTTGATAAGGAAAAAACTGCATTCAGTACCCCCCTAGGTTTATTCCATTTTACGGTTATGCCGTTTGGCCTTTATGGGGCCCCTGCTACCTTTCAGAGGGTAATGGACACCCTGTTAACCTCTCACACAGCATACAGCGCTGCTTATCTGGATGATGTTATTGTATTCAGTACCTCTTGGGAAGATCATTTAAAACATTTGGAGAATGTACTGACTACAATTACAGATGCCGGACTAACTGTAAACTCAAAGAAATGTGCGATAGCGATGCAAGAAACAAAATACCTCAGATTTCATATTGGTAATGGTATGATAAAACCTGAAATAAATAAGGTTTCGGCAGTGGCAGGCAGTCCCAGACTGTGTACAAAGAAGGACGTATGTTCTTTTCTGGGACTTGCCGGTTACTACCAAAGATTCATACCTAATTTCTCAACTTTGGCTGGACCATTGACCGATTTAACAAAAAAACAAAATCCAGAAAAAAATTAAGTGGACTGAGGAGTGTGAAGATGCATTTCAGACTATCAAAGCTAAATTGTGTTCTTCACCCATTTTAAGAACTCCTGATTTCACACAGCCTTTTATTCTTCAAACCGATGCCTCTAATTATGGAATATGGGCTGTGTTAACTCAGATTATAGACAGAGAGGAACATCCTATTATTTATATAAGTCGGAGGATGCATGAAAGAGAGACTCACTACTCAGTCATAGAAAAGGAATGTTTGGCCATCAAATGGGCCTTAGAAGCCCTTCGTTTTTACTTATGGGGTACTGAATTTGAATTGTGGACTGACCATAATCCATTGTGCTGGTTGCATGTAATGAAGAATAAGAACCCACGCATTATGCGATGGTATCTTTCATTACAACCTTATAAATTTACTATAAAACATCGGAAAGGGTCAGCACATAGTAATGCTGACTTCATGTCCCGTTATGGAATGGAAAATATAGATTTGTGTCATCAGACCTCAGGGTAATGACTGAAGTTGATCATAGAAAGAAATGATATAAGTTTAATGTAATTTTGTTATTAGGGACCCTGAGGTGGAGCCTTAGGTGAGGGTGGGCTGTGGCTCCATCTATCTTTAAAAGAGAGATCTGATGAAAGGAAATTAATTTCAGATTTTCTTTTTTTTAAACCAAACTACTAGTTTGGTTTTGAGTGGGGAGGAATGTGAAAAGGGTCATTCCCCCCCCCTTTTCTTTTGAATCCCCTTTCCTATTGCCAAATACATTATTTTATTGTCTCTAATGGGAGGTTAGTGAACTCTAGGCAATGCCTTGTTATTTGTACTGTCTGTATTTTGTGTTCGTTGGGCTGGCCACCCACTTTGTGCAAAACAATATAAACATACTTGTTTGTCCTGTCTTGTGTCTTAATGTTTGTCTAGAGATCCTAAAATACCCAGTTTTGGAGGGAACTGAAATAATGTTTATCTTGGCGACCTGTATATTGTTGCCTTTGTAGAGCATGTTGCTCTGGGTTTGTTTATGGCAGAAGCTCAAACCCTTTTCGCCCCTTTTATTTGTTGTGACAGTTCATCAAAACCCCTTAATTGGAGCTGTGTGGTCCGCGGGGTTTTATTTCTGCATATGACATATTCTTAATTTATTAATTTTAGTTAAAAGTTCTCCATAAACGATAAAAGGCTTCCCTAGGTTCTGTTACATTGCTGGAATACAGACTCGTACTAGTAAAATACACCTGTTAGTGACTAACAGAAAAGCATGTGCAACCAGTTACCTAAAAACTTTAGAAGCCCAAACTAGAAAGAAATAGCCGTGGCAAATCTTGAAATGTGTGGTATTATGCCTCGCGACTGTTGCGAGCGCCGATTTGCGGCTCCTGCTCGAACATGCGCACAGTCGGGATGGTGTTTTCACAAGAATTCAGCCCAAAACTTAATAAGAAGTTCAAAAGACAACTTGTAGACAGAGTGCTTACTGAATAGGGTTGATTTCGTGTTTCACTGGTGTTAAATTGTCATTTTGGCGATTTTGTTAAAACGAGGAGAGTCCTGCTGTTGTGTGGTCTTCTCAGAACGTCACACACCCTTCCCTTTCACTGCAGCATTCCATAAGAGCCGGCCGGCCTCTCTCCTGCTATTTTTATGCTGTCAATGAAAGGGGAGGTGCTTCTGAGGCTGTATATTGTCATGAAAGATGTTAAAAAGCTTTTTTTTTGTGCTTTAAGGTCGCAATGAAATGATAAAGTGTCTTAAAGGGACATAGACATTGTAAATAAAATAACATGTATTAAAACTTTTGAATTAGAAATACAATAGGGAGGTGGAGTTATATGTCACATGCTTCCCTGAAAAGTATTTAAGGCTTAGTTTGTGCATTGTGAGTCAGATGTTACCTGGAATGCTGCTGTAGAGGACATGCTGTTATAATCCACAGTTTGAATGAGAGCTGAGACCATTGTATGCTCCCGAATAGCTAGTAATTTCTAGCTTGCTTTTGCATTATTCTCTTGGCATTTTATTTATTATTTTGTCGTATACAGTCCGATTTAATTTTCCTTATAAAATAAATATTTATGTTTCCGCTGCATTTTGCCTCTGTGGTCCATCTGTGCTCGAACCTGCGACAGAGACCTAGAGTATGCTGATTTGCACCTCTCTGAGAGTGTTCTCAGTGTCCTAAGGGGATCAAGGAAGCCCTCCACCAAGAAAACCTATGCTTCCAAGTGGAAGAGGTTTTCCATGTGGTGCAATAATAATGTAGTACCTTCACAGTCTGGGTTACCAGTCTTGTTAGACTACCTCAGCCATCTGCCTTCTCTGGGCTTACAGACCACTACCCTTAAAGTCCACCTGCCTTCAGCCTCAGCCTATGTTTCGGCTGGCAAGGGTGTCTCTATGGCACCCAACCCCATTTTTAAGAAGTTCTTCAAAGGGTTGGCCTACTTATCACCCCCATAGGGAACCAGTGCCAGCCTAGGACCTTAATGTCTGCATTGGCAAACTCATGGAACCCTCATTCAAGCCCATGGCTACAACATATCTGAAATTTGTGACTTGGAAAACTGTCTTTCAAACACCATGAAGTCTTGCTATATTAGGACTTATTGCAGTTAGCCACTGCACTTGAACTGCCCCGGAAAGGAAAGAGTTAACTTCAGAGAATCTGGAGTTCTAAAGCGCGAGGGCGCTATACCAAAGCTCTATCTGGGCAGTTTCAAATGAAACTGTCAGATTCTTTACTCCGCTTCACTGAACAGTCGCTCCGGAGATCAGCTCCTTCAGCTCGGTTCATTTCTCGGTCAAGCGAGTATTTTCGGTTCATTTGAACCGGCAAAAAGTAATTATTTTACCGCATTTCGGTTAAAGCTCTATCTGGTAAACCGTAAGTACAAAATGTAAAGTCTGTGTGGAAATTTAGTTATCGGTTCGGTTTTGAACCGATCGGTTTGCTTATTTTAACGTTTTAAAGTTTTGGGCTTTTAGAGTGCGGTACCCGGTTCTTATTGGTTCTAAAAAAACCTTGATTTTAAATAGGGTTTTTCAAATACCTGTAAACGGTTAGGAACCGAGAAGTGTCTGGCACGCCATAAAAGGGCAAGTTTTGGTTAGGCTGGCATTATGTCTGAGAAACCCAAAAGAAAAACGGGCCCACTGGTTTCAACACTGTGATGCTGTGGGGAAGCCTTTGCCAAGGCTGACCCACACACCACTTGTGTTTATTGTCTGAGGGCTGACCACCTCCTGTCAGACTGCCAGGTGTTTAAAATTTCCTGCAGCCACCCTGAAAGAGATAGGGCCGGCTCAGGGAACTATTATAAAAGTCCGCTGACCTGGATGGCCAGCCGGTCCAGTACCCACTGGACCAAGGGAGTGCCCTCTGACCAGGGCTAGACTTCCTCGGCAAAGGATGGTTCAGAGGAACCAGTTTAAAAAAAAAAAAAATGAATATGACAGAGAAATCAGTAGGTTTGGAGTCCAAGATTGTCTTTCCAACTGCTGCAGAAGTATAAGCCATACAGATTGTCCAGTCACTGTTTCTAGGTCCTGTCGAACCATCTACAGTTGGTAAAAGGTGGCTCGTTCAGTTCCAGTGGTTCAGGTTTATGATGTTGAGGAATTGTTATGAACCACAGGAGTGGGAGGAGGAAATTTGATCAATACATGTGTGGCTGGTAGGGTCTGGACATGCCCACTTAAGCGGACATTTTCTCCAGACTTTTAGAATCTCCTCCTTTTCTGTCTGAGTCCTTTTCTCAGTTTATGTTTTACAAAAAGCTTGCAGAATCCCCCCAGCTTCCTTTAGAGGAGGCTATGGATGAGTAAAGGGGAGCCTGATTATGTAGGAATGATGGGCTAGGAGGTTGTCTTTCCTTTGCATAAGTCATTTAGGAAGTAAACAACAAAGATTTTATAAGATTCCTCTTTCTGTCCCTCCTGTAAGATAAAAAAAATGGACAGAAGGTGTATTCGTCAGGCTCTGTTACAGACTTCCTCACTGAGCAGTGTAGTCATGTAGGTGTGGTACAAGCTGCAGCCTGTGTCAAGGCTAGTTCCCCTGGCCTCACATCCTCCTGAATAGGATTCCAGGAGGATTGATGCCATGACAAGAAAACAGTATGGCAGCTTCTGTGGGACTCAGACAGGCAAGTTGTATGGCTTATGTGGCTAGATTTCGGAAATCTAGGTGGGGCGCAGTATTGCAGTTAGCCAAGCAGGCCCATGGCCAGCTGGCTAGCGGGTTGGAACAGGTGGCTGCTAATGGCACTGAAGCCTCTAAGTTCAAGTTCATACTGCTGTTGGTGTTAATCTTGTTTTCTCTAGGGTCATGACCACTTCTGTAGCTTTCCGTAGGTTGGCATGGCTCAGATGCACTAATCTGTCCCAAGATACTCTGTCAAAGTCTATGGATTTGCTTCTTGTTGTGGGTAATTCTCTGTTTGAGGAACAAACAGAAAGCTATATGAAAAACAGGGATGATTACCTACAAAAGTGCCCAGGTAGAGGCTCAGGCCTCCTCTGCTTTCGCCAGAGGGGTCTCTTCAGAGGCAGAGATAGACGGAGCACAAGTAAACCGTCCCCCTCCCCTTAGCCTAAGACTATTGCCAAGCAGGCACCCTGATGGGGTGCCCAGGGCCGATTCTCCTATACCAGTGGGCAGGTTGGTTTTTATTTCAGCCAGAATTGGGTGTCCCTAACTCGGACAAGTGGTTCTGGAAGTAATAGGTCTGGTTCTCAGCTTCAAACAGTTTCCAAAGATGAGAGCCAGACAGGTCCACCTGCAAATCCTTTGGAATCCCTTGCTTTGGGAGCAGAGGTTTCTTCTCCTCTGAACTGCAAAGCAGTAGAAGGGTCCCTCCTTGCCACTGGGGCAAGGGGCTGTACTCATGATACTTTCTTACCCTATAGAAGGCAGGAGATTGGCGGCCCATCTCAGATTTAAGGTACCTGAACAAGCATCTTTTGAAAACAAAGTTAAAAATGTTAACTCTGGCTGAGGCCAGGGGACTGGCTAGCTTTCCTGGACCTCAAGGATGCCTATTTTTTCATGTTTTGATCAGGCCTTCTCACCGAAAGTACCTCAGGTTACCCTCAGGCCACTACCAGTTCAGGGCAGTGCCCTTCGGCCTTACCTCTGCGCCAAGGGTATTGAAATTCTAGCTGTGGTAGTGGCTCTTTTAAGAAGGCAAGGGATTGCTTTGTTTCCTTTCCTGGATGACTGGCTCTTAGTGGGTCAGTCTCCAGATCAAGTAAAATCCCACTTGCAAGTCACCCAGCAGCTTCTCACCTTTCTGGGATTCCTGCTGAATTTACCAAAGTCAGTTCTCGAACCAGTTCAGGTACTAACTTTCATAGGGGCAGAGTTGAACACAAAGTTAGCCAGGGCATTTCTCCCCTCTGAAGGGTAGGCAGTCTCTTTGCCCTGGCATCTTCCATTACTCTCATGGTCTCTTGACCAGCATAGCATTTGCTACAACTACTAGGGCACATGGCTGCCTCCATAGCTGTAGTGCAGGGAGCAAGATTCCAGATGAGGGACATTTAGTTCCATCTGAGGGCCTATTGGTCCCAAAGGAGGATTCCTTTCCAAATTGGTTCTAGTGACCCAATCCCTGATCCTGGCCTACACTGGTGGCAGGATCAAAGCAATCTAAAACTAGGGGTCCTCCTCATTCCCTCACCACGGATGCTCCTGTGTTAGGGTGAGGAGCTAAGCTAAGCGACCTGTCCACGAGGGAGTGTGGTCTCCTAGGAATCTCTGCTCCACATCAATTTTGGAACTCAGAGCTGTCTTCTAGCTCTTAGGAGTTTTCAGCTTCTGTCCAGAACAAGGTAGTTCAAGTCAGGACAGACAACACCACAATAATGTGGTACATCAACAGGCAGGGGGGCACTCGGTCATCAGTCTTGTGCACCGAAGCAATGAAGTGGTGGTCTCTGGCTTACTCTCTGAACACCTCCCTGATAGCAGTTCACCTCCCAGGGAAGAACAATGCCCTGGCAGATGCCCTCAGCAGGATTCTCAGGGCCATCACGATTGGGCTCTGAATCCTCAGGTGCTGGGTTCAGTCCTTGCCAGATGGGGCTCATTTTCAGATAGATCTTTTCGCAGCCCCAGATAACCACTAACTTTCTCTGTTTTGTTCAGGCCTCCAGTGCTGGGATCAGCCCCCCTGGACGCTTTTCACTTGGATTGGAAAGGAGGTTTCTGTACACCTTTCCTCCTTTTCCCTTTCTTTCAGGGGTACTAGTAAAAATCAGATCTCAGCCCTGCAAAGCGATTCTGATTGTTCCAAACTGGGCCAGACAGCCCTGGTACCCATTGTCTCTGTCTCTGACAGTCCACCTACCCTGAGCTTGCCCAGAGTCCCACGACTTACTGGCCTTTGCACAGGGAGAGTGTGGTATCCAGACCTCAAATTCCTCCTTCTCAAGGCAGCTCTTGAGGAGTTAGAATTTTTGATTTACACCTTTTCAAGGTGTCCGAATATTTTAAAGGCTTCATGAAGCTTTTCACTGGGGCCACTTACAATTCTAAGCGAACAGGTTTTCAGTCTGGTGCGCTGAGAAGCAGATTATACCACAGTCTGCTTATCTGCCCATTTTCTGGACTTTTGGTCCATTTTAAATTCCTTAGGTCTTGGGCCAGCTACCTTAAGGGTTCCTCTGGCAGCTGTCTCTGTTTTTCTGCAAGCAGGAAGCCTGCTTCCTTTTCTTCTCAACCTGTGTTTTCCAAGTTTTTAAGGGGTTGCTTCACACCAACCCTCCTTTTTGGGAACCAGCTCCTGCATGGAGCCTGAATGTTTGCATTGCTCAGTTAATGCAAACCCTTTGGACCTCTGTCCCCAGCAGGCTCAAGCTTCTCACTTGGAAAATGTTTTTTCTGGTGGTTTCACTTCTGCCAGACGCATAAGTGAACTACAGGCCCTGGCAGTGGAAGAAGATTTTTCTCTCCCCACAGGGATAAGACAGTCCCTAGGACTAACACAGGGTTTGTCCTTAAGTGGTTTCAGGTTTCCACCTGAACCAACCCATCTCTCTCCCAGGATTTTTCACTGAGCATTCTTCCTCAGGTGAGAGGAGACTGCACAGCTTGGACGTCAAAGAGCCTTATGCTAGTATTTGTAACACACCAAGGGTCACAGGTTCGAATCCTCAACTCTTCCTTACCTAGGGGGCGAGGTTGGCAAAGGAACCTGCCACTAAGAGGACAATTGCAAGGTGGATTGTCTCTTGTATCCATTTTGTTATCAAAGACTAGGTAGGAGAGCCCCTCAGGACTGAGGGCTCACTCCACCAGGTGTACAGCTGCATCTCTAGCGGCTGCTAGAGATATTCCCATTCTGGAAATCTGTCGAGCTGTTACTTGGAAGACAGTTCACACTTTTACCAAGTATTATTCCTGGATTTCTGTCCAGGAGAGATGCTCGTTTTGGCACAGCTGTGCTTCAGAGCCTATTTCCTAAGTGAGTTCTGACCCTCCTCCATGGAGGTACTGCTGTGTAATCTGCAATAAGTCCTAATATAGCAAGACTTCATGGTGTTTGAAGAAAAAATTACTCACCTTAGTAATTGCTTTTCTTCTCATGGAGTCTTGCTATATTAGAGACCACCACAACCTGCCCCTCTCAGAACTTCTACTGGGGTGGGGGTGGCAAATTAGTGCAAGCACTGTGTCATGCCATTGTAGTTCTTCCCTTCACCCTCTTTTATTTAGGGTTAGGGAACTAGGGTTTTCTGTGTTGAGTGATTTGTTGGCCCCCTTCCTGGACTTGAGTCTTTGGGGGAAGGGGGGGTCCTAATAGTGCTTGTCAGGGGGGAAAACTAATAATACCATTATTCATTCTTATTATTGTTATTGTTGTTAATATTGTTGTTATTACTACTAGTAGGTAGCCATTTGGCTAGTGTAGAGCTTTCCACACAGACTTGTTGCTTAATGTTAGCTTCGTAAAGATCTGACAGTTTCATTTGAAACTGCCCAGATAGAGCTTTGGTATAACGCCCTCGCGCTTTAGAACTCCAGATTCTCTGGAGTTAACTCTTTCCTTTCCGGGGCAGTTCAAGTGCAGTGGCTAACTGCAATAAGTCCTAATATAGCAAGACTCCATGAGAAGAAAAGCAATTACTAAGGTGAGTAATTTTTTCTTCTGGTAGCTGTCACTTCAGGCAGGTGGATTAGTGAGCTACAGGCCCTGTGTATAGAACTGAACTACATCTCCTTCCACAGAGATAAGGTGGTTCTTAGGATTAATAGGAAATTCTTACCAAAAGTAGTTTCTGATTTCTATTTGAACCAATCAGTCACCTTGCCAATCTTCTTCACTGAACACTCTTGCTCAAGTGAGCGCAGGCTACATAGCCTGGATGTTGAGCTTTGTGCATCCTCATTGATCATACCAAGGCCCACAGGCAGGACAGGCAAAACTGTTCTTGACCTATGGGGACGTGGGAAAAGACAAACCAGCCTCTAAAAGTAATATTTCATGCTGGATTGTAGCACGTATCCAGTTCTGCTACAGTAAGGCTGGTAAGAAGCCCTCAGTAGTCCTGAGAGCCAATTCTACAAGGGGCACAGCTGCTACAATAGCAACTGCCAGAAACATTCCCCTGCTGGAAAACTGTAAAGCAGCTACATGGAGAACAGTACACACTTTTACAAAGCACTACTGCTTGGACACCTATTCCAGAAATGATGCCAGGTTTGGCAAAGCCTGTTCCTGAAATAGGTTCTGTACCCTCCTCCAAAGGTAATGCTTCGTACTCTGAAAGAGTTAATGATATTGAAGAATTCCTGAGGTTAGAAGAAAAAATGGCTCACAATAGTAATCTTGTTTCTTCCAAGGTATTCTTCAATATGATTAACTCTCCCACCCTACCTCCCCTTCCAGAACCAGTTGGCTTCTGCATTATGGCTAGAGTCACATGTTAAAGTGGGTTTATACCCTGGTTGTATTGCAACATGTTTTGAACCCAGTTGGGTATTGTTGTTCGCTTTCTTGTCCCTATCTGGGTTAATATGGGACATGTATTGGGGATATTATTACTTAAATAATACTGATCTTCTTTGGGGTTATCTCAGTCATCAGGTACCACTGTAGGAACTTCACCGTCGGTGCATGGAATACACATGGAAGATTTTTCAGTAGTACAACTGGGGCCGCCTATGCCATCGACGTCAGTCGACCCTATATATGCGTAGGCAGCCCCATTCTCCTCTCAGTTCTTTCCCGCCATCGACTTGCAAGTGCATTCTCCATGGAAGAAGCCGTCGCAGTGTTCATGCCTTTTACAGCCTGCGGCCTAGATTTACTACACCCCTTAACAAATCTGTTTTTTAAACATTTATTCCCTCTTTTTCATTTATGTCATAGAAACATAGAATCTGATGGCAGATAAGGATTGCTTGGCCCACCCAGTCTGCCCATTTCCCTACCTAATGGATAAGCTGCAGATCCTAGTTAACCAACAACCTACTTCCTCCTACCCTCCACTAGACCTGCCTTATGTCTGTCCCATGCATTCTTGAATTCCCCCACTGTTTTTGACTCTACGACCTCCTCAGGAAGGCTGTTCCATGCATCTACAATCCTCTCTGTGAAGAAATACTTTCTCACATTACCTCTGAGCCATCCCCCTTCTAACTTGAAATTGTGCCCCCTTGTTCTTGCACATCTCTTTTTCTGAAAGATGCTACCCTCTTAGACTTTGTTGATTCTCTTGAGGTATTTGAAAGTTGATATCATGTCCCCCCCTCTCCCTCCTTTCCTCAAGGCTATACATCTTAAGCTCCTTAAGTCCTTTTCCATATGTCTTCTGGTGCAGACCCTGCACCATTTTAGTTGCCCTCCTCTGGACAGCCTCCACCCTGTCTATGTCTTTGAGAAGATGGAGTCTCCAGAACTGTACACAGTACTTCAGATGTAGTCTTACCAACTGTCTGTACAGAGGGACAACAACTTTCTGTTTTCTACTGGTGATTGCCTCTCCCTATGCATCCCAGTATCCCCCAAGCCCTCCCTACTGCCTTCTCACATTGCTTGCCCACCTTTAGGTCATCTGCTATGACTACCCCCAGGTCCCTTTCCATTTTTGTTGTTTTCAGTATCTCATTATGTACTCTTCCCCTGAGGTTTGTTTCCCACATGCATTACTTTGTACTTCTTTGTGTTGAATCTAAGCTGCCATACATTGGACTATTCCTCCAACCTTGCCAAGTCCCTTTTCATCCATTCCACTCCACCTTGCTTATCAACCCTGTTGCAGAACTTTGTGTCATCTGCAAAGAGACATACTTTTCCTTCAGTCCCTCTGCCAATGTCACTTATAAAGACATTAAAGGACTGGCCCCAATACTAAACCTGTTTTCAAGTAACCCCTTTCTTCACTGTTAAACCTGAGGAGTTAAAACCTCTACCTCTCTCTTCCGTCACTGCCGCTGCAGAAAGAAGACTGCCTTCAAAGACAAGCACTCTGTCTGTGTCTGCTGTCTTGGGCCTGACCACGATGTTTCTGAATGTGAGCTCTGCCAGCAGTTTAATCAAACTACCCTCAGGCGATGCAGGAAGGTGCTGAAAACCTTTATGGAACAATAGGTAGCCATCTCTGGGTTGGGTCAGGGATCGACAAATCCCATAGCCCGACATCCCGGGCTACAATTTTTTGCTATGGGACAACCAATTTCACAGTAGTCGGTTGTCCCACGGACAACCAAATCAGTGATGTCTTTTTTTTTTAACTTCTCATTCGGTCCAACCAACTCCACTGCTAGATGTCCCCAGATCTCTCGCTCAGCTGTGGGCAGATGAAGCAGCGGCGCTCCCGTCACGTGATAGCTTTTTGATCACCAGTGCAGTGAAGGCGCCGCCCGCCAGTGTCAGTCGAGAGGAGAGTGACACCGTGTTCCGCTGCAATGGGACCTCCTGCAACCCGCCCAAGATCACCACAGCACCTGCTGACAGTGGGCCACCCACAGGACTGCCAGGTAATTCCAGCAATGTTTTGGGACAGTCCTGCAGGGTGCGGGCATGATGGATGGAGATGGAGCTAGGCGGGTTAGTACAGTACTGCACTGCACACTGACGCGCCATTTTCATGAGGCAATGCTGGAGAACTTCGGTGTTACAGCAACTGCATGGGTTGTTCAAGTGGCATGGTGACACTGTGGTTTGGAGGGGCTGGCTGCTCAAGAGTGTACTTGTGGGAGAGCAAAAAAAAAAAAAAAAGACAAACGGGGAAGGGAGGAGGTGGGAAGCTTCCTTACCAGTTGGGTGATGTCTGTAGCTCACGAGACATATGTCAGGATCGTCGACGACAAACTCATCGAAAGGAGGGCAATTGTGAGAAATAAAAGATCAGAAAAAGTACAATTTGAATTGTTAGTCAGTGACTGAGAAGGACCCCGACCTAAGCCATAGTAACGCATCAACCAGCAGGCAACCAGAAAGAAAATAAAAGTGGTTGCCAATGCTTTAGCAAAAAAAAAAAAAGAATATTTTAAGAACAGCCTACAGTTCAGCAGGAAAATGTGGGAGCAGTTGGAGTTGGGCAGTTTAGGGTGACACAGGAGGAAAAGAGGAAAGGGCACAGGTGTGAGGCTGGACTTGTGTGTGGTGTGGGAAAGGAAATCTTGGGCAGTTGAGGAAGAGGACTTTAAAGAAAGAGATGGACTGGTTAAGGAAAAGAAAAAAAAAAGAGAAAACTATGCACTATAAACTAAAGAGTATTATTTAAAAAGAAATTCTACCCCTCCTTACCCTACCTGACATCTAGAGGGGCCAGGTGAACACCAAAGTGCACTGTAGTTTTGTGCTCGCTGTGCTGTAGGTACTGTTGTAAAAACCACAGCAAAAGAGTGTGGGACAGGTTTAAGGAGGCCTAATTGTCAGGGCTTGCTGTGTGTGGGGCACTTGGGCATGCAGTTGTAGGGGTGAATGTATTCAGCTACAGCCACACTGCCGGCTTGTATCCTAACTGACAGACACCCAGATGGTTGATAACTGTACTAACAAGTGCCTGCCTGTTCCCACTGACCCGCCTCCATCTCAGTCTACTAGTACCACCACCCAGTGAAAGACGCACACCACATAGTGCCTGGTAAAAGAAATGTTATTAGCATCGAAAAACATTTTTTACCTGCCTTCTGATGTTCTGTATCTACATACTATTAACAGTACAACCCCCACACCATGTACTTTGTTTCTACATACGTTTTTAAAAAACTTACATTGAAATGTATTGGACTACCACTTGAAACTCGGGGACCACCATTTTTGGCAAGGCCAGTTGTCCTGGACTAGTATGCCATTTTGAAATTTGTCGATCCCTGGGTTGGGTCCTCCAGGGCAACGGCTGCCCAGTCGCCGTCTGGCTCCAAGAGCTCCAAGGCCTCGCAGGTAAAGGATAAGTCCTTGGGGAAAAGTCTCAGGAAAGACCAGGATTATGACCACTGCCACTGGCGGTCGTCTCATACCCCGTCAAATTCGCCTTCTTCAGGGGGCTTCTCGTCGTCGGCTGCTGCTGCAACGAGGAGACCAACTGTACAGGCCTTGATTAGCTCCAGGCCCATACTGACAGCTCTTCCGCCTGACTCCCAGGGCGTTCGGCCATTGACCTCCGGGTCATCTGTCCTTCCTCTGTCAGTGACGAGCTCATCTTCAACGATGACCCCTTCGCTGTCTGCTCCTTCTTCTCCTTAAGCTCGTTGGGTCAGTCAGTCAGCCAGGTCATCAGCCAATGTGTAGTCAGCTGCTCCTCCTTTGTCGGCGTTGGACCTGAATTATGTTCTTGTCCATTTTTCCAATGTCCTGGTTCAGCAATTTGCAGCCTTCACCAGGCTGTTGTCGCTGGCTCCTTTGATGCCAGCGTTGTCATTGACACCTTTTCATCTGCCTAGCGAATCTTTCCACAGGCTGTCAACGGCACATACATTGGTAGATCCAGAGGAGGATGTCGATGTTGAGGAGGAGCACCACCCTGACCTTAACCTCCCAAAGGAGATGGTGGAGGAAGAGGAGGAGGGCCAGTATCTTACCTCAGACAAGTCCACTGCCTCTTCAGTCAGTGAAGACTCTGTTAGGCACATCCCAAGGTCCCCACCTGAGGATGCCATCTTCTTCAGTATCATGAAGCAGCTGTCTTCCACCATGGGGTTTGAGACAGAGGAGGAGGATGCCACCAGAAAGGATCTGGCGGACTACTTGGAGATCCCAGAATCTCCCCCTAAGATCATTCCTCATATGCTTCCAGCATTACAAAATGCTACCACAGCAGTCTGGCACAGACCAGACATGGTGCCAGCTGTGTCCTGTATGGCTGATAAGCTTTACAGTGCCCCTCAGGGCCTTCCTCACCTTGCTGCCCTGGTGGAAACTGACTCTGTAGTTATTAAGGCAGCACACAACAGGTCTAAGGTGCCCTAACACCTTAGCTCCCTTCCCCCAGACAAGGAATCCCATAGGATTGACCTCTGGGGGAAAAATGACATATGCCTCCTCAACCTTAGGCCAGAGGATTGCCAACTACCTGTTTCACATGGTGAAATACCACAACACCAACTGGAGAAAGGGCAAGGCTGCTGCCCAAGCCCTTCCTGAGGATGCCCAGAAGCAGGAGTTACTTCAGTGCTCCCAAACGGCTGAGGACATTGGCAAGCATCTTCTTCAGGCCATTTATGATCTGTCTGATAGTATTGTCAGGGCAGCTACCAACGGCATATGCCTTCATAGGCATTCATGACTCAGCGTTTCTGGGTTTGCAGCTGTTGTGCAAAACAGAGTGCTTAATGCCCCTTTCTGTGGCAACAAGCTTTTCGGTCCAGATGCCCAGGAGCTCGTTAACAATCTGCAGGCCTCAGTCATGGCCATTAAATCCATCCACTCCCTCTTCAACACCCAGCAGTGTGGTAAGGAATGCCCTGCTTTTCATAGACAGGCCAATAGACCAAGCTCAGGCCCCCATGCACAGGATAAACACAGATCTCAGTCTTCTTTGCCTGCCCCCTCACATTTGGGAGCGGCAGCCAAGCATCCCAGAACTGAGGGACCAGTTTCTTCAGCTGGCCCCGCCTCATCTTGACTCCTTGCCGGCCCCTCTTCCTCAGGTGCAAACCCAGGAGGTGGTGGTTGGAATTTGGTTCTCCCTCCACTTAGAAAAATGGAGATCCATAACTTTAGATGCTTGGATCCTGCAGATCATAGCGTGCGGTCACACTCTGGAGCTCCTTCAACAACCTCCAGATAACCCCCCCCCCCGGCCACCCTCTCATTTTCCCACGACTCATCTGCCTGTTCTCAGGGAGGAAGTGCAGTCTCTCCAGTGCAAGCAGGCTATAGAACCAGTGCCAAAGCGGCAGAGAAACCAGGGATTCTATTCCAGGTTTTTCCTGGTCCCCAAAAAGTCCGGAGATCTGAGGCCCATTTTCGATTTGAAAGACCTCAGTCTTTATGTCCAGTACAAAAAGTTCCGGATGGTAACTTTACTGGGCCTCCTGCCCCTTCCCAGGCCAGGGGATTGGCTATGATCACTGGACATGCAGGATGCTTACCTGCAGCCAGCCTGGTGATGCTGAGGGTTGAGACACTGGATGCTACACCTCATGCCACGCTGGCGACCCAGGTTCGGGAATGAGTCCGGGCTGCCGGGGGTCTGCAGGGGGAGAGAGGATTGAGTATCCGGAGGACTGCACACTTCTCTCGGGGAGATATCCAGGGACAGTCTGGTACCACAGTGGCTCCCAGTGGAGACCAAAGGCACTGCAATGCTTAGGGCTAAGAAGTGGGATGCAGAGCCGTGACAGAAGTCCTTGAACGTCATTGCACATTCTGGCTCTGAGGGGGGAGGGAAGGGCGTAACAAAGGAAAAAAACTCTCCACTCCTGATAGGTGATGGCTCCCTACAGGGCTGGCTGCCACATGCCCAGGACCGGGTCCTCTCTCTGCCCCTTCGGCCTCTCGTCAGCTCAGCCGGGCAATCTGAATTGTAGATAGAGTGCCGAGAGTGGTTGGCGGCCCTACTCCAAGGGGGCTCAGAGTTGGGGGGCTTTTCTGGTGTGGGTCCATCGAGAGGCAGTAATGTATATGAGAAAGAGAGGACCACGGTAGGCG
The DNA here is from genome assembly GCA_016271365.2 of Neoceratodus forsteri. Classification (NCBI taxonomy): domain Eukaryota; kingdom Metazoa; phylum Chordata; order Ceratodontiformes; family Ceratodontidae; genus Neoceratodus; species Neoceratodus forsteri. Next base: position 481,054,890 of record CM028130.1, on the reverse strand, counting down.
GTAGAGCAGTTCAGTGTGCTAGGGAAGCCTGAGAGAGTTCGTGGGAGGAGGAGGAGATAAAAAGAGTTAGAAAAAAAAAAGGATGCTTACCTGCACATAGCAGTCCCCCCCCCCCACAGGAGGGTCCTTCGTGTCGCCTTTCAGGGGGAGCATTACCAGTTCAATGTATTGCCCTTTGGATTATCTTCTATGCCGTGTGTCTTTACCAAGTGCTTAGCAGCAGTTGCAGCAGCCCTCAGAAGGGAGAGACTATACGTCTTCCCTTACCTGCACTACTGGCTTCTCAAGGCCCCATCCAGAGAACAGCTGTTATTGACCCTGGGGCGGACTCTACAGCTCTTCTAGTCCCTGGGCATAATGGTCAACCTGCCCAAGTCTGTTCTAGTACCATCCTAACAATTGCAATACATTGGGGTAGTTCTGGATTCCAAGCAGGGAAAGGTAGTCTTACCCCAAGTCAGGCAGAATGCCTTATAGCTCAGGCTCAGAAAGTAGCTCAGAGTCGCTACGTTCCTACCAGACTAACCTGAGACTCCTGGGTCTAATGGCTACAGCCATTCACACTGTTCCACTGGCCAGGTTCCACATGCGCACCCTTCAGTAGACCCTCAGGATGCAGTGGGACTAGCGATTGGATGAGTAGGACCAGCAGGTATTGGTCTCTTCCCCAGTCCACAAAATGCTCCAGTGGTGGATGGACCCCTTGAATCTCCTTCGCAGGGGGTTCCCTTCCAGATCACTTCCCCACATCAGATCCTCACCATGGATGCTTCGGGGCTAGGCTGGGAAGCGTACCTGGGCCCATTTCAGACTCAGGGTTCCTGGTCCCAGTGGGAAGCCGCCTTGCATATCAGTGTCCTGGAGATGAGAGCAGTGCTCTATGCCATGCAGGCGTTTCAGGAGCATCTTTCTCCAGGTCAGTTGTTGGTGCAGTCAGACAATCTGAGTGTAGTCTACTACATCAACAAACAGGGCGGGACTCACTCATATCCCCTTGGCAGGGAGGCCATGCGAGTGTGGTACTGGGCTCTGGAACACAGCCTAACAATCTCGGTGGTCCATGTGCCAAGCATTTTAAACACCCTGGCAGACAGTCTCAGCTGGACCCAGTCCAGCAGGCATGAATGGGAACTTCTCTCATCCGTAGCAGAAGATCTGTTCGACAGATGAAGTTGTCCAGAGTTGGACCTTTTTGTGTCCCCACTCAACGCAAAACTGCCCGATTTCTGCTCGCTAGATCCAGTGCCAGGAGTTTTCTGGTGAGACGCCATGTTCTCCCTATTATTTGCCCTCTACCTGGAGCCCTTAGTCTTGGTTATCAGAAGCTCACCTAACATATCTGGCCTTACCATAGGAAAAAGGTAACACAAAGTTAACCTTTATGCAGATGATATATTACTCACCTTAACCTCCCCAGAAACATTGATCCCCTTCATCTGGCCACTTTTAAAACAGTTAGGGTCTCTGGAAGGCTATAAGATCAATAATACTAAAACAGAAGTCCTAACATGCCTCTTCTGCCCATCCCCTTCTCTTAAACAAAATTTCCACTTCAAATGGAGCAGAATATCAATGAGATATCTGGAAATACAACTCCCATATAATCTAACACACCTGGAGATGGGTAACTTCGAACCCATTACACAACAAATAACCAAAGATCTAGCCGGCTGGACAGAGCTCACTTTGAACTTTATTAATAGGATAGAAACTATACAGCAAAATATTCTTCCCCGGTTATTATTCTTTCTCCAGACTCTCCCCATAATCCCGAATAATATGTATTTCCAATATTGGAATAGAGTAATCTCTAGATTTATTTGGAGAGGAAGGCCCCCTAGAATTTTTTTTTTATATGATTGCTATTTACTGCATGTAACTTTATCCTGTAAACCACTGTTATATTGTGTTCTTTTTGTTATCTGTATTGCACCTGTATGTTACCACTGTTGTATCTCACACTGTTACCATGTCTACCCTCCCTGCGATGAGGTGCCTTTGTAAATGAGTCCCTGACTCGAAGGTTGTAAATCCGACTTACAAAATAAATAAAAAAAATAAATAAATAAAATTTACAATCCTTCAATTGCCTCAGTCTAAAGGAAGCCTGAATTTACCAGATCTTCGAACTTATGCCACAGCAACCCAACTACAGATCCTACTAAATCATATCAACTCAATGTACAAAGCACCGGGGAAAGAACTCGAACTAACAGTAATGAATAATCCAGACATACTCTCCCTTCTGTTCAGAAATCTACCAAAATGTATCCCACTAACTCAATTCCCTAAGTTCATAGCAGAACCGTATAGGCACTGGCTTGCTGTGTCAAATTCAGTACTCCTTCTCTGAAAAGCTCTATCTCAGGCCTCCAAATACAGATGCACATTTATTGCCTAAACAAACAGAGGAAATAACTAAATCTTGGTCAACACGAGTCTGGTATGTTGGCCAATTAGTAACTCCTACTGGTTTGTCATCTTTTATTGCCCTTCAAAAAAGGTTCAAACTTCCACAATCCTCCAGCACTTACTGCTATAAGCTAAAAAACTCACTAATGCAATTTGAAGATAGCCTGGCTAAAATAACAGAATGCCCAACTTCAAACAACATAAAGTCTTGCTGTATTCAGACATAATGCAGTTAGCCCCAGCACTTGAACTGCCCCGGAGAGGAAAGAGTTAACTCTATGCAGAAGCATAGAACGTTGAGCTCGAGCTCGGTTTTCAAACCTTTGTCTGTGGTACTTCTCAGTGTAACTGTCAGATTCTTTACTCCGCCTAACAGTGAAGTTGCTCCGGAGATTTCCTCTGCTCAGTTCGGTAAAAGTAAAGCGTTCGGTTTAAACCGTATAATTTTTTGTTATTTTCGGATTTCCAGCCTCTGTCTACGGTACAGGTAGTGTGTAGATAGGTAGTGACTGTGTTTTATTCTGTGAAAAAGTTGGAAATTCTTCTTTTCTTCGGTTTCTTTCCGGTCGGTCCAGTTTGGAACCGACCCATTCTGTTTAAATTTATTTCTGAGATTAGAGTGGTGTTCCGGTACAGATCGATTTCAAAAGAACCGAGGTTTTTGGCCGGTTCTTTTAAAAAGCCCGTGACACGGTTTGTAACTGATCAGTTATTGCATTACCTGGCTTGAAAGCTGCAATAAGGTCATTTGTTAGGTTGGCTGTGTCCGAGAAACCCAAGAAAAAAACTGGTCCCATTGGGTTTCAACACTGTACTGAGTGTGGGGGGGCCTTTGCTAAGGCTGACCTCCACCTTATCTGTGTTTATTGTCTGGGGTTTGACCTCCTCAAGTCAGACTGCCAAATCTGTAAAAACTTTCCTAAATCCACTCTAGATAAAAGACTGAGTAGGCTGAAGAAAAAGGAGGCCGAGAAGTCCGTAGATCCGGATGGCCAGCCCGGTTCGGTTGCGACCGAACCTGAGGAGGTGCCTACTGACCTAGGCGATACCTCCTCGGGCAAAAGGAGAGCCGATCCCGAGGGGTCGGTTCCATCAAAAAAGAAGCGTAAGTCTGCCGGTTCGGATCTGGTATTGCACTCTCCAACCGCGGACGAAATAGCCAAAGTGATTAGCATTGTTCAGTCACTTAATAATAATCTTTATTTATATTGCGCCTTTCAAATACCAAGGCGCATTCCAGAAAGATAAAATACAGACAAAGTATACAAACAGTAATGCAAGAACTGTTTAAAACAAATACAATCATCAGAGACACCGTAGACCCTTTCCCATAAAAAGGATTTGAGAGCCTGTTTAAAACTCCCCACTGTCGTACACTCCCTTATCCGTCGGGGTAGAGAATTCCAAAGGGATGGGGCCACAAACATAAAAGCCCAGGCCCCAGCTGATTTTAATCTAACCCTAGGAATCTCTAGCAACCCCCCTCGGCTGAGCTGAGCGACCTCATAGGGAGGTAAGGAATCAGGAGATCTTTCAGGTAGTCAGGGCACAGATCATGCGGGGCTTTAAAAGTCAGTAATCCAACTTTGAAGGTGATCCGCCACTGAACTGGCAGCCAGTGCAGACCCCGCAGCACCAGAGTAATATGAGATGATCTAGGAGTACCTGTAAGTACTCGGGCTGCGGAATTCTGCACCAGCTGGAGGTGGCGGATATCAACCCCCAGAAGCCCAAGGTAAAGCGAGTTGCAGTAGTCCAGGCGTGCGGTCACAAAGGCATGGATCAGAGTTGGCAGATCGCCGGATGGAATGAGGTGCTTGATTCTGGCGATATTTCTCAGATGATAAAAAGAAGATTTTACCTCTGCTGACACTTGAGATCGTAGAATCAGCCCCGCATCTAAGATCACCCCCAGATCTCGTACCCGTTCAGAGACCGGTAACTCGACATCCCCACAGAACACCGCGGAAGGGGAGCCGGCCACAGGTCTCCCTATCCAGTGATCTGGATCCAAAACCAACACCTCAGTCTTCCCAGAATTTAACCTCAAGCAACTGGACCTCATCCAATCCTGGATTTCATTTAGGCAGCTATTGAATACTGAGATAGCTCCTTCCTGTTCAGGTGCAAAAGACAGGCACAGTTGGGTATCATCCGCATAACAGTGAAATCCCAACCCATACCGTCTCACAATGTCTCCGAAGGGAAGCATATACACCGCAAACAACATGGGGGACAATATAGAGCCCTGAGGAACCCCACAAAAAAGAGAGCTTAGACTAGTTCCGTCCGAACTGGTACTGCCGGTTAGGCGGTCGGTTCAGTTGGATCCGTCTCCTCCGGATTATGATTCAGATGCTTTTTATGAGTAGTGGGAGGGAGACGAAGACTATCCCGAGGCAGATGATGATGACGATGACCAGGGGGGTCTGGATGTGCCCATTGAACTGGACATCTCCCCAGACAGGCCCTCAGGTGTCTCTCCTCCCAGGCTCTCTGAGTCCCCTACACATTTTTTGTTCTACAAAAAGATGGCAGAAACCCTGCAGCTTCCCTTGGCTGAAGCTGCAGAGGAGGATGAAGAGTCTGATTTTGTGGAAATTATGGAAATCCCAGAGTCCAAATGACTATCTATCCCACTTCATAAATCCTTGGGGAAACAGACACACAAAATTTTACAAACCCCTAATTCAGTAACATAGAAACATAGATTTTGACGGCAGATAAGGACCACTTGGCCCATCCAGTCTTCCCATTTCCCTACCTACTGGATAAGCTGCTGATTCTAGTTAACCAACAGCCTACTTCCTGCCACCCCCCACTACAATTACCTTGTGTCTGTCCCATGCATGCTTGAATTCCCCCACTGTTTTAGCCCCAACAACCTCTCCAGGAAGGCAGTTCGACGCATCTACCACTCTCCGTGAAAAAACATTTCCTCACATTACCCCTAAGCCGTCCCCTCCTCTATCTTTAAGTTGTGCCCCCTTGTTCTTACACATCTCTTTTTCTGAAAGATGCTACTCTCCTGGACTTTGTTGATTCCCTTGAGGTACTTGAACGTTTCTATCATGTCCCCCCGTCCCTCCTTTCATCAAGGGTATACATGAAAGGAGGGACAGGGGGAACATGATAGAAACATACCTCCTGTGGATAAGAGAATGGACAGGAGGTATTTGTTATCAGGCTCAGCTGTGGAGTTCCTTTATAGTCATTGTGGGGTAGTGCAGGCTGCAGCGTGTGACAGGGCTAACATTCCTTTGGCTTCACACCCCCCGGATAAGGACTCCAGGAAAGTGGATGCCATGGCCAAAAAACAGTATTTGGCATCCTCTTTGGGACTCAGGCAGGCTACTTATATGGCCTACACAGGCAGGTACCAGAAATCCAGATGGGAAACGGTTCTGGAACTGGCTAAACAGGCCTCTCCCCAGCTAGCCATGGAGCTTGAAGAGGTGGCTGCTGATGGAATTGAGCCATCCAAAATGCAATTTCATGCTGCTGTGGACTCCAATGATGTGTCATCTAGAGTCATGGCTTCATCTGTATCTCTCAGAAGACATGCTTGGCTCAGATGTACTAGCCTATCACAGGATACCCAGACTAAGGCTATGGATTTTCCTGTAGTAGGTAACTCTCTGTTTGGGGAGCAGACAGAGGCTTACATGAAGAAAATGGATGAATACAGGACCACGTACAGGAGTGCACAGGCCAAAGAAAGGCAAGCCACTCTACACAAGCAGCAGTCTAGGGGCAGGGGCAGGCTTTCTCAAAGGCCTTTTTACCAAGCCCAGGCTTCCTATCCCTTCCCACAGAGGGGGTTCTTCAGAGGGAGGGGCAGGAGGGGGATGAGCAGAGCTGCTCCCTCCTCCTCTCAGTCTAAGGCTCCTGCCAAGCAGACACCCTGATGTGTCAGCCCGGGTCGACTCCCCATTTCCAGTAGGAGGCAGGCTGGCATACTACTTCCAGGCCTGGAAGTCTGTGACCTCAGACAAGTGGGTCCTGGAAGTAGTAAGCCAGAGACTGGCCCTGAGCTTCAAATAATTTCCAAAAAAGAGGGCCAAGTCTTTTCCACCTGCATCACTCTCAGAAACCATTGAGGTTTCCTCTGTTCTAGCTCTCAGAGCTATAGAGAAGGTTCCTACTCAGCACAGGGGAAAAGGACTGTACTCCAGGTACTTCCTTACCCCAAAGAAAACAGGGGAGTGGCGATCCATCCTAGACCTAAGGTATTTGAACAAACACATTTCAAAGCCCAAATTCAAAATGGTAACTCTGGGAATAATCCTTCCCTTTCTAAGGCCAGGGGATTGGCTAGCATCTCTGGACCTCAAGGATGCCTACTTCCGTATTCTTATCAGGTGCTCTCACAAAAAATACCTCAGGTTCGAGTTGCCTTCAGGCCATTATCAATTCAGAGCTATGCCATTCGGCCTAACATCAGCTCCAAGGGTGTTCACAAAGTGCCTTGCAGTTGTGGTGGCTTACCTCAGAAGACAGGGTATCACCATTTTTCCATATCTGGATGACTGGCTCTTAGTGGGTCAGTCACCTTTACAGGTCAAGTCAGCTCTTCAAACTACCCAGGACCTACTCAGCTCCTTGGGGTTTCTTCTCAATCTTCCAAAGTCTGTCCTCGAACCAGTTCAACTTCTCACCTTTATGGGCATAGAGTTGGACACTGTACAAGCAAAAGCCTTCCTTCCCCTGGCAAGTGTGAAGGCCCTAGTGGATCTCGCTTCCTCCTTTCGACCTCAGGTCTCCCGCCCATCAAGACAGTTCCTCCAGCTCCTGGGCCACATGGCAGCTTCCACGGCAGTGGTGCAGGGAGCAAGGTTCCAGATGAGGGACATTCAGTTTCATCTAAGGTCTTTTTGGTCTCAAAAGAAGAATTCACTTACCAAACTGATCCCAGTGACTCAGACTCTGGTCCAAGCTCTCCAGTGGTGGCTGGACCAGGGCTACCTCAGACAAGGGGTTCCATTTCTTCCTCAAGTCCCATCAGTAGTTCTAACTATGGATGCTTCTCTCCTAGGGTGGGGAGCCCACCTGGGAGCCCTGACAGCTCAAGGAGTCTGGTCTCCACAAGAGTCTCTCCTTCATATCAACCTCCTGGAACTCAGGGCAGTTTTCCTAGCTCTGCAGAGCTTCTCGGATTCAGTCAAGGGTAAGGTGGTCCAAGTTAGAACGGACAACACCACCACAATGTGGTACATCAACAAGCAGGGAGGCACACGGTCCTCGGCCTTGTGCACAGAAGCCATGAAACTATGGTCTCTGGCCTATTCTCTTCAGACTTCTCTGGTAGCAGTTCACCTTCCTGGGAAGGGCAACATACTTGCAGATGCTCGGAACAGAATATCACAGGGACACCACGAATGGTCCCTGGAACCTCACATACTGAAGGTCATCTTCTCCAGGTGGGGCACTCCAGAGATAGATCTCTTTGCAGCACCGGACAATCATCAACTTCCTCTGTTTTGTTGCAGACCTCCAGTCCTGGGGACAGTTCCCCAGGATGCTCTCATTTTGGACTGGAAGGGCAGGTTTCTCTATGCCTTCCCTCTGCTGTTCAGAGTTCTGATCAAGATCAGGACTCAACCCTGCACAGTGATACTGGTGGCTCCAGACTGGGCCAGACAGCCGTGGTATCCTCTACTGCTGTCCTTGTCAGTGTCACGTCCCCTGCCTTTGCCCAGGACATACAATCTCCTGTCCTCCTCCCAGGGGCAGATCTGGTACCCCAATCTCCAGTCTCTCAATCTCAAGGCCTGGCTCTTGAAGAGTTAGAATATACAGCACTACATCTTTCTCAGGGAGTTCTGCATATTCTGAAGGTCTCCAGGAAACCTTCCACTAGAAAAACTTACAACTCCAAATGGAAAAGGTTCAGTATTTGGTGCTCTCAGAAAAGCATCCTGCCTGATTCTGCAGACATTGCCACAACCTTAGACTATCTATTTAATCTGAATGGTCTAGGCCTTAGGCCTGCCACTCTGCAGGTTCATCCAGCAGCTGTCTCTGCATTCCCCTCAGCAGGGAAGGGCTCTTCCCTGGCATCTCATCCTGTTTTCAGAAAGGTTTTCGAAGGACTGGTTCACATTAACCCTCCCTTTAGGGAGCCCACTCCGCCTTGGGATCTTAATGTCTGCATAGCTCAGCTTATGCAGCCACCCTTTGAACCTCTGGCTTCAGCCGAATTGAAGTACTTGACCTGGAAAACTGTTCCTGGTAGGTATTACTTCTGCCAGGCGGATTAGTGAGTTACAGGTTCTGTCAGTTGAACCTGACTTCGTCTCCTTCTATAGGGACAAAGTGGTCCTAAGAACCAATAGGAGGTTCTTGCCCAAAGTGGTATCGGATTTTCATCTGAACCAGTCTATATCTCTCCCTGTGTTATTTTACTGATCATTCTTCTTCAGGTGAAAGAAGGTTACACAGTCTGGACATTAAGAGGGCCCTTAGCTACTGCATTGAGCATACTAAGGCACATAGAAATGACTGTCTTCAATTGTTTCTCACTTATGGTGAAATGGGAAAGGGTAAGCCTGCCACTAAAAAGAACTATTGCCAGGTGGATTGTTTCTTATATACAATTCTGTTATGACAAGTTGGGTAGAACACCCCCTTCAGGCCTGAAGGCTCATTCGACTAGGGGTACAGATGTTTCTCTAGCTGCGGCCAGAGTTATACCTTTGTTTGAGATCTGTAAAGCAGCCACCTGGAAAACAGTGCATACTTTTTACCAAGCATTACTCCCTGGACATCCAGGCTAGGAGTGATCCTAGGTTTGGCACAGCAGTACTGCAGAGCCTCTTCCCAAAGTAGGTTCTGCATTCCCTCCTCCATAGGGAACTGCTTCGTAGTCTGCATTATGTCTGAATACAGCAAGACTTCATGTTGTTTGAAGAAAAAAATTACTCACCATAGTAATGTTGTTTCTTCTAATGGAGTCTTGCTGTATTCAGACCTCCCCTCTCAGAACCTGGGTTTTTGGGAAGTGGGCTGGCAGGTGCAGTGTTGCACCTCAAGGGTGTACCTTGTACCCTCCCTCTTGGGTGGGGTGGATGTTGTTATTATTTTTCTGGTGTTTTATACTTAAATATTGTTACTATCTTTCCTTCTTGGGCTCTCGACTTGAGACTTTTGGGCCCAAAAAGAATGTTTTGCCCTTTGGTTATATGTTGAACAATTTCCATACTATAGTATGTTAGTGTGCTCATAAGAATCTGACAGTTACACTGAGAAGTACCACAGACAGAGGTTTGAAAACCGAGCTCGAGCTCAATGTTCTATGCTTCTAAATAGAGTTAACTCTTTCCCTTCCGGGTCAGTTCAAGTGCTGGGACTAACTGCATTATGTCTGAATACAGCAAGACTCCATTAGAAGAAACAACATTACTATGGTGAGTAATTTTTTCTTATTTGATAACACTTATTAAAGCAGGACTGGAGGAGCAAGAACAATTTCATTTAACTAGCCAATTATGTAAAGCTATAAAAGACTTTAAAAAAAGACTCCACGGATCATGTAAGGAGGGCATGGGCCCTAGAAATAAAAGAAGACATAGAAAGTGACCAATGGAAAGCTAGCTCCCTCCCGGCTTTAAAAGTTTTAAATTCCTCCTATTGGCAGGAATTCGCCTGGAAATCAAGAGCTTGCTTTTTTAGGCCCCCTGTCATAGTTGCTAAATACTGTGGTCCAGAACTGGGAGACTGCTGGAGAAAATGTGGAACCTCCTGGCTAATATTACCCACATACTTTGGGAATGCCCCCTGTTAATCCTCTATTGGACAGAGATCCTTGAAGAACTGAAGGATCTCTTTGGCCACCATGATCTTTTCACTCCCACCTATATTTTAGCGGCTACCCCCCAAAGGGCCTAAAGGTCTCTAAGCATTACTTAAAATAACCACAGTCCTAATTCTAGCAGCTAAGAAGGCTATTACAAAACGATGGCATACTGAAAGTGTTCCCACGAAGGAACGTTGGAGAGCCTTGACATATGAAATGTATAATTTAGATACAATAATAGGTAATATCAATTCACATGCCAAATCTTTTAAGATATCCTGGCATGCATGGTTGACCTATCAAGCAACCCATCACCCTGACTTCATCCCATAACTAACTGCTTATCCATTTTATTAAGATTGATATTAATAATAATATTGATTAAATGATCCTCTCTTAGGTAATTCTAACCTCTACATAAATATACGCCTCCTGGTCCTCTCTATATATTTATTTTCTAACCATTTTACACTTCTGCTTTTGTCTTACTTATCTAAATCTAATTTTTAATTATTATAAACTCTTTAATACCCCAGAGTCTTTCCCACTATATATGTGAATCAGAGACAAGACAATGCTATTTTTCTAACCTGATTATCATTAAGGAGGAATATAGATCAGACAGTAAAACATTGTAGAAAATAAGACACAACTATGAAAGAGGTATACAAGGCAGGCTTTATTTTTTCCCAAACCAGAAATTGCATGAAAATAATTTCATTATAGCTCCTGTTTTTTCTTTGCCCCTTCTTACATTTGCCACATGAGACTGTAAACCTACTAGAAGTATACATGAGTGTATAAGGATAAGTGATAATGAGAAAACTACAACAATGTACTTAAATGTAATCTGTATTTGGTCTCACGACTCATTGTGTAAATGCAAAAACTTAATAAAAATACAATTTAAAAAAAAAGGAGTTTTCTGGCGAGACACGTCGTCCCTGTCCTGGAGAGGGAGATTTCTGTATGCATTCTCTCCATTTCTACTAATACAAAGGGTGCTGATCAAGCTACAAATGGAAGGGACCAGCATGATCCTAGTATCCTCATTTTGGGCTCGCCAGGTCTGGTTCCCTCTGCTGCAGCAGCTGGCGGAGGAGCCTCTGGTTCCTTGGCCCCTTTACAGCAATCTGCTGACTCAGGATCGGGGCACCCTGGGTCCGTTCCAACCTCAGGTCCCGTCATCTGCATGCATGGCTCCTGAGGACATAGCCATTGCCAGGTTTGGGGTCTCTAGCAGGGTAGCAGACGTCCTGGTGGCCAGCAGCAAGCCTTCCACCCGTGCCACTTATGCCATGAAGTGGAAGTGGTTTGCCATCTGGGCTGCGATGCATTCCATAGACCCTTTCACATGTCCTGTGAAGCATGTCCTGGATTACATGATTTCTTTGTTCGAATTAGTTCTCCAGTATTCCTCCCTCAAGGTCCACCTTTTGGCCGTTTCTGCTTTTCATGAACCCGTGGGTGACCACACGATAGCTCAGCTAGATGTTTCCCGTACTTTCCTGAGGGGCATCCTGCATCTGAAACCCCCAATCCATTCTCCTGTCCCAGCATGGGACTTAAATTTTATTTTGGAAAAGTTGACCCTGTTTCCTTTTGAGCTAGTCACGACTTGCGATTTGTGCTATCTCTCTTGGAAGGCGCTGTTTTTAGTTGCTATTCCTTCTGCTTAAAGGATTTCAGAGCTTCAGGCCCTTTGGTGCGAGGTGCCTTATTTGATTTTTCACAGAGACAGGGTGTCTTTGCGCACAAATGCCAAGTTCTTACCGAAGGTGGTTTCAGAGTTTACACTCAATCAGTCTGTCTACCTTTCTGTTTATTTTCCTGAGCGTGCCAATCCAGGGGAAGCACTGCTCCATATGTTAATGTGTGCAAAACTGTGAAGCATTATCTGCTCAGGACTAAGTAGTCCAGAAAGTCTAAGCAGTTGTTTGTTTCTTTTGCCCCAGGTAGAGAGGACATTTTGGTTACTAAGTAGTGTTTATCCAAATGGTTGGCAAATTGCATTGTGTTCTGCTACAAGTGTGGTAAAGAATTGCCTGGTGCTGTCAAAGCTCATTCCAGCAGAGGCATGGCTACCTCGGTGGCTTGTTTCAAAGGGGTCTCAGCCGCGGATATCAATGTGGTTGCCACTTGAAGCACAGTCCACACATTCACCAAGCATTACAGTCTGGACATTGCCTCTAGCGCCTGTGCTGGTTTTGGCAGGGCTGTACTGCAAGGGCTCTTGTCTTAAGCTGATAGAGTCCCTTGTCAGGTTCAGTACCCAAGGTCTTCCATCTTAAGTTTAAGAAGTTCCTATGTTGAGTGGGTTGTTTCAACTCCTATCTTAAGTTTATGGAGTTCCAGCCTCCCAGACTGGCTGCTCCTACCTGTCACTGCTTGGTACTCATTCCTACAGTGGTACCTGATGACTGAGATAACCCTAAAGAAGATAAAACAGTTACCTAAGAACTTACCGTAACAGTAGCTGTTCGAGGGGATATGAGTCATCAGGTATGCTTTCCTTCCCACTGTTCCCCTTCTTGGGGCTCCTATTCAGGACCTGGGTATCTGTTGTTCCATACTATGACTTAGAGCTGGGTCCCTCTGTCTCTCCTTGGTTCCTCAGAGCATGAGCCTTGCTCCCTTTGTCTCCGGGGGGACTGAGGTGAGAGTGGGGCCACCTGCGGCGGGGTGGGCGACCCCAGTGGTACTGCTGAAACTATTTTGTGTGGATTCCATTCACTGATAGTGAAGTTCCTATGGTGGTACCTGATGACTGAGAGCCCCTCGAATATCTACTGTTACGGTAAGTTCTTACCTCACATGCTATCATAAATCTGAGCATTATGGAACGCAGCAGTTGGTAATGGCAGCAGTTTGAAAGGTGGCATGAGCCAATGGATGTTCCATCATTTGCATAAGTTCCATTTCTCCAGGGCAGTTCAGCACAGGAGGCTGACTGCGAGAGTTACTCATATTGAAGAATACCTTGGAAGAAACAAGATTATTATGGAGAGTAATTTTTTCATCTTTGTCACAAGAAAGTGATGCTAAGCTATGGGTGTTCAAAATACAGCTGAAAATATGGATGAAAAAAATGAAAATTACGTACTCACTGTAATTCTTGATCTTCCAGGATATCTTCACCATTCATTACTAGTGGGTATAAGCTGGAGGTGCAGGACATGGCGCCACCCTTGAGGTCAACGCAAGATGTGACACTCATGAGTTGGCCAGTAACTGACGCGGCTCCCCAACCTCCTTAATTCTGCTCGCCAGAGAGGAAATAGAAAAGAGAAGAGAAAAGAAAGGGTGGGGCAAGGGAGCCCAAGGGACAGGGAAAAAAAGGATATAAAGTGAAACCCAAAACCAACCAGAGAGAGAAGAAGGGTATGGACTCTGGAAAGAGCTTTTTTCAGTTAGGAGTGACCAGAATACTGGGCAGGCCAAAGAGACAGACACAGAAAGACAGATAGACAGGAGGGGTGCCCTATCCTCAGCCAGGGACATAGGACAGGACTAATCTACTTCAGCAGGAAGACAGACTGCCCAAAGTGAGTAAGCAAGAGGTAAGACATGGAGGTGGAGCCCAAATGTTGCTGGAAAGAGCTATGGTCTGACATTTGAAGTGAGGATCCTAAAGAGGAGAAAAGTCCAAGAGAACTTATGAAGGGCATGGCCCCAAGTCAGGATAAGGGGGATATAAAGTGCAGTCCATACAGGACCATGTAAGAGGCTAGGCGGCCCATTCCTGTGTCGTGTCGCACCCCCTTTTTTTTACAGGCTAGGGAAGTCCTGGTAGGCTGAGGAAAGGGATCTGGGAAGACAGGAGCATCTGCCAGTGTCTTCCTCTCTCTCTCTATAGAGGGTCCAGGATTATAGTCCTGAAAGGCCTAATGTCCCTGTATGTAGAAGAGGGAAAAAGGGCAAGGTGGGAGTAAAGGTGCACGCTGCCTGCTTAGCCCAGCACTGAAAACATTGAGGATGTCGAGGATGGAAGTGCAAAGGGCAGAGCTTTTTATACTTGTCTCCTAAGGGGAGAAAAAGGCACATTATGCAGTACAAGATACTGCAAGTGAGGGTCAAGGGGGAATAGTCATGGAAGGCCTAACGTCTCTGTAAGTAGAAGAGGGAGAAAAGGGCAAGGTGGGAGTGAAGGTGCATGCTGCCTGCTTAGCCCAGCACTGAAAACATTGAAGATGTCAAGGATAGAAGTGCAAAGGGGCAGAGCTTTTTATGCTTGTCTCCTAAGTGTAGAAAAAAGCACATTATGCAGTACAAGATACTGCAAGTGACTTCTAACCCTGGAAATTCATTGCTGACAAGAGCAAGCAGCCGAGGGCCAAATGACACTCACCTCTTAAAGATAAGACACGCTCTGGAATCCCTAGGGTGGCAAAACCTCCTCTGTAGAGGAGGAGGCAAAGGAAGCAAGCTAGATGTAGTTGCTCGTCCCCGAAGGCAAAGAGTAGGAGATCTGTTTGGCTACGAGTCCGGTGGTCCCTTTGGGTGTGCCAGCTAAACATTAGCCCTCTTTTGCGTCAAAAGAGGGGAGGGCAAGGAGGGAGGTTGCGCTACCTAGCAGACTGGCCGTGAGGGGAAGGTGGGCGGGAAGCAGTAATGAATGGTGAAGATATCCTGTAAGATCAAGAATTACAGTGAGTACATAATTTTCATATCTTCCAAGGATCAATCTTTAACATTCATTAACGGTGGGTGAGTACCAAGCTACCACCTTAGGTGGCACTGGCACACTCTGAGGGAGAAAGACCCCCTCAGCCTCTTGTGGGAGATACACAAGAGGAGGAAGCTCCTCAAGGGTCTGACGGGTCCTGAGACCGGTCAGGGGCAGGCAAGCGGTCCCGAGACCTGGGAGAGGAAAGACGCCTCGCTAACTCCCGCCTGACCCTAGGGGCGAAGAAGTGGGCCCTCTGTAATGGTGAGGCAATCACCCTACGCCGAGGGTGATAACCTGGTAAAATGAAGCCATGCTGTCCGCCTGATGCAGGCAGCTGTTCCCATAAGCCTGAAAGCTATCTCATCAAGCATCATACGATGCCCTTAATTGGTATCTCACTAGCTCCATGCCACGTGTGGAAAGGCTGATGGTATGTCTGGTTGCCTCACTATCAGGCATGGATGCGAGGAGTTGACCCAGCATCACTCACAGATGCCTGGCATAGGCAGCCTGATGTGCCTGGTGTGCTGAAATGCACAAAAGGAGGTGCACTGCAGAGAACACTCTTTTTACCCCAGCAATCAAACTCATCGGAGTCGGGGGGGCGGTCGTACCTAGGGTGACGATGCTAAGAGGAGGGTGTCCTGCAGTTCCCCTTCTGAGGTAGGATGGGGCATAGGACCTGGAGACACCATGGGTGCACAGTACCTGCACTGGCAGTCCCTTGGGGCCAGAATAAGGGCTGAGGAGTTCTGCCAGACACCGTACGATGCATCCATGAAGGGCTGAGGCCACATAGGGATCACGGAGGATTCCAAACTGTATCCCTCAAGGAATGACAGTGTTACATGCGTAGGGTTATGACCTACTAAATGGAACAGGTGCAGCTCCTCCATCATCTCTGATAGGAAACGCTGATAGAAGGTAAGATCAGCATCAGAGGAGAAGTGAATAGAGGTATCCCCTTCCTCAGAGGAGGAGGTCAGAGATTTGGAAGAGATGTGTTCAGAGGGAGGTGATGCAGGGGCATGAGGTCTGAAGATGAAGTCGTGCAGGGCTCTATGGTACCAGGGCTACGCAACTGCCATAGCCCTGAACTGTTCTCAAGTCATAGGCCCCACAGGGACGGAAAAACCTAGGCGAGAAGGAATGGGAGGCAGAGGTAGGGGAGGGAGAGAATGGTCATGAGAGACCACACCAGCACCTCTACTAGGGCTGCAGAAGTGAGCAGGGGTCCCTTCTATAGGGAGGGGGGCTATGCAGACTGCCCACTGTAGGTCACCCAACTGTTGAGGGACCAGCTGAGTGGTTCCCTCAAGGGGAAACCCCACAGGTGATGAAATTGGAGCCATGCTAGTCCAACAGGGTGGCCCTTATCCCTGCCGACTGCAGATCCTGCCTGATTAGGAGGAGAGAGAAGGCCCAAGTCTGCACTCCTGCTTTTCCCAGAGCCTCCAGTCACTATGGGGACAGCACGGGGCGCTGACTCCAACTTGCCGATCCGTGCCCCACCAGACAAGGACCTACCACTCGACTGAGGGAAACATGAATTGAAGAATCTGGGAGAGATAGCTGGGCAGAGGCAACACCGCAGGTGGCTTTAGAACTCCTGTCGGCATCGTCTCTGGTGCTGACAGCTGAAGTAGTGCCTTCCACCGCACCAGAAACAGGGCCAGCACTGTCCCCTGACCTGGCACCATGCTCGGCTCATCCCGCTTCTCCAGTGCCAGGGTTGGCACCAGCGGCCTGCTTAGTGCCGTGAACAGCTCCAAGAGGTAAAGGAAGGGTGGCTCAAGGGCTGGCATAGAGCTGGAGACTCCCCAACTCCACAGAGGGCCTAGAGCTAGGCCGAGTGGAGTCCTGAGGCTCCAGAGAACTGGGCAGCCCATTGGGATCCATCTTAGTCATCATCCCAATCTGAGGACAAGACCTGGGAGATCTCCAAAAAGGCCACCCCAGGGACTGTCCCTCTCCTGGCACTGTGAGCGGTGTTGGTTGGGGATGTAGCAGTGTGACTGGTGCCGCCTTGCTCACTGGCACAGGGGGTGGTGCCAGGAGCTGGAATGGTACCAGGCTGCACCACTGAGGTAATCCCGATGTGGACCCAGTGTATAGCTGTGACACCATCACCGGGGTCACCTGCTCCCCTGAGGGGGAAACGTACTGCAAGGTGTGCTCACCCAACCCCCCCGGAGGAGGCCAACTATCCCATCAACCCCTCAAGAAGACCTTCCGTTCCAGCAAGACTAGGAGCAGCGGAGGCCTGGTCTCCCTCGTTATGTACTTTACCAGGGCGGGGCCAGAGGAAGGACCCAGAGACCGAACTCTGGCATCCTGAGTGTGATGCCATCCTCCGAAGGTGGGTGGGTCTCGTCCCATTTTCAACACATGGAGTTGTAGATCATGGAGGTCCATCGAGAAACAGGCATCACACAAACCTGTATTATGGTTTGGACCCAGGCAGGCCAAACAACGGTCAGGTGGTCATGAGCTTGCCAATGCATGGGGGTAAGCCCCACTTTAGAATTTCTAGACTTTTTAGGCTTCAAACAGGACATGACCAAAAAACAAAACAAAAATAAATAGCAACAGGACTCGACGTTGCACGCTAAAAAACTAAAAGTAAAAGAAATGAAGCTGAAAATTCAGAGCCGAACTGAAGATGCAGCATTGAGCGGAAAATTGGTGGTGCCAGAAGTGACGCAGTAGATTTTGCTTGAAGCTCTCATGAGATGCTGTCTCAACAGCAGGAAAAGCAGAACTGAGGATGTTGGGGAGCTGGTGTTGGTTACTGGCCAACCCGTGATTGCCACGTCATGCGTCAGCCTCGAGGGCGGTGCTGTCACTGACATCAGCTCCCCTTCTCAGAAGTCTTAAAGCTATACACTCACGTGGAGTCCTGCTCTTCTGGCTTATATGCACCAGTAATGAACGTTGAAGATTGATCCTTTGATGATCTTTGGGGTATCTTAAGTTTAAAGGATACTGAAAAGCTTAAAATGATCACATAAAATAAAAAAAAATGGCTTTGTAGTGTTTTAAAGGAAATACTTTTGTTTACATTAATGCTGAAATGTATTTCAGATTATACGATTTTTCAGATGAAAACACTAGACTATTTGAATTAAATAATTGTAAGTTAACGCTCTTAACAACAATACCCTCCCCTTGGTAAAGTGGACGGATTCCAAACAGGACAAGAAGAACACAAAAAAAGGAGAGCTAGGTATCCTAGCCATACTTATGTGCATTAACAAATATATAGTTAAGCCAATGATTAATGGCAACATTAGAAACTCCCATAAAAGTATTGCTGAACCTATTCAGGCTGTGTAAGGGGAGGTAGGGATAGGAGGTCTAATCCTACTAGGGGATCCCTTGGAATAAACAATATTACTGTGGCAAGTAATTGTTTCTTCAAGCCCCATGAGTCTCCTAGTAGTATTAGACAATCTGCAGACTACCAAGCAGTGCCTTGGGAGGTGGGTACCGAGCCTATTTTGGAAAAAGGTTCTGCAATACTGCAGTGCCAAACCTATCATCAGTCAGGTGGCGCCATGGAAGAGTAGGCAGCTCGGTGCAGAGAGCTCCTCCTCTAATTCATATTTAAATCTCCACAGATTTGCCCTTTTGAAATGAAATCTACTTAATTTCTACAATAGAATGTGGAGCTTCTTGTTCACCAACGTGGATGGCAAGAAATACTCGGAACAGGTACCAGCTTTTGATGGTTGAAGGAGACAATGCTGAAAGTGGATTGTCTGATATGGAGACACCTGCCACGCTGGAGAGGGCTGCCGCCTCTGACGAAAAACAAAGGACAAAGTGTAAGAAAAAAACAACGGGAAACTACAGTTGGATTCTGTATTTACTGCAATAAGTGAATTTTGAGCTGATATGTGGGACTCTATCAAGGAAATCCACACAGATTTTGGAAACTTGCAGGACAGATCTGATGAGGTGGATTGCCAAATTTGAAACAATTCAACCCCACTAGCTCACTTGGAAACCACGGATCTTACTTCGAGAGGGCTCTTGCAGTAGGCTCCTTGTGAACTGATCCAGGTGGACTACCTTCCTTGAAGAGCAACTATTGCAGGTTTGTCTACGCCTCCTTCCTTATCTCTAATTAATTTGAGTTACTCCCACTGGCGTTACACAGCCAGAGTATTAGCCTCAGTGTCCTTAGGCTTGCATAAATTAAAAAACAAAGCTTGGCACCCCGATTCCTCCTCCATGCCAAGCCGGAAAAAGCCTTGAGCTCATTGCCTTTCACTTGAATCCCTGAAAAAATTGCTACTCCTCCTCTTACTCTGCTCTGGCAATGTCGAGCTTAATCCAGGGCCCATAAATAAACTTACTTCCCCTTCTGAGTCACTGTCTCTTAAAGGTATTAGTTTTATGCACATTAACGTGTGCAGCCTGCTGAAAAAATTCACCCTTATCCAGGCTTGGACCGCCCATACAATGCCAGATGTGATTGTTATCTCACAATCCTGGCTTCGGCCCTCTATGCCAAGTAGCGTGATTAATATACCTAACTTCCAGATCTTTAGATACGATAGGCAGTCCAGAGACGGTGGGGTCGCCATCTACATCAAAGATAGATTTGTGGCATCAACACTTAATTCTAACTCACTGGTAGCGGGATTTGAGTGCCTGGACATAAAAATCGACCTATCCCCATCGTTAGCACTCCGAGTCATAGGATGATATAGACCACCATCTGCGGGAACTCAGCTGTTGTCCTATCTTACAACTATCTTGGACACTAGCCCATGGAAACAATTATCCTCGGGGATCTAAACTATGATTGGCTGTCGGAAGCCAGTCACCTGCTTAAATCTTTCTGCGACTCCCTTGGTTTCACCCTACTCAACGAAGAGCCCACCCATATCAACAAAAAGAATACAGCCAAAAGTACCCTTCTGGATGTCCTGCTTGTGAATAAACCCCATTCCTTCTCCCACGTTGGAACCTTTGACGCGGATATTAGTGACCATTGCCTAATAGCTGGAGTTTGGGCAGCCAACAAAGTGCCAACTACGGCCAAATTCTCCACCAAAAGGTCAACCAGGTCATTTGACCCAAAGGCATACCTACTTGACCTAAAAAACTCCCCTTTGTGGCAGAGTTTTACCTTGCTAAAACTGTGGAAAACTGCATATTCTGTACTGCATGAAATCATTACCTACGCCATGAATCTACATGCACCTCTGTCAAAAATACACATAAAGGCTAGGAAATGCCGTTGGTTCACTCAAGATCTCAAGGCTGCACTACTGTCCAGGGATAAACTCTGGAAAACTGCCCGCAAATCCCAAAAAGAGGAAGACTGACGCCTCTTTAGAACAGCCAGAAATCATTGCACCAAACTGATTCGGGAAGCTAAAGCCTGCTATTACCAAGCAGAACTAGATACTGCAGCCAATTGTCCCTCCAAATTCTGGGCAACAATCAAAGAACTGGCGGGAGCCACGTCACAAAATATGCTCCCTACAAAAAATTACCTCTGACAATACAGTAGTCAATGACAAAAAAGAGATACTGCAGGCATTCAACACACATTTCGCCATTGCAGGCTTAGCCTTCGATAACTCGCCTGCATGTAGCCTGCACACCCAGCTTGGCATGACCCCACCAAATGTTAGCTCTGTTAGTCAACATTTCTCATTCTCATCGGTTTCCCTCAAGCAAGTGGAAGACTTGATTCTCCACCTGGATACTAAGAAAAGTGCTGGCGCAGATGCACTTGAACCATACTTCCTAAAGATAGCATGCCACGTATTGGCAGTGCCTATTACTCATTTATTCAACCTGTCCGTAACACAAGGTACCCTCCCTCAAATATGGAAGATCACACACGCTATCCCGCTATTTAAATCTGGAGACCCTTGCGACCTTAATAACTATAGGCCAATTTCTCTCCTACCCACACTCTAGAAGCTACTGGAAAAAATAGTAAATGTCCAACTAAGATCCTTCATCGACAGAGAAAAATTACTAAACCCCCTTCAATCCGGATTCAGAGCCAACCACAGTACAGTCTCGGCATTAGCTAAAGTAACCAATGACTGGCAACTGGAGTTGGAGCATAAAAAGTCATTCAAACAACACGAAGTCTTGCTGTATTCTGACAAGTGCAGTTAGCCCCAGCCTTTAAATTGCCCCGGAGAACAATGGGTTAACTTTTCTATGCAAGGCATAGAATGTACATCTCGAGCTCGGTTGATGTCTCTGCCTGTTGTTATTCGAACTGCAACCATCAGATTCTTTACTCCGCCTCACTGAACAGTTGCTCCAGAGATTTCTCCTGCAGCTCGGTTCAAAGTCGGTTGAAGTGTCGGTTTTCGGTCTGTTTATCTACCGAAATTTAGTTTCCGCATGGTCGGTTCAAGTCTCTGTCTGTGGTACCGTGAGTACTAGATAGGTTTTGTTCTGTTTTCTGTGTGGAAATTGTAAAAAGTGTGGATTGGTTCGGCTGAACTGATCATTCAGGTAAATTTTTGTATTTTACTTTAGTATGTGGTTCCCGGTCCGTATCGGTTTTAAAAAAAAAACTGGGTTTTAGTATGGTTTTCTCCAAGACCCGTGACACGGTCAGGAACCGATAGGGGAGTCTTGCCTGTCGGTTGCTGAAAAAAGGGTAAGTTTGGTTAGGTTGGCCATGTCTGAGAAACCCAAGAAAAAAAATGGGCCCACAGGGTTTCAACACTGCTGTGTGTGTGAGGAGGTCTTTGCTAAGGCCGATCCCCACACCACCTGTGTTTATTGTCTGGGGTTTGACCACTTCGATTCAGACTGCCAAATTTGTAAATATCTTCCCAAATCTACCCTTGAAAAGAGATTAGGTAGACTGAGGGAAAGGGAGGCCGAGAAGTCCGCTGACCCAGATGGCCAGCCCGTTTCGGTTCCGACTGAACCAGAAGGAGTGCCCTCTGACCAGGAGCGATACTTCTTCAGGCAAAAGAAGAGCCGATTCCGAGGAATCAGTTCTGACAAAAAGACAAATCAACCGGTTCGGATCCAGAATCTCATACTCCGATTGCCGAAGAAATAGCCAAAATGATTCGCATTGTGGAATCGCTTCGCCCGGTTCCGACTGATCCGGCACCATTTGGCAGGGGCTCGGTTTGGTCGGTTCCCCAGTTCAAGACTATACCCTGGAAGAATTTTATGAACCGGAGTTTGAGAAGGAGGAAGAGTTGGAAGATGATTATGGTGACAGTGAAAGTCTGGATGTGCATATTGACACGGACATCTCCCGAGACAGACCTTCAGGTGCTTCTCGTCCTAGGCTTTCTGAGTCCCCTTCGCACTTCATGTTTTACAGAAAGGTGGCTGATACCCACCAGCTTCCTGTGGAGGAGGCAGTGGAGGATCAGGAGGAGCCTGACTATGTAGAGATGATGGACATCCCAGAGTCCAGGAGACTGTCTATTCCCCTCCACAAATCTTTTGGGAAACAGACACAAAAAATTCTAAAGTCTCCCAATTCCATACCTTCTGTGGATAGAAGAATGGACAAGAGGTATACTCTTTCAGGCTCAGATACAGAGTTCCTTTATCAGCAACGCAGCCATGTTGGGGTTGTACAGGTTGCTGCCTGTGATAAGGCAAGCATTCCCTTGGCATCACACCCCCCCAGACAAGGACTCCAGGAAGATTGATGCCATGGCAAAGGAGCAGTACATGGCATCCTCCTTGGGACTCAGGCAGGCGAATTATATGGTCTATGCAGCCTGGTACCAGAAGTCCAGGTGGGACACTGTACTGGCACTGGCTAAACAGGCTTCCCCCCAGTTTGCCAAGGAGCTGGAAAAGGTGGCTGCAGATGGGACTGAGGCATCAAAAGTTCAGTTTCATGCTGCTGTGGACTCCAATGATGTATCATCAAGAGTCATGGCTACATCTATGGCTCTTCGGAGAATGGCTTGGCTCAGATGTACTAGCCTCTCACAGGATACCCAGGCTAAGGCCATGGATTTTTCTGTAGTGGGTAATTCTCTGTTTGGGGAGCAGACAGAGAATTACATGAAGAAAATGGACGAATACAGGATCACTTACAGGAGTGCCCAGGCCAAGGAAAGGCAGGCAACTCCTCAAAGACAGCAGTCCAGAGGCAGGGGCAGGCCTTTTCAATGGCCTTTTTACTAAGCACAGGCCTCTTCTTCCTTTTCACAGAGGAGGTCCTTCAGAGGGAGAGGCAGAAGGGGGATGAGCAGGCCTGCATCCACCCCTCAGCTTAAAGCCCCTGCCAAGCAGACACCCTGATGGGTCTACCCGGGTCGATTCTCCTGTCCCAGTAGGGGGCAGGCTGGCTTACTTTGTCCAGGACTGGATGTCTGTTACATCAGACAAGTGGGTCCTGGAAGTAGTAAGCCAGGGACTGGTTCTCAGCTTCAAAAAATTTCCAAACGTGAGAGCCAGATCTTTTCCACCTGCAAATCTCTCAGAGACCCTTGCCCTAGAGACAGATGTTTCTTCTCTCCTAGCTCTAAGAGCTAGAGAGAGAGTACCTACCCTGCGCTGGGGCAAAGGACTGTACTCCAGGTACGTACTTCCTAACCCCCAAAAAGACAGGAAAGTGGCAACCCATCCTGGACTTAAGATACCTGAACAAACATCTTTTAAAGCCAGAGTTCAAGATGATAACTCTGGGAATTATCCTTCTCTCTCTAAGGCCAGGGGACTGGTTAGCCTCCCTAGACCTCAAAGATGCCTACTTTCACATTCCCATCAGGTGCTCCCACAGAAAGTACCTCATGTTTGAGTTGCCCTCAGGCCACTATCAGTTCAGAGCAATGCCCTTTGGCCTAACCTCAGCCCCAAGGGTCTTCACAAAGTGCCTGGCAGTAGTTGTTGCCTTCCTAAGAAGACAAAAGATTTCCATTTTTCCATATTTGGATGACTGGTTCATAGTGGGCCAGTCCCCAAATCAAGTCAAGTCACACCTACAAGTGACCCAGCAAGTGCTCACTTCTTAAGGATTTCTTCTCAACCTACCAAAGTCAGTTCTTGAACCTGTGCAGCTGCTCACCTTCATAGGGGCAGAGCTGGATACGGTAAAAGCAAAAGCCTTGCAAGAGCTCTCATGGAGCTGGCCTCTTCATTCAGCCTTCAGGTGTCTCGACCAGCAAAGCATTTCCTTCAGCTCTTGGGCCACATGGCGGCTTCTACAGCAGTGGTCCAAGGTGCAAGATTCCAGATGTGAGGGACATTCAGTTCCACTTAAGAGCTTTTTGGTCTCAAAGAAAGGATTCTCTTACCAAACTAATCCCAGTGACTCGAACTCTGATCCAAGCCCTGCAATGGTGACAGGATCAGGACAATTTGAGGCAAGGGGTTCCATTTGCCACTCAGTCTCATTCAGTGGTCCTTACCACAGATGCTTCCCTGCTGGGCTGGGGAGCCCATTTGGGGGGCCTCACCACCCAGGGACTGTGGTGGCCTCAGGAATCTCTCCTACACATCAATCTCTTGGAACTCAGAGCAGTGTTTCTGGCACTGCAAGCTTTTTCCAAATCAGTACAGAACAAGGTGGTTCACGTCAGAACAGACAACACCACCATAATGTGGTACATCAACAAGCAAGGAGGCACTCGGTCTACGGCCTTGTGCACAGAAGCAATGAAGTCGTGGTCCCGGGCTTATTCCCTGCAAACCTCTCTGATAGCAGTTCACCTCCCAGGGAAGGACAATGTCCTAGCAGATGCACTGAGCAGAATATCCCAGGGCCATCACGAATGGGCCCTGGATCCTCTGGTGTTGAAGGTGATTTTCTCAAGATGGGGCACTCCAGAGATAGATCTTTTTGCAGCCCCAGACAATCACCACCTTCCTCTCTTTTGTTGCAGACCCCCAGTCTTGGGCTCAGTCCCCCTGGATACTCTGATTCTGAACTGGGAAGGGAAATTTCTGTATGCTTTGCCCCCTTCCCTCTCCTGTTCAAAGTGTTAGTCAAGATAAGGTCACAACCTTGCAAAATGATTCTGATTGCTCCAGACTGGGCCAGGCAGCCATGGTATCCCTTGTTGCTGTCCCTAGCAGTCCATCTTCCCCTGTCTCTTCCCAGGAATTACAACCTGTTAACATCCTCTCAGGGGAGGATTTGGTACCCCAATTTTCAGTCTCTCAATCTCAAGGCTTGGCTCTTGAAGAGTTAGAGTTTGCAGATCTGCATCTTTCCCAAGGGGTTCTGGATATCCTTAAGGCTTTAGAAAGCCTTCCACCCGAAAGACTTACAACTCCAAATGGAAAAGATTCAGCATTTGGTGTTCTAAGAAGAATATTTCTCCAGACTCTGCTGAATTGCCTAAGGTTCTGGATTATATGGTCCATCTTAATGGCCTAGGCCTCAGACCAGCTACCCTTAAAGTACACTTGGCAGCTATTTCTGCTTTCTTGTCAGTAGGCAAGTCTTCCTCTCTATCATCCCACCCTGTATTCTGTAAGTTTTTCAGGGGATTGCTTCACACCAATCCCCCCTTTAGGGATCCTGCTCCTGCTTGGGATCTTAATGTTTGCATTGCTCAGCTTATGCAACCCCCTTTTGAACCTTTGTCCTCAGCAGAGCTTAAGTACTTGACTTGGAAAACTGTGTTTCTGGTAGCTATTAGTTCTGCTAGACGTATCAGTGAATTGCAAGCCCTGTCAGTGGAACCTGATTTCATCTCTTTTCAGAGAGATAAAGTGGTCCTAGGAACTAACAGAAAGTTCTTGCCTAAAGTGGCTTCAGATTTCCACCTGAATCAGTCTATATCTCTCCCTGTTTTTTTCACTGATCATTCTTCCTCGGGAGAGAGGAGGCTACACAGTGTGGATGTCAAAGAGCCCTTAGCTACTACATAGAGCGTACCAAGGGTCACAGGTTTGAATCCCTCCAGTTGTTCCTCACTTATGGAGAAGCTGGTAAAGGCAAACCTGCCACCAAGAGATCTGTTGCCAGGTGGATTGTGTCTTGTGTACAATTCTGCTATGAAAAACTGGTAAAAACTCCACCCTCAGGCCTGAGTGCTCATTCCACAAGAGGTACAGCTGCTTTCCTGGCTGCTGCCATTGATATCCCTCTTTTAGAAATTTGTCATGCAGCCACCTGGAAAACAGTCCATACTTTTACCAAGCATTAATCTCTGGATATCCAGTGATGCTCAGTTTGGCACAGCAGTATTTCAGAGCCTATTCCCAAAGTAGGTTCTGTCCCTCCTCCATGGAGGTACTGCTTAGTAGTCTGCATTTGTCAGAATACAGCAAGACTTCATGTTGTTTGAAGAAAAAATTACTCACCTTAGTAATTATGTTTCTTCTAGTGGAGTCTTGCTGTATTCTGACCTCCCCCACTGCTTCCCCTCTCAGAACCTAGATTTTTGGGATGTGGGTGGGCAGGCGCATTGTTGGCACCTGACCCTAGGGGTTCCCCCTTTTATACCCTGTGTTTTTTCTCATGGGGTGAGATGTTATTTCATTTGATTGATTTTTGTATTTAGGTTTCCTGACTTGAGTCTTCCTTTAAGAACCCAAAAGATTATTTTTCTGCCAGTTGGCTAGTAAAAATGTTACAGTTTCCACTCAGAACAACTACTAAGTTTGGCTCGTAATGATCTGATGGTTGCAGTTTGAATAACAACAGGCAGAGACATCAATCAAGCTCGAGATGAACATTCTATGCCTTGCATAGAAAAGTTAACCCATTGTTCTCCGGAGCAGTTTAAAGGCTGGGGCTAACTGCACTTGTCAGGATGCAGCAAGACTCCACTAGAAGGAACATAATTATTAAGGTGAGTAATTTTTTCGTATGTGCTGTGTTTCTTGACCTCAGCAAAGCAATCGACACAGTCGACCACGACCTGCTCCTCGACTCGCTAAAAACACTAGGATTGGATGCTACTTCTCTAAACTGGTTCTCTGACTATCTGACAGACAGATACCAGCAGGTGAAAGTGGATGTCGAACTATCTGCCCTAAAACTCTTACAAAGAGGTGTCTCTCAGGGATCCATATTAGGTCCCCTAAGACTACTCTTCGCAGTGTATATCAACAGCATTGATGAAGGAATCAAGGATGCAAGTATTCACTTATTCGCGGCTGGCACAGTGCTGTACCTGAGTCGTCCCCCACCAAAAGAAGCTTGTACTGACCTACAAAAGATTTCAACCTCCTGCAACTCCAACTAATCAATAAAAACTGCTATTAAATGCTAAGAAAACTAAAGCCATGTTATTTTCCCCTGCAAACTACACAATAGCTACTGACTCCCTCCCCCCAATAACCACGATGCTGGGAGAGTGCTTAGAGTACGTTCCGAAATTCAGATATCTTGGGGTCTGGATTGACTGTAAACTCTCCTTCACTGACCACCTGGAAGACTTGCTGAAAAAATTAAGGCAAAGACTTGGCCTTTTTTACAGGATAAGAAGACTTCTTATAGTAGACGCAAAGAAACATCTAGTCCAAGCCACATTCCTGTCCTTAATTGACTACGCAGAGTTCATATACAGTAGCTGTGCGGCTTCCTATCTTGGAAAATTGAATACGCTCTACCACAGAGCTGTGCGCTCCATCACTGACCTCCCCTTCTCTACCCATTTTTGCACACTATATGCCGCCACGGGCTGGACCTCACTTCATTATAGGCGCAACTTTAATGCAGCACTCTGGTCACTTAGAGCCCTCAGTGGCAAACTCCTTCAATACATCGACGACTGTCTGTCTCCGATTGTACCCAGGAATTATTCCCTTAGAAGCTGCTCACAACTCCTGCTAAATATACCCAGGGCACTTACATGAGTCAGGAGAGCCATCTTTGGATTCGCACTCCCATCAATATGGAATAAAACCCAAAAAATACTTAAGCTGAAAACCCCAGTATGTACCCTTTTGTTCAAAAGGCTTTACCGTGATGGCATTATGGAAATTTGCAATTGCTTTACTAGAAACCAACTAACCTCCCTCCCTCAAATGGCGGCCCCCCCAGCTGAAAGGTGTGCCTCTGCCTCTAGCATGCCCACCAACAGATCCACAGGATTTATTGCCGAACTCCCATATCTTATTCTTTAACGCTCTGAACAGCTGCAGCCTGATTCTAACACATGCTATTGCACTTGGGGTTAATTATCATCTTTCGCCCCCCAAAATATTTGGTTCCTTGTCCATCCAACACCTCCGTCTGCCCCAACCTCCAGGACTCCCCCAGTATGCCCCTGCTACTATATTCCTCCTGTTGCACTTAGTACAATGGCAGCTTTTCTCCTCCATATGTCGCTGCGTTTTGGGGCAAAAATCGCATCGTCGCCTATCGTACTGTCCTCCATCCTCCCAGTCCCTCACTCTGCTCTAATAATTGGGTCCTCTTCGCTTGCGCCCCTATTCCCCACCTCTCCCTACATTATGCGCTTGATATCTTCTATCTGGTATGCCTACTCTCTCCCTAACATTTCCCACTACAAAATGCACAGTTTTTGGGATTGGAACC
This sequence comes from Neoceratodus forsteri, assembly GCA_016271365.2. Lineage (NCBI taxonomy): Eukaryota > Metazoa > Chordata > Ceratodontiformes > Ceratodontidae > Neoceratodus > Neoceratodus forsteri. The sequence continues at coordinate 481,026,543 of CM028130.1, read as the reverse complement.
AGCACAAGTTCATTATCCACAACTCCTTGTAGTTCTATGTTCAATGTATATTACCTGTAAATGTGCATTTTTACTATAATAGCAGCTATTTTTACTGTTTGTGCTATTGTAACTTGTCTTTCTGTATTATTACTGTAGGACTGCAGGTCCATCTTGTAAATGAGCTTGTTCAATGGTGCCCGCCTGTATAAATAAAGATATTGATTGATTGATTGAGTAGGTAATTACATATAAGACTGAACCCGGCAGGCGTCAGGACCCCACGGAAAAATTTCTAACTAGCAGTCTCTGGCGGGGGACCACCCTCACGTCAAGTGACCGACGTCATGTGACGTCAGTATAAAGGGTCGGTCCCCCATGCCCGCCTTTCAGTTCTTTCCCACCTTTAGCTCATGTAAGCGCCTTACGGTTAAGTTCAACTGCTCGTCAGTCTGTCGCCGGTAGTTCTACCGTTGTTTTTTTCTTTGATTTACTAGAATTTTGTCTACTGTTGCGGTGGTGTATGTCGTCCCCTACACCCTCCGGGCACAAGAATAAGTGCGACTCATGCGGCGCCCAACTCCCGCAAAAGGACGGTCACTCCCAGTGCCTCTTCTCTCTGGGCCCGGAGTACCCCGTGGAGAAGTGCCAGCATTGCCTGAAATTCAATGCCACCACTCGCAGACGGAGGCAGCAGTCCCTGGAGGCCCATATCCTTAAAAAGAAAATGACCTCAATGGAGAAGGAGCTGAAGAAGCTTCATCAGGCCTCAACTTCCCCCGAGGGTCACCGCAAAAAGAAAGACAAGGAGAAGCACCGGGCCGGGGACTCCTCTTCCTCGGCCACCGCATCTTCGGCTGGAGTCTCCGTGCTTAAGGTAACGTCCCCCACCGGGGGACCGCTCCTCGATGGCTGTCTTGGAGGCTTCCATGATGGCATTGGCCCACCCGTCTGGCTTGCGCTTGGGCTCTTCATGTGTCTCCGGGATAAAGGAGGCTTCCACTCCCAGCAAGGCCACGGCTGCACGGCCTACTGGTGCGAGTGGCTCTGGTAAGCTGGACATAGGCTCCTCTGACGTCCGCCCGGAGAAGGCCGCTAAGTCGCTCGACCCTTCGGGGCAGCGCTCGGCCCCTAAGCCACCCGACCAGGCCACCCTTCCTTCACGGCCTCCCTCAGGCGATGGTTCCGCTAAGTCGGACAATGGCTCCTCCGATGTCCACCTGGACACCGCCGGTAAGTCTCCGACGGTCGCATGGCATCGGAGATGATGCCGGATCCTAACGTTCTGTCCGCCGTCCCCGGCTCCCCGCAGCATTCGCTGCACTCCGAGGCCCCAGCGTCTCCTCAGCTGGACCCCGGGGATTTTACTCCTCCTTCTCCGGGCAATACGGAGGATGTAGGCACGCTTCTGTCAGGTCTCCCTCCTGCTGGACCGGACGACCTAACGTCGGTCCCTCCGACGCCGGGCGACATCCCTCTTCCGGATGCCGTCCCTCCACCGGGCCTGCCGCTTGTGGGGCCTCCTGTTTCAGGCCCGCCTGCTGGGCATCCTCCCAGGCTGTCTTCTCCTGCAGACCCCCCCCGGTCCCTGGGTATCCGACCCCGTCCTGTCCGACGCCGTTATACCCAGGGCCGCAGTATCCGGTGCCCCAGTACCTGACGCAGGCCTATCCGATGCCGCATTATACAGTGCCTCACTACCTGACGTTGGGTTTCCCGCTCTTGGGGTATGGATATGCGCAGTACGGATACCCTCAATATCCGTATCTCCCTCCTCCTCCTCCTCCACTGCCCCCTCAGCTGCCGGTGGATTTGAAGGAGACTCTAGCTTCCTGGTGGGTTGAGGACAAGGCTCAGCTCTCCAGGGAGGCAGAGAGCCATCTTCCGACGGTGGTCCTGATTCCGGACCCCGTTTTTCGGAGACGAGAGACTCCCTCCCCATCTCTGGTTCCAGGGCAGGGCAGGATACGCTTCCCCGGGGACTTCCCAAGGGGTCCTTTCCTCCCCTGCATCTGGAGGAAGAGTCTTCTCTGTCTTTATCCTCATCAGACACCTCGGATGACTCCGATGGTTGTTATGACTTAGATAACGAGCCACGCTCTCCAGATAAGCCCAGGCCGAAGACTCCTCCGAAGTCTCCGGAGGATCTTTCTTTTACGGAGTTGCTGCGCAAAATCCAGGAAGTTCATCAGTGGCATTCCTTGGAATCGGATCCACAGTGTAAGAAACTCACGTGCACCTGGATCTGCCCGAGACCCTGGTGCCACCCTGGATTGAGCCTCATGCTGACCTTGTCTCCACTATTTGGAAAACAGCCGTCGGCATTAGCCCTCCTTCCTAGGAAGTTGGACAAGCTTGATCAGGCTCCCGAAGGTGTCGACTCTTTGAAGTCGCACCCTTGAGCTGATTTGGTCGTGATCAGTGCCACTTACGGCCGGATGGCTAACCCTAAGCACTTAAGCTCGTCACCACCCAACAAGGAATCCCACCTTCTGGACCAGTACAGGAAGTAGGTTTACGCTTCTTCCACTCTGGGTATTGGGGCCCTGAATTACGTTGGTCATATGGGGGACTACCAGAAGGCGATCTTTAGTGAGGTGGAGGCTAAATTGGACTCCCTTCCTGAGTCTCAGATGAAGCAGGAAGTGGTGGATCTAGTCCGGTCTGCGCATTCAGCCAGTCAGCACATGCTTCGTGCCACGTACGACACAGTGGATGCTGCTGGTCGGAACTTGGCTTTCACCGTAGGCTTGCAGCATCATACCTGGCTCAAAGTGTCAGGTTTGGTCCCGGAGATGCAGTCCGCTTTCCAGGACGCGTCCTTCAGGGGTTCTGTGCTGTTCGGTGGTGACGTCAAAGACATCATCACCGATCTGCAGGAGAAGGGTACTGCACTTAAGTCATCGACTCTCTGTACAGACCCCCTCAAGCTCAGTGTCGTCTCTTTTGCAGACATCCTCGGCAGAAAGTGAAACTTCAGGGAAAGCGGGCCAATAAACATCGGGCCCCTCTGGCTGCCAAGCCACCCCCCCCAAAAGCAGCAGGGGCTTCAGCCGCGATGCTGCCTCACACCTCCTGACTTCTTTCCTCTCCCACTGCCTCTGGGCGTGCCAGAGGAACCGTCAGGAGGGAGATTCTCCCTTCACCTACCGGGTTGGGAGAGGATAACCATAGATACTTGGGTGCTCCAGCTGATCGCAGAAGGACACTCAGTAGAGTTTCTTCGGAAACCTCCTCAAAACCTTCCCCCCAAGTCGTCATACTCCCCAGATCATCTTCTTCTGGTCTGGGAAGAAATCTCTTCTCCTCTGGCGAAAGAGGTGATAGAGCTGGTACCCCAGCACCTTCTAGGGACGGGCTTCTATTTCCATTTCTTCTTGTTCCCGAAGAAGTCAGGAGAGGTGAGGCCAATTCTCGATCTCAGCTCCCTGAACTTGTTTGTGGAGTACAAAAGGGTCAGGATGCTCTCTCTGCAGAGTCTTCTGCCCTCCTTCGGCCGGGACAGTGGCTGTGCGCTCTGGATATGCAGGATGCTTACCTGCATATTCCTATTTGCCCTTCCCACCGCAAATACCTGCGTTTTGCTTTTCAAGGGGAGCACTACCAGTTCAAGGCCCTCCCATCTGGTCCTACCTCGGCTCCCCATGTTTTTACCAACTGCCTTTCGGTGGTGGCGGCCTTCCTGCGTACCCAGGGGGTGTAGGTTTTCCCGTACCTGGACGACTGGCTCCTGGTGGCTTTGTCCAGGGAGAAACTCCTGCGTTCCCTTTGCCTTACCCTACAGGTTTTTGCCTGCCTGGGTGTTACCGTCAACCAGGCCAGGTTCCATCTGATCCCATCCCAGAGGCTCCAGTTTATTTTGGCGATCCTGGACACGACCTCCGGCAAGGCTTTTCTGCCGCTGGACAGGGTGGCATCGATCCAGGCTCAGGTCGGCCTGTTATCCAGCTGCAGGTGGGTCAGCGCCAGGTTGGTCCTTCACCTCCTCGGGCTCATGGCGTCTGCTATTCCGACAGTCCCTCGTGCTCGGCTCCACATGAGAATCTCTCAGTGGACGCTTCGGTCTCAATGGGATCAGCTGGTGGACAACCTAGATCAACTAGTTCTGGTCTCCAGACCTATGGCTTGGGACTTGCAATGGTGGGCGGTTCAGGAGAACCTTTGTTGGGGAGTTCCCTTCTGCCTTTCTCCCCCCTCCCAGACGCTGACAACAGATGCCTCAGGGGAAGGTTGAGGAGCCCATCTCGGGCCTTGCAGGACCCAGGGTTCCTGGTCCCAGCTTGAGAAATCTCTCCACATCAATGTGCTTGAGCTATGGGCTGTGTTGTATGCTCTTCAGGCTCTGCAGCTTTTCCTGCTTTTCGGGCACCTGGTTGTAGTCTGGTACATCAACAAGCAAGGAGGAACTCGTTCCTACCCTCTTTGCAGGGAAGCAATGCGGGTTTGGGATTGGGCAGTGTAGTACAACCTTAATCTCACGGCCATTCACGTCCCGGGGGTCGAGAACATGTTGGCAGACCACCTCAGTCAGTCGTCTGCTTATGCGCACGAGTGGGAACTCAATCAGGGAGTAGCAGACGAAATCTTTCTGTGCTGGGGAATCCCTCAGGTAGACCTCTACGTCTCTTCTCAATGCAAAACTTTCCACCTTCTGCTCGCTCGCTCCAGGGTGCGGTGTTTTTTTGAGAGATGCTCTGTCTCTAGACTGGAAGAGAAGATTCGTCTATGCCTTCCCCCCAATTGCCTCAATTCCGAGGGTCTTACAGAAACTCAACTTGGAAGGAGCGCGTATGATTCTCGTCGCTCCTTTCTGGCCCAGGCAAGTTTGGTTCTCTCTCTTCTGTAACAGTATTCCGAGGAACCTCCTCTTCCTCTGTCGCAGAATTTGTTGACCCAGGATCAGGTGACCCTGGTCCATCCAGGCCTCAGGTCCCTTCACTTACATGCGTGGCTCCTGCAGATGTAGCTCAAGCCCGTTTTGTGGTTCTCCCCGCCCCCGAGTGGCTGAGATTCTGGTGGAGGCCATGAAGCCATCCGCTAGGTCTACTTATGCCATGAAATGGAAAAGGTTCACTATCTGGGCCGCTTCCAAAGACTTTGAGCCGTTCTCGTGCTCTGTTGGGCAGCTTCTGGATTATTTGCGACACCTCTTTGATCTGGGTCTCAGCCATTCATCTTTTTTTTTTTGTAATTTTATTTTATTAGAATTTCATCAATTTTACATACAAAATTCTAGCAAGGATAGGCAGAATCACCACAAAATTATAAAACACTCGCATTGTTAGTACAGAATAGATGGTACGCTATCCTTCTTTTAACCACATTGGGAGGTAAGCATATTTTAATTCGCAACTTTCCACTCTAACTGGAGCATAATGCAGCCAATGCTATCTTATGTTAATACTGTAAACACCTATCCAGGATTTGCTTACCAGGCTAATCTAAGCCTATCTTAATGTTCCACATTGTAAAGAACTTACTTATTTGTCCTTTAATAAAGTTACACCTCCACAGCAAACATATAAAAATTACTTTTGTGTGAGCTGAACAGTACACTCAACATAGAAATAAAACTTTAGCTCCCTTACATTGAGCCTGTACCCAGTGGTACTGTAACAAAGCAGTATATGAGTGTACAATGGCATTGCCTGTGCATTTCTTTATTCAGCTAAGCTTCGTATAATCTTAGGCTTTCCAATCTCAACAGGTAGCCATGGAGTATTGCTTCACAATAACAATCCCTATCTTGTGTCGCATGCTTAAACTACCTATTAACACCCACTTCTGAACTCATTTAAATCAATTACCACCATAATACTCAACTTTAAACATTTTTTAAAACATATTTAAACACTCAAACAGTATTTTAACAGATTGGTGACATAAATTGGACCTTATTTTACTTCGGCAGTCCTGGTTAGAAGCACGAGGCTCACAGTTCAATGAGGCATCAGATCTTCGAGTTAGCTAATGCCAGGCAGATTCTTGAAGATCGCCCCCCCACCCCGACTCAAGAGCAGCGATGTTTCCCCAGAGAAGTTACAGTTCAGTCACCGGTTTCTATCACTTCATCTTCCGAGTTGGAACTATCGCAGTTCTATACTTCCACCCGTGAGTGAACTTTGGCAATGTAGGCCCCAGCCGCTTTGTGATCCGTAAATACATACATCTTCTGATGCAAGGTGAACTAGAGTCGTGCTGAAAAACCCAAATGATAGGGAATATCCATTTCTTTCAGTTTCTGGGTCACGCCATTGAAGGCTTTCCTCTGGTTTCGTGTTGCAAAGGAGTAGTCTTGGGGGGGGAAATAGTATTCTGGCACCTTCATACTCTATTCTTCCTCCTTGTTCCCTTACCGCCTTTAGGATCTTGTCCCTCATGTTAGAAGATTGAGTCACCATCAGCATGGTGCGCGGGCCTTCCTCCAGATTATGAACCTGTCTAGGGGTGATCCGGTACATCTTCACAATTACCGGAAAAACCCCAATCCCAAAGTTTCTGGCATCCATCTCTCCAAGAAACTGACCAGATCGTCCCCCTCTGATCCCTCTGGTATTCCGAGAACTCGGATATTGGGAGCCCTGACAGAATTCTCTAGCTGTTCGATTCTGGCCTTCAGGAGGCTTTGCTCCTTCAATGAATTCGCCACTGCTGTTAGAGCTTTTCTCGATGTACAATTCGACTTTTCCATTACCGGATTCATTGCCTCTACAGTAGATTCTACCTTTACCAGACGTTCTGTGTATGAATTAAATTTTTTGTTCAGTAGTTGGATAGATCTGGTTAGGGCATTTACTGCTATTTGTAGGGATTCCAGGGATGCTAGAGAGTCGCATGTGTTGTTCTGCTGGAGTATGGGCCCTTGAGCTAATGACGGCCCCGCTGCCATTTGAGCTTGTTTTTGAGTATTTCATGTTTGGCCTATCATTCAAAGATAAGTATTTCCCAGTTCTAGATATTAGTAGCTTTAGTAGAGTCTTTAAATATCACCGAATCTCCTTTTAAGTTTTCTGTTTATTAAATTTTAACTTTCGTTGTGGAGGAGCTCACCAAAGGACGTCTTCCATGCTTGGCTGCTAGCTCCGCCCCTCAGCCTCAGCCTTCCATCTTTGAAGGTTCACATGGCGGCCATCTCGGCCTACCACATTCCTTTTGGTGATAGAACTTTTGCACAGTTGGAGGTCTCTTAAAACCTTTCTTAGAGGGGTCCTCCACGTGAGACCCCCTATTCGGGTTCCTACCCCTCCTTGGGATCTCAATTTTATTCTTGAGAAGCTTACTCTGCCTCCTTTTGAGCCGGCAGCCTCTGCAGACCTGAAGTTCCTCTCGTGGAAGACTCTCTTCCTGGTGGCCATTACTTCTGCTTGGAGGATTTCTGAGCTGCATGCCCTGATGTGCAAAATCCCATATTTGATTTTTCACAAGGAACGTATGGCTCTACTTACCAACCCTAAGTTTCTCCCCAAGGTGATAGCGGAATCTACACTGAATTAATCCATAGAGTTGCCTGCTTTCTTTACACAACACTCCAATCAAGGGGAGTACCTCTTGCATACTCTGGATGTTCACCGGATTCTGAGATACTACACCTCTAGGACAAAGGATCTCAGAAAGTCTGATCAACTGTTTGTCTCTTTTGCTCATAAAAGAGAAGGCAATGCTGTTTCCAAGCAATGCCTATCTAAATGGTTGGCTCATTGTATCACTTTCTGTTATGACAAGTACAAAAAGACCCTGCCGAGTCAAGTCAGAGGCCACTCCACCAGAGCAGTCACTGCCTCAGCTGCTTGTTTCAAGAATGTGTTAGCGGCCGACATATATGCAGCCGCTACTTGGACTTCTGTCCATACCTTTACGAAACATTACAGTTTGGATATTGCCTCTCACTGTAGCGCAGGCTTCGGGTTGGCTGTTTTGCAAGGTCTCCTTTCCTAAGACCTTCACAGCCAGAAGGTCTACTTCTGAGTAGTTTTTCCTCCTCCCGTTTGCTTCTTCTTATTCCAGACTGCTTGGGACTCAGTCCTATATACTGTATAATTACCTACTGCAAGAGCCCTCTTGAAGTAAGATAGTACAGTTACGTAAGAACTTAATGTAACAGTAGATCTTCGAGAGAGGCTCTTGCAGTAGGTAATGCCTTCCTGCTCTCCATCCCCCTAAACTTCTTCAGCTCCTTTTCCAGGATGGGAAATATCCACTTCTCTTTTGTCTTGCCTTTTTGCCTTTGGCGGGAAAGAACTCAAAGGCGGGTGTGGGGGACTGCCCCTTTATACTGATGTCGCATGACGTCAGTCACCTGACATGTGGGCGGTCCCCCGCCAGAGACTGCTAGCTAGAAATTTTTCCGTGAGGTCCTGACGCCTGCCAGCTTCAGTCCTATATGTAATTACCTACTGCAAGAGCCTCTCTCGAAATCTACTGTTACGGTAAGTTCTTACGTAACTGTATTTTACTACGCTGGCCCAGGAACAGTTACAAATACCATTCCGGCAGGAAGATACGGAGAATCATGGCGGCACAAAAATATCCACATTTATGGGGTGCTGGAAAATGAAAAAGGGCAAGATGTATAATACGTGCATTTATAGACCAGTTGCTCCACACCCTGCTAGATTTAAGCCCTGAGTTTCCTCTTGACATCAAAAGGGCCCACAGGGTGTTGGGCCTAAAACCAGTCAAGCCCGAAGCTCGACCCCACTCTCAGAAGGCTTGGGGGAAAAAAGGCTCTTGAATGGTCCAAGCAGAATTTTTATGGACAATGATTACGTCCCCCCAACACTAAAGATGCAGCGAGAATACACTCGCCTCTTTCCTTGCTTGTGGGCACAAAACTTAAAATTTAGGATGCCCTATCCTGCAGAACTCATGGTGCAATTTCCAACAGGGCAAAAAGTATATGCATCAGTGGAAGAGGCCAAAATAGATTTGCAGGCACACAGGATTTATGCACAATGAGGGAGCCGAAACACAGGGGCTGGAAGCAGAAAGTCACTTACCAAGCCTGACTGAGCAGCAAACAGAGGCAGAATCCAGGACCAACCATGCCCTTGGAAGTGATCTTACTACAGCTGCAGAAGTTCTGCAACCCTACACTGCAAACCTGAGATATTGGTTCCGTTTGGGTTACTTTTCAAGCCTGAGGAACTTTGTTGAATGGGTTGGTGGTATGGGAGGTGGGGTCTGCTGGGGGTTGGGGGTGGTGGGGTGCCAGGGTAGTGGGTGGCAGTGAGGCCAGGTGGGTCCGAGAAATCTGGCAATATCTTTTTTTTTTTTTTAATAATTTATTTTAATTAGAAGCATGAAGAATACCTTACAGGAGTGCATACATTTCAAGCAGAAATACATATATAATTCAGTAAAAATCTTATGTTTTACAGCTTGTAATACCGATTGTTTCCTGTCAGCAAATATGATTAATGGTTATATACCAGTAATTTCCATTATATACCATTTTACTCTGTGTTCTGTCTTGCAGATCAGAGACATCTCATGGCACAAAGCTATCATCCTGCCGCATAATATGCATCACCCAGGCTTGCCTTTTTTGTCTATATTTTTCTGTCGAGCCTCTAAGATATGCTGTTATTCGTTCCATTGCATATACTGTATATTATTGACAACTGCTTGCCAATTGCCTCTCTTGGGGGCCCCCAGTTGCTTCCACTTTTTTGTTATGGCCTTTTTAGCCGCCAGCAGTAGTATTGCGGCCATGAACCTGGGCAGACCCCCAATCCGCTCCTGGGGGATGTTCAATAACACCATGGAGAGCGTGATAACTTTTTAAGCTGTGAATCTAACCCTATCTGTGTTAATTGAGTCTCCAAATCCTGCCAGTATTCCAGCAATTTCGGGCAGTAATAAAAGATGTGTGCTTTGTCTGCCTCTGTCTCCCCACAAGCTCTCCAGGAAACCCTGTACTTTGAAGGAAGATTTTAAGTAATTTTGCTGATGTAAAAAACTATTGTGTACTGCATTTCCAGGCAAATTCCCGCCATATAATGGAGGGGGTTACTCTAACTGCCTGGTCCGTGTATTAATACCAGTCATCTCTTGTGATTGGTCGTGATTATTCATTGTTCCATTTGTCTACTCTAATATCATAGCAGTAGTATCAGCTAAATATTCCATTAATCCAGCGTAAAAAAAGCCTATTAGTCTTCCCCCACTTTTCCTTTATATTGCATCTGTCAGTAATTGCAAGAGTAATGGGGTAGGGGTTGGCAAGTAGTTATTTCTGTTGACTTGTGAAGCAGGTAATAACTTTACTTGTAGATAACAAAAATGTTCCCTGTTAGTTAACTCATTGTCTCCTCAGGAGCTCTCTGAAGTTGCAGCACTTGTGTCCTGTATACTGATAACAGTGAATCCTGTGGCGTTGTAAGCAAAATTAAGCCATAATCAGCATGTCACAAACAAATGCTTATAGCTCAAGAACCGTGTGTGCTAGGCACAAAGTATGAGTGGCAGACTTGTTCAGCATAAAATTACCTTTCTAATGATGGTATGCAATTAATAATACGTAATTTAATTTTTTCCTATGCTGGTTGAAAGAGTAAAAAAATATATTTTTACGCAAAGAAATGCACTTTAAGCCTTTTTTTGTTTGAAAGTATGTGACATATCAACATCAAATTCAGCATGCAGAAACTAGATGCAGTTTTAATAATTTGTTTGTTAAAAAGACAGCTATTTCTATAGTATAAAACATATGTTTTTACCATTTTTCTCAAGGTGCTTTGGCGAGGTTTTAGACATGAATCTGAACCATAAACACCATACCATAAACAAATGTGTATAACTCCTAAAGTATACATGATACACACAACATATCAGCAGCAAACTTGTACATCACAAAATTTCCTTTCCAGCTGTGCTATGCAATCAATTGTGCTCTATGTGGTTTTTGTTTTATACTGGCTGAGATACCCAGAATGTGTGTTTTATTCAACATGCTTCGATGGTTCTTGATGGACAAAGTGACAGCCATAACACACCATGTCATAAACAAATGCAGATATCTCCTGAACTATACATGATACACACAATATGTCAGCACACAATCTGTTCATAACCAAATTACCTTTCCAACGGTGCTATGCAATCAATTTTAATCAGTTCGGTTTTTGTTTTATGGTGCCTAAACTACCCAGAATCATTTTTATTCATAGTGCTTAGGTGGTTCTTGACTGACAACATGTCAGCCATCCACACCATGCCATAAACAAATGCAAAAAACTCCTGCACAGTACATGCTACACACAATATGTCAGCACACAATCTGTTCATAACTAAATTACCTTTCCAACGGTGGTATGCAATCAATTGTAATCAATTTGTTTTTTGTTTTATACTGGCTAAGATATAGTGCTTATGATTCTTGGTGGACAAAATATCAACCATACACACCATGCCATAAACAAATGCAAAATAGAGAATAAAGTGTGGGTCTGGGTGTGTAACGAGAATTTACACACCCGAGGGGTTTGATGCTACATAAACCCCGAGGGCGAATGCTTTATACACAGACCCATACTTTATTCTCTATTTTGCATTTGTTTATGGCATGGTGTGTAAAAACGGTTTCTCTTTTTTATTTTTCTGTCAGGGTTCCACAGTTTATTCCTCCAGTTGCTGCTGTACAGTGTGCAAAAATAGTACATACAAACTTACGCCGAGTTCTTCTGGCGTTGCTGGTTCAAGCGACATGGAATGCGTGAAGCGGCCATGCCCTTACTGCTCTTGCCCTGAGCGAAACCATGCATGTGTTTGCCATTATAAACACTCCTTTATAACGGCAAATTATGCCACGGTTTTCCTATGGGAAAAAGGGGAAACCAGTTATTTTTAAGTCCTAAAGTATACATGATACACAAACTGTCAGTGGCCAATCTGTTCAGTAAATTAACATTGATTGCATAGCACCATTGGAAAGGGAATCAAAACATTTTTTTTTCATACTTGCTGCAATTACAAAAAACTGCATTTTATTCAAGCTGCTTAGGTGACTCTGGGCTCATGATAGACAAGTGTCAGCCAAACACACCATACCATAAACAAGTGCGCATACCTGCTAAAGTGCGTAGTGTGAAAATGCACAATATCACACCGTGATGTCATCACCAAACCAAAGAAACACACAAAACAGTCCTATTGTATAAAAGGACTAAGTTATTGACAGGTATTTGGTATAGAATAGATCTGAACTCGTGTCAAGTTTTTTATTTTTGTTTAGTTATTTAACCAGGTGAGACACACTAAGCTGAAAGCTTTTTTACAGGCGCAACCTGGGAGCACAGGGAAGTTAAGTGACTTGCTCAAGATCACACAGTATGCAAGTGGAAGCTGTGGGATTCAAACCCAGGTCTGGTCTGCTGGATGTCACCAGATTTGCAGCTCAGAGCCTTAAACCACTGTGCTATACTGCCTCCCAAAGTGAGCGCAGGGAACCATTACTCAGTGCAACGCTACACTCCACCACTATTTCTATTCCCCAAGCTCACTTGCCACTCATTCAGATATATACTTATATACACACACACATTTATATATACACATATAGTCACACATGTAAACACATATACGTATATATCTGTATATTTAGTCTATCATTTTGATCCAACCATATACACACAATGCATGATCAACATATGCAAAGACATTCAACAACACAGCATCACCACAAATCATGAAGTCTTGGCGTCAGCACCATCTCTCGCACAACACGCACGTGTAATAATGAGCAGTGTTGTGCACTTTGTGGGCATACCATCATAACACATACAAATATGTGCACGGTGGCACCCATGGTATTTGGCACGGCGGCCACAAGTCGCATCACATAGACTACAAAATGTCAACAGCAACACGACTACAATCCCCACAATCACATTTTTCTTACCTTTTCAGATGGTGTCCCATGATGATCTGCACTGAAGACATTTCTACATTCTTACCTGATGTAGTCCCATCCTCTGTTCTGCTGTGTCCACACACTCACACACACGCATGGGTGAACAAACAAAATACACACATACCAGGAGCTTGAGTAAATGGCCTCCGCCATGCATTTATTCAATATAAATTTACTTTCAATCATCCACGTGTAGCCGCCACCACACCATGCTTCAAGTCCTTCAGAAAGTCATCCAATCCCTCATCCGTCAAGTGTACATCATCTGGCTGGTACACTCCATGCCTGTGAAGACCGAGGCCAGGGTGCCGGACCACTGACCCGCCCATGGTATCCATCATAGACAACATGAACCCATTGTGTAGTCTTCTGATTTTCTCGATGGCCCGCACATCTCGTGCTTCACTCCACTTCAACCGCTGCACAATGTCGGACCATACAATATGGACTCTGGGCCACCAGTACTTGATTTGATGCAGCATCTGCCTTATGGTTCCCTTCAGTTCCCACAACGGGCAGGTTGCCAGATCGTTGTCTCCCAAATGAATAATCAGAATGTCGGGATGAGGCCCACCATGTTTCTCCCGGAGCACTGAAATCAGTCCATCCCACCGCATTCCTCGCCTTCCAATCCAATGAACTTCCACTCTGTCTTTTCCTAACCACAAGTTTTGCCCTCCTGTGCTCCACTGTGCTCTTTCTGCAGCCCAGTAAACAAAGGAGTGACCACAGATCCAGATGCTTGCTCCTTTCGCCTGCAACCAAATGCGAGATATTATTACCATAGATAAATCCGTGACACTCCACCCATGTCCCTCACTACCCCTGCTTTTCCCCTGTCGTGGATTTTGCACCCCACATACCTTGTGTTTGCTTGCCTGCTGCCATATCCTGACTTGGGTCTGACCTGCGATTTGACTTCTGTGCAGTTGACAGCTCCATGGCTTACAGCGTCCCATGACTTTTGCCTCAGTGTACTCAAGATTTGAAATCAATTGTTGATACTTGTGTCTGGGAGCTGCCTCCTACTGTTCTCCCCCCCCCCCCATTGAGGTAAACCAAAAACATGGAATTAATTAAATGCCAGGCCATCTATTCCCAAGGCTTGTGACTGCACAGGCTCCTTATTGGTCGATGTTTCCAATTGTGATCCTAATAAACTCAGTTTCCATTTCCAGTATCTGTTGTCTTTTTCCATAATTAAGACCATTACACCCTATATTGTGTTGTCAGTTTCTTGTATGCACGACATTGCAGGTGACACAATATGATTTTAGAAATAACACAAACACCACATTTCATTGAATGCAAGACTGCGTTGAAGTTGCTTATGGCTGTGGGCCGCTCACATAGCCATGCAATCCAAAAGTCAGGTTCCTTATGATTGATGCTGAGTGTGTCCAGCTGTCAGAGAATGAGCTGCATGTGCCCATACAACGGAAGCAATCCACAAGGGCAGCAGTGCACAAGCCTGCTACATAATGCATATTTGCACAGCTTGACGGCAACATGCGTGTCGTGGGGGTCTGCATCCAAATGAAAATAAAAAATGCAGAGCTAAATCCGCCACTCCACAACAGTGCTGGAAGAGTCAGTGGAGCACGGTTTGTCGCACGTGACAATGCACCAACTGGTGTGCTCGGAACAGTTTGTGCTCTCCAGTACCCCTGTCAGCTTGCCCCATTGGTTTGGTGAATGAGATACATACCACCACTTGTTATTGCAGTCACCAGTCCACATTAGCTCCGCATTTTTTTCCCCCCATTTGGCACAGTGCCAAAGCCTGCATAGGCTGCTGTGTCTTTCACCTAGCCACGGATGTTTCACTCAACTCTTAGGACAATCACAACTCGCATAACGCAACCACTTGACCACCACGCCAGATCCGTCAGCCAAAACCCTGTCTGCCCCACAAAACAGACATTCAGAGTGTGTGACTCACTCTGTTCCAAACAATCTCGGCCTGCAGCTGTGAACAACCATGCCCACTGCACATCAGCCTTCCTCCAACCACCAAAAGGCCCACAGCAGCACAATGCCATCTGTGTCACTGGACATTACCCTACTTCTTCCGGAAACCATATGGATGGCCTAAGCCGTCTGCAAGCACAGCAACTCATAACACAGCTTCGTGTGGCTGGCTGGCTGGAATGCATGTCATGGGGCTCTGCATCCAAATGAAAATAAATGCGGAGCTAAATCCGCCACTCCACAACAGTGCTGGAAGCGTTAGTGGAGCACGGTTCGTCGCACATGACAATGCACCAACTGGTGTGCTCGGAACAGTTTGTGCTCTCCAGTACCTCTGTCAGCTTGCCCCATTGGTCTGGTGAGTGAGATACGAATCACCACTTGTTATCGCAGTCACCAGTCCACATTAGCTCTGCATTTTTTTTTCCATTTAGCACAGTGCCAAAGCCTGCATAGGCTGCTGTGTCTTTCGCCTAGCCACGGATGTTCCACTCAACTCTTAGGACAATCACAACTCGCATAACGTAACTACTTGTCCACCACTCCAGATCCGTCAGCCAAAACCCCGTTTGCCCCACAAAACAGACATCCAGAGTGTCTGACTCACTCAGTTCCAAACAATCTCGGCCTGCAGCTGTGAACAACCATGCCCACTGCACATCAGCCTTCCTTCAACCACCAAAGCCATCAAAGAACAGTCAACTAACATACTGTAAGTGCAGCTATGATCAGACATTCATCCAGAAGTGGTCCCATGCATTTTTTCACAACCACAAAACAACCTTCGCGTGTGCGCATGATCCTTTGTCCGAATCATGTACAGTAAACCTGCAGCTGCCAACAGGCCTTGCTGCACGTGACCCTTAGTGTCTTCACAGTGTTACATCCCATTGTATCCCAATTCCGTTGATCCTTCAAACAGTTCTTCATTTGCCGGGTAGTTACGTTTGTCAATGTGCCGTTTGCATGTTCCCGCTACAGTGAACTTTCCTATAGTCACCTTTGCCACCACACTTTGTGCCCTTAGTGACGCACCCCTTACAAGTCATCATGCGTGTGTTCTTTTCCTTGTCGTCCAATGTAACATGAAGCCTTCCTTCCTTCCTTCCTAGCAAGACATTGAAGCATTGCTGTCGGAGTCAGACTGGTGATATGCAAGGCACTCAATGCAAAGGTGTGCATTGCAAGCCATGCATGCTACTGATGGTTCTGCTCCCTTCTGCTTCAGAGCACAATTGCGGCACCCACCCTTCTTGACTTTCACCGGGTAGTGTGGACCATATCTTTCTCTCACCACCTGGGAACTCACGTAACGTTTATGCCACTTGTTCCCTTACTTTCACTTACCAGACCTCTTTTAGCTCAGTATTTTTAATTTTCATTTGGCGCAGCCCATTCAATGACTGGCATGTTACTGCATTACCTCCGATACACCAACGGGCCAAGCAGGCGGTTCCACCAATGCAAGGCAATCTGATCCACGCCCATGACACTGTTTCTGACGTACCTGCCACCAAACCATTTCATCCAGTTTCTCGCTTGCACCATTGCACAATTCTTCACGTCAGCTGCTGCTCTCCTCTGCCATTTCCTTGTCCTGCTCCATGATGCATCTCCTACAACCTCTGCGCATCTCATCGCTCCAAGTTGCACACCCCGGTCTCTCTCTCTCTCTCTCTCTCTCTCTCTCTGTCGCAGCGCCCCGGTCTCTCTAACTCATGCAATCTGGTATGTCTGTTCCCTTGTCATGCAGCTCCCCATCATGTAGTCAGAGAAGCTGCAGAGAAAGTACTGGGGGTAAGTATTTTTGTGTTGCCAGTTTAAGCCTCTATCTGTACTGGTGATACTCAGGAAAACAATCAACGCAGAGGTGTGCTTTGCATGTGCTACATGTATATGATGGTTCGGCACGTATTTTCTTCTGCAAACAATTTTTGCACCTCCCCTTCTTCCCTTTCATGGAGTAGTATAGTCCATCACAAGTTGGATTCTGCGCGATTACTGGAAGTGGGGCACTACGTCTTCTGTGTGTATATCCTTCCAACAGATTCTCAGAAAGGAGCATGCGGAAATTCAGTTGTCTGTGCTTGTTCATCCGTCCAGTCTTTGATCACTGAACATGATTCACGCTCTCTCGGAACAGAGTAAATGCATTTGCCAATGCCATGTCCCACAAAAACCTGAAAAGGTAGAGCCACCACTTCTTTGATTTTCTGGCGCATGGGTACTGCCCTTGAAGCTGGTCAGCGACGTCCACACCGTTCATGTGCGTGTTACACTGCAGCAGTTCCTCTGGACATGCAATTGATACAACAGTGCCATCTCTTTGTCTCCTTGGCAAAGACATTGCTGGTGAGGTAGGGTCATGGTTTGTTGACAACAAGAAAATGGGATGGTTGTCTTTCCATGCTGTGGCAACAAGTGAACCGTTCTGTCATTGTTCATAATAGCCACGAGCTTTCTTTTTCATTGATAATTTGTTAAGTTCTGAAGGCCATCCAATCCTGTTGGTCCGCATCGTTCCACATGAGTACAAGCCAATGTTCAATAGTTCTTTTGACAGGTGACCTGAAGTAAAGTAATTGTCAAAATATACATGGTGCCTTTTGCCATGCAGATCCTGAGTCAGGCCTTTCACAACCCTCTCTGCAAGGCCCACTTTCACAGCACCAGCAACCTTTCCTGTGTACACTTGGAAGTCGGACACATAACCGTTATGAGGATCTGCAAGGACCCATACTTTTATCCCATACCGTTGTGGCTTGCATCGCATGTATTGCTTGAAGGATAGTCGTCCTCTAAAGCCCACTGTTGCCTCATCAATTGACACTTCTCGATGCAGGTTGTACTCCGTCTTGCATGCCTTGACAACTTGCTTGATAATTGGTCGAACATGATGTAGCTTATCATGCTCTTGCGATCCTCTTGGTGGATTTAGCATGCTGTCACTTGTGTGCAGATACTACATAATCTTCTCATAATGCTCACGGGTCATTAACTTTGAAATTGGTAAACGTCCATAGAGATGGTGCTTCCCCCAGTACATGCGGTAGTGTGGCGCCTTTATAACTGACATGTATAGTCGCATTCCAGATTAGGCTTTTATGTCGCATGCAGTTACTGGAGTCCATCGGTGGTCTACTTTGTTTGCTTCTGCCTGCTTACGGGCACTGTACCGGTTTGTCTCCTTAGCTATCAGGTCATAGAGAATTGGTGGGAATGTCAGGTTCATAAAATCCATGGGAGTCTTCTCTGCACTCATCAGTGTGGTTGGACCCACAGGCTCCTTGAAATCCTCAACAAGGACCTGCTGTAAGCAACCTGTCCGTCCGTCATTTTGACCAGCATCCAGATGTGGCGTAGGTTGCTCAGGTTGTTCTGCATCAACGTCATGTTGTTCATGATGGTCATCAAACGTCAATTTGGGTACTCCCACTCTGCAGTGTAGCCAAAGGAAGATCATCTTCACTGTCTGAGTCATTCCTCTGCTGACGTAGCTTGGCCAGTGGCACGTCATCCTCTTCACTCTCTGTGAAGTGTCTCTTCCGCTGCAGCGTAGCCAGGGGCAGATCATCATCGTCACTGAGATCACTGTCACTGTCCGGTGTAACCAAAGGCATCATACACACCAAGTCTACCTCGATGTCGGAATCATCAAAACCTTGAAAGTCATCTGCCTCATTGTCACTGGCACTATCGAACAGGTCTAGCAGGTCATTTTTGTACACATTCGCCATATTTCCGGTGGTGATCTGTGGGGTTGCGGTCTCTCACAGGAAAACAGCCGTCTCTCGATCTTGGAGCGGTCTCTCGATCATCTGCAATCCCAAAAAAAAAACATCTTTGCACTGCAGACATGACTCACCTAGGCCACCACCTTCAAAACCCAAACAAGCAGTATAACCTGTGTGGACACACACCTCCACGACATATGCCTAAGCCTGCCAAATATCAGAAATAACTGACACTGTTAATCTGGCACCAGTCACGAAAAACATTTTTATTTAAATTTACATCTGTAATCAGTCGCTCTCCAAAGCCGTAGAGTGCGCGACCTTTTTGTTTGAGTGCATAGATTACATCCCAACAGGCCTTGCGTCACCCGCCACCGTGCCCATCCCCTGAGATCTGACGCCATCACACAAAATGGTTGCCATGCTGTAAGGGACCTGACCCACACTGTCAAACACACATCACCATCCCACAGAATGGATTCCCTGGTGGCCAGTGTTCTCCACACCCTACGGTATCCACCGACAAACATGACAGCATACCCCTCAGTGTTCAGTGGTCCCCCCCCCCAAAGCCGACAACAACACAAAATGGCATTCTCTTCATATCACATTGCTTTTGTAGACAACCAGCTGCAGTTGGGAGACCATGAGACTCAAGGGAATCCATTTTGTGGGATGGCACCTGTTGTTTGAAGGTGGGAGGGAGGCCCGGACAGTATGGCAACCATTTTGTGTGATGGCGTCAGGTCTTGGGGTGTCACCCAGAAAGCAGGTACTGCTGTTTGTGGGAGGATGCCAGGCCTTACATCACCGCCACCATCCCAGAAACAGCACTGCCTGTTGTCCGGGTGCTCCCCCCCCCCGAGACCTGACGCCATCACACAAAATGGTTGCCATGCTGTAGGGACCTGACCTCCTGTCAAACACATACCACCATCCCACAAAATGGATTCCTGGTGGCCAGTGTTCTTCACACCCTACGGTATCCACCGACAAACATGACAGCATACCCCACAGTGTTCAGTGGTCCCTCCCCAACCCCCCCAAAGCCGGCAACAACACAAAATGGCCTTCTCTTCATAGCACATTGCTTTTGTAGACGACCAGCTGCAGGTGGGAGACCATGAGACTCAAGGGAATTCATTTGTGGGCTGGCACCTGTTGTTTGAAGGTGGGAGGAGGCCCGAACAGCAAGGCAACCATTTTGTGTGATAGCGTCAGGTCTCGGGGGTTGTCACCCAGAAAGCAGGTACTGCTGTTTGTGGGAGGATGCCGGGCCTTGCTTCACCCGCCATCATCCCACAAACAGCACTGCCTGTTGTCGGGGTGACCCCCACCCGAGACCTGACGCCATCACACAAAATGGTTGCCATGCTGTAAGGGACCTGATCCCCACTGTCAAACACACACCACCATCCCACAAAATGGATTCCTTGGTGGCCAGTGTTCTCCACACCCTACGGTATCCACCAACAAACATGACAGCATATCCCACAGTGTTCAGTGGTCCCCCCCACCCCAAAGCTGGCAACAACACAAAATGGCATTCTCTTCATATCACATTGCTTTTGTAGATGATCAGCTGCAGGTGGGAGACCATGAGACTCAGGAATCCATTCTGTGTGATGGCACCTGGTGTTTGAAGGTGGGAGGGAGGCCCGGACAGCATGGCAACCATTTTGTGTGATGGCATCAGGTCTCGGGGTCACCCAGAAAGCAGGTACTGCTGTTTGTGGGAGGATGCCGGGCCTTATGCCACCCGCCACCGTCCCAGAAACAGCACTGCCTGCTGTCCGGGTGACCCCCGAGACCTGACGCCATCACACAAAATGGTTGCCATGCTGTAAGGAACCTGACCCCACCATCAAACACACGCCACCATCCCACAAAATAGGTAACCCCCTCCCCGAGACCTGACACCAGCTCAAAACATGGAGTGGCTTGAAACTCCGGTGTCCAACCCCCAGGCACCATGGCTGTCACACAAACCCTCAATACCCAGCAACAACAAACGGGGGATAGAGCGGAGAAACCTTTTTGTGCAATGATGCCAGGTGTTTGAGGCTAGAGGAGAGGCTTTCCCTGTTGTCTCCCCACCACCATCAGCACCAACAGATTCCCTGGTGTCCCGACTGTTCCTCCACCACCACCCAACACACAGTACCATGCTCTCAGCATTCCCTTGACCCACCCCATGCTACAACACAAACAGCATTCCCCACCCATGCCCTCACCACCCTCAGAGACCTGGCACCAATGGATTACCTGATGTCCAGAGGTTCCGCCTCCGCCTCCACCACCCAGCACCATGCATTCCCTTGACCCACCACCATGCCACACAACAAACAGCATTTCCCCCATCCTCCGTGGCACCCACCAGCACATCCCTCACAAGCATGGTAACAACCACCCCTGAACCCCATACAGCTGCATGCTTCACAAACGGAAAACAGATGAAAACAGAATATCCCCGGGCACATTTATTCTTACTGATCATTACCTGGCATGGAAAGTAAACAGCACGGTCCGGTCCACAGGCGGGAATGCTGACTCCATCGCACCGACATCCCGCAAAGAAAACGCAACCACAGTGCCGGCAGAACAAGCGCGATGACCGGAATCCAACCACCCTGTACCAGGTGCAAGGGAAGGGCAACGGCTGCCTGTGGGTGCAAGTCTGTCGGGAGGGGAGGTGCCATCAGATGTTTGCTCTCAGGGAGGGGCAGTCAGTGTTTGCAGGATGTGCTGAGTGTGCCATGCCCGTCGCGCTTCCGTGGTGCTTCCGCCAGGTGACCGGACCACTTTGTCACAGAACAAAAATTAAAAAAAAATATTGGGAAAAAGCAATACACAGGATGAGATGACAAGACTACACGCCCACATGCCAACACGCCTACCCACGACCTCGTCTCCCAGTAAAATGGAAGCCTTTACCTCCGAGCACCAAAGCAACAAAAGTTAATTAGATGGCAACCAGAAAAGATAAAACCTACCAGCCACACGGTGCTTTTGTGCGAATTTAAGTATTTTCGGGGTCTTTCTGTGAGCCGTCTCATTGAGGAGTCAAAAACTGGAAGTAAAGCGTCTCAATGACGATGGCGATGGCTCACAGAAAGACCCCCAAAAACACTTAAATTGGCACAAAGCGCACGAAAATCTGAACAAGTCGAATACCTGCAATATACAGTTCAGATATCTGACAGCTCAGGAATCCGGACAAACAGCAACAGCCTGCTAAACGTAGCTCTGCTCCAGTTCCGCCTGCATGCAGCAGCAAAGTGAGGAGCCGACTTTGAAACGCACTTTTATATGATTTTGCTATGGGACCCCTACACTTGCCAGCCAATGAAAAGAGGCTTACAATGTTTAGTATCACCCAAAGAGATTTAATAAGCCATAGTTACATTGGCTGGCAAGTAATGGCACCCAAAGTGAGTGACGACTCCAGATGTAGCACGAACACACTAGGACACAGCAGCTCACGTCTGAAGTCATTCTTGGTAACAACAGCACACTGAAGTCTGCCGAATGCAGACGTTTCTCGGAGACAAAGAGTTAATCCATATTTAGACTGCAGAGTTTCAAACAACAATAATATAAGTACTCTACTAGATGTGGATATCCCTACTGATGTAATTCTTTTGGACTTTAGTAGAGCTTTCAATAAAGTATCACATGAAAAACTCATTACTAAACTGCACAGTCTAGGTTTGTCACCTGATATTGTCAACTGGACTTTAAACTGGTTCACAAATCGTTCTCAGAGAGTCAGAATTAATGATATCTTGTCTGATTCGGGTACTGTGACAAGTGGTGTACCATAGGGTTCGGTCTTGTGACCAACATTGTTTAATCTCTTTATCAGTGATTTACAAACCGGGCCAAATAACTTCATGGTTAAATTTGCAGACAATACTAAATTGGGGGCAAGGTTAATAATCAAGAAAATATTTCTGCATTAAAGAAGGATTTGGAAAAATTAACACTTTGGGCAAATGAAAATCATATGCAGTTTAATCAAGACAAATGTTTAGTAGTGCATTTCGGTGTAAATAATCCAAAAACGATACATTATATAAACAGACTACCACTTCACTCATCAAATTGTGAAAAAGATTTAGGGATATATGTTAATAATAAACTTACATCAAATGATCACTGTGTTAGAACTGCTTGCATGACCAACAGATTTTTGAGGCAAATAAAACGCATTTTTGTTAATCACACTGAAGAATGCCTTATTCCATTGTATAGGGCATACATTAGACCGTATCTAGACTATGGCTCCCCTTTCTGGAATCCAAACCAAAAAAAAGACATAGCAATTCTTGAACAGGTTCAAAGGAGAGTAACTAGAATGATTCCAAGATTAACAAACTTGGATTGTCAGAACAGATTAAAAGCTACTGGTCTCTTCTCTCTTCAAACTAGAAGATTAAGAGGTGATATGCTTATGGTTTTTAATGTAATAAATTCACCAGATCTAATGGAAAAATGTGGTCTAACACTCTCCAAAAGGAGACATGTTTCGAGACTGCATAATAAACAGCTTGAGTAAAAACTTATAAAACCAGCAAAGGGAAACTTTTTTCCAATAAGAGCATCCGTTGTATGGAACACCTTGCCACAAGAATTGGTAGAGGCAACTAGTGCCACTGTCTTTAAAAACAAATTAGATGTTTGGTTGAGGGACAATAGATAAATAATGTCCCACATAGTGTGGGAAACAGTCTCGATGGGCTCTGGCCTTCTTCTGTTCTTTCATACCAAGTAATAATACCAAGTAAATGGGACCACCCCATGTTTGTATAGAAATTGATAAATGTAAGTAAGTCCTAACAGGTACCACCTGGAAATGTCTGGTCAGTTCTGGGGGATAGAAGTCTGAGACTGTTGAGAGGATTTTTAGAAAGTAAAAGGGGTATGAGAGCTTTGGATTCTGAATATTTTTTTTCCAAAATCTTAAGGTAGCTGCCGTGTATTGGCCAAAGTCTTCTCTTGTAATTGATCTGTGTGGGATATTGAACAATATGTGTTCCTGTATCACGTAAATCATATAGCACGAATTCTGTATGCTTCCACAAATGCTCCATAGCTGGATTCAACCATTGAGATATTATTGTCAGTTGAGCGGCCTTAGCATAATTAAGTAAATGGAGGAGTCCCGCACCACCTGACCCCCAGGCGCTTGAAGGATGGTGTAGCGGATTCTAGGTTTATGCCCTGCCCAAACGAAACATGAAGTAATTTTGTCACAATATTTAAAATACGTATTGCCAGATACAGTAGGGATACTTTGAAATAAATATAGCAGATGCAGAAGCACACACTGAATCTGATAATGTCTATTTGGGAGAATATTGTTAATGACAACAAAGTGCATGCCAAGCTGACCCGGTGATGTAGAGGACTGAGGCACTGGCACCTTACCTCTTACCACGCTGGTTACCCGGGGTCGAGAGTGAGCTCGGGTTGCCAGGGGTTGGCCGGGGGAGAGAGGATCGAGCGTCTGATGGACAGCTCTCCTCTCTCGGGAAGGGGTGGGGTTGTGGATCCCAGGCAGTAGCGACACCACATGGAGGCATGCTGTACAACAGTCAGGGCCACATAAGGTATCAGGGGAGGTGATGGCAGATGTCCATGGGATGAGTGTGGGAGCACGCTCCTGCCCGTGATGGATGTCATTGCACATACGCGCTTCTGGGGGGGAGGACACATAAAGAGGAAACACCCCTCTTGCCGGAAGGAAGACGTCACTACCGCCACCATGCCCATGCTGGATCCTCGTCTCTGGGTCCTGACCATCTCCCTCCTTCACCTCTGCCCGCCTTGGCACTAGATTAATGGAAGGAAGATCGCTGCGGTGCAGAATGGCGACCCCGCTTTGGGTGGAAGACCGAGGGGTGCTAGGTAGGTGTGCCATGAGTGGGTTGGAGGAACAGGATCTCTGGTAGAGGGGATTACAGCAGGGCGTGATAAGCTAGGGTGACCAATGGGTCCACTGCGAGAGGCGACGGGAGGGAAATAAAGTGGAAAAAAAAGTCCATGCCCCTAGGTTCTTCACCAATGTTTGCGTTAATGGCTCATAATTTAGTAGTTATAGGTTTTGAAGTTGGTGCGGTATTGTGACCCCTAAATATTTATTTTTCATTCCCCGCCATTTAAATGGAAACTTATTTCTGATTTCTGAAGATGGGTTATAATTATATGCCCAAACCTCCATTTTGTGAAGATTCACTATAAACCCCAACACTGTACTGAAGTCAAGGATTATATCCCATAGCCTCGGAATGGATTCTGCGGGGTTCAATAGGGTTAGAAGGACATTGTCTGTGAACAATACCACTTTGAATTCTCAACCTCCCACAGGTATTCCTTCTACCCTAGGACTTTGTCTAATGGCAATTGCCAAGGGCTCAATATAAGGGATAAGAATAGGGGGGAAGGGGGCAACCTTGTCTAGTTCCTCTCTTAAGTGTATTCATAGGGGACAGGGTCCCATTAACCCTGATACATGCTTTAGGGGAATCATATAGTCCCTTTAGTATGTCACATAAGATAGTGGGGAAGGCAAAGGCTCGCATTGCATTCCAAATAAAGGTCCAAGAAACTTTATCAGAAGCTTTTTCCACGTCACAACTTAATGAGACTAGCAGAATCTGTCTCCTGGCTACGTAGTCTATGAGTAGAAGGGTTCGTCTAACATTATCCAACGTCTGCCAGTTCCTCAAGAAACCAGCCTGATCTTGATGGATTAATAATGGAAGTAGGGTATCCAGTCTGTGCGCCCATATGGCAGCATATATTTTGTAATCAACGTTTAACATTGAGATTAACCTATAAGAGGCCTCTGCACCAGGGTCCTTCCCTGACTTAAGTACAGCTGATATGGTGGTATAACGCCAGGTATCGGGAGGAGAACCACCCTGACCATTATCGAGAAAGACCCTGTGCATCAATGGAGTTAACTCTTTTCGAAACGCTTTGTACAATTCAGATGAATAGCCATCTGGGCCTGGACATTTTCAGGATTTGAGAGAGGTTATAGTATTATTAAATTTTTCAATTGTTATGGGGTTCTCCAGAAATGCTATTTGTCGTGGAGTAAGTTTAGGAATTGGTAATTTACATAGGAAGGTTCTTTGCTGATCCTCTGTAGTCGGTGTCTTTTCACTGTTAAGTGTCTGGTAATAACTTTGGAAAATATCTAGTATTTCCTTTGTTGCGGAGGTATAATTGCCTGTTTCTTGATTCTTTAATTTCACAGCCGTTACATTTTTCCTATTTTGTCTAATACTGTACGTCTAGCTATAATTCTCCTGCCCCATGCCCCACCCACATATGAGCCATGGCATGTAAACGCTAGCTGCTGGACCACCTTTTTATCCATACTTTTTTGCAATTTTTGTTTTGCCTGTCTAATTTGGGGAGGCACTTCTTTGACTCCTGCCACCAATAGTGTCTGCAGGGAGTCTAGAAGCTGAGTGAGGTCCCTATAGTGTTTTTCTTATTGTTTTCATTTCCGAGCCGTGTATTCTAGACTAGAACCTCTCATCACTGTTTTAATTGTGTCCCATAAGAGAGCCAGGGGCACATCTGGACCATCATTTTTAATCTGTATCTGTTTCAACTTTTCCTCATGAAATTTTTTAAAGCTGTTATCCCTTAAGAGGGTTGCATTAAATCTCCATAATGTTTTCTTGTTTTGTTTGCTAAAATGCACCCTCAGCAACAACAGGGTGTGATCCAGTAATATCCATGGGGTCCCTGACAGATCCTGAATTCGACAAAAATGCTCACAACTTGTAAAAAAGTAATTGGGCGGGGAGTGTGATCCAAATCTGTGGGAGTAAAAGGTGTGCTGTGGGATGGTAGGGAAGAGAGTGCACCAGACATCTGATATGTCCATATGGGTGAGTTTTGTTTTTTTAAATATTATTGTGCTGCAGTATATCTGCTTTTTTTAGGATTGGTGGTGTATATGTCCAAATTCATAAGCATGTTTATATCACCACTCATTATTAACTGTCCCTGTATTCAAACAACATGAAGTCTTGCTGTATTCTGACAATTTGCAGTTAACTCCAGCTCTTGAACTGCCCCGAAGAGTGAAGGATTAAATTCTATGCCAGGCATAGAACGTTGGGCTTGAGCTCAGTTGAAAACTCTGTCTGTGTCCTTTTGAAACCAAACCATCAGATTCTTTACTTCACCTCACTGAACAGTCGCTTCAGAGATTTCTCCTTCTGCTCGGTTCTATCGCGGTTAAAGTTTCGGTTTTAGTCCGATGTTTGTTCAGTTTTTCAGTTCGAGACTCTGTCTGTGGTACCGTAAGTACTTAGATTAGTAGCTGTTGTGTGGAAATTGTGAAATTTTTCCGATCGATTCAGCTGAACTGATCTCGTAAGATCTTAAAAAAGAAAAAGTGGTGTGTGGTTACCGGTCCGTATCGGTTTAAAAAAAAAAATGTAATTTTTGCATTTTTTTCCATCATCTGTGACACGGTGTGAAACCGATAGGGGAGTCTTGCCACCAGCGGTTGCCATATAAAGGTAAGTTGGTTGAGTTGGCAATTGAGAAAACCTGGGAAAAAACGGCCCACTGGTTTACAACACTGCAGTGTGCGAGGGAGGTCTTTGCTAAGGCCGATCCCCACACCACCTGTGTTTACTGTCTGGGATTTGACCACCTCGATTCAGACTGCCAAATTTGTAAGACTTTCCCTAAGTCTACCCTGGAGAAAAGGTTAGGTAGACTTAAGGATAATTAGGCCGAGGAATCCGCTGACCCGGAAGGCCAGCCCAGTTCGGTTCCTACCGAACCAGAAGGAGTGCCCTCTGACCAGGGCGATTCTTCTTCGGGCAAGAGGAGAGTCTATCCTGAGGGATCGGTTCCTACAAAAGGAAAACGAAAGGATAAATCGGCCGGTTCGGATCCAGAGCTGCATGTTCTGACTGCCGAAGAAATAGCCAAAGCGATTCGGATTGTGGAATCGCTTTGTCCGGTTCCGACCGATCTGGCACCTTCTGGCAGAGGTTCGGTTCGGTCGGTTCCCCTGGTTCAGGATTATTCCCCTGAAGATTTTTACAAACCGGAGTTTGATGAGGAGGGGGATTTTGAAGAGGATGATTACGACGGTGAAAGTCTGGATGTGCCTGTGGAACCGGACATCTCCCCAGACAGAACTTTTGGTGTTTCCCCTCCTAGGCTTTCTGAGTCCCTTCCCCACTTTCTGTTCTACAAAAAAATGGCTCAAACCCTCCAGCTTCCTATTGAGGAGGCTGTAGAGGATCAAAAGGAGCCTGACTTCATAGAGATGATGGACATCCCAGAGTCTAAGAGACTGTCTGTTCCCCTTCATAGGTCATTTGGGAAACAGACACAAAAAATTCTTAGGTCTCCCAACTCTGTACCTCCTGTTGACCTGTTGACAAGAGAATGGACAAGAGGTACACCTTCTCAGGCTCGGATACGGAATTTCTTTACCACCAGTGCAGCCATGTTGGGGTAGTGCAGGCTGCTGCCTGTGACAAGGCAAACATCCCCTTGGCTTCACACCCCCCAGACAAAGATTCCAGGAAGATAGATGCCATGCCAAAGAAACAGTACTTGGCATCATCTTTGGGACTCAGGCAAGCTAATTATATGGCCTATATAGCCAGGTACCAGAAGTCCAGGTGGGGCACTGTACTTGCACTGGCTAAATAGGCCTCCCCTGAGCTAGCCAAGGAGCTGGAAGGGGTGGCTGCTGTTGGGACTGAGGCATCAAAGGTGCAATTTCATGCTGCTGTGGACTTCAATGATGTGTCATCAAGAGTCATGGCTACATCTGTGTCTCTTCGGAGAATGGCCTGGCTCAGATGTACTAGCCTTTCACAGGACACCCAGGCTAAGGCCATGGATTTCCCTGTAGTGGTAATTCTCTGTTTGGGGAGTAGACAGAGAATTACATAAAGAAAATGGATGAGTACAGGACCACTTACAGGAGTGCTCAGGCCAAGGAGAGGCAGGCAACTCCTCAAAGGCAGCAGTCTAGGGGCAGGGGCAAGCCTTTTTAAAGGCCTTTTTACCAAGCACAGGCCTATATAGCCAGGTACCAGAAGTCCAGGTGGGGCACTGTACTTGCACTGGCTAAATAGGCCTCCCCCGAGCTAGCCAAGGAGCTGGAAGGGGTGGCTGCTGTTGGGACTGAGGCATCAAAGGTGCAATTTCATGCTGCTGTGGACTTCAATGATGTGTCATCAAGAGTCATGGCTACATCTGTGTCTCTTCGGAGAATGGCCTGGCTCAGATGTACTAGCCTTTCACAGGACACCCAGGCTAAGGCCATGGATTTCCCTGTAGTGGTAATTCTCTGTTTGGGGAGTAGACAGAGAATTACATGAAGAAAATGGATGAGTACAGGACCACTTATAGGAGTGCCCAGGTCAAGGAGAGGCAGGCAACTCCTCAGAGGCAGAAAACTAGAGGCAAGCCTTTTCACAGGCCTTTCTACCAGGCACAGGCCTCCTCTTCCTTTTCTCAGAGGGCGTTCTTCAGTGGGAGAGGCAGAAGGGGGATGAGCAGGGCTGCATCCACCCCTCAGCCTAAGGCTCCTGCCAAGCAGACACCCTGATGTGTCAGCCCGGGTCGACTCCAGTAGGAGGCAGGCTGGCTTACTTTGTCCAGGACTGGATGTCTGTTACCTCAGACAAGTGGGTCCTGGAGGTTGTAAGCCAGGGGCTGGTTCTCAGCTTCAAACATTTTCCGAAACTGAGACCCAGATCCTTTCCACCTGCAAATACTTCGGAAACCCTTATTCTAGAGGCAGAGGTTTTGTCTCTACTGGCTTTAAAGGCCATAGAGAGAGTTCCTACTCCATACAGGGACAAAGTTCTGTACTCCAGGTACTGCCTTACCCCGAAAAAGACAGGGGAGTGGCGACCCATCCTAGATCTAAGATACCTAAACAAGCACCTAGTAAAGCCAAAATTCAAGATGGTGACTCCGGGAACAGTTCTTCTCTCTTTGAGGCCAGGAGACTGGCTAGCCTAACTGGACCTCAAGGATGCCTGTTTTCACATTCCCATCAGGTGTTCCCACAGAAAGTACCTCAGGTTTGAATTGCTCTCAGGCCATTATCAGTTCAGTGCAATGCCCTTCGGTCTAACCTCAGCTCAAAGGGTGTTTACAAAGTGCCTAGCAGTAGTGGTGGCCTTTTTAAGAAGGAAAAGAATCTCTATTTTTCCATATCTGGACGATTGGCTTCTGGTGGGCCAGTCTTCAGACCAAGTCAAGTCAGATCTGCAGGTTACCCAGAAAGTTCTCACTTCCCTGGGGTTCCTTCTCAATCTTCCCAAGTCAGTTCTTAAACCAGTACAGCTCCTCACTTTTATAGGAGCAGAGCTGGACACCTTCAAGGCAAGAGCCTTCCTTCCTTTGGAAAGGGCAAAAGTCATCTCTCAGCTGGCCTCTTCCTTTCTCCCTCTGGTTTCTTGACCAGCAAGCCATTGTCTACAGCTTCTGGGCCACATGGCAGCTTCCACAGCAGTGGTCCAAGGGACCAGGTTTCAGATGAGGGACATTCATTTCCATCTGAGAACCTTTTGGTCCCAAAGGAAAGATCCTCTTATCAAGCTAGTTCCTGTTACTCAGACCTTGATTCAGGCCCTTCAGTGGTGGCAGGACCTGGACAATCAGAGGCAAGGTGTTCCATTTGTCTCTCAGACACTCACTCTGTGGGTCTTACCACAGATGCTTCCCTTTTGGGGTGGGGAGTCCATCTGGGGGCTCTCACGGCCCAGGGACTGTGGTCCCTTCAGCAATCCCTTCTTCACATCAACCTTCTGGAGCTCAGGGAAGTTCTTCTTACCCTACAAGCTTTCTCCCAGTCAATACAGAACAAGGTGTTCAGGTTAGGATGGACAACACTACCGCCATGTGGTATATCAACAAGTAGGGAGGCACTCGGTCCACGGCCTTGTGCACGGAGGCCAAGAAATTATGGTCCCTGGCTTATTCCCTGCAGACCACTCTAGTAGCGGTCCACCTCCCAGGAAAGGACAATGTGATAGCGGATGCATTAAGCAGGATTTCCCAGGGCCATCACGAATGGTCTCTGGATCCTTCGGTGTTGAAGGTGATCTTCTCAAGATGGGGCACTCCGGAGATAGATCACTTTGCAGCCCCAGACAATCACCAACTACCTCAGTTTTGTTGCAGACCCCCAGTCTTGGGTTCAGTCCCTCTGGATGCTCTGATTTTGAACTGCGAAGGGAAGTTTTTTTATGCCTTCCCTCCTTTTCCTCTATTATTCAAGGTTCTAGTCAAGGTAAGGTCACAACCATGCAAAGTGATTCTGATTGCTCCAGACTGGGCCAGGCAGCCTTGGTACCCCCTGTTGCTGTCCTTAGCAGTCTATCTTCCCCTGACTCTTCCTAGGAATTACAATCTGCTAACCTCCTCTCAGTGGAGGATTTGTTACCTCAATCTCCAGTCACTCAATCTCAAGGCATGGCTCTTGAAGACTTAGAGTATGCAGATTTACATATGTCCCAAGGGATTCTGAAGATCCCCAAGGCTTCTCGAAAGCCTGCCACAAGAAAAACCTACAACTCCAAATGGAAAAGGTTCAGTATTTGGTGTTCCAAGAAGCATGTTTCCTCAGATACTGCTGACTTGTCTACAGTTCTGGATTACATGGTTTACCTTAATGGCCTAGGCCTCAAACCAGCTACTTTCAAAGTTCATTTGTCAGCTATTTCTGCTTTCCTGTCAGTGGTGAAATCTTCATCTCTGTCATCTCACCCTGTACTCTGTAAATTTTTCAAAGGATTGCTTCATACCAATCCCCCTTTTAGGGATCCTGCTCCTGCCTGGGATTTAAATATTTGTATTGCTCAGCTGATGCAACCCCCCTTCGAGCCTATGTCCTCAGCAGAGCTCAAGTACTTGACTTGGAAAACTATGTTTTTGGTTGCTGTTACTTCTGCCAGACGTATCCGTGAATTGCAAGCCCTGTCAGTGGAGCCTGACTTCATCTCTTTACTTAGAGATAAGGTGGTCCTTAGAACCAATAGAAGGTTCCTACCTAAAGTGGTTTCTGATTTCCACTTAAACCAATGTATGTCTCTTCCTGTGTTCTTCACTGATCAGACCTCCTCAGGGGAACGGAGGCTACACAGTTTAGATGTTAAAAGGACCCTTAGTTACTACATATAATGTACAAAGGGTCACAGGTTTGACTCCCTCCAGTTGTTCAATATGGGGAAGTGGGTAAGGGAAAACCTGCCACCAAGAGAACCATTGCCAGGTGGATTGTGTCCTGTATTCAATTCTGCTATAAAAAACTGGGAAAAACTGCACCCTCAGGCCTGAGGGCTCATTCCACTAGAGGTACAGCTGCATCTCTGGCTGCAGCTAGGGATATCCCCTTGTTAGAAATCTGTCAAGCAGCCACCTGGAAAACAGTTCATACCTTCACCAAGCATTACTCTCTGGATATCCAGGCTAGGAGTGATGCTAGGTTTGGCACAGCAGTACTTCAGAGCCTATTCCCAAAGTAGGTTCTTTACTGCTTGGTAGTCTGCAAATTGTCAGAATACAGCAAAACTTCATGTTGTTTGAAGAAAAAAATTACTCACCTTAGTAACTGTGTTTCTTCTAATGGAGTCTTGCTGTATTCTGACCTCCCTTCCTTCCCTCTCAGAACCTGTTTTTGGGAAGTGGGTGGGCAGGTGCATTGTTGCACCCAAGGGGTGTATTTACCCCACTCCTGTTGTGTTGGGTACTTTGTATTTGTTTAATTAAGAGTTTTTAGTTCTTATTACCTGGTTTTGGTTCTCTGGGTTTCCTGACTTGAGTTTTTTGGGGAATCCAAAGTCTTTGTTGCCAGTTGGCTACTAGGAGTTTTTACAATTTCCACATTTAATCAATGAGTTTTAGCTCGTAAAAATCTGACGGTTTGGTTTCAAAAGGACACAGAGTTTTCAACCGAGCTCGAGGCCAACATCCTATGCCTGGCATAGAATTTAACCCTTCACTCTCCGGGGCAGTTCAAGAGCTGGAGCTAACTGCAAATTGTCAGAATACAGCAAGACTCCATTAGAAGAAACACAATTACTAAGGTGAGTAATTTTTTCATTCATCAGTTTGGTGACTGAAAAACTGACGTATGATAGGTATTGTACTTTGAGACGGGAGATAGACACTGACCAGGGTCACCTCCTGGTCATATAACCTACCCTGTAGCACTACAGAGTGTCCCTGTGGATCAGAATAACTATGATGCAATTTAAATAGTGTGCTAGTAGGGATAAGGATGACTGTCCCCCCTTCTTTTCCCCTTCTTACAGACTCAAATACTCAGTACCGACCAGTATTCTCCAATTTGGTATGCTCTGGGCTTGTTAAGTGAGTTTCTTGTAAATATATTATATCGGTTATTATATTGGGTGGGCGTTTGCGCAGATATTGAAAAAGTCTAGCTCATTTGATGGGGCTATTTATTCCATTAATATTCATAGTCATTAATTTTACCGGGATCGTGGCCATAGGAACATCGTTGCCGTTCCTGAAAGGCTTGACCCATGTCCATAGCCCCCCCATTGCCTTTCCTTAACCAAGAATGTAACTACCATAATCTTTTTGTACCTCTGTCTGCAATTCTTAGGATAGAATAATGCTGTGACATTGAATAGCATATGTACCATGAGGTTAAGATGAAATGACTAGGTATAATTACTGTTGTACAAATTGTTTTGAATAAACACATCCCCTTGTGCTTTAACTGATTTTGTAAATCATCTTGTTTCTTGTTTTTGTAATTTATAACAATTAAAAGAGAAAAGAGAAACTGGCTCCAGCAAGGAGTCTCTTTGGGTTGTAAAAACTATGTCGCCATGTCCCTTCAAGGGCTGGGCGGCGAACTTTGGTATTGCTGCCTGTGTTGGCAGGGGGGTGCCCTGCCACCCGGGGTGTACCATTGCCAACTATGTACAAAGTTGCTTCCAAGTGTAACAGGAAGACCTATTATGAATAATAAAAAAAATACTGCATTACACACTCCTTACAAGATGTACCCCCCCCATTTCCTGTTCACTCTATCCTGTCTTCTACTGTTATTCCATATCTGTCCCAACTTTTCTTGTCAGGGTGACCAACCTGACAATCTTTTATCTCTTTTCTTTACTTTTCTTTAAGTCCTTAATTTAAATTATCTTGCATCTTCTATAAATCCGCTTATTCAGCTGTCTCACACAAACTTCAGAGTATACTGAAGAAAGCAGTATGCCTTTTGTAACTCCCCTGCCTTTATTTTAAAGGCATGTCTGTGGTGGTTTAGCATGTTTAAGGCAGAGGCAGAGACAAGTAAATTAATTAATGCCATGCGCTTTGGTGCAAGTGAGCGAGTGGTAGTGGCGACGAAGTGTGCACATGATCGCACATTCGCACGCTCGTACCCTCGTGAAGGACCCTGCGCACGTTCGTGCTGGAAAGGATCCCTGAAATGGAGCTGTAGTGCTTCAGAATTGCAACCGCTTGTTGCGATTCACCAAAGAAAGACCATGTGGCTGAATAGGAGAGCTGAGTATAATGCAGCTGTGTACTGCTGCCATGATGCAACTCCTCGCTGCCCTGATGTGCTGTTCTGGTATCCGCTTCGTGGATACAATATAGAATGAGAAGCTGCTTGCTGAAATTTATTTATTTTTTTATTTATTTATTTATTTGGGTTTTTGTTTACTGGGTAGGTACATTAGACAAGTGTATTGCCTATATTCAGGCACGACCCGGGAGAGTACAATCAGGAGAGAGCAAGGTACAAAGAAGGTACAAACATTAGTGACAATTGTTCATGGCGCAGCATGAAGTGGGAACAAAATAAATTCACAGATTGCTGACAAAAGCAAGACATATGTCTGTGGAAACTGAGAGTAAACAAATACCCTTACATTAGCTACTTGCACTGGATGAAACAACAATAATAATTAAGGACATACGACAACCGTTAAAGAATAAATAACAGTTTTAACTAACGATTTTGTGGAGGGAGTGGGAACATGCAGATTTGATACTGTGGAGGGAAACAGTAAGGACCGTGTAGGTAAGGAATGCTACTGGGAGTCAGTCTCAAGTTACAGCACAGGAGCAGCCATCAGAGTCAGGTGGGTGCGGAGACCCAGTTTAAAGGCTAGGTGGGATTTAGAGAGTTTAATGTGAGGGGGGGAGGGAGTTCCAGATGCTGGGAGCCGATATAGTGAAGGATAGTTCCCCCTTTTTTGTGACGTATCTGGGAATTTCAAGTTGAGTTTGTACGGGTGACCTAAAGAGATATGCTTGGGAGGGATGAGATAGCAGCCTTGAGAGATACTCATGTAACCCCCCTGCAAATGGGGGTTCCCAAAAGACTTCAAGGAGCTTGCTTGAATGCTCCAAGCCTGAATGGTGTTTGGCGTTTAAGCCATTTATCAGTGAGTGTTTTTAGAACCTCTGGTACTGTCTCTTTAAGAGCTGTCTGCTTGCAGACATAATTAGTTGTATGGGGGACTGTGTGTTTCTTTGATTGAGTACCACTCGAGCTGCTGCAATTCACTCCATTTTGCAGTCACTAGGAGTGCAAAGGAACCTATCTGAAAGATGTAACTGTTTGCCAGAAACCATTTAGAGTAATAATGAAATACAGTTTGTCTAACCTGCTTTCTTTGCAGTCAGAACTGTGTCTGCCTAGTTCCCATTCTGGTTTTGAACTGCTGAACTGGACCAATCAGTGTGGGGTAAGCTAGCTCTAAAATGGTGCCTTGGACGAATCAGAACTTGGACTCATAATCTGAGCCAGCCACAAGAGGATTGTATGGGCAGTGACTCTGGGAGATGTAGTTTAGACTTGGCGCCTTTTGGACCAACAGGAGCAGTCTATTGTAGTGACAGCCAATCCAGTCAAGAACTGGGAGGAACTCAAAGGAAGTGCCGGTTTTGTCTGTTGGAGTTTCAGTTGAGCTCTGGCAGTGAAGAAGGAAGGAGCCTGTGCTTTTCAGTGTGCAGTTTTAGTCGGGAAACGTGTATGTGAGGCCCAGGTTCCGGTCTGCAGCTTGTGTAACTGCTTGTTAGGACTGAATCCATCCTGTGAAGAGAATCAAAGGATATCTGAAGAGTAGAAACCAGGCTCACCCTGTAGAAGACTGGAGAAATTGCTGAATTGCACTCGGTCTGTCAGGAACTGAATTTGCTGTGTGTTCTCCCGGGTATTGTGCAGTAATTGCGATCGGGATAGAGAAGCAGCCTGCCTGGTATAGTACTTTCTGTTTTACCATATAAATGTGTGAAGAGGCTTGTGTACCTCAAGTGAATCCTGCTGCCATTAAAGGACTTTTGCCTGTTGCAGTTTGCCATACAAATGTGTAAAAAAAATGGTTATATTAAATGCACGCTGAAAATAGAAAATAGAGTTAAAAATCTACGTTTCGACCTTAGGTCTTCTTCAGGAAATCTCTAAAAGAGGAAAAAACAAGTTAGTGTCAATGTTGTTTTCTCTTTAGATATTTCTGAAGAAAGAACAAATCGAAACATGGGTAACTCTATTTTCACGTGCATTAACCATTTTGTTTAACACAGACCACATGCTGTATGGCCCTTGTCTTTGTTTTTACATATAAATGTGTGAGAGTCTCGTGGAGCCAAGAGTAGCCCTGCTGACATTGAAGGACCCTATCTTGTTTGGAGGTCGTGAGTACTAATTCAGGGTCGCTCCCTGTTGGTGCCACATTGAATCCAAATGGAATCACTGTACTGCTGACTGTTTAAACTAATTTTCTTTTCCTGTGTGAAAGGCCCCTACCAGCTGCCCGGTTTGGACTAGCCACTAGGGCTTGGGTCCAGGGACAGTAACTGGTAAGGATAGGCCTGTGCACAGAGCCATGATAGATGAAGTATAAGCTAATTAACCTGATTTCCCCTGTCCTAGTTATATTCCCCTAAATAAATCAGAGCTGCTTGTTTCATTAAAGTTCTACTACCTGAGGTATTTGTTTATGTTAAAGTATGGTACTGTGATTGTTGCACTGTATCTTATTTTACAGGAGGTCCCAGTGCCTGAACCAGCCCTGGGGGTAAGTGTATACTGTGAAGGTAATTCTGATATATTGTGTGGGCCACTAGTGGGAAGAAAGGGGGGCTGCAGTGTCCCAGAGGGCTGTGACCAAGTAAGTTTAACTATTGCAAACCCTGACCTCTGGGTGGAGGCACCCGCCATTGGATCCAGGCCCCTCAACCTGTTAGTGGCAAATCAGGCAGGGGTTGTAGCCCCTGGGATAGTGCCATCTAGGGGTTACACTCAGGCGTCCCCGTTCTGATGATATTGTCAATCAAGCGTCCAGTAGAGTAGAGTCTGTGTGAAGTCGGGGAGAGCCAATTTAGTTTGGAGTAGAGTTCACAGCGATGAGTCAGTTTGTGTGCAGAGAGGGCAAATCGGCATATGCTGTTATAACATGTGCTCCATTTATGGAGGGATCCTTTGTTAGCATTAAGGTATACCTGTAAGCAGTATGTAAGGGAGGGAAGGAGGAAACCTTGTGCAATAGGAAGTCGGGCAGCATCATTCAGGGAGGACCTAATTCTATAGGCAATACCCGGTTTGGAGTTAACCACATTGCAAGTAGCCGTGAGGTGGAGGTTAAAATCCAGAGATGGGTCAAATTAAATACAGGACGCTACAGGCAGAGGGAAATAAGCCCTGTAGTGCCCTAAATAGTGTCCAAAACTGTTTTCCTTTTTGACTGAGCAGCCACAGAGTTTTAATAAGAAGCTGTAAGTTGGCTCCAAGCCAGAATGAGAGGTTTCAGCTGTCGGCTGCAATTACAAGCTGTCAGATATGACTGCTGCCCCAGAAAGTAGTCTAAATGTGCCAGAATGAAACATGCTCTCCCTCTCTCTGCCTACCTCCTATGCCTGCTGTGTTCCTTAATGACTAATCTGTCTCTCTTTCCTCCTCCACCGACATGACTGGTTGCTTTCTCATCCCTACCCATATTACTCCCTATTGATATGTCCAGTGAAATGCCTTACCCCTTTTCTCTCACTGGATGGCGGCGTTTTTTTCCACTACAATATGCCTCACAAAATTTGACAGTTTTCCTGCCTCTCTTCTAATGCACAATAAACTGTATTAGTTTAAACTTTGCACTTACTATGTACTCACTAGATTACTGTAACTGTTACCCAGCTCTCCTTTATGTTAGATAGCTGTTCATGGTTTTTTCAAACAACATGAAGTCTTGCTGTATTCTGACAAACTGTAGTGATTCCCAATCTTTGAACTGCCCCGGTGAACAAAGAGTTAACTTTCTATGCAGGGCATAGAATGCTGAGCTCGAGCTCGGTTGAAGTCTCTGTCTGGAGTGTTTCAAACCTAAACTGTCAGATTCTTTACTCTGCCTCACTGAATGGTCGCTCCGGAGATTTCTCCTTCAGCTCGGTTCGAAAGTCGGTTAAAGTTTCAGTTTTTGTCATTTTTTTAAACCGAAAAAGTTATCCGCATAGTCGGTTCAGTCTCTGTCTGTGGTGCCGTGAGTACTGATAGGAATTGTTCTGTTTTTCTGTGTGGAACTTGTAAAAGTGCGGCTCGGTTCGGCTGAACTGGCCATTTGATAGTGAACTCTTGTGTTTTATGTTTTTACTTAGTGTGTGGTTACCGGTTGTTATCAGTTCTAAAAAAAGCTGTGTTTTAGTGCGTTTTTTTCCAATACCCGTGACGCGGTTAGGAATTGATAAGGGAGTCTTGCCTGGTGGTTGCCATAAAAAGGGTAAGTTGGTTAGGTTGGCCATGTCTGAGAAACCCAAGAAAAAAAACCGGGCCCACTGGGTTTCAACACTGCAGTGAGTGTGGGGAGGTCTTTGCTAAGGCCGATCCCCACACCACCTGTGTTAATTGTCTGGGGTTTGACCACCTCAATTCAGACTACCAAATATGTAAAAACTTTCCCAAATCTACCCTTGAGAAGAGATTAGGTAGATTGAGGGAAAAGGAGGCCTTAGAAGTCCGCTGACCCAGATGGCCAGCCCGGTTTGGTTATGACCGAACCAGAAGGAGTGCCCTCTGACCAGGGCGATACTTCTTCAGGCAAAAGGAGAGCCGATTCCGAGGGATCGGTTCTGACAAAAAGAAAACGCAAAGACAAATCGACCGGTTCGGATCCAGAGGTTCATGTTCCGACCACCGAAGAGATAGCCAGAGCGATTCAGATTGTGGAATCGCTCCGTCCGGTTCCTTCTGATCCAGCTTCTTCTGGCAGGGGTTCGGTTCGGTTGGTTCCCCCAGTTCAAGATTATACACTCGAAGATTTTTATGAACAGGAATTTGAAGAGGAAGGGGAATTTGAGGAAGATGATGGTGAAAGTGAGGGTCTGGATGTGTCTGTGGAACCAGACCTCTCCCCAGACAGACCTTCAGGTGTTTCCCCTCCTAGGCTTTCTGAGTCCCCTTCTCACTCTATGTTCTACAGAAAAGTGGCTGAAGCCCTCCAGCATCCTATGGAGGAGGCTGTGGAAGATCAAGAGGAGCCTAATTATGTAGAAATGATGGACATCCCAGAGTCCAGGAGACTGGCTATTCCCCTCCACAAATCTTTTGGGAAACAGACAAAAAATCCTAAAGTCTCCTAACACTATACCTCCTGTAGATAGAAGAATGGTCAAGAGGTATACACTTTCAGGCTGAGACACGGAGTTCTTATATCAACAATGCAGCCATGTTGGGGTAGCACAGGCTGCTGCCTGTGACAAGGCAAATATTCTCTTGGCTTCACACCCCTCAGACGAGGACTCCAGGAAGATTGATGCCATGGCAAAGAAACAGTACATGGCATCTTCCTTGGGACTCAGGCAGGCGAATTACATGGCCTGTGCAGCCAGGTACCAGAAGTCCAGGTGGGACACTGTACTGGCACTGGCTAAACAGGCCTCCCCCCAGCTAGCCAAGGAGCTGGAGGCGGTGGCTGCAGATGGGATTGAGGCATCTAAGGTTCAGTTTCATGCTGCTGTGACTAATGATGTGTCATCAAAGTCATGGCTACATCTGTGGCTCTTCGGAGGATGGCTTGGCTCAGATGTACAAGCCTCTCTGGGACACCCAGGCTAAGGCCATGGATTTTCCTGTAGTGGGTAATTCTCTTTTTGGGGAGCAGACAGAGAATTACATAAAGAAAATGGATGAGTACAGGACCACTTACAGGAGTGCTCAGGCCAAGGAGAGGCAGGCAACTCCTCAAAGGCAACAGTCTAGGGGCAGGGGCAAGCCTTTTTAAAGGCCTTTTTACCAAGCACAGGCCTCTTCTTCCTTTTCTCAGAGGGAGTTCTTCAGAGGGAGAGGCAGAAGGGAGATGAGCAGTGCTGCATCCACTCCTCAGCCTAAAGCCCCTGCCAAGC
This sequence comes from Neoceratodus forsteri, assembly GCA_016271365.2. NCBI lineage: Eukaryota > Metazoa > Chordata > Ceratodontiformes > Ceratodontidae > Neoceratodus > Neoceratodus forsteri. The sequence goes on along the minus strand of CM028130.1, from coordinate 480,986,550 downwards.
AGACACCCTGGTGGGCCTGCCTGGACCGACTCTCCTATTCCAGTAGGGGGCAGGCTGGCTTACTTTGTCCAGGACTGGATGTCTGTTACATCAGACAAGTGGGTCCTGGAAGTAGTAAGCCAGGGACTGGTTCTCAGCTTCAGAAAATTTCCAAAGATGAGAGCCAGATCTTTTCCACCTGCAAATCTCTCGGAAACCCTTGCCCTAGAGGCAGGGGTTTCGTCTCTTCTAGCCTTAAGAGCCATAGAGAGAGTACCTACCCTACACTGGGGCACAGGACTGTACTCCAGGTATTTCCTGACCCCCAAAAAGAGAGGAGAGTGGCGACCCATCCTAGACCTAAGATATCTAAACAAACATCTTTTAAAACCAAAGTTCAAGATGGTAACTCTGGGAATAATCCTTCCCTCTTTTAGGCCAGGGGACTGGCTAGCCTCCCTGGACCTCAAAGATGCCTACTTTCACATTCCTATCAGGTGCTCCCACAGAAAGTACATCAGGTTCGAGTTGCCCTCAGACCACTATCAGTTCAGAGCAATGCCCTTTGGGCTAACCTCAGCTCCAAGGGTTTTCACAAAGTGCCTGGCAGTAGTAGTTGCCTTTCTAAGAAGGCAAATGATTTCCATTTTTCCATATCTGGACGATTGGCTAATAGTGGGTCAGTCTCCAGACCAAGTCAGGTCTCACCTGCAAGTGACCCAGCAAGTGCTCACTTCTCTAGGATTTCTTCTTAACCTTCCCAAGTCAGTTCTCGAACTAGTCCAGCTTCTTACCTTTATAGGGGCAGAACTGGACACACTCAGAGCAAGAGCCTTTCTTCCTCTAGAAAGAGCAAGGGTTCTTATGGAACTAGCCTCTTCTTTCAGCCTTCGGGTATCTCGACTAGCAAGGCATTTCCTCCAGCTCTTGGGCCACATGGCAGCTTCAACAGCAGTGGTCCAAGGGGCAAGATTCCAGATGAGGGATATTCAGTTCCACCTGAGAGCTTTTTGGTCTCAGAGGAACGATTCCCTTACCAAAATGATCCCAGTGACTCTGACCTTGATCCAAGCCCTGCAATGGTGGCAGGATCAGGACAATTTAAGACAAGGTGTTCCTTTTGTTACTCAACCCTGTTCAGTGGTCCTTACCATGGACACTTCTCTCCTGGGCTAGGGAGCCCATCTGGGGTCCATCACTGCCCAGGGGCTGTGGTGCCCCCACAAATCCCTTCTCCATATCAATCTACTAGAGCTCAGAGCAGTCTTTCCTGGCCCTAAAAGCTTTCTCTCAGTCAGTACAGAACAAGGTGGTTCAAGTCAGAACGGTCAACACCACCACCATGTGGTACATCAACAAGCAGGAAGGCACTCGGTCCACGGCCTTGTGCACAGAAGTCATGAAGTTGTGGTCCCTGGCTTATTCCCTGCAAACCTCTCTGGTAGCAGTTCACCTTCCAGGGAAGGTCAATGTGCTAGCAGATGCTCTGAAAAGGATCTCTGAGGGCCATCACGAATGGTCCCTGGACCCTCATTTATTGAAAGTGATTTTTTCAAGGTGGGGCACTCCAGAGATAGATCTCTTTGCAGCCCCAGACAATCACCAACTCCCTCTGTTTTGTTGCGGACCTCCAGTCTTGGGCTCAGTCCCCCTGGATGCCCTGATTCTGAATTGGGAAGGGAAGTTTCTGTATGCCTTTCCCCCCTCATTCCACTCCTGTTCAAAGTTTTAGTCAAAATAAGTCTCAGCCTTGCAACGTGATTCTAATTGCTCCAGATTGGGCCAGACAGCCCTGGTACCCCCTGTTGCTGTCCCTAGCAGTCCATCTTCCCGTCTCTTCCCAGGAATTACAACCTGTTAACATCCTCTCAGGGGAGGATTTGGTACCCCAATCTTCAGTCTCTCAATCTCAAGGCATGGCTCTTGAAGAGTTAAGGGTTTGCAGATCTGCATCTTTCCCAAGGGGTTCTGGATATCCTCAAGGCTTCTCGAAAGCCCTCCACCAGAAGGACTTATAACTCCAAATGGCAGAGATTCAACATTTGGTGTTCTAAGAAGCATATTTCTCTAGACACTGCTGGATGATGGCCTGCGGTTCTGGATTATATGGTCCATCTTAATGGCCTAGGCCTCAGACCAGCTGCTTTCAAAGTACACTTGTCAGCTGTTTCTGCGTTTTTGTCTGTGGGGAAGTCTTCCACACTGTCTTCTCATCCTGTGTTCTATAAATGTTTTAAAGGATTGCTTCACACCAGTCCTCCTTTTAGAAACCCTGCCCCTGCCTGGGATTTAAATGTTTGCATTGCTCAATTTATACATCCCCCTTTTGAGCCCGTGTCTTCAGCAGAGCTTAAGTACTTAACTTGGAAAACTGTGTTCTTGGTAGCCATTATCTCTGCCAGGCATATCAGTGAATTGCAAGACTTGTCAGCGGAACCTGATTTTATCTCATTTTGCAGGGATAAAGTGGTCCTTAGAACCAATAAAAGGTTCTTGCCCAAAGTGGTTTCAGACTTCCATTTGAACTAGTCTGTGTCTCTTCCTGTTTTCTTCACTGATCATTCTTCCTCAGGAGAGAGGAGGCTACACAGTTTAGATGTTAACAGCCCTTCAAACAACATGAAGTCTTGCTATATTATGACATATGCAGTTTGACCCAGCCTTCGAACTACTCCGGAGGTGAAAGAGTTAACTTTCCATGCCAGGCATGGAATCTTGAGCGCAAGCTTGGTTGAGAACTCTGTCTGTTGTTCTTCAAACTCAAACTGTCAGATTCTTTACTCCGCCTCACTGAACAGTCGCTCTGGAGATTTCTCCTGCTGCTCGGTTCATTTGTCGGTTAAAAAGTGTAATTTCTCGGTTTTTAAACCGCATTTTGTCTATATTTTAACTGCAACCGGTTGGTTCAAGCTCTGTCTGTGGTATCGTAAGTAATAGATAGGTTTTACATTATTTCTGTGTGGAACTTGCAAACGATATTATCGGTTCGGTTTGAACCGATCAGGTTGTTGTTAAACTTTATTAAATTGCATTTAGAGTGCTGTTCTCAGTTCTTATCGGTTCTAAAAAACAGATTTCATTCGTTTTTCCACGACCCGTGTTACGGTTGGGGACCGATAAGGTGTCTTACTTAGCGGATTACCGTAACGGACAAGTTTTTGGTTAGGCTGGCACTATGTCTGAGAAACCCAAAAGAAAACCGGGCCCACTGGGTTTCAGCACTGTAGTGTCTGTGGGAAGCCTTTGCCAGGCTGACCACACACATGTGTTTATTGTCTGGGGTTTGACCACCTCACTGCAGACTGCCAGATTTGCAAAATTTCCCTGCAGCTACCCTGGATAAGAGGTTGGTAGGCTAAGGAATGAGAGGCCAAAAAGTCCGCTGACCGGATGGCCAGCCTGGTTCGAGTGCCAACTGAACGGAGGAATGCCCTCTGACCAGGGCGAGACTTCCTCGAGCAAACAGAGGGCTGACTCGGAGAAGTCAGTCCCAGCAAAAGGAACTAGAAAATCAGCAGGTGTGGAGCCAAAATTTCCTTCTCCAACCGCTGCAGAGATAACCAAAGCTGATCCAAATTGTCCAGTCGCTTTCCCGGTTCCGACCAAACCGGCACCATCAGGTAGGCGGTCAGTTCGGTCGGTGCCACAGTTCAAGAATATGATATAGAGAATTTTATGAACCGGAGGAGGAAGGAAGATTATGAAGAGAGTAAATGTGATTTTGAAAGTCTGGATGTGCCCATTGAACCGGACATCTCCCCAGACAGACCTTCAGGTGTGTCTCCCCCTAGGCTTTCTGAGTCCCCTTCTCATTTTATGTTTTATAAGAAAGTGGCTGAAACCCTCCAGCTCCCTTTGGAAGAAGCTATGGATGAACAGGAGAAGCCTGACTATGTAGAAATGATGGATATCCCAGAGTCTAGGAGATTGTCTATTCCTTTACATAAATCTTTTAGGAAACAGACAATAAAAATTTTAAAAGTTCCTCACACTATACATCCTGTGGATAAAAAATGGACAAGAGGTACACATTGTCAGGCCCACAATCGAGTTCCTTTCACAGCAATGCAGCCATGTTGGGGTAGTGCAGGCTGCAGCCTGTGATAAGGCAAATATTCCTTGGCTTCACACCCCTGACCAAGGACTCCAGGAGGATTGATGCCATGGCAAAGAAACAGTACATGGCAGCATCCTTGGGACTCAGACAGGCAAATTATATGGCCTATGTTGCAAGATACAGAAATCCAGATGGGATACTGTTATGGCTCTAGCAAAACAGGTCCCTAGCCAGCTTGCCAAGGAGCTGGAGCAGGTGGCTGCTGATGGTATTGAGGCATCAGGTGCAATTCCATGCTGCAGTGGACTCTAATGATGCATCTTCAAGAGTCATGGCTACATCTGTGGCTTTTAAGCAGAATGGCTTGGCTCAGGTGTACTAGCCTGTCACAGGATACCCAGGCTAAGGCCATGGATTTTCCTGTTGTGGGTAACTCTCTGTTTGGGAGCAGACAGAGAATACATGAAAGAAAATGGATGAGTATAGGACCACTTATAGGGTGCAAGGCCAAGGAAGGCAGGCCACTCCTCAGAGGCAGCTTTCAGTGGCAGGCCTTTTCACAGACCTTTTACCAAGCCCAGGCCTCCTCTTCAGCCTATGCCCAGAGGGGTTCTTCAGAGGAGAGGCAGGCCAGAGTGCAGGCAGGCCTGCTCCACCCCTCAGCCTAAAGCCCCTGCCAAACAGGCACCTGATGGGAGGGCCAGGCCGATTCTCATTACCTGTTAGGGGCAGGCTGGCTTGCCCGTCCAGGACTGGAGTCTTTAACATCAGACAGTGGGTCCTGGAAGTAGTAAGCCAGGGCTGATCTCAGCTTCAAAAAATTTCCAAAGAGGAGAACCAGATCCTTTCCACCTGCAAATCCATCAGAGGCTCTCGCTCTGGAAACAGAAGTCTCAACCCTCCTGGCTCTCAGAGCTGTACAAAGGGTACCTACCACAGAGGCAAGGACTGTACTCAGGTACTTCCTTACCCCAAAAAGACAGGAGAATGGCGGCCGATCCTGGATCTCAGATACCTAAACAAGCACCTTTTAAAACCAAAATTCAAAATGGTGACTCTGGGAATTATTTTACCCTCTCTAAGGCCAGGGGACTGGCTAGCGTCCCTGGACCTCAAGGATGCCTACTTCCATGTTCTCATCAGAAGCTCCCACCGAAAGTACCTCAGATTCATACTGCCCAGTTCAGAGCAATGCCCTTTGGCCTCACCTCTGCCCCAAGGGTATTCACAAAATGCCTGGCAGTAGCAGTTGCTCATTTAAGAAGGCAAAAGATTGCCATCTTTCCTTACCTGGATGACTGGCTCATAGTGGGCCAGTCTCCAGACCAAGTCAAATTACACCTTCAGGTTCCCAGCAGCTGCTTACATCTCTAGGTTTCCTTCTCAATCTCCTAAAGTCAGTTCTAGAGCTTGTTCAGCTACTCACCTTCATAGGCACAGAACTGGACACAAAGCAGGCCAGAGCTTTCCTCCCTCTAGAAAGAGCAAAGACCCTGGTGGCTCTGGCCTCCTCCTTCACTCTGCAGGTCTCTCGACCAGCAAGGCATTTTCTGCAGCTCCTAGGGCACATGGCTACCTCCACAGCAGTAGTGCAGGGAGCAAGATTTCAGATGATTCAGTTCCATTTGAGAGCCTTCTGGTCTCAAAGGAGAGATCCTCTAACCAAATTGATCCCAGTAACTCGAACCCTGATCCAGGCCCTACAGTGGTGGCAGAATCAGAGCAATCTGAGACAAGGGGTTCCTTTCATCCCTCAATCTCACTCCTTGACCCTTACTACAGATGTGTGTCTGTCTTGGGGTGGGGAGCTCACATGGGCAACTTCACCACCCAGGGATTGTGGTCCCCTCAGGAATCTCTGCTCCACATCAATCTGTTGGAACTCAGAGCAGTTTTTCTAGCACTTCAGGTTTTTTCTGCCTCTGTTCAGAACAAAGTGGTACAGGTCAGAACAGACAACACCACTACAATGTGGTACATCAACAAGCAAGGGGCACTGTTGGTCTTGACCTTGTGCACCAAGGCAATGAAGTTGTGGTCTCTGGCTTATTCCTGAACACCTCCCTCATGGCAGTTCACCTCCCAGGCAAGGACAATGTCCTGGCAGATGCTCTCAGCAGGATTTCCCAGGGCCATCATGAATGGGCTCTGGATCCCCTAATACTGGAGGTAGTATTTGCCAGGTGGGGTACCCTCAGATAGATCTTTTTGCAGCCCCAGACAATCACCAACTTCCGCTATTTTGCTGCAGGCCCCAGTGTTGGGCTCAGTCCCTCTGGATGCCTTCCTTCTCAACTGGGAAGGGAAGTTTCTCTATGCCTTCCCCCTTCCCTCTCTTGTTCAAGGTGCTAGTCAAAATCAGATCTCAACCTTGCAAGATGATTCTGATTGCTCCAGATTGGGCCAGACCAGCCCTGGTATCCCTCCTCTGTCCTTAGCAGTCCACCTTCCCTGTGTCTTCCAGGAATCACAATCTGTTAACCTGTGCCCAGGGAGAATTTGGTACCAGATCTCAAATCCCTCAATCTCAAGGCCTGGCTCTTGAGGAGTTAGAGTTGCTGACCTACACCTTTCTCAAGGTGTACTCGATATCTTGAAAGCTTCTAGGAAGCCTTCCACCAGGGCTACTTATAATTCTAAATGGAAAAGGTTTTCCATATGGTGCTCTGGAAAGCATATTTCCCCAGAATCTGCTGATTTGCCCTCAGTCCTGGATTATATGGTCCACTTAAATACTTTGGGGCTGAGGCCAGCTACCTTGAAAGTGCACTTGGCAGCTGTCTCTGCTTTTATATCAGCAGGAAAGCCCTCTTCTCTGTCTGCTCACCCTGTATTCTCCAAGTTTTTCAAGGGATTGCTTCACACCAACCCTCCATTCAGGGACCCTGCTCCCGCCTGGGATCTTAATGTTTGCATTGCTCAGCTGATGCAACCCCCCTTTGAGCCTTTGTCTTCAGCAGAGCTTAAGTACTTGACTTGGAAAACTGTGTTTCTGGTAGCCATCACTTCTGCCAGACGCATAAGTGAGTTACAAGCTTTGTCAGTGGAGTCTGATTTTATCTCCTTTCACAGAGATAAGGTAGTCCTCAGGACTGACAGGAAGTTCTTGCCTAAGGTGGTTTCAGATTTCCACCTTAATCAATCTATGTCTCTTCCAGTGTACTTCACTGACCATTCCTCCTCTGGCGAGGAGGCTGCACAACAGATGTGAAGAGCCCTTAGTTACTACATAGGCGTACCAAGGGTCCTAGGTTTAACTCCTCCAACTGTTCCTCACTTATGGTGAGGTTGGTAAAGGAAACCTGCCACTAAAAGATCCATTGCCAGGTGGATTGTCTCTTGTATCCAATTTTGTTATCAAAAACTGGGTAAGGTTCCCCCTTCAGGCCTGAGGGCTCACTCTACCAGAGGTACAGCTGCGTCCCTGGCTGCAGCCAGGGACATCCCTATCATAGAGATAGGTCAAGCAGCTACCTGGAAAACAGTTCACACTTTCACCAAGCATTACTCCCTGGACATCCAGGCTAGGAGTGATGCTCGGTTCGGCACAGCTGTGCTTCAGAGCCCATTTCCTAAGTAGGTGCTGTCCCTCCTCCATGGAGGTACTGCTTTGTAGTCTGCATATGTCATAATATAGCAAGACTTCATGTTGTTTGAAGAAACAATTACTCACCTTAGTAATGTTGTTTCTTCTAATGGAGTCTTGCTATATTATGACCTCCCCCCCCTGCCCCTCTCAGAACCTCTGCTTTTGGGATGTGGGTGGGCAGTGCAGTGTTGGCACTTAGTAGATGCCCACCTTGTTTTTTCACCCACTTTTTTTGGGGTGTTTGGGTGTTGTGTTTTTATTTTTTGGATCCCCTGACTTGAGTCTTTGTTTTGGGACCAAAAAATGTGTTAATGATTTTAGTAGCCAGTTGGCTAGTGTAGGTTTACATCTTCCACACAGAATCTTAGTGAGTTTTGCTCTTAAAGATCTAGAGTTTGAGTTTGAAGAACAACAGACAGAGTTCTCAACCAAGCTCACGCTCAAGATTCCATGCCTGGCATGGAAAGTTAACTCTTTCACCTCCGGAGCAGTTCGAAGGCTGGGTCAAACTGCATATGTCATAATATAGCAAGACTCCATTAGAAGAAACAACATTACCAAGGTGAGTAATTTTTTCTTAGTTACTACATAGAGCGTACCGGGGGTCACAGGTTTGACTCCCTCCAGTTGTTCCTCACTTATGGAGAAGTGGGAAAGGGGAGACCTGCCTCCAAGAGATTTATTGCCAGGTGGATTTTGTCTTGAATACAATTCTGCTATGAAAAACTGGTAAAAACTCCACCCTCTGTTCTGAGGGCTCATTCCACAAGAGGTACAGCTGCTTCCCTGGCTGCTGCCAGGGATATCCCTCTCTTAGAAACTTTTTAAGCAGCCACCTGGAAAACAGTCCATACTTTTACCAAGCATTTCTCTCTGGATATCCAGGCTAGGAGTGATGCTCGGTTTGTCACAGCAGTACTTCAGAGCCTATTCCCAAAGTAGGTTCTGTCCCTTCTCCATGGAGGTACAGCTTGGTAGTCTGCAGTATGTCAGAATACAGCAAGACTTCATGTTGTTTGAAGAAAAAATTACTCACCTCAGTAATTATGTTTCTTCTAATGAAGTCTTGCTGTATTCTGACCTCCCTCTCTGCCTCCCCTCTCAGAACTTGTTTTTGGGAAGTGGGTGGGCAGGTGCAGTGTTGCAGCCCAGGGGTGTTTTTTGTTTGCACCCTCCTCCTTTTTGTTTGGGTGCTGATTTATTATTATTTGTATTAGACTGGTTTTTGGTTTTTGGTTTTCCTGACTTGAGTCTTCCTTGGGAATCCAAAACTTTTTTCGGCCAGTTGGCTAGTAGGAATTTTTACAATTTCCACATAGAATTTTTAATTAGTTGGGCTTGTAAGAATCTGACGGTTTAAGTTTGAAACACTCCAGACAGAGACTTCAACCGAGCTCGAGCTCAGCATTCTATGCCCTGCATAGAAAGTTAACTCTTTGTTCTCCGGGGCAGTTCAAAGGTTGGGAATCACTGCAATATGTCAGAATACAGCAAGACTCCATTAGAAGAAACATAATTACTAAGGTGAGTAATTTTTTCATCTTGTTTATCCTGCCCTTCATGTTTCTCTTATCTTTACCATGTATGCTTTCCTAGCCGATTTGTAATCACCTTGTTTTTTTTTTCTCATGTATTTCTACTATATTGTCCACACAGTACTTGTCATGATGTTGTGTTTTTTTTTTTCTTTTCTCTTGTTGTAATCCTCCCGGGTCGTGACTGTAAATAGTCATCTTTAAGACTAGCTCACCTACCCGCTAAAGAAAAACCAAATAAATAAAAATGCAACCTGAAAATGAAATGTATATGCGTTTTCCGAGTCAAAATGGAGAAATGAAATTGTTCTTTTGTTAAAAAAGTACATTTCTGCTGGGAACTGGAATCTTAACCTGCAAGAATACAGATAGGGAGTGCACCCCTCATCTGTTGTTCTTTGCTAAGGTTAGGGATTCACTTTCAAACATGTTAAACCAGGTTATTGAGCCTTTTGAATAAAAGTAAAAACACTGATCTTATCTGTGTCAGTCTTCACCATTCATCACCTTTGGGTACTTGGCCGGAGGTCATGACCCCATGGGACCTTTTTTTTTTTTTTGGGATGGGTGGAGTCGATGCATCATCGGCACCGCCCTCGAGGCCGACTCATTGTGTGGCACTCGCGGGTTGGCCATTAGGTGTTGTCAACTCTGCCTTCCTGCCAGTTATTCGTCTCCTGCCGTTTAGGTCACCTCATGGGATGCTTTCAGGAGAATATTTTGAGGCCTGCCTTTTCTACACAGTTCAAATTTATCACCTTTCTTGACTCCGTGTCGACTCCGTGCCGAATTCCATCGGCCCCCTCTCTCCTGCCGGCTCTGTTAGCCTACTCGACATCGCCTAGTAAGACTATTCGATTATTTTATTTTGCGACATTGAGTCTAGTTTGGTGTTTCTTTCTCGCCAAGTCGTGTCTGGGTGGAGGAGCGAAAGACTTCCAAGGCAGGACGGCCCCCCATGCATTGCTTGCTTGCAGCTGTAGTTACCCGTCACCGATCAACACGACTGTTGCCTCGCGTGTCTTGGCCCGCTTCCACAACATGGATTCGTGCAATGCCTGTTTCTCCATGGACGCGGGTCGGCCGAGCCGCGTGTCGCCGAAAGTGGGGCGGCCCTGCCGACTATTGGGGGTCGGGCGCGCACTCGTCAGGCCAAGCCACGTTCTCTCTCTGCCTTTCCTCTGGGTCTCCTCCTGGTTCTGTATGGACTGAGGAGGAGTGGGACTCTGCCTGTTGTAGCCTAGCCATGGCAGAGGCCCCTTCCACGGTGCAGGAGGCCTGGTCTGTCCCCCCCCCGGGGAGACAGGCAAGAGGCACCACCTTGGCAATTGCCCCTTCAGGGGTGAAGGCTCCCCTGGTGTCATACCTGCGGCTCAGAAGGCCTGGGTTGGCACAGTCTGCCAGCACCGTCTTGGGCCTCGGTGCCATTCGTGGTGCCGTGGGCCCTGATGGCGCCGTCGTTGGCGCCATTCCATCACTCGGTACCGTTGCTGTTGACGGCGCAGTTCCAATGGTGCTGTCGGCGCCGTGGGAGATTCTACGGTGCCATCCCTGACTGTTTCTCATCCCGGTACCCTTCACGGTGCCATAGTTGAGCACAGCGCCATGTCCAGTTCTGGAGCCGTTTGCGGCTCCGGTCAGGGACACGGCGCCGTGAGGGCTTCGGAGCTCAGTGCCATTCGTGGCGCCAAGAGCGTTGTTGGTGCCGTTGATGGTGCCATCTCTGTCCTTGGCGCCACTCGCAGTGCCATGGGGTGGGTTGGCGCTGTGGGGTTCCCCGGCCTTGGGGAGTTCGGAGCTGTCGTTGGTGCCATTGCTGGTCTCGGTGCCGCTTGCAGCACCATGGGTTGGGATGGCGCCGTGACAGGCTCCGGCTCCGAGGCTGCTGCCCTTGTTGGGGCCGTGTCCTCTTCTGGCACCATTCGTGGTGCGGAGGGGGACACCAGCATTGACTCTGGTGCAGTCTCTGGTTCTGGTGCCCTGTTCAGTAGGGGTGGCAGCGGGCATCCATGTACGTTTGGCACAGGACTTAGATCTCCACCTTTTCGGAGGAGGAGTTGGACTCTGAGTCAGATATGCAGTCTGGCTGCTTGGAGTTGGCTGCTGGCATGGACACCCTGGTAGTGTCCTTGACAGGCCATAGTCAGCCCCCCTCTGAGGAGCAGACAATGACTGCTGGGGCCGGGGTCAGAGGTTCTGACCAGCAGGCAGTGATGCAGGCCATCATTGCCCTGCAACCTGGCCTCGGAGGGTTCTCTGACCCCTCAGTGGTGGTACCCCCTCAGGTAGTGTGTCTCGATCGCCCAACTTTGGGGCCAATCAGTGTACCCTTGGGAGGGGAGGGTGCTGCTCCCAGGATAGCCCCTTCGGGGGTCAACCAGGGCTGCCAGCTGCATTTGCTGTCTCTCTCTCTCTCGAGGAGGGCGCTCTCAGATTCTGAGGGGTCGAGGGGCATGGGGTCTGTGCAGCGGCCTTTTTCCGGAGCCCATCCACGCTCTGGGAGACGCCATAGTGCTGATCTCTGCCCTTCCCTTTCAGTTTCCTCGAGTGTGCCCCATTCTTTGGAGGTAGGGGACCATCCTTCTGGACCTACACGGCCCCAGTCACCTCACAGAGGGGATTCTTCAGGGCGCAGCTTTGGCAGTTCCAGTTTGGTTGATCAGCTGTTGGCTGTAGAGTTTTCTGGAGCTCCTTCCTTCCCTAGGGCTCCTGGTGCGCTCCCTAGCCCAGGCGGAGGTCAGTAGATTCCAGTTGTCGGCTCTGTCCCCAATCCTCTGCCTCATTCTCTTGCACTCCCAGGCATTCTTGGTCCTAGCGGGCCTCTCTCCTGGGAGCAGTTCAGAGCTGAGGCTGCACAGTTTCCTTCTTATGTTAGGGCTATGGACAGACAGGTTTTTCAACCTCCCCCTGAGCAGCCAGCTTCTGAACCTTCGCAGTCCTCTGACTCTTCATCCCCCTCTTCTGGTGGAAAGGAGCCATCTGTCCACATCTCTCCAGCTGCTGATCTCACTGAGTATCAGCGATTCCTCGTGAGGATGTTGGAGGACCTGCACATCACCCCTCCCACTCAACACAATCCAGAGCACTCGGCACACGCCTTTCTGGGCGATTTCAGTGAGGACACCCTCGTGATGCCCCTCTGGCCTGCTCCCTTTCAGGAGGCGTTGTTGCGTTTCTGGCAGAGACCCTTTTCCAGAGTTCCTGCCCCTAGGGATCTCTGGCAGCGATATTGTGCCCCCCCCCCCCGGAGTCTCCAGGTTCCATGCGTCATCCTCAGTCAGGATTGATGCAACTAGACACTTCTGATGGGCTTTGCGCCCCTCACCGTGACCGACCCCCCAGATCAAGACTCCTCGGATTTTGACTTCTGGGGGAGGAGGATGTTCTACTTGGCACGGTTGCTGCTCTCTTATCGAAGCACATCAGGCCAACTGTGTAACCTATGACAGGTTCCTGTGGTCTAGGCTGGGTCAGCTCCTAACCTCCATGCCTGACATAGAGCAAACCAGATGAGCCTTTGCACTCTCTGCACATGGCCTGGAGCTAGCAAGGCACCAAGCACGGGCATCGTATGATGCCAATAAGGTAGCTACCAGGGTCGTAGGGACAGTGATCTGCACTAGACGGACAGAATGGGTGCGTCTTTCCCGTTTGCCACCCTTGGCCCGGCGTAGGGTGATTAACTCCACCCACCAGAGAACCTACCTCTTCTCCTGTAGAATGAGGCGGTGTCTGTCGGGGCAACTTCCCACCCCCCTCTGAGGGGTCCCCGTCTCACTCTCCCCACTCTCGGGCCTCTCCAGGCCCGTGAAGGTTCTCCCTCTTAGTGTGTCACCCACCGAGAGCTAAGGGACTCAGCCCCTTAGGGTTACAAACCCCCTGCGGTGGGGCTTGGCACTCACCCAAAGGTGATGAATGGTGAAGATTGACACAGATACGATACAGAAATTACGTACCTACCATAATTATGATCTTTCTGTGTATCTTCGCCATTCATCACAATCCCACCCTCCAACCCCCTGGAGCCTCAGTCTCTGGGTCCCCCTCCCTCTCTGTGCCCCTCTCCCCCCCCCTCCTTTCTGTTAGTCAGGAGCGGGGTAAACTGGGGCACATAGGGGGATAGTTTTCTTTAGGGGTAGAGTGGTCAGGATTGGGAGCACTCCTTCTTCAGTGCTTCGGCTCCACCCCTGTGGGGTGGGGGTTGGCAGTTGCCCCCTTTTCTTTCCTTCTCCCCGTCAATCCTTTATTTCCTTCTCCTGTGGATATAACCTCAATTAATTTAAGAAACTAGGTTTCTTGCACCAAAATCTCCTTGGGGGTGATATCCCTGTTTTCCTGCGTTTTCTTCCAGAATAACCAATTCATCTTGTAGGAGTTTTTGCCAGTAATTCTGTGCCTGCAATTCTGGCAGGTTGCCTCTTGGCTACTCCTTCGCAGTTCCTATATAAACTGGAGACAGGTCAAGGTTACCGGGTATGTTTCTTCTGTCTCTTCCCCCCTCTCAATTTTTTTCCTTACTTCTAAAAATCTTAACCCTCCCTCCTTCCACCTTTCTACTTCCAGAGATAGAAATAGTCACATCTATGTGCCCTGATAGCTTTCACAGACCAGTGTGAATGTACTAGGAAAGATTAGAATAGTACAAGTTTTTCTTAAGTGTGTCACATGGTCATGATGTCATAGCCTCAGGCACTATATAAACTGTCCTCTGGGGAACAGATTTAGAGAGGTGGGTCGGTATTCGACTGACCGCAAGTTAAGGAGGTTGTGTGTGTAGGCTTTTCACACAAAAGTACTTTGTTGGATGAAAGGAAAAGACATTGTTCAGGAGCTTGAATCAAGGCAAATTTCCTGTATTGGATGGGTGTGAATTTAACACCGATATTTTCCTTTTTGTGAACTTTTTTTTTCTAAAAATAAAATGATAAACACATTTGCATGCTTTTTTTATGCATCTTGAAAATCGTCTGGACATCTGTTATTTCCCACACCTTTACACTGGTGTGAGAAGTGGGATATAACTGGCTCGTCTAGAATTGATTCAGAGACGTTGTCCAGGAGTACTGAAGTAAGTACTCTGACAGATGGAGGAAAAAACCCAGATAGAGCAAGATGTGTTGCATGTGACACGATCAGTGACTGAGAAAACTGGAATTCAGTTACTGCCTGACCTGGAACCTGGAGCAAGGCCCAAGATGAAGAGAACTGAGGATGAGAATTTGGACGAGGAGTCCCTGAAGCAGGAGGTAGCCCAGGTGGCTCCAGTACCAGAAGACCCCAGGGAACTACTGAGATGGCTGTGTATCCGCCAAGTAGAGATGGATCGCCAGAGGGATGAAGTTCGGTGCCAGCTGCAAGAGGACAGGCGTGTCCAGGCAGAGGAACGTCGGAGATAGAACGAGAAATGGACAGACACTCTGAAGGCCATACAGGCCCTTTCACAAGGTCATACTGCTCATACTGTACCTTGAGACATTAAGTTAATGAAATTATCTGAGAGTGATGATATTGAGGCATACCTCATTACTTCTGAGCGTATCGCCCAAACCTGCGCTTGGCCCCTTGACCAATGGGTCTGTCTTTGCGGGACATTATTACAGAACAAAAGGCAGGTAAAACTCTTGAACCATTTTATTTACAGGTGCACCAGAAATCAAAACCTGGATAGTCTCATTTTATTGAAAAAATTATATTTTGTATCGTGTAACTGTTGACCCTGTACTAAATGTGCCTGTTGAACAATTAATGGTACCAAAGGCAGGACATGAAGGGAGGGATAGAACCCTACAAAGATTACTAGCATGCTTGAGTTGGCCAGTGATACATCAGGATGTGGCAGAGTTTTGACATGCTTGCCTGGGAATGCCAAATGGTTGCCCAGGAAAAAGAGTCCAAGTGCCCCTTCAACCCATACCTTATGTTAAAACACCTTTTGAATAAATTGCCATAGATGTTGTTGGCCCTCTTGTTAAAAGTTCAAAAGGTAACAGATTTATACTCGTAGTGTGCGATTATGCCACATGATACCCTGAAGCCATACCCATGTGTACTGTTACTGCCCCCCGTATAGCAGAACTGGCTAAAGTATTTAGCAGGATGGGCATACCACAGGAGAGCCTCACAGACAGAGGCAGTAATTTTACCTCTCTCATGTTGAGAGAGTTGTATCGTCTCCATAGGGTTCAAACAACATGAAGTCTTGCTATATTATGACATATGCAGTGAGTCCCAACCTTCGAACTGCTCCGGAGGTGAAAGAGTTAACTTTTCATGCCAGGCATGGAACGCTGAGCTCGAGCTCGGTTGAAACTCTGTCTGTTGTTCTTCAAACTCTAGCCGTCAGATTCTTTATTCCGCCTCACTGAACAGTCGCTCCGAGATTTCTCCTTCTGCTCGGTTCATTTTGTCGGTTAAAGTATTGCTTTTCTGGTTTTCGACCGAAATTAAACCGCAGCCGGTCGGTTCAGACTCTGTCTGTGGTATTTGTGAGTACTAGATAGATTTTACATTGATTTCTATTCTGTGTGGAACTTGTAAACGGTTTATTGGTTCGGTTTGAACTGATCAGGTTGTTTAAAATATATTAATCTGTCATTTAGAGTGTGGTTATCGGTTCTAAAAAAAACAGATTTTATTACATTTTTTTCCATGACCCATGCCACGGTTGGGAACCGATAAGGGGGTCTTACCTGGCGGATTGCCATAAACGGGTAAGTTTGGTTAGTCTGTGGGGAAGTCTTTGCCGAGGCTGACCCCCACACCACCTGTGTTTATTGTCTGGGGTTTGACCACCTCAATGCAGACTGCCAGATTTGTAAAAAAATTTTCCTGCAGCTACCCTGGAAAAGAGAGTTGGTAGGCTCAGGGAAAGGGAGGCCAAAAAGTCCGCTGAACCGGATGGCCTGCCCGGTTCGGTTCCAACCGAACCGGAGGGAGTGCCCTCTGACCAGGGCAAGACTTCCTCGGGCAAAAGGAGATCCGACTCCGAGGAGTCGGTTCCAGCAAAAAGGACTAGGAAATCAGCTGGTGTGGAGCCAAAACTTTCCTCTCCAACTGCTGAAGAACTAGCCAAAGTGATTAAAATTGTCCAGTCACTTTCCCCGGTTCCGACCGAACCGGCACCATCAGGTAAGCGTCCGGTTCGGCCAGTTCCACCGGTTCAAGAGTATGATGTAGAGGAATATTATGAACCGGAGAAGGGGGAAGAGGAGTATGAGGAGAGTGAATGTGGATTTGAAAGTCTGGATGTGCCCATTGACCCAGACATCTCCCCCAGACAGACCTTCAGGAGTGTCTCCTCCTAGGCTTTCTGAGTCCCCTTCTCATTTTATGTTTTATAAGAAAGTGGCTGAAACCCTCCAGCTCCCTATGGAGGAAGCCATGGATGAGCAAGAGGAGCCTGACTATGTGGAAATGATGGATATCCCAGAGTCAAGGAGCCTGTCTATTCCTTTGTATAAGTCTTTTGGGAAACAGACAGTTAAAATTTTAAAAACTCCTCACACTATACCTCCTGTCGATAAGAGAATGGACAAGAGGTACACATTGTCAGGCTCTGATACGGAGTTCCTTACACAACAATGCAGCCATGTTGGGGTAGTGCAAGCTGCAGCCTGTGACAAGGCAAATATTCCCTTGGATTCACACCCCCCTGACAAGGACTCCAGGAGGATTGATGCCATGGCAAAGAAACAGTACATGGCAGCATCCTTGAGACTCAGACAGGCAAATTATATGGCTTATGTTGCTAGATTTCAGAAATCCAGATGGGATACTGTTATGGCTCTAGCAAATCAGGTCCCTGGCCAGCTTGCCAAGGAGCTGGAGCAGGTGGCTGCTGATGGTATTGAGGCATCCAAGGTGCAATTACATGCTGCAGTGGACTCTAATGATGTATCATCAAGAGTCATGGCTACATCTGTGGCACTTTGCAGAATGGCTTGGCTCAGATGTACTATCCTGTCACAGGATACCCAGACTAAGGCCATGGATTTTCCTGTTGTGGGTAATTCTTTGTTTGTGGAGCAGACAGAGAAATTACATGAAGAAAATGGATGAGTATAGGACCACCTATAGAAGTGCACAGGCCAAGGAAAGGCAGGCCACTCCTCAAAGGCAGCTTTCCAGGGGCAGGGGCAGGCCTTTTCATAGACCTTTTTACCAAGCCCAGGCCTCCTCTTCTGCTTCTGCCCAGAGGGGGTTCTTTAGAGGGAGAGGCAGATGGGGTACAAGCAGGCCTGCTTCCACCCCCAGCCCAAAGCCCCTGCCAAGCAGGCACCCTGATGGGGTTGCCAGGGCCGATTCTCAACTACCTGTAGGTGCAGGCTGGCTTACTTTGTCCAGGACTGGAAGTCTCTTACGTCAGACAAGTGGGTCCTGGAAGTAGTAAGCCAGGGACTGGTTCTCAGCTTCAAAAAATTTCCAAAGATGAGAACCAGATTCTTTCCACCTGCAAATCCACCAGAGGCACTTGCCCTAGAGGCAGAGGTCAATTCCTCCTGGCTCTCAGAGTTGTGAAAGGGTTCCACCCTCACACCAGGGCAAGGTTTGTACTCCAGGTACTTCCTTACCCCAAAAAAAGACAGGAGAATGGCGTACATCACGGATCTCAGATACTTAAATAAGCACCTTTTAAACCAAAATTCAAAATGGGTGACCTGGGAATTATTCTACCTCTCTAAGGCCAGAGGGACTGGCTAAGCGTCCCTGGACCTCAAGGATGCCTACTTCCATATTCTTATCAGAAGCTCCCATCGAAAGTACCTCAGGTTCGAGCTGCCCTCAGGCCATTACCAGTTCAGAGCAATGCTCTTTGGCCTCACCTCTGCTCCAAGGGTATTCACAAAATGCCTGGCAGTAGCAGGTGCTTTACTAAGAAGGCAAAAAATTGCCGTCTTCCCTTATCTGGACGACTGGCTCATAGTAGGCCAGTCTCCAGACCAAGTCAAGTTACATCTACAGATAACTCAGCAACTGCTCACCTCTCTAGGTTTCCTTCTGAATCTTTCAAAGTCAGTTGTAGAGCCTGTCCAGCTCCTCACCTTCATAGGCGCAGAGCTGAACACAGAGAAAGCCAGAGCCTTCCTTCCTTTGGACAGGGCAAGGACCCTGGTCTCTCTGGCCTCCTCATTCACCCTGCAGGTCTCGACCAGCAAGGCATTTTCTAAGCTCCTGGGGCACGTGGCTGCTTCTACAGCAGTAGTGCAGGGAGCAGATTTCAGATGAGGGACATCAAGTTCCATTTGAGAGCCTTTTGGTCTCAAATGAAAGACCCTCTAACCAAATCGATCCCAGTAACTCGAACCCTGATCCAGGCCCTACAGTGGTGGCAGGATCAGAGCAATCTGAGACAAGGGGTTCCCTTTGTCACTCAGTCTCACTCCTTAATCCTTACTACAGATGCATCCCTCTTGGGGTGGGGAGCTCATGGGCGACCTCACTACCAGGGATTGTGGTCCCCTCAGGAATTTCTGCTCCACATCAATCTGTTGGAACTCAGAGCAGTTTTTCTAGCACTTCAAGTTTTTCCAAATCTGTTCAGAACAAAGTTGTACAGGTCAGAACAGACAACACCACCACAATGTGGTACATCAGCAAGCAAGGGCACTTTCGGTCTCTGCCTTGTGCACGAAGCAATGAGATTGAGGTCTCTCTTAACTCCTGAACACCTCCCTTACGGCAGTTCACCTCCCAGGCAAGGACAATGTCCTGGCAGATGCTCTCAGCAGGATTTCCCAGGCCATCACGAATGGTCACTGGACCCCCTGGTCCTGGAGGTATTTGCCAGATGGGGCACCCCGCAGATAGATCTTTTTGCAGCCCCAGACAATCACCAACTTCCCCTTTTTTGCTGCAGGCCCCCAGTGTTGGGCTGAGTCCCTCTGGATGCCTTAGTTCTCAATTGGGAAGGGAAGTTTCTCTATGCTTTCCCTTCCCTCTCCTGTTCAAAGTGTTAGTCAAAATCAGATCTCAGTCCTGCAGGATGATCCTGATTGCTCCAGATTGGGCCAGACAACCCTGGTATCCACTCCTACTGTCCTTAGCAGACCATCTTCCCCTGTGTCTTCCCAGGAATCACAACCTGTTAACCTGTGCTCAGGGGAGGGTTTGGTACCGAACCTCAAATCTCTCAATCTCAAGGCCTGGCTCTTGAAGAGTTAGAGTTTGCTGATCTACACCTCTCCCAAGGTGTAATGGATATATAAAGGCTTCTAGGAAGCCTTCCACCAGGGCTACCTATAATTCCAAATGGAAGAGGTTTTCCATATGGTGCTCTGGGAAACATATTTCTGAATCTGCTGATTTACCCACAGTCCTGGATTATATGGTCCATTTAAGTACCTTGGGCTGAGACCAGCCACCCTAAAAGTACATTTGGCAGCTGTGTCTGCTTTTATTTCAGCAGGTAAACCTCTTCTCTTTCAGCTCATCCTGTATTCTCCAAGTTTTTAAGGATTGCTTCACCAACCCTCCATTCAGGGACCCTGCCCTGCCTGGGATCTTAATGTTTGCATTGCTCAGCTTATGCAACCCCCGTATTGAGCCTTTGTCTTCAGCAGAGCTTAAGTACTTGACTTGGAAGACTGTGTTTCTGGTAGCCATCACTTTTGCCAGACGCATAAGTGAATTACAAGCCTTGTCAGTGGAGCCTGATTTTATCTCCTTTCATAGAGATAAGGTGGTCCTCAGGACTAACAGTAAGTTCTTGCCTAAGATGGTTTCAGATTTCCACCTTAATCAATCTATGTCTCTTCCAGTGTACTTCACTGACCATTCCTCCTTTGGCAAGAGGAGGCTGCACAGCTTAGATGTGAAGAGAGCCCTTAGCTACTACGCGGAGCGTACCAAGGGTCACAGGTTTGACTCCCTCCAACTGTTCCTCACTTATGGTGAGGTTGGCAAAGGGAAACCTGCCACTAAAAGATCCATTGCCAGGTGGATTGTCTCTTGTATTCAATTTTGTTATGAAAACTGGGTAAGGTTCCTCCTCAGGCCTGAGGGCTCACTCTACCAGAGGTACAGCTGCTTCCCTGGCTGCTGCCAGGACATCCCTATCCTAGAGATATGTCAAGCAGCTACCTGGAAAACAGTTCACACTTTTACCAAGCATTACTCCTGGACATCCAGGCTAGGAGTGATGCTCGGTTTTAGCACAGCTGTGCTTCAGAGCCTGTTTCCTAAGTAGGTTCTGTCCTCCTCCATGGAGGTACTGCTGTGTATCGCATATGTCATAATATAGCAAGACTTCATGTTGTTTGAAGAAAAAATTACTCACCTTAGTAATGTTGTTTCTTCTAATGGAGTCTTGCTATATTATGACCTCCCCCCCGACTTCCCCTCTCAGAACCTTGTTTTTGGGATGTGGGTGGGCAGTGCAATGTTGGCACTTAGTAGTTGCCCACCTTGTTGTTTCACCCCTCCTTTTTTGGGGTGACTTGGTGTAGTGTTTTTCATTTTTTGGGTCTCCTGACTTGAGTCTTTGTTTTGGGACCAAAAAATGTGTTCTTATGTTTAGTAGCCAGTTGGCTAGTGTAGGTTTACAGCTTCCACACAGGACCTCAGTGAGTTTAGCTCGTAAAGATCTGACGGTTTGAGTTTGAAGAACAACAGACAGAGTTTCAACCGAGCTCGAGCTCAGCGTTCCATGCCTGGCATGGAAAGTTAACTCTTTCACCTGCGGAGCAGTTCGAAGGTTGGGACTCTCTGCATATGTCAGAATATAGCAAGACTCCATTAGAAGAAACAACATTACTAAGGTGAGTAATTTTTTCTTTCTGCTGTTCGTACTTCAACTTACCACCCCCATACAGATGGTCTTGTAGAATAATTCAACAAGACACTAAAGAAAATGTTGCAAAAATACATCCAGGAAGAAGGCAGGGATTGGGTCAAATATCTCCCATACCTCCTTTTCGCATACAGGGAGGTACCCCAAGAAACAAGTGGGTTTTCACATTTTTCATTGCTTTATGGAAGAAATCCAAGGGATCCATTGGATGTGGTAAAAGAACATTGGGAGTATGGTACAAATGTTGGGTATAGTAATATTGTAGATTATATGACCACTTTAAGAGAGAGACTGGTTAAATATGTCACCATGGCTCACTTGACTGAAACCCAAAAGCAAATGGAACAAAAGAACTTTTATGATGTTGGTTTAAAAAGCAAATGTTTTATGCCTGGTGAAAAAGTTCTGTTATTACTGCCATCAACTGAGAACAAATTGTTAATGTGTTGACAGGGCCTTTATGATGTCATTCGCCAGATAGGCCCAGTGAATTTTGAGATAAAAATGCCTGGCCATAGACCCATTAAAAGGATATACCATGCAAACCTTTTATGGAAATGGGTGGAGAAACCAGCAGTACAGTCCATTTACATACACCAAGAGGCAGAACAACCTAACTTAGATGCTGCTTATGAGCAACTTGACCATCCCATGAGATAGGTGTTTTTATTAATCCAGAGTTGAAACCTGAACAAAAACATGAGACAGACCAGTTACTACACCATTTTAAAGATACATTTACCAACACTCCAGGACAAGCTAAGGGAGTAGTGCACAACATTAAAGTAAACCAGACAAAACTTATCCATCAAAAAGCATATAGGTGATCAGGCAGGAGGCGATAGATGAAGTTAAAAAAATGGAACAAATAGGTGTCATAGTTCCATCAAGAAGTGCCTGGTCCTCCCCGATGGTAATTATGAATAAGAAAGAGGGTGGAATAAGGGTCTGTTTGGACTTTCAAAAGGTAAATGCAGTTTCAGATTTTGACAGGTATCTCATGCCTAGAATAGATGACCTGTTGGATAAAACTGGAAATGCCTGCTTTATCAGTACATTGGATTTAACCAAGGGATATTGGCAGATTCCCTTGGCCCTAAAGCGCAAAAATTAACAGCCTTCCCTACCCCAATAGGATTGTACCAATTTACAGAAATACCTTTTGGACTCCATGGTGCTATATGGACCACATTTTAAGGTCCCATACCCAATATAGCTCTGCCTGTTTGGATGATGTGGTTTTTTCAGCCCTGATTGGCCCACACATTTGATCCATTTGAATGCAATCATTCAAGAAATCAAGGACTCAGGTTTGACCATCAATCCTGCTAAATGTGCAATAGCAAAAACAGAGACCAAGTACTCAAGTTTTGTGATAGGAGAAAGATCCCTAAAACCGGAAATTGATAAAGTGGAGGCAGTAGTTAAGAGTCCCATCCCTGTTACAAAGAAACAAGTGCGCTCATTCTTGGGTCTAGCTAACTATTATAGGAGATTTATCCCTGACTTTGCCACCTTAGCTACACCATTAACAGAGCTAACAATGAACAAATACCCGAATAAGGTCAAATGGACACCTTCCTGTGAGGAAGCCTTTAGGAACATAAAGGCAGTATTTTTTTTCCGCCCCAGTTTTGACTAGCCCAGATTTTTAGCAGCCATTTGAAATTCAGACTGATGCCTCTGACACAGCCTTGGGAGCGGTACTCACACAACATGATGACAAGGGTGAACATCCTATGTTATATATCAACAAGAAGCTGCATGAGCATGAGTGCAAATATTCTACCATTGAAAAGGAATGTATGGCTCTAAAATGGGTCATAGAGGCCCTAAAATATCACCTATGGGGTAACAATTTTGTGGTAATGACAGACCATAATCCACTTTGTTGGTTACATGACAATAAAGATAAGAATATGCGGATTGTGCGGTGGTATCTATCATTACAATACTACCGCTTTACTGTAAAACACAGGTCTGGTACAAAACACCAAAACGCAGATTATCTCTCCAGATATGGTGCTGACAGTATGCTAGTAAAGACTAATTGAACTGCTTTATAATACTGTTTTGTGTACAGTGTTTTGCTACGCACTTACAACCTCAGGGAATAGTCTGTATAGTAATTCTGTTTAGTACTGTACGTACTGTGTTAGTATAGAACTATTTATTAAGGGTCCCTGAGGGGAACTTCTGGAGTGGGTGGGCGGAAGATCCAACCCTTCCAAGGGTGAAGGGTCTCAGCCAACAAATGTATTGTGTTGCCTTCTTGTGGTGGGAGGTGTATAACAGGAAGACCTGTTATGAATAATAAAAAAATAATGCATTACACACTCCTTACAAGATGCCTCCCCCAACCCCCATTTCCTTTTCACTCTATCCTGTCTTCTACTGTTATTCCATATCTGTCCTAGCTTTTCTTATTAGGGTGGCCAGCCTGACAATCTTTTATCTGTTTTCTTTACTTTTATTTAAGTTCTTAAATTAAATTATCTTGCGTCTTCTGTAAATCTACTTATTCAGCTATCTCACACAAACCTCAGCGTATACTGAAGAAAGCAATATGCCTTTTGTAACTCCCCTGCCTTTATTTTAAAGGCATGTCTGTGATGGTTTAGCAAGTTTAAGGCAGAGGCAGAGAGAAGTAAATGAATTAGCACCATGCGCTTTGGTGGAAGTGAGTGAGTGGTAACGGCAACGAAGTGTGCGCACGATCGCACATTCGCATGCTCGCACCCTTGTGAAGGACCCCTGGCGTAAGTTCGGGCTGGAAAGAACCCCTAAATGGAGCTATATTGCTTCAAAATCGCAACCGCTTGTTGCGATTCACCTAAGAAAGACCGTGCGGCTGAATAGGAGAGCTGAGTATAGAGAAGCTGTGTACTGTTGCCATGGTGCAACTCCTCGCTGCCCCGATGTGCTGTTCTGGTATCCGCTTCACGGATACAATATAGAATGAGAGGCTGCTTGTTGAAGTTAAATACAAGACACTACAGGCAGAGGGAAATAAGCCATGTAGTACCCTAAATAGTGTCCAAAAACTGTTTTTCTTTTTGACTGAGCAGCCACAGAGTTTTAATAAGAGGCTGTAGGTTGGCTTCAAGCCAGAATGAGAGGTTTTAACTGCTGGCTGCAATTACAAGCTGTCAGATATGACTGTTGCCCCAGAAAGTAGTCTAAATGTGCCAGAATGAAACATGCAACCTGAAAAGGAAATATATCTGCGTTTTCAGAGTCAAACTTGAGAAACTAAATTGTTGTTTTGTTAAAAAGGTACATTTCTGCTGGGAAGTGGAATCTTAACCTGGGAAGAACACAGCTAGTGAGTGCACCCCTCATCTGTTGTTCTTTGCTAAGGTTAGAGATTCACTTTCAAACATGTTAAACCAGGTTATTTTGCCTTTTTGAATAAAAGTAAAGACGCTGGTCTTCCCTTGTCAGTCTTCACCATTCATTACTGTTGGGTGTAAGGTGGAAGCGCGCACCCTACGGAGGTTTTATAGAAGATGGCGCCACCCGAGGTAGCGCACTGCGTGATCTTGTGAGGGTGGCCGTTAAGCGCCACAGACTCTTCCTCCATCCCAGTTCTGTTTCTCCCGCTGTCGAGGCTGCACCTGCTGTGCGGAGTTGTTCATAGTACTGCGTCATAGGCTGCATTTTTCTCGAAGTCACCAAGCTCCTTCTTCCCGGTTTTTCTCAACGTCGTCGACCGGTAAGACCGTTCTGTTTCTTTTATATTTCGACGCTGCCGAGA
This sequence comes from Neoceratodus forsteri, assembly GCA_016271365.2. NCBI lineage: Eukaryota > Metazoa > Chordata > Ceratodontiformes > Ceratodontidae > Neoceratodus > Neoceratodus forsteri. The sequence goes on along the minus strand of CM028130.1, from coordinate 480,961,845 downwards.
ACTGTACTGTTTTTTGCCTTGATTGTTTTGCATCATGTCAGGTTCGGGGGCAAAACGCAAGTCTAAGGTGGGCCATGCCCCTATGTGTTGGTGCCCTTGTGGCCAGCAGTTTTCCGTCATGGACCGTCATGATGTTTGTCTTCGATGTCTGGGACCCTACCATGATATGGATCATTGCAACGCCTGCTTCTCCATGGATTGCCATGTGTTAGAAGTCCACGCGTTTAAAGTCGGCAGAGCTCCGCCGACTTTCGGAGGATGACGTTGCCCGAGGGCCTCCCAGGCCAGATCTCTTGACCCTTCCTCTGGGTCCCCTCCTGGGTCTATACGGCCCGGCGAGGAGGGAACCTCCTCCACTTCCAGCCTTGCTGAGGAGGAGGTTTCTTCTTTGGCGCAGGAGGAACGGTGTGATCTCTCATGGGGTCATGCCGTTGGCACCGTCCCGGCAGTCACCTCCTCGGAGGTGTAGGCTCCCCCGGTGTCACGGCCCCTGGTTGCGGGACCCGGCTCTGGTGGACCCTCGTTCTTGTCTGCCCTTATCACCTTGGAGTCTGGCGCAGCACGTAGTGCCGATGGCTCGGGTGGGGAGACCACTAGCAGGGGCCATTCTGGGTCGGCACCGTTCGGCACTGGGGACTTGGGCGTGCTGCTCTGGATCTCAGTGCGTTTGCGGGCCGTGGATTGGGTGGTTCTACCGGCGCCGCTGTTCTGGGTCTCGGCACTGTCCATGGTGCCGTGGATTCGGGCGGTGCCGTTTTGGATCTCGGCGCCAGGGACTCGGGCGGCACCGTTCGTAGTTCAGCCTGGGTTCCTGGCACTGACGGAGGTGCAGCTGACTCTGCTGGTGTCATTGGAATCGCGGCCTTTGGCGGTACCAGTCCTGGTGCCGCCTCTGAGGAAGTTCCTGCGGTTGTTGCGAAGGAGCTTTCCCTTGTCATTCCCTCCTCGGAGGAGAACAATTCAGGGGAGGACCCAGAGTAGCGACTGGAGTCTTCTGACTCTGAGCCTCCTGTAGGTCGCAGGGCTACACGGTACACTGTTCCTTTCCCCGAGTCCCCGGAGTTGGTTAACCCGGATGATTCCATGGCTGGGGTGGCTTGGAGTCTCCTGCAGTGGACCCTTCGGGAGTTCTGGAGAGGATGCCCTCTTCTCGGGGGTCCCAGGCAGCTTCCGTCCCTGGTGCTGCTGGGGTCCTTTGGCAGAGGAAAGAGGACTCTGCATTGGCGAGTTCCCTTCGGGGTCTTGCTCAGCAGGGACCTCCACCACTGGTTACGAGGAAGAGGGCTGCTCCGGAGTCCGAAGGATTGAGGGGTAGAGGTCAGCAGTGGCAACGATCCCCCCCCACCCTGCGGAATGTGGGGAGGAGTCGCAGCGCTGATCCTTGCCTTTCTCTTAAGGTCTCTACAGCGCCTTCTGGTGGTGGTTCTGAGGGTTGCCCTTCTGGACTCATGAAATCCCAGGCGCGTCATAGGGGAGATTCCTCTTCAGGGCTCTTCCTGGAGTTGCCTCTTTCCCTCTGTACTACGCAACCCGGCATGGTCTCAGAGTCCCCAGTCTTGGCGGCATTGTTACCTGGATCCCAGAGCCCTGGCGGAGGCCAGGCACGCGCCATTAGGTGTGCATCGCCCATCCCTCTGCAACCACCTCCCTCTCTCCCAGGCCATGTACGGCCCACTGGGCCATTAACTTGGGAGACGTTCAGAGCTACTGTGACGGCCTTCCCGTCCTATGTCAGGGCCATGGACGAACAGGTTTTCCTTCTGTCCCCCCCCCGCTACAGGGTCTTGTGAGCATTCGAGCTCCACTTCCTCCTCGTCTTCCTTCTCTGAGGAAGAGGAACTTTCTGTCCACCTTTCCTCTGACACTGATTTCACTGACTGTAAACGTTTCCTTTCAAGGATGGTTTCGGAGCTTCGTATCTCCTACATCCTTAGAGACAATACCGAGCAGCAGACGTGTGATTTCCTTAGTGAATTCAGCACTTGTCATCTGGTGGTGCCTTCCTGGCTGATCCCCTTCCAGGAAGTGTCTATCTGCACCTGGCAGTCTCCAGTCACTTCTTCTCCAGCCCCAAGAGACTGCAGAAGACGGTATTGTGTCCCCCATGAGTCTCTAGGTTCTCTGCCTCACCCGCCTTTGGGTTTGACATCGCTAGACACTGCTTCCAGACCTTGACGCCTGGTACACGACAGGCCTCCGGATTCAGATTCTGCTGAATTCAACCAGTGGGGACAAAGAGTTTTCTCTTCCGGTCGTGTGTTATGCATCTCATCTCATCAGGCTCACTACGCTGATTACAACAGGCATCTGTGTTCGATGCTGGCTCAGGTCTTAGCCTCTTTGCTTGACTCAGAGCAGTCTAGACAAGCCATTGCCCTCTCTGCGCAGGGTCTGGAGCTTGCAAGGCACCAAGCGAGGGCATCCTGTGATGTCAACGAGGTGGCATCCAGACTAGTAGGGACAGCGATCTGCATTAGACGGACGGCATGGCTTCGTCTCTCCAGACTGTCACCCATTGCCCGGCATAGGATGGCTAACTCTGCCTTCCGGGGGACCCGCCTTTTTTCCCACAGGGCGAGGAGGCTTCTTAAGGGGCAACCTCCCTCCCTCAGCCTACGGGGACACCTCCTCCTCCTCACCCACCTTAGACTTCCTAGTCTATTGGTTAGGGTCTCCCCCTTTCTACTTATCACCAGTAGGAGGCTGAGGGATCTGTTCCTCCAGGGTCTGTCCACCCCCGGGGGGGCTTGGTACTCACCCAGCAGTAATGAATGGTGAAGATTGACAAGGGAAGATATGAAAATTACGTACCTACCGTAATTCTTGATCTTCTTTTGTATCTTCACCATTCATTACTGATTCCCGCCCACCTTCCCCTCACGGGCCTCCTTCTTCGGCATCTCCCCTTCCCAGCTCATTCCTCCTCCTTCGTCGTTGGCCTTTAAGCAAAAAAAAAAAAACCTATCTTGACTTTCCATTTTTCTGAATGGATCCTATTTCCTCAAGGTAAAGGGGGGAATGAGTGGAATTTATTCTATCCTGAGGGAACTCTTTCTGATTGCTCTTAGGGGTGACCTCTTGGTTTTCTTAACCATGTTGTTCAATGCACAGTTAAAGGACCATCCCTCTATGGCTCAGTCCTTTTTGTCTTGGTCCCTCTGACAGGTCTTAATCTTCTTTTGTATCAAGTTTCTTCTGGTTGGTGCTTTCCTGGCACTTCAGTTACCTTGAGCTGATTCTATTGCCTTGCCTTCAGGGAGTCCGACTGAGTTCCCACTCTATCCTTTTTCGTAAAAGGGTGCCCTCTGTAGAGCTCACCCCCTCCCCACACACATCTGTTTTAGTACTTAACAAGGTGCTAGAGGACCTCTTCCTAGTTGGGCGCTCTCTTTCTGGAACAGGATTCTGCCTCAGCAGTCTGTGAGCTCTCGGCTAGAGTTTAAGGGGTTGGGATGACGGGAGGATAGGAGATTCTGCCCTTCAAACAACATGAAGTCTTGCTGTATTCTGACAAGTTGCAGCTAGCTCCAACTCTTGAACTGCCCCAGAGAGTGAAGGGTTAAATTCTATGCCAGGCATAGAACGTTGGGCTCGAGCTCGGTTAAAAACTCTGTCTGTGTCCTTTCAAACCCAAACCATCAGATTCTTTACTCCGCCTCACCGAACAGTCGCTCCGGAGATTTCTCCTTCTGCTCTGTTCAACAGCGGTTGAAGTTTTAGTCCGACTTTCGTTCCGTTTTTTGGTTCGAGACTCTGTGTGTGGTACCGTAAGTACTTAGATTAGTAGTTGCTGTGTGGAAATTGTGAAACTTTTGCGATCGGTTTGGCTGAACTGATCCTGTAGTAAAATCTTAAAAGAAAAAAGCTAGTGTGTGGTTACTGGTCCGAATTGGTTTTAAAAAAAACGTAGTTTAGCGTTTTTTTCCATCACCCGTGACACGCTGAGAAACCGATAGGGGAGTCTTGCCTGACGGTTGCCGTTCAAAGGGTATGTTGGTTAGGTTGGCCATGTCTGAGAAACTCAAGAAAAAAAACGGGCCCACTGGGTTTCAACACTGCAGTGTGTGTGGGGAGGTCTTTGCTAAGGCCGATCACCACACCACCTGTGTTTGCTGTCTGGGGTTTGACCACCTCGATTCAGACTGCCAAATTTGTAAAGATTTCCCTAAGTCTACCCTGGAGAAAAGGTTAGGTAAACTTAGGGATAAGGAGACCGAGAAATCCGCTGACCTGGAAGGCCAGCCTGGTTTGGTTCTGACCAAACCAGAAGGAGTGCCCTCTGACCAGGGCAATACTCCTTCGGGCAAGAGGAGAGCTGATCCTGAGGGATCAATTCCTACAAAGAGAAAAAGAAAGGATAAATCGGCCAGATCGGATCCAGAGCTGCATGTTCCGACCGCCGAAGAAATAGCCAAAGCGATTCAGATTGTGGAGTCGCTTTGTCTGGTTCCGACCGATCCGGCGCCTTCTGGCAGGGGCTCGGTTCGGTTGGTTCCCACGGTTCAGGATTATACCCCTGAAGATTTTTATGAACTGGAGTTTGATGAGGAGAGGGATTTTTAAGAGGATGATTACGATGGTGAAAGTCTGGATGTGTCTGTGGAACCGGACGTCTCCCCGGACAGACCTTCTGGTGTTTCCCCTCCTAGGCTTTCTGAGTCCCCTCCCCACTTTCTGTTCTATAGAAAAGTGGCTCAAATCCTCCAGCTTCCTATTGAGGCTGTAGTGGATCAAGAGGAGCCTGACTTCATAGTGATGATGGACATCCCAGAGTCTAAGAGACTGTCTATTCCCCTCCATAAGTCATTTGGGAAACAGACACTAAAAATTCTTAGGTCTCCTAATTCTGTACCTCCTGTTGGCAAAAGAAAGGACAAGAGGTATACCTTGTCACGCTCAGATACGGATTTTCTTTACCAGCAATGCAGCCATGTTGGGGTAGTGCAGGCTGCTGCCTGTGACAAGGCAAACATCCCCTTTGCTTCACTCTCCCCAGATTAAGATTCCAGGAAGATAGATTCCATGATAAAGAAACAGTACTTGGCATCATCTTTGGGACTCAGACAGGCTAATTATATGGCCTACACAGCCAGGTACCAGAAGTCCAGGTGGGACATTGTACTGGCACTGGCTAAACAGGCTTCCCCCCCAGCTTGCCAGGGAGCTGAAGGCGGTGGCTGCTGATGGGATTGAGGCATCAAAGGTGCAGTTTCATGCTGCTGTGGACTCCAGTGATGTGTCATCAAGAGTCATGGCTACATCTGTGGCTCTTCAGAGAATGGCCTGGCTCAGATGTACTAGCCTCTCGCAGGACACCCAGGCTAAGGCCATGGATTTTCCTGTAGTGGGTAATTCTCTATTTGGGGAGCAGCTAGAGAATTACATGAAGAAAATGAATGAATACAGGACCACTTATAGGAGTGCCCAGGCCAAGGAAAGGCAGGCAACTCCTCAGAGGCAGCAGTCTAGGGGTAGGGGCAGGCCTTTTCATAGGCCTTTCTACTAGGCACAGGCCTCCTCTTCTTTTCTCAGAGGGGGTTCTTCAGAGGGAGAGGCAGAAGGAGGATGAGCAGGGCTGCATCCACCCCTCAGCCTAAGGCTCCTGCCAAGCAGACACCGTGATGTGTCAGCCTGGGTCTACTTCCCCATTCCAGTAGGAGGCAGGCTGGCTTTCTTTGTCCAGGTCTGGATGTCTGTTGCTTCGGACAAGTGGGTCCTGGAGGTTGTAAGGCAGGGGCTGGTTCTCAGTTTCAAAAGTTTTCCGAAACTGAGACCCAGATCCTTTCCACCTGCAAGTACATCAGAAACCCTTGCCCTAGAGGCAGAAGTTTTGTGTCTACTGGCTTTAAAGGCCATAGAGAGAGTTCCTACTCCATTCAGGGGCAAAGGTCTGTACTCCAGGTATTTCCTTACCCGGAAAAAGACAGGGGAGTGGTGACCCATCCTAGATCTAAGATACATAAACAAGCACCTAGTAAAGCCAAAATTCAGGATGGTGACTCTGGGAACAATTCTTCCTTCTCTGAGGCCAGGAGACTGGCTAGCCTCCCTGGACCTCAAAGATGCCTACTTTCACATTCCCATCAGGTGCTCCCACTGAAAGTACCTCAGGTCGAATTGCCCGCAGGCCATTACCAGTTCAGAGCAATGCCCTTTGGCCTAACTTCAGCTCCAAGGGTGTTCACAAAGTGCCTAGCAGTAGTGGTAGCCTTCTTAAGAAGATACAGGATTTCAGTCTTCTCGTATCTGGATGATTGGCTCCTTGTGGGCCAGTCCCCCGACCAAGTCAAGTCAGATCTGCAGGTTACTCATTTCTCACTTCCTTGGAGTTCCTTCTTAATCTCCCCAAGTAAGTTCTCGAACCAGTATAGCTCCTCACTTTTATAGGAGCAGAGTTGGATGCCCTCAAAGCAAAAGCCTTCCTTCCTCTGGAAAGGGCAAAAGCCATCTCTCAGCTGGCCTCTTTCTTTCTTCTTCTGGTTTCTCGACCAGCAAGGCATTTTCTGCAGCTTCTGGGCCACATGGCAGCTTCCACAGCAGTGGTCCAAGGGGCCAGGTTTCACATGAGGGACATTCAGTTCCATCTGAGAGCCTTTTGGTCCCAAAGGCAAGATCCTCTTACCAAGCTAGTTCCTGTCACTCAGACCTTGATTCAGACCCTTCAGTGGTGGCAGGACCTGGACAGTCTGAGGCAAGGTCTTCAATTCGTCTCTCAGATTCACTCTGTGGTTCTTACCACGGTTTCTTCCCTTTTGGGGAAGGGAGCCCATTTGGGGGCTCTCACTGCCCAGGGACTGTGGTCCCCTCCGGAATCTCTTCTTCACATCAACCTTCTGGAGCTCAGGGCAGTATTCCTTGCCCTACAAGCTTTCTGTCAGTCAGTACAGAACAAGATGGTTCAAGTCAGGACGGACAACACTATCACCATGTGGTACATCAAAAGCAGGAGGCACTCTGTCCATGGCCTTGTGCATGGAGGCCATGAAAATATGGTCCCTGGCTTATTCCTACAGATCTCTCTGGTAGCAGTCCACCTCCCAGAAAAGGACACAGTGCTAGCTGAAGCATTGAGCAGGATTTCCCAGGGCCATCACAAATGGTCTCTGGATCCCTTGGTATTGAATGTGATTTTCTCAAGGTGGGGCACTCCAGAGATCTCTTTGCAGCCCCAGACAATCACCAACTTCCTCTGTTTTGTTGCAGACCCCCAGTCTTGGCCTCTGTCCCTCTGGATGCTCTGATTTTGAACTGGGAAGGGAAATTTCTGTATGCTTTCCCTCCCTTCCCTCTGCTGTTCAAAGTTCTAGTCAAGGTAAGGTCACAGCCTTGCAAAGTGATTCTGATTGCTCCAGATTGGGCCGGGCAACCTTGGTACCCCCTGTTGCTGTCCCTAGCAGTCCATCTTCCCCTGCCTCTTCCCAGGAATTACAACGTGTTAACCTCCTCTCAGGGGAGGATTTGCTACTCCAGTCTTCGGTCACTCAGTCTCAAGGCTTGGCTCTTCAAGAGTTAGAGTATGCAGATTTGCACCTATCCCAAGGGGTTCTGGATATTCTCAGAGCTTCTCGAAAGCCAGCTACCAGAAAAATTTATAACTCCAAATAGAAAAGATTCAGCATTTGGTGTGCAGAGAAGCATATATCCCCAGATACTACTGACTTGTCTACAGTTCTGGATTATGTGGTTCATCTTAATGGCCTAGGCCTCAAACCAGCTACTCTCAAAGTTCATTTGTCAGCTGTTTCTGCTTTCCTGTCAGTGGAGAAATCTTCCTCTCTGTCATCTCACCCAGTATTCTGTAAATTGCTCAAAGGCTTGCTTCATACCAGTCCCCTATTTAGGGATCCTGCCCCTGCTTGGGATTTGAATATTTGTATTGCTCAGCTTATGCAACCTCTCTGTGAGCCTATGTCCTCAGCAGAGCTCAAGTACTTGACTTGGAAAACTGTGTTTTTGGTTGCTGTTACTTCTGCTAGATGTATCATCTCTTTCCATAGGGATAAAGTGGTCCTTAGAACCAATAGAAGGTTCCTACCTAAAGTGGTTTCTGATTTCCACTTAAATCAATCTATTTCCCTTCCTGTGTTCTTCACTGATCACACCTCCTCAGGGGAACGGAGGCTACAAAGTTTAGATGTTAAAAGGGCCCTTAGTTACTAAATGGAACGTACAAAGGGTCACAGGTTTGACTCCTGTCAGTTGTTTCTCACTTTTGGGGAAGTAGGTAAGGAAAAACCTGCCACCAAGAGAACCATTGCCAGGTGGATCGTGTCCTGTATTCAGTTCTGCTATGAAAAGCTAGGAAAAACTCCACCCTCAGGCCTGAGGGCTCATTCCACTAGAGGTAGAGCTGCATCTCTGGCTGCAGCTAGGGATATCCCTTTGTTAGAAATCTGTCAAGCAGCCACCTGGAAAACAGTTCATGCCTTCACCAAGCATTACTCTCTGGGTATCCAGGCTAGGAGTGATGATAGGTTTGGCACAGCAGTGCTTCAGAGCCTATTCCCATAGTAGGTTCTGTCCCTCCTCCTTGGAGGTACTGCTTGGTAGTCTGCAGCTTGTCAGAATACAGCAAGACTTCAAGTTGTTTGAAGAAAAAACTACTCATCTTAGTAACTGTATTTCTTCTAATGGAGTCTTGCTGTATTCTGACCTCCCTCCCTGCCTCCCTTCTCAGAACCTGTTTTTGGGAAGTGGGTAGGCAGGTGCAGTGTCACACCCCAAGGGTTGTCTTTTCCCCACTCCTTGTGTGGGGTGCTTTGTATTGTTTAATTGAGTTTTTTGTTCTTATTATCTGGTTTTGGTTTTTTGGGTTTCCCGGCTTGAGTCTTTTGGAGAATCCAAAATCTTTGTTGTCAGTTGGCTACTAGGAGTTTTTACAATTTCCACATTTAGTCAGTGAGTTTTTAGCTCGTAAGAATCTGACGGTTTGGGTTTGAAAGGACACAGACAGAGTTTTCAACCAAGCTCAAGCCCAACATTCTATGCCTGGCATAGAATTTAACCTTTCACTCTCCGGGGCAGTTCAAGAGCTGGAGCTAGCTGCAACTTGTCAGAATACGGCAAGACTCCATTAGAAGAAATACAATTACCAAGGTGAGTAATTTTTTCCTTTGTGTCCAATCTGTGCAGCCAGTTCGGCTGAACCTTCTTTTCAGTCCTATCAAGAGGGATCCTTGCTCCCTTATTTTGGTTCCGCGCTTATAAGCCTTAACCCGATATGTCAGTGGGCAGTGTTCTCCCCTCCCAACATCCCTTGTTCTCTCCCTCTCCTCTTCTTCTTCCTTTCTCTCCTTTTCTTCATCTGTTCCTCCCTTGGAGCCACCCCAGAAGTGAGGCCCTGCGGTCCCTTAGAGTAGGCATTTTCTCCTTTTTCTGTCCTCTTCCAGCTTATGCCTTTTTCAGTTTATATCGTTCCCTTTTTCTATCCCTCGGCTCTCTTGCCTCGCTCTTTTTTTCTTATCCTTATTTCACCTCTCTGGCTAACAGAACTGGGATGGAGGAGGAGTCTGCCGCACCCTAACGGCTGCTCCCCATCACGCAAAGGTCACTTAATGGCGCCTACTCCTCTAAAAAAAAAAATTTCAGAGTGGTGTGCCTCCAGCTTACACCCAGCAGTAATGAATGGTGAAGATCTAAGAGAAGATGAAGAATTACGGTAGGTATGTAATTTTCATTTTTGTTTCTGTACCTGACTGTGGTTGGCTCTGGAAAGTTCCTAATATAGGGCTGGCAGCCCATGAAATGGCTGACTATATAGGAACCAGAGAGGATGTGTCACACAAGAGGGAGGGGCTGAACCCCAAATCATGCCCCCTCCAGTAAATTAAGGTCTCTACATGAGTTATAAGACCCCTTGTGTGACTGGTCTTAAGAATTATAGAAATAGTCACATGTATGTGCCCTGATAGCTTTCACAGACCAGTGTGAATGTACTAGGAAAGATTAGAATAGTACACGTTTTTCTCAGTTGTGTGTCACATGGGCATGATGTCATAGCCTCACGCACTATATAAACTGTCCTCTAGGGAACAGATTTAGAGAACTGGGTCAGTATTCAACTGACCACAAGTGAAGGAGGTTGCTTGCAGGCTTTTCACACAAAAGTACTTTACTGGATGAAAGGACAAGACATTGGTTCAGGAGCTTGAATCAAGGCGAATTTCCTGTATTGGATGGGTGTGAATTTAACACCAATATTTTCCTTTCTGTGGGCTTTAATTTTTTTAAGATAAAATGATAAACGCATTTGCATACATTTTTTATGCATCTTGAAAATCGGCTGGACATCTGTTATATCTTATCTGTGTCAATCTTCACCATTCATCACAGATGGGTACTGGCCGGAGATCAGGACCCGGGAGCCTTTTTTTAAAGGATAGGCGGGCCGACCCAGCATCGGCGCCCTCTCGAGGCTGACGTACTATTGGCGCTCGAGGATTAGCCATTAAGCTGTGTCAACTCCGCCTGCCTACCAGTTCTTCATCTCCCGCCGTCGAGGTCGCCTCGTGGGAAGCCTTGAAGAAGTGTTTTTGAAGAAAATTTTAGGCCTTAGCCTTTATCGTCGATAGTTTGTCGGTCTACTAGTTCTAGTCTGCCCTACTCGACGTCGCTGGTAAGATCTTTCCATTATTTATAATTTTTGCGACATCGAGTATATTTTTGGTGTTTTTTTTCCGCAGGTCATGTCGCGGTCGGAGGGCAAGAAATCATCTAAGGTGGGGCGGCCCCCTATGCGTCGGTGACCATGTGGCCGCAATTTCTCCGTGACCGACCAGCATGACCAGTGTCTCTCGTGTCTTGGCCCGCTTCACGACATGGATTCGTGTGATGCCTGCTTCTCTATGGACCGCCGTGTTATTGAACAGCGGAAAGTTGGACGGCTCACTGACTTTCGGAGGTAGGATCTGCACTGCCGGGCCAAGGTGCTCTCTCGGCCTTCCTCCAGGTCCCTCCCGGTTCTATACGGACTGTGGAGGAGGAGTCTCAACCCCCATAGCCTAGCCTTGGTTGAGACCTCCTCAGCGGCGCAGGAGGCCCGTCCACGTCCCTCCCGGAGCGGGCGGAGGCGTACCGCTGGCGGCAATCACCCCTCGTGGTGAAGGCCCCCGGTGTCGCCTCCTGGTGTCTGGAGGCCCGGGTTGACGCCCGCCCTCGACGCTGTCGGTCGGTGCCGCCGAGGCCTCAGGTGCCGCTTGGTTGCCGAGGGCCTTGTCGGCACCGCCTCGCCTCGGCGCCACGGGCTCTGTCGACACCGCCAGGCACCGGTACTGCTCAGGCGCAGCGACTCCTGGATTCGCATCGCCTTTTGCTCTCGCCTCGGGCGCCGAGAGGTTGAGCACAGCGCCGCAGGGTCATTGGTCAACGCCGCCTCGCACCGCCTGCTCGCGCACTGGGAGCCTGGCGTGCCGCCGCACCGGTCCGCCAGAGCCGCCGATGTCGCTGGGTATGCAGGCTGGCGCTGGGGCCAGGTGGTGGTGTCGCCGGCGCCGAGCCTGCTCTCAGAGTGGTCGGCGCTCATGGCCTCGGTGCCGCCAGAGCGCCTGGGGCCTGGGCGGTGTCTGCGACTCCGGACTCCGCTGGCTGCCGCCGGCGCTATTTCTGTCCCCGGTGCCGCCCCAGTGCCGGTGGACTTGACGCGCCTGGGTGGCTGCCTAGCCTCGACCTCTGGTCCCGCCATCCTGCCACCTTCTACCAGCCCCGCCCCGGGCCGTGGAGGGTGCGGGTGCTGCCTCCACCACTGCCACGACTTCTGGGCCTTCGCCAAGGTTGCTTTTCCCGCCTCCCACCGCCTGGCTTAGGGCCTCGGATTCCACCTCTTCGGGCTGGAGTTGGGCTCAGAGTCGGATGAGCAGTCACACCCTTCGGTTGCCTGCACAGGAGGGTGAACCAGTGGTCTCTTCGACGAGTCGGAGTCAGCCCCTCTGAGGAGCGCCGGGTTCCTCCAGGTCGGAGTCAGTGGCACTGACCAGCAGGCTATGTGTTTGCCACTATAGCCATGCCACCTGGCCTGGGGGTTCCTGACCCCTCAGCAGGTGTACCTCCTCCCATGGTGTGTCTTGATCGCCCAACTTGGGGGCCTATCGAAGCTTCCAGGTGGGAGGGTGCTGAGCCCTGGATTTCCCTCGGGGACATCCCAGGGCTGCCAGCTACCTAGGCTGACCCTCCCGAGGACCAGGACTCTCTCGGACTCTGAGGGGTCGAGGGGTGTGGGGTCCCCGCATAGGCCTTTCTCTGGGGTCCACCTGGGTCCTGGAAGAAGCTGGAGTGCGGACTTCCGCCCTTTCCCTTCCGGGTCCTTCAGAGGGTTCCATTCTTTGGAGGCAGGGGACCGTCCTTCTGGACCCATACGGCCCCGGTCGCCTCACTGGGGGGATTCTTCTGGGCGCAGCTTAGGCAGTACCAACGTGGTTGTACAGCTGTCAGCTGTGGAGTCTTCTGGGACACCTTCCCCGGGTGTCCATGGTCCGCTCCCTGGCCCTGGCAGAGGTCAGCCGATTCCTTCCCTCGGCTCTGCCCCTACCCCTCTGCTGCATTCTCCAGCTCCGGCATTCTTGGTCCCACTGGCCTCTCACCTGGGAGCAGTTCAGGAGCGGTGACTTCTTGTTCCTGCTCATGTTAGGGGTTTGACAGTCAGGGTTTTTCAACCTTCCCCGTGCAGCCACCTCGGAGCATAGAGACCTCCAGCTCTCATCCCCTCTCTGGGGAGAGGAACCATCTGTCCACATCTCTCCTGCCGCTGATCTCTCCGAGTATCAGCGTCTCCTCGCGAGGATGTTGGAGGACCTTCACCTTTCCCCCCTGTCTGCGAGCAATCCAGAACATGCGGCGCACGACTTTCTAGGCGATTTCGGGGCGGCCACCCTTGTGGTGTCCCCCGGCCTGCTCCCTTTCGGGAGGCGTCCATGCGTTTCTGGCAGAGGCCCTTCTCTGGAGTTCCTGCCCCTAGGGACCTCAGCCAGAGGTATTGCGCTCCTCCAGAGTCTCCAGGGTCTATGCCTCATCCGCAGTCCAGATTGATGCACCTGGACACTCCTGATGGGCTTCGTGCCCTCCACCGTGACCGGCCCCCAGATCAGGACTCTTCGGATTTCGATTTCTGGGGCAGGAGGACTTTCTACTCGGCACGGTTGCTTCTCTCCATCTCCGCTCATCAGGCCCACTATGCAGCCTACAACAGGTTCTTGTGGTCACCGCTGGGTCAATTCCTAGCTGCTTTGCCTGACTCGGAGCAAACCAGGCAAGCCATCGCTCTCTCTGCACATGGCCTGGAGCTAGCAAGGCACCAAGCAAGGGCATCTTACTACGCCAATGAGGTCGCTACCAGGATAGTAGGGACAGCGATCTGCACCAGAAGATCGGCATGGCTTCGTCTTTCCCGGTTGTCACCCTTGGCCCGGCGTAGGGTGATCTGCTCCGCTCACCAGGGAACCTATCTCTTTTTCCGTAGGGCAAGACGACGTCTGTCGGGCAAATTCTTCCTCCGGGGGACCTTGCCTCGCTTTCCCCACCTCGGGCCTCCTCAGGCCCAGAAGGTTCTCCTTAGTGTGTCACCCACTGAGGACTAAGGGACTCTGTCCTTTAGGGCGTACTAGTCAATTCTTCGGGGCTTTGTATCACTCCATTCAGGATGAATGGTGAAGATTGACACAGATAAGATATAGAAATGACGCTCTACGTAATTATGATCTTTCTGTGTATCTTCACCATTCATCACAATCCCACCCGCCATCCCCCTGGGGCTCCAGTCTCTGATCCTCCTCCTCTGTGCCTACCCTCTTTGAGCGGGTAAAGTTGGGACACACAGGGGGGTAATTTTCTTCCCAGAGGGTACAGTTCGAGTGGCACTTCCTCTCTACTATTTATCCTCTCCCCTAGCGGGCGAGAACTGGTGGTTGCCCTCCTTCTGTTATCCTTATATTTAAAAAAAAGGACACCCCTTTTTTTCACCAAAAATCTTTACAGAGAGAGTACTGAGTCCCTGTACCCTGTCCTTCTCCAGAATAGCTGACTCTGCTTCTGGGAGTTTTTGCCAGTTATTCTGTGCCTTGAATTCTGGCAGATGAGCTTTGCCACTCCTTGCAGTTCCTATACAGTCTGGTGACGGACAAGGGTCTTGGATCCTGTTACCTCTCACTCTCTCCCAAATTCTCTTCCCTCCTTCCCTTCTTCTTTTTCCAGAGATTGGGGCCCCACCCAATCCCCTTAGTTTTACTTCTTCTATGCTGTCCTCTCAGTCGTTATTTCTCCTTTTAGTTCAGTTTCCTCTTCCTTTTTCTGTCCCTTGGACTCTCTTGTCCCACCCTCCATCCCTTCCTCTTACTTCTCCAGCGACTCAGAACTGGTAGGCAGGCAGAGTCGACACAGCTTAACAGCTAATCCTCGAGCGCCATGTAGTACGTCGGCCTCGAGGGTGGCGCCGCTGCTGGGTTGGCTCCGCCTAGCCTTTAAAAAAAAAAAAAAAAATTATGTGGGGTCCTGATCTCCGGCCAGTACCCATCTGTGATGAATGGTGAAGATACACAGAAAGATCATAATTATGGTAAGAACATAATTTCTATTTCTCACACCTTTACACCAAGGCATGGGTGCAAACTACTTTACACCCTATGGGCCTACTCCAGCATTCCCCAAAAAAGAGGCAGTGTGGTAAGCTTGGTGGAGATCCGGATTGTCTCCGGAAGATGGCCCCCTGCATGGGAGTGTAGCTGCCAACATAAAGTAAAACATCAGTTTCAAGATTGATTGTTGTCCTATTGACACTTCCATTAGAGCAGAGTAAAGGAATAAAAATAAGAAAAAGGGTAACTACATTTGGAGTTTGCATAACTAAAACCAAAAAATTATACCATAAATTGATAACTGCTACAGATGTTATCATCCCTACCCCCCGCTCCCCCCCAAGATCACTGTAACCATATCCCCTTGAAGGTCTGGATGCTCTCGTATTTATATTAGGATGCCACTTAAACAATTATAGATCCCTCCTGGAGCCCCCAGTCCCAACTCACAGCTCTCCTCCAGAGCCCGCAGTCCTGTTTTTAGAAGAGTTTTGTAATGCCCTATAAGAACTTAATGATAAAAATGCACTTTGATCAAGTAGAAGTGTCAGCTTCCCTTCTACCGCTAATGATTATTTCTTAATTACTTAACAAATTCGTTAAGGGAACATGTTAATTGGAGGTTTAAGGCTGCCAAGTATCACAGAGGAGAGCCGAAAATCGGCCCTGATCCTGTTTTAAAACTTAAATGTCCCATGACATCATTCATTTCTCCTTTAGTCCAGTTTTATTTTAATAAATTAGCAGTCTCTTCCCCTTAAATCCCAATCCCCCAAATCAGATCACCCCTCCTCCCCATAGTATCTGCTAGCTTAATATTGGTTAGTTATCCCCTCCTGGAAATCACCATTAGTGATCTTAATAAACTGTGTTAGTCTGTGCTTGGATTGTTGAATAGGGATTCGGCAGCACAGGAGACACACCTAAATGAAATAAGCAGCAGATTCCTTATAATAAATCACCTGGCTATATGTAATTGTGGTGAATTCCCAGTGATTCTTAAAATTGGCATCCCATAGGGCTCACGTAGTCGTCGTTCTTCTATTCCGTTTAGTATGGTGCTGTTATACAGCCTGCAGTAGCTCATTTCCTCTCAAACATGTGGAGCCTGCATAAGAGCAATGTAGGGAGTCCCATTTCCTCTACCTCTTTATAACTAATTAGGAAGTATGGTTATTTCCCCCTCCCGCTGCTCTATATATTTGCTTATCTCCCCCCCACCCCATTGTAAGTTATTCTGGGGAGTCCCTTCAGGGGAGTCACCTTCTCCTGAAATCATGGTACTCAGACTGTATCACATTAAACAGATAGAAGAACTAAAAACATGGCATTCGCGACTTCCGGTTGGGACACCCGCCTAATGGCAACCTAAACAATGAGCTCTGCCAATCGACATAACAATCCATGGGCATCTAAACCTTAATCCTTCATCCTGTCAACTAAAAGACGAATCTCAGATTATCTGATGCCTCTGAAACATCGCTGGAGGGATAATTCCACAAATCAAGCAAGTAAAAGCTCAAAAATGCCGGCTTCGGTCGACACCGAGAGGGCCCAGGAATCCCCGAGTCTCTTGCTCGGGCAAAGCGTTGAAACCCCAAGGGAGGAATCTGAGTGCATGATCACATCTAGAGAACTTTGCCAAACCCTGAAACAAATTAACCAGACATTCCAGCGCTTAGAATCTAAGGTCTCAGATCAATGTACAGAAATTGCCACATTAACCAAACGAGCTGGGGAAATTGTGGAAACTTTAACGGATTATACCACCACCGCTGATGTACATAACAAAGCCCTTCTGGATTTACACAATCGCTCCCAACAACTCGAAGCATGCCTAGAGGAACTAGAGAACAGAAATAGAAGGAATAACCTCCTGATTCATGGGCTCCCTGAGGGCACTGAGACTGGTGCAATGACTGCTTTCATAGACTCCCTGATCCCAAAACCCCGGGATCCCGAGGCAAAACCAGGCTTGGTAGTTCTGGCATTCCTGGACTATAGAGTGAAGGAGGAGATTCTGCAGTTAGCATGGTCAAAAAAAGTGATTCACTTTGGGGACACTCGACTGTATTTGGACCATGATTTTACACCACAGCTACTTTCCCAAAGGAGAAAAGTACTCAAAGTGGTTAAACAGTTACAGCAGCAGAATATCAGGGATTTTGTTGAATATCCAGCATGCCTAAAGGTTCAGTTGGCCGAAGGTATGAGACGTTTTCAAGATTTGCAAGCAGCAGGGGACTTTTTGATTTCGGTGGGCATTCAACCCCAGGGTGAGGAGGCATTCTACCACAACGCAGACAGTTGGAGACCAGAGACTGGGCCTACAGTGGAACTAAAAGACAGGGCGCAAAGGCTAGCACAACTGCTTCCACCTTGTGGGACTCCCTACACAGTAAGAAACGCTCGAGAGGGCTGAATAAAGAGCTAACACAGACTGCGCCAGAAATGGACACTGCCATAGAAGAAACAAACTCCCAAATTACCTGAGCGCTTTCAGGCGTAGTATCTTTCACTCATTTGCTTCTTGTGATCTCTTCAGGCTTAACTTTACGGGGACATATCTTGAAAATAACTCTGACTTTATAAAGGGTTCCAGAGATTAACCTCATTTAAAATGGAGGACAACCTATTCAATTGAACACATTCCATAATGTCAGGATGTACTAGTTTTTAAAATATACCATTCGGTATCTTCATAGCCTGTGGTCTGATGGTTGGGAGCAGCTAACCTCATCGGGGGGGGGGTATCGAGTGGGTCCGGGAGGTTTTTGTTTCTGCTGGGTACGGGTGGAGAAGCCATATCGAGAATTCTCGTCTCCCCCACATAATTTGGAAATATTAACAGGGTGATCTGACTTAAGCAGTGGTCAGTGGGGGACAAAGAACAAAGGTTTCAGCTACATTGCAGGGAACTTATAGGGCCTTTATTGGTAACCTCCTCGAGGAAGTCCTCAGGGCTAGGCCTCACTATGGGCAGTTAGCTTCCCTCCATTTGCGGGGCTTGGCTTTGGGGCAATTTAGGGATGTGTTGCTGAGGTTCAGTCCCTTAAACTGCTAAACGTGCCTAGGACCGTGCTTGCTAGGTCTTCCACAATTACAGTAATATTTTACCAACTCCACAAATATGGGGGCTATCAGTTGATTGGTATGCAGCATCCTCATTTCTATGACTTTCCTGCTTGGATCTGTGCGTGGTTGGGAGCTCCTCATGAGACCTGATCAATGGCCCCTCTGGCAGGGGGTGGCTGCGCTACCCATTACTCCCTTACCAGGGACCAGGATTTAGTAAAGTATGTTCATATCATTTTATAATGCATAAGTCGATTGGCCTACAGTTTTATATGTTCCTGATAGAAACAACCTGACTAAGTAACACTCTTACTGAATAGGCAGGGTGTCTTTCCACTAGGAGTGTCAAGGGCGGTTTGGGCCCACGATTTCTAGTTGGTTCAACTGGTGACACTCACTGCAAGGAGCTAAATAATAAACAACATCACTGAAGCTCTAGGCGGGAGCCCTCCATTTGGAGAGCGAAAATATATCCCCCCCCTCTTAATTCCCTTTCCACAGTGGGGAAGGGAGTTCAGACAAAGATCCTATAAACCTGGATCTTCTACCTAGGAAGTAATTTAATGGTAAACTATAAAGGTTTTTGCCCAGTTGGTAATGATGATTGTTATGTAGTTAATATATTGTTTAAGGATGGAGACACGCTGCACTGTTTTGGGGGGAGGGGGAGCCTGAGAGGGAGGTCTGGGGAGCCTGTCTTAACTGCTGTTTTACCTTTTTTTCTCTTTTGTTTTAAAATATAATGGCTAATTTTGTAACGGTGGTATGCACCTATAATGTAAACGGCCTTACAAGTCCAGTTAAACGCAGCAAGATTTTAGCTCAGCTTAAAAAGTCGACAGCAGAATTTGTGCTTCTACAGGAGACACATCTATCTGAGAGGGAGCACAGTAAATTCCTGAAGCTAGGGTTTAGGGAGATGATGGCCTCCTCATATAAAAAGGGTAGACATAGAGGTACTATGGTACTTATTCCACATAAGTCCCATTTTGAAAAACTGGCAGAAAAGGTGGATGGGGAGGGTAGATATGCACTCATGAAGGGCAAACAAGACGGGCAATTAATAACACTTGCTTCAAACACCATGAAGTCTTGCTATATTATAACAATAGCAGTCAGCCACTGCAGCTGAACTGCCCCGGAGAGGAAGGAGTTAACTCCAGAGGATCTGGAGTTCTACAGCGCGAGGGTACTGTGCCAAAGCTCTATCTGGCCAGTTTCAAATGAAACTGTCAGATTCTTTACTCCACTCCACTGAACAGTCGCTCCGGAGATCAGCTCCTTCAGCTCGGTTCATTCTCGGTTCACTTGTATTTTTCGTTCATTTGAACGGCAAAAGTATTTATTTTACCGCATTTCGTTAAAAGCTCTATCTGGTAAACCGTAAGTACAAATTTAAAGTCTGTGGGAAATTCAATTATCAGTTCGGTTTTGAACCGATCGGTTTGCTGATTTTAACGCTTTGAAGTGTTTGGTTGGGCTTTTAGAGTGCGGTTCCCGGTTCTTATCGGTTCTAAAAAAACCTGGTTTTAAATAGGTTTTTTCAAATACCCGTGACACGGTTAGGAACCGATAAGGGTGTCTTGCCTGGCACTGCCATCAAAAGGGAAAGTTTTTGGATAGGCTGGCATTATGTCTGAGAAACCCAAAAGAAAAACCGGGCCCACTGGGTTTCAACACTGTGATGTCTGTGGGGAAGCCTTTGCCAAGGCTGACCCACACACCACTGGTGTCTATTGTCTGGGGGCTGACCACCTCCTGTCAGACTGCCAGGTGTGTAAAAATTTCCCTGCAGCCACCCTGGAAAAGAGATTGGGCCGGCTCAGGGAACGAGAGGCCAAAAAGTCCGCTGACCCGGATGGCCAGCCCGGTCCAGCACCCACTGGACCAGAGGGAGTGCCCTCTGACCAGGGCGAGACTTCCTCGGCCAAAAGAAAGGCTGGTTCAGATGAACCAGTCCCAGTTAAAAAGACAAAGAAATCAGTAGGTTTGGAGTCCAAAATTGTCTCTCCAACTGCTGCAGAGATAGCTAAAGCCATTCAGATTGTCCAGTCACTGTCTCAGGGACCTGTCGAACCACCAACAGTTGGTAAAAGGTTGGTTCGTTCAGTTCCAGTGGTTCAGGAGTATGATGTTGAGGAATTTTATGAACCACAGGAGGGGGAGGAGGAATTTGATCAATATATGTGTGGCTGGGAGGGTCTGGACGTGCCCATTGAACCGGACATTTCTCCAGACAGACCTTTAGAATCTCCTCCTATTCTGTCTGAGTCCCCTTCTCATTTTATGTTTTACAAAAAGGTTGCAGAAACCCTCCAGCTTCCTTTAGAGGAGGCTGTGGATGAGCAAGAGGAGCCTGATTATGTAGAAATGATGGATATACCAGAGTCTAGGAGGTTGTCTATTCCTTTGCATAAGTCATTTAGGAAGCAAACAACAAAGATTTTAAAATCCTCATTCTGTCCCTCCTGTAGATAAAAAAATGGACAGAAGGTATACTTTGTCAGGCTCTGATACAGACTTCCTCACTGAACAGTGTAGTCATGTAGGTGTGGCACAAGCTGCAGCCTGTGACAAGGCTGATATTCCCCTGGCCTCACATCCTCCTGATAAGGATTCCAGGAAGATTGATGCCATGGCGAAAAAACAGTATATGGCAGCTTCTTTGGGACTCAGGCAGGCAAATTATATGGCTTATGTAGCTAGATATCAGAAATCTAGATGGGACACAATATTGTAGTTAGCCAAGCAGGCCCATGGCCAGCTGGTTAGTGAGTTGGAACAGGTGGCTGCTGATGGCATTGAAGCCTCTAAAGTTCAATTTCATACTGCTGTTGATGTTAATGATGTCTCCTCTAGGGTCATGGCCACTTCTGTAGCTTTCCAGAGGTTGGCATGGCTCAGATGCACTAATCTGTCCCAGGATACTCAGTCAAAGGCTGGATTTTCCTGTAGGGAAATTCTCTGTTTGGAGAACAAACAGAAAACTATATGAAAAGATGGATGAATACAGAACTACTTACAAAAGTGCCCAGGCTAAGGAGAGGCATGCCACTCCACAAAGGCACGCTCCCAGAGGTAGGGGCAGGCCTTTCCACAGGCCTTTTACCACCTTCAAGCCTCCTCTGCTTTTACAAGAGGGGTTTTCCAGAGGCAGGGTAGACGAGGCACAAGTAAACCATCCCCTCCCTCAGCCTAAGGCTGTTGCTAAGCAGGCACCCTGATGGGGTGCCCAGGGCCGATTCTCCTGTTCCAGTGGGGCAGGTTGGTTTATTTCAGCCAGAACTGGCTGTCCTTAACTTCGGACAGATGGGTTCTGGAGGTATTGTCAGGTCTGGTTCTCAGCTTCAAACAGTTTCCAAAGATGAGAGCCAGACATTTTCCACCTGCAAATCCTTCAGAAGCCCTTGCTTTGGAAGCAGAGGTTTCTTCTCTTCTGGACTGCAAAGCAGTGGAAAGGGTCCCTCCTTGTCATCAGGCAAGGCTATATTCAAGATACTTTCTCACCCCAAAGACAGGAGAATGGCGGCCCATTCTAGATTTAAGGTACCTGAACAAGCATCTTTGAAACCAAAGTTCAAAATGTTGACTCTGGCAATGATATTGCTTTCTCTAAGGCCAGGGACTGGCTAGCTTCCCTGGACCTCAAGGATGCCTATTTTCATGTTCTGATCAGGCCTTCTCACCGAAAGTACCTCAGGTTCGAACTGCCCTCAGGCCACTACCAGTTCAGGGCAATGCCTTCGGCCTTACTCTCTGCGCCAAGGGTATTCACAAATGTCTAGCTGTGGTAGTGGCTCACTTAAGAAGGCAAGGGTTGCTGTGTTTCCTCACCTGGACGACTGGCTCATTGTGGGTCAGTCTCCAGATCAGGTGAAATCCCACTTGCAAGTCACCCAGCAGCTTCTCACTTCCGTGATTCCTAAATTTACTAAAGTCAGTTCTGGAACCAGTTCAGGTCCTAACTTCATAGGTGCAGAATTGAACACAAAGTTAGCCAGGGCATTTCTTCCCTCGGAAAGAGTAGACAGACTCAGTGCCCTGGCATCCTCCCTTTACCCTCTGAGTCTCTCGACCAGCAAGGCATTTTCTGCAACTCCTGGGGCACATGGCTGCTTCCACAGCTGTAGTGCAAGGAGCAAGATTCCAGATGAGGGACATTCAGTTCCATTTGAGGGCCTATTGGTCTCAAAGGAAGGACCCCTTTCCAAATTGGTCCCAGTGACTCAAACTCTGATCCTGGCCTCCACTGGTGGCAGGACCAAGCAATCTAAAACAAGGGGTTCCCTTCATTCCCATTTCCCACTCCCTCATCCTCACCATGGATGCCTCCCTGTTAGGGTAGGGAGCTCACTTGGGCGACCTGTCCACTCAGGGAGTGTGGTCTCCTCAGGAATCTCTGCTCCACATCAATCTTTTGGAACTCAGAGCTGTCTTTTTAGCTCTTCAGGTATTTTCAGTTTCTGTCCAGAACAAAGTGGTTCAAGTCAGTTCAGACAACACCACCACAATGTGGTACATCAACAAGCAAGGGGGCACTCAGTCATCAGCCTTGTGCACCGAAGCAATGAAGTTGTGGTCTCTGGCCTACTCCCTGAACACCTCCCTGATAGCAGTTCACCTCCAAGGGAAGGACAATGTCCTGGCGGATGCCCTCAGCAGAATTTCTCAGGGCCATCACGAATGGGCTCTGAATCCACAGGTGCTGGGGTCTGTCTTTGCCAGATGGGGCACCCCTCAGATAGATCTTTTCGCAGCCCCAGACAACCACCAACTTCCTCTATTTTGTTGCAGGCCTCCAGTGCTGGGCTCAGTCCCACTGGACGCCTTTCTGTTGGACTGGAAAGGGAAGTTCCTGTATGCCTTTCCCCCCTTTCCTCTTCTTTTCAGGGTACTAGTGAAAATCAGATCTCAACCCTGCAAAGTGATTCAGATTGGGCCAGACAGCCCTGGTACCCTCTGCTTCTGTCCTTGACAGTCCACCCTGCCCTGAGCCTGCCCAGAGTCCACGACTTGCTGGCCTGTGCACAGGGGAGAGTGTGGTATCCGGACCTCAAATCCCTCCATCTCAAGGCCTGGCTCTTGAGGAGTTAGAATTTGCTGATTTACACCTTTCTCAAGGTGTCCTGGATATTTTAAAGGCTTCAAGGAAGCCTTCCACTAGGGCCACTTACAATTCTAAGTGGAAGAGGTTTTCCATCTGGTGCTCTGAGAGGCAGATTATTCCAGAATCCGCTGATCTTCCCATTTTATTGGACTATTTGGTCCATTTGAATTCCCTAGGCCTTAGGCCAGCTACCTTGAAGGTTCATCTGGCAGCTGTCTCTGCTTTTGTGTCAGCAGGGAAGCCTGCCTCCCTTTCTTCTCACCCTGTGTTTTCCAAGTTTTTAAAGGGTTACTTCATACTAACCCCTTTTCGGAACCAGCTCCTGCCTGGGACCTGAATGTTTGCATTGCTCAGTTAATGCAACCTCCTTTGAGCCTCTGTCCTCAGCAGAGCTCAAGCATCTAACTTGGAAAACTGTTTTCCTAGTGGCTATCACTTCTGCCAGACGATAAGTGAATTACAGGCCCTGTCAGTGGAAGAAGATTTTATTTCTTTCCACAGAGATAGGTAGTCCTCAGGACTAATAGAAAGTTTTTGCCTAAGGTGGTTTCAGATTTCCACCTGAACCAATCCATCTCTCTCCCAGTATTTTCACTGAGCATTCTTCCTCAGGTGAGAGGAGACTGCACAGCTTGACGCCAAAAGAGCCTTAAGCTACTATTTGAAGCACCAAGGGTCACAGGAGTTTGAATCCCTCCAACTCTTCCTTACTTATGGCGAGGTTGGCAAGGGAAACCTGCCACTAAGAGGACAATTGCAAGGTGGATTGTCTCTTGTATCCAATTTTGTTACCAAAAACTAGGTAGAGAACCCCCCTCAGGACTGAGGGCCCACTCCACCAGGGGTACAGCTGCGTCTCTAGCGGTTGCTAGAGACATTCCCATTCTGGAAATTTGTCAAGCTGCTACCTGGAAGACAGTTCACACTTTTACCAAGCATTATTCCCTGGATGTCCAGTCCAGGAGAGATGCTCGGTTTGGTACAGCTGTGCTTCAGAGCCTATTTCCTAAGTAGGTCCTGACCTCCTCCATGGAGGTACTGCTGTGTATCTGTTATTGTTATAATATAGCAAGACTTATGGTGTTTGAAGAAAAATTACTCACCTTAGTAATTGCTTTTCTTCTCATGGGGTCTTGCTATATTATAACCACCCTCCCTCCTGCCCCTCTCAGAACTTCTACTTGGGTAGGTGGCAAATTAGTGCAAGCACTGTGTCATGCCATTGTAGTTTTTTCCCTTTACCCTCTTTCTTTTAGGGTTAGGGAACTAGGTTGTTCGTTTAGGTAATATATTGGCCTCCTTCCTGGACTTGAGTCTTTGGGGGAAGGGGGGGTCCTAATGGTGCTTGTCAAGGTGGGAAAACTAATAATAATAATACCATTATTCATTGTTATTATGGTTATTGGTGTTTATATTGTTGTTATTACTACTAGTAGGTAGCCATTTGGCTAGTGTAGAGCTTTCCACACAGACTTGTTGCTTAGTGTTAGCTTCCTAAAGATCTGACAGTTTCATTTGAAACTGGCCAGATAGAGCTTTGGCACGCCTCAAGGCTGTAGAACTCCAGATCCTCTGGAGTTAACTCCTTCCTTCTCCGGGCAGTTCAGCTGCAGTGGCTGACTGCTATTGTTATAATATAGCAAGACTCCATGAGAAGAAAAGCAATTACTAAGGTGAGTAATTTTTTCTTCTGTGTATTTCCCACCGGATACCCCTTATGGGGACTATAGATCGTTCTTCCTCCTTCTCCAGGAGTGGGCGGAGGGAGTCTTGGTATGTGGAGAAGACCGGAATTTGACCTTGAATCCTGCCCTGGACACCACTTCCCAGATCCCAAGAAAGTCCCATCAGGTGGCAAGTAAGGTTCATAAGTTGCTTGGAGCATTGGGTATTTTAGATGTTTGGCGTTACCAGCGTCCGAAACAAAGGGACTATACCTACTTTTCTGCCACATACAATATATATTCCAGATTGGCATACTTCTTGTTACCTAGAGACAAGAGTTTTAGGGTACAGGATACTTGGATAGGGGACTTTCTTCTCTCAGATCATGCTCCACTCTATATGAGTTTGGATCTAGGAGGATTTAGAAGAAACACTTTTTGGAGACTTAATGTCTCCTTGCTTAAAGATACAGCAGTTAAGGATCAGATTCTAGACACACACTGGTGTTTTTTAACAGAAAATGAGGGACAGGAAATGTCATGTGCCACCTTATGGGACACGGCCAAGACTGTTCTCCGGGGGAAGTTTATACAACTTGCTGTAAGGAAGAAGAGAGAGAGAGAGGGGGGAGACGGAAGACTCTCAGTGAGCAAATCCAAACATTAGAGGGAATGCAAAAACAGAAATACTCCAGAACTGTAGCACAGCAACTTAAGACTCTTAAAGGGGAATTGGGCCAAATATTAGATTATCAGGTAGAACAGAAATTGTTATTTTTAAAGCAGAAAAACTACGTGGGTGGCCCAAGGTCACTTAGATTACTAGCCAGTAGATTGAGAACACAAAGAGCGAGGGCTACAATCACAAACGTGTGGCACCCCGGACATCAGAAAGTGGTATATAAAATAATTGAGATAGCTGAGACTTTTCTGGAGTTTTATGAACAATTATATCAAAAAAGACCCCCCCACACACACACACACCTGATGGGAAGACTGAATCTTCCCTACATAACCTGAAATTACCAACCCTATCACTAGACCAGGCAAAAGTGCTGATGCACCCAATATCCGCGGAGGAACTTAAAGTGGAAGTGGGAGCCCTGAAGACAGGGAAATGCCCCAGGACTGATGGGCTGCAGGGGAATTTTCTAAATGTTTTAGGGACTTGTTCCAGCCTCTTGTTTTGAGAGTATTCTCTGGGGTCTTGGGGGGGGGGTAGGGGCATGGCTCCACCCTCCTGGGCCACAGCATTAATTTCAGTGATACCCAAGCTTGGCAAGGACCCCTCCAGATGTGCTCCTATCATCCAATTTCCCTCTTAAATACTGATTATAAGATCTTTTCATCCATTATAGATAAAAGAATACAACAGTATCTTCCCCATCTCATACAATTAGATCAGAATGGATTTGTCCTGGGTAGGCAAGCTCAGGATAATCTGAGACGAGCCACCCACCTTATTGACCATGTCAACAACTCTGCTACTTCAGCACTATTAATGAGTCTTGACGCTGAAAAAGCATTTGATAGAGTTGATTGGAGCTTTCTGGGAGCAACCCTTTGCCGGTTTGGATTCCCTAGAGAATTTATACACTTAATAAGCAAATTATATCACTCCCCAACTGCCTATGTTCGTACAGATGGCCACATTTCTAGACCTTTGAAACTCTGCAGAGGTACAAGACAGGGGTGCCCTTTATCACCATTGCTATTTGCATTATACAGTATATAAAACCTCTTGCTCAGTCTATTAGGGAGAATGGGAATATAAAGGGAATAACACTGAATGGCTTTGAGCATAAACTGGCTTTATATGCTGACGATGTACTTATGTATTTTACAGAACCTGACTCCTCTATCCCTGCTTTGTTTTGACAGTTGGAGGAATTTTCCTCCCTTTCCGGATACAAACTGAACTGCTCTAAAACAGAGATAGTTAGTTGCAATTTTAACCCTTCCCTGGATTTGAGGAACAGGTATCCCATGAGGTGGGACCTGGATCAGATGAGTTACCTAGGGATTAAGATTGGGATTAGCAACCACCGGCTATGGGAACTTAATTATCCCCCTTTGATTACCCAATTAAGGATGAATGTCCAGAGATGGACTCTCCTGCCCTTATCTATATATTCTAAGACACAGGCATTGAAGATGAATGCCCTGTCAAGGTTACTTTACTTATTTCAGTGTGTACCCTGTCAGGTCTCTCAAAGAGAGTTAAACATATGGCAGGGAATGTTTTTTAGATTTCTTTGGGCCAAAGACCGTCCTAGGATTTGTAGAGGCCTTATGTATGCTCCACGGGCCCATGGTGGTCTAGTTTTCCCTAACTTACAGGGCTACTTGGCTGCGGCCCAAATGCGGGTGGCTCTCCTATGGGGCAGTCCTGGCTTTGATTCTCATTGGAAGAGAATGGATTTGGCAGTTGAGGCTGACCCTCCCCTTCCTGCTATCCTAGTCCATGATGATGTCTGGTTACCTGAGTCTTGTTATACAGGGACTAGGACTGTTCTGGAGGGATGGAGGAGAGGCATAACCCATGGTCCCATAAGAAATCAATTGTGGAAATTTCAATGGTGGGCTTATGACCCTCTCTTCCCAACTGCCACCTTGGATTCGTGGTTTAAACAATGGGCCAAGAAAGGATTTCACTCTCTTGATCAGATTTTACCTGCAGATAACCCTATCTCTTTTGAGGCAGCCAGGCAGACATTTGGGCTTCTCCCACGAGATATTCTAAGATTCTACCAGATCAGAGACTCTGTCTTTGCCCTTCAGAAGATGTACGCCCGGCTGCAGGTGGAGATGGAGGACCCCCTTTTCTGTGGTATTTGGTTTTCAGGGGTTGGGAGAGGAGCCATATCCCTATTGTATCAAAGGTATTTAACAGATCTGACCCTTCCCATTGAAAAACTTAAACTTAAGTGGGAAACGGACCTGGGAATCTCTCTTTCAGAGAAACAGTGGGCTGGAGTGTGGCAAACTACATGGCAGACAACAGGGGCCCCTCTCTGGAGGGAATATGGCTGGAACCTGAGAGCTAGGTACTTCCGAGTTCCTGCACAGGTGGTACACTATGCACCAACAGCTGGATCGAACTGCTGGAGGGGATGTGGGTTCGCCCCAGCTTTACAGGCCCATATTTTTTGGACATGTCAGATACTTAAGGAGTACTGGAAAAATATAAAACACCATCTCCAGGAAATTTTCCAGTTTCAATTCCCCCTAGGCCCTGAACATCTGGTTTTAGGTCTTAGACCAAAGGAGATGCAGGGAAGATAGGCAACATATTTATGGTCATTTCTTACGATAGCTGCTTTGAAGGCCATTACTAAGAAATGGGCACAGAGAGCTCCCCCTCGTAGCAGATTGGACAGACATAGTAGACAGTATTCACTTAATGGAGAGGATTACATTCAGCCTTCACCAACAAACCCACTCGTACCAAAACAGGTGGACTAGATGGTTCTTGTATGAGCCTCATTTGCATTTAGATGCCTAATTAAGCATAGCTGGGGCCCCCTCTTCCTTCTCTCTCTCTCTCTCTGTCATCAAGAATTTATGAAAATAAGAAAGGAAATATATTTTTCTATTATTTTATTCAGTGCATTATTCAGTCTGTTAATATCTCCAAGTAGTAATAGATAAGAACATTTGCAGTACTATTTGACAGATCTTTGAGAGCATGTAGTTTCCTTTATCTAGATCATCATATGCTTGTATTCAGTAAAAAGTTAATGTGTAGGTACGCACTGTGATGTCACCAAGATATGTTTTATGTACTTATGTAATAGATGTATGATCTATATGTATGGACATGATCTCTTAAGCCCTTTCGGGCCTACCATAATAAAGGAAGTATAAAAAAAAAAACCATGGCATTCACCATTCTATTCCCCACTTTCAGCTTTTCTTATCAGGTTATGAAACGTTGAGTATAAAGAAATTAACTGTTCACAACCTAAAGCAGTGAGAAAATAAATGTTACTAACAGTGGCGGCCCAAATGTTCATCAAGGGTGGCTTGCAATCATCCGTTCTGCGTAGTCCACCTAGTCTATTAAATGTGGGGAAGTTAAATATGTGTTCAGAATCCTTGGGCCTGCGTCTGTTAATGCAGTTCTGCTGCATGCGATTTCCAGTTAATAGTATACATTTGCTCCTCTCCAAACAACAAGGTGTGCTTCAGAAAATTAGCGAAAATTAACTTGGTCAGTTAAGTTTGTTTCAGTTACTTCCAGCTGCAACTCAGCGTACAATACTGCAGTTACTCACAGTTAACTTATCAGGAACAAAGCTTCAGGGAGCAACGCAACAGGAGGCTCATAAAATAGACTGAGTCCCAAAAGAATATACCTCCATCTTGTCTCTGGTGCTCTCTCTATTTCTCCTGAAGGCATTCAAATGGGCCAGGATGTCATCATTCGTCTGCTGTGATTGTTCTGAATGGGAGCCTCTAGATGGAATTGCCTCCTACTTTTGGCCATCGCTGCTGTTGCGGTCTTGCTGCCCTGCAACCTCCCGGCTCTTCCCTCAGCAGCAGGCCCCTCTTAATCATATCTTCCCAGGCCTCCTCCACAGAGTCGCATTCCTGTTTGCCATCGGGGTAGAAGATGATCGGTCATGTGGGATAAGGGGTTCTAAATTTAAGCTGTTTTTGCCTCAGGACCTGTAATAAGAGAATATATTTTCTCCATTGCTTAGAAGTCTCAGGTGCATAGTCATTCTACAGGAAGATATGTTGCTGCCCATAGAATACTTTTTTTATTTGCCAGGCCTTTTGATGGACCTGTTCCTTTACAGCGTAGCTTTGACATTTTATAATTATAGATCGGGGCTCATCAATGGGGATGATGGCTTGGGTCCCAGGGCCCGATGCATCCACTGAGTTTTGAAAATCCAGGTCCCCTGACAGTTCCAGCGCAGTCTGTAACAAAGGTTCAAGGAAGGCCTGTAAATTGTCACTTCCACATCCTCCTGTAGTCCGAAAATCCGCCTGATTCTCTGCATCCTCCTGCTGGGCTTCAGTCTGGGCTTGGGTCTCCTGAATTTGCTTAAGGGCTCTAGCCATGTTGCTGTTATGATTTTCAGTTGCCGTAATCTGTTGTTCGGTGTCGTCTGTTCTTTGCTCAAGGCTGGTAACGTCCCTCCTGATTTCTTTCAGTGCCTCCTTCATATCCACTCTAAATTCCCATATCTCCCTATAAATTGTTTCTATTGTATTTTCTTTTTGCAGGTCTACTAGAGGCCCGCGGGCAATGGCTGTGGTCCAACTGGGCAGATTCAGGTTCTGAGGCCCGCGAGGAATCAGAGTCAGCAAGAGTGTCTGGTGATTCTTCAGCACCCTCTTTTTTTCTTTGAACTTCTTGTGGAAGCCAGCATCTTCTCTAGTTTAAACACCCTTTCCATAGCTATTATTATTATTTTGTGCAGATTTAAAAGGCTTAAGAAAGGGTTTTGTGCGATCGTGTGGGAGAGCCGAGAAATTAGGCGGCCATCACCAGCTCATCATCACCGGAAGTCTCCCAATCTGCTAATATCTTAAAGTCAGATCTCCAAGTGGTGGGGTATTCTGCCCTGGCTGGGAGAGTCTGTGATTGTAATGGACCCATGGGTTTCGCTATGCTGCGTGCGTCCGCCTGGCTTTTCTCCGACCTTCCCCTGCCCCTAATGCCTCCGACCTTCAATCCCGATTCCTTATGCATCCCATGATATAGTGACTTTTGCCTAGGCTCTAGGACCCTTACTGCACTTAAGAAAGAACAGACAAGGGAGCAGTCAAGCAAAAGAAAAAGGAGAAAACTATCCCTTTTATTTCACATCTTAATGTCTCACTCGGCAGCGTCTGTGACTTTGGACTGAGCGACACAGGACCTTATGTACCAGGGAAAGACTTTGTGCTACCAGTAAAAATATTGTCCAGGTTACAGACAGTCTACATGCTTTATTGCCCAATTCTTCCTGGCGTGCTGGCAAGAGGGAGGTCCTTTTGCTTCCCTTAGCATTTCTTCCAGAGATTTTCTTTTTCCCAGAGTGTCATTTATACATATAGTAGCCTTGCTTTCTTTTAGTTTCTCCGGCATGGCAGAATATCATGAGAAACAAGATGGAAGACTATTTTTTTGTCCTCCAAAGACTTTATTAGTGAGAAACTCAGAGACTATATTATTATAATACTTGGAAAACTGACTGTACATAATGCCTATTACTTTATTTTAAAGGGGGAAATTGTTTAACCAGGAGAGGCACACTAAACCAAAGCTTGTTTCCAGGTATGACCTGGGATCACAAGGACAAGTGACTTGCTCAGGGTCACACAGTATGCAAGTGGGGGCTGTGGGATTCAAACCCAGGTCTCCAGGTTTGCAGCTCAGAACCCTAAACCTTTGCGTTTTACTGCCTCCAAAGATATATGCCTACTCCAATGGGGAGGCTGTGTTTTTTTTTCTTTTCTCTCCTTCTTTTCTCTGCTGCCCTGCCAGCGCTGTGTGCTAGCTCCCCACCTGCCCGCCCTATCTTGACTATTTTATTTATAGCTTCAGCAAGTCACATGAGCAGAAATTTACTAACAGTCTACTTCTCCATTGGCTCCTTATACTCTCTCGCCACTAGAGGAACACGGTAATCCTTCTATCTCCTGCCACTATGCCTTCCTATCGCATGCGCTTGCCTTACACACACCACCTACTCTTGGCGATATGGATTAGCGCCTTCCTAGGGACGACAGGTACGCCTGCTTCTCCGGCAACATACCCAGTTACTCACCCAGAAGCAACCACGGTAAACTACATAGGAACTATACCACACACCCTGACTCTTTGCCGCATTAAATACCCGCACTACCTCTCCCGACAGTGCGCCACCCTTACCTGCCTGCCTGATCTACTAATCACACTGCTCAATATATCCTCAACTGCGCCCTGCAATGTACAACTACCTGGACGCCATGCTTGATGCATCTCAGCAACCTATAGTTACCGCAAAGCTAAATTCCTCGCTCTCCTGCTCCTCATCCTGCTAGCTGGTGATGTCCACCCTACCCTGGTCCCCCTACAACAAACTCTCCTACCACCCTTCACACACCCTCCACTCCCCTAGCCCTCCCGAATGGCCTAAAAATTATCCACTTAAATGCCTGCAGCCTTACCAGCAAGCTACCCTTACTGCAGGTCATGGTCCTCGAGTATAAACCTGACGTCATCATCATCTCTGAAACTTGGCTCTCAGGCCATATCACGGACCAAGAAGTCCTTATACCTGGATTCACTACAACCAGAATGGGCAGACAATAAAGAGGTGGTGGAGTGGCGATCTATGTCACTACCTCCCTACAACACACAGTCATGTTGAAAGTCACATCTACCTCCTCCCATGAAGCTATCCTTCTCAACATAAAGCTTTCATACTCCTGCCCTCTGTTTGTCCGCAGGAATATACTGCCGTCCGGGCCAGCCCTCCTGCCAAGTCACTGATCTGATTAAGAAAATAACAGCCCTTGCCCACTCTGGTGAGCTGTACATACTGGGCAACCCTAACATAAATTGGCTCTCTAATACACTAGCCAAAACTCACTCCGACATTGAGTCACTAAACCTGACTCAACTAATACAGGAACTTATTCGCATGAACCACAGAAAAAATAACCATTCCTTTCTGGACCTAATCCTCACGTCACCCCCCCCCACAGGGTCAATGCTGCTGGCCTACCACCTGATGCATTAAGTGACCATCATCCCGTATACGTGGTTTGCAGAATACACAGGCAAAAAAAACACCCCACAAGGTCCTCTTAACACGCACCTACTCCTCCCTGGACACTCTACCTCTGCACCGTGACCTCACCAACACTGACTGGTTCCCACTTGCCGTCTGCACCACTGTCGACGCGGCTCTCCTAACTGTTCTGCGATAAGTTCCTCCATATTTGGAACGTACACGCTCCGCTGCGTAAAATCAGAGTCCGGGGAAACCATCTGCCCTGAGTAACCCCTGAGCTCCTATCCTGTCAAAGAGCCCGTGATGCTGCTTGGCATAAGCAGAAGGTAACCAAATGCCCCAGAGACCTCCAATGATACAAGGAGCTTCGTAATAAGTGCACCAAAGCTATCCAGCTGGCCAAATCAGAACACTACAAGGCTAACTTCCATGCCAACACAAACAATCCTTCCAATTTCTGGAAAGTTGTCCAGTCCCTCTTTTCCCCGTCCGCCAAGCCTCCCACTCCTACCATTAGGCAGAATCTCTGACATCTCTGAGCCATTGGCAGTCGCTGACTGCTTTGACTCCCATTTCACATCCTGTGCTACAATGCGCCAAACAGCCCCCCTGCTGCACTCACACTCCACCACAGGCCCGTCCCACCCCCGCTTCCCCCTCCTCTACTCCGCCAGCTCCCCTTCCTCCTACCCCTTTCTCCTTCATCCATATCTCCCCAGCTGCTGCATTCCAAGCCCTTCAGTCAATTAACCCTGCTAAAGGCTGCTCCCCAGACGGCCTGGACCCCAAGCTCCTCTCTCTGTCTGCTCCCGCCATAGCCTATCCTATATTTAAGAAAATTTAAGAAAGAATTAAAAACTTTCTTATGGAAAAAGGCCTTTGTGGAGGATTAAAGTGTCAGTATCTGACTGGATTTTATTGTAATTTATTAAGTCTTTTGATGTGTTTATGATGTGCTTTTATAAGTCTATGTGTGAATGGCTATGTGTATTTTTGTTATTAACTTGTTCAGCGCCTTGATAATTTGAAAGGCGCTATACAAATAAAATTATTATTATTATTATATCCATCTTGCTCAACCTCTCCTTTGTCTCTTCCACTGTTCCTGCAGCTTGGAAACACGCTGCAGTTCTTCCACTCTCCAAAGGGGGAGATCCCTCATCCCCTAGTAACTACCATCCTATCTCTCTCCTTCCCACTCTGGCTAAGCTCCAGGAGCATGTAGTGCTTGAACAACTCTCCTACATTGCTGTCTCCTCCTTTCTCACTCCATTCCAAGCTGGCTTTAGAAAACACCACTCCACTGCCACCTCGCTCTTACGCCTGACTGACACTATCGCCTCAGGCATGGATAAAGGCCATATAACCTCAGCTATTTTTATTGACCTGGCCAAGGCCTTTGACACGGTCTCCCACCCTATACTCCTATCCTGCCTCAGGACCTCTGGTCTCTCCCCTAATGCCACTGAATGGTTCAAATCCTATTTGTCAGGTAGAACTCAATCTGTTCACATAGCTGATGCCATCTCCTCCCCATTACCACGGGAGTTCCCAAGGGATCGGTACTTGGTCCACTCCTTTTTTCAATCTTTCTCAACGACCTCCCCCAGGTCTGCTTATCATCTGACATACACATGTGTGCAGACGACACTGTGCTGTTCACAACTGGTAATGCGGTCACTGATGTCACTGCCAGGCTTCAGCTAGATTTTGAAAAGGTACAACGATGGCTAAGTGAGCACCACCTCTTCCTAAAGTCAAAGAAAACAGTCTCCATGACGTTCGGTACTAGGCAGAGGCTGGCAAGGCTTCCCTCCTTACCCACCATCTTCACCATAGATGGAACCGTATTAGAAGACACCGCTTCCTTACGCTACCTAGGAGTTTGGCTCGATAGGAACCTAAACTTCTCCATCCACATTGATACTATCCTAAAGAAACTCCGGCCTAAGCTAGGAGCCCTCTACCATAGCAGGAGTTGCATCCTGCATCTGGCTAGGTGGGAATTGGTACATAAAGTGATACTGCCAAGCTTCGGCTAGTGTGATGTCGTATACAGAGCTGCCCCTCAACCTTCCTTATCCAGGCTTGAACCTCTCTACAACTCCTTCTTTCGGTTTGCCCTAGATGCCCCTGCTCTGACACATCACTGCACCCTGTACCGCTCCCTAAATTTTCCATCTCTTGCTGACAGGAGAACACTGCATGCGGCAAAGTTTACCTCTAAATTCTGGCTTGGCTCGCTCCCAGCGTACCTAGCCGCCTCCTTATCCGCCACTTACCCATCCAAATACACCCTCTGGTCTGAGGACACCCGCTTGCTGAATATACCTTACAGAAATACTACATCTGGCCAGTCGGCTTTCTCCTATCGCCTACCAAAACTCTGGAACCAACTACCAACCCAAATCCGCCACTCCTCCTCAGCCTACTCCCTCTCTTCAGCCCTAGCAAACTACCTAGTGATGAACTGTAACTGCACTTAGCCCCTGTGGCCCTGCCAACCTGCTGGTATATACCTCCCTCTACCTCCAGCTGGGCCACATATGCCCTCCCAAATCCCTCATGCAAGCTTGCACTTTCTCCAACTTAGTGCTTCCTTCACCTCTACTTCCCACCCCCCTCGTCCATCCTCTACTATCCCCCCGTTAGTCACTCAAATGTGTATTAATCTAGATATATTGTTTGATTGTAAACTGTCAGTCTGCTTGTACATATATATGTATATATATTGTTAACGTAGTTGCTAATGTATGTATCATGTTATATTACTCTTTGTCCCAATTCCCCTTCCCGCAGGATATACCGTGAGATGAGCTTCAGTGTAACCTTCCTGGTGAAACATTTCAATAAATAAAATAAATAAATAAACACATTTTCTCTTTTTCTTCCTTTCTTTTTTTTTATTTTTTATTTAGTTTTTGTTGACCAGGTAAATGCACTAGACAAATTCTGCCTATTTTCAGGCACGACCCGGGGAAGGGGGATATAGATGAATGCCAACTGACCTTGAACCAGATTAAGCTGTTGGTGGTATTTTTTTAGTGAATGAGGGAAATTTGGCCAGGACACCGGGGAAATTCCCTTACTCTTTTTGATAAGTGCCATGGGATCTTTAACATCCACTTGGTCTACCACCAATCCAGGCAGATGGGACCTCGGTTTAACGTCTCATCCGAAAGATGGCACCTCTCTCATGCTGTACTACAGTCTATAGTTGGTTCTCTCTCTCTCTCTCTCTCTCTCTGTCTCTGGTACCATTTTAATTTATTTAATATGGGACAGTGGAGTTTACTTTAATCATGGGGACCTCCCTCTAAATGTTTAGACTGATCCCACATTAAGGTGGCATATTAATTGTAGCCATCTTCCTGGAGGGAGGACCCTACGTTATGGGGCCCCTTCGTTATATCGGGAATGGCCTATAGTTTACTCCAAAAGTGAGATGAAAAGGATACCTTTTGCAGGGCTAGGAGGTTTGTCTAAAAGGGGGAAATTCTTCACACTGTGGGGGACCCTCTTTGTTTTTAGGTCTCTCTTATTGCTGCCACGGTTCCCTTAATTCTTGTCCAATGGTTGTTGGTTTTCAGCTCCTATGATGAGACAATAGGGGCATAATCTATTTGCTTTCAAAACCAGCTCCCTATGAAGTAATAGGATACTGGGATTTACTATGTGGACTGGCGCTAAGGATGACAGGAGGCGGGGAAACTTTTTTTTTCTCTCTTTCTATTAATATTTTTAAAGAGGGGGTTCTGGGGTCCTCCACAAGACATGTGGAATTTTGCTGGACAATCAAATGAGATAGTGAGTATAACCCATACAGTCTGATCAACTGGGGGGAGAGGAACCCCCCTTTTCTCATTTTTTTTTGGTTCTTTGGAGAACAAGGTTACTACAGATGACAATGTTAACCAGAGGAATGCAGCAAGGTCACTGGAGGTGGGCGGAAGCATACCTTGTGAAGGTGTTATTTAACTTATTAATACAGCTGGATCCTCTCTTATGCTAAGTGTTGGTTCATGGTGTGGGGGGGGGTCTCAGAATTCCTGCTGGGTTCCGGACACATGGTGCCACCACTTATTTTGTTTTTTTCTGCTAGTATAGCAGCATATTTCTTTTCTTTGGACCACTTAGTCCTGCAAGGGGATCTGTCCACTAGTTTAGTGGATCATGCCCTCTGCCTCAAAGAGGGCTCTGATTTTGGACCCCTCCCCCCACTGGGGAGCATAGAGGTGGATGATAATTCCCACTTGTACCAGGGAAGTCGAATTGTATGTAAGTTCTGGTTACCCGGGGATATTGTTTATTATCCCTTTTAGTTGTGAAACTAAAATTAAGTTTGCAGGAGGGGAGGGAGGAGGGAGGACTTTGTCTTATTAATAGTTGTGTTTTTTTAGGGTTTAGGGAAGGGCTTGTGCTTATGCTTCAGTTAAGGGGTGTTGGGGGGGATATGGCATTTTTTCAGGTCAAGTTACTTATAAGGTCTGAATTAGTTCTGACCTATTTCCAGGTCACATTTTTTATGTTATTAAGAAAAAATATGAAGCATACAAGATCAAGTTTGGTCACAGAATATTTTTTATTTCAGTTTTGAGAGGGTGATGTCCTTTGTCGTGGGGGGGGGGGCGATTCCACATCTTTTGCCTTTATCCCAGTCTTCTGCAATGGATCCTTTGGGATGGCTGGAGTGGGGTGAACGTTGTTTGGGTCCCTTTGACCTCTTTAGTTGTAGTGGAAGATGCAATGGAAGGCTTCTCTCCATGGCGGGGACGGCACCCTTTCCTTCTGTTTCCATGATGTCTGTAAACCATGTCAAAATGTTTCATAGAACATTAATGGACTTCATAACCCTACAAAAAAAATGTGTTTCATGCAATATCTTAAAAAACATGCTGCTGATGTATATTTCGTTCAGGAGACACATTTGTCTGAGGCCGAGCACCTTAAGTTGAAATGGAGACAATGGTATGGGGAATATGCAGCTTCACACCATGGTGGTAGAAGAAGGGGGTGTAGCTATACTGGTGCTCTCCTGGATGCTTTTGGATGTCCATAAGACATATACAGATACACAGAGGAGATGTGTCATCCTGCAGGGTATGCTGTACTCTCAGGAAGTTACTTTGCTAAGTGTATACTTAGCACCCCAAACTAAACTCCCCATGATACAGTCTTTTTACGTTGGTTGTGTGCATGCGCAAGTCAACATATTGTAGAAATAGGGGATTTCGGGGTGTGTGTTGCTGCCGAGTCTGTTGCAGTACACAAAACTAGGGGCTCGGAATGGGCTTGGCAGTCTACACCAATGACCACTCGATGTGCTACTGGCGCAACTCTCTGCTGGGTGGGCTGAACGGTCATGCACGTCAAAGGACCAAAGTCACTCCAATCAGAGAGGGCATCGGGCCTTTTATTTGCATAAAAGCGGAGGGCTACGGACAGGAAAACAAGCACCCAGCAGAGCACCGCCGGCACTGTTGCTTCTGGAAGTACAGTACAGTGTTTTTGTCAACTTTTCACTGAGCCAAGCTGCGAGGCCTACTGCGGGATGGGGGAGGGTATAAAACGACAATCAGGAAGTGTACCCCCACCCCACGGTGACCGTTTTTGCCACTGCCGCCACAGCCCCTCCACTTATCTTTGCAAACATTGGGGGGCCCAATCCCCTTGTCAGCAGTGGAAGATCCCCTCTCAACAGTATGGGACACTGGAGAGCCCACTCCCAGTGTTCCCAGTCAGGTCCCCTGTCCCCAGCAGTTTGGGACACTGGGGGAGCCCACTCTCAGTGTCCCCAGTTGTTAGTACCCCCACCACCACCACCACTGTGGAACAATGGGGAGCCCACCCCCAGTGTCCCAAAACATTCCTGTCCCTAAAAAAAAGAAAACCATCCCGACATCTTTATTATTTTTTCAACCCTGTAAAAAAAAAATGGTCCTTCATCATCTTCCCTGTTCCTCCTCCCCCATCCCAACCCAGTTCGACCCTCCCTCTGCACACCCACTTCCCCTTAATCCCCCTTACACCATACTTCCCACCGGAGGTTAAGCGCTGTCATTTTCTCTGGACCGGGACATGTCTGCACTCTTCAAAGCCGAACTGCGAACTGCGAAATCAAGATAAGTGCTGTATGATGGCTGTCAATGGCGGTTTCAACTTATGTTGATATCTCAGCCATTGTTTGAGATTTTTTGCATCAAATTTTCAACATGGGGTTCTTGGTACCCCACCTCATGAACACTGTCACTGTCATTTTGATACTCGGTCCCGACCGGTGATTTCGCAGTCGCTGCATGGATCCACCTTTCAGGACTGATTAACAAACAGTGCCACTGTTCATGAGGTGGGGTCCCAAAAAGCCCATGTTGAA
The DNA here is from genome assembly GCA_016271365.2 of Neoceratodus forsteri. NCBI lineage: Eukaryota > Metazoa > Chordata > Ceratodontiformes > Ceratodontidae > Neoceratodus > Neoceratodus forsteri. The sequence continues at coordinate 480,923,347 of CM028130.1, read as the reverse complement.
AATTTGGTGTAAAAGACCAAAAAATGGCAGTTATGTGTGTTCGTAGAAATTTTTATATGCACGCATGTAACTTTGGTTATTTTTAATATTTTGACTCCAAATTGTCAACATAGCCGTTGTTTCACACCATCTCATGAAGAGTAAAGCTGTCATTTTTCACATCCTGCCTGAAACGTATTTTCGTACCTGTGGCGCGGAATGGCACAGTCTCTGCACAAAATCACCTTTCGGGATAGAGTACTGAAATTATACTGCCACTGTTCATGAGGTGGGGGTCCCAAAAAGCCCATGTTGAAAATTTGTAGCAAAAATACCAACAAACGCCCAAGTTATGTGCGCTCATTTAAATTTTCCTACGCATGAGTGCAACTTCGTCAATTCTTAATATTATCACTCCAGATTTTCAACATAGCCATTTTTCCACACTGCCTCATGAACAGTGTAGTTGTCATTTCTCACATCCTGCCCAAAACATGTTTTCGCACCTGTGGCATGGAATGGCGCAGTTGTTGCGCAAAATCACCTTTCGAGATGGAGTAACAAAATGATAGCACCACTGTTCATTAAGCAGGGTACAAAAAGCCCAGGTTGAAAATTTGGAGCAAAAATACGAACAAAAGACAGAGTTACGTTCGTTAGTTGAAAATTCCCTACGCACCTGCGTAACTTTGCTGATTTTTTTTTTTATTTTTGACACCAGATTTTCAACCTAGCCATTTCTTCACACAACCTCATGAGCAGTACAACAGTCATTTCAAACATCCTGTTGAAAATGAGTTTCAACACCTGTGGTGTGGAATGGCGTTTTGCCACATATTAAGAAATTTTCACCTATGAGGTTTATGAGGTATGATGATAAGAAGACTAAGTTGAAAATTTGGGGTCAAAATGTGAAAAAATTACAAGGGGTGCATAAGCAGGGGTGTCACCAGCAGAAGGAGGGTGATAGTGATGCAGTTATATAAAAGCCTGGTCAGGCCTAACAGCGGGTAGGTCGTGTCAGATGAATCTGATACATTTCTTTGACTGGGTGATGAATAAAGTTAATCGGGGGCATGAACATTGCCTGCCTCAGTTTCAGCAAGATCTTCTATACCATCTCACATAAGAGGCTTGTAAACAAGATTGGTAGTCTGGGCATGGTAGACAAGGTGGCGAACTGGGTTAGGAACTGGCTAACAGACAGGATACAGAGGAGGGTGGTAAATAGGGTACAATCTGGGATGGGGGGGTGACCAGCGGGGTACTGCAGGAATCAGTCCTTGGGACAGTCCTGTTCAGTGTCTTGATTAGTGACATTGCAGAGGGTCTGGAAGGAAAGGTCTGCCTGTTTGCAGATTACACCAAGATCTGCAACAGGGTGGATTCTCCGGAAGGGATGGAGAAAATGAGAATGGACCTAGGCAGGATTGAGAAATGGTCTGAGGAGTGGCAACTGAGGTTTAAATCGAAGAAGTGCAAAATTATGCACCTGGACATAGAAACCCTTGGGAGAGCTACAGGATGGGGGGCAGTTGCTGACAGTCACCAAGGAACAAAGGGACCTCAGGGTTATAATTTCACATGACATGAAAATGTCAAAGCAGACTACAAAGACAGTGAGGAGGGCCAGTGGCATGCTGGGGTGCATAAGCAGGCGTATCACCAGAAGAAGGAGGGAGGTAGTGATGACGTTATATAAAACTCTGGTCAGGCCTCACATGGAGTACTATGTGCAGTTCTGGAGGCTGCACCTTCAAAAGGGCATAAACAGGCTGGTGACAGTCCAGAGAAGGGCGACTAGCATGGTACAGGGCTTGCTCCCTCACCTACATACATATGCACATCTGTGCAAGACTTTGAGCACAGGGTCCAATACTATTACACTACCTCAGAAAGTAAGGAAATTCATTGCAAAAAACTTTGTTAATGCATCAGCACACCGTCTCCAGCGCCGCTTCCCTTCTCTTGCAACAGTGCTGACCCTCATCTGGCGCCTGACCCTTCACGCTGTTTACTGCACTCTGACAACTATTACAAACAACCTTCCCTATCAATTTATGTCAACCACCTATGGTACTCATACTTTTTCCCTTTATCAGTCCCAGCATTCATGTACCCTGCTCAGCATACCTATTCCAATTTCATCTCGTTTACCAAGGACAATTAGATGAAAACAGAAAAGGACCTCCTGGCCCACCTACTCTAGTCTGCTGTAAGGTCCCTACCTACTATGCTGCCATAGATCCTAATTGCTCATGGTATAAAGAAGGGATGTCCCCCAGCACCACCTTATGGATCTGGGGGTCACCATATGTGAAGACCTGAAGGTGGCAAAGCAGTGTGGTAAGGCAATAGGAAAGGCTAGTAGGATGTTGGGGTGCACAGGAAGGGGTATCACCAGCAGAAGAAGGGAGGTATAGTTACCCCTATATAGATGAATGGTGAGGCCACACGTGGGATGGTGCTGCAGCATGGGAGGTCTTGTGGGTATGCAGACTAGACTCGCCGTTGGGCTTTTTTTGGAAAACATCAAATTGTTTAACAAGCAACCAATGTTCAGTATTGACACATGCTTGTTTATATAAGGTCTTGGATTATGCTACGGGTTTGGCTGATACTGGGAGGAGACTTCACTTTGACCCTTTCTCCTCAACTAGATTCATCTAATCCACAGGCCTATAGGACCACTAATGCAGTACGATACCTAAAGGGGACCTTTGAACACTTAGGCATTGTGGACATATGGCGAAAGTTATTCCCTTCTTCCAAAGGTTACACTTATTTTTCAGGGTGCCACCATACTTATTCAAGATTGGATTATTTTTTTTATAACCTGTGAATATTTTTTCGTAGTCCAATATATTTCTATAGGCCCCAGACTTCTTTCGGACCACCATTCTCTACCCTTAAACTTGATCTGGGGAAAATTAAAAAACGAACATTATCCCCTCTTTATTGCAAGACCCACAATATATTGAACATATCCAAACGCGCAGGGCTCCAGATAAGGAGAGTACCGACTTATTTTACTCACCCCATTTTAGGAAATACTCTTCAAAAATTTTTTTAGTGAGTACCGATACTCACCCAACATTTGTAAAAACTCCATACTCCAAAGTATAGTGCTTCATGACACAACTGTTGATTCAAAAGGAGCATTTTCCCCCAAATTTACAGTACTTGTACCCATATCAATTTTGTTTTACTCACCATATTTTAAAACTGTTGAGTAAATTACTCCTACCTGCCAACATTATCTGCAGCATTGTTGGCACCTGATCAATTCTTACCTAGAAAAACACTACATTGTTTTTATAAATGTACTCCTCACTCTACCTTATCCAGACAATTTGTATGCATCTGAATTTGATTTTACTCACCTCACTTTCAAAATGAGAAGTACAGTACTCATCCTAAAAAAAACTTATCTGGAGCCCTGCAAATGTATAACCCACAAATTTTACGAGATAATAATACATCTCAAGTTTCAGATACAATTTTGTGGGATACTTTGAAAGCAGTGATACGAGGTGAAACAGTAGCTTATTCAGTCCAAAAGAAACATAATCTAGAGGCAAAATATGACTCCCTGCTCCAACAACTCCAAACTTACCAACTTTTTATGTTGTCTTGCGCCTGCACAAGAAACATGTTGCGGTAACTTCGGAATAGCAGGTTTTGGAGGCACAGTCCTGTTGTGGCCTATGGCACCACTACTTTTTGGGGCTGGGCTCCGTGGCACGAATTAGATTGCACGCTGTCTATGACAGCAGTGCAAAAGCGTGTCCACCACCTTGAAAGGTTTTTTACCGCTGCAATGAGGGAGCTCCACCTCATTGCAGGGCATGCCTTTCCCGGTGTAAGTTTCAGTGCGTCATGGTGGCGGGTGTGCCGTCCACCTGGCACAGTCACCAGAAAAGTCAACTTGGGGGGGGGTGCCAGTACACATCATCACCCCCACCTCTTTATTTGCCAACGGGTGCCCAATCCCGTTGGCTGTAATCCCATCCCAATTCATCTGCCGACCGAGGGCCCAGTCCCCATCGGGCATCACCCCCAACACTCTTTGTTTGCCGATGGGGTGCCCAATCCCCATCTGCTGCAGTCCCTCCTGAACCCCCATCAGGTGACACCCCTCCCAGTTCATTTGGCGACAGGGGCCCAATCCCTAGTCTGCATCATCCCCCAAACCTCTTTTTTTGTTGCTGACAGGGTGCCCAATCCCCATCGGCTCCAGTCCCCCCCAAAGAAAAAACATGCAGGTGTCACCCTGGGAGCCCACCTCAGCATGCAAATGTACCTGTAAAAACAAAAACCTTCCCGCAATGTTGTTTTTCCCCCATAAAGTAGAAAATGGTCCCTCGCAGTCTGCAGCTCCCTCCCCAAACCCGCGCCCACCCACTGCGTGTCCCACCTTTCCACACCCTCCCTCGCCCAATACTTGCCTCTGGAGCCTGGCGCGACGAGCTTCTGTGGACCTGGAACACGTTTGCACTCTTCAAAGCCAACTGCGAACTGAAGAAATGCCAGTAAGCTGTATAATGGCATAAATAGGGTTTTTTCAACTTTGATGCATATCTCTGGCATTTTTGGCAATATTGGCACCAAATTTTCAACATAGGGTTATTGGGACCCCTCCTCATGAATTCAGTTTTTGTCAAGGCGTTATTCGGTCCCGAAAGGTGATTTTGCTGTCACAGCGTGGAATCACCCTTCGGGACTGATTAATGAAACGACTGTGCCACTGTTCATGAGGTGGCCTCTCAAAAAGCGTATGTTGGAAATTTGGTGAACAAATTTTAAAAAATGACTGTTTTACGAAAGCGCTAAGCAGTTTCCACGCACACCGTAACTTTGTGAATCTGTAATATTACTCCAGATTTTCAACATTGGCATTTTCCACACCGTCTTATGAACAGTACAGCTGTCATTTTTCATATCCTGGCCAAAATATGTTTTCGCACTTCCGGCGCAGAATAACGTTGTCGCTGTGGGAAATCAGTGTTTGGGACAGAGTAAGAAAATCACAGTGACACTGTTCATGAGCAGAGGTCCTAAAATACCTGTGTTGAAAATTAGGTGACAAACGTCCATACAATGACTGTTTTACAAGCGTGCGTTGTGCAGTTTCCACGCATGCTCGTAACTTCGATAGTTTTTAATATTTGTACTCCAGATTTTCACCATCGCCATTTTTTTCACACCTCCTTATGAACAGTACAGCTTTCATTTCCCACATCCTACCTGAACTGTGTTTTCGCACATCGGCGCGCAGTGGCACAGTTGCTGTAGAAAAACAATGTTCAGAACAGAGTAAGAAAATCACAGTAACACTGTTTACGAGCACAGGTCCCAAAATGCCTATGTTGAAAATTTGGTGACAAAATTTTATAAAATGACTATGTTACAAGTGTGCATTGCGCAGTGTCCATGCACAGTCGTAAGTTTGAGAATTTGTAAGATTTTTTTTTTTTAGTTGTTTAACCAGGAGTAGCACACTAAGCTGAAAGCTTTCTTTACAGGTGGAACCTGGGGGCGCAGGAAAGTTAAGTGACTTGCTCAGGGTCACGCAGTATGCAGGTGGAAACTGGGGAATTCAAACCCAGGTCTGGTCTGCTGTATGTCACCAGATTTGCGGCTCAGAGCCTTAAACCACTGCTCTATACTGCCTCCCATTACTCATTTTCACTCCAGATTTTCAATGTTGTCATTTTTGCACACCTTCTTATGAACAGTTCAGCTGTCATTTGTCACATCCTGCCCGAAATGTCATTTCGTACATCTGGCGCACAATCACACGGTCGCTGTGGGAAATCAACGTCAGGGTAGTTTAAGATAATCATAGTGCCACTGTTCATGAGCAGAGATCCCAAAATGGCTATGTTAAAAATTTAGTGAAATAATTCCACTAAATGACTGTGTTACGAGGCGTGCGATGTGCAGTTTTCACACACGCTCGTAACTTTGAGAATGTTTAATATTTTCACTCCAGATTTTCCACATTGCGATCTCTTCACACCTCCTTATCAATAGTGTAGCTGAAATTTTCATGTGGTGCAGAATGGTGTGGTCACTGTGGGAAATCAACATTCGAGACAGATTAACAAAATCACAGGGGCACTGTTCATGAACAGAGGTCCCAAGTGCTTTCATGAGGTGGGGTCACAAAAAGGCCATGTTTTAAAATTTGAAGTGCAAATACTAACACACGCCCAGGGTGTTAGGGTTTCTAACTATTATATCTCACCCTGTACAGACTAACAGGCATCAGGGGTGTGTGTCTTTGGATTGTCTGCTGTACTGCTCACACCATTGGTCCTCCACCTCCACCTTGCAGCCACTGACAGGCATCAAGGTGTGTCTTGGACTCTTCAGCCCCAAAGTTCAACCCATTCTCCTATGCTGCACCCATCTCAATGTACTTCCTTATGAAATGGGGTGAGCATAAGGCCAGATGACCCCAAGGAACACTGCGACACTTGTCAGACTCTGCAGGGTAGGGAGAGGTGAAATAGCATGAGCGTTATGGCCAGCGACCCAGAACGCACACCTCAATGCCAGTCGCTGTATGCAGGGTGGGGTGGGGTTGATGTTGGTTCTGTAGTTCACCTGCTACTTCTATTATGTGTCTCCCTAACTCCTGCACTACCAATGCCAAAATCAGCAAGACAACATTCGGCATTGACAAATACTTGTTTGTAGAGAGGGGGATAAAGAATTACAGATGAAAATCAGAGATACTAAAACTGAATTACAAAAAGTAATGGATTTAAAAGTCCAACAGACTTTGATATACCTTAAGCAATCCACAGTAGCTATGAGGGAGAGACTAGGGGATCCTGCAAGTTGGTATGTAAACCTAGGATGCGTAAAAAGGTCTCAACCATTCTGAAAATTAAACATCCAGACACTAAACAAATATTACATCAGGAAGAACAGATCCGATCTGCTTTTGCATCTTACTATTAAAACCTTTACCAAACTGCCCCCCCCCACCCCACAACTGCAGAAGCTAGAAATCAGTTCTTAATGCAGTTGCGATTCCCGAGGCTTATGGATGTCCAATGCACGGTCTTAGAGGCTCTGATAAGAGCAGAGGAGGTTCTAAAACAAATTCTAGCCACAAAGACACCAAAGTGTCCTAGGCCTGACAGCTTTATAACCGAATGGTACAAAACATTTTCCGGACTACTTCTCCCAACTATGCTCTTAGCTTATAGAGCGGTTGCAGAAGGTTTTGGCAGCTGTTCCCAAACCAGATAAGGATATTATGGAAACAGCATCATATTGTCTAATTTCTATTTTAAATGTTGATTATAAAATTTATATGGCAATCTGGGCTTCCTGACTGGAACTGCTCCTCCCTCTACTTACACAGCCAGATCAAGCTGGCTTTATTAGGCAAAGAAATACAAGGGATAATATCTGACGTACTTTGTTACTGATGAAATGTATCCAGACCAGGCAGATCACGACTGCCCTGCTCAGTTTGGATGCTGAAAAGGCATTTGACTGGGTGTCCTGGGATTTTCTCTGGGAAACCCTGTCTGCCTTTCATTTCCCGGACTCCTTTTTAAAGTGAATTAAAAACACTTACCATAGCTCCCAAGCTTATATTTGCATAAATGGTGCTGTTTCGCCCCTATACCCTTGCAGCATGGCACACATCAGGGCTGCCCCTTTTCCCCACTTTTATTCACCCTTTACATGGAGCTTTTAGCAGCGGCTTTGAGGGGTGAAGGATGGGTTGAGGGGGTCCCTCTGGGGCAACAGGAATATAAGATCTCCCAGTTTGTAGATGATGTCCTTCTCACTGTTCTGTCTCCCGAAACGCTGATACTTGTCATTTGGTAAATACTGCATAAATTTCAAATGATGGCTGATTTTAAACTCAAGGGTCCCGATATTCAGACTTGCGCTTGCTGCGGCGCAAATGGTTGCTCCGTGCAACTGAGTTGCGCCGGAGCAACAAAGGGATATATTCAAAAGAGATGTGCCATGGCAAATCTCATCTGAATATATCAAAAAATGCCTGCGGCACAAATACAGTGCACGGGCACATCCCCCTGACAGGTCTGAATACCAGGAATGGGAAATGCGCCAGTGCCTCAGAGATATGCCGGGTGCAAATTCCTAATATTCAGACCAAAATATGCAAATGGGGTCATGGGGGGTAGCCACCCATGGCTGGTGGCTGCTGTGTTGTGCCTTGCAATACAGCAGCTCACCTGTGGGTGGCTACCACTTGAGCATGATTTTTACATGCTCAGCTTTGTGCCCATGTATGCGACACATCTCCGGGTTGTGCTGGCAGATGCGCCGCATATCTCGGCTGAATATCGAGATGTGCCACATATGCATGGGAACGCCCCCTGGAGAAGCGCTGCATATTTTATCTTTGCACCACGGCGCATCGTGAATTGCGCAGTGCATTTCCCCCTTTTGAATATAGCCCCGGGGTGCATGTCTGAGGTTGCACCGTCGCAATTCAGTTGCACCAGGCGCAACTCCTTTGAATATCAATATATCCAGGTCCTTCTATTAAATTTTGTCCCCTCTGCAACATTGAAGAGGACATATATATATATTTTTTTTTTTTAGTTGTTTAACCAGGTATAGCACACTAAGCTGAAAGCTTTTTTACAGGAGTGACCTGGGAGCACAAGGAGGTTAAGTGACTTGCTCAGGGTCACACAGTATGCAAGTGGAAGCTGTGGGATTCAAACCCAGGTCTGGTCTGCTGGATGTCACCAGATTTGCAGCTCAGAGCCTTAGACCACTGCGCTATACTGCCTCCTATCCCCTGTGATGGTCCCGAACCAAAGTCAAATACCTAGGTATTCATATTCCCAAGGACCTAAACACTATTGACCTGGTTAATTTCAAGCCTTTATCACTACAAATGCAAAATGATCTGACTAAATTGGGAAAACTCTGCCTCACTTTTTTCAATGTATAGAAATAATTCACATGAATATTCTTCCCCGCCTATTATATTTTTTTCAAAATATCCCAATTTTTCTACCTAGCTTCTACTTCAAATCCTGGAATAAATTAATATCCAACTTCATATGGGGAGGCCAGAGACCTAGGGTACGTTTTTCTCTCCTTCTTTTTCAGCTCCTTGGAAAAATATTGAATTTTCAATTAACGATCTATATGATATTGAAAAGATAATGTTTGCCACCAGGGGACGGTGTCCCCAACTCAGTCTTTTCACCAAATATACTGATAATATATGTTAAAGAGTGGGATACCATTTAAAAAAAATCAACCCACTTTACAAGATTTATTTTTCTTCAGTAGACTGTTGTTGGAGGATGAGTATTTTCCGCTGACGCTATATATGTTTTTTTTCCTATTGGCGACAGTTGGGGCTTATTTACATTTACAGTTTCTATCCCCTAATGGCATTATTCCTTTTGATACTTTACAGCTGGATTACGGACTTCCTGATCGGGATCTGCTCCGATACTTGCAAGTTAAAAATGATATATTATGACAACATTCAGATATTTTAAAACTACCTACACCATTGCCCACTCTTTTAGCCATGCTGCTGGATCTGGTGACTGGCCATCCATGGCGGTCACCTGATAGGTATCTTATGTAAAATTTTGAGAGAATACTTGGGAGCCTCAACTCAAACCGTTTTGGAGGGTTGGAATAGGGACCTCTCGGTATCTCCTGTCTCCTGGGCAGAAACAACCATAGCAACCATAACAATTACAGCCTCCCATATATGGAGAGAATTTGAGTGGGAATGTCAATATCGATTCTTCTGCTGCCTAGCAGTCCTTCAAAATGTCTCCCAGCACTTATGGTGCTTGTTGGAGGGGATGTAAATGTAGTTTGGCAGATTTGGGCCATATTTTTTTCTATGCCCCATGTTATTGCCTTTTTCGTGCTCACTACAGGAGAAGTTGCAGGACTGCTTGGGTGAGCGGGTGGAACTTACAGAAGAAATGTTACTGTTGTCGATCTTTCCAGAGCATCACCCATCATGGCATAAAACTGTGCTGCCCGTTTATCTTTTGGCAGCCAAAAAAGCAATAACACATAAATGGATGACCACCGCCATACCCACAATTTCGTGGAGACAGATTTTCATGGATATATATAAGCTTGAAAATTTGACTGCAGAAATCCACAACAGGCTCACTCCTTTTAGGGTCAAATGGCAGAGGTGGATTTGGTACATGGCACAAATAGATGCAGATTTTGTACCCTAATAACGGAGTGACAGGGCTTAGCAGGGTGCCTCTTCAGACGTGGTATAGGGCTCTAGATATACCCTTACCTTATGTAATAGTGTGCATTGAGTGCTGTGGACTCAGACTTAGTGCTGGTTCTGTGAGAATGTATCCAAATCTTGAGAGTTTGTTTTATAATTCAGGGTTGTAGCTGTTAACAACACTGAGATTCTGTGACCTTTTATAAGCATGAATGTATGTCCTGAAATTTTCAGGGCTAGTGCAGTAGTTCTACCTACTCTGTACTGATTTACTATGTTTCTGTTTAAGAAGCTTCATTTAATAAAAACTATATTAAAAAAACAAACTAGCATCAGTCCTGGACTCGATGTCCAGGCAGTAGTTTTTTCTGAAGGTGTAGACTGCACTCCAGGTAGCCCACTTCACCATAGGTAATGAACAGCTGTGAATAGGGATTCCTGAGGTCCTTAGTATGAGTAATGTAATAGCTGAGAGACCATTTTACGTCCAAGATATGAAGCTTCACTTCACCTGAACTGGATTTGGCTGTGAAAAATGTAGGAAGGGTGATGGACTGGTTCAAATGAAACTCAGATACCGCCTTTGGAAGGAATTTCCCATTATTCCTAAGAACTATCTTGTCCTTATGGAAGATAGTATAATTAGGATCAGTGCTGAGAGCTTGGAGCACACACTCTTATTCTTACTGAAGTGATTGCCACCAGGAAAACAGTTTTCCATATGACATAATTCAGGTCAGCTGTAGCCACTGGCTCAAATTCAAATCCCAAGGAGAGACTGGTTCCCTAACAGGAGGGAACATATGTGCCAATCCTTTGAAATTTTTTGTAAAAATAGGGTGTGAAGCTATTGTTCTAGGGACGTGGATATAATGATTAATTCACACTTCTAACTCCATGAATTCTTCAATATGATTAACTATTGCAGTTAACCTCCTGTGTTGAACTGTCCCAGAGAGTAATGGAACATATGCAAATGTTGGAACATTCATTGGCTCATGCCACCATACAAACTTATGTCCCGGAGAGTAATGGAACATATGCAAATGATGGAACATTCATTGGCTCATGCCACCATTCAAACTGCTGCCTTTACCAACTGCTGCATTCTGTAGTGCTCAGATTTCATTTCTCTGCCTGCCTAGTAAGATGCCTCAGAGATCACTCCTTAACTTGACTAACTTTTTTTATTATTCCATTTTTTGTTCTCCCCTCCACTGTGGAGTGGGTGGTGAATTGTCTGGCTGCCGGCACCCGCACCCCCAGACCAGGTCTGTCCCACGACACGCTCTCCCCACACAAGCCTGGCACACGGAGACCCCCCAGGGACCCGGAATCTTGGGACTTGGGGGGTGCACTTCTTGTGTCTGGGGGCGCAGAGCACGGCCATCAGCCGCCATGATCGCCCCGCAATTTTTCCGACATATTTTTACCCCCACGGAGCCAGTCGTGCAATGGCGGTAGTGCATGGATATGCCGAAGCCTGCCGTGCTCAAACCCTAGACTGTGCATGCCCTCTCAGTGCCCCTGACCTCCGCCATGTGCCGCAGCAGAATGATGCAGTGCCCCTACCCACCCCAGAGAAAGGAGAGCTGTCACGGGATGCTCAATCCTTTGTCTCTCTGCCAACCCCACTGACCCGGGTCCGTTCCTGAACCCGGGTTGCTGGCGCGCTGCAAGGTGTAGCGTCCAGCGCCTCAACCCTTAGCACCACTGGGCTGGCAACTTCACTAACTTTTTATTTATTTTTCCATGGAAAGTAAACCGTTTTCATTTATACTTTAGTGCTGCCCTTATTTCTTAGTTTTATTGAGTGTAATGCTAGTTTTAGTGTTTTTTTACTTCAGTTTGCGGTTCCACAGCGGTTCTGCGTAACCAAAGAGGAAACGATATATAGTTGTTTTAACTCGTTATTTGGTCTTAAATTTGGAACTGTTCTGATATTTAGCTAGATTTGTTGACTTTTTGGTCAGATGCGGTTCTTTCCCGGTTGGGAACCGTTGGCATTATTTGGATGTCTGACTAAATCCGATTGTTTAATTTAATTCTTTAAATTCGGTCCAGGAACCATCTTTAAGTTACCCAATTCAGTACTTATAATGTGGGAAGTTATGTCAGAAAGGCTGAAAAAGAAAACAGGGCCTACTGTTTTCGAAAAAAAAAAACGCTTGAAGTGTGAAGTGTTTGCCAAGGCTGACAAACATGAATTATGCCTTTTCTGTTTGGGTGCTTCATACTTTCAGGCAGACTGTGATATTTGTAAAACTTTTAGCACTAAACTGTCAAAAAGAGAACCAAATGGTTTAAAATGTCCACTCTCGCAGCTCCCACTGAACCTTCCACTGAGGTACCAAGTCCTTCCTCCTCAAAGAAAGACAAAACAAAGGAATTGTAACCAGCTTCTTCAGATAAAAGTGAGTCTTCTAAACCAAAGCATACTGTGGAACCAGCGTGGAGTCAGTTCTGGCTAAGAAAAAACAAACAAAAACATGTCACCGCACCTCTTGCTGAAACAGCAAAGGAGCTCTCGGTGGACAAACCAGCCATGCCATCGGCCGAGGCATTTGCACAGGCTGTAAAGGTGCTGCAAGCCTTGCAATCTGCAGCCTTACAAGTCCCCATTCCAGTTTCAGGAAAGCAGGTACCGGCGGTATCGGTTCCGGCAATGGCTCCATCATCGGTTCAGCTGCCGGTTCCTTACTCCCAGGACACTACCTATGAGTATTATGTAACCCCTAGATGGCGCTATCCCAGGGGCTACTACCCCTGCCTGATTTGCCACTAACAGGTTGAGGGGCCTGGATCCAATGGCGGGTGCCTCCACCCAGAGGTCAGGGTTTGCAATAGTTAAACTAACTTGGTCACAGCCCTCTGGGGACACTGCAACCCCTTTCTTCCCACTAGTGGCCCACACAATATATCAGAATTACCTTCACAGTATACACTTACCCTCAGGTCTGGTTCCGCACTGGGACCTCCTGTGAAATGAGATACAGTGCAACAATCACAGTACAGTACTTTAACATAGACAAATACCTCAGGCAGTATAACTTTGCTGAAACAAGCAGCTCTGATTTATTTAGGGGATATAACAAGGACAGGGGAAATCAGGTTAATTAGCTTATCACTCTAATAATTACTTCATGGCTCTGTGTGCACAGGCCTATCCCTATCAGTTACTGTCCCTGGGTACCCAAGCCCTAGTGGCTAGTCCAAACTGTGGCAGCTGGTAGGGGCCCTTTCACACAGAGAAAAGGAGAATTAAACAGTTAGCAGTACAGTAATTCCATTTGGATTTAATGTGGCAATTCAACAGGAGCGACCTGAATTAGTACTCACGACCTCCAAATAAGATAGGGTCCTTCAATGTCAGCAGGGCTCACTTGAGGTACACAAACCTCTTCACACATCCATATAAAAGAAACACTATACCAGGCAGGCTGCATCTGTATCCCGATCAATTACTGCACAATACCGGGAGAACACACAGCAGATTCAGTTCTGACAGACCGAGTGCAATTTTCAGCAATTCCTCCAGTCTTCTACAGGGTGAGCCTGGTTTCTACTCTTCAGAGATCCTTTGATTCTTTTCACAGGACGGATTCAGTCCTAACAAGCTGTTACACAAGCTGAAGCCGGAACTCTGGGCCTTACACACGTTTTTGACTAAAACTGCACACTGAAAAAGCACAGGGCTCCTTCCTTCTTCACTGCCAAAGCTCAACTGAAACTCCAACCGACAAAACCGGGCACTTCCTTTGAGTTCCTCCCAGTTCTTGACTGGATTGGCTGTCACTCACAATAGACTGCTGCTGTTGGTCCAAAAGGCACTGAAGTCTAAACTACATCTCCCAGAGTCACTGCCCATACAATCCTCTTGTGGCTGGCTCAGATTATGAGTCCAAGTTCTGATTCGTCCAAGGCACCATTTTAGAGCTAGCTACCCCACACTGATTGGTCCAGTTCAGCAGTTCAAAACTAGAATGGGAACTAGCAGACACAGTTCTGACTGCAAAGAAAGCAGGTTAGACAAACTGTAATTTCATTATTACTCTAAATAATTTCTGGCAAACAGTTACATCTTTCAGATAGGTTCCTTTGCACTCCTAGTGACTGCAAAATGAAGTGAATTGGCAGCAGCTTGAGTGGTACTCAATCAAAGAAACACACAGTCCCCATACAAACTAATTATGTCTGCAAGCAGACAGCTCTTAAAGACAGTACCAGAGGTTCTAAAACACTCACTGATAAATGGCTTAAATGCCAAACACCATTCAGGCTTGGAGCATTCAAGCAAGCTCCTGGAAGTCTTTTGGGAACCCCCATTTGCAGGGGGGTTACACCCTTCCTGGCCTGGGAAAGCTTGACGTCCGTGTCAAGCAAGTACCCCCATAAGTTTCAACTGCAACCATATACATTTGCATTAGGCTGCATGTAATCATCAGTCAATATATCATTTTACCAAGAACACATTTCTGAAACATTGCAGTACGTCACTCTTTACACAGTATTACATACACATTGTACCATAACTCAAGTTATTACCTCTTGTACATGAAACCTGAAGAGAGGGCCCTTCCTATCAGTTACCTTGGGGCTGGATGGGCAAGGGCACCATACTTAGAGGGCAACACAAGTAACTTGGAGTTAGCACTGATGCTCAGTTTGGGCAATGAGCTGGGACACATACACTCCTTTATGGACAACATTGAGAGGCAAGTCCACAGGCCTCACAAGTGAATCATAACTGAGGTGCACCACAGGCTTTACAGCTCGACCAGTCTTTCTAGGGGGAACTGTTATAGTCTCTGCACTCTGAGCCTCATTTTCAGCATTGTCCTCACTTGTCAGGGGAGTCTCCATGGGGTAGAGAGCTAGAACTTGGGGCACTTCGGCTCCAGGAGTTACAGTTTCTGAGTCCACAACATTTGGCTCGCATGGAGAGCTTTCGACACTGGCAGTGGACTGTCAGGGCACTCAAAATACTCTTCTTGTTGGGTGTATCACCAGTCTGCCCCAATCTATCATTTTCCTCCTGAAAGCTCAAACAGTTCAACCATGCACAATGATTCCATTTCATCTGATCTGATGCTTTGCACTTCACTTTCTGGGAGCATTGGCTCCAGGGATGAAGCTGGGGCTTAGACAGTCCAGAAGGCCCAGCTTCATCTCCAGTATTGACTGGGGATTGCCCCGAAACAATTGACTCAGTTCGTAAGAAGGATAGTATTCAAAGTCACTCTCACTTTCTTCCGATATGGACTGACAGTCATGCTCAACTGGGACTTGTGGAGGGAACACTTTAACTTTGCTTCTGTAGGTGCAGACTTTCTTGATCTTTTCTTAGCAGCAGCTCTAGTCACTGGTCCAGAGGGGCATCTTCTAGGGCTCAGACTCAATTAAGATTTGTCCAATGGGCAGTAAATGATTTCTATGCATTGTTTTTACATCTTTTGAATTATTCTCAGGCCTTACTTTGTACACTGGCAGATCATCTAGTTTGCCCACTACAATGTGAGGGAGATGGTGCCATCTGTCAGCAATCTTGTGCTTGCCATGCAGTCCCAGATTTCTTAGCAATACCCGATCTCCCTCCTGGAGTTCCTGTGCTTTCACCTTTATCATACCTTTCTTTGTTGGCCAGATTTCTTTTGGCAGCCATGGTTTGAGCCAGTTGGTACGCATGAGTTAGCTGGGCTTTAACTTTTGCACATACTGTAAATAGTTGTCAGCTTGAACCCCATCAGAGAGACCCCAAAACACATCTACTGGTAGTCGAGCTTCTTCCAAACATCAGGCGGTAGGGAGAATCCAGTGGCATCACTTTTGGTGCAGTTATAAGCATGTACCAGGGTGCTAATTTGTTGGCTCCATCTAGGCTTGTCCTTTGGGTGCAGGGTGCCTAGCATATCTAGCAAAGTGCGGTTGAAACGTTCAGGCTGTGGGTCCCCTGGGGGTGGTAAGGAGTGGTTCTGGACTTTCGCACTCCCACAGAGAAAGCATCTCTTTGATCAGATCGACTCTCAAAGTCTCTCCTTGATCAGAATGGATTCTTTGTGGAGCCATAGTGAACAAAAAGTTTTCTACAAGTACTTTGGCCACAGTGGATGCTTTCTGGTCTTTGGTGGGAAAGCTTGGGCATATCTCGTGAAATGGTCAGTGACCACCAGCACATACTGATATTTCTTTGATCTGACTCCAAACTCAGAAAATCAATACAGACCAGCTCCATGGGTGCACTGGTGGTGATGTTAACAAGGGGCAGCCCTCTGGGCAAAGCTTTCCTCTGTAAGCAGCGACTACAAGTTTGAATGTGTTGCTCCACATCAGCCCCCATCTTAGGCCAATAGAATCTGGATCTCACCAAGTCAAGTGTTCTGTCTATACCAAGGTGCCCCATGTGGTTGTGCAAGGACCTCAGTACTGAGTCTCAAAGGCAGTGGGCAGCACTAGTTGTTGTTTGTCTACTTGTCCCCTCTGTCTACTGTTTCTCTGTACAACAGTTTATTGATCAGTTTCAACTTAGGACCTTCTTTTGTATAACAGTGCAGTTCTCAAATCAGTGAGCGTAATTTGGACACATCTTTTCCTGCATAGAGGGCTTCTAAAGCTGCTTTGATCATGGGATCGCGAGGATTGAGCCGCGAATACTGTCATTGTCCAGCTGAGGCAGTGCACCAATGTCTATTGCAGAAAAGTGGCAACAAGCAGCAGGTATGCAATTCTCAGAGGCTCCCAAGCAATCCACCATGCAGTCCACTGCGTCCGTGGACATTTGTTCCTCCCTGTCAAACTTCCGGCAGAGTGCCCGAATGTCAGGTTCTGCCAATCGGACCCAATCATTCTGGGGAACAGGCCTCGGGAGAGAGCATCAGCATCTATGTGGTTCAGACCTGCTCAGTATTAGAGAGCATAGTCATATGTAGATAATGCAGAAAGCCACCTATGGCCAGTGGCATCCAACTTAGCTGAGGTCTGCACATAGGTCAAAGGATTATTGTCAGTTTTACTAGTATTTTAGCCCCATACAAGTACTCATGGAATTGGTCAACAATAGCCCACTTCAAAGCTAGAACTCTAACTTATGTACAGGATAGTTCTTTTCGGATGGGGTCAGGCTTCTACTGGCAAAGGCCACTGGTCTCAGGCCATTCTCATGCTCTTGGTACAACACAGCCCCAACCCTTGCAAGCTAGCATCAGTGTGCAGGACGTAAGGTTTTCTTGATCGGCATGAGGCCAGCACTGGAGCATGGGTGAGTTGATATATGATCTCATGAAAAGCAGTCTCACAATCAGGAGTCCAGCGGCCCCAAATACTTCCCGGATGAAAATACACTCTTTCAGTCTTGAGGACGCTGACCTTTGGATTTTTGTGGGTTGGGGGATACCCTGAGTAAGGTTAAGTAAAGGGCGGATCACTCTTGAATAGTCCTTGATGAAGCGCCGATAATAACCACAGAATCCAGGAATCTTTGCAGTTCTTTTAGATTTTTGGGCTGTGGCCAGGTGGTCAAGGCCTCAACTTTACTTGGGTCGGTCTCTATTCCTCGGTGGATACTATGTGTCCACATACTTTACTGATGTTTGAAAGAATTGACACTTATCAATGGACAGTTTAAGGCCAAAGTCCTCCAGTCGGTCCAATACCTTAAATAATCTGCTCTCATGTTCCTCCAGTGAGCTGCCAAACACAATAACATCATCTAGGTATACCAGGCACTCTAGTAAGTTCATGTCCCCACTGCACGCTCCATCAATCGTTGAAAAGTGGCTGGGGCACCTGAAATCCCTTGAGGCATCCTTATGAATTCATAGAAAGCCGGACAGATAAAGGCCGTCTTCTCACGGTCCTCTGGGGCCATCGGGATCTGGTAGTACCCACTCGGAGATCCAGCACAGAGAACCACTTGCTCCCGTTTAGGCAGTCCAAAGCATCCTGAATGCGGGGCATTGTGTACTGATCAGGATAGTCCGGCGGTTTAAGGTGCGATAATCCACACACATCCTTACTGTTCCATTCTTTTTCCTCACTACACAATGGGGAAGCATAAGGCTTCTGATTCTTGTATTACACCAGCAGCTAACATCTCTTGCAGATGCCGTCTCACATCATCTATGTCAGCAGGTGCCAGGCGTCGAGACCTCTCACGCAAATGGTCTTTCGTCATGCAGCCGGATATTGTGCTCAGCTCCTTGCACGATCCTACATCCCATTCCTTTAAAGAAAACACCGGCTCTCTGGGCAAGCTTCTCACTGATCCTCACTTTCCATTCAGCTGGCAGCGGGGAGTCGCGAAATCAAACAAGTCAGGCGTTACTCTGTCATTCTTCCTGAACTCTTGCTGCTGGGTAGCACTGCAGTGTCTGCACAATGCACATTAGCCAGGATGCAACCTCTGTTTACTCAAATGTCTCTTTCAGACACATTATGAACTTGGACCATTACCCTTCTGGCATAAGCATGGGCTCTAGCGGGCAAAATACTGAGCTTGACCAGCAGTCCTCTGGCAATTTTCCATCGCTGGTGCATCCAACATTAATATTTATTCTTAACATCCTTTCTGATATGGACCTCTCCTGTAAGGTACACTGGGCATTTGGCGCCAGGATCAGAGACTCAGGATCCTTCTTCCATACAATTCCGACCGGTTCCTCTGGTTCTGTTTTTCAGCATCTCTCTGTGCCTCATAGGCCTTCTTAATTAAAGCCAGAACTCTTAAAGCTCTACTAGTCTTTGACCCTGTTTTTCATAACACAACTGTGCCACCTTCCGAACATAGCATTTGTTCCAATCAACAAAGGACACCATCATACAGTCCGGTGGGGACACACTAAGGCTAGGGTCTCTACTTGTTCGGCCACTCCAGCCAGGAGGTGGGGAAAGACAGCCAAATTCGGATATACCCGGAATAGGGGTAGGCCTTCTCACTTAACCCCCATACATGCAGTCCTTCTAATGGTTGTAAGGGTACGTCTGACAAATGCTTCTGATACCAATCCTGGAACATAATTGTCACTTGGGAGCCACTGTCTAATACAGCTCTTGTAGACACTCCATTCACCTTTACATACGAACATACGAAATTTGCCAGCAGATAAAGGCCTAGAGGTCTATCAAGTCTGCTCGAATGTGCAGCTAGCACCCCTTATTCTGCAGCTGCCCTCCTTCCACCCTTCCCCTTCATTAACCCTCCCCTTGTCCTGTCCCATCCTCGTTTGAAGCAGTCCACTGTTCTACTGCATACCACTTCTGCAGGTAACGCATTCCACCCAGCCACCACCCTCTCTGTAAAGTGTCTCATCTCCTCCTGAACCTTCCTCGCTCCAGTCTCATATCATGGCCCCTGGTGGCCCTCCCTTCCCTTACTTTGAACAGCCCCTCTGTACCTGTCTTGTTTATTCCTTTCATGTATTTAAAGGTTTCAATCATGTCCCCCCTGTCTCTCCTCTCCTCCAGTGAGTACATGTTCAACTCCTTCAACCTCCTCTCATATGATAAGTCCCCCAGACCCTTGATCATCTTTGTCGCCCTGCGCTGCACTCCCTCCAGTAACTTAATGTCCCTTTTCAGATACGGACGCCAGAACTGCACGCAGTACTCCAGGTGTGGTCTAACTAATGACCTATTACAGTGGTCTCCATGGAGGGACCCACTATTCTGGACCAGTCTGGAGAGGCGGTAGTGGGGGCCTGGGCAACTGACCTTGCCACAAAAGGACGTGAATTAGCATTTTTGGTGCCCTCACTGGGATCATGTCGTGCACCTCTTAACCACTGATTTCTTCTCCGAAGCTCTCCTTGTAGCCTATATGCAACTTTGTCAGTGTCTTTTGGGACTGGCATTCCCTTTCCATGTGCCCATCTTTCCCACAATTATAGCAAAACATACCTTTTGAGTTTGAGCTGGCCGAGGCGCCACACTGGGAGCCAGGCGGGGTATACTAACTGGAAACCTGGGTGCCATCTCTGTCTGCGGGCGTGATAAGCATTTGGAGACATCTCGTCAGTTTCTCCACTTCCATGGTCAAGGAATTGAGTTTGGAGCTGTTATCAGCAGGAGATACATGAGTGGGTACCCCACCCCATAGCAGATGCAGTCGGATATAGGTCAGGACCCGTACTTGCAGGCGTGGCCTTCATAAAGGGACTGTTTTGAATTCCCGGATCTCTCAACAGTTCGCCCCATTGTGGCATATCTTTTCCTTGTCAGAGCACTCATTGACTGTCAACCTCTGCCCCTGAACTTCACTTTGATGGGTCACCCTCAGCCACTCGGGTCGTAGCCACAGCTGTTGGTGCAGGTACCTCCCGAGGTCGCCTTTTCTCAACTCCTCAATTTCTCTCATTAACTCATCATAGGAGGGTGGGATTCCAGTCGATTTGCCAGGCGTAACTGAGAACAGCAGTTCTGAGAAGGGGCAGACTTAAGGATTCTGTCCAGTCTGGTTCGGTCCAGTTCAATCGCTGGCAAACTACCTTTCTGAGGCATTCTTGCAACAATTTTCCAGCCGAGAGACATACACAGACAACAACCCTTGGTACTGTTGTGCATTTCTTACTCTCCACCATAGGTCCTCATCAGAATCTGGGCTCCCATACACATTCTCCAAGGCCTCAAGATAGCCTGTGCAGTCGCTTCAGGGTTACTGGCCCGTTTAGCATGGATGGTAGCCAGGGCAGGACTCGGAGGCTCTCACTAACCCTCTTTCGCTTTTCGCCTTCCGAGCATTGCCATTCTAGCACTTGGGGGGCAACATAGTCTATCCAGGTCTCCCAGTCATCCTCCCCTTGGGGGGTGGGGAGGGTGCCAGAGAAGATCCTCAATCTTCGGTAAGAGTCGTGACTAATGGCAGGTGCAGAAATAGGAGTCTGCATTGGTTCAGCCACCATTACGGGCACTGGAGCAGGAGAGGGTGTTGGGGGAGGAACACCCCAGGTGGCAAGAATAGTTTCTTCAAGTCCTCCACAGTTTCCCTCTCCCAGCAACCATTCAGCAAATTTCTCCTCAAAAGTTTCAGATAGTGGTGGGGCTGATCCCCTGGGTCTTTACTGTCCTTAGTTATCAACTCCAAGCAGTGAGGGCTCCCTCTGGGGTAATGGTCTGTGGCACTTTGGAGCTATCTATGGGATCCTTAAACTCTACTAGGCCAGGAAAGTGTGGGTGAGCAGATTAGCATGCCGACCCACCACCACAGGGTTTTGTAAACCTTCCACCTTGGAAAGTACTCCTGCACAGTGTCCGATGATACCCAGGGGATGTCCAGGATAAGCATAGCATTTTGGGGTCGATCTCCTCTCCAGTACACCCTCCACCAGCCGGTGCACAGCCACTTCTGTCGGGTACCCATTTTTTCTTAACAGTGGTTCAGTAAATATGGCCACTAGAGGACACACAATCCCAGCGGTGAGCCTCAAGATGTAACCCTAGATGGCGCTATCAGGGGCTACTACCCCTGCCTGATTTGCCACTAACAGGTTGAGGGCCTGGATCCAAAGGCGGGTGCCTCCACCCAGAGGTCCAGGGTTTGCAATAGTTAAACTAACTTGGTCACAGCCCTCTGGGACACCTGCAACCCCTTTCTTCCCACTAGTGGCCCACAATATATCAGAATTACCTTCACAGTATACACTACCCCCAGGTCTGGTTCCGCACTGGGACCTCCTGTAAATGAGATACAGTGCAACAATCACAGTACAGTACTTTAACATAGACAAATACCTCAGGCAGTATAACTTTGCTGAAACAAGCAGCTCTGATTTATTTGGGGGATATAACAAGGACAGGGAAATCAGGTTAATTAGCTTATCACCTAATAATCTACCTATGGCTCTGTGCACAGGCCTATCCCTATCAGTTACTGTCCCTGGGTACCCAAGCCCTAGTGGCTAGTCCAAACCGTGGCAGCTGGTAGGGGCCCTTTCACACAGAAAAGGAGAATTAAACAGTCAGCAGTACAGTAATTCCATTTGGATTTAATGTGGCAATTCAACAGGAGCGACCCTGAATTAGTACTCACGACCTCCAAATAAGATAGGGTCCTTCAATGTCAGCAGGGCTCACTTGAGGTACACAAACCTCTTCACACATCCATATAAAAGCACTATACCAGGCAGGCTGCATCTGTATCCCAATCGCAATTACTGCACAATACCGGGAGAACACACAGCAGATTCAGTTCCTGACAGACCGAGTGCAATTTTCAGCAATTCCTCCAGTCTTCTACAGGGTGAGCCTGGTTTCTACTCTTCAGAGATCCTTTGATTCTTTTCACAGGACGGATTCAGTCCTAACAAGCTGTTACACAAGCTGCAGACCGGAACTCTGGGCCTTACACACGTTTTTGACTAAAACTGCACCAAAAAAGCACAGGGCTCCTTCCTTCTTCACTGCCAAAGCTCAACTGAAACTCCAGCTGACAAAACCGGCACTTCCTTTGAGTTCCTCCCAGTTCTTGACTGGATTGGCTGTCACTCACAATAGACTGCTGCTGTTGGTCCAAAAGGCACTGAAGTCTAAACTACATCTCCCAGAGTCACTGCCCATACAATCCTCTTGTGGCTGGCTCAGATTATGAGTCCAAGTTCTGATTCGTCCAAGGCACCATTTTAGAGCTAGCTACCCACACTGATTGGTCCAGTTCAGCAGTTCAAAACTAGAATGGGGAACTAGCAGACACAGTTCTGACTGCAAAGAAAGCAGGTTAGACAAACTGTAATTTCATTATTACTCTAAATAATTTCTGGCAAACAGTTACATCTTTCAGATAGGTTCCTTTGCACTCCTAGTGACTGCAAAAATGAAGTGAATTGGCAGCAGCTTGGTGGTACTCAATCAAAAAACACACAGTCCCCCATACAAACTAATTATGTCTGCAAGCAGACAGCTCTTAAAGAGACAGTACCAGAGGTTCTAAAAACACTCACTGATAAATGGCTTAAATGCCAAACACCATTCAGGCTTGGAGCATTCAAGCAAGCTCCTGGAAGTCTTTTGGGAACCCCCATTTGCAGGGGGGTTACAATTATGAGTAGGAAGAGAAGGAAGACTTAGGGGAACCAATTACTAACATACTAAAATGCCAGCAGAATAGGCCTAACGGTCTTTCGTGTCTGCTCGTTTGGTCAGCCCCCACCCTGGGTGCTGACCTTGCTGCCCTCCTCGCCTTCTCTGGCTTCTCCCTTCCCAGTTCCGGATATTCTTGCTGCATTGGATTTTGCTTCCAGAACCCTTCCCTGTACCTGTCCCACCCCTCTTGAACCCTCCACTGTCTCTGCCTCCACCAGCCCCTAGGCAGCATTCCATGGCTCCACCACCCTATCAGTGAAGTAGCACCTCCTACTTTCTCCCTGAATCTTCCCCTCCAGCTTCCACCCATGCCTTCTAGTGGCCCCTCCTCCTCCTTCCTTGAAGCACCCTGACTGTTCCTCCCTATTTACCCTCTTCATGTACCTGAAGACCTCTATCATGTCCCCGGTCCTTCTCTCTTCCAATGTGTACATATTTAGCTCTTGAGCTCTCCTCATAGGTCCTGTCCCCCAAGCCCCAAATCATTTTGGTTGCCTCCTCTGGACCCTCTCCAGGAGGTTAATGTCCCTCTTTAAGTATGTGGCCTCCAAAACTGCACGCAGTACTCAAAGTGCGGCCTCATCAAGCAGTTATACAGAGGAGTATCACTTCCCTCCTTCTGAGGATCCCCTAGCGATGCATCCCAGCATCCTGTTGGCCTTGGCTGCTGCCCTCCTACAAGTCTCAGAGTTGTTCATCTTGACATCCACCACCACCACCCCCAGGTCCCTCTCAGCCATCGAGACTTGTAGCATTCCCGCCCCCCCAGGGTGTACACTTGGCCCGGGTTTCTGGCCCCCAGGTGGAGTACCTTGCATTTCCCTGCATTGAACCTCAGCTTCCACTTTCTAGACCATCTTTCCAGAGCCTT
Source organism: Neoceratodus forsteri (assembly GCA_016271365.2). Classification (NCBI taxonomy): domain Eukaryota; kingdom Metazoa; phylum Chordata; order Ceratodontiformes; family Ceratodontidae; genus Neoceratodus; species Neoceratodus forsteri. The sequence continues at coordinate 480,899,192 of CM028130.1, read as the reverse complement.
CAGGTCCCCATGTAGGGCCACCCTCCCCTCTTCCTCATCCACCACCGCCCCCAGTTTTGAGTCATCCGCAAAGAGACTCATCTCACTCCTGATTCCTGTCCTTATGTCAGAGACGTAGGCGTTGAACAGAAGGGGCCCACGGACTGATCCCTGTGGGACCCCACTAATGACTGTCCTTGGGGATGAGACTATCCCGCCAACTACGACCCTCTGGGTCCGGTCCTGGAGCCAATTGCCTATCCATCTGATCATCTGGTTCCCCACCCCCATTTCTCCCAGCTTATCCAACAGGCCCACGTGAGGAACAGAGTCAAATGCCTTGCTGAAGTCTAGAAAGAGGACGTCCACTGGTCTACCCAAGTCCAAGGCACTCATCACCCAGTCATAGAACTCCACAAGGTTTGTCTGACATGATTTCCCTGGGATGAATCCATGCTGTCTATCGTCCAGGCACCCTGACTTATCCAGGTTCCCCCTAGCCTCTCCTTGACAATGCCCTCCATCACCTTGCCCACCACCAATGTCAGGATGACAGGCCTGTAGTTCCCAGCCACCTCCCTTGATCCCCCCTTGTGGATAGGCACTATATGCACCACCTTCCAGTCCAGGGGCACCCACCCTGTCCTCGGAGAGATGGTGAAAAGCTCCAACAGGGGTTTCGCCAGGACATCCTCAAGTTCCTTCAGCACTCTGGGATGTAATTTATCTGGCCCCGGTGCTTTCTCCGTCTTAAGGGAGCTGAGGGCTTCCCTCACTCTCTCTGCTGTGATTTCCACTTCCAGTACCTCTTCTCCTGCTTAGCCTCCCCCTCCTGCCAGTGATGCCTCCCCTCTCCCCAGACCAGCCGATCGGTAAGGGTTCCCCCTCCTCAGTATCTCTGTCTCCTCCCATGTTGATGCAGCACCTCCATTTTCCTTGGTGAAAACTGAGGTGAAGTACTCATTAGTACCTCAGCCTGCTCCCCGGGTCTTGTGCCCATCTCTCCCTGATTTAATCCTGCTAATCTGCCCTTCACCCTTCGTTTTCCCCAATGTATCTAAAGAACCTCTTGTTCCTCTCCTAATTTCCTGGCCAGGTTCTGCTCCTTCCTTGCCTTAGCCGCCTCACCACCCTAGTGGCCCTTCTAGCCATCAGCTCATACTCCCCTCGATCCCTTTCACTCCTTGAGCACTTGAATTGCTTATAGGCTGCTTTCTTTCCCCGCACCACCTCCTGGACCTCCCTGGTCCACCAGCAGGGTTTTTGTGCCCTACCGCATTTTCGTCTTTCTCTTGCACAGGTGTTCCCACCTACTATCAGCGTCCATGTCTGACCCAATCCCATCCAGATGCTCCTTAAGGATCCTTCCCATTTCCTTAAAATCCGCCCCCCTGAAGTCGGTTACTTCTGTCTTTGTGCAGCCTTCTACCCCTCCTAGGTCCAGGCAGAACCAGACTGTGGCATGGTCACTCCCCGCCAATGGGTCCCTTACCTCCAGGCCCCCAATCTGGTCACTGTCTGCCAGGACCACATCCAGTACCCTTGCCTCCCTGGTCGGTTCCCTCACCTGCTGAGTTAGGAGCAGCGTCTTGAAAGACATCCAACAACCTCTGTTCCCTGGTCACAGAGGGATGTCATAGTCTCCCAGTCTGTTCCTGGCATGTTTAAATCCCCAACACCACCACCGTTCCTCTGCCCAGTCTGCAGTGTCTCCCAACATCTGCCACCAGACTCTCCTCCACCTCCTCTGCCAGGGCAGGGGGTCTATACACCACTCCTATTTTGCTCTCTTGCCCCCTTGTTATCAGGGACCCAAATCGCCTCCACAGTTCCCTCCGCCTCCTTTACTCCCCCTATGCCAATGCAGTTTTTGACTATCATTGCTACCCCTCCTCCCCTTCCCTCCCCCCTGTCCTTCCTGAACATAGTGTAACCCTCCAGGTTCAGGTCCCAGTCTTGTCCTGCAGTGGTCCAAGTCTCAGTGACCACTGCTACATCCACTGCTCCCTCAGTTAGCATCGCCTGGAGCTCAGGCATTTTATTGCCCAAGCTCCAGGCATTTAGCAGGACTACCTTCCACCCTTTCCCTATAGTTCCATTTCCCCAGCTCATGTTCCCATGGGGATTCTGTTTTCCCCTGGTCTGCACTTTGCCAGTCGGCCTTTTCCCGCAATCCTCCAGCTCCCCAGGGGGGTGGAGACAGAGTCCCTCCTTTATCGGCACCCCCTTGACAGCCTTTTCTCCCATCCTCCCTTCACAAGTTTAAACCCCACTTTTCACCAATGAACCCCTCTATTTTCAACTTAAGGATTCCCCTCCCCTCCAAATTGAGATGGAGTCTATCTCTGGCATACAGCTCCTTATCCTCCCAGGTCTCCTCCCAATCCCCCATCAACCCATACCCTCTGGCCTCACACCACTCCCTGAGCCACTGGTTTATCTCCCTAATCTTCCTTTTGTGTTCCCCACTAGCCCTTGGCACCAGCAGGATTTCTGAGAAGGAAACTGTGCATCCTATGTCATGACAGACCCTGGCAAGCTCCCTGAATCTTGCCTGTATCTCTAGCTCACTATTTCCCTCAATGTCATTTGTACCCAGGTGGACCAGTATGTCCAGGGAACCCCCACAATCCTTTGCCAGCTGATATACCTCGTGCTTAGCCCTGTGCACCGTTAGTCCAGGGAAGCATCTTGTTCTAACTGGCCAGGCTTCTCCCTCCCTATCCCATTTGATACCCCTGATCATAGAATCCCCCAACAGGAGCACTCTGACCGCTCCTTTTCCTCCATTCCCCCTTCCATGTCCCTCATCCTTTCTGGCCCCTCCACCCAGCCGGCTCCTTGTTCCTCCTTGCCATCTGGTGCCACATGCCACCCTCCTTATTTACCATGGCCACCCCTCCCTCCAATCCTATGCCTCTCCTCCTCCTGAGTATCCTTCTGTACCTTGCTAATTCCCCCTCACTGCTCGCGACTGGTCCTTCTCCCCCATCTGCTAAACTAGCCTGGCTCGTCCTCCCTTCCTTCCTGTCTCCATTTAGTTCCTCCTTGCTCGTCGTGCTCCCCTGGCCTAAACCCTCAGCTCCCTTTACTGAATCCTCCTTGTACTTCTGGTCCTTCTCCTTTACCTTTCCTCCCAACTGGTCCTTCTCCTTGCTTTCCTCCCTCTTCCCCTGCCCTCCTGCTCTGATTCACTGCTCCCCATTTTCCTGCATTCCAGGTCCCCCCTGTTCTTCCTGCTATCTGGCCCCTGCCTCCTGCCCCCCACTCCCTTTCCATCTCTAACCACCCCTGTCGTGGCTACATCACCCCCCTCATCCTCGAGCAGAAGAAGAGATTTGAAGCAGTTACTGAGTGTAAGGTCTGATCCACCTCCCCGCCTTGCTTCTTTCTGTCCAGCCCTGGCCATCTGCCTACTTCCCTGAGAATGTTGTCCCTCCGTCCCTCCTTTGTGAGGGTCCCCAGTTACCTGCCTGCTTCCTTGGTAGTGTCCTTTTGGACCCCCTCTGCCAGGGTCCCTATGTGACCCCTGAGTATTCTCCTACACTCATTTCCATGCCCCCGCCCAGTGCTTGGTGCAACCCCATGGGAGATCCCCAGCCCCTTCCCCAACCATACCTCCCTTCCCCAGCTGTCTCCTAATCCCCGCAACCTCCTCCCTAAGCTGTGCCAACTGGTAGCACACTGGGCAACCACTGAACTTCCAAGCCCAGTCCAGTATCATGGCTGCTCCACACCCTGTGCATCCCACCACCCTCCCAAAGATGCCAGCCCTAATGACGTGTGGTTCCATCCCCTTCCAAATAGGTTTCCTTGGGTGAGCCACCAGGTTCCCCCCTAGTCCAAGATACACCCTACTGCCTAATCAGGTCACCCACTAATCTTAGAGACAGTCCCACTGTACACCAGTAACCCTGTTACCAGGTGCAGTACAACACATTAAGCTTATAAGGGAAATGAACAACTCCCTAAGCTCCTCTCTCCCAGCCTTTAAATCCAGCCCCCAGTGGCTAGAACTACATGAGCTGCACCTGCAGCCTTTTCCTCAAATTGCAGGGCAGGTGTTCCCCTATAAATTAGCAGAATTCTGGGGAGGGTGGGTCTTGGGCAGACACCTGACTCGAGAGAGAGTGTATCAGCCCTGTGTCTCCCTTCCAAGCCCAGCAGCCAAAGAACCAGGCCCAAGCAAATCCCACCAAATAGGTTTTAAATCAGAAGAAATAGGCCTCTACGCACAGCCTGTTACACAGTGAAACATCCACAAAATGAGCCCACTTACAGCCACCAAACCAGTTTTCAAACTTCCAGCAGTCCCCAAAACAATACCCTGCTAGCCCCTTAGAAGTAAGAAAGAAAAGAACTAACCTTCTACCAAGTAAAATCCACAAGAACCCTGTGAAAACAACAAGCAGCAGCTACTGTCCTGGAACACAACTGATCCTGTCCCCTTCCAGTTCTTGAACTGGAGGTTTCTTTGGATCAGGACTTTGATTCCCCACCTAGATTGCCAGAGGATTATTCCTCCCACTATACTTTTGTGAAGCAGATGGTGGAAGCTCTCGACCTCTCTACCCACAAAACCGTGGAGGATGAGGAGGAGGCAGAGTTCCTGGACATTATGGGATTAACATCCACAAAAAAGCTGTTGCTTCCCATAAATAAATCCCTGAAAAAGCTAAAAATAATGGAAACCCCCATTTCTGTCCTGCCCATAGACAAAAAGGCTGACAAGAAGTATCAGCTGGACAGGGCAGGGGCAGAATTTATTTTCTCCCACCCTGACCACGAAAGGGTAGTCCAAGCTGCAGCCTGTGACAGGGATTGGGTCCCACTGTCGTCTCATCCACCAGATAAGGACTCCAGGAAAATAGACAGCATGGCAAAGAAATGGTATTTGGCTGCTTCCTTGGCTATTAGGCAGGCCAGTTATATGGCCTATGCTGCCCAGTATCAGAAGTCACTGCAGAATTCAGTGATGGCACTGGTGGATAAAGCTCCACAGGGACTGGCTGCAGACCTGGCAAAAATAGCCAGATTTGGACTGGAGGTCACAAAGTACCAGTTTCATGTGGCAGTAGATGCTAACAACACAGCTGCCAAATGGATGGCATTAACAGTGGCACTGGGAAGATTTTTAATTTTTTTTATTTATTTCAGATTGAGATTGAGACTTTTTTGCCAGAGGCTTGTTTACAAAGGTTCCAAGTCGGTTTGATAATACAAGACAAAACATAACAAAAGACATTGCAGAGAAATTTGTTGCATATGAACATCACTATACAATAGGCTACTTATTAATGATACAAGTGAAAGTTGATTGTCATTAGGGAAACAAACAGACACCAAAAGTGCAAAATAGTGCCATCGAAGGTTCAAAAGATTATGAGTACTGTCTAGGAAATAGCCTGGGGGGGGTGGCAATCAGCGGTCAGAATAGGCATTGTCTTAAAGGTGTTGCAGAGAGGCAGGGGAGGGGTGTAGGAGAGGGAAAGAAAGAGGGAGGAGTAAGGCTAAAAGAGGGTGTACTGGGAGCAGCCAGGGTATGCTTTGTCAGGGGGTCAAGGAGGGGAGATGGGGCAGGGGAAGTAGCAGGAGGGGGGAGTATCAGGGAGGGAAGGTTGGGACGAGGGTAATTACAGGTAGTTGGTGAGAAGGATCTGTAGGGAGGATTGTGACCAGTGGTTAGTCGAGGCAGGAGCACACGTTTGCCTGGCTTAGGGCCACAAATCTTTCTCAGGACACTCAAACCAAAGCCATGGACTTCCCATGCGAGAACAATTCTCTGTTTGGGGACAAAACAGGGTTACATGAAAAAGATGGATGAATACAAGAGAACGTACAAAAGTAATGCTGCGAAGGAGAAACCATCCACTTCATATAGGCCACAAGATAGGGGTAGGTTAGCCTACAGCAGACCATTTTTCCTGGCCAAGGCTATCCTTGGCTAGCAACAGCAGAGAGGGTACTTCAAGGACAGGGCAGAAGGGGCTCTAGGTGTGGAGATCAGGCCTTCCAGGCTAAAGCCCAACCCCAACAGAACCCCTGATGTTTTTGCCAGGTCACCTTCCCAATATCTGTAAGGGGCAGGCTGACTCACTACTTCCAGGCTTGGAAAAACATTACTACAGACAAGTGGGTCCTGCAAGTAGTGAGTCAGGGCTTGGCCCTCAGCTTCAAATAATTTCCCAAACTAAGGTCACAAATTTTCAGACCAGCTTCCCCAACAGAGAGGACACTGCTGGAGACAGAAGTGTCCACTCTCTTGCAGTCAAAGGCAGTGGAACCTGTGCCTCTCCTCCAAAAGGGGAAAGGATTCTACTCCAAGTAGTTCCTGCCCTCAAAGAAAAATGGGGAGTGGTGACCCATTTTAGATCTCAGAGCTCTGAACAAACACTTAGCAAAGCCAAGGTTCAAGATGGTAACCCTGGCAATGATCCTTCCCACTCTTCAGCAAGGAGACTGGCTGGCATCATTGGATCAGAAAGATGCCTGTTTTCACATTCCCATCAGGGAATCCCACAGAAAGTACCTCAGGTTCAGATTACCATCAGTTCACTATCAGTTCGCAGCTCTGGCATTTGACCTAACCTCTGCTCCAAGGGCATTCACAAAGTGCCTGGCAGTGGTGGTGGCGGCACACCTGAGAAGGCAGGGCATCACAGTGTTCCCCTACCTAGACAACTGGCTAGTCTTGTGTCAGTCACCACAGCAGGTAAAAGATGCTCTCTCCTTCACCCAGAACACCCTGGAGTCCCTGGGGTTCCTGATCAACATCCAAAAGTCAGTACTTCAGCCAGTTCAAGTACTAAACTTCATAGGAGCAAAGCTGGATACTCTGAGAGGGAGAGCTTTCCTCCCCCAGGACAGGGTAGACAGCATTCTGCAGACTGCAGAATCTTTCTGTCTCAAGGTATTAAGGTGAGTAAGGCAGTTCCTGGAGTTACTGGGCCATATGGCTGCAGCTCCAGAAACGGTGCTAGGCTCCAGGTTCCAGATGAGGGACATTCAGTTTCACCTCAGGGCACACTGGTGCCAAAGGAGGGATTCACTCTAAAAAGCTGGTGCCAGTGACAAGGACTCTGCTGCAGGTCCTGCAGTGGTGGCAAGACAGGGACAACTACAGAAAAGGGGTCTCATTCTAAAAGAAGTCTCTCATGTTGGTCCTCACTACAGATGCTTCCCTCCTAGGGTGTGGGGCACATCTGGAGGAGCACACAGTGCACAGCACTTGGTCCCCTGCAGAGTCACTCCTGCACATAAATTTGTTGGAACTCAGAGCAGCGTTTCTGGCCCTCCAATCCTTTGCATCCCCAGTAAGGGGGAAAGGTGGTACAAGTCAGAGCAGACAGCACCACCACAATGTACTACATCAGCAAATAGGGGGGGACAAGGTCCAACTTGCTGTGTGCAGAAGCACCCTCACGCCCACCCTAGCCATGCTCAAAAAGCAGTTAAAATTAACTCTTTCCAAACTGCAGCTGCCCCACCTCCACCCCTCCTTGACCCCCCGCTCCTCTCTCCTTCCCTTCTCCCTTCCCACTTCCATTTCCCTTCCACCTGGCACACCTTTCCTTCACTCTTCTGTTTTCTTTCTCTCTGAACCCACACTACCTATTTTAACCTCTGCTCTTTCTCTTCCCTATGTGTTGTCCTGAGGTACCCTAGCATTCTTTTTCTTTAACTTCCAATACTAACGTGCTTGCCCATGCCTTAATTTATTGCTAATGCAAATTTTGTTTATACTTCATAACTCTGCTAGTCAGCTAGACAGCTAATATTTTTCAAGTCAAACTACCTCTTGCTGGGAGCTGCAATACTGAACATAGGATTTGCAAGAAAGCTAGTTGTGCTCACAACAGAGGGAGGTGAACCTTACAATTGTCTTTGGTTTGTAGCAGATATTCTGCAGGTGGAGGCTACTTCTAACTGAAAGGTGAAATAAGGAACTTAGAATTATCAGGAAAAGACAGTCTTGTTACAATTCTTAAGATTTTCAGTGCATGAAGAGTTTAAAGCACAGCTGACTTATTTTGGGGTTGACTGCTTTCAGAAGCACAAACCACCAGGCTGTTTTGGGGCTGGGAGGTTTACCTGTGTCTGACTTGGATGTCTGGATTTTTCTCTGCTTGATTAGCAGGGGATTTTCTCTGTCAAATTGTTGTGTATGGTATCTTGCTGACAGGAAGGCACTCATCGCAGCGGTGGGTCAGAGCTCTTAGCTGATTGTTTTGTGAGGGCACAGTTTAGGCCCAACCCCTTTCCACCCCTCACTCCACCCACCCCTGGAAATAGTTCCTTTATACCTGGGGTTCTGACATCATTTCCTCAAGAGTGCAAGGTGCATATCAATGTCATATCCTCTCTAGCACACAGCACTGAAAATATAAGCATACACATTGTATAATATATATATTTCTATATAACAAACCAATCACACACACACACACACACACACACACAAAAAAGTACATAATCATGTGGGGAGTAGTGCAATGTAATGGCTGTGGGGCAGCAGTCTTCCGGGAGTCTTTCTGGAGGTTGAGATACTGCCCTATTTGCAGACAACTCTCAGCCCTGGGGGAGGAATTTGCCTGCTTCAGGCCACACTGGACAGCAGTAAGGGAACCTCCCCAGGCCAGACTGGATGGTAGGAAGGAACCTCCCCATCCAGGGAGCACCAGAGCCACCACCACTACCTCAGAGGTTGCAAAAGCACAGCAGTTGGACCACAGTGGGCTCAGGGAGGGTGAGGATGGTGGAACAGAGGCACACCCAGTCAGTTGTTCCACCCACAACCATACACCTTTCTGGGAGCACAGCTCCCCTATGGATGCACCCACAGAGGAGATTAAGGAGGCTGAGGACACCTGTCACAAGGGAGGCCCACAGGAAGGAGGCAGAGGACACCACAAGGAAAGGAAGCAGCTCCTGGTGGGGGACTCAATTATTAGGGGGATAGAACTGGGGGAGCAGGGAAAACTGAAGTAAGGTGCCTGCCTGGTGCCATGGCTTGGAGGGACAGGAAGCGCATCCTCAGGATCACGAGAACAGCTGCATGGGAGTCTGAGCTGGACGTCATTGTCCACCTAGGGACAAATGACTTGGCTCAACATGAGATTAGAGCAGTGCAGAAGGACTTTGTAGAACTGAGGAGGGGCCTAAGACAAGTAGCACACACAGTATCCTTCTCAGAGGTGCTGCCTGTCACCATATGAGTGAGGCAAGGTACTTTGCACCATGCAGTTTAATGAATGGTTGAAAAATGGTGTGGAGCACAGGGTTTTGGTTTCCATTGGGGACTGGGGTTCCACCTGGAGGACACCAGCCTATACTGGCAGGATGGTCTGCATCTGTCCAGGAAGGAACAAGTCTTTGAGCAATTGGTTTAAATGCTTCATTGGCAAGCTTTTAAACTAGTCAAGGGGGGAGGCACTGATAAGCAGCAGGAAAATCCCAGCCTCTCCCTACAAAACAGGGTACTAAATGAGAAAAAGACCGAGGTAGAAAGGTCATTGGGGGATGCTGCAACAGAAGGTAAAGCCATCAAAAAATGGAAAGCAATGAGTACCAATGCCCGTAGTCTGAGTAACAAGCTTCCTGAATTAGTGGCCTTGATGGAGGTGGAACATCTGGATATTGTGGCAGTCACAGCAACATGGTTCACACAAAACCATGACTGGCACGTAAACATACCAGGATACACTATCTACAGGAGGGACAGAGAGGGTAAAAGAGGAGGAAGAGTAGCTCTTTACATAAGGGAAGGAATCAAAGCAACAGAACAAAAGGGAAAGCAGGGAGGAAAAGAAGCACTGTGGGTAAATTTGGAGACCGGCAATGGCACCACAATCCGCACAGGGGTTTTATATAGACCCCCTTCTCAGGGGGAGGAAATGGACAAGGAAATGATAGAAAGTATACTTAGTATAGCAGAAAAAGGGGAGATATTGCTGATGGGCGATCTGAATATGCCAGATGTTAACTGGAGTGCAGTTGCAGCAGCCACTTCGAAGAGTGGGGTTATTCTAGATGCCCTACAGGGGGCATGCCTTAGACAACTAGTATTGGATCCCACTCGAGAGGGAGCAATCTTAGACCTGGTTCTCTCAAATGGAGATGAAGAGAGGATCACAGATGTAGAAGTGGGTAGCCATCTGGGAACTAGCACCATCGAACAGTATGGTTCACAATAAACACAGCAATAGAGTCAAGCCATACAAAGGCAAAGGTACTGGACTTTAGGAGGGCTGACTTTGCCAAAATGGGTGAGTGCCTAAGGAATGCACTAGCAAATGGGCAGGAAGGAGGGGTGGAAGAACAATGGGGAATAATAAAAACTGCCATCACAGAGGTAACAAGCCTTTGTGTGAAGCAAATAAACAAACTAAACGATGTAAGAAACCACTATGGTTCTCAAAGGAAGTGGCAGTGAAGGTTCAAGAGAAAAAGAAAGCATTCAGGAAGTACAAGGAATCACAGAAGGAGCAGGACAGAGAACTGTATCAGTTAAAGCAAAGGGAAGCTGGGAAGGCAGTCAGAACAGCAAAGGCCCAAACCGAGGAAAAGATAGCCAACTCAGTTAAGAAGGGGGATAAAACCTTTTATAGGTACATCAGGGAGTGAAGGAAGACCAAGGGAGGGATAGTGAGGCTTAATAAGGGGGTGGGCAGAGGGTGACTGTGAAAAGGCAGAGATACTAAACAAATATTTTTGCTCAGTATTTACAAAGGAAGAGGGGGAGGTACCTAAAACAAACAGTAGAAACACTCTGTATACAGAAGTTGATACCAGCCCATTTACAGAAGAAAGGGCTCTGAAAGAACTCTTAAAACTGAAGGTGGACAAAGCAATGGGGCCTGATGGGATTCATCCCAGAATTCTAAAAGGACTAAGGGTAGAATTAGTAACACCACTGACTACCCTGTTTAACAAATCATGGGAGGATGGGGTGGTACCCGAGGACTGGAGGAGGGCAGATGTGATTCCCCTTCACAAAAGTGGGAGCAAGGCAGAAGCAGGAAACTACAGACCTGTTAGTTTAACCTCAGTGGTAGGGAAAATGATGGAATCACTTCTGAAGGAAAGAATTGTCGAGTATCTAGAGGCCAGAGGGGCACAGGACCCAAGGCAGCATGGATTCACAGCAGGAAGGTCATGCCAGACAAATCTGATAGATTTCTTTGACTGGGTGACCAAAGTAGTAGATGAGGGAGGGGCTGTGGATATGGCCTACCTAGACTTTAGCAAGGCATTTGACACAGTCCCACACAAAAGATTAATATACATGTTAGCTAGCCTGGGAGTGGGTCCCAAGATGACAGCCTGGGTAAAAAATTGGCCGGAGAATAGGACACAGAGAGTAATAGTAAATGGAGTCCACTCTGAAGAAAGGGGGGTTACTAGTGGGGTACCGCAGGGTTCAGTATTAGGACCAGTCCTCTTCAATGTCTTTATAAGCGACATTGCAGAGGGACTGGAAGGAAAAGTATGTCTCTTTGCAGATGACACAAAGATCTGCAACAGAGTTGATGCACAAGTTGGGGTGGAAAGGATGAAAGGGGACTTGGCAAGGTTAGAGGAATGGTCAAATGTATGGCAGCTTAGATTCAATGCTAAGAAGTGCAAGGTAATGCACCTGGGAAACAAAAACCCAGGGGAAGAGTACACAATGGGGGGTGAGATACTAACAACAACAAAAATGGAAAGGGACCTGGGGGTAGTCATATCAGATGACCTAAAGGTGGGCAAACAATGTGAGAGGGCAGCAAGGAGGGCTGGGGATACTGGGATGCATAGGAGAGGCATCACCAGTTGAAAACAGGAAGTTATTATCCCTCTGTACAGACAGCTGGTCAGACCCCATCTGAGTACTGCGTGCAGTTCTGGAGACCCAGTCTTCAAAGACATAGACAGGATGGAAGCTGTCCAGAGGAGGGCAACTAAAATGGTGCAGGGTCTGCACTGGAAGACATATGAAGAGAGACTTAAGGAGCTTAATATGTATAGCCTCGAGGAAAGGAGGAGAGGGGACATGATAGAAACTTTCAAGTACCTCAAGGAATCAACAAAGTCCAAGAGGTAGCATCTTTCAAAAAGAGGGTGTGCAGGAAAAAGGCACAATTTAAGATGGGGGGTGGCTCAGAGGTAATTTCTATAAAGTATTTTTTCACAGAGAGGGTTGTGGATGCATGGAACGGCCTTCCGGAGGAGGTCTTGGAGTCAAAAACAGTGGTGGAATTCAAGCATGCATGGGACAGTCATAAGGCAATTCTAGGGGGTGGGGGTAGGAAGAAGTAGGCTGCTGGTTAACTAGGATCTGCAGCTTATCCAGTAGGCAGAGAAATGGGCAGACTGCGTGGGCCAAACGGTCCTTATCTGCCGTCAAATTCTATGTTTCTATAGTCGCACTTTGTAATTCTGTACTGCACCAAACATGTACCAGTATGTATGCCTATCGAGATAATGCGATGTCCTGAGTTACCCAGTGTTTTCGTAAATTGCTAATGTAAACTCGCTTGCTCATGTGTGTAATCTTTTGCAAATGCATTTTGTTTATACTGTATAGCACTGCCTATTGCACTGTACACTTTGTAAATCTATGCTGCACCAAATATTGTAAATCTATCCTGCACTACCAATGATATTTATTGTTCTCCCTTCCCATCCAGATGTTATAATTTCTCGATGTCTTATTACACTGACTACTGTAATTCCCATTACCCTCTCCCTCGGGTTGCACCTGGAGATGAGCCTTGGCTCAGTATGCTTTTCCCAGTTATCAAATTTTAAATCAATAAATGGAAGTGTGGTGTCAAGCTTACCCCCTGCAGGTGTCCTTGCTGGCCATTCATTTATCAGGCAAGGCAACACCCTAGCGGATGCTGTCATCAGAATTAGCTGGTCTCAACAGACAAGTGCTGGAGGTGGTATTCCGGAGGTGGTGCACCCCAGAAATAGACCTCTTTGCTTCACATGAGAACCACCAGTTACCCCAATTCTGATGCAGGCCACCAGCAAGGGGCACAAAGCCCGTGGATGCCTTGGGGTTGGACTGCTCAGGGAGGACCCTATATGCATTTCCTCCATTCGCCTTGCTGCTCAGGTTCCTGATCAAGCTTAGGTCCCAGCCAGCTATAATGATTCTGATAGCTCCAAACTGGGCCAGGCAACCATGGTATTCCCCTCTGCTCTCCCTGTCAGTGGCCCAACCTATAAAACTTCCTCAGAGGCACAGCCTCCTGTCCTTCTCACAAGGAAGGATCCTGTATCCCACCTCATGTCCCTCAAACTCTGGGCATGGCTCTTAAGGACCTAGAATATGTTGATTTACACCTATTGGAGGGCATCCTTAGGGTTTTAAGGAAACCTTCCATAAGGAAAACCTATGCTTCCAAGTGGAAAAGGTTTCCATGTGGTGTAACAGCAACAGTGTGGTACCCTCTCAGGCAGGGTTACCAGTCTTGCTGGATTATCTCACCCACCTCCACTCACTGGATTTTCAACCCACTACCCTTAAGGTCTACCTGGCATTAGTCTCGGCCTATATTTTGACTGGTAAGGGTGTCTTTATAACCTTTAACCCCATATTCAAAACTTTTTTTAAGGGGCTGGCACATTTGTACCCTCCCCACAAGGAACCGGTTGCCAGCATGGGATCTCAATATCTGTACTGCCAAGCTCATGGAACCCCCATTCGAGCCCATGGCTACAGCACAAATAGAATAGTGGATGGGCGCCCATCCACAACAAGGCTGTGTTTCCATCAAGGGTGTTGATGACATCAGAGAGACCTCGAGTGCGAAGCTCGAGAGGTCTCTGTGATGTCATCAACTCCTGAGATGGGAAACACTGCCGGGTTGTGGATGGGCTGACTATAGAACATAGAACTTGGACAGCAGAAAAGGACTGCTTGGCCCACCCAGTCTGCCCATTTCCCTACCTAATGGATAAGCTGTAGATCCTAGTTAACCAGCAGCCTACTTCTTCCTACCCCCACCCCCTACATAGAAACATAGAATTTGACGCCAGATAAGGACCGCTTGGCCCACCTAGTCTGCCCATTTTCTTACCTAACAGGTAAGCTGTAGATCCTAGTTAACCAACAGCTTACTTCCTCCTACCCCCAACTAGGACTGCCTTATGTCTGTCCCATGCATTCTTGAATTTCCCCACTGTTCTTGACTGCACGACCTCCTCAGGGAGGCTGTTCCATGCATCCACAACCCTCTCTGTGAAAAAATACTTCCTCACATTACCACTGAGCCATCCCCCCATTATCTTCAGATTGTGCCCCCTTGTTCTTGCACATCTCTTTTTCTGAAAGATGCTACCCTCTTGGACTTTGTTGATTCCCTTGAGGTACTTGAAAGTTTCTATCATGTCCTCTCTCTCTCTTCTTTCCTCAAGGGTATACATATTAGCTTATTTAGTCTTTCTTCCTATGTCTTCTGGTGCAGACCCTGCACCATTTTGGTTGCCCTCCTCTGGACAGCCTCCATTCTGTGTATGTCTTTGCGGAGATGGGGTCTCCAGAACTGCACACAGTACTCCAGATGGGGTCTCACCAACTGTCTGTACAGAGGGATAACAACTTCCTGTTTTCTACTGGTGATACCTCTTCCTATGCATCCCAGTATCCCCCCAGCCTTCCTTACTGCCTTCTCACATTGCTTGTCCACCTTTAGGTCATCTGATATAATTATCCCCTGGTCTCTTTCCATTTTATTGTTGTCAATATCTCACCCCCCATTGTGTACGCTTCCCCTGGGTTTTTGTTTCCCATGTGCATTACCTTGCACTTCTTTGCATTGAATCTGAGCTGCCATACATTTGACCATTCCTCCAACCTTGCCAAGTCCCTTCTCATCCTTTCCATTCAATCTTGTGTATCAACCCTGTTGCAGATCTTTGTGTCGTCTGCAAAGAGACATACTTTTCCTTCCAGTTCCTCTGCAATGTCACTTATAAAGACATTAAAAAGGACCGTTCCCAGTACTGAACCCTGTGGTACCCCGCTAGTAACCCTCCTTTCTTCACTGTGTACTCCATTTACTACTACCCTTTGCTTCCTCTTGTCTAGCCAATTTTTTATCCAGGCTACCACCTTGGGACCCACTCCAAGGCTGGCTAACTTGTGTATTAATCTTTTGTATGGGACTGTATCAAATGCCTTGCTAAAATCTAGGTAGACCATGTCCACAGCCCCTCCCTGGTCTACTACTTTGGTCACCCAGTCAAAGAAATCTATTAGATTCGTCTGACACGACCTTCCCATCGTGAATCCATGCTGCCTTGGGTCCTGTGCCCCACTGGCCTCTAGGTACTCAACAATTCTTTCCTTCAGAAGTGATTCCATCATTTCCCTACCACTGAGGTCAAACTAACTGGTCTGTGGTTTGCTGCCTCTGTCCTGCTCCACTTTGTGAAGAGGAATCACATCTGCCTCCTCCAGTCCTCGGGTACCACCCCATCCTCCCATGATTTGTTAAAGAGAGTAGTCAGCGGTGTCACTAGTTCTACCCTTAGTTCTTTTAGAATTCTTGGGTGAATCCCATCAGGCCCCATTGCTTTGTCCACATTCAATTTTATTAGTTTTTTCAGAACCCTTTCTTCTGTAAATGGACTGGTATCGACCCTCGTCTTCAGAGTGTTTCTCTTGTTTGGTTTAGGTACCTCCCCTTCCTCTTCCTTTGTGAATACTGAGCAGAACTATTTGTTCAGTATCCCTGCTTTTCGCTGTCACCTTCTACCCACATTCCTTCCCCTTTATTAAGCCTCAGTATCCCTCCTTTGGTCTTTCTTCGCTCCCTAATGTACCTATAAAAGGTCTTATCCCCCTTCTTAAGAGAACTGGCTATCCTTTCCTCGGTTTGGGCCTTTGCTATTCTGACTGTCTTCCAAGCCTCTTTCTGCTTTAACTGATAAAGTTCTCTGTCCTTCTCCTTCTGTGTTCCTTATATTTCCTGAATGCTATCCTTTCTCCTTAACCTTCCCTGCCACCTCTTTTGAGAACCATAGCATTTTTTCCTTCATTGTGTTTTATTGATTTCTTTACACAAGGCTTGTTGCCTCTGTGATGGCTGTTTTGATTACTCCCCATTGTTCCTCCACCCCTCCTTCTTGGCTGTTTGCTAGTGCTTTTCTGAGGCACTCTCTCATTTTTCCAAAGTCAGCCCTCCTAAAGTCCAGTACTCTTGCTTTTGTATGGCTTGATTGTATGGCTGTGTTTATCGTGAACCACACTGTTTGGTGGTCGCTTGTTCCCAGATGGCTACCCACTTCTCAATCTGAGATTCTTTCTCCGTCCCCATTTGAGAGTATCAGGTCTAAGATTGCTCCCTCCTGAGTGGGTTCCATAACTAGCTGTCGGAGGCATGCCCCCTGTAGGGCATCAAGAATGACCCTGCTCTTGGATGTGCCTGCAGCAAAGGTATTCCAGTTAACATCTGGCATTTTCAGGTCCCCCATCAACAATATCTCCCCTTTTTCTGCCATTCTAAGGAAGCCTTCTATCATTTCCTTGTCCATTCCTTCCCCTGAGATGGGGGTCTGTATACAACCCCCATGCGGATTGTGGTGCCATTTCCTGTCTCCAGGGTGACCCAGAGTGCCTCATCTGCTCCCTGTTTACTCTTTAGTTCTGTTGCTTTGATCCTTCTTTACATAGAGAGCTACTTTCTCCTCTTTTACCCTCCCTGTCCCTCCTGTAGATTGTGTTTCCTGGTATGTTGACATCCCAGTCATGGTTCTCTGTGTACCATGTTTCTGTGACTGCCACAATATCCAGGCAACCCTCTTCCATCAAGGCCACTAGCTCAGGGAGTTTGTTACACAGAATACGGGCATTGGTACTCACCACCCTCCACCTTTTGATAGCCTTACCCCTTTTAGCTCCATTCCTGTCCTTACGGCCTTTGCCTTTTTTCACATTTCCCTCTGTTCTGCTCCCCAATTACCTCTCTACCTTGGTGTTTACCTTACCAATTACCATGTTTTGTGGGAGAGGCTGGGATTTCCCTGCTCCTTTTCAGTCCCCCCCTTGGCTAGTTTAAATGCTTGCCAATGAAGCATTTAAACCTCTCACCTAGGATCCTGGTTCCCCCTGGACAGATGCAGACCATCGCACCAGTATAGGTCTGCATCCCTCCAGGTGGCTCCCCAGTCCCCAGTGAAGCCAAAACCCTGAGCTCCACACCAGTTTTTCAACCACTCATTGAATTCCCTGGTGAAGAGTGCCCTAGCATCACCCTTGCCATAAACAGGCAGCACCTCCGAGAAGGTTACCGTATGCGCTACTTATCTAAGACCCCTCCCCAACTCTACAAACTCATCTTGCACTGCTCTGATCCCATTCCTAGCCAGGTCATTTGTTCCTAGGTGGACAATGACATCCAGCTCCCTCTCTCGTGCAGCTCCTCCCACGATCCTGAGGATTCGCTTCCTATCCCTCTAAGTCGTGGCGCCAGGAAGGCACCTTACTTCCCTCTCCCCTTCCTCCCCATTTCTACCCTAATGATTGAGTCCCCACCAGAGTTGTTTCCTTCCTGTGGGGTCCTATGCCACCCTCCTGTGGGTCTCCTTTGTGAAGGTTCCCAGCATTCTCCTTGGTCTCCACTGCAGGTGCCTCCATAGAGGAACCACTATCCACCAGAAGAGGGAATGGTGTAAAGGGTACAGCTGGAGGATGCAACTCCATTCCCCCTCTCCCTCCTGAGCCCACCCTGGTCCAGCCTTTCCTCTTTGTTGGCAACCTCTGAGGTAGTGGCATTGGCCCTGGTGGTCCCTGGGTGGGGGAGGAGGTTTCATGAATCCTAGCCAGGTCAGCCTGGAGATGGGCAACCTCCTCTCTCAGACCAGAGAGGTGCCTGCAAATAGGGCAGCATCGCAGCCTCCAGAATGGCTCCCGGAACACTGCCTCCCCACTGCACCGCTCCTATCATATCTTATTTTGTGTCCCCTCTACTGTTTCTCTGTATGCTTACTCTGTCCTCTCCTTACAACTCTCACCCTTCCTGTTCCGGGACAGCAACTTCCTATCTTCTTCAGTAGTCTCTTTCTTCCTTGCTCAATGTCAGACCGCCAGCAGCTGGGAGTGAGCTACTTTTTTCCTTTAGGGTTGACAAAACCAATGTTTCTCTATGATCCTTCCCTTCCTACTGCCAAACAGGAAGTTCCTGTTGACAGTCAAATCCAGTGGCTATAAAAGCAGAACTGGCTTAGGGTGGGTGGGATGAAGGGCAATTAGTAAGAAAAAAGGCTAGCAACAGGATGTTGCAACTTGAGTCAACTGCTTTTGTGTCTAAGCCACACTCCCAATTAAGCTGTCTTTCCTCCTACTGGTTTAGCAAAGTCAGCTGATACAGTACCCTTCCCAGCACAGAACACACACTGACTTTCTTTCTTTTTTTTTTAACCGTAAATAAGACCCCTTCTACTTCTAATAAAGTATCTGTCTACTTAATCTCAGCAGACACTGACTCCTACTGAGATATAAGTTTTAAATTAATAAGAAAATGTAACTTCTTTTAGTTAGCTGCTTTCTGCTCTACAAGCAAGGCTAGTAATTGCCTTATGACTGTCCCATGCATGCTTGAATTCCACCACTGTTTTTGACTCCTCAACCTCCTCTGGAAGGCCGTTCCATACATCCACAACCCTCTCTGTGAAAAAATACTTCCTTAAATTACCTCTGAGCCACCCCCCCATCTTCAAAGTGTGCCCCCTTGTTCCTGCACACCTCTTTTTTTGAAAGATGCTACCCTCTTGGACTTTGTTGATTCCCTTGAGGTAGCTTGAAGTTTCTATCATGTCCCCCTCTCCCTCCTTTCCTCGAGGCTATCATATTAAGCTCCTTAAGTCTCTCTCTTCATATGTCTTCCGTGCAGACCCTGCACCATTTTAGTTGCCCTCCTCTGGACAGCTTCCATCCTGTCTATGTCTTTGCGGAGATTGGTCTCCAGAACTGCTTGCAGTACTCCAGATGGGGTCTGACCAGCTGTCTGTACAGAGGGATAATAACTTCCTGTTTTCCACTGGTGATGCCTCTCCCAATGCATCCCAGTATCCCCCCAGCCCTCCTTGTTGCCCTCTCACATTGCTTGCCCACCTTTAAGTCATCTGATATGACTACCCCAGGTCCCTTTCCATTTTGTTGTTGTTACTATCTCACCCCCCCATTGTGTGCCTCTTTCCCTGGGTTTTGTTTCCCAGGTGCATTACCTTGTACTTCTTAGCATTAGATCAGCTGCCATACATTTGACCGTTCCTCTAACCTTGCCAAGTCCTTCTCATCCTTTCCACCCACCTTGTGCATGAACTCTGTTGCAGATCTTTGTGTCATCTGCAAAGAGACATACTTTCTTCTTCCAGTCCTCTGCAATGTCGCTTATAAAGACATTGAAGAGACCAGTTCAATACTGAACCCTCTGTTTCCCACTAGTAACCCTCCTTTCTTCAGAGTGGACTCCATTTACTATTACTCTCTGTGTCCTATTCTCAGCAATTCTTTCCAGGCTGTCATCTTGGGACCCACTCCCAGGTTAGCTACTTGTATACTAATCTTTGTGTGGGACTGTGTCAAATTCCTTGCCAAAGTCTAGGTAGGCCATGTCCACAGCCCCTCCCTGATCTACTGTTTTTGGTCACGATTCAAAGAAATCTATCAGATTCATCTGGCATGACCTTCCGCTGCGAATCCATGCTGCCTTGGGTCCTGTGCCCTCTGAGCCTCTAGATACTCGACAATTCTTTCCTTCAGAGTGATTCCATCATTTTTAGTATCACTGAGGTTAAACTAACAGGTCTGTAGTTTCGTGCTTCTGCCTTGTTCCCACTTTTGTGAGGGGGAATCACATCTGCCCTCCTCCAGTCCTCGGGTACCACCCCATCCTCCCATGATTTGTTAAAGAGGGTAGTCAGTGGTGTCACTGGTTCTACCCTTAGTTCTTTTAAAATTCTGGGATGAATCCCATCAGGCCCCGTTTCTTTGTCCACCTGCAGTTTTAAGAGTTCTTTCAGAACCCTTTCTTCTGTAAATGGGCTGGTATCAACTTCTGTATCCAAGTGTTTCTACTGTTTTGTTTTAGTTGCCTCCCCTCTTCATTTGTAAATACTGAGTAAAATATTTGTTTAGTATCTCTGCCTTTTCACAGTCACCCTCTGCCCACCCTCCCTCCCTTTAGTAAGCTTCACTATCCCTCTCTTGATCTTGCTTCCGACTCCCTGATGTACCCCTATAGGGTTTATCCCCTTCTTAACTGAGTTGACTATCTTTTCCTCGGTTTGGGCCTTTGCTGTCCTGACTTCCTTCCAGCTTCCTTTTGCTTTAACTGATACAGTTCTCTGTCCTGCTCCTTCTATGATTCCTTGTACTTCCTGAATGCTTTCTTTTTCTCTTGAACCTTCACTGCCACTTCCTTTGAGAACCATAGTGGTTTCTTACATCGTTTTGTTTTGTTTATTTGCTTCACACAAAGGCTTGTTACCTCTGTGATGGCAGTTTTTATTATTCTCCATTGTTCTTCCACCCCTCCTTCCTGCCCATTTGCTAGTGCATTCCTTAGGCACTCACCCATTGAGCAAAAAGTCAGCCTCCTAAAGTCCAGTACTTGTGTCTTTGTAGCTTGCAGCTCTATTGCTGTGTTTATTGTGAACCATACTGTTCGATGATCGCTAGTTCCCAGATGGCTACCCGCTTTTACATCTGTGATCCTCTCTCCATCTCCATTTGAGAGAACCAGGTCTAAGATTGCTCCCTCTCAAGTGGGCTCCAATACTAGTTGTCTAAGGCATGCCCCCTGTAGGGCATCTAGAATAACCCCTCTCTTCGAAGTGGCTGCTGCAACTGCACTCCAGTTAACATCTGGCATATTCAGATCACCCATCAGCAATATCTCCCCTTTTTCTGCCATTCTAAGTATACTTTCTATCATTTCCTTGTCCATTTCTCCCCTGAGAAGGGATCTGTATCTAAACCCTTGTGCAGATTGTGGTGCCATTTGCCTGTCTCCAAATTACCCACAGTGCTTCTTCTCCTCCTCCCTGTTTACCTTTGTTCCTTCTTGATTCACTTCCCCCTTATGTGAGCTACTCCTCCTCCTGTTTTACCCTCCTGTCCCTTCTGTAGATAGTGTATCCTGGTATTTTTACGTGCCAGTCATGGTTTTGTGTGTACCATGTTTCTGTGACTGCCACGATATCCAGATGTTCCTCCTCCATCAAGGCCACTAATTCGGGAAGCTTGTTACTCAGACTACGGGCATTGGTACTCATTGCTTTCCATTTTTTGATGGCTTTACCTTCTGTTGCAGCATCCCCCACTGACCTTTCTACCTCTGTCTTTTTCTCATTTAGTACCCTGTTTTGTAGGGAGAGGCTGGGATTTTCCTGCTGCTTATCAGTGCCTCCCCCCCTTGACTAGTTTAAAAGCTTGCCAATGAAGCATTTAACCCGATTGCTCAAAAGACTTGTTCCCTTCCTGGACAGATGCAGACCATCCTGCCAGTATAGGCTGGTGTCCCTCCAGGTGGAACCCCAGTCCCCAATGAAGCCAAACCATCTACTATTTTATGTAATACATGGTTCAAACAACATGAAGTCTTGCTGTAGTCTGACTATTGCAGTTAGGTCCTGCCTTTCAACTACCCTGGAGAACAAAGAGTTAAACTTTCCATGGCCAGCATAGAATGTTCATCGCGAGCTTGGTTGAAGTGCCCTGTCTGCTGTTGTTTAAATTCCAGCCGTCAGATTCTTTACTCCGCCTCACTGAACAGTCGCTCCGGAGATTTCTCCTTTGCTCAGTTCAAAAAAGTTGGTTAAAGTGTCATTTTTCGCTCAGTTTCTACTGAATTGCTGCTGCCGAATCTGTCGGTTTAAGTCTCTGTCTGTGGTACCGTGAGTACTAGATAGGTTTTGCATTTAGTTTCTGTGTGGAACTTGTAAATTGTGGATCGGTTCTGCTGAACCGATCAGTTCCGGTAAAAAAAGTTTGTGAATTTACTTAGTTTGGTAACGGTCCGTATTGGTTCTAAAAACGCAGTTTTTGTTACGGTTTTTTCAAGACCATAACTACGGTCAGGAACCGATAGAGGAGTCTTGCCTGGTGGATTGCCGAAAAAAGGGTAAGTTTTGGATAGGATTGGCCACATCTGTGAAACCCAAGAAAAAAACTGGGCCCACTGGGTTTCAACACTGCAGTGTGTGTGGGGAAGTCTTTCCTAAGGCTGATCCCCACACCACCTGTGTTTATTGTCTGGGGTTTGATCACCTCGATTCAGACTGCCAAATTTGTAGGAATTTTCCCAAAGCTACCCTGGATAAGAGATTAGGTAGACTGAGTGAAAGGGAGGCCGAGAAGTCCGCTGACCCGGATGGCCAGCCGGTTCGGTTCTGACCCGAACCAGAAGGAATGCCCCTCTGACCAGGCGATGCTTCGCGTTTGGGCAAAGGAGAGCCGATTCTGAGGAGTCGGTTCTGGTTAAAGAAAGATAATCGTCGGTTCAGATCCAGAAATTCATACTCCGACGCTGATGAGATAGCCAAGGCGATAAGAATAGTGCAATCGCTTTCTTCGGTTCCAGCCGAAGCGTCACCATCTGGCAGGGGTTCGGTTCGGTTGGTTCCCCCGGTTCCGGATTACACTTTAGAAGAATTTTATGAACTGGATGAGGAGGAGGCAGAGTATGAGGATGATGATGGTGATTATGAAAGTCTGGATGTGCCTATTGACCCGGATATCTCCCCAGACAGACCTTCAGGTGTTTCTCCTCCTAGGCTTTCTGAGTCCCCTTCCCACTTTATGTTTTACAAAAAAGCGGCTGAGACCCTACAGCTTCCTATGGAAGAAGCAGTAGAGGATCAGGAGGAGCCTGATTTTGTTGAAATGATGGACATCCCAGAGTCTAGGAGACTGTCTATTCCCCTCCATAAATCTTTTGGGAAACAGACAAAATTCTGAAGACTCCTAACTCCATACCTCCTGTGGACAGACGAATGGACAAGAGGTATACTCTTTCAGGCTCAGACACAGAGTTCCTTTCTCAGCAATGCAGCCATGTTGGGGTAGTGCAGGCTGCTGCCTGTGATAAGGCAAATATCCCCTTGGTATCACATCCCCCAGATAAGGACTCCAGGAGGATTGATGCCATGGCAAAGAAACAGTACATGGCAGCATCTTTGGGACTCAGGCAGGCTAATTATATGGCCTACACAGCTAGATACCAGAAGTCCAGATGGGACACTGTGCTGGCTCTTACAATAGGCCCCTGACCAGCTTGCCAAGGAGCTGGAGCAGGTGGCTGCAGATGGGACTGAGGGCATCCAAGGTGCAGTTTCATGCTGCTGTGGACTCCAATGATGTTTCATTAAGAGTCATGGCTACATCTGTGGCTCTTGAGGAGATAAGCTTGGCCAGATGTGCCTAACCTATCCACAGGATACCCAGGCTAAGGCCATGGATTTCCCTATTATTGGTAATTCTCTGTTTGGGAGCAGACAGGGAACTACATGAAAAAAATGGACGCGTACAGGACCACCTACAGGAGTGCTCAGGCCAAAGAAAGGCAAGCCACTCCTCAAAGGCAGCAGTCCAGGGGCAGGGGCAGGCCTTTTTACCAAGCCCAGGCCTCCTCTTCTTCTTATGCTCAGAGGGGGGTTCTTCAGAGGGAGAGGCAGACGGGGAATGAGCAGGCCTGCATCCACCCCTTAGCCTAAAGCCCCTGCCAAGCAGACACCCTGATGGGTCTTCCTGGGCCGATTCTCCAGTACCTGTAGGGGGCAGGCTGGCTTACTTTGTCCAGGACTGGAAGTCTCTGACATTAGACAAGTGGGTCCTGGAAGTAGTTAGCCAGGGACTGGTTCTCAGCTTCAAAAAATTTCCAAAGATGAGAACCAGATCCTTTCCACTTGCAAATCCATCAGAGACCCTTGCCTTAGAGGCAGAGGTTTCTTCCCTCCTGGCTCTCAGAGCCATAGAGAGGGTTCCCACCCTACACAAGGGCAAAGGATTGTACTCCAGGTACTTCCTAACCACCAAAAAGACAGGAGAATGGTGGACCATCCTAGACCTAAGCTATCTGAACAAACACCTTTTAAAACCAAAGTTCAAAATGGTGACTCTGGGAATAATCCTTCCCTCTCCAAGGCCAGGGGACTGGCTAGCCTCCCTGGACCTCAAAGATGCCAATTTTCACATTGCCATCAGGTGCTCCCACAGAAAGTACCTCAGGTTCGAGTTGCCCTCACGCCACTATCACTTCAGAGCAATGCTCTTTGGCCTAACATCAGCCCGAAGGGTTTTCACAAAGTGCCTGGCAGTAGTAGTTGCTTTCCTACGGAGAAAAAAGATCTCCATCTTTCCATACTTGGACAACTGGCTCATAGTGGGTCAGTCTCCAGACCAAGTCAAGTCACATTTGCAAATAACTCAGCAAGTGCTCACTTCCTTAGGATTCCGCCTCAACCTTCCAAAGTCAGTTCTCGAGCCAGTACAGCTCCTCACCTTTCATAGGGGCAGAGCTGGATACAGTAAGGGCAAGGGCCTTCCTTCCCCTGGACAGGGCAAGGACCCTTATGGAACTGGCCTCTTCATTCACCCTTCAGGTGTCTCGACCAGCAAGGCATTTCCTTCAGCTTCTGGGCCACATGGCGGCCTCCACAGTAGTGGTCCAGGGAGCAAGATTCCAGATGAGGGACATTCAGTTCCACTTAAGAGCCTTCTGGTCCCAAAGAAAGGATTCCCTTACCAAACTAGTCTCAGTGACTCGAACCCTGATCCAGGCTTTGCAATGGTGGCAGGATCAGGACAATTTGAGACAAGGAGTTCCTTTTGTCACTCAGTCTCATTCAGTGATACTCACCACAGATGCCTCCCTGCTGGGCTGGGGAGCCCACCTGGGGGATCTTACCACCAAAGGGCTGTGGTCACCTCAAGAATCTCTGCTTCACATCAATCTCTTTGAACTCAGAGCAGTGTTTCTGGCTCTGCAAGCCTTTTCCAAATCTGTACAGAACAAGGTGGTCCAGATCAGAACAGACATCACCACCACTATGTGGTACATTAACAAGCAAGGAGGCACTTGGTCTACGGCCTTGTACACAGAAGCAATGAAGTTGTGGTCCCTGGCCTATTCCCTGCAAACCTCTCTGATGGCAGTTCACCTCCCAGGGAAGGACAATATCGTAGCAGATTCTCTCAGGAGGATATCCCAGGGCCATCACGAATGGACCCTAGATCCACTAGTTTTGAAAGTGATTTTCTCGAGATGGGGCACTCCACAGATAGATCTTTTTGCAGCCCCAGACAATCACCAATGTCCTCTCTTTTGTTGCAGACCCCCAGTCTTGGGCTCAGTCCCCCTGGATGCCCTGATCCTGAATTGGGAAGGGAAATTTCTGTATGCTTTTCCCCCCTTCCCTCTCCTGTTCAAGGTGTTAGTCAAGGTAAGGTCACAACCATGCAAAGTGATCCTGATTGCTCTGGCCTGGGCCAGACAGCCCTGGTACCCCCTGTTGCTGTCCTTAGCAGTCCACCTTCCCCTGTCCCTTCCCAGGAATTACAACCTATTGACATCCTCTCAGGGGAGAATTTGGTATCCGAACCTCTGGTCTCTCAATCTCAAGGCATGGCTCTTGAAGAGTTAGTTTGCTGATCTGCATCTTTCCCAAGGGGTTCTGGATATCCTTAAGGCTTCTCGAAAGCCTTCCACTAGAAAGACTTACAATTCCAAATGGAAAAGGTTCACTATTTGGTGTTCTAAGAAGAATATTTCTCTGGAATCTGCTGGGTTGCCTACGGTTCTGGATTATATGGTCCATCTCAATGGCCTAGGCCTTAGGCCTGCTACACTTAAAGTCCATTTGGCAGCTGTTTCTGCCTTCCAGTCAGTAGGCAAGCCCTCTCCTCTGTCAGCCCATCCTGTGTTTTGTAAGTTCTTCAAGGGATTGCTGCACACGAAGTCCCCCCTTTAGGGACCCTGCTCCTGCTTGGGACCTTAATGTTTGCATTGCTCAGCTTATGCAACCACCCTTTGAGCCTTTGTCGTCTGCAGAGCTTAAGTACTTGACTTGGAAAACTGTGTTTTTGGTAGCCATTACCTCTGCCAGGTGTATCAGTGAATTGCAAGCCCTGTCAGTGGAGCCTGATTTCATCTCTTTCCAAAGAGATAAAGTGGTCGTAAGAACCAACAGGAAGTTTTTACTTAAGGTGGTTTCAGATTTCCACCTTAACCAGTGTATATTTCTCCCTGTTTTCTTCACTGACCATTCCTCCTCTGGAGAGAGGAGGCTGCACAGCTTGGATGTTAAAAGTGCCCTCAGCTTCTACACAGAGCACACCAAGGGTCACAGGTTTGAGTCTCTCCTATTGTTCCTCACATATGGAGAGGCTGGTAAGGGCAAACCAGCCACTAAGAGATCTATTGCCAGTTGGATTGTTTCTTGTATACAGTTCTATGAAAAACTGGGTAGAACTCCACCCTCAGGCCAGAGGGCTCACTCTACTAGAGGTACAGCTGCTTCCCTGGCTGCTGTCAGGGATATTCCTATCTTAGAAATTTGTCAAGCAGCCACCTGGAAAGCAGTCCATACATTCACCAAGCATTACTCTCTGGTTATCCAGGCTAGGAGTGATGCTCGGTTTGGCACAGCAGTACTTCAGAGCCTGTTTAAAGTAGGTTCTGTCCCTCCTCCATGGAGGTACTGCTTGGTAGTCTGCAATAGTCAGAATACAGGAAGACTTCATGTTGTTTGAAGAAAAAATTACTCACCTTAGTAATGTTGTTTCTTCTAATGGAGTCTTGCTGTATTCTGACCCTTCTCAGAACCTGGTTTTTGGGATTTGGGTGGGCAGGAGCAGTGTTGGCACCCTAGGGGTATCCCTTTTTCACCCTCCTTTTTTTTGGGTGAGTGTTGTGTTTTGGGATGTGTTTTATTTTTTGGGTTTCCTGACTTGAGTCTTTGCTTTGAAACCAACAAACCCTTTTATATAAATTCCGTTGCCAGTTGGCTAGTGTGAGTTTTAGAGTTTCCACACAGAACTTTTAGTGAGTATTGCTCGGAAAGATCTGACGGTTGGAGTTTAAACAACAGCAGACAAGGGCTTCAACTGAGCTCGCCGTGAACACTCCTTGCTGGCCATGGAAAGTTTAACTCTTTGTTCTCTGGTGCAGTTGAAAGGCAGGACCTAACTGCAATAGTCGGAATACAGCAAGACTCCATTAGAAGAAACATTATTACTAAGGTGAGTAATTTTTTCTTTTCCGCAATGCATTTTTACCTTGTTTATTCTTGCACACTGGTCCTGGCTAGATTCCCGTTCTCTCCCCTTCAGTCCCCAATAATTCCGATACTGGTCGCTGCATTCCTGTGCAAAGTCCTGTCCCCAAAGATATAGGTTTTTTGCGCAGCAGTCACGCTCTGCTCCGACAACTGTGTCAGTAAAAAAAAAAAAAAAAATGCAAAGTGACAGTTTGGATGCACGGAACTGACTTTAGTCGTCCGTGTCCAAACTGTGTCTATGAAGTACTTGCCCGACCGCACCGCTCACTAAATATAGGTGCCATTTTTGTGTGAATTTTTTGAAAACAGCACTGTTGCAGCAAATCAGATGGTAGGTTAAGGATAAAAAATTGTTGTACTATCAATGTGACGTCAGAACGATAGTTCAGCAACTTGTTTTGACCTTTGAACTGCCCTACAACAAGATTTGGAAAACCTTTGTTTTCCATACACAATAAGCCCTAACCATATACTATATTTTAAGTTTGTGACATGGAAAACTGTCTTCCTAGTGGCTATTACCTCAGCCAGGGGGATTAGTAAGCTTCAGGCCCTGTGCACAGAGCTAAACTACATCGCCTTCCACAGGTACAAAGTGGTCCTCAGGACCCATAGGAAATTACTTCCTAAAGTGGTATCTGACTTCCACTTGAACCAGTCAATCACTTTGCTAGACTTCTTCACCAACCACTCTAGTGCAGGTGAATGCAGGCTTCGCAGTTTGGATGTCAAAAGAGCTCTCAGTTACTATCTTGGCCACACCAAGCCCCATAGCAGGACAGGCAACAGCTGTTCCTAACCTATGGGGAAGTGAGAAGAGGAAAACCAGCTTCTAAAAGGGCTGTTTCACACTAGATAGTGGCATGTATCCAGTTCTGCTACAATAAAGCTGGTGAGGAGCGCCCAGTAGGCCTGAAGACCCACTCCACGAGCGGCACAGCTGCTACAATAGCCACTGCCAGAGATATTCCCCTGTTGGAAATCTGTAAAGCAGTTACATGGAGAACAGCACACAGTTTTACAAAGCATTATTGTTTGGACACTCAGACCAGAAGCAATGCCAGGTATGGCATAGCAGTGCTGCAGAGCCTGTTTCCTAAATAGGTTCTGTACCCTCCTCCAAAGGTACTGCGTCGTAGTCTACAGTAGTTATTCATATTGAAGAATTCCTGGGGTTAGAGAAAAAAATTACTCACTGTAGTAATCTTGCTTCTTCCAAGGTATTCTTCAATATGATTAACCCCACCCTACCTCCTTCCAGAACCAGTTGGCCTCTGTATAACAGCTGGATTACTGTACTGATGTGGATTTATACCCTAGTTATGTTAAAAAAACCTTTCTTGAAACCAGATGGGTGTCGTTCCCTTTCTTTTGTCCTATCTGAGTTTAGCATATGGGACATGTTATAGGGGATTTGATATTAATTATTAATTTAATGTTATTAGAATAGCTTAGTTAGAGGGTCTTGCCCTGCTGGCTTTCATGAATCTGAGCATTATAGAATGCAGCAGTTGGTAAGGGCAGCAGTGTAAATGGTGGCATGAGGCAGTGAATGTTCCATCATTTGCATATGTTCCATTTCTCTCTGGGACAGTTCAGCACAGGAGGCTGACTGTAATAGTTGATCATACTGAAGAATACCTTGGAAGAAACAAGATTACTACAATGAGTCATTTCTTCTTCTGGCTGTGTCCTTTCCCTTTTAAGGCTTGCCAGAACATCTTCAAGCTGGCTTCTTCCACCCACCCAGGTGGTAACTCCCTCGGTACTGCCCCGTGACGTCAGATCTTCCTTTCCACTGGAAGAAGAAGGTTCTTTCCTTACCGCTCATGCACTGTAGAGGCCCTTTCCTCAAATTTGAAGTAAAAAGTTAGTCTTCAGGCTACTTTCTTCATGCCGTCGACATGGACGATGCAAAGACTGCCCCCGGTTTTCGGAAATGTGCCTACAGGTAGTTGTCCCGGATGGATCCGCACACCATGTGCGTATAGTGCCCGGGCCATGACCACGATCCCCAGACTGTGTTATTTGCCGTCCTTTCCACCCGTCCACTTTGGACGATCGTCACACCTGCCTGCTGTTAGGTTGTCTGGACGATTGAGACCAGTCAAGTCTAAGGATGCCCGTCATGTGGTGTGCAGGGCTGTGGAGTCTGATGAGCAACTTGCGATGTTTGAGGAGGATGCGGCTCAGATCACAGCTCACGCCTCCTCCACTTCAGCCTGTTTGCTGCTCTCCTTGGGTGCCACCTTTACAGGGGCATTCAAAGAATTGTGCCAGGCCATTCCCACTCATGGGCAGGGTCCCTCTTAGCACAAACTGAAGTCTAAAAAAGTAATTAAGAAATGGTTTCACCATCAATCGTGGGATCAGGAGTGCTCTTGGGCCTCCAATTGCCACGCATCTCTGGAGGTTCCAACTTTGGTTGGTGCATTGGCCAAGGCCACTGGCCCAACAGTCTCCACATCAAGCCAGTTGGTTGAGACGCAGATTGATCTTCCAGCCAATATGTTTCTTAAGCCAGTTGACCTGTCGTCACCCCAAAGAGGCTGATACCTCCCTATCCAGGACTCCGGTCTTGTCTTTGATTCTGGGGATGGATCAGTCGGCTGATCCGCTTCTCCTCCCTTGGGAGATTCAGGAACCGGAGGTTCCTTGACTTTCGTCAACCTCCTCCGAGGCCCACTGTTGATCCCCCGACAGTCGAGGTTATGGTCCTGCTCCCCATTCCCTGAGTCGAGCAGCCCACTTTTGCGTAGACACTTGCACTCAGTGCTCCGGAAGCAGTGTCACTGCTGCTCTTCGTCCTCATGCTCCTCGGGTGAGCAGAGGCTTTGGCACAAGTTGTGTCGATGCTACAAGTACTTAATGTGGCAACAGCTTATTTTTACTGGGATAAATCCTTTTCTGGCTTCGACCCCGGCCAGTACTTGTCTCTCACCTCAGAGGCCTACACCTTGTTCACCTCGGCAGGAGCCGACCCATCACTGGCTTCTCTGCTGATTTGTGTCTAGCCGCCAATGAAACAGCCGAAGACAGGTGCTCTGACCAAGGAGTCCTACCCAGCCTCAGGTCTTCCCCATCAACTGTCGGTCACTGTCATCCCTGACTGTCCTTGGAGAGTCAGTGGAGACTCTGGCAGTAGACCTCCTCTTTAATAAATCCTCAGAGTCGGAGGGCTACTCCTTGCACTCTTATCTGGTAGATGTGGAGTCGGCCAGGGATTTCACTGCAGAGGAAGGCCCTACCTCCTTTATTGGCTTGCTCCATCTCATCTCAGAGGCCATGGTTCTCCAGACGGAGCCCATTCAGAAGCGGGTGCATTACTCACTTACCGAGATCTTGGACTGGGGTGATTCCCCTGGGGAAGCATTCCCAGTGGCAGAGGCCATTCTGAGCCCTGCCTTGGAGCTGTAGCAGTATCCGACCTCCTGCCCTGCACTGTCGGCCTGGATAGCTGGCAAGTATGAGGTCCCTGTCAGGTCCCCTTCGGGGTTCATGGAGCACCCCTTGGCTGAGGGTCTTGTGGCAGATTCCGTGTTCAGGTGCTCAGGCAACGTGTGCGACATTGACAACCACCCGATAAGGAGACCAAGAAGTTGGACCATATGGCCAAAAAGGTCTATGCTGCCTCCTGTCTTGGACTTCGCCAGGCGAGTTCGGCCCTTTTGATGACCCACTTTTCCTGTGCCCTTCTGGGCATGCTCAGTTGGGTTCTCCCAGCCGACCTCCATAACACAGTCCAGCAGGTCCGGGACCAGGGGCAAGCTGTAGCCAGATAACAGCTCCAGATGGCCATGGATATTTTTGACTTGTGCGCCCGGTCCGTGGCGGACGTGGTGGCCATGTGCTGCAGGGCTTGGCTGTGGATCTTGACCTTCATTGCAGATACCCAGCACAAGCTGGTGGATGTCCCTTTCCTGTGTACTGACATGTTCATGCTCAGGGTCAAGGGGCACCTCACCCGTATTGAGAATTCCAATGCCACCTTAGACTCAGTGACTTCCACCCAGAGGGACCCCAAGGACTGTAAGCAACCAAAAAAGAAGCCTTTTCAACCCCCCTTTCTGCTCCTGTGTCCAAACCAGCCCAGCTCAGAGCTGGACAGCAGGCTCAGGCCTAGTAACCATGGCCGAAGTCAGTGGCCACGGTCATCTGTGGCTTCAGTGGTTCTTCAGTCGGGCCCTCCTCCACCTCTAAGCTTGCCCAGTGATGGGATGAGGGTACCTCCCTCAAGCCCATCATGCCTCCCCTGGGGAGCTGTCTCTGCCACTTCCTTTACACGTGGTCCATTGTCACCACTGACAGGTGGGTCCTTGAGGTGGTCGGTCAGGGTCTGCCTCTGGAATTTGAGGCATACTAGCCCTACTGAGCCTGCGCCCCATGGGAGGGCATCATGTCCATCAACATCCTGTCCGCCTTCTGGACGACAAAGCCCAACTCCTCCACAAGGATTTCATGGCTCCTGTCTCTGAACCTCTGGAACACCCAGGGTTTGTCTCCAGGTACTTCCTGGTGCCAAAACGGACTGGGTGCTGGCACCTGATCTTAGATCTGCATGACCTGAACAGGTTCATCAGGCTGTGCACTTTCAGGATGGTCACTCTGTCTCACAGAATACCATCTCTCAAGCAGAACATGTGTTTTTTCTCCCTGGGTCTTCAGGACTCATTTTTTCACATCCCAATTCATCCATCCCACTGCCTGTTCCTCTGGTTCCGGGCAGAGGAGATGCTCTACAAGTTCCAGGCCATGACATATGGCCTGTCATTGGCCACCAGGATCTTCACCAAGTGCATTGCAGTGGTGGCAGCTTACCTGAGGCGCCGAGGAGTCCGAGGTTATCCCTGCCTGGACGGCTGGTTGATTACGGGTCCCTCCAGGCAGGAGGTGGAGTGGTCCAGGGACCTGGCCCTCCAGACCTACATCTCCATTGGCCTCCTGGTCAACAAGGCCAGGTCAGAACTTATGCCCTTACAGGTGATCAGTTTCATTAGGGCAGAGCGCGACTCTTGCACAGCCAGGGCTCAGCTCCTGGCGGACAGGGTGGAGGCTCTCTCCTCCTCTTCCCCAGATCATTTCAGGTTGGGCAGTTCGCCCTGCTTTGGACTTCCTGCACCTACTGGGATACATGGCAGCCTGCACCAACATGGTCCATTGGGCTCACTGGAGAATGCGCTCTCTGCAATGGTATCTAGCCCGCCAATGTTCTCAGTGCAAGGGACACTTCTACCAGACTGTCACTGTGACTCAGCCAGTGTGGGACGCCCTTTAGTGATGGTTAGTCTCAGAACATCTGCAGGAAGATGTCCCATTTGTCCGCCCAGAGCCGAGAGTCATCCTGATGACCAGTGCGTCTGTCATGGGCTGGGGTGCCTACCTGGGGAAATGCAGAGTCCATGGGCTGTGGACCCCTAGGAGTCCTGGTGCCACATCAACCTGCTGGAGCTCAGGGTAGTTCGGATGGCGCTGACTGCTTTTGCTCCACACATTCGGGGGCAGGTGGCTCAGGTCCAGACAGACAACACCATGACCATGTGCTACCTCAACAAGCAGGGCGGGACGCACTCCCTTCCTCTGTGCAGGGAAGCTCTCCATCTGTGGACCCTAGTGCGCAGCTTGGAGGCTGATCTCCTGGTCATCCATGTGGCTGGTGTCTCCAAACAGCTGGCGGATACTCTCACTCATGTGGGCAAGGCGTCTCACGAGTGGTCTCTCCACCCAGAGGTTGTACACAACCTGTTGTTCTCCCAGTGGGGCACCCCTCTGGTGGACCTGTTTGTCTCCAGGGAGACTGCAAAGCTGAGGCTGTACTGTCCCTGCCCCCCTCAGCAGGGAGCACTGCAGGGGGATGCCTTCTCAGGGCCCTGGACTCTGGACCTCCTCTGTGCCTTTCCTCCATTTCCCTTGATCCACAAGGTGTTGCTCAAAGTGAAGAGGTACAAGGCACGGGTGTTATCCTGGTGGCTCTGGACTGGCCATGCCAGTTGGTACCCCAATCTCCTCAGCCTCAGCAGCTCACGAGGCATCTGCCTCTCCACCCGGACCTACTCTCCATCAGTCAGGTGAAAGTGCTCCTGCCGGACCTTGAATCCCTGCACATGACAGCCTGGTTCCTGAGCAGCTAGAGTTCCAGGCTTTGGGTCTCTCTGATGATGCCCTCACTGTGGTCGAGGTATCTTGGAAGGAGTTGACCCGAAAATGCTACACCTTCAAATGGAGGAGGTTCTCCATTTGGTGCCATTGCAAGGGGCTGGACCCCTTATCTTGTCCAGTGGCTTGCATTCTCGGCTACCTTTGGTCCCTCTCTCAGCTGGGCCTTCAGTTGATGACCCTTAAGGTGCACCTGGCAGCCATCTCTGCCTACTATGTGTGGGCTGGTCAGCAGTTGGTGGTGCAGGAGAAGGTGGTCTCTCACTTTTTCAAAGGCCTTGACCACATTTCCTCCCCACCCCGTTGCGTGAACCACCACCACCTTGGGATTTGTTGTAGGTGCTGGCAGAGCTCATGGACAAGCCATCCGAACCAATGCACAGGTGTGAAATGTCTCACCTGTCATGGAAGACCGCCTTCCTGGTGGCTATCACATCAGTCAGAAGTATCAGTGAGCTCCAGGCGTTCTTGGTGGAGTCTTCTTACCTGGTCTTCCACATGGACAAGGTTGTCCTTTGCCCAAACCTGAAGTTCCTCTTGAAGGTTATGTCGGATTTTCACCTCAACCAGGTGATTACTCTCCTGGTGCACTTCACCAGCCACACCTTGGCGGCCAAGCACAGGCTCCATACACTGGATCTGCGCTGAGCGCTAGCCTACTATAAGGAGCGCACTGCTGGAATTCGGGGAGAGATTCGCCAGCTATTTGTCACCTACGCTGAAGCTGCACCCGGCAGAACAGCAGTTAAGCAGATGATTGGCAGGTGGATTGTATCCTGCATTGACATCTGGTATAGGTTGGCTGGTAGGGAGCTTCCTGTAGGGCTATGGGCTCATTCCACCCATCATGCCGCTGCCTCGGTGGCTGTGCTTGCAGGGATGTCAGTCCAAAGCACTTTGCACTCTCGTGCACTCAAAAGATGAAAAGGTTACCATTCGATTTCCAAATCCAATTCATTTATTGGTACATTTAAAATAAGACAGGTGTTTTTCACAGCATGGAGCAAGTGTTACTCCTTCCCAGACTCGCTCCCCAGCGCTTCAACCAGGGCGTGGTATTCCTCAGGGGGTGGAATAAGTTTGTATTCTTTCCCTTAAATAGCCAATTTTTAACAACTAAGGGTTCCCTCTGTTGGTTAATTTTATATCATGCAGATAACTGCTTTTAAGTGGCTCTGGGAGGGTTCGAACCTTAAACCACATGAACATACTATTTCAAAAAATAATGGTTAAAAATGATTAAACAAAGAGCTCTCCAGTGCTCTAGGATATACCTTTTAGTACAGCATATGGGAACATTGAAATAACGCTGCATTTTAACATGTCAAAAACATTTTCAACTTTTAACTTTTAATTTAGGTTTAAGAGACCTTCAATTTAGTATGCTTTTTAAATCAACGTTTATTTCCTAGGTCAATCATCTGATTTGTTTTTCATCAGATATAGCTGATCAACATGTTCGATAATACATAGTCAGAAAATATAGTGAAATTAATATAAACAGTGAGTCACACTGGGATGCTGGTTTTGGGGCCTCAGTTCTCCAGTCTTTATTCCCTATGTAGGGGATGTGTACCTTGCCCCCTCCTCTTGGAGAACTGCTAGGAGTTTGCCAGAAGTATGGATTGAATATCATATCCACTTCCCTAGAAAAATAGGTTACTCACCTGTAACAGTAGTTCTAGGAGTAGTATAAGATGTGCTCAACTCTGACCCACCCAACCTCCCCTGGCAAGTGGCACACTGATTTTGCTTCCAGCGGGCAAGATCTGATGTCACAGGGCAGTGCCGAGGGAGTTACCACTCGGATAGATGGGAGGAGCCAGCTTGAAGACATTCCAACAAGCCTTAAAGGGGAAAGGACACTGCCAGAAATGTGGATGAACATCATATACCATTTCCTAGCACTATTGTGTAACCCCTGCCTGCGTGACTATCCACAGGTTAAGGGGCCGGAGCTCGTTGAATGGGTGCCTCCACCTGGAGGAATGGTTTTGGGGTAGCGTAACTGCGGTTGGTATAGCCTTCCGGGATGCTAGAACCCCCCCCACCAACCCCTCTAGTAGCCTAAACAGTATAGCAGCAAAACTTTCACATATACCATATGGCAGTAATGACTTGCTCACACCCCTTACACTTGCCACCAGGGCTGGATCGTCTGCAGCTTCCCAGAAGACCCCCTGTAAAGTAAAACCTGTAATGCAGCAGTTCAGTGGCAATACAATACCCCCACCAAAAAGGTACACACTAGCCAGATTAAATGCAAAAACAACACACACTGGTTTATTCAGGGGAATGTGAACAGGGGTGGGCATGAATCTAGCAGATGCTATATAGCTCTGATTATTTCAGGCTGAAAATGCATGCACAAAGAGTCCCTTGTATACAGTCACACCACCCTGGGTACCCAGTTGTAAGCAGGCTAGCCTGAAGCAGTGCCCGGGGTAGGCCGGCGTTGCAGCTGTTTTTGGGGGCCCTTAGGAAATAAAACAATTAGCATGCACATCAACCCAGAATTTGTAATCTGGAGCCTAATGGCTCAGTTCATTGTAATAAACCCAAACAAGTAAATCAGATGACACACAATGATTGCAGCTTTGTTGCAGGGAGCTACCCTGTTTGGTACTCACGCTACCCAGACCAGGAGGCAGGACTGATGAGATGAAAACCTCCGAATGTTGTTCTGGTTTTCCAGGGGGAAGCAGGGCCCACATGACTCACCGAGGTGGTCGCTACCTGTTCGATGGTGTTGGGCAGGGTGCCGAATCCCCGAGTGGGTCTTTCATCAGAAAATGTCTCTGCAATGGGAGTGGCAGTCCAGGCCAAGATGGCAAGGCCCAGACCAGAACAGGCAGTTCGGATTTAATTTGTGCGAGTGCTGGAGCAGCTTCCAGCTAGCATAACACACTTGAAGGTGGGGAACCAAATTGCGACCCACACAGCACATTCAGATCACCTATAAGCAACACAACTCTTAGTCACAGTTCGGGTAAAGTCCTGTTGCAATTTAGCAGAAGTTCTGAGCAAACCTCTCAATCCGTGACTCATTTTGGTACCTGCCAGGCCGATCTCTTCTGGAGCAAGTCTTCAGTCCCAAATTCAAGCAATGATCACTCTCTTTCTCTTCAGGCTTCATATCTCAGACAAAGGAATTAGATTTAAGTTCAACTTTCACATTCAACGGATTTCTTACTGGAAGATGTGACAGGCAGGCCAGTGCAGCCTTCCTGCTGATTCTCCAATGCTCCTACACAGGAGAAGCTGCTTGATGGCTCAAACTGTTCACTCTCCAAACTACAGCTCACAACTGACTCTGCTGCAGCCAGTTCTGGGGATTTCCTCTGCGGTCCAAAAGGTTTGGTTGGCTAAGGGAACTGTCTGTCAGAGCAAGGGCTCCTCCTCCAGGTCCATTTAGGCTCCAAACCTTAAAAATTACAATCCCTACAGAAATTCAGTCCCACAAGACCTCCAGGAACAGTTTCCATTTTAGGTCCCCTGAGGTCTGATTGGTCCAACTCTGGCAGTCCAGAACCAAAAAAGGTGGCTCTTATGCAAAAAGTCAAAGCTACAAGAGAAGGCAGGTTAAACAAACTTCTATACTGTTATTAACAAGGCAGATAAACAGTAAATGAACACAGTTCCTAACAGAGCTCCCTCTGTGCATATAGCAAGTGCAGAATGGAGCAGAAATATCACTCGCCTGGCCAGTCATGAGCCCTTAACTACTCGGACCCAGCCCAGACTAATTTCTAACACAGCATAATGACTCTCTTAAAGAGACAGGTACGGAGGTTTTCTATAGCACTCTCATGCAAACACATGCAGCTACTGCAGACACAGGACACCATCCTGACAGTGGGCATTAGGCAGCCCAGGAAGACATTTTAGTACACCCCAATTTGTAGGGGGGGTTGCACACTTCCCTTCCTGGAAAAACTTGGTGTCCGCGTCAAGTCTGTTCTTACTATAACATTTCATATGAACACATTATACAAGATACATACATGTTTCATCTGGTATATCTCAGTAGGTTAGAATTCACATGTTTCGCATCAAACAGAATCACAATTTCAATAACGTTACCATAGTTTATCATAGCATTTCGCCTTATTCCCATCTCTAACTTTATACCCCTTGTTACACTGAATGAGCACCTTGACTTGGGCGGAGGCTTTGGTTTGGGTAGAGGCAGTTAACACAAGTGTGGGCAAAGAATCAAGCGTGACATAGACTCCTTTGTGCACAACATTCATGGGCAAGTTAACAGGCTGTCCTGGAGTGTCATACATGAGCTTTAAGATTGATTTTACAGATCTTTCTGAGCGACGTGGCAACACTGGCACTTCTTGTTGTTGAAGCTCACTGTCACTTGTCAGAGGTATTTCTGCAAAGTCAGAATCATCCAGGACACATCTTTCTGGCTCTTGAATGACACTTTCATTAGCATGAAACAGTTCACTTAGTCCACCTAGGTCATTAGCACTTGCATGGTCGCTTATAGGTTCACTACTTGCCTCACTGTGTTCAGGTTCACTGATTGCCATCAATTCCACCATGCAGAGAGACTCAGCCTCTTCAAGATCCACTCTGCGAACATCACTTTCTGGAGGTTCAGGCGCCATGGATGAATTGCGATCCATTAAATCAGCTGGAGGTTCAGAGTCATCACCATAGTTAATGGAAGGAATTCCCTGGAACACTCTTTCAAGTTCAAACAAGCATTTGTCAATGCCGAATGTTTGCTTGCTGGCATTGGCATTGGTAGTGTAGGAGTTAGAGAGATGCATAATAGGAATGACAGTGAAGTACTGAACTGAAGCCAACCCCACCACCACCCTGCAGAGACTTTTTTGTGACCCCCACCTCATGAACATTGGCAATATCAGTTTGTTAGCCGAAAGCTGATCTTGCACAGTGACTACGCCATTTTCACCACAGGTGTGAAAACACATTTCGAGCAGGATGTGAAAAATGACAACTGTACTGTTCATGGGGAGGTGTGAAAAATGGCAATGTTGAAAATCTGGAGTGAAAATATAAAAAAAACGGGTGAAGTCACGAGCGTGCATAGAAACTGTGCAATGCACACCCGTAATGTAATTAGTTTGGGGATTTATTACAGCAGATTGTCAACACAGGCATTTTGGATCCTCCGCTCATGAACAGCATCACTGTGATTTTCTTAATCTGTCCTGAACACTGATTTCCCACAGTGACCACACATTTCTGCACCAGAAGCGCGAAAACACATTTCGGCCAGGGTGTGAAAAATGACAGCTATACTGTTCATAAGGAGGTGTGGAAAATTGCCAGTGTAGAAAATCTGGACTGAAAATATTACAAATTCGTGAACTTACGAGGGTGCTTGGAAACTGGGCAGTGCACGCTCGTGACACAGTCATTTTACGGACTTTTGTGACCAAATTTTCAACATAGCCATTTTAAGACCTCTGCTCATGAACAGTGTCACTGTGATTTTCTTAATCTGTCCCGAACATTGATTTCGCACACCGACTGCGCCATTATGCGCTACATGCGCGAAAACTCATTTTGGGTGAGATGTGAAAAATGACAGCTATACTGCTTATAAGGAGGTATGGTAAAAAGGCAATGTTGAAAATCTTGAGTGAAAATATTAAAAATTTGCGAAGTTACGAGCTTGCATAGGAACTGTGCAATGCACGCTTGTAAAACAGTCATTTTTGGGAAATCTTTCACCAAATGTTCAACATAGGGATTTGGGGGGGCCTACCTCATGAACTGTGACACTGTTGTTTCGTTACTCAATCCTGAAAGGTGGTTCCGCGCAGTGACCATGAAATCACCTTTCGGGACCGAGTAACAAAATGACAGTGACTGAGTTCATGAGGTGGGAGCCCCAAGAACCCCATGTTGAAAATTTAGTGAAAAAATTCCCCAAAATGGCCGAGATATCCAGCAAAGTTGAAAAAAATCCATTTATGCCATTATACAGCTTACCGGCATTTCTTCAGTTCGCGGTTGGCTTTGAAGAGTGCAGACGTGTTCCCAGTCCACCGAAGATTATTGCACTGGGCTTCAGAGGTAATTATGGGGTTGGGGGGTCTGGGGAGGTGGGTGTGGGTTGGTGGAGGGGGGCAAGACAGTCCAAGAGGGACTGTTGTTTTTTTACAGGTGTGTTTTTTTCTTATTTAGGAAGACGACGCGGGACTTTTGCCATGCTGGGGTGGGCTCCCAGCGTAGCAGCTGGAAGTTTATTTTTAGCGGGGGAGCAGTGGAGCTGATGGGGGATTGGGCACCCCCATCAGCCATACCGACTTTTGCCATGCTGGGGTGGGTTTCCAGCATGGCACCTAGAAGTCTTTTTTTTTGGTGGGGGTACAGTGGAGCCGACAGAGGTTAGGCACCCCGTCAGCCATATGGACTTTGCCCGCTGGGGTGGGCTCCCATCATGGCACCTGAAAGTCTGTTTGGGGGCGTGGGCGATGGGGATTGGGCACCCACCGGTCATACAGTGTGCGGGGTGGAGGGGCGCATGAAAGCACGCTGGGGTGGTCTCCCAGCGTGCTACGTAGATGTTCGTGGTAGGGGGAGACGAACTATCTGTGACAGTGCAGATGCAGTGCTGATGTGTAGGCAATTTGCATACTGCCGACAGCAGT
This sequence comes from Neoceratodus forsteri, assembly GCA_016271365.2. NCBI lineage: Eukaryota > Metazoa > Chordata > Ceratodontiformes > Ceratodontidae > Neoceratodus > Neoceratodus forsteri. The sequence continues at coordinate 480,859,146 of CM028130.1, read as the reverse complement.
ATGCAAATTGCCTACACGTTACCATCGCTGATTGTGGCGGTGTTTTCCTCAGAACTGTACGCCACTGCATCTGAATGGCTGTCATAGACAGCTCGGACATTCATTGGCTCATTGCAGCTGCACCTGCAAAAGGGAGCAGGGCATTGGAAGTGGGGGAGGCACACCTACGAAAACTCGTATGGTGGCACTATGTATCTTATCTGTGTCAGTCATCACCATTCATCACAGATGGGTACTGGCCGGAGATCAGGACCCCTTGGGAGCTTTTTAAAGGGTAGGCAGAGCCGACACACCATCGGCGCCCGCCCTCGAGGCCGGCGTGCTAAGTGGCGCTTGAGGGTTGGGCCATTAGGCTGTGTCGACTCCGCCTGCCTACCAGTTCTTCGTCTCCCGCCGTCAAGGTCACCTCGTGGGAAGCTTGTCTCCAGTTTTTAGGCCTTACAGCCTGTTTGAAATCGACGTTTCAGTCCGTCGGTCGCCTACCGGTTCTGGGTTCTGCCTCCACTCGATGTCGCCGGTAAGATCTTTCCTTTTATTTGAATTCTGCGATGTCGAGTCTGTTTTGGTGTTTTTTCTCCGTAGGTCATATCTCGGTCGGAGGGCAAAAAGTCTTCGAAGACGGGTCGGCCCCCCATGCGTCGGTGCCCGTGCGGCTGAAAGTTTTCCGTCACCGACCAGCACGACCGGTGTCTTGCGTGTCTTGGCCCACTTCACGACATGGACTCATCGATGCCTGCTTCTCCATGGACCGCAGGGCCTCGAACAGCGTCTCGTTGAAAGTGGAAATGACTCAAAGCTGACTGCAGGGTAAGGTTCGCACTAAATCGGGCCAAGCGCTCTCGTTCCTTCCTCCAGGTCCCCTCCGGTTCTATACGGACTGAGGAGGAGGAGCCTCGCTACTTTAGCCTGGCCATTGCCGAGGCTCCTCCCGCGGCACAGGAGGCCCGTCCCACTTCCTCCCGGGAGCGGGCGGGAGGCGCCGCCATGGGAATCGCCCCTTCTGGGGTGAAGGCTCCTCCGGTGTCACTCCTGCGGCTCGGAAGGCCTGGGTCGGCGCCGTCCTCGATGCCATCAGTTGGCACCGTTTGCGGCACCGTGGGCCCTGTCGGTGCCGGCTCGGCGCCGTGGGAACTGTCGACGCCGTCCATGGCACCAATGCCGCTCGCGGTGCCGTGGGACAGGCTCCGGCGTCCTCCTTTGCCATGTCTCGCCTCAGCGCCGAGGTTGAGCACAGAGTCGTGCCTTCGTGGCTCGGTGCTGTAGGGCCTTCGACTCCGATTGCCGGCGCCGTCCACACTCTCGGTTCCGTTTACGGCGCCGAGGGGTCGGTCGATGCCGTGTTGATCCGGGTCTGCCTTTGGGGCCGTCGGCACTGCTTGGTCCTCAGTGCGCTCGTGGGGCGGCGGTGTCGTTGGCGCCAAGGTTGCTGCTGGGGCTGCTGTCGGCGCCGTCCCTGTCCCTGGGACCGCCCCGGTGCTGGTGGACTTGACGGCGCCGCATCTGGCCCTGGCTCTGGACCTTTGGCTCAAGCTGCCCCGGTGCTTCCTGCGGGCCCCGCTTGCGGGGTTGCGGAGGGCACGGGTGCCGTCTCGGCCACAACTCTGGTTGCCGGGCCCACTGGCAAGGTTGGTTCTGCCTGCCCTCCTACTGTTTGGCTTAGAGCTTCGGACTCTACCTCGTCGGAGTCGAGCTCCGAGTCAGATAAGCAGTCACACCCTTCTGACTGCAGAGAAGGGCACTCCTGTGGTCTCGTCGAGTCGGAGCCAGCCCCCTACCGAGGAGAGTCAGGTGGCCCCCGAGACTAGGGTCAGTGGTGCTGACCAGCAGGCAGTGGTGCGAGCCACCATTGCTCTGCAACCTGGTCTTGGGGGTTTCATTGACCCCTCGGTGGTGGTACCCCCTCCAGTGGTGTGTCTTGATCGCCCAACTTTGGGGCCCATCGAGAAGCCTACAGGAGGGGAGGGGAGGGTGCTGCTTCCTGGGTCTCCCCTTCAGGGGCTGCCCAGAGGTGCCAGCTACCTAGGTTGGCCCTCTCAAGGAGGAGGACTCTCTCGGACTCTGAGGGGTCCAGGGGTGTGGGGTCGGCGCGTTGGCCCTTATCTGGGGTCCACTCAGGCCCTGGACGGAGCCGAAGTGCGGATTTCCACCCTTCCCCCTCGGGTTCCTTGAGGGAGCCCCATTCTTTTGAGGCAGGGGACCGTCCTTCTGGACTTTTACGGCCCCGGTCGCCTCACTGGGGGGATTCTTCTGGGCGCAGCCAAGGCAGTACCAACGTGGTTGTACAGCTGTCGGCTGTGGAGTCTTCCGGGCACCCTCTCCGGGTGCTCATGGTCCGGCCTCACTGGCCCTGGCGGAGGGTCAGCTGACTTCTTTTCTCGGCTCTGCCCTATTCCTCTGCCACATTCTCCTGCGCTCCCAGGCATTCTTGGTCCTAGGACCTCTCACCTGGGAGCAGTTCAAGCAGTGGCTGCCCGGTTCCCTGCCTATGTTAGGGCTATGGACAGCCAGGTTTTTCAACCTCCCCCCGTGCAGCCACCCTCGGAACATATGGTGACCTCCAGCTCCTCATCCCCCTCTTCTGGGGGAGAGAAACCTTCTGTCCACATCTCTCCGGCTGCTGATCTCTCGGAGTATCAGCGCTTCCTCGTGAGGATGTTGGAGGATTTGCACCTTTCACCTTCTACTGTTAGCAATCCTGAGCATGTGGCGCACGCCTTTCTAGGCGATTTTGGCGAGGCCACCCTTGTGGTATCGCCCTGGCCTGCTCCCTTTCAGGAGGCGTCCTTGCGTTTCTGGCAGAGGCCCTTCTCCGGAGTTCCTGCCCCTAGGGACCTCAGCCAGAGGTATTGCGCTCCCCCGGAGTCTCCAGGTTCCATGCCTCATCCGCAGTCTGTCTTGACACATCTGGACACTGCTGATGGGCTTCGCACCCTCCACCGTGACCGGCCCCCCGATCAAGACTCCTCAGATTTTGATTTTTGGGGGAGGAGGACCTTCTACTCGGCACGGTTTCTCCTTTCTATTTCTGCTCACCAGGCCCACCATGCAGCCTACAACAGGTTCTTGTGGTCCAGGCTAGGTCAGTTCCTAGCTTCTTTGCCTGACTCGGAGCAAACCAGACAAGCCATCATGCTCTCTGCACGTGGCCTGGAGCTAGCAAGGGACCAAGCGAGGGCATCGTACGATGCCAATGAGGTAGCTACCAGGGTCGTAGGGACAGCGATCTGCACTAGGAGATCGGCGTGGCTATGTCTTTCCCGGTTGTTACCCTTGGCCCGGCGTAGGGTGATTTGCTCCGCCCACCAGGGAACCTACCTTTTCTCCCGTAGAGCGAGACGGCGCTTGTTGGGGCAGCTTCCTTCCCCCTCGGGGGGACCCTATCTCTCTCGCCCCACTCTCGGGCCTCCCCAGGCCCTGAAGGTTCCCCCCCTTAGTGTGTCACCCACTGAGGGCTAAGGGACCCTGTCCCTTAGGGTGTAATGAAAACAACCCCCTTTGGGGGGGGGCTTGGTACTCACCCATCTGTGAAGAATGGTGAAGATTGACACAGATAAGATATGAAAATGACGTACCTACCGTAATTCTGATCTTTCTGTGTATCTTCACCATTCATCACAACCACCACCATCCCCTGGGGCCTCAGTCTCTGGGTCCCCCTCCCTCTGGCTCCCCCTCTCCTCTTTAGGAGCGGGGTAAAATAGGGACACACAAGGGGGTGTTCTCCTTTAAAGGGTACAGCTCGAGCGGCACTCCTTCTCTACTACATGTCTCCACCCCGATGGGGTGGGAGTTGGTGGTTGCCCTCCTCCTGTTCTCCTTCTGGTTTCCATCCAGCTATCAAAAAAATAAAAAGACTCCCTTTTTTTCACCAAACATTTTTCCTGAGAGAGTACTAAATCCCTGTACCCTGTCCTTCTTCCAGAATAGCCGACTCTGCTTCTTGGGTATTTGCCAGTTATTCTGTGCCTTGAATTCTGGCAGAGAGCTTTGCTACTCCTTGCAGTTCCTATACAATCTGGTGATGGATAAGGGTCTCGGATACCTTGATACCTCTCACTCTCTCCTAAATTCTCTCCCCTCCCTACCCTCCCTTCTTCTGTTTCCAGAGATTGGGGCCCCTACCCAATCCCCTTAGTCTCATCTCTTCTTTGCTGTCCTCTCAGTCATTATTTCTCCTTCTAGTTCGGTTATCCTTTCCTTTTTCTGTCCCTTGGACTCTCTTGTCCCACCCTCCATCCCTTCCTCTTACCTCTCCGGCGACTCAGAACTGGTAGGCAGGTGGAGTCGACACAGCCTAACGGCCAGCCCTCGAGCGCCACACAGTACATCAGCCTTGAGGGTGGTGCCGATGGTGTGTTGGCTCCACCTACCCTTTTTAAAAAAAAAAAAAAGCTCCCCTCGGGGTCCTGATCTCCGGCCAGTACCCATCTGTGATGAGTGGTGAAGATACACAGAAAGATCAGAATTACGGTAGGTACGTAATTTTCATTTCTTGCGCATGTGTGCAAGCAAACATAAAAATGACTAGAAAGCAGGATACAATTCACTTTTGTCATCACTTTCTGCATTTTCAGTATCTGCAATGTCTGCAGGATGGGAGACATTAAGAGCAACAGACTGAGAAGCAGAAGTTTGCTGATTTTGTTGCTTAGCCTTGGCAGCAGATCTAGTTACGGGGTGCCGAGCAGCTTCAGTCTCTTGAACATTATTGATTACTGTTTGGCTGATAGGTAACAGATGGTTTTAACAGCACAAGGGTCCCCCTCTGGATGTACTTTATACAGTGGCAAATCATGCAGCTTACCGATTACTATATATGGAACGTGACTCCAGCGGTCGGCTAGTTTGTGTTTACCTGGAAGTCCAAAGTTTCTCATTAGTACTCTGACACCTGGTTGGAGCTCTTGGGCATTAACACATTTGTCACGGCAAGTTTTGTTAGTCAGATTTCTCTTTGCTGCCATAGTGTTTGCAAGCTGATAAGCATGGGCTGGTTGGGCTTTTAGATTTTTGACATGCTGCAGGTGGTTATCTGATTGGACACCATCAGGAGACACTCTGAAAAATACATCAACTGGAAGGTGAGCTTCTCTGCTAAACATAAGGTGGTACGGTGAGAAACCAGTAGCATTGTTCTTTCTGCAATAATAAGCTTGGACAAGGGCGCTTATTTGTTGACTCCACTTTGTCTTTAGGTTGCAGAGTGCCCAACATAACAAGAAGGGTTCTGTTAAATCTTTCTGGTTGTGGATCCCCCTGAGGAAAATAAGGGGTTGTTCTGGATTTTCTTACACCCCATAGGGACAAGAGTTCTTTGATAAGTCTACTTTCGAAATCCCAGCCTTGATCCGAATGAATACACTGGGGGCACCGTAGTGTACAAAAAACTTTTCAACAATGACTTTGGCTACAGTTGAGGCCTTTTGGTCTTTGGTGGGGTAGGCCTGTGCATATCTTGTGAAGTGATCTGTGACTACCAATACATTTGCAATGCCTTTGGAATCTGGTTCCAGACTAAGACAAGCATTTGTCAATGCCGAATGTTGATTGCTTATATGTGCTGTTTAGGTATTTGGAAGTGAAAGTACCATGCCTAAGAACTGTCATGTGCCCCAAAGACATCGACTGTGTCTTTCTGTTCAGTATTCACAGAAGAAAGGGAGGAGCAAGGGGCACAGCAGTGCAGCAGTTGCAAAGGCATGAAGAGGTGGACGGTAGTCCATTCACAGGCAGAAGAATCCTGAAGAAGGTGAGTAAATTGAAGGTGGACAAAGCAATGGGACCAGATGGCATACACCCAAGGATATTAAAAGAACTGTGAAGGGAAATAGCAGTACCTCTGGCAGCCATGTTCACTGAGTCATTCAACACAGGGGTGGTACCAGAGAATTGGAGGAGGGCACATGTGGTCCCTCTACACAAATCCAGCAATAGGGAGGAGGCGGGGAACTATAGGCCGGTCAGCCTCACTTCAGTAGTGGGGAAGATCATGGAGACATTGGGTAAAGAAAGGATAGTGGGGCATGTAGAAGCCATCGGAGCCCAGGACCATAGGCAACATGGATTCGCAGTGGGGAGGTCATGTCACACAAATCTGGTTGATCTCTTTGACTAGGTGACAAAGGAAGTAAATCAGGTTGGGCCAGTGGACAACGCTTTCCTTGATGTAAGCAAAGGCTTTGACACCATCCCACATAGGAGGCTGATAAAGTAGCTGAGTAGGCTGGGCATGGGGGAAAGGGTGGTAAAGTGGGTTAGAAACTGGTTAACGGACAGGAGGCAGAGAATGGTGGTAAATGGGGCACAGCCTGGGGAGAGGGGGTGACCAGTGGGGTGCCACAGGGATTGGTCCTGGGGCTAGTCCTGTTCAATGTCTTCATTAGTGGCATTGCACAAAGGCTGAAGAGAAAGGTCTGCTTGTTTGCAGATGATACCAAGATGTGTAACACAGTGGATACCCCAGAGGGGGTGGAGAAAATGAGGAGGGACCTGGGGAAGCTTGAGAAATGGTCTGAGGACTGACAACTGATGTGTAATTCAAAAAAGTGTAAAACTATGCACCTGGGACATAGAAACCCTAGGGAAAGGTACGGGGGAGGAGGAGTTGCTGACAATCACAAAGAAGGAAAGGGACCTGTTTTTTTTTATTTCAGATGACCTGAAAATGTCAAAGTGGTAAGGCAGCTGGGAGGGCCAGTAACGTGGGGTGCATACAGTAGGCAGGGGTATCACCAGCATAAGGAGGAAAGTAGTGATGCCATTATATAAAACCATGGTCAGGCTTCACATGGAGTACTATGTGCAGTTCTGGAGGTCACACTTTTGTAAGGATATTATCAGGCTGGAGATGGTCCAGAGAAGGGCGAATGAGATGGTACAGAACTTGCAACACAAGACTTGTGAGGAAATATAAGGGACCTCAATATGTACTCACTGGAAGAGAGGACGGAAAAAGGGGATATGATAGAAACATTGAAGTATCTCAAGGGTATAAATATAACTACTGAGAAGCAGGAGACAGTTGCTATAGGCATATATGCCAGCTTCTGTGTGATATTCTTTTGTTCCTATAAATTTGTAATCTCCAGTATTTCAGTAACCACATGACCACACTGCCTTCTTTAGGCAGTTTTATGCTGGTTGATGCCTGGTGTCAGATGTCAGAGGGCTCACCAGATTGTGTTGCCATTTGAAAAACTTCATAGAGTGTTCTTGTACTGGTAAGCATTTTGGAAAGTTGGTGAAGGTCTCACAAATTTTATTATGATTCTATCTCCTTGTATCTGTCCCCTTTGGTCCCCCATCCCCACACCCCAACAGTCATCAGTGGCCACAGCTGCAGCCTTCTTCTTGCCAAGATGGTGGGTGAGAAACATGGAATTTGAGGGCAGATAAGGACCGCTTGGCTCACCTAGTCTGCCCATTTCCCTACCTGATGGATAAGCTGAACATTCTAGTTAATCAACAGCTTACTTACTCCTACCCCCCAGTAGAATTGTCTTATGTCTGTCGGTGAGCAGCTGCCATCACAGTCTGTGAAGTCTGATGTCTTTCAGTGCCGCTTATTGGTCATCTTCCAACACATGTGAGGTGCTGCTAGCCCAAAACTAACTCAGGACAAGCAGGTTTCAAAGTGGGGAAGAAATGGAGTGAGCAAGAATCAAGTACTCATTCAGATGCATCGTTGATTTTAAGATCGGCATACTAGTGTGGACACTGCAAATAGAACTCCAGCTCTTTGAGCAGCCTTATAGAAACATAGAATTTGACGGCAGATAAGGACCGATTGGCCCACCTAGTCTGCCCATTATAATGAAGAGTAAAGGCTTCTCAAAGCACTGGGGTTCTGTTTATTGCACTGTAAATGGGCTGCATCTAATTCGGTAATTTACTGTACCTTATATCTGGATGTATGGTAGGCCCAACTTTAAATAAACACTGCACCTGAATTAGCACATGATGCCATAGAAACATAGAATTTGTCAGCAGAAAAGGACCGCTCAGCCCACCCAGTCTACCCAAGTGTTCTGTACCTACTTGTAACTCCTGCCTGTATATGATACTGCATGTCTTATTCTGCCTGCGTCCATCAGGACCTCCTTGTGAATGAGCTTGCTTAATGGAATTTTCCTGCAATAAACTTGAACCTTCATAGATACATAGACAGTGTCGGCAGATAAGGGCCTACAGCCCACCCAGTCTGCCCATTTGAGCTTGTAAGTTTACTTTATGTTTTCCTAGAAGTCTGTTGCCCCTTAACCCTGACCTCCAGAATTCCTTTATGTCTATCCCATGCATTCTTAAATCCCATGATTGTTTCAGCCCCCACCACTTCCTCTGGCAGGGTGTTCCACTTGTCCACCACCCATTCTGTGAAGAAATTCTTCCTCACGTTTTCTCTGAATCGTCCTCCCTCCAACTTCATCCCATGCCCTCTAAACAGCCAATTTATCCTTCAAAACCGTAGAGTGTGCAGCCCTGCCATTTGAGTGCATAGACCACATCCATAGCAGTGATTGTCTTTCTCTTTGAGTGTTCAGTGTAAGTCACGGCGTCCTGGATCACATTCTCCAGGAAAACCTTGAGCGCGACCCGGGTCTCTTCACAGATCAGCCCTGAAATGTGCTTCACCCCACCACAGCGAGCCAGGCGGAGAATAGCAGGCTTGGTGATGCCTTGGATATTGCCCCGCAGAACCTTTCGATGCCTCTTAGCACTTCCTTTCCCGAGACCTTTGCCTCCCTTTCCACAACCAGACATGATTCTGCGTTCCAAACACAACTCGAATAAAACTGATACAGCAGCGTCCCTTATTTAAAGCACTTGAGGGTGGGCTGAGCCAGGATGACATCACCGTACTCTGGACCTGATTGGGAACTGAGGAAAGAAAAAGGCGGGTTCAGGCACAGAATTACTGTCAATCACAGATTCTCGCAAGGGCGGGACTGAAGGGTGGGGAGCGAATCCCAGTATCTGACTGGTAAGTTTGAATTCCAGCGCCAGCATCTTAAAGCAGCAGTACTACCAAATCAGGAAGTGAGCCATCAAAACTCTGCTCCCCATCTGCAAGCACATGGCCAAAGTTCCAGCCTCCACACCTGCAAATGCCTACTTCAAACAACATGAAGTCTTGCTGTATTCTGACTATTGCAGTTAGGTCCTGCCTTTCAACTGCCCCAGAGAACAAAGAGTTAACTTTCCGTGGCCAGCATGGAATGTTCAGCACAAGCTCGGTTGAAGCCCCTGTCTGCTCTTGTTTAAACTCCAACAGTCAGATTCTTTACGCCTCACTGAACAGTCGCTCCGGAGATTTCTCCTTTGCTCGGTTCAAAAAAGTCGGTTAAAGTGTCGGTTTTCGCTCGGTTTCTACCGAATCTGTCAGTTTAAGTCTCTGTCTGTGGTACCGTGAGTACTAGATAGGTTTTACATTTAGTTTCTGTGTGGAACTTGTAAATTTCGGATCGGTTCGGCTGAACCAATCAGTTTAATTTAAAGAAGTTTGGGAATTTACTTAGAGTGTGGTAACCGGTCCATATCGGTTCTAAAAAAAACGGATTTTATTACAGTTTTTTCCAAGACTCGTAACACAGTCAGGAACCGATAGAGGAGTCTTGCCTGGCGGATTGCCGAAAAAAGGGTACGTTTTGGATAGGATTGGCCATGTCTGAGAAACCCAAGAAAAAAAAACGGGCCCACTGGGTTTCAACACTGCAGTGTGTGTGGGGAAGCCTTTACTAAGGCTGATCCCCACACCACCTGTGTTTCAAACAACATGAAGTCTTGCTGTATTCTGACATATGCAGTGAGTCCCAACCTTGAACTGCCCGGAGATGAAAGAGTTAACTTTCCATGCCAGGCATGGGACGCTGAGCTCGAGCTCGGTTGAGACTCTGTCTGTTGCTGTTTAAACTCAAACCGTCAGATTCTTTACTCCGCCTCACTGAACAGTCGCTCCGGAGATTTCTCCTTCTGCTCGGTTCAATTTGTCGGTTAAAGTACCGCTTTTCTCGGTTTTCGACCGAATTTAAACCGTAACCTGTCGGTTCAGTCTCTGTATGTGGTATTTGTGAGTACTAGATAGGTTATATTAATTCTATTCTGTGTGGAACTTGTAAACGGTTCATCGGTTCGGTTTGAACCGATCAAGCTGTTAAAAAAATCTTAATTTGTGCTTTAGTGTGTGGTTACCGGTTCTTATCGGTTCTAAAAAAAACAGATTTTATTACGTTTTTTTTCCACGACCCGTGACACGGTCAGGAACCGATAAGAGGGTCTTGCCTGGCGGATTGCCATTAAAGGGTAAGTTTGGTTGGACTGGCACAATGTCTGAGAACCCAAAGAAAAACCGGGCCACTGGGTTTCAACACTGTAGTGTGTGTGGGAAGTCTTTGCCAAGGCTGACCCCACACCACCTGTGTTACTAGTCTGGGATTTGACCACCTCAATGCAGACTGCCAGATTTGTAAAATTTTCCTGCAGCTACCCTAGAAAAGAGTTGGTAGGCTCAGGAAAGGAGGCCAAAAGTCAGCTGAACTGGATGGCCAGCCCGGTTCGGTTCAAACCAAACCAGAAGGGCTGCCCTCTGACCAGGGCGAGACTTTTCCGGGCAAAAGGAAAGCCGATTCTGAAAAGTCGGTTCCGGCTAAGAGAACTAGAAAAGAAAAATCAGCTGGTGTGGAGCCAAAACTTTCCTTTCCAACCGCTGAAGAAATAGCCAAAGCGATAAAAATTGTGCAGTCGCTTTCCCCGATTCCGACCGAACCGGCACCATCAGGGAGGCGCTCGGTTACTGGTTCCACCAGGTTCAGATTATGATTTAGAGAATATTATGAACCGGAGGAGGAGGAAGAGGAGTATGAGGAAAGTGAATGTGGTTTTGAAAGTCTGGATGTGCCCATTGACCCGGACATCTCCCCAGACAGACCTTCAGAGTGTCTCCTAGGCTTTCTGAGTCCCTCCACTTTCATGTTTTATAAGAAAGTGGTTGAAACCTCCAGCTTCCTATGGAGGAAGCTGTGGATCAGGAGGAGCCTGACTATGTGGAAATGATGGATATCCCAGAGTCTAGGAGGCTGTCTATTCCCTTACAAATCTTTTGAAACAGACATTTAAGATTTTAAAGACTCCTAATACTATATCTCCTGTGGATAAGAGAATGGACAAGAGGTATACATTGTCAGGCTCAGATACGGAGTTCCTTACACAACAATGCAGCCATGTTGGGGTAGTGCAGGCTGCAGCCTGTGATAAGGCAAATATTTCCTTGGCTTCACACCCCCCAGACAAGGACTCCAGGAGGATTGATGCCATGGCAAAGAAACAGTACATGGCAGCATCCTAGGGACTCAGACAGGCCAACTAAATGGCCTATACTGCTAGGTATCAGAAATCCAGATGGGACACTGTCATGGCTTTAGCAAAACAGGTCCCTGGCCAGTTTGCCAAGGAGCTGGAGTAGGTGGCTGCTGATGGTATTGAGGCATCCAAGGTGCAATTCCATGCTGCAGTGGACTCCAATGATGTGTCATCAAGAGTCATGGCTACATCTGTGGCATAGTAGGTAAAAGCTTGGCTCAGATGTACTAGCCTGTCACAGGATAACGAGACTAAGGCCATGGATTTTCCTTTTGTGGGTAATTCTCTGTTTGGGAGCAGACAGAGAATTACATGAAAAAATGGACGAATATAGGACCACCTATAGGGTGCACAGGCCAAGGAAAGGCAGGCCCTCCTCAGAGGCAGCTACCCAAGGGCAGGCCTTTTCATAGGCCTTTCTACCAGCCCAGGCCTCCTCTTCTGCCTATGCTCAGAGGGGTTCTTTAGAGGGAGAGGCAGAAGGGTACAAGCAGACCTGCCCCACCCCTCAGCCTAAAACCCCTGCCAAGCAGGCACCCTGATGGGATGGTCAGGGCCGATTCTCCACTACCTGTAGAGGGCAGGCTGGCTTACTTTGTCCAGGACTGGGAGTCTCTAACATCAGACAAGTGGGTCCTGGAAGTAGTAAGCCAGGGATTGGTTCTCAGCTTCAAAAAATTTCCAGAGCTGAGAGCCAGATCCTTTCCACCTGCAAATCCCTCAGAGGCACTTGCCCTAGAGGCAGAGGTCTCTTCCCTCCTGGCTCTCAGAGCTGTGGAAAGGGATCCACCCCTACACCAGGGCAAAGGGTTGTACTCCAGGTACTTCCTTCACCCAAAAAAGACAGGAGAATGGCGTCCCATCCTGGATCTCAGATACTTAAACAAGCACCTTTTAAAACCAAAATTCAAAATGGTGACTCTGGGAATTATTCTACCCTCTCTAAGGCCAGGGGACTGGCTAGTGTCCCTGGACCTCAAGGATGCCTACTTCCATATTCTCATCAGAAGCTCCCATCGAGTACCTCAGGTTCGAGCTGCCCTCAGGCATTACCAGTTCAAGAGCAATGCCCTTTGGTCTAACCTCTGCTCCAAGGGTATTCTCAAAATGCCTGGCAGTAGTAGTTGCTTCTCTGAGAAGGCAAAGAATTGCCATCTTCCCATATCTGGACGACTGGCTCATAGTGGGCCAGTCCCCAGACCAAGTCAAGTTACACCTACAGGTAACTCAGCAACTGCTCACCTCTTTGGGTTTCCTTCTGAATCTTTCAAAGTCAGTTCTAGAGCCTGTTCAGCTCCTCACCTTCATAGGCGCAGAGCTAGACACAGAAAAGGCCAGAGCTTTTCTTCCCCTGGACAGGACAAGGACCCTTATCTCTTTGGCCTCCTCATTCACCCTGCAGGTGTCCTGACCAGCAAGGCATTTTCTGCAGCTCCTGGGGCACATGGCTGCTTCCATGGCAGTGGTGCAGGGAGCAAGATTTCAGATGAGGGACATTCAGTTCCATTTGAGAGCCTTTTGGTCTCAAAGGAAGGACCCTCTGACCAAGTTGATCCCAGTGACTCGAACCCTGATCCAGGCCTTACAGTGGTGGCAGGATCAGAACAATCTAAGGCAGGGAGTTCCCTTTGTAACTCAGTCCCACTCCTTAATCCTTACTACAGATGCCTCCCTCATGTGGTAGGGGGCTCACCTAGCGACCTGACTACCCAGGGGTTGTGGTCCCCTCAGGAATCTCTGCTTCACATCAATCTATTGGAACTCAGAGCAGTATTTCAAACAACATGAAGTCTTGCTATATTATGACATATGCAGTGAGTCCCAACCTTCGAACTGCTCCAGAGGTGAAAGAGTTAACTTTCCATGCCAGGCATGGAACGCTGAGCTCGAGCTCGGTTGAAAACTCTGTCTGTTGTTCTTCAAACTCAAACTGTCAGATTCTTTACTCCGCCTCACTGAACAGTCGCTCCGGAGATTTCTCCTTCTGCTCGGTTCATTTTGTCGGTTAAAGTATTGTTTTTCTCGGTTTTCCACCGTATTTAAACCGCAACCAGTCGGTTCAGACTCTGTCTGTGGTATTGTGAGTACTAGATAGGTTTTACATTAATTTCTATTCTGTGTGGAACTTGTAAACGGTTTATCGGTTCGGTTTGAACCGATCAGGTTATTTAAAATATATTAATCTGTCATTTAGAGTGTGGTTACGGTTCTTATCGGTTCTAAAACGAGGATTTTATTACGGTTTTTCAAGACTTCCGTGACACGGTTGGGAACGTAAGATCTTACCTGGCGGATGCCATAGCAGATGAGTTTGGTTAGGCTAGCATTATGTCTGAGAACCCAAAGAAAACCGGGCCCACTGGGTTTCAACACTGCAGTGTCTGTGGGGAAGTCTTTGCTAAGGCTGACCCCCACACCACCTGTGTTTATTATCTGGGGTTTGACCACCTCAATGCAGACTGCCAGATTTGCAAAAATTTTCCTGCAGCTACCCTGGAAAAGAGAGTTGGTAGGCTCAGGGAAAGGGAGGCCAAAAAGTCCGCTGAACCGGATGGCCAGCTCGGTTCAGTTCCAACTGAACCTGAGGGAGTGCCCTCTGACCAGGGCGATACTTCCTCGGGCAAAAGGAGAGCCGACTCTGAGGAGTCGGTTCCAGCAAAAAGGACTAGGAAATCGGCTGGTGTGGAGCCAAAACTTTCCTCTCCAACCGCTGAAGAAATAGCCAGCGATTAAATTGTCCAGTCGCTTTCCCGGTTCCGACCGAACCGGCACCATCAGGTAAGCGTGCAGTTGACCTGATTCCACGGTTCAAAATCTGATTTGAGGAATTTATGAACGGAGGAGGAAAGAAGTATGAGGAGAGTGAATGTGGATTTGAAAGTCTGGATGTCCCATTGAACCGGACATCCTCCCAGACAGACCTTCAGGAGTCTCCTCAAGGCTTTTCGAGTCCCTTCTCATTTTATGTTTTATAAAAGTGGCTGAAACCTCCAGCTCCCTATGGAGGAAGCTGTGGATGATCAAGAAGGAGCCTGACTATGTGGAAGATGGATATCCCAGAGTCTAGGGAGACTGTCTGTTCCTTTGCATAAATCTTTTGGAAACAAACAGTAAAAATTCTAAAACTCCTCACTACTATACCTCCTGTGGATAAGAGAATGGACAAGAGGTACATTGTCAGGCTGTGATACGGAGTTCCTTACACAACAATGCAGCCATGTTAGTAGTGCAGGCTGCAGCCTGTGACAAGGCAAATATTCCTTGTCTTCACACCCCTGACAAGAACTCCAGGAGGATTGATGCCATGTCAAAGAAACAGTACATGGCAGCATCCTAGGACTCAAGACAGGCAAATTATATGGCTTATGTTGCTAGATACCAGAAATCCAGATGGGATACTGTTATGGCTCTAGCAAAACAGGTCCTGGCCAGCTTGCCAGGAGCTGGAGCAGGTGGCTGCTGATGGTATTGAGGCATCCAAGGTGCAATTCCATGCTGCAGTGGACTCTAATGATGTGTCATCAAGAGTCATGGCTACATCTGGCGCACTTCGAAGAATGGCTTGGCTCAGATGTACTAGCCTGTCACGGATACCCAGACTAAGGCCATGGATTTTCCTGTTGTGGGTAATTCTCTGTTTGGGGAGCAGACAGAGAATTACATGAAGAAAATGGATGAGTATGGACCACCATAGGAGTGCACAGGCCAAGGAAAGGCAGGCCACTCCTCAAAGGCAGCCTTCAAGGGCAGGGGCAGGCCTTTTCATAGGCCTTTTTACCAAGCCCAGGCCTCCTCTTCTGCTTACGCCCAGAGGGGGTTCTTTAGAGGGAGAGGCAGACGGGGTACAAGCAGGCCTGCTTCCACCCCTCAGCCTAAAGCCCCTGCCAAGCAGGCACCCTGATGGGGTTGCCAGGGCTGATTCTCACCTACATTTGTGGGGGCAGGCTGGCTTACCTTGTCCTGGACTGGAAGTCTCTGACATCAGACAAGTGGGTCCTGGAAGTAGTAAGCCAGGGACTGGTTCTCAGCTTCAAAAAATTTCCAAAGATGAGAACCAGATCCTTTCCACCTGCAAATCCACCAGAGGCACTTGCCCTAGAGGCAGAAGTCTCTTCCCTCCTGGCTCTCAGAGCCATGGAAAGGTTCCACCCTCACACCAGGGCAAAGGAATGTACCCAGGTACTTTCTTACCCAAAAAGACAGGAGAATGGCTGGCCCATCCTGGATCTCAGATACTTAAACAAGCACCTTTTAAAACCAAAATTCAAAATGGTGACTCTGAGAATTATTCTACCCTCTCTAAGGCCAGGGGACTGGCTAGCATCCCTGGACCTCAAGGATACCTACTTTCATATTCTCATCAGAAGCTCCCATCGAAAGTACCTCAGGTTCGAGCTGCCCTCAGGCCATTACCAGTTCAGAGCAATGCCCTTTGGTCTCACCTCTGCTCCAAGGGTATTCACAAAATGCCTGGCTGTAGCAGTAGCCTCCCTAAGAAGGCAAAAAATTGCAATCTTCCCTTACCTGGACGACTGGCTCATAGTAGGCCAGTCTCTGGACCAAGTCAAGTTACACCTACAGATAACTCAGCAACAGCTCACCTCTCTAGGTTTCCTTCTGAATCTTTCAAAGTCAGTTCTAGAGCCTGTCCAGCTCCTCACCTTCATAGGCGCAGAGCTGAACACAGAGAAGCCAGAGCCTTCCTTCCTTTGGACAGGGCAAGGACCCTGGTCTCTGGCCTCCTCATTCACCCTGCAGGTCTCTCACCAGCAAGGCATTTCTACAGCTCCTGGGCACATGGCTGCTTCCACAGCAGTAGTGCAAGGAGCAAGATTTCAGATGAGGGACATCCAGTTCCATTTTGAGAGCCTTTTGGTCTCAAAGGAAAGACCCTCTAACCAAATTGATCCCAGTAACTCGAATCCTGATCCAAGCCCTACAGTGGTGGCAGGATCAGAGCAATCTGAGACAAGGGGTTCCCTTTGTCACTCAGTCTCATTCCTTAATCCTTACTACAGATGCATCCCTCTTGGGTGGGAAGCTCACATGGGCGACCTCACTACCTAGGGATTGTGGTCCCCTCAGGAATCTCTGCTCCACATCAATCTGTTGGAGCTCAGAGCAGTTTTTCTAGCACTTCAAGTTTTTTCCAAATCTGTTCAGAAAAAAGTGGTACAGGTCAGAACAGACAACACCACCACAATGTGGTACATCAACAAGCTAGGAGGCACTCGGTCTACGGCCTTGTGCAGAACGCAATGAAGTTGTGGTCTCTGGCCTACTCCTAGAACACCTCCCTTGACAGTTCACCTCCCAGGCAAGGACAATGTCCAGCAGATGCTCTCAGCAGGATTTCCTAGGGCCATCACGAATGGTCACTGGATCCCCTGGTCCTGGAGGTAATATTTGCCAGATGGGGCAACCCGCAGATAGATCTTTTTGCAGCCACAGACAATCACCAACTTCCACTTTTTTGCTGCAGGCCCCCAGTGTTGGGCTCAGTCCCTCTGGATGCCTTAGTTCTCAATTGGGAAGGGAAGTTTCTCTATGCTTTTCCCCCCTTCCCTCTCCTGTTCAAAGTGCTAGTCAAAATCAGATCTCAATCCTGCAAGATGATTCTGATTGCTCCAGATTGGGCCAGACAACCCTGGTATCCACTCCTACTGTCCTTAGCAGTCCATCTTCCCTGTGTCTCCCAGGAATCACAACCTGTTAACCTGTGCTCAGGGAAGGGTTTGGCACCGAACCTCAAATCTCTCAATCTCAAGGCCTGGCTCTTGAAGAGTTAGAGTTTGCTGATCTACACCTCTCCCAAGGTGTAATGGATATATTGAAGGCTTCTAGGAAACCTTCCACCAGATTACTTACAATTCCAAATGGAAGAGGTTTCATATGGTGTCTGGAATCATATTCCCCAGAATCTGCTGATTTACCCACAGTCCTGGATTATATGGTCCATTTAAATACTTTGAGGCTGAGACCAGCTACCTCTAAAGGTACATTTGGCAGCTGTGTCTGCTTTTATTTCAACAGGTAAACCTCTTCTCTTTCAGCTCATCCTGTATTCTCTAAGTTTTTAAGGGATTGCTTCATACCAACCCTCCATTCAGGGACCCTGCCCTGCCTGGGATCTTAATGTTTGCATTGCTCAGCTTATGCAACCTCCCTTGAGCCCTTGTCTTCAGCAGAGCTTAAGTACTTGACTTGGAAGACTGTGTTCTGTAGCCATCACTTCTGCCAGAGCGCATAAGTGAATTACAAGCTTTGTCAGTGGAGCCTGATTTTGTCTCCTTTCATAGAGATAAGGTGGTCCTCAGGACTACCAGGGAAGTTCTTGCCTAAGGTGGTTTCAGATTTCCACCTTAATCAATCTATATATCTTCCAGTGTACTTCATTGACCATTCCTCCTCTGGCGAGAGGAGGCTGCAAACATGATGTGAAGAGCCCTTAGTTACTACGTAGAGCGTACCAAGGGTCACAGGTTTGGCTCCCTCCAACTGTTCCTCATTATGGTGAGGTTGGTAAAGGAACCTGCCACTAAAAGATCCATTGCCAGGTGGATTGTCTCTGTATCCAATTATGTTATGAAAAGCTGGGTAAGGTTCCTCCTCAGGCCTGAGGCTCACTCTACCAGAGGTACAGCTGCTTCCAGGCTGCTGCCATTGACATCCCTATTCTCGAGATTTGTCAAGCAGCTACCTGGAAAACAGTTCACACTTTACCAAGCATTACTCCCTGGATATCCAGGCTAGGAGTGATGCTCGGTTTGACACAACTATGCTTCAGAGCCTATTTCCTAAGTAGGTTCTGTCCCTCCTCCATGGAGGTACTGTTGTGTAGTCTGCATATGTCATAATATAGCAAGACTTCATGTTGTTTGAAGAAAATTACTCACTTTAGTAATGTTGTTTTCTAAGAGAGTCTTGCTATATTATGACCCTCCCCGCCTGCCCCTCTCAGAACCTCTGTTTTCGGGATGTGGTGGCAGTGCAGTGTTGGCACTTAGTAGATGCCCACCTTGTTATTTTCACCCTTCCTTTTTTGGGGTGACTTGGTGTTGTGTTTTTAATTTTTTGGGTCTCCTGACTTGAGTCTTTGTTTTGGGACTAAAAAAATGTGTTCTTATGTTTAGTAGCCAGTTGGCTAGTGTAGGTTTACAGCTTCCACACAGGACCTTAGTGAGTTTAGCTCGTAAAGATCTGACAGTTTGAGTTTGAAGAACAACAGACAGAGTTTTCAACCGAGCTCGAACTTAGCGTTCCATGCCTGGCATGGAAAGTTAACTCTTTCACCTCCGGAGCAGTTCGAAGGTTGGGTCTCACTTCATATGTCATAATATAGCAAGACTCCATTAGAAGAAACAACATTACTAAGGTGAGTAATTTTTTCTTCTAGCACTTCAGGCTTTTTCCAAATCTGTTCAGAACAAAGTTATCCAGGTCAGAACAGACAATACCACCATGATGTGGTGCATCAGCAAGCAAGGAGGCACTCGGTCTACGGCCTTGTGCACAGAAGCAATGAAGTTGTGGTCTGTGGCTTATTCTCTGAACACCTCCCTCACGGCAGTACACCTCCCAGGCAAGGACAATGTCCTGGCAGATGCTCTCAGCAGGATATCTCAGGGCCATCACGAGTGGTCACTGGATCCCCTGGTTTTGGAGGTGATATTCTCCAGATGGGGCACCCCACAGATAGATCTCTTTGCAGCCCCAGACAATCACCAACTTCCCCTTTTTTGCTGCAGGCCCCCAGTGTTGGGTTCAGTCCCCCTGGATGCCTTAGTTCTCAGTTGGGAAGGGAAGTTCCTGTATGCTTTTCCCCCCCTCCCTCTCCTGTTCAAAGTGCTAGTCAAAATTAGGTCCCAACCTTGCAAAGTGATCCTGATTGCTCCAGACTGGGGCAGACAGCCCTGGTATCCACTCCTGTTGTCCTTAGCAGTCCATCTTCCCCTGTCTCTCCCCAGGAATTACAACCTGTTAACCTGTGCTCAGGGGAGGGTTTGGTACCCAAATCTCAAATCTCTCAATCTCAAGGCCTGGCTCTTGAAGAGTTCGAGTTTGCTGATGTACACCTCTCCCAAGGTGTAATGGATATTCTGAAGTCTTCTAGGAAACCTTCTACTAGGACTACTTAAAATTCGAAGTTGAAAAGATTTTCCATATGGTGCTCTGGAAGGCATATTTCCCCAGAGTCTGCTGATCTGCCCACAGTCCTTGATTATATGGTCCATTTGAATAGCTTAGGGCTTAGACCAGCTACACTGAAGGTGCAGCTGGCAGTTGTTTCTGCTTTCATTTCAGCAGGTAAGCCCTCTTCTCTTTCAGCTCACCCTGTATTCTCCAAGTTTTTTAAGGGATTGCTTCATACCAACCCTCCATTCAGGGACCCTGCCGCTGCTTGGGACCTTAATGTTTGCATTTCTCAGCTTATGCAACCTCCTTTTGAGCCTTTGTCTTCAGCAGAGCTTAAATACTTGACTTGGAAAACTGTGTTTCTGGTAGCCATCGCTTCTGCCAGACTCATAAGTGAGTTACAAGCCTTGTAAGTGGAGCCTGATTTTATCTCCTTCCATAGAGATAAGGTGGTCCTCAGGACTAACAGGAAGTTTTTGCCTAAGGTGGTTTCAGATTTCCACCTTAACCAATCTATGTCTCTTCCTGTGTACTTCACTGACCATTCCTCCTCTGGTGAGAGGAGGCTGCACAGTTTAGATGTGAAAAGAGCCCTTAGCTACTACATAGAACGTACCAAGGGTTACAGGTTTGACTCCCTCCAACTGTTCCTCACTTATGGGGAGGTTGGTAAAGGGAAACCTGCCACTAAATGATCCATTGCCAGGTGGATTGTCTCTTGTATCCAATTTTGTTATGAAAAACTGGGTAAGGTTCCACCCTCAGGCCTTAGGGCTCACTCTACCAGAGAGTACAGCTGCTTCTGGCTGCTGCCAGGATATCCTATTCTAGAGATATGTCAAGCAGCTACCTGAAAACAGTTCACACTTTTACAAGCATTACTCCTGGATATCCAGGCTAGGAGTGATGTTCGGTTTGGCACAGCTGTGCTTCAGATCCTATTTCCTAAGTAGGTTCTGTCCCTCCTCCATGGAGGTACTGCTTGGTAGTCTGCTACTGTCAGAATACAGCAAGACTTCATGTTGTTTGAAGAAAAAATGACTCACCTTAGTAATGTTGTTTCTTCTAATGTAGTCTTGCTGTATTCTGACCTCCCCCCTGCCTTCCCCTCTCAGAACCTCTGTTTTTGGGATGTGGGTGGGCAGTGATAGTGTTGGCACTCAGTAGATGCCCCACCTTGTTGTTTTCACCCCCTTTTCTTGGGTGAGTGGGTGTTGTGTTTTCCTTTTTTGGTTGTCTGACTTGAGTCTTTGTTTTGGGACCAAAAAAATCTGTTTTTATGTTTAGTAGCCAGTTGGCTAGTGTAGGTTTACAGATTCCACACAGGGCCTTAGTGAGTTTAGCTCATAAAGATCTGACGGTTCGAGTTTAAACAGCAACAGACAGAGTCTCAACCGAGCTCGAGCTCAGCGTTCCATGCCTGGAATGGAAAGTTAACTCTTTCATCTCCTGGGCAGTTCGAAGGTTGTCCCAACTTCATTCTGCTGGACTATGCAGCAGAATCATAGAGAGACAATTGGGCCCTGCTACTGTCAGAATACAGCAAGACTCCAGTAGAAGAAACAACATTATTAAGGTGAGTAATTTTTTCTTATTGTCTGGGGTTTGACCACCTCGATTCAGACTGCCAAATTTGTAAGAATTTTCTCAAATCTACCCTGGATAAGAGAGTAGGTAGACTGAGGGAAAGGGAGGCCGAGAAGTCTGCTGACCTGGATGGCCAGCCGGGTTCGGTTCTCACCGAATCAGAAGGAGTGCCCTCTGACCAGGGCGAAACTTTTTCGGGAAAAAGGAGAGCCAATTCTGAGGAGTCGGTTCCAATTAAAAGGAAGAGAAAAGATAAATCATCCAGTTCTGATCCAGAAATTCATACTCCGACTGCTGATGAGATAGCCAAAGCGATAAGAATGGTGCAATCGCTAACCTCGGTTCCGGCTGAACTGGCACCATCTGGCAGGGGCTCGGTTCGGTCAGTTCCCCTGGTTCCGGATTACACTTCAGAAAAATTTTATGAACCGGAGGAGGAGGGAGAGTATCAGGATGATGATGGTGATTATGAAAGTCTGGATGTGCCTACTGACCCGGACATCTCCCCAGACAGACCTTCAGGTGTTTCTCTTCCTAGGCTTTCTGGGTCCCCTTCCCACTCTATGTTTTACAAAAAAGTGGCTGAAACCCTCCAGCTTCCAATGGAAGAAGCAGTAGAGGATCAGTAGGAGCATGATTTTGTTGAAATGATGGACATCCCAGAGTCCAGGAGACTGTCTATTCCCCTCCATAAATCTTTTGGGAAACAGACAAATAAAATTCATAAGACTCCTAACTCCATACCTCCTGTGAACAGACGAATGGACAAGAGGTATACTCTTTCAGGCTCAGACACAGAGTTCCTTTCTCAGCAGTGTAGCCATGTTGGGGTAGTGCAGGCTGCTGCCTGTGATAAGGCAAATGTTCCCTTGGTATCACACCCCCCAGAAAAGGACTCCAGGAGGAGTGATGCCATGACAAAGAAGCAGTACATGGCACCATCTTTGGGACTCAGGCTAACTATATGGCTTACACAGCTAGATACCAGAAGTCTAGATGGGACGCTGTGCTGGCTCTGGCTAAACAGGCCCCTGACCAGCTTGCCAGGGAGCTGGAGCAGGTGGCTGCAGATGGGATTGAGGCATCCAAGGTGCAATTTCATGCTGCTGTGGACTCCAGTGATGTTTCATCAAGAGTCATGGCTACATCTGTGGCCCTTCAAAGGATGGCTTGGCTCAGATGTACTAGCCTATCACAGGATACCCAGGCTAAGGCCATGGATTTCCCTGTCATTGGTAATTCTCTGTTTGGGGAGCAGACCGAGAACTACATGAAAAAGATGGACGAGTACAGGACCACCTACAGGAGTGCTCAGGCCATAGAAAGGCAAGCGACTCATCAAAGGCAGCAGTCCGGGCCGGGGGCAGGCCTTTTCAAAGGCCTTTTGACCAAGCCCAGGCCTCCTCTTCTTCTTATGCTCAGAGGGGGTTCTTCAGAGGGAGAGGCAGATGGGGGAATGAGCAGGCCTGCATCCACCCCTCAGCCTATTGCTCCTGCCAAGCAGAAACCTGATGGGTCTGCCCGGGCCGATTCTCCAGTACCTGTAGGGGGCAGGCTGGCTTACTTTGTCCAGGACTGGAAGTCTCTGACATCAGACAAGTGGGTCCTGGAAGTAGTAAGCCAGGGACTGGTTCTCAGCTTCAAAAAATTTCCCAAGATGAGAACCAGATCCTTTCCACCTGCAAATCCATCAGAGACCCTTGCCCTAGAGTCAGAGGTTTTTTTCCTTCTGGCTCTCAGTGCCATAGAAATGGTTCCTAC
Organism: Neoceratodus forsteri; assembly: GCA_016271365.2. Taxonomy (NCBI): domain Eukaryota; kingdom Metazoa; phylum Chordata; order Ceratodontiformes; family Ceratodontidae; genus Neoceratodus; species Neoceratodus forsteri. The sequence continues at coordinate 480,836,307 of CM028130.1, read as the reverse complement.
CCTACACAAGGGCAAAGGATTGTACTCCAGGTACTTCCTAACCCCCAGAAAGACAGGAGAATGGCAGCCCATCCTGGATCTAAGATATCTGAACAAGCACCTTTTAAAACCAAAGTTCAAAATGGTGACTCGGGGAATAATTCAGCTTTTCTAAGGCCAGGGGACTGGCTAGCCTCCCTGGACCTCAAAGATGCCTATTTTCACATTCCCATCAGGTGCTCCCACAGAAAGTACCTCAGGTTCGAGTTGCCCTCAGGCCACTATCAGTTCAGAGCAATGCCCTTTGGCCTAACATCAGCCCCAAGGGTGTTGACAAAGTGCCTGGCAGTAGTGGTTGCTTTCCTAAGGAGAAAAAAGATATCCATCTTTCCATACTTGGACGAGTGGCTCATAGTGGGTCAGTCTCCATACCAAGTCAAGTCACTTCTGCAAATAACTCAGCACGTGTTCACTTCCTTAGGATTCCTCCTCAACCTTCCAAAGTCAGTTCTCAAGCCAGTACGGCTCCCCACCTTAATAGGGGCGGAGCTGGATACAATAAGGGCAAGAGCCTTCCTTCCCCTGGACAGGGTAAGGACCCTTATGGAACTTGCCTCTTCATTCACCCTTCAGGTGTCTCGACCAGCAAGGCATTTCCTTCAGCTTCTGGGACACATGGCAGCCTCTTCAGCAGTGGTCCAGGGAGCAAGATTTCGGATGAGTGACATTCAGTTCCACTTCAGAGCCTTCTGGTCACAAAGAAACGATTCCCTTACCAAACTTGTCCCAGTGACTCGAACCCTGATCCAGGCTTTGCAATGGTGGCAGGATCAGGACAATTTGAGACAAGTAGTTCCCTTTGTCACTCAGTCTCCTTCAGTGATCCTCCCTGCTGGACTGCGGTGCCCACCTGGGGGATCTTACCCCCCAATGGCTACGGTGACCTCAAGAATCTCTGCTTCACATCAGTCTCTTGGAACACAGAGCGGTGTTTCTGGCACTGCAAGTCTTTTTCAAATCTGTACAGAATAAGGTGGTCCAGATCAGAACAGACAATAACACCACAACGTGGTACATCAACAAGCAAGGAGGCACTCAGTCTTCGGCCTTGTGCACAGAAGCAATGAAGCTGTGGTCCCTGGCCAATTACCTGCAAACCTCTCTGATAGCATTTCACCTCCCAGGGAAAGACAATGTCCTGGCAGATGCTCTCAGCAGGATATCCCAGGGCCATCACAAATGGACCCTAGATCCCCTAGTTTTGAAAGTGATTTTCTTGAGATGGGGCACTCCACAGATAGATCTTTTTGCAGCCCCAGACAATCACCAACTTCCTCTCTTTTGTTGCAGACCCCCAGTCTTGGGCTCAGTCCCCCTGGATGCTCTGATCCTGAATTGGGAATGGAAATTTCTGTATACTCCCCCCCCCGCTCAACGGTGTTAGTCAAGATAAGGTCACAACCATGCAAAGTGATTCTGATTGCTCCAGACTGGGTCAGACAGCCCTGGTATGCCCTGTTGCTGTCCTTAGCAGTCCACCTTCCCCTGTCTCTTCCCAGGAATTACAACCTGTTGACATCCTCTCAGAGGAGGATTTGGTATCCGAACCTCAAGTCTCTCAATCTCAAGGCATGGCTGTTGAAGAGTTAGAGTTTGCTGATCTGCACCTTTCTCAAGGGGTTCTGGATTTCCTTAGGGCTTCTCGAAAGCCTTCCACCAGAAAGGCTTACAACTCCAAATGGAAAAGGTTCACTATTTGGTGCTCTAATAAGCATATTTCTCCAGAATCTGCTGGGTTGCCTACAGTTCTGGACTATATGGTCCATCTTAATGGCTTATGACTTAGGCCAGCTACACTTAAAGTGCATTTGGCAGCTGTTTCTGCCTTCTTGTCAGTAGGCAAGCCCTCTCCTCTGACAGCCCATCCTGTGTTTTGTAAGTTCTTCAAGGGATTGCTGCACACCAGTGCCCCCTTTAGGGACCCTGCTCCTGCTTGGGACCTTAATGCTTGCATTGCTCAGCTTATGCAACCACCCTTTGAGCCTTTATCCTCTGCAGAGCTTAAGTACTTGACTTGGAAAACTGTGTTTTTGGTAGCCATTACCTCAGCCAGGCATATCAGTGAATTGCAAGCCCTGTCAGTGGAGCCTGATTTCATCTCTTTCCATAGAGATAAAGTGGTCCTAAGAACTAACAGGAAGTTTTTGCCTAAGGTGGTTTCAGATTTCCACCAACCAGTCTATGTCTCTCCCTGTTTTCACTGACCATTCCTCCTCTGGAGAGAGGGAGGCTGCACAGCTTGACGCTAAAGGACCTCAGCTACTACATAGAGCGCACCAAGGGTCACAGGTTTGAGTCCCTCCAGTTGTTCCTCACATATGGAGAGGTCGGTAAGGGCAAACCTGCCTCTAAGAGATCTATTGCCAGGTGGATTGTCTCTTGTATACAATTCTGCTATGAAAAACTGGGTAGAACTCCACCCTCAGGCCTGAGGGCTCACTCTACTAGAGGTACAGCTGCTTCTCTGGCTGCTGCCAGGGATATTCCTATCTTAGAAATTTGTCAAGCAGCCACCTGGAAAACAGTCCATACATTCACCAAGCATTACTCTCTGGATATCCAGGCTAGGAATGATGTTCGGTTTGGCACAGCTGTACTTCAGAGCCTGTTTCTAAAGTAGGTTCTGTCCCTCCTCCATGGAGGTACTGCTTGGTAGTCTGCAATAGTCAGAATACAGCAAGACTTCATGTTGTTTGAAGAAAAAATTACTCACCTTAGTAATGTTGTTTCTTCTAATGGAGTCTTGCTATATTCTGACAACCCCCACTGCCTCCCCTCTCAGAACCTGGTTTTTGGGATGTGGGTGGGCAGGAGCAGTGTTGGCACCCTATGGTGTCCCTTTTTCACCCTCCTTTATTTTGGGTGAGTCTTGTGTTTTGGCATGTGTTTTGTTTTTTGGGTTTCCTGACTTGAGTATTTGGTTTGAAGCCAAAAAACCCTTTTATATAAATTTCGTTGGCAGTTGGCTAGTGTGGGTTTTACAGTTTCCACACAGAACTTCTAGTGAGTATTGCTCGTAAGGATCTGACGGTTGGAGTTTAAACAACAGCAGACAGGGGCTTCAACCGAGCTCGCGGTTAACATTCCATGCTGGCCATGGAAAGTTTAACTCTTTGTTCTCCGGGGCAGTTGAAAGGCAGGACCTAACTGCAATATTCAGAATACAGCAAGACTCCATTAGAAGAAACAACATTACTAAGGTGAGTAATTTTTTCTTCTCAACCTACCAAAGTCAGTTCTCGCACCAGTGCATCTCCTCACCTTCATAGGTGCAGAACTGGATACGATAAAGGCAAGAGCCGTCCTTCCCCTGGAAAGGGCAAGGATCCTAATGGAACTGGCCTCTTCATTCAGTGTCTCGACCAGCAAGGCATTTCCTTCAGCTACTGGGCCACATGGCAGCTTCCACAGCAGTGGTCCAGGGGGCAAGATTCCAAATGAGGGACATTCTGTTCCACTTAAGAGCTTTTTGGTCCCAAAGAAAGGATTCCCTTACCAAACTAATTCCAGTGACTTGAACCGTGATCCAAGCCTTGCAATGGTGGCAGGATCAGGACAATTTGAGGCAAGGGGTTCCATTTGTCACTCAGTCTCATTCAGTGGTCCTCACCACAGATGCTTCCCTGCTGGGCTGGGGAGCCAATTTGGGGGAAATCTTACCGCCCAGGTACTGTGGTCGCCTCAGGAATCTCTGCTTCACATCAGTCTCTTGGAACTCAGAGCAGTGTTTCTGGCACTGCAAGCTTTTTCCAAATCTGTACAGAACAAGGTGGTTCAGGTCAGAACAGACAACACCACCACCATGTGGTACATCAACACGCAAGGAGGCACTCGGTCTACGGCGCTGTGCACAGAAACAATGAAGTTGTGGTCCCTGGCCTATTCCTTGCAAACCTCTCTGATAGCAGTTCACCTCCCAGGGAAGGACAATGTCCTAGCAGATGCACCGAGCAGAATATCCCAGGGCCATCACGAATGGGCCCTAGATCCCCTGGTATTGGAAGTGATTTTCTCAAGATGGGGCACTCCAGAGATGGATCTTTTTGCAGCCCCAGACAATCACTAACTTCCTCTCTTTTGTTGCACACACCCAGTCTTGGGCTCCGTCCCCCTGGATGCTCTGATTCTGAACTGGGAAGGAAAATTTCTGTGTGCTTTTCCCCCCTTCCCTCTCCTGTTCAAAGTGTTAGTCAAGATAAGGTCACAACCATGCAGAGTGATTCTGATTGCTCCAGACTGGGTCAGGCAGCCATGGGATCCCTTGTTGCTGTCCCTAGCAGTCCATCTTCCCCTGTCTCTTCCCAGGAATTACAACCTGTTAACATCCTCTCAGGGGACGATTTGGTACCCGAGTCTTCAGTCTCTCAATCTCATGGCTTGGCTCTTGAAGAGTTAGAGTTTGCAGATCTGCATCTTTCCCAAGGGGTTCTGGATATCCTTAAGGCTTCTCGAAAGCCTTCTACCAGAAAGACTTGCAACTCCAAATGGAAAAGATTCAGCATTTGGTGTTCCAAGAAGAATATTTCTCCAGACTCTGCTGAATTGCCTTCAGTTCTGGATTATATAGTCCATCTTAATGGCCTAGGTCTCAAACCAGCTACCCTTAAGGTACACTTGGCAGCTGTTTCTGCTTTCCTGTCTGTAGGCAAGTCTTCCTCTCTGTCATCCCATCCTGTATTCTGTAAGTTTTTCAAGGAATTGCTTCACACCAGTCCCCCCTTTTAGGGATCCTGCTCCTGCATGGGACCTTAATGTTTGCATTGCTCAGCTTATGGAACCCCCTTTTGAGCCTTTGTCCTCAGCAGAGCTTAAGTACTTGACTTGGAAAACTGTGTTTTTAGTAGCCATTACTTCTGCCAGATGTATCAGTGAATTGCAAGCCCTGTCAGTGGAATCTGATTTCATTTCTTTTCACAGAGATAAAGTGGTCCTCAGAAGTAACAGAAAGTTCTTGCCTAAAGTGGTTTCAGATTTCCACCTCAAGCGGTGTGTATCTCTCCCTGTTTTCTTCACTGATCATTCTTCCTCGGGAGAGAGGAGGCTACACAGTTTGGATGTTAAAGGAGCCCTTAGCTACCACAAAGAGTGTACCAAGGGTCACAGGTTTGAATCCCTCCAGTTATTCCTCACTTATGGAGATGTTGGGAAGGGGCAAACCTGCCACTAAGAGATCTATTGCCAGGTGTATTGTTTTTTGTATGCAATTCTGCTATGAAAAACTGGGTAGAACTCTACCCTGAGGCCTGAGGGCTCATTCCACAAGAGGTACAGCTGCTTCCCTGGCTGCTGCCAGGGATATTCCTATCTTAGAAATTTGTCAAGCATCCACCTGGAAAACAGTCCATACTTTCACCAAGCATTACTCTCTGGATATCCAGGCTAGGAGTGATGCTCGGTTTGGCACAGCAGTACTTCAGAGCCTGTTTCCAAAGTAGGTTCTGTCCCTTCTCCATGGAGGTACTGATTGGTAGTCTTCAACTGTCAGAATACAGCAAGACTTCATGTTGTTTGAAGAAAAAATTACACACCTTAGTAATTATGTTTCTTCTAGTAGAGTCTTGCTGTATTCTGACCTCCCCCCCCTTCCTGTCCTCTCAGAACCTAGTTTTTGGGATGTGGGTGGGCAGGAGCAGTGTTGGCACCCTAGGGGTGTCCTTTTTACACCCTCTTTTTTCTTTGGATGTAATGTTGTTTTATGGATGTGTTTTTGTTTTTGGGTTTCCTGACTTGTGTCTTCCTTTGAGAACCAAAAGCATTATATATTTGCCAGTTGACTAATAAAAATGTTTACAGTTTCCACACAGAACACCTAGTGAGTTTTTGCTCGTGAGGATCTGACGGTTGTAGTTCGAATAACAACAGGCAGAGGCTTCAACCGAGCTCGTGATGAACATTCTATGCAAGGCATTGAAAAGTTAACCCTATGTTCTCCGGGGCAGTTGAAAGGCAGGACGTAACTGCAATTGTCAGAATACAGCAAGACTCCACTTGAAGAAACATAATTACTAAGGTGAGTAATTTTTTCTTCTGCATCAAACCTTCCCAAAGGTGAGCCGACCATGTACCTCCCTCTAGTATCTGAACACCTAGGGACCAATGCTACCTCATGTATATCACTATGCCAAGTAGTACCAAGGCAAAACTGTGTCATGATGATAACCATGTCTGTAACCACTGTCTGTAACCACCTTATGCTTGAACAACCTATGTAATCCAAAGTTTTTCTCCGCTGTATTTTATCTTGTATTGTTATCCCAGATCGCCCCTGAAAAGGGGACCTTCGAGGCTCAGTGGGCTTACTCGGTCACCAAAATTTAGTAAATAAATAAATAAAAAAATTACTTTTTTCCCCCCAAAACATTTTTTTTCTTTCTTTCTTATGTCTGTATAAGAATGCACCAGGCTTAGAATGAATACACATGGCACCGGCAGAGAATTGTACTTCCCATACTGATTTATAGGATTTCTTTCTGGAAGGCTGTCTGATGTGGAGTGCTAAGAGCTACACCCATGCCCTTTAACATTATTCAGATTAGTTGAACTTCGCCTGATTGCAGTCTGAGGTAGTAAAAAGTCAACACTGGGAAGTTTCTGTTAGTAAGAGGGATTACTGCATGATATTGAGCCGGTTAGCAGCAAACTGCAGGTCAGGACTTTTATTCTCATTCATGTTCTGACCTTGGTTTCTGACGCTTCTGTTGCAAGACCACGTTGCTCCATCCATGGAGTGCTGGCGCCCTGTTGTGGTACAAACACGGCTCTGCACAGCATGACTAGCGTTCGTTTTGCACAATCTCATGAGATGGAATTCACTAAGAAAGAATCGCTTCAGGGAATTTGTATAACGCCACACTGAGATAATTAAACTAGGTTTATCATTTCTGGGTTATTATGTAATAAATTTTCACAAGGCCTATGACTACCCTATCAAATATCCTGCTCAGTGCTTGATATATTAATATGTAATTTTTTTTTTTATTTGATGTGGAAATGGATTCTGTTTCCAATCTGAAGTCAGTTTCTAAAAATACAAACAGAAATTATCACTTAAAGAGAATATGTTCTGCCCAGAAAGTTGTTCTTTATGCCCTGGTGAATGTACAGCACCTTATATACTAGTTGTTCACAAATCTATAGACTGTACTGGGATGATGCGTTGTGGGAACAATGTCTCTGTAAAGAGAGCTGAGTCCCCCAATGCTTTTTACAGCACGATTCCAGCTATACTGGGATCTCCTAGAGCTGGGGTGGCAGTCATTCCAAAACTGCCTATTAATTTTAACACTGGCTATAAACACACCGTCTACTATATATATATATACATATAAATTATCTATCTATATATATATATAAATTATATATATTTATATATATACTGTATATATATATATATATATACATATATATGTATATATACATACTTTTAAGAATGTAAATAGTATTGCATATACTGTTCCTTCGCTTTCCCTCCATTTGACAGAATCGATGTATTGTATACCATGCGTTTTGCAAATTGTTGGTAGGTTCATGTGTAATGTAAATCCAGCAAGGGAGACTAGGAGTTGGTACACACCTGCTGGAGCTAAACGTGTGGCGTAGGTTAAGTTCCTGCACCACAGAAATGGGTTGCGAGCAGGATCCTTCTGCAAAAAATGAAGGCGATCACAAGGAGCAGTACTACTAAATCAGGAAGTGATCTGTAACCAGTTTTGTAGATCTCCCTGTGCTCTGCTGAGTAGTTCTCCGGCACTCTTTCCCACTGGCAACGCACTATCTCGGAAAAATCTGCTCAGTCTTCCTTCGTTTTCTTTACATTTCTGCCACCCTGCATGCAACACATGTGTATGACTGGCAATAGTACTCAAGTACATCGGGACAATTCAGCACAGGGTCACACCGCTACAACCAAAAGGCAGGATGCGACCTGAAGGGGAAGCGCAGTCGAAAACCAGTCAGCTGCCATAATGTTTGTGGATCTACAACAATTTAAATAAATTGCAAGTATCTAAAAAAAATGAAGGATGACCGAAAATCTGACCTTGTGATGTAGCCCGGAGAGACTGCGGGGATACATAACACCACACCGAGGGGTCTAACAGGACCTTCCCCAAGGCATTTTACAATGCTGTCAACTATCCTACTGTATACCAGATACAGAATTTTAATAGTGAAATTAATATCCTGACCTCATGTAGTTCTAAGATAAAAAGAAAAAGAGAACAAGTTATTGTGTACATGTATAATAAATGTGCTATACTGCAATGTTTATCAAATCTATGGACAGCGTTGGGATGATAACTCTGGGGAACAATGGAGATCCCTGTTTAAACAGCCGTGTAATTACTCTAGCTGCGAGTTATTTTCCTATAGCTCACTTGAAATTAACTGAAACTGAACTGCATTCTGACCTAGTTTTTTTTTTTTGTAATGAACAGGTGTACTTTTGGCGGGAGTGCAATTTCATTACAAAAAAAAAATCCTGTTAGAACACAAAAAAGACAGTTTCCAATAAAATACAATTCTGTGCTTACAGTTCTCTTCAGAGAAGGTGAGTGGCCCTTAAAGCAGCAGTACTACGAAATCAGGATGTGAGTTATCAAAATTCTGTTTTTAGGCTGTAAGCATGCAGCCAGAGTTCCAGTTTCCATACCTGTAAATGTTTTTTTCCAGTCATTTTTAGTTTTTTAAATATTTGCAATTTATTTGAACGGTTGTAGCGCCACAACAAATATGGTGGCTGACCAATCCCTAGCTGCACCCCCCCCACAGGCCACACCACGTCCCCCGACAACAGCAGAGGGACCCTCTGCTGACTATTCCCGATGTCCCTGCAAGTCATTCATATGTGCAGTTGGCAGCAGAGGGTGTTTCAGTGCAACATGCTTAGTGGCAGAAATGAAAACAAAAGCAGAGAACAACCGAGCAACTTACTCGGCAATAGCACAATGCCGGTGAGAAAGAGCACCAGGTATATGATCAGCAGGGCACAGGGAAAAATGGTCAAAAAGCGCAGGTTTTTTTCTGCATAGCTACTACTCTAAAGGGCTGTTGTGTTTCGTGTATTGCGCTCCCCTCTGCAGACCCCTTTGCCAAGCTGGTGTACTTGGTGATGGCCTTGGTGCCTTCAGACACGGCATGCTTGGCCAGCTCCCCTGGCAGCAGCAGCAGCCGCACAGCAGTCTGGATCTCCTGGGAAGTGATGGTCGAGCGCTTGTTGTTTTGAGCCAGGCGGGAGGCTTCTGCCACGATGCGCTTGAAGATGTTGTTCACAAACGAGTTCATGATGCTCATTGCCTTGGAAGAGATGCCCATGTCCGGGTGAACCTGTTTCAGCACTTTGTACATGTAGATGAAATAACTCTCCTTACGGCTCTTTCGGCGCTCCGTGCCATCCTTTTTAGCAGGCTTCTTCACCACTTTTTTGGATCCCTTCTTCGGTGCGGCTGGCTTGGGATCAGCCATTCTGCACAAACAGTACGAGTAACCTACTCCACTTCCATAACCCTGTTGATCTCCATTGACCCCCTCCTTCCCCTTTTTCTAATATACCCCTATGTTTATCCCATGCATGCTTCATGCCCCCTACCATTTTATCTTCCACCATTTCTCCTGGCAATCTATTCAAGGCAGGGGTCGAAATTAACATACACATCCTGTTCCACCTGCAAGTAGGAACAGGCTAGTGCATGTAATTTTCTCCCCTGCATGCACTGTAGTGCATGTAGTTTGGTACCTGGTTTTCTGGCCACAGCAATAACAGGCACCTCAACTGAAGGGGAGCAGGCTTAAACTTTATTTTCTTCCCCCACTGGATGTCAGTGCTGCACAGACTGCCTCTTTTTTCCCCTATCAGACATCAGCGCGACGTGGCCGTGCACAAACTGCCGATGACAGCCGAAGAAGTCCAAGTCTGAGAGCAGAACTGACTACCGCAGCAATATGAAGAGAATAAAAAGCGAGACAGAAGGAGTTTAGAAAGGCAGGACAGAAGGCGTTCAGGAAGGTGGGCTCGATGTCTCCAGATTGCGGGCCATGGTGGTGACTGGTGCTGAAGATACTGGGGTGGAGTTCTTTCAGTGACTACCAGCTGGGCAGCTAGTGACAGTACCAATCGTGTGGTGGTTTCGGGAGTGGGGATTGGAAGTTTACAAGGGGGTGAGAAGACAGATTCGCTAGCTTCTCCAATGCTAATTCAGCGTTACTGAACCACATCACATGTGTCACTTTCTGTCACCCTCATGGTACAGCAACATTGAGATAGACATGTGCACATTTGAGAACTACTCCGTTGTTGAAATGGCAGAAGTAACAGAAGTGTAGCAGGAAGCTCCTCTGATTGAGTTTAGAGAGTCTGTACTCTGTTCTCCTACTGATATTAGTTTTGTTAGGCAGACACGGACAGTGTTGTTCAGGCGATCCAAGCCTTTATTTAAACTATAAAATTAAGATTTTTGTTGTATTTGCTGTAAGCTAGGCCAGTTGGAGACTTAAAGCTGCAGACCCCGCAACAAGCAAACTGAGTTAGGGTTTTCAATTCACCCCTCCCCCAAGATTTTGAGACAGACTTTGTGACAGAGAATTACAAAAAAAAAAAGGGAATTATAAATTACAGAACAGTAGTTGATTACAGAACAGTAGTTGCTGGGTACGTTTGTCAGCTTTTTGTCTACCAGTGCAGGTAACCTGACTCTGGTACATGTAACTTTTTGAGTACTGTTTGCTCACTAACCACCTCACGTCCATGGTGCCGACCCATCGGAGCACCTAGGAGTCATCCTCCTGCCTCACTTGCCTTACCCAATACTTACCCTTGGTCCCCATGGAGCTGTGGCTTTCCCTGAGCCGGGGTTGAGGTGGGGCAGTGAACACCCGAAATTCTAAGTCTCGTTGGATCAGGAGTAGTCAGGCAGGCAGCAGCATATAGGAGGCACGCTCTGGCGCTCCGTCTCCCCGGCATCTGCAGGCATTTTCTTGTTAACTGGAGGAGTGGCACGCACCCCACACCAAGGCATCACTGCCGGTGTCACCACTCCTCGTCATCGACTGCAGTGCCTGCTGTACTCCCAGCCTCCACCAGGGGATAGTCAAGCACAGAGTCTTGACCCCCCTCCCTCCCAGGAGAGGAGAGCTGTCCTTCGAATGCTCAACCTTCTATCTCCTGGCGACCCAGGCTCGCTTCTGAACCCGGGTCACTGGCGTGGCGCGAGATGTGGCGTCCAGTGCCTCAACCCTCAGCGCCATCGGACTGTGCTGCATGTAACCTTTATTGCCACATGCACCTTGGTGCTGGTATCACAGACAATTAATTTCTACCCCTGGTTCAAGATGTCTACCACCCTTTTAGTAAAGAAATATTTCTTCACATCTATCCTGAATGCCCCCCCCCCAGCTTCATTGTATGTCCCTTGGTTTGGTTGCTCATCGTCATTTGAAGGAAACTCCCCAACTGTACCCTCTTTGTCCCTGTGAGGTACACTGTAGGTCTTGATCATGTCACCTCTCATCCTCCACTCTTCCAGAGTGTGCATGTTGAGATTCTTCAGCCTTTCCTTGTAGGGATTCCTGTGAAAATTCTAAACCATTTTAGTTGGCCTCCTGTGGAAAAACCTTCACCTTAAGTCCTTTCTGAAGTGTGGACTGTAAAACTGGACACAGTACTTCAGCTGGGGGTATAACAGGGAGTGATACAATGGCAGCACAGCATTCCTTCTCCTACTACTGGAGATGCCACTCGTAATGCACCCCAGAATCCAATTTGCCCTGCCCATAGCCTTGTCACACTGTACTGCTATTTTGAGGTCCTCTGATACAGTAACCTCAAGGACCCTTTCATGTCTAGTGAGTATCAGTATCTCCCCTCATCCTATGCCCAGCATTAGGGTTCTTACGTCCTAGGTACATGATTTTACAGTTGTTGACATTTAACCCCAAGTAAGTAAGAAAATGGAATTAATTTGAATAAATTGCAGGCTTTTAAGCAGCTTTGCGGGGAGTGTGTGTGTGTGAGTGGGAAGGGGGGGTTCTACTACTATAACTATTTACTTTTGATTTGGTATAATATGCGAACAGATTAACCCTGCTCCCCACTCCGTGTGCTGTATCGGAGATAAAGAGCCCAAATAGCATTGGGCCAATCATTGAGCCCTGCAGCACCCTGCTTGTCACTGCTCTGGGTGCCGAGAGCTACCCCTACCACCACCACCCTCTGCACCTTCCCTTTAAGCAGTTCTCTATCCATTTAGTCAGACCACCTTCCACCTGTACCCCTCCTTCTCCTCACTCTTCTCCTCCTTAGCCTGTGTCCCTCCTCCCAGTAGTCCGCACCCTTTCTCCTCCTTATTCTTACCGGGTGGTGGTGCTTTCTGTATTACACTCAGAGCACTCTGTCTGCCTCCTTCCAGGGTTACTACACCTCTGCCTTTACCTATATCTAGGATGGTGAACTTATCAGGCTCCCTGTCCGGACCTTTCTACCAACCTCAGTCTTTTGGTCTCCTCCCTTCCCCCCATTTGTTTAAATCCATCTTAGTACAGATATACTCCTTGAATCCTGCCTTTTTTTTTTTACGTATTTTCTCCCTGGGCTATGGTCGGCTTGGTCATCCCCTGACCCCCCAGCCCGCCTCCGACATCAGGCCGGCGTGCTCACCCCACGGATTACCCCCGTGGTGGGGTGGTGAGGAGCTTGCCAGGTTGACCCACCGGAGCAGGATCCGGTTGAGGAGGCGCCATTCGGGTGTGGGCAGGGAGGTTGGAAGCTCATGTTGCTTGATCGTAGCCCATTTTCCACTTTTCTTCCCTTTGTGGAGTGCGGGCATGTAATGATGCTTAGGCACAGCGTGCCAACGTCTGACACACTCTGCCACCCTTTACTACACTGCTGTAGTAGTGCCTACAGTCTCCACCAGGGGCCGCTACAGAGCGGTGGGTCCCTGGATCCCGCCCCAGAACAGGAGAGCAGTCCTCTGGATGCTCAGTCCTATCCCTCGCTTACCAACCTCTGGCGGCCCAGGCTTGTGTCCGAACCTGGGTCGCTAGCGTGGCGCCAGGTGTGGCGTCCAGCACCTCAACCCTCAGCGCCAGTGGCCCGGCAGCAATGCTGCCTTTAATACTCCCCTTCCCTTCCTTCTGCAGTTTACCTTGTCCCCCATGTACAAGTCAGTATTTCTCCCAGAGTCTTCCCCAGTTAGTCAGTAACCCATAATGTTTCGTGTGGCACCAATCCCTCAGCCACTCAAACTCCTGAAGCCTACTCTTTCTTCCCATGCTTGCACATGGTACCGGCAGTACCTCCAAGAATGACACCGACTTCCCCACCCCCTCACACTGCCTGCCCAAGTACTCAAACCTCCCCCTCACTACTTCCGCAGTGCCCCCCCCCCGGCAAGTCATTTGTATCCACATGCAACAGTAAATGAGGTTTCTTCCTCCCCCTCGCTGCACGCTTGAGCAGTGCCTGCTCTGCCCGTCCTGCAGTCAACCTGGGGCAGCTTTAACCCAACTATGGCTGTGCCTTCCCCCTTTTCGCCCCATCTCACCCATTTCAGTATGGAATCCCGCAGGATAAGAACCCCCCTGGCCCTTACCCCTTTTCCTTTCTAATGCCCCTTCCACCACCCTAGTATTCATTCTTCCCTGTCCCTTACCCCCGCCAACTGAGCCCTCTGTGACTTCCATATCTGTACCCGCTACTTCCGCCTCACCCCTTTTCTCTGCCTTATTCCTCCTATCCCCCTTGAACCCCTTCCCAGCCTGACTACTTCCTACTGGGCTTCCCATGTCGACCTCCCCTCCTCCCCTGCTGATTTCCAACCCCTTTCCTATACCCTCTGTTGTCAGTTTAGAGCCCCCATTCCCTTCTACCCCGATAGTGATGCCCCTCCCATCCTTCCCCTTCCGGTAGCCTTCTCTCCTTCAGTCACCATCCCCTCCTTCCTTACTAGCCCCTTCTACTCTTTTGTCCTCACTATCTCTTCCCCTACCTGTTGCCATCCCTCTCATGCCTGCTTGTCCTCCCCTCTTCAGTATGTTCCTGCTCCCCCTCTCTGTCCCATAGCAGAGGTTCGAATCTATTCGTAGTCGATACCTGTCCTACATCTCTTCCCCCTATCATTTTCCCCCTCCTACTTGTTCGCCTTCATGCCACCCCTGGTCCCTCCCTACCCGCAGCCATCTGCTCTCTCTCCTGGTACTCCTCATGGTCTCTTCCTCCCTCATCAGGAGGCCCCCTGCCCTTGCCTTGGGCATTCCCTCCCTCCCTTCTCCTCTATTTTCTGCTAGTGCCTCTGATACTGGGGTCAGTTTCAGTCCCTAGTTATTCTTCCTCCATCCCCCTTTGCCATCCCCTATCCCTTCCCCTCAGGATGCCTACCATACTAATCTGCCCTGCCACTTACAGTCCTCCCTTACCTCCACAGTTCCTCCCTCAAACTAGCCACTCATCTACAGAACATACACCCCCCCTCCTCCAAGCCCAGTCCAGGATCATGGCAGACTGACATCCTGTACACCCCTCTACCCTTCCATAGATGCCCGCCCTATTGACATGTAGCAGCTGCCCCATTTTGGCCCCTATCTTATGTTACGGGCTCTTACTCCCAGGCTCTGTACCCTGCTGCAACTGTTAGGCCCCTATTTACTCAAATTCCTGTGCCCCCCTCCACACTAATCCCCCTACAACCCCTTGCTGACCGGGGTAATTCAGTCTCAAATCTCATCCGTTATATACTGTATTACTGTAGCAATCCTAAAGCCTCCTTGTCCGTTTTTCACCCCTCAGCTACCATACTTTTTGTTCTCGGCTCTCATATAGTTTCACAGGCCAGTTAGAAACCCTGTTGCACTCCAAGAATTACTCAACTCAGTTAGAGAAATAAACAGAACAAATAAATATGTATTATTACAGCAGTCACAACAGTATAGCTCAGGACTTAGCTCAGTTAGAGAAAGAAACAGAACAACTAAATCTGTATTATTATAGCAATCCTAAAGTATCCAGTCATTGTTTTGTCTCCACTCCAGAGACCCTGCTATAATATAGGACCACAGAGGACCCTGGGCGGGAGGGTGGGCTACTGTAAAGTCTGGGCAGAGCTCCACTGAGCTCGCTTCCTCCCCCTCTCTCACTCGCTTGTTCTGTTTCTCCCACCGCTGCAGGCTGCCCTTTTGTACTGGGCTCCTGCCTGTGTTTGCGCCTTTTTCTGCCCACTAAGAAATCCGCAGCAGTCCTGACAGAGCTCAATTGAGCTCGGTCACTCACCCTCTCTCACTTGCTCGATCCTAATCTGACCCAAACACTGATTTCCCAAAGCGACTGCTCTATTCTATGCCTGAAGCACGAAAACACATTTCGGCCAGGATGTGAAAAATGACAGCTGTACTGTTCATCAGGAGGTGTGAAAATATGCCAGTGTTGAAAATCTGGCGTGAAAATATTACTAATTTGCAAAGTTACAAGGGTGCGTGGAAACAGCACAACGCATGCTCGTAACACAGTCATTTTTTGGACTTTCATCACAAAATTTTCAACATAGGCATTTTAGGACCTCTGCTCATGAACAGTGTCGCTGTGGTTTTCTTAATGTGTCCCGAATTCTGATTTCCCACAGCGACTGCTCTATTCTGCGCCGGAAGTTCGAAAACACATTTCAGCCAGGATGTGAAAAATGACAGCTGTACTGTTCATAAGGAGGTGTGAAAAAATGCCAGTGTTGAAAATCTGGAGTGAAAATATTACAGCTTCGCGAAGTCACGAACGTGCATACCAACTGCACAACGCACGCTCATAAAACAGTAATTTTTTTTGATTTTTTCTACAAAATTTATTACTCAGCTCAGTTAGAGAAATAAACAAAACAAATAAATATGTATTATTACAGCAATCATAACAGTAAAGCTCAGTACTTAGCTCAGTTAGAGAAATAAACAGAACAACTTAATCTGTATTATTACAGCAATCCTAAAAGCATCCAATCACTGCTTTGTCTCCACTCCAGAGACCCTGCTGTAATATAGGACCACAGAGGACCTTGGGCAGCAGGGTGGGAAACTCTAAAGTCCCAGCAGAGCTTCATTGAGCTCGCTCACTCCCCCTTTCTCAAGCGCTCATTCTATTTCTCCCAACGCTGCAGGCTGCCCTTTTGTACTGGGCTCCTGCTTGTGTTGACGCCGTTATCTGCCCACAATGAAATCCACAACAGCCCCAACAGAGCTCCGTTGAGCTCGCTCACTCCCCTTCTCTCACTCGCTCTGTTTCTCCCGCCGCTACATGCTGCTCTTTTGTACTGGGCTCCTGCGTGCCTTTTTCTGCCCACAAATAAAGTTTACAGCTGTCCCGACACAGCTCCGTTGAGGTCGCTCACTCCCCCTCTCTCACTCGCTCATTCTGTTTCTCCTGGCACTGGATCCTGCCCTTTTGTACTGGGCTCCTGCCACTGTTGATGCCTTTTTCTGCCCACAAAGAAATCTGCAGCAGTCCTAACAGAGCTCCATTGAGCTCGCTCACTCCCCCTCTCTTACTCGCTCGTTCCGTTTCTCCCAGTGCTGCAGGCTGCCCTTTTGTACTGGGCTCCTGCCTGCATTGGTGCCTTTTTCTGCCCACAAAGAAATCCGCAGTAGTCCCAACAGAGCTCAGTTGAGCTCGGTCACTCCCCTCTTTCACTCACTCGATCTTAATCTGTCCCAAACACTGATTTCCCACAGCAACTGTGCTATTCTGCGCCAGAAGTGCAAAAACATATTTTGGCCAGGATGTGAAAAATGACAGCTGTACCGTTCATAAGGAGGTGTGAAAAAAATGCCAGTGTTGAAAATGTGGCATAAAAATATTACAAATTTGCGAAGTTACAAGGGTGCGTGGAAATAATTCAATGCCCGTTTGTAACACAGTCATTTTATGGAGTTTTGTCACCAAATTTTCAACATAGGGATTTTTAGGACCTCTGCTCATGAACAGTGTCACTGTCATTTTCTGAATCTATCCCGAATACTGATTTCCCACAGCGACTGCGCTATTCTGCGCTGGCAGTGCGAAAACACATTTTGGTCAGGATGTGAAAAATGACAGCTGTACTCTTTGTAAGGAAGTGTGAAAAAATGCAAACATGGAAAATCTGGTTTGAAAATATTGCAAATTCGGGAAGTTACGAGCATGCGTAGCAACTGAGCAACGCAAGCTCGTAAAACAGTCATTTTTTTGATTTTTCCCACCAAATTTGCATCGTAGACTTTTTGAGAGCCCACCTCATAAGCACTGGCACTGTCATTTTGTTACTCGATCTCGAAAGGTGATTCCATGCAGTGACCACAGAATCACCTTTTGGGACCAAATAATGCCATGACAGTGCCTGAATTCATGAGGAGAGGTCCCAAAAACCCCATGTTGAAAATTTGGCACCAAAATACCAAATAATGCCTGAGATATGCATCAAAGTTAGAAAAACCCTATTTATACCATTATACAGCTTACCAGCATTTCTTCAGTTCGCGGTCGGCTTTGAAGAGTGCAGATGTGTTCCCGGTTCACTGAAGATCGTCAAGCAGGGCTCCGGAGGTAAGTATGGGGTGAGGGGTGTGGGGAGGCAGGGTGCGCAGAGGGTGGGCGCGGGTTGTGGGAGGGGGCAGGGAGACTGCGAGGGACCGTT
The DNA here is from genome assembly GCA_016271365.2 of Neoceratodus forsteri. NCBI lineage: Eukaryota > Metazoa > Chordata > Ceratodontiformes > Ceratodontidae > Neoceratodus > Neoceratodus forsteri. The sequence goes on along the minus strand of CM028130.1, from coordinate 480,818,626 downwards.
TTCTTTTTTTACAGGTTAAAAAAAAAAACATTGTGGGATTTCTTTTTACAGGGGCATTTGGCACACTGGGGCGGGCGCCCAGCATGCCAACCTAGTGTTTTGGGGGGGGCAGCTGTAGCCGATGTGGGATTGGGCACCCCTGTCGGCAGAAAAGGGGGGGCACAAGAGCCAAGGGGGATTGGGCACCCCTCGGCACAAATCTACTGTTTTTTTCTGGGGGGGCATTATGCTGACAGGGAGTGGGCTCCCCCATCGACAAATCAAACTGGGAGGGGGGACATAATGCCGATGGGGAATGGGCTCCCCGTCGGCAATGTGAACTAGGATGGGAAGTGAAGCCAATGGGGATTGGGGCCCCCGTTGGCGAAGAAACAGGGGGAGGGGACATGATGCTGAGGGGGGATTGGGCATCCCCTCGGGAGACAACAGAAAGCGATGGGGACTGGGCTCCCTGTCTGCAAACGGGTCAGAGGCATGCAAGGAACCGCACTGCAATGACGGGTTGTTCCCTCATTGCAGCGGAATGGCTGACGCTGCACTAACAGAGCGGCCTCTGATTGCAGCGGCTAAAACTTCTCAAGGTTGTGGCACACTGGCTGAACTAGTGTCAGCAGCAGTGTGCCACCCCATTGGAGAAAGCGGGCCAAGACTCTAAAGGCAGTGGGGGCATTGGCCACAACAGTGCCGCACCTCCACAACCTGCTTCTGCAGCAAGCTGCCGCAACATGTTTCTTGTGCATGCGTGCAATCAACATAAAAATCGATACAGACAAACTCCATTGGCACACTTGTGACAGTATTGACCAGAGGAGCTCCTCTTTGTGGTGGAAACTTGTGCTGAAGACACCTACTGCAGGTTTTAACATGTTGTTCTATGTCTAGGCCCATTTTAGGCCAGTGGAAACGTGTACGGGCCAGATCAAGGGATGTTACTTCGAGAGGGCTCTTGCAGTAGGTAATTACATATAGGACTGAAGCTTGCAGGACCCCACGGAAAAATTTCTGGTTAGTAGTCTCTGGCGGGGGACCACCCCCACGTCAGGTGACCGTCGTCGGACAACGTCGGTATAAAGGGGAGGTCCCCCACGCCCACCTTCCGGTTCTTTCCTACCGTTAGTTTGCGAAAGTGCTTTGCAGTTAAGTTTACTGCTTCGTCAGTCAATCGTCGATCTTATTGCCATTCTCGTCAGACTCTCTTCAGCATCTGCCATGTATGTCATCCCCTACTCCATCCGAGCACAAAAATAAGTGCGATTCCTGCGGCACCCAGCTCCCACACAAGGATGGACACTGCCAGTGCCTCTTCTGTCTAGGCCAGGATCACCCCATTGAGAAGTGCCAGCACTGCCAACAGTTTAACGCCGCCACCCGCAAATGGAGGCAGCAGTCCCTGGAGGCCCACATTTTGAAAAAGAAGATGTCCTCCATGGAGAAGGAGCTGAAGAAGCTTTGGCAGGCCTCTATTTCTCCTGAGGGTCACTGCAAAAAGAAGGAGCCACACCGGGACCGGGACTCCTCTTCCACGGTCACTGCAACTCCGGCCGGAGTCACCGTGCTGAAGGTAATGCCCCCTCTGGGGCACCATTCATCAACAGTCATCTTGGAGGCTTCTAAGGTGGCGACAACCCTCCCATCGCCTCCAGGTCAAAGGAGGCAGTCGTTCTCAGGAAGACTGCCACCATGTGGCCTTCTGGGTCGAGTGGCTCTGGTAAGTCGGACATCTGTCCTTCCAATGCCCAACCCTTCGGGGCAGCGCACGGCCTCCAAAATGCCCGCCAATACCGCTCCTCCCTCGCGGCCTTAGTCGGGCGCCGGTTCCAATAAGTCGGATGCCGGCTCCTCCAATGCCTGCCCGGACCCCGCCGTTAAGGCAGACGTTGGCCCCTCCAATGGACACATGGTGTCAGAGCTAACGCTGGACCCTACTGGATCAGTGAGCATGTCCGGGCAAGCCGCAATGCTTGCCACATTCCGAGGCTCCAGCGCCTCCCCTGTTGGACCCCGGGGATGTAAGTCCTCCTTCCCTGGGCGACACTGGGGATGCAGGTGTGCTCCCATCAGGTCTCCCGCTGGGCCGGATGACCTGACATCGGACCCTTGGATGCCGGGTCCAATGCTGGGTGACATTCCCTTGCTGGATGCTGTCCCTACGCCAGACCCGATGTCCGCCGGGCCTCCCATACCTGGCCCATCTGCTGGGCCTCTTCCAGGGCCCTCTGCTCCGTAAGAGCCCCTGGTGCCTGGGTATCCGACCCCATCCTACCCGGGACCACAGTATCCTGTCCCACAGTACCAGGTGCCTCAGTATCCGATGCCGTGCTTCCCACCGTCGGGCTATGGATACTCTCCATACAGATACCCCCAATATCTGTATCCCCCACCTCCTCCTCCACCACCTTCTCAGCCGACGATGGACCTGAAGGAGACTCTGGCTTCCTGGTGGGCTGAGGCCAAGGCTCAGCTCACCACGGAGGTGGAGAGCTGTCTGCTGACACCAGACCCGGTTCCGGACTCCTGTCGTCAGAGGCGAGAGACTCCCTCCCCCCTTTCTGACATTAGAGGCAGGCCCTCAAGTGCCAGGGCAGGGGAGGACACACTTCCCCCCAGGCTTGCCCATGGGTCCATCCCCCCCCCGTGTCTGGAGGAGTCTTCTTCTTCTTCATCTTTGGCAACCACGGATGATTTTGATGGGTGTTCCAATCCAGACAATGAGCCACACACTCCAGACCAGCCCAGGCCTAGGACTCCTCCGAAGTCTACTCCGGAAGATCCCTCCTTTCTGGAGCTGCTGCGAAAGATCCAGGCGGTTCAACAGTGGCAATCTTTGGAGCAGGATCCACAGCGGAAAAAACTTACTGCTCATTTGGATCTGCCCGAAACTGCTTCAACACTGATTCCACCCTGGATCGAGCCTCATGCGGATCTTATTTCCACTATTTGGAAGCAACCGTCGGCATTAGACCCCCCTTCCGAGGAAGGCAGATAGGCTATACCAAGCTCCGGAGGGTGTGGATTCCCTGAGTACACACCCCAAAGCTGACTCGGTCGTGATTAGCCGTACGGCTAACTCTTAAGCATCTCAGCTCGTCTCCACCTGGCAAGGAATCTCGCTTTCTGGACCAGTATGGGAAGAAGGTCTATGCTTCTTCCACTCTGGGAATAAGGGCTCTTAAGTTATGTCACGTATATGGGGAATTACCAGAAGGCGATCCTGAGTGAGGTGGAAGCAAAGTTGGACTCCCTTTCTGAGTCTCAGACTAAGCAGGAAGTGGCAGATCTAGTCCGTTCTGCTCATTCGGCCAGTCGGCACATGCTTCGTGGCACATACGATGCAGTGGACGCTGCTAGTCAGAGCTCGGCATTCGCCGAAGGTTTGCAGCATCATGCCTGGCTCTGAGTGTCAGATTTGGTCCCGGAGGTGCAGGCTGCTATCCAGGATGTGCCCTTCAGGGGTTCAGTGCTGTTTGATGGGGATGTCATGGACATCATCACCAATCTGCAAGAGAAGGGTACTGCTCTAAAGTCTGTCGACTCTATGTACAGGCCCTCTCAGGGTCAGCATCACCCTTTTCGCAGACGTTCTTGGCCCAAACGAAATCTCAGGGCAAGCGGGCCAACAAACGCCAGGCCCCTCCGGTTAAGCCCCCACCACAAGTCTCGCCCAAAAAAAGCGAGGGAGCTTCAGCTGGGCGCTGCCTCACACCTTCTGACTCCTCTTCTCTCCCACAGCCTCTGGACCTTCCAGAGGAACCAGTAGGAGGGAGGTTCTCCTTCCATCTATCGGGTTGGGAGTGGATCACTTCAGATGCTCCAACTGATAAGAGCAAGACACTCAATCTGGTTTCTACAGAAACCACCCAGAACCCCCCCCCCCCGATCGTCTTACTCCCTGGAACATCTTCTTCTGGTTCAGGAAGAAATATCCTCCCTTCTACTGAAGGCAGCGCTAGAGCCTGTCCCAACCAACCAACCTTCAGAGGACAAACTGAGGAAAAAATAGCCAACTCAGTTAAGAAGGGTGATAAAACCTTTTATAGGTACATTAGGGAGCATAGAAAGGTTAAGGGAGGGATAGTGAAGATTAATAAAGGAGAGCAGAGGTGGGCAGAGGGAGACAGTGAAAAGGCAGAGATACTGAATGAATACTTTTGCTCAGTATTCACAAAAGAAGAAGAGGAGGGGGAGTTACCTAAACCAAACAGTAGAAGCACTCTGGGTAGTGGGGTTGTCGCCAGTCCATTTACAGAAGAAAGAGTCCTGAAAGAACTCCTAAAACTCAAGGTGGATAAAGCAATGGGGCCTGACAGGATTCGCCCTAGAATCCTGAAAGAGCTAAGGGAGGACCTAGTGACACCACTAACCACACTTTTTAACAAATCATGGGAAGATGGGGTGGTACCTGAGGACTGGAGGAGGGCAGATGTGATTCCCCTTCACAAAAGTGGGAGCAAGGCAGAAGCAGGAAACTACGGACCTGTTAGTTTGACCTGAGTGGTGGGGAAAATGATGGAATCACTTCTGAAAGAAAGAATTGTTCAGTACCTAGAGGCCACCGGGGCACAGGACCCAAAGCAGCATGGATTCACAGCAGGAAGGTCATGTCAGATGAATCTAATCGATTTCTTTGACTGGGTGACCAAAGTAATAGATGAGGGAGGGGCTGTGGATATGGCCTACCTAGACTTTAGCAAGGCATTTGACAGAGTCCCACACAAAGATTAATAATCAAGTTAGCCAGCCTGGGAGTGGGTCCCAGGGTGGTAGCCTGGGTGGCAAACTGGCTGCACAACAGGACACAGAAGGTAATAGTGAATGGAACACATTCTGAAGAAAGGGGGGTTACTAGTGGAATACCTCAGGGCTCAGTACTGGGTCCAGTCCTCTTTAACGTCTTTATAGGTGACATTGCAGAGGGTCTGGAAGGAAAGGTATATCTCTTTGCAGATGACACAAAAATCTGTAACAGAGTTGATACACAAGGGGGGCGTAGAAAGGATGAGAAAGAACTTGGCAAGGTTGGAGGAATGGTCAGACATATGGCAACTTAGATTCAATGCAAAGAAGTGCAAAGTAATGCACCTGGGAAATAAAAATCCAGGAGAAGAGTACACAACAGCGGGGAGGTACTAACGACAACAGTAATGGAAAGGGATCTGGGTGTAGTCATGTCAGATGACCTAAAGGTGGGTAAGCAATGTGAGAAGTCAGTAAGGAGAGCCAGGGGGATACTAGGATACATTGGGAGGGGCATCACAAGTAGAAAAAGGGAAGTAGTTATCCCTCTGTACAGACAGTTGGTGAGACCCCATCTGAAGTACTGCGTGCAGTTTTGGAGACCTCATCTACGCAAGGACATAGACAGGATGGAAGCAGTCCAGAGGAGGGCAACTAAAATGGTGCAGGGTCTACATCAGAAACCATATGAAGAGGGAGACTGAGAGAGCTTAGTATGTATACCCTTGATGAAAGGAGGGACAGGGGGGACATGATAGAAACTTTTTAGTACCTCAAGGGAATCAGCAAAGTCCAGGAGGGTAGCATCTTTCAGAAAAAGAGATGTATAAGAACAAGGGAGCACAATTTAAAGTTAGAGGGGGGATGGCTCTGGGGTAATGTGAGGAAATTCTTTTTCACGGAGAGAGTGGTGGACTCATGGAACCACCTTCCTGGAGAGGTTGTGGGGTCTAAAACTGGGGGAATTCAAACATGCATGGGACAGACATAAGGCAATTATAGTGGGGGGTTACAGGAAGTAGGCTGTTGGTTAACTAGAATCTGCAGTTATCCAATAGGTAGGGAAATGGGCAGACTGGGTGGGCCAAGTGGTCCTTATCTGCTGTCAAAGTCTATATTTCTATGTTACTACTCCCATTTCTTCCTCTTTCTGAAGAAATCGGGAGACGCGAGGCCTATACTAGACCTCAACTCCCTGAACCTGTTCATGGAGTACAAACGGTTCAGAATGCTCTCCTTGCAGGCCTTCTGCCCTTACTTCAGCCGGGACAGTGGCTTTGCACACTGGACATGCAGGCTGCCTACCTGCATATCTCTATTTGCCCTTCCCACCGCAAATACCTTCGTTTTTCATTTCAGGGGGACCACTACCAGTTCAAGGCCCTCCCATTTGGTCTTTCCTCGGCGCCTCGAGTGTTCACCAAATGCCATTCCATGGTAGCAGCTCACCTGCGTACCCAGGGAGTACAGGTTTTCCCGTACCTGGATGACTGGCTCCTGGTGGCCCTGTCCAGGGAGGAACTCCTGTGCTCCCTTTCCCTTACTCTGCAGGTTTTTACCAGCCTGAGTATTGCCATCAACCAGGCCAAGTCCCATTTGATCCCATCCCAGAGGCTCCAGTTCATCGGAGCGATCCTGGACACAACCTCCGGCATGGCATTCCTGCTGCTGGACAGGGCGGCCACCCTGCAGGCTCTTGCATGCCTGTTGTCCAGTCACAGGCGGGTCAGCGCCAGATCAGTTCTTCGCCTCCTTGGGCTCATGGCGGCTGCTATTCCGACGGTCCCTCGCGCTCGGCTCCACATGAGGATCTCTCAGTGGACGGTTCGGTCTCAGTGTGATCAATTGGTGGATGACCTAGATCAAGAAGTCCTGGTCTCCAACTCTATGGTTCAGGACTTGCAATGGTGGATGGTTCAGGAGAACCTTTGCCGGGGAGTTCCCTTCTGCCTCACACCTCTCTCCCAAACATTGACAACAGATGCCTCGGGAGAAGATTGGGGAGCCCATCTGGGGTCTCACTGGACTCAAGGCTCCTGGTCCAGGCTCGATCAGACTCTTCATATAAACGTGCTCGAGCTCAGGGCTGTGCTGTATGCTTTTCAACCTCTGCATCTGTATCTGCTTCCCGGTCATCTGGCGGTCCAGACGGACAACATGTGTGTAGTCTGGTACATCAACAAACTGGGAGGAACTCATTCCTACCCTCTTTGCAGGGAGGCGACGTGGGTTTGGGATTGGGCAGTGCAACTCAACCTTCATCTCACGGCGATTCATGTTCCGGGGGTCAAAACACGTTGGCAGACCACCTCAGTCGGTCGTCTGCCCAGGCTCACAAGTGGGAACTGGATCAGGGGGTGGCAGACGATATCTTCCTACGCTGGGGAACACCTCAGGTAGACCTGTTTGCATCCCCTCACAGCACAAAACTTCCCACCTTCTGCTCGCTTGCTCCAGGGTAAGACATTTTTGGGAAAGATGCTCTGTCTGTAGACTGGAAGGGCAGATTCTTCTATGCCTTCCCCCTGATTCCTTTAATTCCGAGGGTCTTACACAAACTCAGCTCAGAAGGAGCTCGCATGATCCTACTCGCTCCTTTCTGGCCCAGGCAAGTTTGGTTCTGTTTTCTGCAACAGTATTCAGAGGAACCTCCTCTTCCTCTTCCTCTGTCGCAACTTTTGCTGACCCAGGATCAGGGGACCCTGGTTCATCCGGGTCTCAAATCCCTTCAGTTGCATGCGTGGCTCCTGCAGACATAGCTCGAGCCCGATTCGGGGTTTCCCCGCTTGTGGCTGAGATTCTGGTGGAGGCCAGAAAGCCTTCCACTAGATCTACCTATGCCATAAAATGGAAAAGGTTCTCTATTTGGGCCTCTTCCAAGGGTTTCGAGCCAATCTCATGCCCTGTCGGGAGAATTCTGGACTATGTGCACCATCTCTTTGATCTGGGTCTCAGCCATTCCTCTCTGAAAGTTCACATGGCAACCATTTCTGCATATCATGTTCCCTTTGGGGACAGAACTTTCTCACAGTTGGAAGTCTCTAAGACTTTTCTTAGAGGGGGTTCACCACTTGAGACCCCCTATTCACGTTCCTGCTCCTCCTTGGGACCTGAGTTTCATTCTTGAGAAGCCTACCCTGCCTCATTTTGAGCCAGCAGCCTCAGCAAACCTGAAGTTCCTGTCCTGGAAGACTCTCTTCCTAGTGGCCATTACTTCAGCTCAAAGGATTTCTGAGCTTCAGGCCTTGATGTGCAAAATCCTGTGTTTGATTTTTCACAACGGGTGACTCTGTGCATCAATCCTAAGTTTCTCCCTAAGGTGGTAGTGGAATCTACGCTGAATCAATCCACTGAGCTTCGTGCTTTCTTTATGCAACACTCCAATCAAGGAGAGTTCCTCTTGCATACTTTGGATGTTCACCGAATTCTGAGATACTACACCACTAGGATGAAGGATCTCAGAAAGTCTGATCAGATGTTTGTCTCTTTTGCTCATAAAAGAGAAAGCAGTGCCATTTCCAAGCAATGCCTATCTAAATGGTTCGCTCATTGTATCACTGTCTGTTATGACAAGTATCACAAGACCTCCCAGGTCAGGTCAGAGGCCATTCCACCAGGGGTGTCTCTGCCTCTGCGGCTTGTTTTAAGAATGTGTCTGTCTGACATTTGCGCAGCCACAACTTGGACTTCTGTTCATACCTTTATGAAACACTACAATTTCGACATTGCCTCTCGCCGTAGAGCAGGCTTCGGGCTGGCTGTTCTGCAAGGTCTCCTTTCTTGAGATCCTCACAGCCGGAGGATCTATGGATGGTTAGATCTTACCTCGAGAGGGCTATTGCAGTAGGTAGTTACATATAGGACTGATGCCGGCAGGCGGCAGGACCCCACAGAATAATTTCTAGCTAACAGTCCCCGGTGAGGGACCGCCCCCATGTCAGGTGACCAGCGTCAGGAGACGTCGGTATAAAGGGGCGGTCCCAGGCACCCGCCTTCCAGTTCTTTCCCACCGTTAGCTCGTGCAGCGCCTCGCGGAAAAGTTTGTGCTTTGTCAGCCCTGTCTTCGATGGTTTTTTACTGAAATAATTGCTTTTTTACGACGAACGTCAGGTACCATCGTCGGTGTATGTCGTCCCCTACACTCTCCAAGCACAAAAATAAGTGTGATTCATGCGGGGCCCAACTACCGCACAAGGACGGCCATTCCCTGTGCCTGTTCTGCCTAGGCCCCGATCACCCGGTTGAGAAGTGCCAGCACTGCCTCAGTTTCAACGCGGCTACCTGGAAAAGGCGGCAGCAATTCCTGAAAGCCCATATTCTGAAGAAGAAAATGAGTTAAATGGAAAAGGAGCTCAAAAAACTGAGGCAGGCGTCCACTTTCCCTGAAGGCCATCGGAAGAAGAAGGAGAAGGAGAGGCACCGGGACAAGGGCTCCTCTACCGCGTCTCCCTCAGGAGTCGCTGGGACACAAGTAACTATCCCCTACGGGGGACCGCTCCTCGACAGCCGCCTCGGAGGTTTCCGAGGGGGCGTCGGCCCGCCCGTCTGGCTCGGGCCTTGCAGGCGCCTCCAGGCAATTGGAGGTCTCCGCCCCTGGTTCGGCTGCAGGCTTGCGGCCTACCACTGCAGGCGACTCCGGTAAGTCGGACGTCGGCTCCTCTGACGTCCGCCCGGAGAGGGCCGGTAAGATGCCCGATCCTTCGGGGCGGCGCGCGGCCTCCACTCCACTGGACCAGGCCGATCCCTCTACTCGACCTGCCTCCGGTGATGGCTCCCATAAGTCGGATGCCGGCTCCTCCGGCGCCCGCCGGGAGCTCGCCCTCAAGCCACACGTCGGCTCGTCCGACGTCCAGCTGGCGAAGGAACTGATGACAGACCCTCCCACTTCTGTCGTACCCAGTTTCCCACAGCCTTCGCTGCCGTCTGGGGACCCAGAGTCTCTCCAGCCCGACCCTGGGGATTTCTCCTCTCCATCCCCGGACAACGCTGGGGATCTTCCTCCTCTGTCAGACCTTCCTCCACCTGGTGCGCCGGATCTGACATTGGCTTCCCGGACGCTGGCTCCGATGCCGGCCCCTCTGACATTGGTACCTCCAACGCCAGGGCAGCGCCTCCGACGCCAGCCCTACCGACTCCGGGAGACATCCCGCTCCTGTCGGGCCCTCTGCCCTCCGGGCCCTCAAATGTGGACCCGCCCGTGATGCCACCGGCCGGGCCGTCTGCTCTGGCAGCCCCCCCAGCTCCTGGGTACCCTCTGTCCTATCTGACGCCGGCGTACTCGGGACCGCAGTATCTGGCACCACAGTACCTGACACCGGTTTTTCCAATGCCGCAGTACCCGATGCCACAATACCCGACGCCGGGCTACCCGCTGCCGGGTTTTGGATACGCTCCTTATGGGTATAATCCGTATCCTCATCCCCTGCCTCCTCCACTGCCCTCACAGCTGCCGGTGGATCTGCAGGAGACTCTGGCCTCCTGGTGGGTTGAGGCCAAGGCTCAGCTCTCTAAAGAGGTCGAGAGCTGCCTTCCGACGAAGTTGCCGTCCTAGGTTCCTGTACGTCCGAGGCGGCACACTCCCTCACCACCTCCGGATTCCATTGCTCTTCCATCTGGATCCAGAGAGGGGCAGGACACACTTCCCCGGGGGCTTCCCAAGGGGTCCGTTCCTCTCCCGGGTTGGGAAAGGGAGTCTTTTTCCTCTTCATCCTCCTCTTCACCCTCGGACTCCTCGGATTCTTCCGACGGTTGCTCCGAGAGAGACGACGAGCCACACTCTCCGTCGAAGCCCAGGCCAAGGACTCCTCCAAAGTCTCCTCCGGAAGATCCTTCTTTTATGGAGTTGCTTAAGAAAATACAGGAGGTTCATCAGTGGCACTCCCTGGAACCAGATCCTCAGCGTCTGAAACTCACTGAACATCTGGATCTGCCCATGACAGCTCCTGCCTTGGTGCCACCCTGGATAGAGCCTCACGCCGACCTCGTTACCACCATATGGAAACAGCCGCTGCTTTAGCCCCACTTCCTAGGAAGTCGAACAGGCTATATCAGGCTCCGGAGGGTGTTGATTTCCTGGATTCTCACCCTCGGGCCGACTCAGTCATGATTAGCGCCGCTCATGGCCGGTCGGCCAACCCCAAACATCTCAGCTCGTCACCACCTTGTAAGGAATCACACCTTCTGGACCAGTATGGGAGAAAGATCTACGCTTCCTCCATGCTGGGGATCGGGGCCCTAAATTATGTCGGCCATATGGGGGACTACCAGAAGGCCATTCTGACCCAGGTGGAAGCCAAATTGGACTCCCTACCTAACTCCCAAGTCAAGCAGGAGTTGGCTGATCTTGTCCGCTCTGCTCGTTTGGCCAGTCGACACATGCTTCATGCAGCATACGATGCAGTGGACACTGCTGGATGGAGCTCAGCTTTTGCTGTAGGCCTTTGGCGTCATGCTTGGCTCCGTGTGTCAGGGTTGTTCCCGGAGGTGCAATCTGCTATCCAGAAAGCACCTTTCCGGGGGTCAGTGCTTATCGGGGGTCATGTCAAGGACATCATCACCGATTTGCAAGAGAAGGGGACGGCACTGGTCAGTTGATTCCATGTACCATCAGCAGCAGCGCCGTCCATTTTGCAGACGGAATTGGCCCAATGCGAAACCCCAGGGAAGGCGGGCCACAAAATGCCGGGCCCCCACAGCTGCTAAGCCCAGCCGCCCAAAAAAGCAATGGGTGCTTCAGCTGCGGTGCTGCCCCATGCCACCTGACTCCTCCTCTCTCCCACAGCCTCTGGACTCCCTGGAGGAACCGGTAGGAGGGAGGTTTTCCCTCCACCTTCCGGGCTGGGAGAGGATAACCACAGATTCTTGGGTGCTCCAGCTCATAGCAGAAGGACACTCGATAGAGTTTCTTCAGAAACCACCTCGTCACCCCCTTCTGGTGTCGTCGTATTCAAGGGAACATCTTGTCTTGGTCCAGGAGGAAATTTCAGCTCTTCTGCTGAAACAGGCAATATAACCCATCCCCCTCCATCTGCACGGGACGGGTTATTATTCCCATTTCTTCCTGGTCCCAAAGAAGACAGGGGATCTCAGACCAATTTTGGATCTCAGTTCCCTGAATCTGTTCGTAAAATACAAAAGGTTCTTTGCAGAGCCTTCTGCCCCTCCTCCGGCCGGGTCAATGGCTGTGTGCTCTGGATACGAAAAATGCTTATCTGCACATTCCCATTCACCCATCCCATCGCAAATACCTTCGTTTTTCGTTCCGGGGGGAGCACTACCAGTTCAAGGCGCTCCCGTTTGGCCTATCCTCGGCCCCCCCGACTGTTTACCAAATGCCTGGCAGTGGTGGCGGCCCACCTGCGTACCAAGGGAGTGCAGGTTTTCCCGTACCTGGACGATTGGCTCCTGGCGGCCTCGTCCAGGGAGGAAATCCTGCATTGCCTCTCCCTTACCCAGCAGGTTTTTGCCTGCCTGGGTATTACCATCAACCATTCCAAGTCTCATCTGGTCCCATCCCAGAGACAACAGTTTATTGGGGTGATTCTCGATACGACCACAGGCAAGGCCTTCCTGCCTCTGGACAGGGCGTCCACCCTCCAGACCCAAATAAGCCTGCTGTCTGACCACAGGATGGTCTCGGCGAGGTCGGTCCTTCGCCTTGTCGGGCTCATGGCGGCTGCTATCCCGACGGTTCCTTGCGCTCGACTCCACATGAGAATTTCTCAGTGGACTCCACGCTCCCAATGGGACCAGCTAGAGGATGACCTAGATCAACCAGTTCTGGTCTCCTCGCAGATGCTTCGAGACTTGCAGTGGTGGATGGTTCGAGAGAATCTGTTTCGGGGAGTTCCTTTCTTTCGTCCTCCCCCCTTCCAGACTGTAACCACAGACGCCTCGGGTGAAGGTCAGGGAGCCCATCTAGTCTCTTATTGGACCCAGGGCTCCTGGCCCAAGCTAGAACAAGCTCTCCACATCAATGTGCTTGAGCTTCGGGCAGTGTTGTATGCTGTCCAAGCCCTTCACCAATACATCCTTCCCAGCCACCTAGCCGTCCAGATGGACAGCATGTGCGTGATGTGGTATATCAACAAACAGGGGGGGACTCGGTTTTACCCTCTTTGCAGGGAGGCCATGAGGGTTTGGGAGTGGGCAACACAACACGACCTTCACCTCACGGCAATTCACGTTCCGGGAGTCGACAACACCCTGGCAGACAAGCTAAGTCACTCTTCTGCTCTGACTCATGAGTGGGAACTGGATCAAGGGGTCCTAGACAACATCTTCCGACTTTGGGGAACACCACAGGTCGACCTGTTCGCATCCCCTTTAAACGCAAAGCTTCTCATCTCCTGCTCGCTCGTTCCAGAGCGAGGCACTTTCTGGAGAGACGCTCTGTCTCCAGACTGGAAGGACAGATTCATCTATGCCTTTCCCCCAATTCCACTTATCCCACAAGTCTTGCAGAAACTAGCTTCAGAAGGAGCACGAATGATCCTGATCGCTCCTTTCTGGCCCAGGCAAGTTTTGTTCTCTCTTCTACAACAATACTCAGAGGATCCTCCTCTTCCTCTTCCTCGAGGTTTGCTGACCCAGGATCAGGGGACCCTAGTCCATCCAGGCCTCAGATCCCTTCAACTGCATGCATGGCTCCTGCAGACTTAGCCCAATCTCGTTTTGGAGTGTCTCCCAAAGTGGTGGAGATTTTGGTGGAGGCCAGAAAGCCCTCTACCAGATCCACTTATGCCATGAAGTGGAAAAGGTTCACTATCTGGGCTGCTTCCAAGAACGGGGAACCCTTCTCATGTTCAGCCGGACTTCTGCTGGAGTATCTACGTCATCTGTTTGACCTGGGTCTTAGTCATTCTTCGCTGAAGGTACACATGGCGGCCATTTCAGCCTAGTCATGTTCCCTTCGCGGACAAAACTTTCGCTCAGTTGGAGGTCTCTAAGACCTTTCTCAGAGGGGTCCTCCATCTGAGGCTCCCCATTCGTACTCCTGCTCCCTCTTGGGACTTGAACTTTGTTCTCGAGAAACTTACTCTCCCTCCCTTTGAACCTGCAGCTTCTGCGGATTTGAAGTTCCTTTCATGGAAGACTCTCTTCCTGGTGGCCATTACTTCTGCTCGGAGAACTTCCAAGCTCCAGGCCCTGATGTGTAAAATCCCATACTTGATTTTTCACAAGGAACGTGTTGCTCTTCGCACGAATCCTAAGTTTCTCCCTAAAGTAGTAGCTGAGTCTACTCTAAATCAGTCCATAGAGTTACCTGCATTTTTTACGCAGTACTCTAATCAAGGGGAGTATTTACTCCATACTGTGGATGTTCACCGGATTCTGAGATACTACACCAACAGGACGAAGGATCTCAGAAAGACTGATCAATTGTTCATTTCTTTTGCTCATAAAAGGGAAGGCAATGCTATTTCCAAGCAATGCCTATCTAAGTGATTGGCTCATTGCATCACTTTCTGTTATGACAAATATAACAAGACCCTCCCGGGTCAAGTAAGAGGCCACTCCACCAGAGGAGTAGCTGCCTCAGCGGCTTGTTTCAAAAATATGTCTGCTGCAGACATCCGTGCTGCCGCCACCTGGACTTCCGTCCATATCTTTATTAAACACTACAGTTTGGATGTTGCCTGTTGCCGTAGTGCAGGCTTCGGGCTGGCTGTTCTGCAAGGCCTCTTATCTTGAGGCTTGCTCAGCCAGAACTGCTTTTAGGAGTAGTTTTCCTCCTCCCGGTGCCTCTCTTTGTTCCAGACTGCTTGGGATTCAGTCCTATATGTAATTACCTACTGCAAGAGCCCTCTCGAAGTAAGATAGTACAGTTACGCAAGAACTTACTGTAACAGCTGATCTTCGAGAGAGGCTCTTGCAGTAGGTAATACCTTCCCGCCCTCCACCCCCCTAGCTTTTTCAGCTCCTTTTCCAGTGAGGGAAATATCCGCTCCTCTCTCATCCGGCCTTTCTGGCCCGTGGCAGGAAAGAACTGGAAGGCGGGCGTCAGGGACCGCTCCTTTATACCGACGTCTCCTGACGCCGGTCACCTGACTTGGGGGCGGTCCCTCGCCAGGGACTGCTAGCTAGAAATGTTTCCGTGGGGTCCTGCTGCCTGACGGCATCAGTCCTATATGTAATTACCTACTGCAAGAGCCTCTCTCGAAGATCTACTGTTACGGTAAGTTCTTACGTAACTGTACTTTTTCCTCCTCCCGTGTGCTTCTCCTTGTTTCAGACTGCTTCGGACTCAGTCCTATATGTAATTACCTACTGCAAGAGCCCTCTGGAAGTAAGATAGTACAGTTACGTAAGAACTTACCGTAACAGTAGATCTTAAGAGAGGCTCTTGCAGTAAGTAACACCTTCCCACCCTCCATCCCCTTAGCTTTTTCAGCTCCTTTTCCATGGGGAGAAAGATCCGCTTCTCTCTCGTCTTGCCTTTTTTGGTCTTTGGCAGGAAAGATCTGGAAGGCGGGCGTTGGGGACAGCCCCTTTATACTGACGTCATCTGACACTGGTGACCTGACGTGGGGGCGGTCCCCTGCCAGAGACTGCTTGCTAGAAATTTTTCCGTGGGGTCCTGATGCCTGCCGGCTTCAGTCCTATATGTAATTACCTACTTCAAGAGCCTTTCTCGAAGATCTACTGTTATGGTAAGTTCTTACGTAACTGTACCTTCTCTCACTACCCAGATGTCCCATTTGGTCGTGCAAAGCTTTCAGGACAATATTTTTGAATTTAGCTGGCAGTACTAGTTGTTTTCTCACAATTTCACCTTGGCTGTCAGTAAGCTCTCAGTACAGTAACTGTTCTCAAACCTTGAGCTTGCTTCCCTACCGTAGAAGCAAAGAAGTTTTAGGGTCTCTGGACCGCATTTTTGAGATATCTTCTCCTTTCTGTAAAGCATAACCACTGGCCTGATCATCGGCTCATAGTACTGTTCTTTGTGGATATCAGCTGGCGTTAGCTGTGGTAAAGAACTCAAGTCTAAAGCTGCGACGTTACAGTAATTAAGTAAATAGATCAGCACCCACACTCCAGACAGAGAACTAGAACTCCATGGATTGATTTAATCATTCCTTTATGTAAAAAAGTGCAGATAAAACACTGGCCAAAGTGGCTAGCAAATAGACTGACGTTTCTCCTGGCGTGCTGCCAGGTTTCTTCAGAGTGAATTGGTGCATAAAACAAGTGCTTATTTTATAACAAACAGGTTCACATAACATGTTGCTCACAAACCTATCACCTCATATAAAGTGAGTAGTGCCATTAATCAATCTATATAATTAATTAAACAAGTCGCAGCCAGAGACAGCGAAAGACATGCTTCCAATCTGTGCACTTCCAAAGAGGAGGACCGGGGGCAGTGTGGAAAAAGAGGCAGGAATGCCTATTAGTATAGCAGATCTTAGGTAATGCAAATGCATTTTCCATTCCATTACCCCATTTCTACCCTTACTTCTACAAATAATGAACTCATGGACTCTGGCAGCAATACCATTCTTGCTTCAGTTGTTAGTAATGGCTGTGTAAATAATGTTAACCTAATGCCTATTGTCAGTCTTTCTGATCATAGTTTAACAGCAGCAAAAGCATCTGTTTTGAGTAAAGGTTTGGCATTTTGTCCTTCTACAGATAATAATTTTTTTAATACATGCGTGGATTTGCATAAGTTTGGACGCAGTTTAACATTTAAATGTATATTTGAAGGTAAAGAAGAAAAAAGATTTACTGATGTTGTTAAATTTGCCCTGGGGTCCCAAGGCCTAGGTATATACAGGTTCAGTTATATTAAATTGCTGATAGCCACCTCTATATATACAGTTGACTATGGCAAGGTGTAAAAGGCTTGCAGAAAATACAAATGCCCAATAGATGACTGAATGAGGCTCACATACAAGTTAATATGGCTAGCTAGCCAATGGCTGCCAGTGGCTAAGCAAATGAATGATACCACCATATCAATGCATGTATGTGGAGGCTTTATATGGTTAAACTGAAGAAAATAAAATAAATCTTAAAGTACAGTCAAGGTCTGATTTAGAATTGTCCTATTCATCAATGTCGTATACCAAACCATGTATTTTTAAAAGGTTACGGCTAAGATAAGAATGCAGCTGCTAGTAACCACAGCTGGCGTTGAAGATTAAGTTCCCCAATTTGGCCACTTTCTGGTTTTTTATCTGTAAACTGAGTATTTTTAAAACAGTCACATCCCCTTGCATGTTTTCTGTATCCTAAAGAGAGTTATTTTTGACAAAATAAAGCCCCTGATTACTTGTTTTTTCATTTAATAATGACCGCATGTCTCGGCAAAGTATCTTATGACCGAGGTATCTTATGGCCAATGTATTTTTGAACCTGAGTCTTATGACTTGTTGAATGACATATTGTCTGTGTTTAAAACTGCTGAGGTAGTTTTTGGGAAATTCCAGTCTTGCATTTTTTTCTAAGCTTGCTACACATAAATGTGGGACCTATGGTTATGTCCAGCGTCGCTTCGAGAAGACGCAGTCTCGGACAAGATGCAGTCTGAGACTATCCATAGATTGCTCGAGGGATCCAGAGACATATGGTTCATGTGTCTCTGAAATGCTGTAGCCCTGTAATGCAGATATTACTAGCTGTCTAGATTGCATGTTAGAAACACCCCATTGGGATTGCCCTTTGGCTGGTTTACAACTGAATTGTAACAGGAACACCTAGGTAGTGGTGGGCTACAGTACCTGATGTTTAAAAAATAATGTTAGCATGTATTCCCTTTTGTAAACTAGGATTATTAATCATGACAGGATCATCCTGTCAGGGTGTGTTTTTATTGTTACAACAGAATTTTCTGGCTAATCTTATTAATACTATCATAATAAAGTACCACTAATTTGGCAAATAAATAGCGTGTTGGCTTTATTGAATTACTAAGAATTACCAACCAGGAACCTGTATAAACTGTATAATTGGATCCAATTAACAGTGTTACCCCCGAGCCCCAGTTAAGTCCTAGATCTGAGTTTTGTCCCCCCCCCCCTTGAATCCTGTGGTTTCCACATTTATTCATAAATGTGAGCTAGATTTAGAGAAATTACAGAGCACAACATCTGGTCCTGATATTGGCAATTGCAGCAAGGAAGAACATTGTGCTTTAAAAGCACTTGGTGAGAACAGTGCTATTTCTATAAAAGCAGCAGGTAAGGGTGGGGCAGTGGTAATTCTAAATACAGGGGACTAGTGAAGGAGGTTCTGTGATTAAGTGATACATCCTTTTATAGAAAGATGTCTAGAAGTGTCATAGAACAATTTAAGAGTGAAATTGATGCCTTGCTTAAGGAAAGCTATGTTAAGGGGTACATTACAGATGTACTGAATAGAACGTTCACCGTCAACTGCCCAGTAACCCCAGTAATTTATGCACTGCCTAAAATCCATAAAAATCCAGCACAGCCACCCGGCCAACCAATAGTATCGGGGCGGTGGTGGCTAACAGAACCCCTTTCTATGTATGTAGATCAATTTTTGCAACCTTTGGTCCAGAATTTGAGGTCTTACATAAAGGATTCCATGTAAGTGGTTAGACTGATGGAGGATATTTATGTGGAACCCCAGTAGTACTTGGCAGTGGTAGATGTAAATTAATTGTACACTGTTGTTCCACATCAGGAAAGTTTTGATTCCTTGACCCATTTTCTTGACACTAGGACTGAAACAGAATGTGCTGAAATTCCAACACAAGTTCTGGTGAAAATGGCAGAAATGGTATTACAAAAATATATTTTTTCTTTTTCAAAACCAGCTGTATCACCAGGTACGTGGCACAGCCATGGGTACAGCCATAGCACCAAGCATTACAAACTTGTTTGTAGGGAAGTGGGGGCAAGATCATCTTTACAGCGCCGCCACAAATCCATTCCTGTCTAGGCTGGATTTGTGGTGGCGCTTTATAGATGATATATTAATTATATGAAAAGGCACAAGTGAAGAGTTCAAGGAGCTTTATTGGGTGGATGGAAAGCACCAGCAGTTATTTGAGGTATAAATATGAGATGTCAAACTGAAATAGCATTCTTAGATTTGAAGCTATACACAGACAGTAGTGGGGGAATTTATACCACACTTTTTCAAAAAAGTACAGACCACAATAGTCTCTTAAGATATGATAGTTGCCACCCATACCACATACGTTTCAACATACCTAAGGGACAGTTGGTAAGGACCCTTAGAAACTGCACTGAGCTAGCGGAGTTTAAACAAAAAAGTAATTACAAGTGTAACCCCTAGATGGCGCTATCCAAGGGGCTACTACCCCTGCCTGATTTGCCACTAACAGGTTGAGGGGCCTGGATCCAATGGCGGGTGCCTCCACCCAGAAGTCAGGGTTTGCAATAGTTAAACTTACTTGGTCACAGCCCTCTGGGACACTGCAACCCCCCTTTCTTCCCACTAGTGGCCCACACAGTTTATCAGAATTACCTTCACAGTATACACTCACCCCAGGACTGGTTCAGGCACTGGGACTCCCTGTAAAATAAGATACAGTGCAACAATCACAGTACAATATTTTAACATAGACAAATACCTCAGGCAGTATAACTTTGCTGAAACAAGCAGCTCTGATTTATTTAGGGGGAATATAACAAGGACAGGGGGAAATCAGGTTAATTAGCTTATCACTTTATTCATCTACCTATGGCTCTGTGCACAGGCCTATCCCTACCAGTTACTGTCCCTGGGTACCCAAGCCCTAGTGGCTAGTCCAAACCGTGGCAGCTGGTAGAGGCCCTTTCACACAGAGAAAAGAAAATTAGTTAAACAGTCAGCAGTACAGTAATTCCATTTGGATTTAATGTGGCAATTCAACAGGGAGCGACTCTGAATTAGTACTCACGACCTCCAAACAAGATAGGGTCCTTCAATGTCAGCAGGGCTACTCTTGAGCTCCAAGAGACTCCTCACACATTCATATGGTAAACAGTCACAGGCAAAAGTCACTTAATGGCAGCAGGATTCACTTGAGGTACACAAACCTCTTCACACATTTATATGGTAAAAAGAAAGCACTATACCAGGCAGGCTGCATCTGTATCCCGATCGCAATTACTGCACAATACCCGGGAGAACACACAGCAGATTCAGTTCCTGACAGACCGAGTGCAATTCCGCAATTCCTCCAGTCTTCTACAGGGTGAGCCTGGTTTCTACTCTTCAGATATCCTTTGATTCTCTTCACAGGATGGATTCAGTCCTAACAAGCAGTTACACAAGCTGCAGACCGGAACTCTGGACCTTACACATGTTTTTTGACTAAAACTGTGCACTGAAGGAGCACAGGGTTCCTTTCCCCTTCACTGCCAGAGCTAAACTGAAACTCCAACAGACAAAACCGGGCACTTCCTTTGAGTTCCTCCCAGTTCTTGGCTGGATTGGCTGTCACTCACAATAGACTGCTGCTGTTGGTCCAAAAAGGCGCCGAAGTCTAAACTACATCTCCCAGAGTCACTGCCCATACAATCCTCTTGTGGCTGGCTCAGATTACGAGTCCAAGTTCTGATTCGGTCCAAGTTAACCCACACTGATTGGTCCTGTTCAGCAGTTCAAAACTAGAATGGGAACTAGGCAAATACAGTTCTGACTGCAAAGGAAGCAGGTTAGACAAACTGTATTTTCATTATTACTCTAAATTATTTCTGGCAAACAGTTACATCTTTCAGATAGGTTCCCTTTGTACTCTAGTGACTGCAAAAATGGAGTGAATTGGCAGCAGTTAGAGTGGTACTCAAACAGAGAAGCACACAGTCCCCCCATACAAACTAATTATGTCTGCAAGCAGACAGCTCTTAAAGAGACAGTACCAGAGGCTCTAAAAACACTCACTGATAAATGGCTTAAACGTCAAACACCATTCAGGCTTGGAGCATTCAAGCAAGCTCCTGGAAGTCTTTTGGGAACCCCCATTTGCAGGGGGGTTACACAAGTAAAAAGGTTTCTAGAAAGGGGTTATAGCAAACTATGTATTGCTTCAGAAATCCAGAAAGTGGAAAATATGGTCAGGAGCCAAACCATATGGAGTACAAAGAAGGATAGAGCCAGTACAGTGCCCTGCCCTTTTGTTACCAATTTTTCTAGAAGGGCACATCAGGTTAAACAGGAGATAGCTAGTAACTGGTCCATTTTGGAATTGGAAGCTAAACTTGGTGATGTTGTAGGATAGAGTCCCAAAGTGATTTTTCCAAAAGTGCAAAAGCATAACAGATACAGTGGTAAATAATATAGTCCCAGGTCCAGAACCCTTGAAACAGACTGTTTTGGCTCCAGCACCAGTGGGAACACACCGGTGCGGAAATTGTATGTATCGTAGATATGTCAATACCTGCAAAGTATTCCATCACCCTACTACAGGCACAGAAATTCCACTGAAACATTTTATTACTTGTAACAGCAGTGGGTTGGTGTACTTACTTAGCTGTAACTGTGGAGCTTTCTATGAAGGGATGATGGTGAGAAAGTTTAAAGTAAGGATTGGAGAATACGTAAGAGCAGTGGATGGAGGGGACATGTCATATGCTATAGCAAATCATATTTCTGAAAGAGGGGCAGAAAATCATAAGTTTAGTTTCACGGGTATTGAACTGGTTAATTTGGGAGGATGAGGGGGAGATCTTAAGAAGATTCTGGGTCAGAGAGAAAGTTATTGGATTTGTGAACTGGGGGCACTACAGAATAAGGGGTTAAATGACAGCATAGATCTTGCAGCATTTTCTAAAAAGTATAAATGTTAGAAATTACTTCTAGATAACAAGCATTTGTCAATGCCGAATTTTTGCTTGCTTGTATTGGCATTGATAGTGCAGGAGGTAGAAATAGGCATCATAAGGGTAGCAGAAAAGTATTGCTGTTGCCCATGTGAATTAATATAGTACTGTAACATAGTAGGTATGTACTGTATATCTTCATAGGGCACAGCTTGTTAGCTTTCTGGTATTGCACTAATAGTAGCAATCTGTGAGGTCACAAAAAACATGCCCTGTCCGATCCAAACATCACAATCCATCATTGATACACGTGCCCCCTCACCTTACATCTCCTTTTTTCAAATGATCGATAAAGATAACATTTACAGTATTACAGGAAGACTGATGTACATGCCTGTTTAAACTGGGATACATCAAAAGGTTAAAAGAGAATTCTTGACATTGGCTAAAGATGACATTATTCTTTTGCAGAGCTACAAATATTTGTGACTGTGCCCTTATGTTAGAATAAGGGTAGAGAGGGAGGAATATCTGATTTGCATAAAAGATACATAGAGTGATGCAGTTATGTCTAAAGATTGGATTAGGCCATAATATTCCATTCTGAAATGTGGAAGGGCAGAAGATGCTGTTGTAGTCCTCAAGGGATGACAGACCTCAAAAATGTCATGTTGCTTTTCCCAGTGTTGATGTTGAATAAGATTCGAAACAAATAACTGGCTCCCTTGATGTCCACTCTAGTCTAGACAATATAAATAGTGTACCACTTGTTCACTTTTAAAGTAATTTTCCAGTTTTCAGCAAAACTTTGGCAGGTGGCATCTGCAGAACTCAAATCTCATAATATTACAAAAGAAACTTGAATTGCATATACAAGATAATGCATTCTTTATCACTAAAGACATTTGAAGAAAATCACAGTTTGGCCCCTTGGACTGCATCTGTTCATTCTGCTTTTCCTGCCTTACAGTCCTCTGCTGTGAGTGACATCATAACCCTTTGCCATGGCAGTGACTGATTATGATGTCAGAAGCAGAAGATTCGGACTTCAGGAGGAAAAGCAGCCAGGACAGATGAAGTGTAAAGGACAAAGATAATATTTTCATGTAAAACATCTTCTGAAATAAAAAGAATGCTCAGAAATACACATTTTTTGGTGTGTGTGTGTTTTATTTGTGGGGTCGGGGGTTGTGTTCTGCTGCTGTCAGTAATGATTGTTTTGCTGTTTTTAATATGTCCCGCTGAGCCACTCATTGCAGTATGATAGGTGCCATGCACTTTTGTTGGGTGAGAAAAATAGTGGATTGAGGCTGAGCTGTTCCCTCACCCAACAGATGCAAATGAAACCACAGTTATGCTGCAATAAGTGGCTCTGTGGGATACACTGATACCTTATAAATCCAGGAAATGTTTCCATCTTAAATGCAAAAAGTAAAAATAGACTGTCCAAACATGCAAATTTGTAGCGAAGGTGTACAGGATATGCTCTTTGCTGAATGAGAGAGTCTTGTGTACAGGGAGGATGAGCACTTTGATTGTCGGTCAGTACTCTCTCAGTACTGTGTGATGGTAATCAGAAAATCAATTTATTAAGAGAGAAGAAATCATTAGTTTTACTAAATATATTACTTGGTAACGTGTTTTCTAGTTGCCAAATACACTATTCTGCTGCATGCCAAAGGTCACAAAATTTCTGTAAATCTGACAAAGTTCGGCAATTACTGGGGCAAATGTCAAATGACAGCACATGCCTCTACTAACAGACATGGACAAACACCCTGTATTGGGGGCTCCCTTCATAAAAGTAAATGGAATGATACCAACTGAAGACAGAGTTCTCTGTGCTTTTCCTATATTTTTGCTGTCAGGTCCCCCTCCTCCACAACCCCTTTGTTGCACCCAAGTTCACAGATACTTGTGAAGTTATTCTATTGTAGGTGTCAGGCACACCTTTTTGTTGCATATAAGTAGCCACACATTGTTAACATAAGTGCAAGGAAATTTGCAGATTTTCTGGTACACTACAACCTGTTCAAATTACAATTGTAAGCACAACCCTTTCTTGAAAGACACTGTCATGACAGTGACTCCTGCGACTCCATTACTAAAAGGTAACATTACCAATGGCAAACTGTTCAAGCAGATTATGGCCATCAGAGGGGGCTTTGCAAGTGGTGATGACTGCCTTTGGATTTGGAGCAGGGTTGTTTGAACAATGTGTTAAACACTTTTTACAGAGATGACAAACATCCAACTATGTTTGACAGTGGATGGGAACGGACAGCGGGGGGGGGTCCTGTGTATGTAGCAGATGGAGAGCCCATCCTTAGGGTAGTCCAACCTTCCACAGCCCCCAAGTAGTAAGGCAGTGAGTGGGCAGCATTGCAGGTGATGATTGCAGTTACCACGGTAGGCAGCTGAAGCTGCGACTCCTCAGGTTACCTCTCTTCTGAAAAATAGCATTGGCATCCCAGCGGCAGAGTTCAGCAGCAGTGAAAAGATGAGTACCAGAGCCATAGACATCACCATGAGTCGTGCAGCCTGCAGTGCTCACCATGGACTGAAGTGTCTGCAGCAGCCCCATAGATGGGGGGGGGGGAGAGGACGATTGGAAAAAAAGTTTGAGCTTAAGTAAAGGAAGAAATTCATGTAAGATTACACTTGGAGCCTCCAGGTGTACAGCTACTATAGAGCAGGGTTAGAACGGGGAAAATACAGGACATGACTGGGGCAATTACAGTTGATTGAAATATTTAGTTTTGAAACCAGTATTAAGGGATACAAAAGTCATGCGCACAAGAAATAACCATGCATGTGCAGTAGTGCTGGGAGGGAGGGCTCTCAAAATACACCAGGAGCGTCCTGATTGAGACACGGGGGATTCGGCATCCCCAGTGTAACCCCCTTGCAAATGGGGGTTCTGAGAAATGCCTGCTTGGGCTTACTTTAGCCCATTGGTTCTGCCCTTCTCCTATTGTCGCTCAAGCTTCTTCCGACTTGGCCCCTAATTTTCTGGCTTCCCAGGTCCTGCTTTGCCCTCGTGAGTGCCTCAGCCTAAAGCCCAAATGAAAATATAGCCCCTCGGGGCTTAAAATGCTGACCACGGGCTCCCGCTGTCTCAGGGGGTGGTGCTGCCCAGGGGTTACATGATGGAGGCACCGCTGGGATTATATTTTATGCCATGCACCAGACCAGCATGGACCCCCCCCCCATTTTGTATGTGTGGAGACTCTTAAAATGGCTGCCACCACCTAGCTTCAGGAGTGTATTTTGGCGCCAAAACTGCCTAAGACTGTTCACGGCCAGCTCAGTGAAGGTAGGGGAGCGCCCCCTAGTGGGCAAACGTAGAATTGCGCCTTTTATGTTTCTGTAGCTAAAAAGAACTGTTTATTTAAGGGTCCCTGTACAATGTAACATCTGTTTATGCTCACAGTGATTTAAAAATATTTGGCTGATTTAGAATAGGATGCAATTGTCTAGATCAGGATGTTGTGGTAACTAATACTAGTTACGAAGCCATACACCCCAGAAAAGATGAAGTGTTTGTATGTTAATAGTTATTGTGTGATGGTACCCTTGTGTGCCTGGCATGGCACACCCTTGGTGAGGACACCAAGGTCTGTGGCCACGGGAGAGTGTAACTCCCTTGCAAATGGGGGTTCCAAGAAATACCTGCTTGGGCTTACCTTAGCCCATTGGTTCTGTCCTTCTCCTGTTGTCGCTCAGGCTTCTCCCGACTTGGCCCCCAATTTTCTGGCTTCCCAGGTCCTGCTTTGCCCTCGTGAGTGCCCCAGCCTAAAGCCTGAATTAAAATATAGCCCCTTGGGGCTTAAAACACTGACCACGGGCTCCCGCTGCAAAAGTGCTGCCTCCAGGGCAGCAGGAGTAGCATTGTCGTGCTAAGCGCCTTTGATGTGGAGCCGATTGTTTTGCGGTCGCCTCGAGGACTGTGCCATGGGTCCCGGGATCCCTTCCACCTATTTGGGACCTGGTGACCATGGACAGCCTGCTGGGGGACCGCTCAGATGGGAATTAAAGGAGTTCTGATCGGGGCTCATTTGAGTATGCCTGTGCAGGGCCCCAGTCATCTGAATAATGCATAATAATGTGTCTGGCTGCCTCCAGGGTAGCTATGTTCAGCTCCAGCCAAAAAGTAAAGAATTGAAATGTTTTAAATAATGGAACTGTTGCTGCTTGTTGGGAATATACTGTGCATGTTGGGAAAAGTGTTTAAAGTTAAAATGAGTACTGTTTCCCTGGCAATTCCAGTATCTGGGACTCTGTGTGTCAGCCTGTCAGCTGCTGCAAGGGGAGCTTGCATAAATGCAGTAGCGACAGAAAAAGTAAAGGAGCCACATTCTTTATTTGTGCAGCGACTACAAGTGCAGCCTTTAAGCTACAGAACTGTGGGGCAAATAATTACTTCTTTCTGGCTACACCAGGACATTATTCAAGACTGTATCTAATCTGCTATAAGGGACAGTGGGCTAAGCAGCCATTGCCAGCAGTACAGCCAATTGGAATTGCAGCAATAGAAAGCCAGGACTTGTGGGACATTCACTGCATCTTATGGGTAAGCACCCAAGTGCGTATGGGGACTTACAGGGACATTATTTTAGGTGCAAATTCTACCACCCAATTGTGCCTCGAGTGTTCTGATTGACAGGTCCTTCAACAACTTGGAGACATGTCACCCATCCTTGCTACTAATCAGAAGTCGAGCTAGGAGCTCTATAAAGAGACAGTGTTGCCAGTTTGTCTGGAGATTCAGAGAGAGATTCAGGGATGCAGAGCTGAGAGAGAGAGCAGCAGAGCAGGCTCCAGCCTGCTGAGAGCCCCCCATGGGGAAGGGGCTCAGGCTCCAGCCATGCCATCAGGCCTGGGCCACTTAATTCCAGTCCTTTCAGTCTTCAGGGGGCATTTGTTATTTTCTTCAGTTAACTAGTTACAGTAATTGTGCTTTTTGCAACAGCTAGTCTGGAGGTTGCCAGTACTGTCCTCCAGAGGCTAGCCTCCCTCCCACGTCAGGGAAAAATGTGGACCGAAGATCAGATATCCAGCAGTGGTGAGAGCGCTGACCAGACCAGATGACATCATGCAGTGGTGAGAGCGCTGACCGACTACCTCAGCGGTGAGAGAGCTGAAGAAGTCTTCAGGATGCCTTCGATTGCGGATGAGACCCGTGAAGGACCTGAGTGAATACCCTCGTACCCCCCGGTACGAGGGAGAAGCTAAGCAAGTAAACTTGGGGGCCTCAAGCCCCATTAAGAAATATGTGCTGTTAAGTCTGAAGTACTGAAGTTATCAGTCTGGGCTACTAACCCCATAAGAGATTGCCTAGTTCAAGTAATGGATGCATCTTGTCTATGGCCCAAATGGCTAAGTTGCAGGTGCAGCAAGATGCTGGGCATAGTTAATCATGTAAATGTGTTGCAAGTTTTGTAGCTGTGGGTTTGAGTCCTGCCATCATGGAGTTGACTGCCAAGACGTGTTTGCCACTTCATGAGATAGGAGGCCCTAGAGCATATTAATGTCTAAGTTTACCCTGAGGAGAATGTACCTGTGTCTGAACAGAATTTCATCTAAGAGCGCTTGGTATAAGTGTTCAATGTCTAGACGTGCTGAATAGGACTCTACTTGTGTGGATGTGACTGCCTGTGACTAAAGTATGGGATGCTTGATAAAAGTGCTGTTGCCAGCTTACTCTGGATGGATGCCTTTTGGTATATAAAGTACTGGATGTGACCATATTTGAATTGCATATAGGATGCTTGACAAAAATATCACCTTTATTGCTTTGGATGGGACTTCCAAATATTGTGCTGAATGTTCTGGATGTAAGATCCACATAGTTTGTTCTGAAATGTTCAGAAGTCTGTGAGTGCAGGGCAATCCCTGCTTTGTCTGCTAAAGTGCAGGGCAATCCCTGCTGTGGTTGTAAATAGTAGTCTGTAACTCGTTAAGGATCCATCTCCAAGTTGTCCCCACCCTCAAATTAATAGCTGGCCACCTCGACCAGCTGCAACTCCATCAGGCCTGCAACATCTTGGACTGCGGTATCTGTTTAACCAGTATGGTATGAGATTGCAGGGTTTCTGCTGTATCCGGGACTGGTACCAGTGTGGGTATTATTAATAATTATGTTTAACATCTGATTTATCAGCAGCTAGATAGCCAGGGCTCTGGATGTCTTAAGTCGAATGGTAAAATGTGATTTATGTCTGCCTTTAATATGTAGCCACCCAGCTGGAGGGTTCACCAGCAAAATCCAAAACAATTTCTGTACATTTGTAAATATGGTAAGCTAACCTCTACTCCTCTTGTTTCCCTTTCCTAGCTCCTTTATTCCCCCCGAAATAAATATTTGTTGTTTGAAATCCTGTGTGAGCATATTAACAGAGAGAGCCTTTAATTTAAAATGTGGAAATGTGGGGAGCTGTGTCTTAGGGCATGTCTGAGGAAGGTAACTGGTCACTGTGGGTGATGTAGCAGCTCAGGGGGCTAAACCCAGCACCATCTCACCCATGTAAAACACCCTGAGTGGAGGCACTGCTCAAAGGTTTTTAAAAAAATGTTTTGAGCTAGCGAACCCAAACCCCTCAGCCTATGTCCAGGGTAGTAGGCAGGGGTGTAACACTGGGGGTGGCGCCGCCCAGGGGTTACACCAGTGTTAGTCTTATGTTTGTGGGGTGCGGAGTGCGGGGCAGTAGGTGTTGAGAGGGATGTGTTTCGTAAGTCCTTATCGCATCTGTCTCAGCTTACTTAGTGTTTAGTCTTTTTTAAAGGGGGTTGTTCAATTAACAAACTGTTCTGCATAAGAAGTGTCAGACCTCAAGCTGCAGAGATTCATTTGTAGATATTTTCAAAGTCAAATGTAAATGCAGATGTTCAGTAAAAGAAAAATGCTGTGTTAAAACATTACCTAGATGAACGGTCTGTCAGTTTCACATGCGATGAATTTATTAATTGCAGTTCAGTTCTTTACTTTTGATTTGGGTGGAACTACCTTTGATCCAGGTGGTCTCGTACTGTGAAACTGATGATGGCAAAGAAATAAATAATTAAAAAGAAACTGCATATTATTATGCTTCAGCTTAACTATTTCAGCTTCTTGAGAAAAAGCTTCTGCTAAATGCAAAGAAAACCAAAGCAATGATGTTCACAACCCAAAACTCCACCAACACATCCTCTTCAATCAATCTCCCCCAGCTATGCACTATACTTGGAGAAAATCTGGAGTATGTTGAAAATTTCAAATACCTAGGTGTGTGGATTGACAACAGACTTGACTTTACTCAGCATCTAGAACAACTGCTGAAATAGCTACGCCTAAGGCTTGGCCTCCTCTACAGATTAAAACCCTTCCTTAATAGAGATTCAAAGGTGAGATTAGTCCAGGCCATCTTTCTATCAGTCATTGACTATGCAGACTTCCTCTATAGTCACTGCCCCACTCCCTACCTTCAAAAGTTGGATACCTTATATCATAGAGCAATAAGGTTCATTACAGACCTGCCATATAATACTCACCATTGTTCCCTCTATGACGCAACTGGATGGGTTTCCCTTCATGTCAGGAGGAGCAGACATGCAGCTCTATGGATCTACAGAGCTTTATCAAAAAAACTCCCAAGCTATATCCTGGACTGCTTCAACCTGACCACTCCTAGCTCCTATGCCCTAAGAAGCAACAATATCATCATGCTCAAATTGCCCAAAGTCAACACCAAAATAGGGAGGGCAGCAATCAGCTATTCTCTAGCCATAGCATGGAACACCCTACAAAAATCCCTTAAACTGTCCATTATCATTCCATTTACATCCTTCAAGCAGCACTGTACAGCCTTCTTCACAGAGAAATGCAGCTGCTATTGCTAGAGATAGAATAGTCGACCCACAAAACCATATTCCAATCACATATGGCATATTCCTTCCAGTCAGACACCGCCAGTATATGGCACCCAATATTCCCTTCAGCATCCTTGTACTCATTATGTGAGTGACTGTCATGATCCTCATTGATATATATATGTACTGTACATATTGTAGATGTTAGTTTAACTTTCTGTTAGCCAAGCTTTAACATAGAGGATAATGTATGGTCCTCTATTGTTAACCGGTCAGTTAACAGTCGAGAGGTTGCCAGGGCGACCATGTAAACCTCGAGAGCGAAGCTCGAGAGGTTTATGTCGCCATGGCAACCTCAACACGGTTAAAATTGACCGGTTAACAATAGAGGACCATACATTATCCTCTATGTTAAAGCTTCGCTAACAGAAAGTTAAACTAACATCTGGGTCACACCGTAGCAAGACAGGAGGAGTCAAGCAAGACTCTCAGTAAATGAGAAATTATAGCTACTCAGTGAGTGATGTGAGTGTGGTTGTGTTCCTGTGTATTGTGGTGGGGCAGGTAACATGATCTGAACAAAAGAGGATGCGAGGGCCATCAGGGTTGTGGAGAGCCGTCAAGGTTGCATTGCTGTACATATTTATTTATATAAAGGATAAATAGCTGGTCCATTGACATATAGAACAATAGGTTGTGATACTTCTCAAAAGCCACTTACAGAGTATATTATGCCCTGTCAATAAATAAAATACTGTAATTATTTTTCTTTTTGAGCAACTTTTAATAACTCATCCTTGATTGCCACAATCTCTGCCGTCCCACCGGAATCGCCGTTTTTCCCTGCATGATCACCATGTTCTGCTCTCCCCTTGACAATTCCGGTGCTCACGATCATGGGGATTAAGGAAGCTGCTATAGGACACTTGAGGAAACTAGCTGCAGAAAGAACGTTTTAACCCACTAAAACCTCACAGAATCTGCAGTGAGGTTCAATAAAAAGATATATAGCCATGATTTTAAACGCAAACGCTTTCCTTTTGTTCCGTTTCTTTTTTTTCCTGCAAACTGCACCCGCCAGTCTTATTTGTGCCTAAGTGTTTCAGCACAAAACGAGCTGTGTATGACAGCAGTTGGGATGCAGTGGCCTACAGTTGAAAGAAAATGACTCCTACATGGTGGTGACGTGTAGGTAGTATGCAAATAGCTTACACGTTACCACCGCTGATTGTAGCAGTCGTTTGCTTTCAGCTGTATGCTATTGCATCTGAACTGCTGGCATGGACAGCTGGGACATTCATTGGTACGGTGGGGCCGCACCTGCAAAAACCCCCAGGGCATTGGAAGCAGGGGTGCCACACCTACGAAAACTCGTACGGTGGCACTATGTTTCTTGCACATGCGTGCAAGCAAACATAAAAATTCCTGAGGATGGAATACTGCTCTCTGTGACAAAGTTAAGTGCCTGGAACTAGATGGAACATTTTTTCCACATGGGAAAAGGGTCTAACTTTAAATAAAGTGGATAAGAGGCTATAGTAGCCTGAAAAGAGTAATTTAAATAATAGGGTAGTGATTAAAGTTCTTAAGCCTGGGGTGTAAAACAAAATGAGAAATACTACAGGCTGAAGTTTGAAAAGCTGAAGGAAAAAAAAGAGAGAAAAATAAAACAATAAAAGGGGCATAAGGGTCTGTTAAAAAGAACATAATATAACAAAATGTCTCCATCAGTTCCATGACAGTTGTGGTGTTCAAAATAATTGATTTGTACAGGATTCAATGTGAGCTGTTTAATTAATTATATAGCTTGATTAATGGCACTACTCACTTTCTAAGAGGTGATGGGTTTGTGAGCAACATGTGATGTGAACCTGTTTGTTATAAAATAAACACTTGTTTTATGTACCAATTCACTCTGAAGAAACCTGGCGGCACATCAGGAGAAACGTCAGTCTGTTTGCTAGCCGCTTTGGCCAGTGTTTTATCTGCACTTTTTTACATAAAAGAATGATTAAATCAATCCATGGAGTCCTAGTTCTCTGTCTGGAGTGTGGGTGCTGATCTATTTACTTTTATTCCTGGATATGCATGCAGAATTGCACCACACTATTTTTCCAGGTGCTCATGTACGTTTATCTGAGAAGTTACGGTAAGCAACTGGTACTCATGTTTCTGAAGGTCCCAAACAATCTGCCAGGCAGTTCACAGTTTCAGAGGACAAGGTTTCTTCCTGGTCAGACTTGTGGCATAGTGCTTTTACAGATTGCTCAGGGATATGGACCCACTGTTGATCAGAAGGAGGTCTTCGTGAAAGAGCATTGCCATCTATGTGGTTTAGGCCTGGTCAGTACTCCACCACGTAATCATAGGATCTAACTTCAAGGGTGGAACTCTTGCAGCAGGTAATACCATTAGGACTGAAGCCGGCAGGCGTCAGGACCCCATGGAAAAAAATTGTAGCTAGCAGTCTGAGGCAGGGGACTGCCCCCGACGTCGGCTATGCCTGACTTCAGACGTGGTATATAGGGGGTGGTCCCCTAGCGCCACCTCAATTCTTTTCCCGCTGTCAACCTGCATAGTTTGACTCCTCCGACGCCTTCTCTAGCAGTCGACAGCCAAAGAAAGAAGCCTTTATTTTTTATCCTATTCATCATTCAGTATCGCCTCATGTATGTCATCGCCCTCTCCACTACGGCGAAAAGAAAAGTGTCCGTGCGGGAAGCAGATTCCGGCCAAAGATGGCCACATGGCCTGCCTCATCTGCTTAGGCCCAGAATACTGGCCCAGTGTCTGCATACATTGTCAGAAGTTCAATCAGAAGACTCTTGCTAGAAGAGCCAACACACTCAGAACAATTCTACTAGAGAAGAAGCTTGCGGCCATGCAGCGAGGATCGGGAGACAGCTCATCCTTTCCCGCCAGGGACTCCCCACCCAAAGATAAGTCCTCAGGGGGGGAAGCATCACCACAGGGATAAACATCAGGCCAGGTCTGAGTCCCGCCCGATGTCACCAGCTAAGCAGGCCTCATCTTCATCGACCTCCGGCCGGAGGTCCGGTTCGGTTACAGCCCAGTCGTCTGAACCTTCCCGCTCTTCTAAGTCCACTCCCGCCTCTTCCCAGGGCAAACACCGGAAATCGGCCTCATCGAGACACCACACTTCCCTGGCTCATCGACCCATAAAACCATCAGAGTCGACCCAGGAAAGCCTGTCCAAGGCTCAGGACAGGCCTGGTTCCTAATACAAGCGCAAGCGCTTAGAAGAACCCTCAGGCAGGCAAGAGGTCACCCGGGCTTGGATGCTTTCCCCTTTAGACCAGTGCAACCATAGCCGGTCACCTACTCCATTGACCCGTTCCCAACGCCTGACATGGGGCGGTCACTGGATGAAGACCAGCTGTCCGCCCCTCTCCGAGGGATCAGACACCTGACAGGACAACACCGGACCACAGGATGACAGAGCTACTGGTCATCAGCCCACGGATGACGGGATCCCGGACCCGACACCTACCCCAAGGAGCCTGAGCCCCAGGTGCCCACGCCTATAGACCTGACGCCCAGTCCCTCAAACCAGGCGCCATGCCCGGCAGTCATCCCAGTGGCAGATATTGGGAATCTTTTCACAACCTGGTAGAAGACAGTTAAAGGGGACCTCCTGCATAGACCCGCAGGCACTGTCCCCACTCCGCCACCCATGGGTCCCCCTCCCACCCCAAGCCCTCAAGGGGGTGAGGGCGAACTCCCATGTCCTGACCCCAAGGGG
Source organism: Neoceratodus forsteri (assembly GCA_016271365.2). Classification (NCBI taxonomy): domain Eukaryota; kingdom Metazoa; phylum Chordata; order Ceratodontiformes; family Ceratodontidae; genus Neoceratodus; species Neoceratodus forsteri. The sequence goes on along the minus strand of CM028130.1, from coordinate 480,785,539 downwards.
AAGAGAAGGAAATGCCCTGCATCTCCATCTCCCTCCTCCCCTCCTTCTTCGTACTCCACAGATGAGGGCAGTCCTGGATCAGAGCCTGACTCAGATGGGGAATTCTGTCCTCCCTCCCCGGGACTGAAAGATTCCCCGTGGTCCCCTCCGGATAACCCATCCTTCAAACAACATGAAGTCTTGCTGTATTCTGACATATGCAGTGATGTCCAACCTTTGAACTGCCCTGGAGATGAAAGAGTTAACTTTCCATGCCAGGCATGGAACGCTGAGCTCGAGCTCGGTTGAGACTCTGTCTGCTGCTGTTTGAAATTAAACCGTCAGATTCTTTACTCTGCCTCACTGAACAGTCGCTCCGGAGATTTCTCCTTTGCTTGGTTCAAGTTGTCAGTTAAAGTACCGTTTTTCTTGGTTTTTGACCGAATTTAACCATTTACCTGTCGGTTCAGACTCTGTCTATGGTATCGTGAGTACTAGATAGGTTTATTTTTCTTGTTCTTCTATGTGGTACTTGTAAACGTGGGATCGGTTCGGTTTGAACCAATCAGGTTGTTCAAAAAAAGTTTATTCTACTTTTAGAGTGTGGTAACCGGTCCTTATCGGTTCTAAAAAAGGATTTCATTACGTTTTTCCACGACCTGCAATACGGTCAGGAACCGATAAGGTGTCTTGCCTGGCGGATTGCGCGAAAAAAGGTAAGTTTTTGTTAGGACTGGCCATGTCTGAGAAACCCAAAGAAAAATCGGCCCACTGGGTTTCAACACTGTAGTGTGTGTGGGAAGTCTTTGCTAAGGCTGATCCCACACCACCTGTGTTTATTGTCTGAGGGTTTGACCACCTTGATTCAGACTGCCAGATTTGCAAGAATTTTCCTGCAGCTACCCTGGAAAAGAGAGTTGGTAGGCTCAGGGAAAGGGAGGCCAAGAAGTCCGCTGACCCGGATGGCCAGCCCGGTTCGGTTCCAACCAAACCAGAAGGAGTGCCCTCTGACCAGGGCGAAACTTCTTTGGGCAAAGGAGAGACGACTCCGAGGAATCGGTTCGGTTAAAGAAAAGAAGGATAAACCAGCGGTGCGGATCCACAAATTCTTTCTCTGACCGCTGATGAAATAGCCAAAGCGATAAGGATTGTTCAATCGCTAACCCGGTTCCGACCGAACCGGCACCATCAGGAAGGGGCTCGGTTCGGTCGCTTCCCCCGGTTCCAGATTATAATTTAGAAGATTTTTATAAACCGGAGGAGGAGGAAGGAGAGTTTGAAGATAGTGATGGTAATTTCGAAAGTCTGGATGTGCCTATTGACCCGGACATCTCCCCAGACAGACCTTCAGGGGTTTCTCCTCCTAGGCTTTCTGAGTCCCCATCCCATTTTATGTTCTACATAAAAGTGGCTGAAACTCTGCAGCTTTCTATGGAAGAAGCTGTGGACGACCAGGAGGAGCCTGACTATGTTGAAATGATGGATATCCCAGAGTCCAGGAGGCTGTCTATTCCCCTTCATAAGTCCTTTGGGAAACAGACAATGAAAATTTTAAAGACTCCTAATTCTATACCTCCTGTGGATAAGAGAATGGACAATAGGTGTACTCTCTCAGGCTCAGACACGGAGTTTCTTACCCAGCAATGCAGCCATGTTGGGGTAATGCAGGCTGCTGCCTGTGATAAGGCAAATATGCCCTTGGCTTCACACCCCCCAGATAAGGACTCCAGGAGGATTGATGCCATGGCAAAAAAGCAGTACATGGCAGCATCCTTGGGACTCAGGCAGACTAATTATATAGCCTATACAGCTAGATATCAGAAATCTAGATGGGACGCTGTAATAGCTTTAGCTAAACAGGTCCCTGGACAGCTTGCCAAGGAGCTGGAGCAGGTGGCTGCGGATGGTATTGAGGCATCCAAGGTGCAGTTCCATGCTGCAGTGGACTCCAATGATGTTTCATCTAGAGTCATGGCTACATCTGTGGCCCTTCGTAGGATGGCTTGGCTCAGATGTACTAGCCTGTCTCAGGATGCCCAGACTAAGGCAATGGATTTTCCTGTTGTGGGTAATTCTCTGTTTGGGATGCAAACAGAGAACTACATGAAGAAAATGGATGAATACAGGACCACCTGTAGGAGTGCTCAGGCCAAGGAAAGGCAAGCCACTCCCCAGAGGCAGCATTCCAGGGGCAGGGGCAGACCTTTTCATAGGCCTTTCTACCAAGCCCAGGCCTCCTCTTGTGCTTATGCTCATAGGGGGTTCTTCAGAGGGAGAGGCAGATGGTGTACAAGCAGGCCTGCTTCCACCCCCAGCCTAAGGCCCCTGCCAAACAGGCACCCTGATGGGATTGCCAGGGCCGCTTCTCCACCACCTGTAGGGGGCAGGCTGGCTTACTTTGTCCAGGACTGGATGTCTTTAACATCAGACAAATGGGTCCTGGAAGTAGTAAGCCAGGGACTGGTTCTCAGCTTCAAAAAATTTCCAAAGATGAGAACCAGATCCTTTCCACCTGCAAATTCCTCAGAGGCTCTGGCCCTCGAGACAGAGGTCTCTTCCCTCTTGGCTCTGAGAGCCATAGAGAGGGTTCCACTCCTACACAAAGGGAAAGGATTGTACTCCAGGTACTTCCTAACCCCCAAAAAGACAGGAGAATGGCGGCCCATCCTGGACCTTAGATATTTAAACAAGCACCTTTTAAAGCCAAAGTTCAAAATGGTGACTCTGGGAATAATTCTACCCTCTCTAAGGCCAGGGACTGGCTAGTCTCCCTGGACCTCAAGGATGCCTATTTCTATATTCTTATCAGAAGCTCCCACCGAAAATACCTCAGGTTCGAGCTGCCCTCAGGCCACTACTAATTCAGAGCAATGCCCTTCAGCCTAACCTCTGCTCCAAGGGTGATCACAAAATGCCTGGCAGTAATAGTTGCCTTCCTAAGAAGAAAAAGGATCTCCATCTTTCCATACCTGGACGACTGGCTCATAGTAGGCCAGTCTCCAGACCAAGTCAAGTTACACCTACAGATAACTCAGCAGCTGCTCACTTCTCTAGGTTTCCTTCTGAATCTTTCAAAGTCAGTTCTAGAGCCTGTACAGCTCCTCACCTTCATAGGTGCAGAGCTAAATACAGTAAGGGCAAGAGCCTTCCTTCCCCTGGGCAGGGCAAGGACCCTTATTTCACTGGCCTCTTCATTCACCCTCCAGGTGTCTCGACCAGCAAGGCATTTTCTGCAGCTCCTGGGGCACATGGCTGCTTCTACAGCAGTGGTGCAGGGAGCAAGATTTCAGATGAGGGACATTCAGTTCCATTTGAGAGCCTTTTGGTCTCAGAAAAAGGATCCTCCGACCAAACTGATTCCAGTGACTCGAACCCTGATCCAGGCATTACAGTGGTGGCAGGATCAGGACAATCTAAGACAGGGAGTTCCTTTTGTCACTCAGTCTCATTCTCTAATCCTTACTACAGATGCCTCCCTCTTGGGCTGGGGAGCCCACTTGGGTTCCTGACCACCCAAGGGTTGTGGTCTCCTCAGGAATCTCTGCTTCACATCAGTCTATTAGAATTCAGAGCAGTGTTTCTAGCACTTCAAGCTTTTTCCAAGTCTGTTCAGAACAAAGTAGTTCAGATCAGGACAGACAATACCACCACAATGTGGAATATCAACCAGCAAGGGGGCACTCGGTCTACGGCCTTGTGCACAGAGGCAATGAAGGTGTGGTCTCTGGCCTATTTCCTGAACGCCTCTCTTACAGCAGTGCACCTCCCAGGGAAGGACAATGTCCTGGCAGATGCTCTCAGCAGGATATCTCAGGGCCATCACGAATGGTCCTTGGATCCCCTGATTTTGAAGGTGATCTTCTCCAGATGGGGCACCCCACAGATAGATCTTTTTTGCAGCCCCAGACAATCACCAACTTCCTCTCTTTTGCTGCAGGCCCCCAGTGTTGGGCTCAGCCCCCCTGGATGCCTTAGTTCTCAATTGGGAAGGGAAGTTCCTGTATGCTTTTCACCCCTTCCCTCTCCTGTTCAAGGTGCTCGTCAAAATCAGGTCTCAACCCTGCAAGGTGATTCTGATTGCTCCAGACTGGGCCAGACAGCCCTGGTACCCTCTCTTGTTGTCCTTAGCAGTCCACCTTCCCCTGTCTCTTCCCAGGAATTACAACCTGTTAACATGTGCTCAGGGGAGGGTTTGGTATCTGAATCTCAAATCTCTCAATCTCAAGGCTTGGCTCTTGAAGAGTTAGAGTTTGCTGATCTGCACCTCTCTCTCAGGGTGTTCTGGATATCTTAAAGGCTTATTGAAAGCCTTCCACCAGAAACACTTACAATTCCAAGTGGAAAAGATTTACTATGTGGTGCTCTGGGAAGCATATTTCTCCAGAGTCTGCTGGCCTGCCCACAGTCCTTGACTATATGGTTCATCTCAACAGCTTGGGATTCAGACCAGCTACACTAAGAGTGCATCTGGCAGCTATATCTGCCTTCCTCTCAGCAGGCAAGCACTCTTCCCTTTCAGCTCATCCTATATTTTCTAAATTTTTCAAAGGATTGCTGCATACCAATCCTCCCTTCAGGGACCCTGCCCCTGCTTGGGACCTTAATGTTTGCATTGCTCAGCTTATGCAACCCCCTTTTGAGCCTTTGTCCTCAGCAGAGCTTAAGTACTTGACTTGGAAAACTGTTTTCTTGGTGGCCATCACTTCTGCCAGACGCATAAGTGAGTTACAGGCCCTGTCAGTGGAGCCTGATTTTATCTCTTTCCATAGAGATAAGGTGGTCCTCAGGACTAATAGGAAGTTTTTGCCTAAGGTGGTTTCAGATTTCCACCTTAACCAGTCTATGTCTCTTCCTGTTTTCTTAACTGACCATTCCTCCTCTGGGGAGAGGAGGTTGCACAGTTTGGATGTGAAAAGGGCCCTTAGCTACTACATAGAGCCCACCAAGGGTCACAGGTTTGACTCCCTCCAACTGTTCCTCACTTATGGTGAGGTAGGTAAGGGAAAACCTGCCACTAGGAGATCTATTGCCAGGTGGATTGTCTCTTGCATTCAATTTTGCTATGAAAAACTGGGTAGAACACCACCCTCAGACCTGAGGGCTTACTCTACTAGAGGTACAGCTGCTTCCCTGGCTGCTGCCAGGGATATTCCTCTCTTAGAAATTTGTCAAGCAGCCACCTGGAAAACAGTCCATACATTCACCAAGCATTACTCTCTGGATATCCAGGCTAGGAATGATGCTCGGTTTGGCACAGCAGTACTTCAGAGCCTATTCCCAAAGTAGGTTCTGTCCCTCCTCCATGGAGGTACTGCTTGGTAGTCTGCAATAGTCAGAATACAGCAAGACTTCATGTTGTTTGAAGAAAAAATTACTCACCTTAGTAATGTTGTTTCTTCTAATGGAGTCTTGCTGTATTCTTTCTCCCCACTCCCCTCTCAGAACCTGGTTTTTGGGATGTGGGTGGGCAGGAGCAGTGTTGGCACTCTAGAGGTGCCCCTTTTTCACCCTTCTTTATTTTGGGTGTGTGTTGTGTTTTGTTTTTTTGGGTTTGCTGACTTGAGTCTTTGCTTTGAAACCAAAAAACCCTTTTTTAATAAATTTAGTTGCCAGTTGGCTAGTGTGAGTCTTACAGTTTCCACACAGAACTTCTAGTGAGTATTGCTCATAAAGATCTGACGGTTAGAGTTTAAACAACAGCAGACAGAGGCTTCAAGTGAGCTGGCGCTGAATGTTCCATGCTGGCCATGGAAAGTTAACTCTTTGTTCTCCGGGGCAGTTGAAAGGCAGGACCTAACTGCAATAGTCAGAATACAGCAAGTCTCCATTAGAAGAAACAACATTACTAAGGTGAGTAATTTTTTCTTCTCAGCCACTGGGGCCATCGGGTCCTTGAACTTCATGGTTCGCATGATTACCTACCAACAGCCACTGTGGCAAATGACAATGGACCTCGTCAGCTCCATGCCAGACTCTGACACGAAGCAAGAGGTGTTAGCGTCCGCCCAGTCAGGATTAGACATCGAAAAACATGCTCTGAGGTGGTCTTATGACACCATAGATATGGCCTCCAAAGCAGTGCCTCGGGGGTCTGCATGAGGCGGCAGTCTTGGCTCAGGCTCACGGGCTTCCAGCAGGTCTGACAAGAGTCCATCCTGGATTCCTCTTTTCAGGGTCCCGTTTTGTTCGGCCCGGAAGTTGAAAGGATGGTCAAGCAACTTCAGGAGTCGGGGAAAGCGGTGGCAGATGTGCACCGGATGTATAAATCCCAGCCTCAGGAACCCCGCTGATGCCCTTTTCATAACGGACAAGGGCAGGGACAGGGGAGGAAACAGTCCCACAGTAAAGGGTTCAAGAGGCTGGGTCACCCTGCCCCTCAAGGTTCCCAGGTCCCTAAGCAACCCAAAACTCCAGGGCTCGGGCCCCCACCACTCCCTCAGCCTGACTGCGTCTGCCCCCTCCTCCTTTCATGCAAAATGAGCAGGTAGGAGGGCGATTTGCACTTTACCCACTCGAATGGTCCAGGATCACGACAGACCAGTGGGTGCTGGACACTATCAAAAAGGGTACGCGATAGAGTTAATCTCTATCCTGACGGACAACTCCCCCTTCCCCTCCGGCTTGTTGTCCATCGGCACACAGTCCCCTTCTAGAAGCATAGATCTTTCAGCTCCTAGAAAAAAGGGCCATTCAAAGGGTCCCACAGGTACAAGAGAGAAAAGGTTACTACTACCGCTTCTTCCTTGTTCCGAAGAAAACGGGGGACCTTCGTCCCATCCTGGACTTAAGCCAGCTCAATCTCTGGGTAAAGTAATAGAGATTCCGGATGATCACTCTGACAGGACTCTTCCCCTTGCTCTGTCAAGGGGACTGGCTGTGCTCTCTAGATACGCAAGATGCTACATGCATATCAAAGTCCTGAAGTTTCTCAGAAGGTTTCTGCGCTTCCACTTCCAGGATGAGCACTACCAATTCAGGGTACTCCCCTTCGGCCTTTCATCCACACCCAGGGTTTTCACCAAAATCACATCCTCAGCACACACACAAAGGCTGCAATTCATAGGGGCTATTGTGGACACTGAGCAGGGGAGAGCTTTCCAGCCCCCAGACAGGGAAGACCACCTTCAGGATCTGGCCAGCAGGTTCCAGAAGGCCTCCTCTTCCCCCGCCTGGGTTGTTCTCCAACTTCTAGGCCACATGGCAACTTCCATAGCCACAATACCCTTAGCCAGACTACACATGTGGATTCTCCAATGGCATCTCAGGGTCCAGTGGGACCAATCAGTGGACGATCTGCCTCTTCGAATCTGGATCGCTCATGTGGTACACCGCTCCCTTGAGTGATGGCTCCGTCACAGCAGTCTAGCGGGAGGGGTTCCATTCCGGAGCCCCACTCCTCTCCAAACTTCAACCACAGATGCCTCTCTGTCAGGATGGGGGGCTCATTTAGGGGATCACAGGACCTGAGGGTCTTGGTCTGCCACAGAGAGCTCTCTATATATAAATGTTCTGGAAATGAGAGCAGTACTGAATGCTTTTATCGTTTTCAGAGACAAATTCTCCATGGGTCCTCTCCTGGTGCAGACAGACAACACACCAGTAGTCTTCTACATCAACAAGCAAGGGGGGACTCATTCGTACCCCCTGTGCAGAGAGGCCATGAGAGTATGGTATTGGGCAGTAGAACACTGACTGGATCTCATCGCAGTTCATCTGCCCCGGGTCCAGAACGTTCTCACCGACAGTCTCAGCCACTCTACCTCTCTGATTCATGAGTGAGAACTGCTCCAATAGGTTGCAGATAACTTGTTCGATCACTGGTGCCATACAGAATTGGACCTCCTTGCGTCCCCGTACAACACCAAACTGCAAAATTTTTGCTCGCTCACTCCAGGGCCTGGTGTTTTCTGGCGAGATGCATTGTCCCTCTCTTGACAGGGAAGTTCCTGTACGCCTTCCTTTCTTTTTCTCTCACTCAGAGAGTACTGCTCAAGTTGCAGTCAGAGGGAGCCAGAATTATTCTGGTGGCCTCACTAGATTTGGTATCCTTTGCTCCAGCAACTGTCTCTGGAACCTCCATTACAGTTGTCACTCTCCACCCACTTGCTCTCACAAGAGCAGGGGACTCTAGTCCATCCCACTCTCCACTCTCTTCACCTGCATGCGTGGCTCCTGCAATCCTAGCAGAAGAGATGCTAGGAGTGTCAAGCAGGGTATCTGAGATCTTGGTGACAGCGAGGAAGCCTCCACCAGGGCCACTTATGTTCTGAAATGGAAACGCTTCTGTATTTGGGCTATAACTTGTGCCCTAGATCCCCTGGGTTGTCCGTCGAAACACGTGCTCGAGTATCTCCGTCACCTTCTGGACTTAGGACTAAGCTATTTGTCCATTAAGGTGCACATGTGTGTGGTTTCCGCATATCATGATCCCTTCAGAGATAAAACACTGGCTCAGCTCAATTTATTTAGATTTTGGTAACCGGGTAAGCCCACTGAGTCCAGAGGCCCCTTTTTCATTGGCGACCCGGGATTAGATACATACAGCAGCGATTACATACAGTGGACGATAATACAGTAGTTAAAATTGAGACATAACATTGGAGAAACAGCAATTACAGGTTGACAGTCCAGAAATCACAGTTGCACAATGCATAGAATTAACAGGAGTCACGGTAGACACATTTGCCAAATAGGGCAATTGTAGTACAGCGTCTGTAAGACAGTTCTAAGATGGGTCTTACATATCAGACCTCCCAGGAGAGACATCGTTCCTCCTTGGTATTTGCTTTTCATCCTGGAGAAACTCACCCTTTCTCCCTTCGAGCCAGCAAACTCTTGTGAGCTGCGCGTCCTGTCATGGAAGACCCTCCTTCTGGTAGCCATTACCTCTGCTCAAAGGGTTTCCGAGCTCCAGGCATATATGTGTAAGGAACCTTACATAGTTTTCCACAGGGACAGGGTGACCCTGCGCACGAACCCTAGGTTAATGCCAAAGGTGGTGTCCGTACTGACTCTTAACCAGGACATCAACCTTCCGGTTTATTATTCGGAATTTGTTAACCAAAGTGAAGCACTGTTGCACACCCTGGATGTTTACAAAATTTTAAGGTATTACCTCTACAGGACTCGCGCCTCCAGACAGTCGGACCGATTTTTCGTCTCATTCGCCAAGCGAATGTTAGGGGCTCCTGTTTTGAAACAGTCACTGGCACATTGGCTGGTGCAATGCATTGCTTTCTGCTACCAGCATCATAACAAACCACTTTAGGGAACTGTCAGGGGCCACTCTACCAGGGCAGTGGCCTCCTGCTTTGTGGCACTCAAAAACGTCTCTTCAGCAGACATTTGTACTGCAGCTACATGGAGTTCAGGCCACACTTTTATCAGGCATTACAGCCTGAACATTGCATCCAGAAGGAGAGCAGGTTTCAGACTAGCAGTCCTGCAGGGCCTACTCTCTTAAGTGCCTTTTCTTAGCTTCAGCTGTTTTCAGCATCTCTCCCTACCACCCTCTCAGACCTGGGTCTATCCTTGGGCACTGCTTGGGACTCAGTCCTAGTGGTATTACCCGCTGCAAGAGCTCCATCCTCGAAGTTAGATAGTACAGTTATATAAGAACTTACCACAACAGTAGATCTTCGAGAGGAGCTCTTGCAGCAGGTAACTTTCCCACCCTCCATCCTCCGGGATTGTTATTTGATTTTCAGGTCACCAGACCATGGTGGGGACTTCCCGCTCAGTTCTCCAGGTTGTTTCTTGCTGGGTCTCCAGCAGGAGAACTGAGGTGGTGCCAGGGGACAGCCCCCTATAATCCACTTCTGACGCTGGGCACAGCCAACGTCGTGGGAGGTCCCCTGCCTCAGACTGCTAGCTACACGTCTTTTCCGTTGGGTCCTGATGCCTGCCAGCTTCAGTCTTAATGGTATTACCTGCTGCAAGAGCTCTTCTTGAAGATCTACTGTTATGGTAAGTTCTTACGTAACTGTACTTTGCTAGAGCAGAAAGCCATCCATGTCCAGTAACATCTAGTTTAGCGGTGGTTTGGACATATGTTAATGGATTATTATAGGTTTTGACTAAGATTTTAGCACCATACAAGTATTCGTGAAACTGGTCAACTATGGCCCACTCGAGAGTGAAAAATTCTAATTTATGCACTGGATAGTTTTTCTCTGAAGATGTCAAACTTCTGCTAGCAAAGATGACAGGACGCAGTCCTTCCAGATGTTCTTGACAGAGTACTGCTCCAAGACCACTGAAACTGGCATCTGTATGTAACACATAAGGCTTGGATGGATCCGCATAAGCAAGTATGGGAGCGTGAGTCAGTCTGTAAATTATTTCTTCAAAAGCAATGTCACAATTGGACGTCCATCTCTGTCCATACGGCTCATTTGGTCTGAAATAGGTCTTCTCATCATCTTTGTCAGTGCCCTTTTAAATCTTTTGTGTGTAGGCGGATACCCTTGAGTTAAGTTTAGTAGTGGGTGGATCACCTTGGTATAGTCTTTGACAAATCAGTGATAATAGCTGCAGAATCCAAGAAACCTTTGAAGTTCTTTCAAGTTGTTGGGCTTTGGCCAGCTGGTTAAGGCTTCCACCTTACTGGAGTCGGTTTTATGCCTTCTGACGACACAGTGTCACCCACGTACTTGACAGAACTCTGGAAAAACTGGCATTTGTCAATTGATAACGTAAGACCAAACTCTTCAAGTCTGTCCAATACTTTGCATAAGCGAGCCTCATGCTCCTCAAGAGTTTTTCCCAAAACTATGACATCAGCAAGGTAGACAAGACATTCCAAGAGATTCATATCTCCCACTGCATGCTCCATTAGTTGTTGGAGTGTTGCTGGTGCACTCGATATGCCTTGGGGCATGCGGAGGAACTCATAGAAGCCCAAGGGACAAATTAATGCAGTTTTTTCCCTGTCCTCAGGAGCCATTGGGATCTGATAGTATCTGCTTCGGAGGTCGAGAACGGAAAACCATTTACTCCCATTTAGACAGTCCAGGGCATCCTGTATACGTGGCATTGTATACTGATCAGGCACAGTTCTTTTGTTGAGGGTCCTATAATCAATGCACATGTGAACAGAACCATTCTTTTTCCGCACCACAACAACTGGGGAAGCGTATGGGCAGCATGAGTCTTGTATGATGCCAGCTGCTAACATCTCTTGTAGGTGACGTCGGACATCGTCTATGTCAGCAGGAGCTAAGCATCTAGATCTCTCTCTGAAGGGTCTCTTGTTGTGCAAGCACATGTGTTGTTCGGCACCCATGACACAACCAACATCCCATTCCTTGAGGGAGAATACTTTGGTTCTTTGGACCAGCTTGTTACTGATCCTGGTTCTCCAGCTGTTGGGACGTCGCGAATCTCCAAAATCAAATATATCAGGCGATACCTCACATACTTTTTCAGCTCTGCACTGGGATGAGAGCACAGCAGTGTCAGCACAATAAACGTTAGCCAGGGTGCATCCTCTGTATACCGCGATATCTCGGTCTGTAACATTTTGTATTCGTACCACCACTCATCGGGCGTAAGCATGAGCCCAAACTGGAAGCACACTGGGTTTAATCAGCAGTCCTTCAGGTAATTTTCCCTCGTCTGGGGGGTATCCAGCATCAACATTTTGTTAGTGACATCTTTTTGCAGCCGTACTTCACCACCAATACTGCATTCGGAGGTAACATAATAATGACAGGATCCTTCTTCCAAACTGTCCCCACAGGCTCATCTTGATCACTTTCCTCGGGGCGCAGGTGCTTCTCGTAGACCTTTTGGATCAGGGTGTGAACTCTCAGGGCTTTTCCTGTCTTTCTCTTCTGTCTTTCTTCACATAGCTGGGCCAGGCACCCAAACATGTGTGCGTTGGTGCCAGTCAGTACAGGGATACCATCATAAAGTCCGGGTGGAAGGGCAGACCAGGGCTAGCATCTCCACAGCATCTCCCACACCAGCCACAGAAGATGGAAAAGAAAGCCACACCTTTAAACAGCCAAGATAAAGGTACAAAGTTTCACTTAACCCCCACACATGCAGTCCATCAGGGGTTGTAATGGATGGTCAGATAAATGCTGCTCGTACCAGTCTTGGAAAATTATTGTGACTCGAGACCCAGTGTCTAAAACTGCTCGGGCCAGAATCCCGTGTATGTGTACAGTAGTGTCCATGGAAGGGCCCACCAATCTAGACCAGTCTGGTGGGACTTTGGGAGGAACCTGGATGGACGATCTTGCCACAGAGAAATTGTAATTTGTATTTCTTGAACCCCTCTGCAATTGGTTTGCTTTTCAAAGTTCCCCTTGGAGTCTGTTTACCATCTTTTCTAAATTCTTTTGAGACCGGCATTCTTTCTTTATATGCCCATCTTTTCCACAATTGTGACAAATTACAGGATCTTACTTTGAGAAAAAGCTCTTGCAGCAGGTTACACCATTAGGACTGAAGCCGGCAGGCGCCAGGACCCCACAGAAATTTTCTAGCTAGCAGTATTCAGCGGGGACCACCTCCGATGTCGGTCTCGCCCCCGACATCAGGCATAGTACATAAGGAGGCAGTCCCCCAGAATCCCCAGTTCTTTTCCCGCCTTGAACTCGCCAGCATCGGCCTCTCGGTCTCAATCTAGCACACAATGACTAAGAACTTCTCTGAGTAGTTTTACAAAACTAATGTCCTGTCCAACTCCTTCTTCTGAGGGACACCCTTCCAAGTGTGCCTGTGGAAAACAGATCCCCTTCAAGGATCCTCATTCATCCTGCCTGCGGTGCTTAGGCCTGGGCCACGACATCAAGGCCTGCTCCTTCTGTCAGGGGTTCAACAGCCGCACCAGGATCCGCCGTCAGAAGGCACTTCAGGGTACTTGTTAGAAGAAAAACTTAGCAGGATGGATAAAGAATCTTCCTCCAGAGGTGACTCTTCCTCGAAGGCCCACAAACAACGGGAGAAGGCAAGGTCCAGATCCCCTAACTGGGCCTCGGACTTGCGTAGCTCAGGCTCCACCCGATCTGACCGCTCTCCCTCCAGGGCTTGTTCAAACAACATGAAGTCTTGCTGTATTCTGACATATTGCAGTGATTCCCAACCTTTGAACTATCCTGGAGAACAAAGAGTTAACTTTCTATGCAGGGCATAGAATGCTGAGCTCGGTTGAAGTTTCTGTCAGGAGTGTTTCAAACTCAAATTGTCAGATTCTTTACTCCGCCTCACTGAACGTTCGCTCTGCAGATTTCTCCTTCAGCTCGGTTCAAAAGTTGGTTAAAGTTTCAGTTTTCGTCGTTTTTTTTAAACCGAAAAAGTATCCGCATAGTCGGTTCAGTCTCTGTCTGTAGTGCCGTGAGTACTAGATAGGAATTGTTCTGTTTTTCTGTGTGGAACTTGTAAAAGTGCAGCTTTGTTCGGCTGAACCAGCCATTTGATAGTGAGATCTTGTGTTTTGTGTCTTTACTTAGTGTGTGGTTACCGGTTCTTATCGGTTCTTAAAAAGACGTGTTTTGGTACATTTTTTTCCAATACCCGTGACACGGTTAGGAACCGATAAGGGAGTCTTGCCTGGCGGTTGCCATAAAAAGTGTAAATTGGTTAGGTTGGCCATGTCTGAGAAACTCAAGAAAAAAACTGGGCCCACTGGGTTTCAACACTGCAGCGAGTATGGGGAGGTCTTTGCTAAGGCTGATCCCCATACCACCTGTGTTTATTGTCTGGGGTTTGACCACCCTGACTCAGACTGCCAAATATGTAAAAACTTTCCCAAATCTACCCTTGAGAAGAGATTAGGTAGACTGAGGGAAAAGGAGACTGAGAAGTCTGCTGACCCAGATGGCCAGTTCAGTTGGTTCCCCGGTTCAAGATTATACCCTCGAAGATTTTTATGAACTGGAATTTGAAGAGGAAGGGGAATTTGAGGATGATGATGGTGAAAGTAAGGGTCTGGATGTGCCTGTGGAACCGGACATCTCCCCAGACAGACCTGCAGGTGTTTCCCCTCCTAGGCTTTCTGAGTCCCCTTCTCACTTTATGTTCTACAGAAAGGTGGCTGAAACCCTCCAGCTTCCTATGGAGGAGGCTATGGAAGATCAAGAGGAGCCTGATTATGTAGAAATAATGGACATCCCAGAGTCCAGGAGACTGTCTATTCCCCTCCACAAATCCTTTGGGAAACAGACACAAATAATCCTAAAGTCTCCTAACACTGTGTACACTTGCAGGCTCAGACATGGAGTTCTTATATCAGCAGTGCAGCCATGTTTGGGTAGTGCAGGCTGCTGCCTGTGACAAGGCAAATATTCCCTTGGCTTCACACCCCCCAAGACAAGGACTCCAGGAAGACTGATGCCATGGCAAAGAAACAGTACATGGCATCTTCCTTGGGACTCAGGCAGGCGAATTACATGGCATATACAGCCAGGTACCAGAAGTCCAGATGGGATACTGTACTGGCACTGGCTAAACAGGCCTCCCCCCGAGCTAGCCAAGGAGCTGGAGGCGGTGGTTACAGATGGGATTGAGGCATCTAAGGTTCAGATTCATGCTGCTGTGGACTCTTAATGATGTGTCATCAAGAGTCATGGCTACATCTGTGGCTCTTCGGAGGATGGCTTGGCTCAGATGTACTAGCCTCTCACAAGACACCCAGGCTAAGGCCATGGATTTTCCTGTAGTGGGTAATTCTCTGTTTGGGGAGCAGACAGAGAATTACATGAAGAAAATGGATGAGTACAGGACTACTTACGGGAGTGCTCAGGCCAAGGAGAGGCAGGCAACTCCTCAAAGGCAGCAGTCTAGGGGCAGGGGCAGGCCTTTTCAAAGGCCTTTTTACCAAGCACAGGCCTCTTCTTCCTTTTCTCAGAGGGGGTTCTTCAGAGGGAGAGGCAGAAGGGGGATGAGCAGGGCTGCATCCACTCCTCAGCCTAAAGCCCCTGCCAAGCAGACACCCTGATGGACCTACCCGCGGGTCGACTCTCCTATTCCAGTAGGGGGCAGGCTGGCTTATTTTGTCCAGGACTGGATGTCTATTACACCAGACAAGTGGATCCTGGAAGTAGTAAGCCGGGGACTGGTTCTCAGCTTCAAAAAATTTCCAAAGATGAGAGCCAGATCTTTTCCACCTGCAAATCTCTCGGAAACCCTTGCCCTAGAGGCAGAGGTTTCTTCTGTTTTAGCCTTAAAAGCCAAAGAGAGAGAGTACCTACCCTACACTGGGGCGAAGGACTGTACTCCAGGTACTTCCTGACCACCAAAAAGACAGGGGAGTGGCGACCCATCCTAGACCTAAGATAGCTAAACAAACTTCTTTTAAAACCAAAGTTCAAGATGGTAACTCTGGGAATAATCCTTCCCTCTCTTAGGCCAGGGGACTGGCTAGCCTGCCTGGACCTCAAAGATGCCTACTTTCATATTCCCATCAGGTGCTCCCACAGAAAGTACCTCAGGTTTGAGTTGCCCTCAGGCCATTATCAGTTCAGAGCAATGCCCTTTGGCCTAACCTCAGCCCCAAGGGTTTTCACAAAGTGCCTGGCAGTAGTAGTTGCCTTTCTAAGAAGGCAAAAGATTTCCATTTTTTCCATATCTGGACGATTGGCTAATAGTGGGTCAGTCTCCAGACCAAGTCAAGTCTCACCTGCAAGTGACCCAGCAAGTGCTCACTTCTCTAGGATTTCTTCTCAACCTTCCCAAGTCAGTTCTCAAACCAGTCCAGCTTCTTACCTTTATAGGGGCAGAACTGGACACACTCAGAGCAAGAGCCTTTCTTCCTCTAGAAAGGACAAGGGTTCTTATGGAACTAGTCTCTTCTTTCAGCCTTCAGGTATCTCGACCAGCAAGACATTTCCTCCAGCTCTTGGGCAACATGGCAACTTCAACAGCAGTGGTCCAAGGGGCAGTATTTCAGATGAGGGATATTCAGTTCCACCTGAGAGCTTTTTGGTCTCAGAGAAAGGATTCCCCTTACCAAACTGATCCCAGTGACTCTGACCTTGATCCAAGCCCTCCAGTGGTGGCAGGATCATGACAATTTAAGACAAGGTGTTCCTTTTGTTACTCAGCCTTGTTCAGTGGTCCTTACCACGGACGCTTCTCTTCTTGGCTAGGGAGCCCATCTGGGGTCCCTTGCTGCCCAGGGGCTGTGGTCCCCCCAATAATCCCTTCTCCATATCAGTCTTCTAGAGCTCAGGGCAGTTTTTCTGGCCCTAAAAGCTTTCTCTCAGTCAGTACAGAACAAGGTGGTTCAGATCAGAATGGACAACACCACCACCATGTGGTACATCAACAAGCAGGGAGGCACTCGGTCCATGGCCTTGTGCACAGAAGCCATGAAGTTGTGGTCCCTGGCTTATTCCCTGCAAACCTCCTTAGTAGTAGTTCACCTTCCAGGGAAGGACAATGTGCTAGCAGATGCACTGAGCAGGATCTTTCAGGGCCATCATGAATGGTCCCTGGACCCTCAGGTGTTGAAAGTGATTTTTATGTTGCTTGCACGCATGTGCAAGAAACATAGTGCCATCATCGGAGATTTCGGAGGTGTGTCACCTCCTCCTCCAATTCAGTCAGTGTGCTGGCAGGCACGGCCCCTGTAAGCCAATGCATTTTGGCGCTATCTATGACACGCTCCAAAATGCAGTGGCATACAGTTGAAAGGGGGAGCTACACTTCAGTGAGCACCTATAAGATATCGGCTGCTCACGCGCGGCTCCCCCACGACACACGCAGGCGCAAGCACGCCCGCGACGCGACTGTATAGCCGACGGGTGCCCAATCCCCGCCGGCCGAGCTGCGCCCCAGTAGTAGGTGCCGCGCTGGGAGCCCACCCCAGCATGGCAAGCAGTCCTTGCCGACTAAGGGTGCCCAATCCCCGTCGGCTGAACCCCTGTCCTTGTGCCACGCTGGGAGCCCACCCCAGCGTGGCAACAACCATGCCGCGACGGGGTGCCCAATCCCCGTCGGCTGAGCCCCCCCAGCGTACTTGTGCCACGCTGGGAGCCACCCCAGCGTGGCAAACGTCTCAGACGTCTTTTTTTTAAATCTGTAAAACAAAAGCGGTCCCGGCGCGTCTCCCAACCCCTCCCCACAACCTGCACCCACCCACTAAGCACCCAGCTCCCACCCCCCACCCCATACTTACCTCCGGACTCCGGCGCGACGATCTTCGGTGGACCGGGAACACGTCTGCACTCTTCAAAGCCGACCGCGAACTGAGGAAATGCCGGTAAGCTGTATAATGGGCTAGATAGGGGGTTTCAACTTTGTTGCATATCTCAGGCATTTTGAATTTTGCACCAAATTTTCAACATGGGGTTTTGGGGACCTTCTCATAGATGATGTCACTGTCATGGCGTTATTCGGCGACCTGAAGGGTGATTTTGCGCAGTGACTGCGAAATCACCCTTTGGGCCCGAATACCACCATGACAGTGACATCACTCATGAGAAGGGGTCCCAAAAACCCCATGTTGAAAATTTGGTGCCAATATTCCAACAAATGACTGTTTCACGAGCGTGCGTTGCGCAGTTCCTACGCAGGCTCGTAAGTTTGCGAAATTTCAATATTTTCACTCCAGATTTTCAACATTGCCATTTTACCACACCTTCTTATGAGCAGTACAGCTGTCATTTTTCACATCTCACCCAAAATGTGTTTCCGCTCATGTAGCGCAGAATGGCGCAGTCAGTGTGCTTAAATCAATGTACAGGACAAATTAAGAAAATCACAGTGACACTGTTCATGAGCAGAGGTCTTAAAATGACTATGTTGAAAATTTGGTGAAAAAATTCCTAAAAATGACTGTTCTGACGTCGGCAGTTCCTCTTTGCCCTCGTAAAGGTGTAATTTTCAATATTTTCACTCCAGATTTCCAACATTGCCATTTTATCACACCTTCTTATGAATAGTATAGCTGCCATTTTTCACATCTCACCCAAAACGTGTTTCTGCCCATGTAGCACACAATGGCGCAGTCGGTGTGCGAGATCAATGTACGGGACAAATCAAGAAAATCACAGTGACATTTTTCATGAGCTCAGGTGTTAAAATGGCTATGTTGAAAATTTGGTGAAAAAATTCCAAAAAATGACTGTTTTACAAGCGTGCGTTGTACAGTTCCTATGCACCTTCGTAAGTTCGCGTATTTTCAATATTTTTACTCCAGATTTCCAACATTGCCATTTTCCCACCAGCTTCTTATAAGCAGTACAGCTGTCATTTTCACATCTCACCCAAAGCGTGTTTCTGCCATGTAGCGCACAATGGGCGCGGTCGGTGTCTTGAAATCAATGTCACGGATAAATTAAGAAAATCACAGTGACCGGTGTTCATGAGCAAAGGTCTTAAAATGACTATGTTGAAAATTTGGTGAAAAATTCAAAAATGACTGTTTTATGGCGTGCGTTGTACAGTTCCTCACATGCGCCTGTAAGTTCGCGAATTTTCAATATTTTCCTCCAGATTTTCAACATTGCCATTTTACCACATCTTCTTATGAGTAGTACAGCTGTCATTTCACATCTCCCACCCAAAATGTGTTTCGCCATGTAGCGCACAATGGCATGATCGGTGTCTTAATCAATGTATAGGACAAATTAAGAAAATCACAGTGACACTGTTCATGAGCAGAGGTCTTAAAATGGCTATGTTGAAAATTTGGTGAAAAATTCCTTCAGATGTTCTGCAATATTACTAATGAAGACATTGAACACAACTGGCCCCAGGACCGATCCCTGCAGCACCCACTGGTCGCCCTCTCCCTAGACTGCATACCATTTACCACCACTCTCGCCTCATGTCTGTTAGCCAGTTTCTAACCCAGTTTACCACCCTTTCCCCATGTCCAGCCTACCCAGCTAGTTTATCAGCCTCCTATATGGGATGGTGTCAAAGGCTTTGCTGAAATCAAGGTAGCGTTGTCCAGCTGCCCACCCTGATTCACTTCCTTTGTCACCCAGTCAAATAAATCAACCAGATTTATCTGACATGATGTCCCCACTGTGAATCCATGTTGTCTATGGTCCTGGGTTCCGATGGCATCTAGATGCCCCACTATCCTTTCTTTAAGCAATGTCTCCATGATCTTCCCCACTACTGAGGTGAGGCTGAATGGCCTATTGTTCCCTGCCTCCTCCCTGCTGCCGGACTTGTGTAGAGGGACCACATGTGCCCTCCTCCAATTCACTCATGTTGAATGACTCAGTGAACATGGCTGCTAGAGGTACTGCTGTCTCCCTTCGCAGTTCTGTTAATATCCTTGGGCGTATGCCATCTGGTTCCATCGCTTTATCTACCTTCAATTTAGTGAGCTCCTGCAGGACTCTTTTGTCCACCTCTTCACCCCCTTGGCAACTGCTGTACTGCTGTGGTCCTTGCCCCTCCCACTCTTCTGTGAATACTGAACGGAAAGACACAGTGGATGTCTTGGGAGGAAGGCATGAAACTGTCACTTCCAAATACCTAAACAGCACATACAAGCAAGCAACATTCGGCATTGACAAATGCTTGTTTCAAGGTGGGGCACTCCAGAGATAGATCTCTTTGCAGCCCCAGACAATCACCAACTCCCTCTCTTTTGTTGCAGACCTCCAGTCTTGGGCTCATTCCCCCGGATGCCCTGATTCTGAATTGGGAAGGGAAGTTTCTGTATGCCTTCCCCCCCTTCCCACTCCTGTTCAAAGTTTTAGTCAAAATAAGGTCCCAACCTTGCAAAGTTATTCTGATTGCTCCAGATTGGGCCAGACAGCCCTGGTACCCCTGTTGCTGTCCCTAGCAGTCCATCTTCCCCTGTCTCTTCCCAGGAATTACAACCTGTTAACATCCTCTCAGTGGAGGATTTGGTACCCCAGTCTTCAGTCTCTCAATCTCAAGGCATGGCTCTTGAAGAGTTAGAGTTTGCAGATCTGCATCTTTCCCAAGGGGTTCTGGATATCCTGAAGGCATCTCGAAAGCCCTCCACCAGAAAGACTTATAACTCCAAATGGAAGAGATTTAGCATTTGATGTTCTAAGAAGCATATTTCTCCAGACACTGCTGGATTGCCTACGGTTCTGGATTATATGGTCCATCTTAATGGCCTAGGCCTCAGACCAGCTACTCTCAAGGTACACTTGTCAGCTGTTTCTGCATTTTTGTCAGTGGGAAAGTCTTCCTCACTATCTTCTCATCCTGTGTTCTGTAAATTTTTTAAAGGATTGCTTCACACCAATCCTCCTTTTAGAGACCCTGTCCCTGCCTGGGATTTGAATGTTTGCATTGCTCAACTTTTGCAACCCCCTTTTGAGCCTATGTCTTCAGCAGAGCTTGACTTGACTTGACTTGACAGAGCAAGTACTTGACTTGGAAAACTGTGTTCTTGGTAGCCATTACCTCTACCAGGCATATCAGTGAATTGCAAGCCCTGTCAGTGGAACCTGATTTTATCTAATTTCACAGGGATAAAGTGGTTCTTAGAACCAATAGAAGGTTCTTGCCCAAAGTGGTTTCAGACTTCCATTTAAGCCAGTCTGTGTCTCATCCTGTTTTCTTCACTGATCATTCTTCCTCAGGAGAGAGGAGGCTACACAGTTTAGACGTTAAAAGAGCCCTTAGTTACTACATAGAGCATACCAAGGGTCACAGGTTTGACTCCCTCCAGTTGTTCCTCACTTATGGAGAAGTGGGAAAGGGCAAACCTGCCACCAAGAGATCTGTTGCCAGGTGGATTGTGTCTTGTATACAATTCTGCTATGAAAAACTGGGGAAAGCTCCACCCTCAGGCCTGAGGGCTCATTCCACATTCCAGCTGCTTCCCTGGCTGCTGCCAGGGATATCCCTCTCTCAGAAATTTGTTAAGCAGCTACCTGGAAAACAGTCCATGCCTTTACCAAGCATTACTCTCTGGATATCCAGGCTAGGAGTGATGCCCGGTTTGGCACAGCAGTACTTCAGAACCTATTCCCAAAGTTGGTTCTGTCCCTCCTCCATGGAGGTACTGCTTGGTAGTCTGCAATATGTCAGAATACAGCAAGACTTCATGTTGTTTGAAGAAATAATTGCTCACCTTAGTAATTATGTTTCTTCTAATGGAGTCTTACTTTATTCTGACCTCCCTCCCTGCCTCCCCTCTCAGAACCTGTTTTTGGGATGTGGGTGGGCAGGTACAGTGTTGCACCCTAGGGGTGTTTTTTGTTTGCACCCTCCTCCTTTTAGTTTGGGTGCTGATTTATTACTGTTACTTGTATTAGATTGATTTTTGGGTTTCCTGACTTGAGTCTTCCTTGGGAATCCAAAACTTTTTTGTGCCAGTTGGCTAGTAGGAGTTTTTACAATTTCCACATAGAAATTTTAGTTAGTTGGGCTCGTAAGAATCTGATGGTTGGAGTTTGAAACACTCCAGACAGAGACTTCAACCGAGCTCGAGCTCAGCATTCTATGCCCTGCATAGAAAGTTTACTCTTTGTTCTCCGGGGCAGGTCAAAGGTTGGGAATCACTGCAATATGTCAGAATACGGCAAAACTCCATTAGAAGAAACATAATTACTAAGGTGAGTAATTTTTCTTCTCAGCCCCTTCCAGTTAAGGTCAAGGCTACAGGCGGTTCTTCGGCTTCGCTTCAGCCCATAAAGACTGCCAGGCCTTCGGCTTCCTCCACTCCCTCCCAGGCCTCTTCCAAGTCTTCTGACTGTCACAAGTCTTCCTCTTCTGTCCGACATCGGGACCCCGACTCCAGATCGGTCTCCCAGTCTCCCAGGGTCCGGATCCACCGCCCAGGAAGACAAAAGATCTGACGTCTCTACAGCGGACGATGGATCCAACGTCGGCCAAGCACCCAAAGTCGGCCAGGCATTCGCCAGAGCCGAGGACATCGTCCAAACACCAGATGTCGGCCAGGCGTTTGCCAGACCCAAAGTCATCGGCCAAGTGTCTGATGTCGGCCTTACACTCGCCGGAGCTGAAGACCACCCCCCAGTCACTGGTGGACACCGGTCGCGGGGACTCCATGGAGGAGGAGGATACGACATTGCCTGAAGACCAGGTGGGCGACACAGAGGACCCCGGGCTTCTGAAGGAACCTTCGCACCAGGCCCATTGTCGGGCATGAACACTCAAGAGGTCAAGGATCTCTTTACTTTCTGGTGGGACACTATCCGGAAAGATGCGATCCCTGTAAAACCTCCTCCTCTTACTCCTTCACCTCCTACGCCCCCCTCCTCCACCACAGGGGCCAGCAGGATGACCACCAACCCCCTATGGAGCATACTTCACCTCCTGGGGTAGATTTAAGGATCGGAGAAGGCCTCCCTCAAGATCTCCCTCAGGGTCTCCCAGTCTCAAGCGACCCAGACGTTGTCGGTACGCTCCTTCAGGGGAGGACTCCAGATTGGATACCTCTGAAATCTCCAGATCACCTTCTCCACTCAGCATCTCATCACCTGACCCACAAGACCTACCCAGGTCACCTCTGGATGATCCCTCCTTCTCTGAGATCATGAGGCACATCCAGGACAACATGGGATGGGATGCTGAAGACCTCGATCCCAAGAGACAGCGCCTTGCCCGTTATCTTCGGCAGAAAGATCCAAAGCCTGTGGTAGTGCCACCCTTGCTGGACACCTTCGCAGACATCACCAAGGCTGCATGGAAGCGTCCGCACTCCACCCCCGCTGTGCCGAAGAAAGCTGACCGCCTTTACAAGGTCCCGAAAGAGGACCAGTACTTGGCATAACAACATCTGACTGACTCCCTGGTCGTTACGGCCTCTCATGACTGGTCCCAACGACCGCAGCATGTGAACACACAGCCACCGGACCAGGAATCCAAACAGCTGGATGCCCTGGGGAGGCGAATGTGTGCAGCTGCTACATGCTCCATCAGGTCCCTGAACTACTTATCTCACATGGTACAGTTTCAGAATACCCTTTGGGGACAGGGCCAGGACACTGTCTACAAATTACCGGATGGCGATCAGAAAGCGGAGCTGCTAAACCTCCTCCGCACAGGGTCTGATGTGGGAACCCAAGTGCTACGAACCGCATACGACTCATCTGCCAGAGCTGCAGCATCGAGCATCTGTCTCTGGAGACATTCTTGAGTCCATGTCTCCGGCTTTACCCCGGACTTACAGAAGAACATTCTTGACGTCCCATACAACGGTGAAGACCTATTTGGTGAACACTCGGAGAAGGTTATCACCAAGCTCCAGGACGCTGGGAAGGCAGTCATATCTGTATTAGCCATGTACAGATCAAGGCCCGGTTCCTTTCATAGGAACCAGAACCATTTTCGCAGCCGGCAACAATGGCAGCAGCCACTTTCCGGCCAGCAACAAAGGGGCACCTTTCATCGTAAAGCCCAGGCTAAGTCTTCCCCAGGCAGAGGCCAGTGTTACACCAAACCGGCCCAGCCTGCAGGAACCAGTGCTGCCGCAGCATGACTCCTTCCCGGCCTCCGACCCTCCTCTGGATCAACGGGCACAAAAGGTCGGGGGTCACATCACTCGCCGCTTTTCAGGGTGGCAGTCGATTACTGCCGACCGGTGTGTTTTCCAAATGGTCAAGAAAGGTCACTTCATTGAATTTCTCGACCACCCACTGTCAAGACCTCTCCTGCTTTCCCATTATTCTGGTCAGCATGCCCTGCTCATACAGCAGGAGGTGCTCGCGCTTTTGGGAAAAGAAGCTATAGAGCAGGTTCCATGGAACCAAAGAGGTGCAGGTTATTATTCTCACTTCTTTCTGGTTCCCAAGAAGACAGGAGACCTCTGTCTGATACTGGATCTCAGCAACCTCAACGCTTCGGTCCTATACAAACGCTTCCGCATGGTGACCCTCCCAGGTCTGATACCCGTGCTCAAGCAGGGCGCCTTTCTAGCATCCTTGGACATGCAGGATGCTTACCTGCATATACCCATCGCTCAAGTGCACAGGAAGTTTTGTGCTTTGAGTTTCAGGGTCACCATTCTCAGTTCCGAGCCCCCCCTTCGGACTGTCATCGGCACCTCGGGTATTCACGAAGTGCATGGCAGTCATAGCAGGGAGGCCATGAGGGTGTGGGATTGGGTTCTACAACACGGTGCAAACCTCATTGCTGTTCATGTCCCAGGGGTGCACAGTGTCATCACAGACAGCCTGATTCGCTCTCAGGCCAGAGTCCACGAGTGGGAACTACTCCGGGAGGTAGTAGAGGATCTGTTTTGCAGATGGGGTACACCAGAGTTAGACCTTTTCGTGTCCCCGCACAATACAAAACTGCCCAATTTCTGCTCGCTAGATCCAGAGCCTGGTGTTTTCTGGCAAGACGCGTTGTCCCTCTCCTGGGTGGGCAGATTCCTCTATGCCTCCCCCCTTTTCCATTGATCCAGAGGGTCCTTTTGAAACTTTGCAGAGAGCAAGCGATGCTGATACTTATCGCGCCATTTTGGCCCAGGCAGATCTGGTTCCCTCTACTACATCAGCTGTCCTGGGAACCTCCAGTGCCTCTGCCAATCAGCTCTCACTCGCTGTCTCAGGAGGTGGGCTCCTTGGTCCATCCGGACCTTTGTTCGCTGAACCTGCACGCTTGTCTCCTAGAGACATAGCCATTATGCAATACGGGGTCTCGCAAGAGATAGCAGATGTTCTAGCGGCTGCTAGAAGACCAGCCACTCATGCTACTTATGCTATGAAATGGCGCAGATTTTGCCTCTGGGCTCAAGCGCAGGGGTTTTCGCCAATGGATTGTCCTGAAAGGTCAGTCTTGGACTACCTCCTGTCTCTTTTTCAGACAGGCTTGGCCTACTTCTCGATAAAAGTACACCTTTGTGCCATCTCAGCCTATCACACTCCTATAGGCCAACATCCCATATCTCAGTTGGACACGGCACAAGCCTTCCTGAGAGGTGTTCTCCACCTTAGACCTCCGATTAAGGATCCTATTCCGCCTTGGGATTTACCCTGTGTCCTGGAGCAGCTTACGCTGCCACCTTCTGAGCCAGCCGCGGATTGCGAGCTACATCTCCTTGCATGGAAGACGTTGTTTTTAGTTGCCGTTACTTCGGCCAGAAGAATTTCGGAACTTCACGCACTGATGTGCAAAGAACCTTATTTGATTTTCCACCAGGACAGGGTATCCTTACGGACTAATCCGATGTTTCTGCCTAAGGTGGTCTCAGCTCTCACTCTTAATCAGGTTATTGATCTGCCAGTGTACTTCCCTAAATGTTCTAGTCGAGGAGAGGCCCTGTTGCACACTTTAGATGTGCATAGGTGTCTTTGATACTACCTGACCAGACCCAAACACCAGCGAAAATCTGATCAACTTTTTGTCTCCTTCACCCACAGGATGATGGAAGCTGTCGTTTCCAAACAGTTGCTGTCCAGGTGGCTAATACATTGTATCACGTTCTGTTACCAGAAGCACAACAGACCCTTACCGGGTGCGGTTAAGGGTCATTCCACAAGGGGTGGCTACCTCCTTTGGGGCCTTAAAGAACGTGTCCACCTCAGCCATCTGTGCAACAGTTCAGTGGCAGTACAATACCCCCCACCAAAAAGGTACATACTAGCCAGATTAAATGCAAAAACAACACAATCTGATTTATTCAGGGGAATGTGAACGGGATGGGGCATGGATCTAGCAGATGACTTATAGATCTGATTATTTCAGGCTGAAAATGCATGCACAAAGTGTCCCTTGTATACAGTCACACCACCCTGGGTACCCTGTTGTAAGCAGGCTAGCCTAAAGTAATCCATGGGGTAGGCCGGTGTTGCAGCTGTTGTTGGGGCCCTTAGGAAAGAAAACAATTAGCATGCATATCAACCCAGAATTTGTTATCTAGAGCCGGATGGCTCGGTTCATTGTAATAAACCTAAACAAGTAAACCAGATGACACGCAATGATTGCAGCTGTGTTACAGGGAGCTACCCGGTTTGGTACTCATGATACCCAGACCAAGAGGCAAGACTTTATTTATTTTGTTTTTGTTGACCGGGTAAGTGCACTAGACAAATCCTGCCTATTTTCAGGCATGACCTGGGGGAAGGGGATACAGATGAATGCCAACTGACCTTGAACCAGATTAACCTGTTGGTGGTATTTTTAGTGAATGAGGGAAATTTGGCCAGGACACCGTGGAAATTCCCCTACTCTCTATTGGGGGCTTGCGGGCCGTCTGTGAGAGATGGACACTTCTCCAGGAGTGGCAGAGAGGGAGGACGTTTCTAGAATGGGAGCTCTGGCCTCAGCTCCTGTCCTGTCTACACAGGAGGCCGTAGATGTTGCGATGGCGATTGCTGACTTTTCTCAAGAACACGATATGGATATGTCAGAAGATATTACGTCCGCTTCAGCGGACCTACCTGTTTTGAGTGCTGGGTTTGATCTGGGAGAGCCCCCTGCAATGCCGGCCTTTTCTCGTAGGCAGGCGCTTTTGCGTTTTCAACAGGATTTGAATACAAAAAATGAAGTCATCGAGGTGGAATTACGAGACCTGCAGGAGGCTTCACAGAGGGCCGAGGACGTTTCGGACCGGATAGAGCTTGTGTCCCGGTCGGACGCTGCGCAGGAGGTTGATGTGCTTCCTCCCCCAGTGGAGTCGTCAGATTCTCGAGTATCTAGTGACCCAGTCTGTGTTCCTGTGGTGTGCTCACAACCAAATGCTTCTTCGGCTGTTCCTGCCCCACTAGACTTGCACGCCAAGAAAACTCGACTAGGGATGACGAGGATGGTCTCAAACCCACCGGTTACTGTGACTGCTTTTCCGGTAGATACAGAGCAGACGTTTTCCTTTTTGGATCATAGGAAACCACGGAAATGGGGTGATTTAGCCCCTGAACCCCCTACCATACATAATGCATCCTGGTCACCTGAAAGAGCTCTGACGGAGGCTGGTTGGATTCCGGGGGCTTCGGGTCAATGGACTCCAGACCCAACGGACCCCTCCTTTCTGAAACTGTGTACTTCTTCTGCTGCTGTGGCCACCGATGACAGTTCTTCAAAGAGCTCCACCATACCCCGGGGTAATCCTTCTATAGCATTGCCAAATGTTTCTGTTTCTTCTCTTGATGTTTCTACCTCACCAGTTGTTCAGGATAAGGGTTTACCGACTGCTGTTGGGAGGGGGTCTAGTTCAGTTCTTAGGGATAACACTCAGGTTTGGCCCCCTAAAGCTCCCTTGTTTCGTCTAGCTGATTTATTCCAGCCGACTGGGGAGCCTGCTCCTCGGAGGAACGCAGTTCGCTTGCTATATAAGGGGGGCTTAGAACAACCACCGGATAGGTTGTTTATAGCTCGGACTTTGTTAAAACAGTCCATGAAATATTTCTCATCAGAAATTTTTGCATTGATTTCATTAGGGAATGGAAACTACGATGTTAGTTTCAAACATGTCTCAAATCTTGACAGGTTTTGGGCACAATATGAGACCCTTAAGACTGACCCTTTATGGGTTCCATTTCAGGCCATTCCACTCACAAAACCCTTGATTAAAACCATCACTATCTTATTTAACAATGAAGGTGTCAATATTGAAGACATCCTATTTTGGTTACGTAAGAGATGTGAAATTTTGAGGAGGCCTACTCCCACTCTGGATAGTGAAAAAATATGGGATGGCAGTTGGAAGGTTAAAGTGAAACTTTTTTCTACTAATTCTGGACCAGTCCATCTACTTAGTGTGTTTTTTCTTGGGAAAGATCGGGGGTCCATCTTCTATGTTGGGCAACCTAGATCCTGTTTTAAGTGTGGGTCATGCCTGCATCTAAGTTCGGCCTGTGACACCTCTAAGTGCAGTCATTGTTTGGAGTATGGGCACTTGGCTTCCGCTTGCCTGAACCTTTTTAAATGCAACCTATGTGAACAGACTGGTCATGCCTATGGGCGATGTCGTTGGGCCTCGCACAATAGAGCTGACTGTCCCTCCCATGACGGACTTATTACTCAGGCACAGCGGACTTTTTCCCAGAAATCTGACAAGGCTGTGCCACAGGCATCAGACTCTGTTCAGGTTCCAGCCCAGGCTGCTCCTCGTCAAGCCAGCCTAATTGACACGATGGACGTTACTCCCTCCAATACACAAGTAGACGCAGCTTTGTCTTCACTTCCTGTTCCTTCTGTTGACCTGTCTGTGGAGGACCCTGTGGCCCACATGCCCCTCCTCCCCCCCCCATCTGAAACCCCATTCAAGACTGTGCAAGCTAGGAAAAGGAACAGATGTGCAAAGCTATGTCAGAATTTAAACCCCCCCTCACAACCCTTGCCCAGAGAGAGCCAGTTAAATTGGGGAACATTTTTTCCCCTCTTGAGGACGATATTGGTAGGAATTCAGGAGATGACACCGACTCTTCGTCGGTTGTTTCTAACACGGATTCAGAAAATAGAATCGATGATTCTATTGCCAAACGAACAAGACGTAGGCAACTGGGTAAACCCCACTGAGGTGCTCCCTTTATTTTTTGTTTTTTTCGAATCACCCTTCTTTTTTTCCTGATATGTCTTCTTTAAAGCTTTCTACTTTAAATGTCAGTGGTTTGAAGGGTGTGAAGAAGCGTATTGGTTTTTTTCACTCCTTAAAAGTTTTGACTTGGATGTTATTTGTCTACAAGACATCCGACTGAAGACCTCTCAGGAACTCCAACATGCTTCTCATAGTTGGACTTTGGGCCCATCATTCTGGTCTATAGGGGAGGACCCCTGTGATGGTTTGGGTATATTGCTTTTTAATTCTGCAGTTTCTGTGTCCAGATTAGTGGATATTCACCCTGGGAGGGCATTATGTTTGGACATCTCTATTCACACAGCTAGATTCAGGATTCTTTCTGTTTATGCCCCACAAACAAAAGCTCAACGGATAGTTCTTTTTAAAGAGGTCCAGCCATATTTACATACTTCCCGATTAGTAATTTGGTTAGATGATTTTAATTGTGCTTTATCAACTGCTGATAGAGGTCTCCAAACTGATAAAATGTTTTGTGATTCAGTTGCCTTACATAAAGTAGTGTCTACAGCTCATTTAGTAGATGCTTACAGGGTTTTGTATCCTACGGGAGGCTTTACTTATTTTTGGGGTAACCTTCGAACGAGAATAGTTTTTGTTTTTGTATCAGCAGTTTTACAAATAGTTCAGGCCTCCTCTAGACCTATAGAATTCTCAGATCATAATGTTCTTACACTTTTTCTTTCTTGGGATGGGGCCCCGAGTTGTCAGAAAAACATTTGGAGATTAAATGAAAGTTTATTGGAGGACCATACCCTTAAACAGTTCTGGTTGAGAGACTGGGCAGCCCAGGTGTCTGTTGTGGAATGCTATGATTCCATCTTAGAGTGGTGGGAGAATACCAAACTGGGTTGGAAACATTTTTTTCAACATCGGGCTCAAGTTAAAACCCAGAAAGACTACATGAAATATTTAAAGCTCAGACATCAGTTACAACGTCTCATATCACTGGCTGAGACAACAACACATAATTATAGTGCTCATATTACTACTCTGAAAAAACAAATGGTGGAATTACAGTATAACGGGGGGAGGTCTTTGGATCAAGAGTTGAGATTTGGCACACGACTGTCCAAACATTCTTTGGACCCGTTCAAAGAAAGTCAGAAAAGAGTAAACTCCAGACTTATTACCTCCCTCACTGATAAGACAGGACACCTTGTGAGTGACCCACACAAACTTTTGCATGTAGTGGAACAATATTTATCCTCTAGTTTGGCTCCAGATACTATTTTGGACGATACTGCTATTAACAACATTTTACATGACTTACAGTTACCTGGTTTATCTAGGGATCAACAGCAGGAACTAACAGTAGATATTACTCTGGAAGAAGTAAAATCTGCAGTATGTATGTTGACCTCTCACACGGCCCTGGGCACGGATGTCTCAGTGCTGGGTTTTATAAAACCTTTTTACAGACCATCGGCCCTGTTTTGGTTATTCTTTTTAATCATGTTTTACATTCTGGATCTTATGCTCCCTCTATGAGAGAGGCGATCTTGCTTCTCATTTATAAAAAAGGGGATAAAACAGATATCAGTAATTGGTGTCCACTTAGCCTCTTAAACACTGACATGAAAATTCTTTTGGCCAGGCTTGCCAGGATCACTCCACTACTATTTCATCCTGCACAGACCTGTGCGGTTAAGGGCAGAAAACAACAGGATAATCTGATATACCTTAGAGAGGTTTTTTGTAGAGGGGACCTTAGACAATTGCAGGGGTTCACTTTTGGACTAGATCAAGAGAAAGCCTTTGATTGAGTTTCTGACAAATTTCTCTTTTTGGTATTGAAAGCCTTTGGGTTGCCAGACACATTTGTTTTTTGGATTTCTGCAATGTATCAGGGGGCAGTACTTATACCTAATGTTAATGGCTGGTTGGGAAAGAAGCTGGCTATTACGAAGGGAGTTAGACAAGGTTGCCCACTGAGTCCTACCTTATATGCCTTGTCTATTGATATTTTTATTAGATTATTACAAGCAAACACAGCGATATGGGGTCTTGATGTGTTCAAGAATAGGCCACCACAGCAAGTATTAGCTTATGCAGATGACTTAGTTTTATTATTACCCCCTCATTTTTCCGTATCAGCAGTGTTACAAGACTCCATTCACCTTTTTTTTAAGTATTTCGGGTTCCAGAATTAATTATAGTAAGTGTACTGGAGTTGTTATAGGCTCCACGCCAGTGTCTGAGACTGGGAGTATGGCTGGGATCTCAGTTTCCAGAGCTCCTATTAACATCCTGGGGGTATTTTTTGGCCCAGGGGATATGGCTGGATACAACTGGGAAATGGCATTAGCAAAGGGTTTCAGACTAGTGGGGGAATGGAAAGGCATGCCACTCTCCAAGAAAAAAAGGGTTTTATTGATTAAAACACTCCTAGTTCCTGTATTTTTATATATTAGTTATATTTTTCCGCCCCCCTCGCGTATGTGGACGCAGCTTTTTAGTGTTTTTTTTTCCAAGCATTCTGGGGGTCCCGACTAAACCCTATTAAAAGAGAATTCACTTATCTTCCTATCGCTGAAGGTGGGGTTGCTATGATCCACCCTATTGCCTTTTTTTTAAGTCTTTTTTTTGCATATAATTCGGGATCAGTCTTTAAACCTGGGTGGCTTATCTGGAGACCTTTCATGGAGCACTGGATTAATCTATGTCGATCAGGGTGGCAGGAGAAAAATCCTAGATTATTATCTAGGCTGGTAGAGTTACCAATGTATACGAAAGAATGTATGAAGCAGCTTATCAAATGGGAGGTTACCATGCAGTTGTTGCAGACTTATGACAGGAAGAAATTGTATAAACATATACTCTCCACGGAACGTACCTCTGAGGTCCTGTTCCCAGATTGCCCTTGAACAGGCAGGCGGTTGATTTACAGTTTCTTACAAGTAAGCGTATTCCACCATATACATGGGATTGTGTATGGTTGGGAAATTATGGTAAATTGGGAGTTAAGGGCAATAGTAAACATAAACAGTTATCGGAAAGGTATTGCCCTAGGCCTGCTTGTATTCAAATCCTGGAAACCCTATGTAATTTATTTCTAGACTGTTCTTATATTAAACCATTCTGGGTCTTACTGGCGGACTACTGGAAGGTTTCTGACTTTCGGTCCATTGATTATTCTACGATTATGTTTGGCCCTTTCCCTAATACTTTTGTTAAATATCATAGTGCAACGATTTATGTTATATTGTGTATTTTGAGATTTCACATTTGGCAATCTAGGTGCCTTTGGATTCTGCAACAGAAAACCATTACTCCTGCGGAACTGGTTGCCACAGTTTGTAAAGCAGTGGATAGACTTATGAACTATGACTCCACTAATGGACCAAATGAACAATTTATGAATTACTGGATTAATTGTACTACATGGACTAATTGTTTTTGTTGCTTTCTTCATTTCTGTACACTGATCTTTGTTTGATTGTTTATTGTATTTGTTGTAATGGAGTCCATTCTTTCAATAAAATTCCCCTACTCTTTTCGATAAGTGCCATGGGATCTTTAACGTCCACCTGAACTACCACCAATCCAGGCAGATGGCACCTCGGTTTAACGTCTCATCCGAAAGACCGAAAGGACTGACAAGATGAAGACCTCTGGACGATGTTCTGGTTTGCCAGGGGTAGCAGGGCCAACACGATTCACTGAGGTGGTCGCTGCCTCTTCGATGGTGTTGAGCAGGGAGCCGAATCTCCAAGCGGGTCTTTCATTGGAAAATGTCTCTGTGACGGGAGCGGCAGTCTAGGCCAAGATGGCAGGGCCCAGACCAGAGTAGGCAGTTTGGATTTAGTCCGTGCGAGT
Source organism: Neoceratodus forsteri (assembly GCA_016271365.2). NCBI lineage: Eukaryota > Metazoa > Chordata > Ceratodontiformes > Ceratodontidae > Neoceratodus > Neoceratodus forsteri. The sequence continues at coordinate 480,753,300 of CM028130.1, read as the reverse complement.
GCTGGAGCAGCTTCCAGCTAGCATAACACACTTGAAGGTGGGGAACCAAATCGCAACCCACACAGCACATTCAGACCACTTATAAGCAACACAACTCTTAGTCACAGTTCGGGTAATGTCAGGTTGCAATTTAGCAGAAGTTCTGCGCAAACCTCTGAATCCGTGACTCACTTCGGTGCCTGGCAGGCCGATCTCTTCAAGCTGTTCACTCTCCAAACTCCAGCTCACAACTGACTCTGCTCCAAGCAGTTCTGAGGATTTCCTCTGAGATCCAAAAGGTTTGGTTGGCTGAGGGAACTATCTGTCAGAGCAAAGGCTCCCCCTCCAGCTCCATTTAGGCGCCAAACCTTAAAAACTACAATTCCTACAGAAATTCAATCCCACAAGACCTCTGGGGCAGTCTCCATTTTAGGTTCCCCGAGGTTTGATTGGTCCAACTCTGGCAGTCCAGAACCAAAAAGTTGGCTCTTATGCAAAAGTCCAAGCTGCAAGAGAAGGCAGGTTAAACAAACTTCTGTACTATTATTAATAAGGCAGATAAACAGTAAATGAACACAGTTCCTAACAGAGTTCCCTCTGTGCATATAGCAACTGTAGAATGGAGCAGAAATACCACTCGCCTGGCCGGTCATGAGCCCTTAACTACTCGAACCCAGCCCAAACTAATTTCTAACACAGCATAATGACTCTCTTAAAGAGACAGGCATGGAGGCTTTCTATAGCACTCTCATACAGACACATATAGCTACTGCAGCCACAGAACACCATCCTGACAGTGGGCATTAGGCAGCCCAGGAAGACATTTTAGTAAACCCTAATTTGTAGGGGGGTTACAGTTGTTAAAGGTGAGGGACCTGTTTTTCTCTGAGCGCCTGCAGACAAATAAGCAGATACTGCTGCTAAGTGAACCCTAGAATTGCAGGCCTGAGACCTAGAGCCTGCAAGTGCACTAGATAATCAAGTAATGTAAACAAACCTGTATTAAGGAGATTGATTTTCTTAAGCCTACACCATATGGAAAATGTTTTCCATTTTGAAACGTAAGTCTTCCTTGTGGAAGTTTTCAGAGAAACTGTCAGTACTTTAAGTACCTCTTCTGACAGGTTATTCTCAGAAAATTCTAACTCCTCAAGATCCAAGCCTTCAGGTGAAGGCTCTCAAGGTTTGGAAAAACTATCTGCCCCTGAACAGCTGTTAGAAGATTGTATCTCTGGGGAAGATGAATGGGTTGCTTGGTGGACAGGATGAGCAACAGTGGGTACCATGGCTATCTGGCCCAGTCTGGGGCAACCAGTATAATGGTTGCAGACTAACTACTCAGCTTGAGAAGGACTCCGGCGGAACTGAAGGAAAGGCATAAAGAAATTTTCCCGTCCAATCCGGGGCTAGTGCCTCCATGGGCACTGTGCCCAAGGAGGGTGGCCTGCTGTAACAGGGAGACCCCAATTGGATCTCCAATGCGGGGCTGGCTTCTTCTCTTGATACTCTCTATTAGACCACCTAGATATATATTTATAGACCACACGGAGAAAGGAGGAGATTTTATGAAGCTTTACTTGGTCAGGATACAGCATTTAAGTTGGTACAAAGGTTGTAGCTTCAGTTACAAAAATAAAAAGCCGTTCTGTTTTAGGCAGAACTCACAGAGCTTTATATACAATTGAAGAAACACAGGATGCATATCCTGTCTCCAAACAAGGCAATGTTGGTATATTAGCTCTGTAATTGGAGAATTTACCTCTGCATTTCCTGTAGCATGCATTGTGAAATGAAATAAATGAAATAATAAATGCCAGTCCCCACAAGATGGCAGCATTGTTTAACTAATGACAGTTTGCTTTTAGCAAATTCTTCATTGACATACCTGCACGTAGGCTTGACATATACCATAGCTGATTTTGTTATAAACACTTAACTGTGCCCTTTTTCCTATTATACATAAAACATAAAAATTGCATTGCAGTTTAAACTATAGCATTAACAAGATATACTTACTCTTAAGCAAGTGCTGGATATATGGTTCAAATTCTATTAATATCTTAGCAGACAGTACTTTATAACCATATATGTACTCATTTCGTTAGCAAGCTGCTGTCACATTCTGATAGGTCACTGTGTAACTATGATAAGTAAGAGGTATGACAAATATGACACATAGCATTTACAAGAAATGCCTTCATCATTTTGGGGAAATGCAGCACATAAGTTTTGATTTTTCCACCATTTCGCACACATAACTTTTGTTTTTAACCACCATTTTGTAATATATCTATGTTGTAACTGCGTTGTGTATACACAACTTTTTATACTCTTGTTTTTCTGTGTATTTGCTCATGCACCTACTTACTGGCTTTATCAGATTGTACTTGGGGTTTTCAAACAACATGAAGTTTTGCTGTATTCTGACTATTGCAATTAGGTCCTGCCTTTCAACTGCCCCAGAGAACAAAGGGTTAACTTTTCTATGCCTTGCATAGCACGTTCATCACGAGCTCGGTTGAAGCCCCTGTCTGTTGTTGTTTAAACTGCAACTATCAGATTCTTTACTCCGCCTCACTGAGCAGTCGCCCAGGAGATTTCTCCTGCTGCTCGGTTCAAAAGTCGGTTGCAGTGTCGGTTTTCGGTCGGTTTCTACCAAATTGTTGTTTCCACATAGTTGGTTCAAGTCTCTGTCTGTGGTACCGTGAGTACTAGGTAGATTTTTGTTCTGTTTTCTTTGTGGAACTTGTAAACTGTGGATCGGTTCGGCTGAACCGATCATTTTGAGGTAATACTTGTGCTTTACTTTAGTGTGTGGTTACCAGTCCATATCGGTTCTAAAAAAAAAATGAGTTTTAAGTACATTTTTTTTCCCAGACCCGTGACACGGTCATTAACCGATAGGGGAGTCTTGCCTGGCGGATTGCCGAAAAAAGGGTAAGTTTTGGTTAGGTTGGTCATGTCTGAGAAACCCAAGAAAAAAAATGGGCCCACTGGGTTTCAACACTGCAGTGTGTGTGGGGAGGTCTTTGCTAAGGCTGATCCCCACACCACCTGTGTTTATTGTCTGGGGTTTGACCACCTCGATTCAGACTGCCAAATATGCAAGAATTTTCCCAAATCTACCCTGGAAAAGAGATTAGGTAGACTGAGGAAAAGGGAGGCCGAGAAGTTCGCTGACCCAGATGGCTAGCCCGGTTCGGTTCTGACCAAACCAGAAGGAGTGCCCTCTGACCAGGGCGATACTTATTCGGGCAAAAGGAGAGCCGATTCTGAGGAATCGGTTCCGACAAAAAGGAAAAGAAAAGACAAATCGACCGGTTCGGACCCAGAATCTCATACTCCAACCGCCGATGAGATAGCCAAAGCGATTAAGATTATGGAATCGCTTTCATTGGTTCCGACCGAACCGGCACCATCTGGCAGGGGCTCAGTTCGGTCGGTTCCCCCGGTTCCAGATTATGCCTTGGAAGATTTTTATGAACTGGAGTTTGAGGAGGAGGGAGAGTATAAGGATGATTATGGTGATGGTGAAAGTCTGGATGTGCCTATTGACCCAGACATCTCCCGAGACAGACCTTCAGGTGTTTCTCCTCCTAGGCTTTCTGAGTCTCTGTCACACTACATGTTCTACAGAAAGGTGGCTGATACCCTCCAGCTTCCTGTAGAGGAGGCAGTAGAGGATCAGGAAGAGCCTGATTATGTTGAAATGATGGACATCCCAGAGTCCAGGAGACTGTCTATTCCCCTCCACAAATCTTTTGAGAAACAGACACAAAAACTTCTTAAGTCTCCTAATTCTATACCTCCTGTGGACTGAAGAATGGACAAGAGTTATACTCTCGCAGGCTCAGACACGGAGTTCCTTTTTCAGCAATGCAGCCATGTTGGGTTGTACAGGCTGCTACCTGTGATAAGGCAAACATTCCCTTGGCATCACCCCCAGACAAGGACTCCAGGAAGATTGATGCCATCGCAAAGAAACAATACATGGCAGCATCTTTGGGACTCAGGCAGGCTAATTATATGGCATATGCAGCCAGGTACCAGAAGTCCAGGTGGGACGCTGTACTGGCACTGGCTAAACAGGCTCCCGCCCAGCTTGCCAAGGAGCTGGAGCAGATGGCTGCAGATGGGATTGAGGCCTCGAAAGTACAGTTTCATGCTGCTGTGGACTCCAGTGATGTATCATCAAGAGTCATGGCTACATCTGTGGCTCTTGGGAGAATAGCTTGGCTCAGATGTACTAGCCTCTCACAGGATACCCAGGCTAAGGCCATGGATTTTCCTGTAGTGGGTAATTCTCTGTTTGGGGAGCAGACAGAGAATTACATGAAGAAAATGAATGACTACAGGACCACTTACAGTAGTGCTCAGGCCAAAGAAAGGCAAGCAACTCCTCAAAGGCAGCAGTCCAGGGGCAGGGGCAGGCCTTTCCAAATGCCTTTTTACCAAGCCCAGGCCTCTTCTCTTCTTCTTCGTTTTCGCAGAGGGGGTTCTTTAGAGGGCCTGCATCCTCCCCTCAGCCTAAAGCCCCTGCCAAGCAGACACCCTGATGGGTCTGCCCGGGTCGATTCTCCTATACCAGTAGGGGGAAGGCTGGCTTACTTTGTCCAGGACTGGATGTCTCTTACATCAGACAAGTGGGTCCTGGAAGTAGTAAGCCAGGGACTGGTTCTCAACTTCAAAAAATTTCCCAAGATGAGAGCCAGATCCTTTCCACCTGCAAATCCATCAGAAACCCTTGCCTTAGAGGCAGAGGTTTCTTCCCTCCTAGCTCTCAGAGCTATAGAGAGGGTTCCCACCCTACACAAGGGCAAAGGATTGTAATCCAGGTACTTCCTAACCCCCAAAAAGACAGGAGAATGGCGGCCCATCCTGGACCTAAGATATCTGAACAAACACCTTTTAAAACCAAAGTTCAAAATGGTGACTCTGGGAATAATCCTTCACTCTCTAAGGCAAGGGGACTGGCTAGCCTCCCTGAACCTCAAAGATGCCTATTTTCATATTCCCATCAGGTGCTCCCACAGAAAGTACCTCAGGTTCAAGTTGCCCTCAGGCCACTATCAATTCAGAGGAATGCCCTTTGGCCTAACATCAGCCCCAAGGGTTTTCACAAATGCCTGGCAGTAGTGGTTGCTTTCCTAAGGAGAAAAAGGATCTCCATCCTCCCATACTTGGACGACTAGCTCATAGTGGGTCAGTTTCCAGACCAAGTCAAGTCACATTTGAAAATAACTCAGCAAGTGCTCACTTCCTTAGGATTCCTTCTCAACCTTCCAAAGTCAGTTCTCAAACCAGTACAGCTCCTCACCTTCATAGGGGCGGAGCTGGATACAATAAGGGCAAGAGCCTTCCTTCCCCAGGACAGGGCAAGGACCCTTATGGAACTGGCCTCTTCATTCACCCTGCAGGTGTCTCGACCAGCAAGGCATTTCCTTCAGCTTCTGGGCCACATGGCTGCTTCCACGGCAGTGGTCCAAGGAGCAAGATTCCAGGTGAGGGACATTCAGTTCCACTTAAGAGCCTTCTGGTCCCAAAGAAAGGATTCCCTTACCAAACTAGTCCCAGTGGCTCGAACTCTGATCCAGGCCTTGCAATGGTGGCAGGATCAGGACAATTTGAGACAAGGGGTTCCTTTTGTCACTCAGTCTCATTCAGTGATACTCACCACAGATGCTTCCCTGCTGGGCTGCGGAGACCATTTGGGGGATCTTACCACCCAAGGACTGTGGTCTCCTCAGGAATCTCTGCTTCACATCAATCTCTTGGAACTCAGAGCAGTGTTTCTGGCACTGCAAGCTTTTTCCAAATCTGTACAGAACAAGGTGGTCCAGGTCAGAACAGACTACACCACCACCATGTGGTACATCAACAAGCAGAGAGGCACTCGGTCTACGGCCTTGTGCACAGAAGCAATGAAGTTGTGGTCCCGGGCCTATTCCCTGCAAACCTCTCTGATAGCAGTTCACCTCTCAGGGAAAGACAATGTCCTAGCAGATGCTCTGAGCAGAATATCCCAGGGCCATCACGAATGGACTCTAGTTCTGAAAGTGATTTTCTCGAGATAGGGCAATCCAGAGATAGATCTTTTTGCAGCCCCAGACAATCACCAACTTCCTCTCTTTTGTTGCAGACCCCCAGTCCTGGGCTCAGTCCCCCTGGATGCTCTGATTCGGAATTGGGAAGGGAATTTTCTGTATGCTTCCCCCCCCTTCCCTCTCCCGTTCAAAGTGTTAGTCATGATAAGGTCACAGCCATGCAAATTGATTCTGATTGCTCCAGACTGGGCCAGACAGCCCTGGTATCCCCTGTTGCTTTTCCTAGCAGTCCACCTTCCCCTGTCTCTTCCCAGGAATTACAACCTGTTGACATCCTCTCAGGGGAGGATTTGGTACCCGAATCTTCGGTCTCTCAATCTCAAGGCATGGCTCCTGACGAGTTAGTTTGCAGATCTGCATCTTTCCCAAGGGGTTCTGGATATCCTTAAGGCTTCTCGAAAGCCTTCCACCAGAAAGACTTACAACTCCAAATGGAAAAGATTCAGCATTTGGTGTTCTAAGAAAAATATTTCTCCAGACTCTGCTGAGTTGCCTACGGTTCTGGATTATATGGTCCATCTTAATGGCCTAGGCCTCAGGCCAGCTACCCTTAAAGTACATTTGGCAGCTGTTTCTGCTTTCTTGTCAGTAGGCAAGCCTCGTCTCTATCATCCCATCCTGTGTTTTGTAAGTTTTTCAGGGATTGCTTCACACCAGTCCCCTTTAGGGATCCTGCTCCTGCTTGGGACCTTAATGTTTGTATTGCTCAGCTTATGCAACCCCCCTTTGAGCCTTTGTCCTCTGCAGAGCTTAAGTACTAGACTTGGAAAACTGTGTTTTTGGTGGCCATTACTTCTGCGAGACGTATCAGTGAATTGAAAGCCCTGTCAGTGGAACCTGATTTCATCTCTTTCCATAGAGATAAAGTGGTCCTAAGAACTAACAGGAAGTTTTTGCCTAAAGTGGTTTCAGATTTCCACCTCAACCAGTCTATATCTCTCCCTGTTTTCTTCACTGACCATTCCTCCTCTGGAGAGAAGAGGCTACACAGCTTAGATGTTAAAAGCGCCCTGAGCTACTACATAGACTGTACCAAGGGTCACAGGTTTGAACCCCTCCAGTTGTTCCTCACATATGGAGAGGTTGGTAAGGGAAAACCTGCCACTAAGAGATCTATTGTCAGGTGGATTGTTTCTTTTATACAGTTCTGCTATGAAAAACCTGGGTAGAACTCCACCCTCAGGCCTGAGGGCTCATTCCACTAGAGGTACAGCTGCTTCCCTGGCTGCTAACAGGGATATTCCTCTCTTAGAAATTTGTCAAGCAGCCACTTGGAAAACAGTCCATACATTCACCAAGCATTACTCTCTGGATATCCAGGCTAGGAGTGATGCTTGGTTTGGCACAGCAGTACTTCAGAGCCTGTTTCAAAGTAGGTTCTGTCCTCCTCCATTGAGGTACTGCTGGTAGTCTGCATATGTCAGAATACAGCAAGACTTCATGTTGTTTGAAGAAAAATTACTCACCTTAGTAATATTGTTTCTTCTAATGGAGTCTACATTTCTGACCTTCCCCGCCTCCCTCTCAGAACCTGTTTTGGATGTGGTAAGAGGAGCAGTGTTGGCACCTGGGTGTCCTTTTTCACCCTCTTTAGTTTGGGTGAGTGATTGTGTTTTGGATGTGTTTTGTTTTTGGGTTTCCTGACTTGAGTGTTCTTTTTCAAACCAAAAACTCTTTTATATAGATGTAGTTGCCAGTTGGCTAGTACTGAGTTTTACAGTTTCCACACAGAACTTCTAGTGAGTATTGCTCATAAAGATCTGATGGTTGGAGTTTAAACAACAGCAGACAGGGGCTTCAACTGAGCTTGCGGTGAACATTCCATGCTGGCCATGGAAAGTTTAACTCTTTGTTCTCTGGGGCAGTTGAAAGGCAGGACCTAACTGCATATGTCAGAATACATCAAGACTCCATAAGAAGAAACAACACTGCTAAGGTGAGTAATTTTTTCATTTGTCTCTTCTCAGTGATAAAGTGGTACTCAGAACAAATAGAAAATTCCTCCCCAAGGTGGTGTCAGATTTTCATTTGAATCAGTCTGTTACACTACCAGTGTTTTGCACTGAGCATTCTACCTCAGGTGAGCAGATGTAAAGAGAGCTCTGAGCTATTACATATGTAACCCCCTACAAATGGGGGTTCCCAAAAAGTCTTCCTTGAGCTTGCCTAAGTGGTCACTGCCAGGCTGGTGTCCTGCGTTTTAGCAGTTTAAATGTGACTTCCAGAGCCTGTATATCCTCTGTGTACTGTCTCTTTAAGAGCTGCCTGTTGCAGCTTTAGTAATCATTTAGAGTGATAATGGTAATGTAGTTTGTCTAATCTGCTTTCTTTGTAGCAAGCACTGTTTTGTTTGTCTCCACTATGTTTGTCCTGGACTGCAAATTGGACCAAACAGTACTGGTGGGACCTAAATTGTAGCCGGACTACAGGAGCTGTCTGAATTCAAAATCTGTAGGAACCTTAGTTTGGAGCTTTTTGTGCCTTTTTTGCAACTGAAGGGGGAGCTCTTGCTTTGACTGACAGCCAAATCATCCAACCAAATCTTTTGGATCTTTGGGAAGTCCCAGGCTGCTTGCAGTTTTCAGTTAGATCTAAGCTGGTAGCTGAACAAGAAGGAGCTGAAGGATTCTGAGCAGCAGTCCTGAGTGGATTCGCATGGGAGAACTCTGAAAAGGCTACGTTTTTGGCCTGCATGTCGGTGTGCTGCTCCTGAGAGGGAGAGAAGAGAATTATTTTGGACTAAATCCAAGTTTGTGTGACTAAAGTAAGCTACTGAAGTGGGCCAGGCTCAGCCTGAAGAAAACCGAAGATTTTGCTGAATGTGATCAGCCTGTCAGGAGTTCCAGCTACCCCTAAGCTCCTGGTGTGTGCAGAGACTTTGCGATTGTGACCGGGGAGCGCTCTGCCTAGTACAGTAAAATTCTCTTACATGTAAATGTGCTATGAGCTGCAAGTGGGTCATGAGTTAGTCCCCCACTGTGTGAACTGTGTTCTGCTTGCTGGAAGCTGTATCCAGCCCAAAACGGACTTCATTTGAATTTGTCTTCATGCGGTCTGGGCCTTGCCAGACTGGCCCAGCCAGACTACCAACTGCACAGAGAAGCCATCGACGAGAGACCTGCTTGGGGATCAGCGCCCTGCTTCACGCCTCTGCGACTTGTGTGGGCCCTGCTTCTCCTGGCATTCCAGATCAACCACCTGCAGTCTTGATTTTCATCCAGCCTGTGTCCAGTCTTGGGTATCGTGAGTAAATACCAGTGTAGCTCCCTGCAACAACAGCTTAATCTGAGTGTGTTATCTGATTGTCTTGTTTCGTTTCCTTTTCGAACTGAGCTCTCTGGCTCTGGATTTCAAATATTGTGTACTATGCATGTTGTGTTTTCCATCACAGGGCCCCAACCAGCTGAGACGCCGGCCAACCCCGGGCAACATTCCTGGCTAGCCCATCTCTATTCTCCACCTGGGTATCCAAAGGTGTGACTGTGTGGGGGAACTCAAAGTGCATGCATAACTGCTTGATTGATATAACCTTGAAGCTGATTAACCTAATTTTGCCTCTCCCTTGTTCAAGTCCCCTGAATAAATCAGATCTAACTTTTTCTGCATGTAATCTGACTATGGTTCCAGTTTGTGCTCAAAGTACTGTACTGTTGCTAGCCTATTTGCAGTGCATAACCTTGTTTTCAAACACCATGAAGTCTTGCTGTAATTAGGACTATAGCAGTCAGCCTCAGCCTCTGAACTGCCCCGGAGAGGAAAGGGTTAACTCCAGAGAAGTCTGGAGTTCCACAGCGCCAGGCGCTGTTCAAAGCTTATCTGTGCAGTTTGAAGTCAAACTGCCAGATTCTTTACTCCGCTTCACTGAACAGTCGCCCGAGATCAGCTCCTTCAGCTCGGTTCACTCGCGGTTTTCGGTCGGTTCTTGGTTCAAAAACCGGCAAAGATCTCAAAATTACCGCGGTTTTGACCGCTCTATCTGGTAACCGTAGGTAAACGAAAATTTGGTCTGTGTGGAAATAATTATCGGTTCAGTCTGAACCGATCGTTTCTTATATTTTGGTGAATTTTTAGGCGTGAGGTACCGGTTCTTATCGGTTCTAAAAACCTCGTTTTAATCGGGTTTTCAATACCGTGACACGGTTAGGAACCGATAAGGGTGTCTTGCTCTGGCGGCCTGAAGAAAAGGGCAAGTTTTGCTTAGGCTGGCACTATGTCTGAGAAACCCAAAAGAAAACTGGCCCACGGGTTTCAACATCTGTATGTTGTAGGAAGCCTTGCCAAGGCTGGACCCACACACCACTTGTGTTTATTGTCTGGGGCTGACCACCTCCTTTCAGACTGCCAGATATGTAAAAATTTCCCTGCAGCCACCCTGGAGAAGAGATTGGGCGGCTCAGGGGCGAGGAGGCCAAAAGTCCGCTGACCCGGATGGCCAGCCCAGTCCAGTACCCACTGGACCAGAGAGTGCCCTCTGACCAGGCGTTACTTCCTCGAAGAGAAAGGCTGGTTCAGAGGAACCAGCACCAGCAAAAAGACAAAGAAATCAGCAGGTTTGGAGTCTAAGATAGTTTCTCCAACTGTTGCAGAAATAGCAAAGCCATACAGATTGTTCAGTCTTTGTCTCAGGGACTTGGAGAGCCTCCACAAGTGGCAGAGGGGTGGCTCGTCCAGGTCAGGGTTCAAGATTATGTTATTGAGGAGTTTTATGAACCACAGGAGGGGAGGAGGAATTTGATCAGTGCATTTGTGACTGGGAAGGTCTGGGCGTGCCCATTGAACGGACATTTCTCCAGACAGACCCTTAGAGTCTCCCCTCTGTTGTCTGAGTCCCTTCTCATTTTGTGTTTTATAAAGGTGGCAGAAACCTCCAGCTCCCTTTAGAGGAGGCTGTGGATGAGCAAGAGGAGCCTGATTTTGTTGAAATGATAGATATTCCAGAGTCTAGAAGGTTGTCTATTCCTTTGCATAAATCATTTAGGAAGCAAACAACAAAGATTTTAAAAATCCTCATTCTGTCCCTCCTGTAGACAAAAAATGGACAGAAGGTATACTTTATCAGCCCAGATACAGACTTCCTCATTGAGCAGTGTAGTCATGTAGGTGTTGTTCAAGCTGCAGCCTGTGACAAGGCTAATATTCCTTGGCATCACATCCCCTGACAAAGATTCCAGGAAGATTGATACCATGGCAAAAAAGCAATATATGGCAGCTTCTTTGGGACTCAGGCAGGCTAATTACATGGCTTATGTGGCTGAGATATCGAAGTCTAGATGGGACACTATTTTGCAGTTAGCCAAGCAGGCCCAGGGTCAGCTGGCTAGTGAGTTGGAACAGGTGGCTGCTGATGGCATTGAGGCCTCTAAAGTTCAATTTCATACTGCTGTTGATGTTAATGATGTTTCTTCTAGGGTCATGGCCACTTCTGTAGCTCTCCGTAGGTTGGCATGGCTCAGATGCACTAATTTGTCCCAAGACACTCAGGCAAAGGCTATGGATTTCCCTGTAGTAGTAACTCTCTGTTTGGTGATCAGACAGAAAATTACATGAAAACAATGGATGAATACAGAACTACCTACAAAGTGCCCAAGCTAAAGAGAGCATGCCTCCCCAAGGCATGCCCCCAGGGGTGAGGGGTAGGCCTTACCACAGGCCTTTTATCAAACAAAGCCTCTTCAGCCTTGTTCAGAGGGTTTCTTCAGAAGCAGGGGCAGGCGGGGCTCAGGCAGACCGTCCCTTCTTCTCAGCCAAAACAGCTGCCAAGCAGGCACCTGATGGGGTGCCCGAGGGCGAATCTCCTGTACCGGTGGGGGCAGGTTGGCTTATTTCAGCCAGAACTGGTTGTCCTAACCCCGGACAAGTGGGTTCTGGAGGTGGTAGCAAGGTCTGGTCCTCAGTTTCAAACAGTTCCCAAAGATGAGGCCAGACATTTCCCACCTGCAGATCCTTTGAAGCCCTTGCTTTGGAAACAGAGGTTTCTTCTCTGCTGGGATGCAAAGCAGTAGAGAGGGTTCCTTGCCATCAGGGCAAGGGTCTTTATTCAAGGTATTTCTTACCCCAAAAAGACAGGAGAATGGCGGCCCATCTTAGATTTAAGGTTCCTGAACAAGCATCTTCTGAAACCAAAGTTCAAAATGTTAACTCTGGCAATGATTTTGCCCTCCTGAGACCAGGAGACTGGCTAGCTTCCTTGGACCTCAGGGCCCTATTTTCATTTCTTGATCAGGCCTTCTCACAGAAAGTACCTCAGTTCGAACTACCTTCTGGCCACTATCAGTTCAGAGCAATGCCTCTGCCTTACCTCTGCCCCAAGGGTTTTCACAAAATGTCTGGCTGTGGTAGTGGCTCATCTGAGAAGGCAAGGGTGGCTGTTTTCCCTACCTGGACGACTGGCTCATAGTGGGTCAGTCTCCAGATCACGTAAAATCTCACTTGTTGGTCACCCAGCAGCTTCTCACCTCTCTGGGATTCCTGTTGAATCTTCCAAAGTCAGTTCTCGAACCAGTTCAGGTACTAACTTTCATAGGTGCAGAGTTGAACACAAAGTCTGCCAGGGCATATCTCCCCTCCGAGAGAGTGGACAGACTCATTGCCCTGGCATCTTCCTTCACCATGCGGGTCTCTCGGCCAGCAAGGCACTTTTGCAACTCCTAGGACACATGGCTGCGTCCACAGCTGTCGTGCAGGGAGCAAGATTCCAGATGAGAGACATCCAATTCCACCTGAGATCTTTTGGTTCCAAAGAAGGACCCCTCACCAAATGGTCCAGTGACAAGATCTCTGATCCTGGCCCTTCAGTGGTGGCAGGACCAGAGCAATCTAACTCAAGGGGTCCCCTTCTTACCCATTCCTCACTCCCTCACACTTACCACAGATGCCTCCCTCCTAGGATGGGGGCTCACTGGCGACCTTTCCACTCAGGAGTGTGGTCTCCTCAGGAATCTCTGCTCCACATCAACCTTCTGGAGCTCAGGGCTGTCCTCTTAGCTCTCCAGGCCTTTTCAGCTTCTGTCAGAACAAGGTAGTTCAAGTCAGGACAGACAATACCACAACAATGTGGTACATCAACAAGCAAGGGGCACTCGGTCTTCTGCCTTGTGCACGAGCAATGAAGCTGTGGTCTCTGGCTTACTCCTGAATACCTCCCTGATAGCAGTTCACCTTCCAGGGAAGGACAATGTCCTAGCGGATGCCCTCAGCAGGTTTCTCAGGGCCACCACAGATGGGCCCTGAACCCTCTAGTGCTGGGTCAGTCTTTTGCCAGATGGGGCACCCTCAGATAGATCTTTCGCAGCCCCAGACAACCACCAACTTCCTCTGTTTTGTTGCAGACCTCCAGTGTTGGGATCAGTCCCACTGGACGCCTTTCAGTTGGATTGGGAGGGGAAATATCTATATGCCTTCCCTCCCTTCCCTCTCCTTTTCAGGGTACTAGTGAGGATCAGAACTCAGTCCTGCAAGGTGATTCTGATTGCTCCAGATTGGGCCAGACAGCCCTGGTACCCTCTCCTTCTGTCCCTGATTGTCCACCCTCCCCTGAGCTTGCCCAGGACCCACGACCTGTTGACCTGTGCACAAGGGAGAGTGTGGTATCCGAACCTCAGTTCCCTCCACCTCAAGGCTTGGTTCTTGAGGAGCTAGGTCGCTGATCTACACCTCTCTCAAGGTGTCTTGGATATTTTGAAGGCGTAGGAGGCCTTCTACTAGGGCCACCTATAATTCTAAGTGGAAGAGGTTTTCCATTTGGTGCTCTGGGAAGCAAATCTCCCCAGAATCTGCTGATTTGACTGTTTTATTGGACTATCTGGTCCACTTAAATTCTCTAGGCCTTAAGCCACTACCTTAAGGGTTCATCTGGCAGCAGTCTCGCTTATGTGTCAGCAGGTAAACCTGCTTCCATCTCTTCTCACCCTGTAATTTCCAAATTTTTTAAGGGTTACTTCACACTAACCCTCCTTTTAGGAACCAGTTCCTGTTTGGGACCTGAATGTTTGCATTGCTCAGCTAATGCAACCCCCTTGAGCCCCTGTCTTTGGCAGACCTCAAGTTTTGACTTGGAAGACTGTTTTCTAGTGGCCATCACTTCTGCTAGGCAGTATAAGTGAGATGCAAGCCTTGTCAGTGGAAGAAGATTTCATTTCTTTTCATGGGAAAAGGTAGTCCTTAGGACTAATAGAAGGTTTTACCAAAGGTGGTCTCAGATTTTCATCTCAACCAATCCATCTCTCTCCCAGTATTTTCACTGAGCATTCCTCTTCAGGGAGGAGATTGCACAGTCTGGGCGTCAAAGAGCTCTAAGCTACTATTTGGAGCACCAAGGGTCATAGGTTTGAATCCTCCAGCTCTTCCTTACCTATGGGGAAGTCGGCAAAGGAGACCTGCCACTAAGAGAACAATTGCAAGGTGGATTGTCTCTTGTATCAATTCTGTTACCAAAACTGGTAAGAGCCCCCTCAGGATTGAGGGCTCATTCTACCAGAGGTACAGCTGCATCTCTAGCGGCTGCTAGAGATATTCCCATTTGGAGATCTGTCAAGCTGCTACCTGGAAAACAGTTCACACCTTTACAAACATTACTCCTTGGATGTTCAATCCAGGAGGATGCCCGTTTTAGCACAGCTGTGCTTCAGAGCCTATTTCCAAGTAGGTTCTGACCCTCCTCCATGGAGGTACTGCTGTGTAATCTGCTATAGTCTAATTACAGCAAGACTTCATGGTGTTTGAAGAAAATTACTCACCTTAGTAATTGCTTTTCTTCTCATGGAGTCTTGCTGTAATAGGACAACCCTCCCTCCTACCCATCAGAACTCCTCCTTGGGTATGGGGTTGGCAAATTAGTGCAAGCACTGTGTCCATCCTTTTTCTTGCTTATTGGGTTTAGGGAACTAGGTAATTCTGTTGTTCGTTGAGTGGTAGGTGGCCCCTCCTGGACTTGAGTCTTTTTGGAGAGAGGGTCTGTTAATGCTTCTTTTCAGTGATGCTAACAATATTTAATAATTTTGTTGCTATTCTGTGATTGTTGTGTGTTTTGTGGTTCTACTACTGGTAGGTAGCCAATGGCTAGTGTAGGGTTTTCCACACAGACTTGCTATATTAGTTTAGCTTCAGAAAGAATCTGGCGGTTTGACTTCAAACTGCACAGATGAAACTTTGAACAAGCCCTCGCTGTGGAACTCGAACTTCTCTGGAGTTAACCCTTTCCTCTCCGGGGAAGTTCAGAGGCTGAGGCTGACTGCTATAGTCCTAACACAGCAAGACTCCATGAGAAGAAAAGCAATTACTAAGGTGAGTAATTTTTTCTTATAGGGGTCCCCAGGGTACAGCCAGAGGAACCCGCCCTGGTGGTAAGTGCAAACAGTGTGGGTACTTGTGTGGTGTACCAGGGGTATTGTAAAAGTGATTATTGTACAGTGTTCAGTCCACTAGAGGGGAATGAGGGGGGTTACAGTGTCCCGGAGGGCTGTGTCCAGGTTAGCTTGACCATAACCAACCCTGATCTCTGGGTGGAGGCACCCATTTCAGAACTCAGGCCCCTTAACCTGCTACTAGCCAAGCAGGCAGGGGTAGTAGCTCTTGAGATAGCACCACCTAGGGGTTACATCTTGGAGGCTCACTGCTGGGATTTTGCATCTTCTAGTGGTCAAATCTGTGAATTGCTGTTAAAAATAAATGGCTACCCCAACAGAAGTGGCTGTACACCAGTTGGTGGGGTGGTGTACTGGGCAGGAGATCGACCCCCAAAATGCTATACTTACACTGGATATTCCCCTGGGTACCAATAAGGACACTGTAGATAAGTACTTTCCAAGGCTGAATGTTTACAAAACCCTGTGGTGTTGAGTCGACAGGCTAATCTGCTCGCCCAAAGTTTCATGGCGTTAGTAGAGTGTAAGGACCCAGTAGACAGTTCCAGAGTGCCATGGACTATCACCCCCGAAGGAGCCCTCACTGCCTGGAGAGTGATAACTAAACACAGTAAAGACCCCGGGGAGAATGAGCCCCCCCCCCACTATTTGAGACCTTTGAGGAGAAATTTGCTATAGTTGTTGCTGGAGGAAGGGAAAACTGTGGAGGACTTAAAGAAACTATTTATGCCACCTGGGGGTGTTCCTCCCCCAACACGCCCTCCCACTCCAGCACCTGTTATTGACCCTCCTTTTGTGCCCATGCCAATGATGGCTCCTATGTCTGTACCTGCCATTAGTCATGACTCTTACCGAAGGTTGAGAATCTTCTCAGGCACCCTCCCCACTCCCCAAGGGGATGATGATTGGGAGACCTGGATAGATTGTGTTGCCCCTTTGGTACCTGAATGGCAGTGTGCGGAGGCTGAGAAATGGAAAAGGATCATAGAAAGTTTGAGAGGTCCCACTAGAGGCCATAACATTTCTGAGGTCCACAAACCTGATGCATCTGCCCAGAAGTACCTATCTGCACTCGAAGGCAATTTTGGGAGCATTGAGTCAGGGGAGAACTTGATGTGGAAATTTCAAGGTACAATACAATTGCCAGGGGAAAGTTTGTCTGCATATGTTACTCGTCTGGAAAGAGCGCTGCAGAATGCTTACTGAAAAGGTGGGGTAGCCGCCAGTGACTTAAACCATGTGAGGTTGGGGCAATAATGCAACATGCAAAGCATCCTAAATTGCATCTCCTTCAATTAAGGCTCCAAGATAGAAGGGGTGACCCATCGGACTATTGTGACTTGATAAAAGAACTCTGGGAGGTTGAAGATGAAGAGTGGGATTGTAATTCTAGGGTGAGTGCTGCCCAAGTGATCACGGCATCGGAAGGCCCTTCCGAAGTGGGGACCAATGAGGATGTGCTGCCATGGGATGAACCGCTGAGGGAGTTCAGGAAAACAAAATCAGTCTCTTTATGAAGGCCGCTCCTGCAAGTACAGGCACCGACCCTTATCCAACTGCATCTGCTATGGGGTTGGGGGTGTCCACCCAGGCATCTCCTGCTGACAGCAGCTCGAAACTCGATGTCTTGACTATGAGGTAAGAGAATTGATGAGATGTCTCCTAATGTTCACCACACAGCAGTCAGAGATGCACCAAGGTTTTCAGTTGGTAGTACCACGCCCCAACTCCCAGTGTGATGCCTCTGCCACCCCAAATCCCAGAAAACATATTTTGCCATAATTGTGGGAAGGATGGGCACATGAAGAGAGAATGCCGGTCCACAGAAGACCTAGATAAAGTTGTATACAGGCTTGAAGGAGAGCTTCGGAGAACAAATCAGCAGTCGAGGGTGCCAAAATGACCACAGTGAGGTTCAGAAGAAGTAACTCAAATCCCTATGTGGCTAAATCATCTGTCAGGCCCTGCTGCTGTCCCTCAGACTGGTCCAAAATGGTGGGCCCTTCAATGGAGACTACCATGGCTGTGAATATAGTATTCCTGCTCGGGGCTGTGCTGGACAGTGGGTCGCAAGTGACCATTGTATTTAAGGACTGGTATGACAAACACTTATCTGCTGTGCCCTTACAATCCCTGGAAGGCCTACGTGTGTTGGGGGCTGAGCGACAAGTCTTATCCCTACCTAGGATATGTCCGCCTCTGGTTGTCATTTCCTGCAGTTGTAACTGGTGTAAAGGAGCAAGTCGAGACAATGGCCTTAGTGTGCCCCCTTTCTGGATTGTATGATGGGGTTCCCCTGTTAATTGGGACCAATGCCCATATGTTTGGGAGACTGGCACAACTCTGACGCGAGAAACAAGGGCGATGGACTGGGAGAGCCCTAAGAATTCGCACTCTGATCAAGAGGGCCTATGATTTGCAACAGAACCCCAAGGGAGTGGACCAGGATGAACCGGTAGGGGTCATGTGGAAGAAGGATCCCGATTCAATGGTACTAGCTAGCGCCCAGTGTACCGTTCATGGGGAGGTCCGCCTCCTCAAAGATGTCAAGAACAAAATACTGATGTTGGACGTGCCAGGCAATGGAAAATTTCCAGAAGGATTATTAGTTAAGTCCAGCATCTTGCCAGCTTGCGCTCATGCCTATGCACGACGAGTGATGGTCCAGATTCATAATGTGTCAGATCGGGAGATCCGGGTGAACAGAGGATGCACCCTAACTACGGTACACTGCGCAGACACTGCAGTGTTGCCCAGCAACAAGCCCCTTGGCAAGACAGATAGAGTGACTCCCAACTTGTTTGATTTTGGTGAATCCCTGTTACCAGCTGAATGGAAAACTAGAATTAGCCAGAAACTTGCCCAGAGCGATCTAGTGTTTTCATTGAAGGAATGGGACGCGGGATGTGTCCAGGGTGCGGAGCATCACATACGCCTACACGATGAACGGCTATTTCGAGAGAGATCTTGACGCCTAGCCCCTGCAGACATAGACGATGTGAGAAGACACTTGCTGGAAATGCTTACGGCTGGTGTGATACAAGAATCCAGGAGCTCATATGCTTCTCCCATTGTGGTTGTGTGTAAGAAGAATGGAACAGTACGCATGTGTGTGGATTATCGGACCCTCAACAGGCGGACCATCCCAGATCAATACACCATGCCCTGTATACAAGATGCTCTGGATTGTTTCAGTGGGAGCAAATGGTTTTCGGTGTTGGATTTTCGCAGTGGATATTACCAGATTCCAGTGGCTCCGGAGGAACGTGAGAAGACAGCCTTCATCTGTCCTTTGGGGTTTTACGAATTCCTGAGAATGCCACAGGGGATATCGGGTGCCCCAGCCACTTTCCAGCGACTGATGGAATGAGCGGTGGGAGACATGAATTTGCTGGAATGCCTGGTGTACTTGGATGATGTCATTGTGTTTGGGAGCATGAGAGTCGACTGTTCAAAGTACTAGACCGACTGGAAGATTTTGGCCTCAAGCTGTCTATTGACAAGTGCCAGTTTTTCCAAACCTCTGTGAAGTATGTGGGGCACATAGTGTCTACAGAGGGGATAGAGACTGACCCTAGTAAAGATGAAGCCTTGACTACTTGGCCTCAGACCCACAATTTGAAAGAACTACAACGTTTCCTGGGATTCTGTGGCTACTACCGCTGGTTCATAAAGGACTATTCCAAAGTGATTTGGCCACTCTTGAATCTTACCCAGGGTTACCCTCCTACCAATCGGAAATATAAAAAAGGGTCCGTTAAAGAACCAGATAAAGCATATTTCCGCACAGGTGAACTTTTTGGGTCCCGTTGCACTCCTGACTGTGAAGCAGCTTTCCACGAAGTCATATACCAGCTCACCCACACCCTCATCCTCGCTTATGCTGATCCCACCAAACCCTATGTGCTGCATACTGACGCTAGTCTGCAGGGTCTAGGAGCTGTACTGTATCAAGACCATGAGGATGGTTTGAGACCAGTGGCATTCGCCAGCAGGAGCTTGGCCACGTCACAGCAAAACTACCCTGTGCACAGATTGGGAGTTCCTTGCGTTAAAATGGGCCATTGTTGACCAGTTTCATGATTACCTTTATGGGGCAAAAATATTGGTGAGGACTGACAATAACCCATTGACCTATGTACAGACTTCAGCTAAGTTAGACGCCACGGGGCACCGGTGGCTTTCTGCATTGTCAACATATGATTATGCTGACGTATACAGACCTGGCCTGAATCATATTGATGCTGACTCCCTATCCCGGAGGCCAATTTCCAAGAGCAACTGGGTCAGGCTTTCTGAACCTGACATCTAAGCATTGTGCCAAAAGTTTGATAGAAATGAACAGATGTCTACGGACACAGCGGACTGCTTAGTAGATTGCTTGGGCCCCTCTGACACCTGCATACCGGCTGCATATTGCCGCTTCTCTGCTCTAGACATTAGTGCACTACCTCAGTTTGACAGTGACAGCATTCAATGGGATCAATCCTGAGATCCTATGATTCAGCCAGCACTTGACGCCCTTCGTGCAGGAAAAGATGTGTCCAAGTTGCGTTCCTCTGATCTGTGAACTGCTTTATTGTTTAAAGAAGGCCCCAGGTTGAAGCTGCTTAATCATTTGTTGTATAGAGAGACTGTAGATCGAGGTGGCTAAATAGACGAGCAACAATTGGTCCTGCCCACAGCCTTCAAAGATTTGGTACTGAGGTCCCTCCACAATCATATGGGCCACCTCGGTATCGACCAGACCCTTGACCTAGTACGATCTCGATTCTGCTGGCCCAAGATGGAGGCTGATGTTGAGCACCATGTAAGGACTTGTAGTCGCTGCCTGCAGAGATAAGCCCTGCCTTAGAGGGGCTGCCCCCGTTATCAACATTACTACCAGCACCCCAGTGGAACTAGTTTGCATAGACTTCTTGAGTTTAGAGCCTGATCAGCGAAACATTGTCAATGTGTTAGTGGTTACGGACCATTTCACACAGTATGCACAAGCTTTTCCCACCAAAGATCAAAAAGCATCTACCATGGCCAAGGTGCTAGTGGAAAATTTCTTCGTCCACTATGATGCCACCCTGGTGAATTCACTCTGATCAGGGCCGGGACTTTGAGAGTCTGCTAATCAAAGAAATGCTCTCTCTGTGGGGGGGGGGGGAGTGAAAGTCAAGAACCATCCCTTATCACCCGCAGGAGGATCCTCAACCAGAATGTTTTAACCGCACCCTGCTAGACATGCTATGCACCCTCCACCCAAAAGATGAGCATAAATGGAGCCAGCAGATTAGCACCTTGGTACACACGCATACAGTTGCACGAAGAATGATGCTATCGGGTTCTCTTCCTACCGCCTCATGTTCGGGAGTGGCCTGGCTGCCTGTTGATGTCTGTTTTGGGGTTTCTCCCGATGGGGTCTGAGCCGAAGATTACCTGCAATATGTACAAAAACTGAAAGCTCAATTGAACCATGCCTATCAACTGGCCCAGACAATGGCCGCCAAAAGAAATCTAGCTAACAAGGAGAGACAGAATAGAAAAGTAATGGCTCAAGAGCTTAGGCCTGGAGACCGTGTGTTGTTGCGAAATTTAGGATTGCATGGTAAACACAAAATTGCTGATCGATGGCATCATCCTCCCCATGTTATAGTTGGAAAGTTGGATGATTTGCCAATGTAAAAAGTGCACACAGAGAATAACTTCAAAGCTGTCAAGACCATGCACCGTAACCACTTGCTACCTATTGGTCAAGTTATAATTGAGGCTGAACCCACCGAGATTGATTCCCCTGGACCAGTGACTCATGCTGCTGCAAGAAAGAAACAGAGTCAGCCTGCCTCCTTGGTTGCCAATTTAAGACTTCCCCCGCAGCAGGCCCAAAATGATAGTGACTGCCAGTCTAACTCAGATGACAATGAGTGTGATAATGCCTATTACCCCTCATATGAACTGAGTCAGTTGTTTCATGGAAATCCTGTGTTGAATTATGGGATGAAGCTGGGCCTTCTGGACTGCCTAACGCCCTGGCATCATCCATGGAGCCAATGCTCCCTGAGGGTGAAGTGCAAAGTATCACGTCTGAGGATGCTGAGTCTTTATGTATTGTGGAACTGTATGATTTCCTGAAGGAGAGGCTGACGGTATGAGACTTTCTGGTGACATGCCAGAACTTGAGGAACACTATGAGAGTGCTGACAACCCCCCTTCAGTGCCAAAGTGTCTTCAAAATGAGCCAGGTGTTGTAGAAACAGAGACTACAGTGCAAGGGGCTGACAGTGCTCCCAGCTTGGACATTCCCCTTCATGCAGAGGCACCCCTCACAAGTGATGAAAGCTCCAAGACCATTGCTGAAAGTACAGAGACTGTGGTTGTTCACCCCAGAAAGATTGGCCGAGTTGTCAAGCCAGTGGTGCGCTTCAGTTATGATTCCCCCAGGAGGCCAGTAGATTTGCCTCTCAATGTTGTCCACAAAGGTGTTTATGTCTCTCAGAGCTCACTGCCCAAACTGAGCTTGACGGCCCATTCCAGGTTACTTGTTGTGCCTTCTGACCATGGTGCCCCTGCCCCATCCAGCCCCAAGTTAGCTGATAGGGAAGGGCCCCCTCTTGCATTGCTTAGAGTACGAGAAGTTATTACATGATTCTGTATAGTAATGTTCAATTTAGCTGTGTAAAATATGCATAATGTATTGTCAGAATGGAAATGATATAGTGGAGTACACTGAAATGTATAGTAAAGTGACAAGTTATGCCAATTGATGAATCAGATAGTACTTTTATAGCATGCTAATGGTATAAATGTCTTGTATATGTTGCATGTTCAATGTTATGATAGTACAGACTTGACGCGGAGCGGACGCCAAGTTTTCCCAGGCTGGGAAGGGTGTAACCCCCCTACAAATGGGGGTTCCCAAAAAGTCTAACTTGAGCTTGCCTAAATGCTCACTGCCAGGATGGTGTCCTGCATTTTAGCAGTTTAAATGTGATTACCAGAGCCTGTATAGCCTCTGTGTACTATCTCTTTAAGAGCTGCCTATTGCAGCTTAAGTAATCTGAGAGGAAGTTCTGTTGAAAGATGTAACTATTTACTGAAAATCATTTAGAGTGATAATGATAATGTAGTTTGTCTAACCTGCTTTCTTTATAGCAAGGACTGTTTTGTTTGTCTCCACTATGTTGGTCCTGGACTGCAGATTGGACCAAACAGTACTGGTGGGACCTAAAATGTAGCCGGACTACAGGAGCTGTCTGAATTCAAAATCTGTAGGAATTTTAGTTTGGAGCTTTTTGTGCCTTTTTTGCAACTGAAGGAGGAGCTCTTGCTTTGACTGATAGCCAACCAAATCTTTTGGATCTTGGGGAAGTCCCGGGCTGTTTGCAGTTTTCAGTTAGATCTAAGCTGGAAGCTGAACAAGAAGGAGCTGAAGGATTCTGAGCAGCAATCCTGAGTGGATTTTCATGGGAGAACTTTAAAAAGGCTAATGTTTTGGCCTGCATGTCGGTGTGCTGCTCCTGAGAGGGAGAGAAGAGAATTATTTTGGACTAAATCCAAGTTTGTGTGACTAAAGTAAGCTACTGAAGTGGGCCAGGCACAACCTGAAGATTTTGCTGAATGCGATCGGCCTGTCAGGAGTTCCAGCTACCCCTAAACTCCCGGTTTGTGCAGAGACTTTGCGATTGTGACAGGGGAGCACTCTGCCTAGTACAGTAGAATTCCCTTACATGTAAATGTGCTATGAGCTGCTAGTGGGTCGTGAGTTAGTCCCCACTGTGTGAACTATGTTCTGCCTGTTGGAAGCTGTATCCAGCCCAAAATGGACTGCATCCAAATTTGTCTTCATGCAGTCTGGGCCTTGCCAGACTGGCCCAGCCAGACTACCGACTGCACAGAGAAGCCATCGACGAGAGACCTGCTTGGGGATCAGGCCTCTGCTCCACGCTTGAACAGGACCGACGCCTCTGCGACTCGTGTGGGCCCTGCTTCTCCTGGCATTCCAGATCAACCACCTGCAGTCTCAATTTTCGTCCAGCCTGTGTCCAGTCTTGGGTATCATGAGTAAATACCAGGGTAGCTCCCTGCAACAACAGCTTAATCTGAGTGTGTCATCTGATTGTCTTCTTGCTTCGTTTCCTTTACGAACTGAGCCCTCTGGCTCCAGATTACAAATATTGTGTACTGTGCATGTTGTGTTTTCCATCACAGGGCCCCAACCAGCTGCGACGCCGGCCAACCCCGGGCAACAGTCCTGGCTAGCCCATCTCTTCTCCACCTTGGTACCCAAAGGTGTGACTGTGTGGGGGGGGACTCAAAGCGCGTGCATAACTGCTT
This sequence comes from Neoceratodus forsteri, assembly GCA_016271365.2. Classification (NCBI taxonomy): domain Eukaryota; kingdom Metazoa; phylum Chordata; order Ceratodontiformes; family Ceratodontidae; genus Neoceratodus; species Neoceratodus forsteri. The sequence goes on along the minus strand of CM028130.1, from coordinate 480,729,533 downwards.
GATTGATAAAACCTTTAAGCTAATTAATCTGATTTTGCCCCTTCCTTGTTCAAGTCCCCTAAATAAATCAGATCTAACTTTTTCTGCATGTAATCTGACTGTGGTTCTAGTTTATGCTCAAAGTACTGTACTGTTGCTATTTGCAGTGCATAACCTTGTTTTACAGGGGTCCCCAGGGTCAAGCCAGAGGAACCAGCCCTGGTGGTAAGTGCAAACAGTGTGGGTATTTGTGTGGTGTACCAGGGGTATTGTGAAAGTGAGTATTGTACAGTGTTCAGGCCACTAGAGGGGAAAGGGGGTTACTGTGTCCCGGAGGGCTGTGCGCTGGTTAGCTTGACCACTGCCAACCGTGACCTCTGGGTGGAGGCACCCATTTCAGAACTCAGGTCCCTTAACCTGCTACTTGCCAAGCAGGCAGTGTTAGTAGCCCTTGGGATAGCGGCACCTAGGGGTTACACATATTTCATACTAAAGATCATAGGGAGGATAAACAACTGTTATTCCATACCTATGGAGATGTAAAAATAAGGTACACCAGCTACCAAGAGGTCAGTTTCTCACTGGATAGTCAGTTGCATATAGTTCTGCTATGAAAAAGCAGGCAGACAGGTCCCATTAGGACTTAGGGCCCACTCAACTAGGGGAGCAGCTTCTTCCATAGCAGCTTCAAGGGATGTCCCTGTACTGGACATATGCAAAACTGCTTCTTGGAGGACAGCACATACTTTCACTAATCATTACAGCCTGGACATACTGTCCAGAAGTGATACCAGATTTGGAACAGCAGCCCTGCAGAACCTCTTTCCAAAGTAGGTTCACTGCCCCCCTCCAAAGGTACTGCTTTGAAGTCTGCACACAGTTATGAATATAGGAGAATACATGGGGTTAGAAGAAAAAATTACTCACTTCAGTAATCTTATTTCTTCCAGTGTATTCTTCTATATTCATAACTCTCCCACCCTGCCTCCTCTACCACAACCAGAGCCTCAGCATACCTACTGATGTTACCTTGGATTTCCTTAAGCATGTATACACGATTAAAGTACATTTTAACTTTTGTAGGACTTTACTTCTTCTTCGGTTACCTGAATTTCCAGGATAAAACTTATCTGTTTGAGTTGTAGTTAAATAGCCACTAGGGGGCATATTTTGTTTATGGGAGTTAGTTCTTTTATGCATTTATAGGTAGTTTTAGATAGG